>CM066731.1:40532500-41777142 GCA_033961575.1 Aselliscus stoliczkanus
ATCTCACCTCTCCAAAGAAATGGGTATAGGGCCAAGGTAAAGTAGTTTGGTTTTGTAAATTTCAAGTTTGTGTGGCATTTGCTGAAAACACTTCAAGATTATACATGGGAAGCTTATGAGAACTTTGTAAGATCAATACAATATAACTGTCTATTTTACTATAATAAAAATTACATTTGAATCGGAAGAAACTTCTGGTGGATAAGGGAAAGATTATCTGTTTTTATTTCTTAATGCTAATGTTCCCGTGTTGCACTTCTATATTTCACTGTTAAGAAAGAGATAAATTACACAGTGAGAATATGAGACAGTGGGGAGAACATGGCTGCCTGGATGCCATGGCAGTACCTACATAAATCAATGGCAACTGGAGCCCTTTTCAGTGCCTAATTCAGGGCCAAGCACCCAGTTAGCACTCAATAAATATTAATTATAAGTACAACCTTGAGTCTGCAGCTAGAATAATGTGATGCCAGTTTTCCAGAAATGAACAAATTGGCAAGAGGTACAGAAAGCAAGGGAATGATTTAACTGGCTGGAAGAGTGTTTTGAAGAGGGAAGATTAAACCAGCTTGATCAGACAGTGATGAAGAGGCAGTGTGACTACTGTTTACAAACATCAGAGGATATAAATGTCAAAGGGGTGAGAGAACTGTTCAATTCATTATTTGACAGGTTTACTATGGTTATTGGTGACAAACACACAGTTAATTGTTATAGCCCTCTGTTAATTTATTCATGTAGGATGCCACTGTAGGGCATTAGAAAATCCTTTTGGATTCCAGACATATAATGGCCCACAGTGACAACTGGTATAGTTGGGACTTCATCATCTCACTTCTGAGCATGTAGTGTTCTTCTAGGCTCTTGATTCCCATTTCTCCTCCCTTTTCTCACTGCCTTGATCGCCTTGAGTTCCCTTGCTCCCTTTAGGTCTCCCATTTCCTTTCCTACATCTACAAACAACAGACCTTTTAATATTTAAAACTGTTTCCCTTCTTTTATCTTAGTACTTTATCAGATCATACCTGCCTTCTTACCTAGAATCCTATGAAGGCCCTTCTGTGAAGCTTATCCTAAACTGAAAGCAAGAGACATGTTCACTCTTGTTATCTCAGAACAAAAGTCCAGGCAGCATGTCCCCTAGATGCCAGCAAGTCTGCCAGCAACTTACTGCCCCTGAGTTGCTCCAACAGTACAGAGATATCTAAGACCCAGGAGATACAGTCTCAGTCCAGAGCCACTCAGACCAGAAAAAGACCTAACATAAGCAGTAGATATTATGATTGAAAATTCCATCCCACTCCCCTCAAGCATGTCAGTATAGCCCACCAAGCCACATAAGAGGAATTGGTGATGATAATGTAGACATTGACAGTAGAAAAACAGTAGGGAAAGTTTCACATAAATGTTATGTGACAGAAACTAAAAATGGACAAAAGGTGACCATGATAATACTTCAAATCGTGGGTCCAGCAAATTAGTACATATGCTTTCTTCAATATACAGCCTTTTCTCAGTTATTTGGAGATTATCCCATTTCTCTAAGGAGTTCTTGCTTTCCATTTCCTTTTGCAGATATCATTGTCACTTTTTAAATGATTCCTTGTAGTCACCACAACATTGTGTCATGGGCTTTCTAGACTTGGAAAGAGTTTTTTCTTTTCTTAAAAGCTAGTAAAATAAATGGACAACAATAACAAAATAAACCTCCAACAACAATCACTTCAGCATTAGGGAAAATTGGATGTCAATTGGGATGCTATTCTACTTAGTTACTTCAAAAAAACCTGGTGTGCCAGTTAAAAATAGATTTCTGGGCCCCACTGCTGACCTACAAAATCACAAGCTCTAAGGGGACATTGTAAATAAAATAAATCTCTGTCCTTCTGGAGCTATATTCTGATGGGAAAGAAAGATAAACAAGTAATTAGATAAATAGTTATTGATAATTGTTGGGGGGCAGAACAAACATGAGCAGCATAGGGGAATAAGCAGTGATGGGCTAGAGGGTGGCATTGTGTTAGTTTGGGTAATCCAGGAAGGTCACTCCATGGGAATTATGAACACTGGATATGGAGTGATCCACATGAACATCTGGGAGGAGAGCATACCTGTCAGAGGGAATATGTGTGAAGGCTTCTAGATTGGAACTAGTTGGAGGGTTTGAGGAAATGTTAATGGTGGCATGTATAAGAAAGAGGATAATAGGGCTGAGGTCAAATGAAGCATGAAGTGTCAAATTATAGCCTGTCTGTCTGCCCCCATGCACCTCTCCATAAAGACAGATCATTACTTCAATATTGTGCTTGCTGTATATATCCCCCCTTGGCACTAAAGGATGGCCGGATAGTCAATGATGGGAAGATTGCTCAAGAGAGAAATGACCTAAGCCAGACACGGTCACGTGGGTGCCAATGGGTACCAGTAGTTGCCAATGAGTACCAGTGGGTGCCAATAGAAGGAATCACGAGTTGACAGAAATAGGGTGTGAACCCCTTGCTTCAGGGTCTGGCAGCCTGCCTGTGAAATGACCTATTGATATAATAATATCTGTCCTCTGTGCGTTCTTATCAGTAAGCCTTGGCAGAGGAGGTTCTGTTTCTTAAGAGGTGCATGACAATAACCTCATGGGACCTCCAGTAATGGCAGTTTGTAGGTGTGGGTGATTTGGTCCTGAGCTATGTTTTCGGGTGTGAGACACAGAGACCATGGAAGATACATTGACCCTAAATTGACCCTTGCTTATGTGTAAGATAATAAAAGGAACAGTCCATGGGGTCCCCTGGCCCCGAACTGTTTTCTCTCTTATTTTGTGTCTCTCTCTCTCTTTCTTAACCTTTCGTGGCCACTTCTCCAATCTCACCTAGCTCAGTTGTGTGGGACGCGACAATGAAGGAGTTTCCTCTTTTCCACAGGGCCTTACAGGCCATGTAAGACATTTTTGTTTCCTTCTAAGTAAGATATGCATCCCCATTTAGGGGCCACTGCTGACAGTGAACTCATGGTGATCCTTGTGCTTATTAGACAGCTAAGCCTATCTGACAAAAGGGCTGGAGAAGGCAAATGGTCATCACGGAGCAAGGGGCAGAGGCTACAAAGGATTCTAAATCAATTCAATAACTCATTTATTGGGGACCCTGAACTTGCTTCATGAAATGCTCTCAGTAGGAGCAACACAAGAATGAGGGCAAGAAGATGCCATGAAAAAGAGTGTGAAGGTGCAATGGTCTGATTGTGCCTGCCCCCCAAATTTATATGTTGAAACTTAACTCCCAAGGTAATGGTATTAGGAGGTGGGGCCTTTGGGGGGTGATTAAATCACGAGGTCATACAGCCCTCATGTATGGGATTCATGTTCTTGAAAAAGAGACCCAGAAAGACCCCTGTCCCTTCCACTATGTGAAGATACAACAAGAAGTCTGTGATCCAGAAGAGGGCCCTCATCTCACCATGCTGGCACCCTGATCTTCGACTTTCAGCTTCCATAACCATAAATAATAAATTTCTGCTGTTGATAAGTCACGTAGTCTGTGGTAATTTTTGTGGCTGCCCAAATGGACTAAGACAGAAGGAGAGAACATTCCTGGTAGAGATGTCTCTTACAAGAACAGATGCTGGAACCAACATGGCATGCCTGGGAAGAAACATATCCTTGAATTTTGCTGAAACATAAGAAATAAGACATTGCTGGTTTTTTGTTTTTATTTTTGCCAGAGGGAGGGAGAGTTTCATAATAGTAGCCCATCTTAGGATTCTGATGATGGCTTGACTTTCTTCTTGTGTGTAAAAAGTAAATAAATAAATCATTGAGTCTTGCTTACTTAAAAATGAGGTCAATATTGTCTTTGACAAAGAGAAAGATTTTTGCATTCCCAATTAAACTTGTTGCAAACTCTTGTTTCAAATGGAGTATACTGCTATTTAAAACCTATCTTCTGAAGGTGTGATGAAGGATAGAGTGCAAAGAACCAATATCAACCTTTTTCAATTCTACTAGTAATTGTGCATTTTGCTGACAAAGTCACAGACAGTAAAAATAAGGCAAGTGCAAATTGCATCTTTTCATGGCAAATAATACATTCTTTTAGCTCTAGCAAGGGCTTTGAAAAATGTTAGTAAAGTACTTCTTTCTACTGTTTAATACTTTCTCCATAAAGTAGGCATAAAATAATAACTATTACTGAGTTTTGTGGAATTAAATACATACAAAGAATACACATATATGCACACACATGTATACATATACATGCACACATACAAACATATATACATCTACATATTATATATGCAATTATGTCAACTGTGATTACTACCTACTTTCATAAAATGTTCTTACAAAGTTGTCATCTAAGTTAATTATAGTAACTTGGTCACCTATGTTTCTGAGTCAAAAATATTAAATTGAATATAAAATCTGCTTATAAAATGTCTGAAGTTCATAATCCAAGACTGAAATAGAAACTACTAATCAAAGAGCTGTAGCTTGGTCAATGAGTAACTCAGCATTTCTCAAACTATGGTCATTGGCACTCTGGTTCCAGAAGTCAGTAAACATGGCACCCCATGTGGAAAAATTTTAAAAAGGATTCAATGATCGTCACATGGCTACCAATATAATTTTTATCCCTTAAAGGATCTGAAAAATAGCATTGGAATAATTAGGTAGTTTTATGTACTCTGACATTTCCCAAACTTATTTGAACACTTTCACAAGACATTTATATGACCTTTTGTAACATATTTTCCCTTCTCTTCTATCACATTTATCATACACAAGACTTCACGTAGAAATAAATCTTACCAGTCCCTATCCTTGCATTTCACTTACAAAGTTCAGCTGTCTATTATCCCTAACTGCACACATTTAACTGACCAGTCTTCGCCCAATGCAACTTTTAAAATTTGATGAATTCAGAAACTTTCATTGCTAGTTCAGTTGTTTTCAGAATAAAGGCTGAACACCATGATCTAGATTCAAGGCCTTCCATGATTAATTCTCCTCCCTCCTTTCCACTTCTGGATACCACTACTCACTTCAACAAGCCTCTTTACCAGCCATACTTATGTATTTATTGGTAAATTCGATATCTTCTTCCTGTCTTTGTGCCTTTGTCCACACCCTCTACACCACGAGAATGCTCTTGATGCTCTTCTCTAGTGGAAAAAGTTCCCATTCGCTCCGAGGTCCCACTTAATTCTCTTCTGTAGCACAAACAAAATCACTGCTTTCTCTGTACTCTTCACATTTAGGCCTTACTGCTTCATACACCATGGGCAGTTGGACAGTTAAGAGGTTTTTTTGCTGGTTAAAAACAGCATAGGATAGGAATCATTTTGTTTACTAAGTTTGCCTAAATGTATAAACTTGGACAAGGTATTTAACCTCTGTTTCACCAAATAATTTTTATTTTTATTCATTAATTTATTTTTTTGAGGAGAGTGTCACTGGCCCTCATATGTGGGACCGAACCCGGGCTGCTGGCTTCCGAAGCCAGAGCTTAACCACCGCACCACACGGCTGGCCCCTCAGCAAATAATTTTTAGAAGTAATTATAAATTGAAAACTAACTCATAGTTATCATTTCATGTTTATGTTTTATATGTCTAAACACATCATAAGTACTCCTATCTTTTATTCTCCCAGTACTACTAATAAGGGCCCTTGAGAGTCACAGAGTGAATGCTCTATTGTTTCCATTGCCACCCATTCTGTTTTGTTTGCCTATACACAAGTGATAACAAATATCTTACCACTGTCACCTGGCCAACAGAGATTGGAAGGTGCTATTTGTTATAATACACTTCAATTTCAGATATGTTAAAATGCAAAAAACTGTGTGTCTTAGAGTAAATGAAGTATTATATTATGCCCATATTTCAAGTGAGATTCAAACAAGTTAAATTCTTTCTATTCATTATAAAGTTACTGAGCAGAAAGCCTCATATTGTCCTAGAGCTGATTTTGAAGCTTTATTTTTATATAGTGTACTACCTCTCTTCAATAAAATGCCTTCTAATGCATTAAATCCATAAAATCCACAGTGGTGTCAAAACTTAAAGGAGCAGTTTTTTCCAGTCAAGATGGCAAAATAGGTAAATGCTGACGTTCATCTCCTCAAAGCACCACACCAATTACTACTAATCTACAGAACAACCCATCATTGAGAATCACCAGAGATCTAGCTCAACCGAAGCCCTACAACTATGAACATACAGAAGAAACCATCTCAAGACTTAGGTAGGAGGGGCAGAGGACAGAACAGGCTGGTCCCACACCTGTGTGTTACCATTAAAAATTGGGAGGGATATCTCAGTTGCAGAGGTCTTACCTCTAGGAGCAAGGGTCCCAGCCCCACACCAGGCACCCCAGCTCAGTGTTCCAGTACTAGGGAGGGAAGTCCCCATAACTTCTGGCTGTTAAAATTAGTGGAGATTGTAGCTGAGTGAGCTGGAAGGCAGCTGCAATCCCAGGCACTCCTCTTAAAGAAAATGTGCATGGATTTCCTCTCTGACTGACTCATTTGCTCTGAGCTCCAGCACTGGGGGAGCAGCTAGAAAGGCTCCAGGGACATATGAGGAGGAGCTGAATTGTCTAGGTTCAGGGTGAGAGCTGGAGGGGCAGCTTTCTTCCAGAGGGAGGAGCAGGTGGAAGCCATTGTTCATTTGTTGAGATCTCTCTCTCCCTGTGTGCCGAAACAGGTGGCCACCACACCTGAGTCTCCATCAACAGGCCTAACCCACCCCAGTTATTCCCTGAGACTACATCCCACCCAAATTTTGGGCACAGCTAAACTGCTTCAGTTGGCTTTTCCATAAAAACAACCTGTCTTAGTTCATGCTGCAGATTTTCATAAAATCTCACAAAACCTAAACAAGTAGCATCTGGCTTTGGCATGTCCCATACCTCTGGCTGAGCAGCCCTAAGTCCAACACTAGTAGCAACTGCCTCAATTCGAGGCTTGGCCTCTCCAGGTACCTCCAAGCCCAGTGAAGGTGGTGGCCATCTGCTGATAGCTTTGTGGCTCATACCAGGTGGCCCCCAGCAGGGCTCAGGCTGAAGGTAAACTTGACCTGCTGTGGTTCCTTTCCCAGGAGACCCCAGGACTGGCACACCTGGAAGCCAGTTTTGGACAAAGCTAGAGCATCACCTGGCCATCTCCAAGGATGACACACCCAAAGAGCAGAAGGGCAGAATGGGCAGCACCAGAGCTCTGCTACAATGAACCCTGCTCTGTAGGGTCAGCATGTGCACCATAGCTCATCCACTGTGGTCATGGCCAGTCCTCACAACAAATCAATTCCACCCATTGATGTGCAAACAGCAACCAAGGCTCAACTACAACAGGGGAGCACACACAACCCACACAAGGGACACAACTGGAGCACCCAACTCTGGTGACCAGGAAGACTGCACCACTGGGTCCCACAGGACACCTACTCCATAAGGACTCTCTACTAACACCAGGAGGCATAGCAGCCCTACCTAATACATAGAAACAAATGCAGAAAGGCAGCCAAAATGGGGAGACAATAAAACATGTGCCAAATGAAGAACAGAACAAAGCTCCAGAAAAAAACAAACATGGAGCCAGCTAACCCAAGAGAGGGAAGCAGCCTTGCCTTACATTGAATGAAGGCATTTATTCCTATGGTTAGAATTGCTTCCCCCTCTCTCTTCCCTTATCTCTATTTCTCCCCCTGAGGTGCCTAGTCCTCTGGCATTTAGCAATGCATTTCTTTGATTTAGGGGCTTGGGTAAACACATCTTGATTTGGGAGGATAAGTAAACACATCCCTTAGGGATGTGTGAAAACCTGAAATCCTGGTAGGCTAGTTAAGATTTTTAAGACCCTGACAAACAGGATGTGTCCCTCCCCCCTTCTCTGACTTTTAACAACATATCCCTTCGATTCAGAAGTATGTGTGTAAACCTGGAGTCCTGCTTGGCAGCTGCCAGTCATCTTGGCCCACGTAAGAGCTGCAACAAGTAGCTTCCTAATTGAAGCTAAATTTCTCCTTCTCTTGTTCATTTCTATCTATTTACCTACCCTATCACCTCTGTGTAAGTTGATAGATCGAGCCTTTATCAGGGATGTTAATGACAATACTTTTTTGTTGTTAGAAATCATTTCAATTTGGGAATCAAATTAAAGCTCAACTACTGTAGGCTGAATCTTCATTGAAATGTCCTGCTATTGTGAACACTTCAGTGGGAATAAGCTTATAAACATGAACCAGATTTTCCTATGTGCGTATTTATATTAAACTACTATCAGTCTTGAACAACTCTGTGTTTTGGCTTTTTTTTTTTTTTTCCTCCATAGAGATCAATGATATTTTTTTCTTGTCTCACATTCTCATTGAAGCTTTTAGGAAATCAAAATTTTGAGGCTTATTTTCTAATTACTAAAGATGAGAAAAGGTTGTGGCAAGGTTTTTTGGTTTTCTTTTAACATGCTATTGTGGATGGAAAAGGGGCCACGTGTTAAACCTGACAAGTTCAGGAGGCTGAAAATAACCGCAGAGGATGGTGTGAACATAAACATTCCTAACTAAGGTGGGTTATGGCGGAAGTCACATCTCACCAAATTAATCTGTGCCTTTTCAGTGGGCCTGTTCTTTGTCTTTTGTACCTAAGACCTAAGATTACACCTTCCCCCACCCAACCCCACAGCTGGAAACTGCAAAATTCCTTATTATTATGCTTGTCTCCTGATTACCATCTCTATGTGCCATAAAAAGCAAACTGTTAGCTATCCTGCACCCACCTATATGGGAGGAGTACCTGTCTCTCCAATTTACTTTTATTCAATCCCAGAGATTTCCCTGCTTTCCTTTCTCCCACTCCCTTAATCTACCACCAATGGATGTCATATAACCTTCCTCCTTTGATTTTATGTATAAAATAAGCTGTAAAACTGCCATTCTTCGGAGCATTTTCTCAATCCATTGAGATTTTGCTTCCCGGCAATTGTCGAGAGTTTGACTCAAATAAATTCTTATAAGTTTTCTCTTAGACTGGATATTTTTTCATCAACACTATGCTTAAGGGATTGAAATGCGCAGAATATTAAAGTGAAAATAATTAACATATATTGAGTGCTAAGTGCTGGAATGCATTCTCAGTTAACCCTCACAACAAGCCTGTGAGATAGGTTTTATTATAGTTATATTTTATTATTTTCATTTATTTAAAATTTATTTATAGCATATTTTATTTTTATTTTATTTTATTTTATTTTTATTTTTTGAGGGCCGTATCACTTGCCCTCATATGTGGGACCCAAACCGGGGCTGCTGGCTTCCCAAGCCAGCGCTTAACCACCGTGCCACTCGGCAGCCCTCAGCATATTTTATTTTTATACTTAGCATTATAATTATCACTGTATAAAAGAAAATATTGAGATGCAGGAGGTATTGTAAATTGCTTAAGATCACACAACTAGTCAATTTTAAAACCAGGGTTTTAATCCAGGCCATCCGACTCCAAAGTCAGATGTCCTTGCAACTGTTTTTTTTTTTTGTGCTGCAAACATTAAGGGTTATTCTAGCTCTAAAATAAGATCCTAAGCCACTAACATTTAAATGCTATTCATAATTTCGGTTTTAAAATGTTTAGTGAAAAAACATATTATAATTTGGGGGAACACCTGTAAACTTCATTTCTCTTTTGTAGCACGGATAACAGAGCACTCTTTATAAGTAAAATCATGCTCTTTATTCTTCACTTGGAAGAACTGAGTAAGTGGCTCCTTGCAAAGCCACGAAGTAAGAAATGTATTATCCCCCAAATGGGTGAAACAGATGCCATTAGAAGGAATAAGATCCATAATCTAAGTCATTCTCTCTCCATGATAAAATGTTCTTATGCCTTAATTAAGGAAGAGAGAACATGAGAGTTCAATAAGAGTTAAAATCTGCCCTATTGTGAGGCAGCATAATGGATTTTCACACCTGATTTCCATCTGTAGATGTAATAAGCAAGAATGGAAGAGATATAAGAAGAGAGCTCTTAGGGAGTTCAAGAAAGCAACACTCCAGATAATTTAGTTAGAGCTGAGGTTTTCAAGAGCAAATCGATATTTTTTCATCATTTTTACCAGGAGTATTAATCAATATGATCAATATGACTACTTAAGAAACAATGTTTAGACACAAACATTGAAAAGAGAAAAGATAGTGAATATTCTATTATATATTAAGTAGCTTTAAGACTTAGAAGAAGCAATATCAGTCAATGTGATATATAGCCACAGTAATCATTATATGGTGTTTGAGGCCAATTTGTGCATGAATGGCAATCAAAATGATATAAAATTGATTTTCTATAACAACCCTTCTAGAAATAATACATTTAAACATGGGTTGTTGAAAACCCATCTTGTCAATGCATTTTTCTTCCCAATTATTAAGTAGTCACTTGTACATTCTATTTAATCTAAATAAATAAAATCAATTTTGCTACTCCCAGTTGAAATAATTAATTCAACAAATATTTGTTGCTAAGTTCTGTGTTAAGGCAGGGGCTATAATGGACATAAATGCAAATGAGACAAGACTCAGAAATTTACAACATAGGTAAGCGATAAGGTAACTGGTCAAGCCAGGATTCAGACCAAGTATGTGGGCTGTCAAAGCTCCACCATCATAAACACCATCTAAGAGTACTTCCTATAGCCATTAAAAATATAATTATTGATGCAGGAGTCCGGCGCTGAGTCATGACCCCAAGGGGAGTTGCAGTACCTAGGGCACATTGAGCACATCCTCCGTTGAGGTTTCCAGAAGGATGACTGTACCTGCACCCTGTCAGATGCAGGCTCGCCACAGCCTGAGAGATGAATTTCCTCTTTGACAACTCAATGTGTATTTGGAAAGGTGTGTTGGAGGAGTTATTGTGGTTTATCAAGGGATCCACAAATGCTAAAGAACTGTGGTCGAAAGGAGTGAGAATCTGGCATGCCAATAGGTCCCTAGACTCCTGTACAGCCTGGGATGCTTCTGCAGAGAAGAAGGAGATTTAGGCCCAGTTTATGGCTTTCAGTGGAGGCTTTTGGGACAGAATACAAATATATGGGTTCAGATTATTCAGGTCAAGGAGTAGACCAACTGCAAAGGTGATTGACACTATCAAAACCAAAACTGATGACAGAGGAATCATCCTGTGGGCTTGGAATCCGAAAGATCTTCCTCTCATGGACCTTTCTCTGTGCCATGCCCTTTGCCAGTTCTACATGGTGAATAGTGAGCTGTTGTAAAGCAATGCTGCTAGAGGTCAGCAGGCATGGGCCTATGTGTGCCATTCAACATTGCCAGCTACTCCCTGCTCACCTACATGATTGCACTCATCAAGGACCTGAAGCCAGGAAACTTTGTACACACTTTGAGAGATGGATACATTTACCTGAATTGCATTGAGCCACTGAAAATGCAGCTTCATGGAGAGCCAACGTCGTTCCAGCTCAAAATCCTTTGAAAATTTGAGACAATGGTTGAATTTCTCCTTGAGATCACTGAGCATCCTTATAACCAGTGTTTGGAATCTTGTGTCTGGTAAGATTGCTTATCTCCATTTTGTTTAGTTATTTTTCTGGAGCTTTGTTCTGTTCTTTTATTTGGGACACGTTATTTTGTCTCCCAATTTTGGCTGTCTCTCTGTGTTCATTTCTACGTGTTAAATAAGGCTGTTATGTCTTCTGTGTTAGCAGAGTGGCCTTATGTAGTAGGTGTGCTGTGGGGCTCAGTGACACAGTGGTCCTGGTCACTTGAACCATGCACTCCAGTGTGTACCTTCTGTGGGTTGTGTGTACCCTCCTCCTGTAGTTGAGTCTTGGTTGCTATTTTTACAGCAATGGGAGAGATTGACCCTCAGGCTCATTGGCTGTGAGAATTGGCTGTGATTACAGTGGAGAAGTTGTGGTGCAGGGGCTGATCCTACAGAGCAGGATCTGTCTCAGCAGGGCTCTGCTGCCTATCCAATCTGCCTCTTAGTTTTTCATTCTTGGAGGTGGCTGGGTGGTGCTCCATCTCATTTCCAAGCCTTAGGACCACCTTGGAGGGGATCCACTGTATGTCAATTTCAGCTAAAGCCCATGCTCCACTTGTGGCCACCCAGCAGGAGCCATAAAGAAATCTGCGAATGGCTGCCACCCATGCCATGCTTAGAAGTACCTTAAGAGACCGAGCTGTGATCCAAGGTCAGTTGCTTCTAGTGCCAGGCTTCGGGCTGCTCAGCCAGGGGTACAGGAATGCTTAAGCCAGATGCTGCTTGTCTGGGTTCTGTGAACCTTTGAGAGACCCTAAGAAGGTCTGCAGCATGAGCTAAGGCAGGCAGTTTGTATGAAAAAGCCACTGGACTGGGTGTGTCTGAAAGTTGGGCAGGGTGTGGTCTGGAATCACCAGTGCATGGCAAATGAAAAGCATTAGCCAGCTTTATGGAGACTCAGATATGGCAGCTACCGGTGAAGGGGGAGGGCTCAACAAAGAAACAATGGCTTCTGCCAGTTTCTACATCCTGGAGAATGCTGCCCCTATAGCCTCCATCCCAAGCCAGACAACTCAATTCATCACCCTATGTCCCTACCACCTTTCCAGCTGCTGCTCCAGGGCTGGAGCTCAGAGCCAGTGATTCTTTCAGTGAGTAAGTCCTTGCACAGTCTCTTTAAGAGCAGCGGCTGGGATTCCAGCTGCCCTCCGTTTCACTCAGTCACAATCTCCACTGGTTTTCACAACCAGAAATTATGGGAACTTCTCTTCCTAGCACAGGAATCCTGGGCTGAGAAAGGGCTGTGGCCTCTCACTCCTGCTGTAGCCTCCACAGTTTAGATATTCCTTGCAATTTTTAATGGTTACATGCAGATGTTGGACCAGCCCATTCTGCATCTCTGCCTCTCCTACCATTCTTGTGGTGGTTTCTTCTGTATGTCCTTAATTGTAAGGCTTCAGTTCAGCAAGATTTTAGGTGATTCTCAATGATGGTTGTTTTGTGATTTAGTTGTTGTAATTTTGATGTCTTCAAGATAAGAAGGTAAGCACAGCATTAACATACTGGCCATCTTGACCAGATCTCTTGAGTAATATATTTTCTTAAATTTAATATGAGTATGATTATGCTACCTGTCTAGACTGTAAGTGTCTCTAGGGAAGAGATGTGTTATAGCATTTTTTTATCACCTTTCCTACATTGAAATCTCCTTTTCCTTTGGTTTCCAATGGTTCCCTTGATTGTACCATTCCACACTTTAACAGCTTTGGAAAATCCACTGACAAACTAGAGTTCCTGAAATTCTTGATAATAAAACTGATCTAACTGCATGTCAGTGTGAAGTAAAACCTTATGCAGCATGTTTGCATAGTGTGGTATTTGTAGTGATGCTTACTAGATACAATCGATGTTTCAATCAACAGATTTAATGATTAATTAAATGGTTTCAGGAAGCATCCTGTGGTTTTAGTAATTTTCCTTTACATAGTTATGGGAATACATATATATAATTTCCCCCCTCAGGCTTTTTTTTTTTCTTTTTGCATCTTATTGCCAATTTTTTTGGATCGGTGGTTATTTTTCTAGGTAGAATGGTCTTCAAGTTGAATGTGATTTAGAGCACAAAAACACTGAAATTATTAGCCTTCTATTTTAAATTTATCCATGGGATTATTTGCTAAAAGGAGTTTTCCATTTAATTCTATTAAGAATTGAGAAAGGGGATGGTAGAGGATTATTTGCAGAAGCTACAGAAACCATATGCTTCAATCTGAAGAAGAAATCATACTCTTTCACTATTTATAATAAAAGGTTTATAAAGAGACCAGCTAGTGAAAGATGAAGATATAAGAAACATTGCAGAATCAAGAATTGTTCCAAGAAGATAGCATTGAATATATCATTTGCAAAAGAGTCCTGAACACATCTTTCCAATATAAAACACTTTCAGTTACATTTTCAGGAACACAGCTACTACATAAAACAACCTGCAGTAAATTTCTATTTTTCCCATTTTATTGATGGCAGATTATATACCTCTTTTAAATCAAAAATATCCTGAAATATCCTGTTCACATGTGAAACAACTAAAGTAGTTCTCTCTTTGCCTAAAGTAGTTCACCTTGTAAAATTGTCTTATTTTACACTATTTAGTGTTGTAAGCTAACAAACACAGTTTTGTATGCTTTAAGACATCAACTGGTCAAGAACACAAAATTAGTTTCTGAAGATTGAAAATGAACATTTTGTCTATTTCTGTGTAGATATGAACTGATGTTCATAAAGCAAAGTAAAACTTGAACTTGTTCATTGCAAAGACTCTCTCTCTCTCTCTCTCTCTCTCTCTCTCTCTTTATATATATATATAAATAAAACACACTTGACTATGGATCATGACAGATAGTTACATCTGAGATGTAAGAAAAATTCTGGCATTATGAGGGTGTCAACATAATCAGTAAAAAATTATTTTTGATGACATGAAGAGGAAAAGTGTTGTCAGAATGAAAAGAATTTTTGAACAGCATATACATAGCAAAGTCTTTTCCCCTTGTCTGCTAAATGTACCCACACTTTTCATCAGTGAGTACAATTATTGTTATTATTATTTACAATACAGAAGAGACTTTTGGAAGTCAATGAGGGCTAATTTTTTTTCCCCTTGTGTACCCCTTTTAGCCACTGTGAAGTTGTGAGCTGAAAGATATTTTGTCCCTCGACTATGAATTTGTGAACAAATTGAGAAAGAACTTGGGAAGCTGAAACAGATCATATACTCTGCTTTCCATATCAACACAGCCTCAGCCAAAAGGTTAAATCACTTAAGGGTAAAATAGTCTCTTCTTGTGTTCTCAAGTGCATTTTTAAGATAAATGAACTTATATTTTTTAGAGAAAGGAAAAAATGGTTGAATAACAAAAAGCTTTTCAAACCTCCTTAGACAACAAGTAGCATAAAAACTTAATAGTTATAACCTATAAAATATAATCACAAAGAGTTACATGGCAAGAATTTATAGCACCTTTCAATGTATGTTCACGTTTGTTATCTTCCATAAGACTCAAATAAACATTGAAATATTTTTTAGTTTTGTAAATGTCAAATGTATCATGGTTTTTTAATTCTATTTTGGTCTGTGGTCACTTCAGTGAAACAAAATATATGGTGGAGTCAAATCCTCTCAGTCTCATTTGTTTTTAACACCCACCATAGACACACAGACATACACACACACACTTATTCAAGTGATTGCATGAAAGTTTTGAAACTATGAAACTGTGACTCAAATGAAACTATCTGGTTTTACAGTCAACTGATTAATTCATGAAGGAAAAAAGTTGACATTAGAAGATTAGATACATTAATATATGAGCTTGTGTTTTTCTGCAGCTCCAGTGATTACCAGGTTAACCTTTCTAACACGGTTCATATTGTGTCAAAATAAGAAATATTTAAAACTTCTAACAGGGGTTCAAATTTATCATTTAAATTATGCATGCTGTCCCTCCCATCTCCTATCCCTCATTTTTCTATGTACTTAAATGGCAAATGGTTCCATTTATTTAGCTTTGTTCCTGAAAAACAATCTTTGTTGAATTAACAGTGAAAATAAAATTGTGGTGTTCCTAGCTAGCATTAGTTAAGATGCACTCTTGGGACAAAATACATTTCAACAAAATAATTTTTACCGAATTTCCTGTCAATTATTGCTACAGTATGTAATCAACAGCATTCTAGCTCTAATTGAAATACTTCATTTAATATCTTTTATTTGCTATAATGGTTCTGACCATACAGCAATAGGACAGGCAGAAGTGATCCACAGGCATTCAGAAAAAAGAAAAGAAATGAAGGCCCACTATGTAGGTTTCTGATAGTAGATATGATATCTTGGCAGGTTAGTTATATTTTCTAATTCAGACCCACTTAGTACAGTCTGTTCTCATTTTTAAAGAGAGCTAAGTCCAGCTGGCTGAGCATTATTGGAAATTATAGAAGTAAAACACAGCAGATTCACACAGGTAACTAGTCTATATGGGAAATAACTAGTGAAATCAGTTCTTTAGTTTCAGAAGCACTTTTAGCAGTCTTATCATTGTGCTCTGCAGACTAGAGAGATTGTATATAGGTGGCCTGATATTGGCAGCCATTTCTTCCCCCTCAAGCTGTCTATCGCATTACTCTTCACACTCTCTCTTTTTTCTCTTTTCTTACATTACCTGTTAATATTAATTTATAAGACACTGATTTAACCCAAGTTTCTCTCTTTTTGGCATCTTTAGACAGTGAAAAAGTTATAGTGAAAACACACAATAAAGAATATTGAACTAGGAGTCCTCACCAAATAGGCTCACCATTACTTTGAGTTTAGTTTACTGACTTTTTCTTTGTTTATTTTTTCCCTTAGCTCTACCATTAAAATGGAGGCCCAAAATAACTCAGAAGTCTTTAGGAGGTAAAAGAGAAAACTGAAAAAATTTCACAGAATGTAGAAAGTAAAGATTGAGCATCTGTGAAAGACAAATATTACCTAGAAAACAGATGTATACCTTATTATATTTTGCTAAGTATTAATTATCCTCTTTAGTATTGGATCTAGCTATCCTGCATTTCCAAGAAAGAACAATTGGAGAAATGAAAAATATAAATGTATTAGATTTGTTTTGTGTGCTTATTGACTTCATAGTCATTTCTTTAATATAAACATATTTTTAATGTAAGACAAATAATTTTATCACAAAACGAAAGCACATAGAATCACCTAGATTTGGGCAAAGCCAGGGAAATCTGTTCTTTGTCTTTATCAGTGCATACATATCATATTCTTGGGATAGTATATCCTATGTAGGCAACACAACTGTATATCTGAGTTAATTATTGAATTTAGAAAGTGTCTGCAAATATTTAAAGCAAGTATTAATATTTCTGTTTATTTAGTGAGTCACATTATTAGATACTGGCTTCTTTTTGCCTTATCAATGAAGTAGTTGAGAGTTTCATTAGATACAAGGAATTTATGTAAAGTCGAGAGACACTTAACACCTCATTGTAATTATTTCTCCTTTTGAATCAATAAATTTAGGCTCTCACCTGCTGGTTATCATCACCTCAAAGAAACACTGAAAATGTATTAATAGCTTATTGTGGGTTTCATGCTATTTAAAGCATAAGTATAGATTTAGCCCTTTACTGCATAAATAAGACCCACAAGATGAATTAGACAAAAATGACACATGCCAGACTCTCACAAGTGAGCATGATTAGGTTTATGTTAATATTATCTTGCTTTTGCTATTTTATGATGTAATTTTTCTTGATTGTAAAAGCTTGGCAAAAAAAGTTGAAATGAGGAAGAAATATAATGACTGGAAAAGTAAATAACCCTTAATCACATCACCTAGGGATAACTACCATTAATTTAACATTTTGATGTATTTCTTTTTAGTATTTTTTTTTGTGCATATTTATAAATTGGCAACTATTATATATGTTTATTTTCATATATATGTTTATTCTCGTATTTATGTGTATATAAACATATACATGTTTATTCTCAGTTATTAATGTTTAATTTTTATATTTTAATTATTTATGTAATCTATTATGACTTTAATTAGTATTCGTAAGTGGAATTTTTTTTTAAAGATTTTATTAGAGAATTGAGGAAGGGGAACAGCCAAGTTGTTGTCCTTCATCTTAGTTGCAGGTAGGCACAGCCTCCCATTTCATGCAGGAGTCAAACAAGCAAACTTGTTAGGAGCATGTGCTCTCATAGCTGAGCCATCCTGCCACCTGTTGGCAGCTCAGCGGCAGCTGAGCTCTGGCGCAGCTCACTGGCCCATGGGGGAATCAAACCAGCTATGCTGTTGCTCAGAGCTTGCCCACTTAACCAACTGAGCCACTCTGCTGGCCCTGGAATTTTTTTAAATGACCCATAAGTCAAAAGTTTCTTTCAGTTCCTAATGTATATTGTATAACTACTTTCTAGAAAGATTGTATTAAATAAAAAACTCAAAAAGAATGTACAGATTAATTGTAATCCCTACCAAAATACCAATGGCATTTTTTCACATAACTGGAAAAAATAATCCTAAAATTTATATGGAACCATAAAAGACCCACAAAATAGCCAAAGCAATCTTGAGAAATAAGAACAAAGTTGAATGTATCATGCTCTTTGATTTCAAACTATACTACAAAGTTACAGGAATCAAAACAGTATGGTACTGGCACGAAAACAGAAACATAGATCAATGTAACAGAAATAGAGAGTCTAGAAATAAACCCATACTTATACAGTCTATTAGTCTACAACAAAGGAGATTAGAGGCAAGAATATATAATTGGGTAAAAACAGTCTCTTCAATAAATGGTGTGGGAAAACTGGAAAGATACATGCAAATAATGAAATTAGATCACTTTTTACACCATGTACAAAAATAAACTCAAAATGAATTAAAGACTTAAATGTAAGACCTGAAACCATAAAACTCTTTGTAGAAAACACAGGTAATATACTCTTTGACATAACTCTTAGCAATAAATATATTTTTAGATATGTCTCATAGGGCAAAGGCAACCAAAACAAAAATAAGCAAATGGGGCTATATCAACCCAAAATGCTTTTGCGCAGTGAAGGAAACCATCAAAAAGATGAAAAGACAACCTACTGAATGGGAGAAGGTATTTACAAATGACACATCCAATAATGGATTAGTACCCAACATATATAAACAACTTATACAACTCAACGTCAAAAAACCAACCCAATTAAAAACTGTGCAGAGGACCTGAATACACATTTCTCCAGAGAAGACATACAAATTGCCAATACACACATGAAAAGTTGCTCAACATCACTAATCATCAGGGAAATGTGAATCAAAACCAGAATGAGATATCACATCACACCTATCAGAATGGCTATTATCAAAAAGACAACCAAGAGCAAGAGTTAGTGAGGATGTAGAGAAAAGGGAACCCCCTTCACTATTAGTGGGATTGTAAGCTAAGTACAGGGACTATGCAAGACAGTAGATAAAGGAAGGAAAGAAGGTAGGAAGGAAGGAAGGAAGGAAGGAAGGAAGGAAGGAAGGAAGGAAGGAAGGAAGGAAGGAAGGAAAGAAGGACTACCATATTACCTAACAATCCAACTTCTGAGTTTTTATTTGAAGAAAACAAAAACATTAATTTGAGGTGATATGTGCACCCCTATGTTCCTTGTAGCATTGTTGGCCATAGCCAAAATATGGAAGCAACCTAGGTGTCCATCAATAGATGAATAGATAAAGAAAATGTGAGATAATACACAATGGTATATTAGTTAGCCATAAAAGTGAAATCTTGCCATTTGCGACACATGGATGGACCTAGAGAGTGATACGCTAAGTAAAATAAGTCAGCTAGTAAAAGACAAATACCATATACTTTCACTTATGTGTAGAATCTAAAAACCAAAACATAATGAAACAGAAACACACTCATAGATGCAGAGAACAAACTAATGATTGCCAAAGGAGAGGTGAGAGGGAGATGGGTGGAAAAGGGAAAGGGGATTAAGAAGTACAACATTCTGGTTATAAAATAATTAATGAGGTGTAATGAACAGCATAAGGAAAATATCAATGATATCATAATTACATATGATGACAGATGGTTACTAGACTTACTGTGGTGCTCACTTTGTAAGGTATATAAATGTTGAATCACTATGTTGTACACCTAAAACTAATATAATATGTCAACATAATTTAAAATAAATTTTAAAAATGCAAAACTCTAACACTAGCCTATAAGAGTATTTGCTTCACTGCATCTTTACCAGCAGTAGGTATTATTAGTTTTATAAACCTTCTCAGTTTGATATGTAAAGAATGATGTTTCAATATTTTTAAAAATGTCTTTGATTACTACACTGCTTGATTCTTTTAATTACTTCTGAGAGTTGCCTGTTCATTGTCTTTGCCTACTTTCCTATTAAGGTGTAGGACCATTTTTTTTTAAATCAACTTTTACAATCTCTTATTAAGGGTGTTAAATTCTAATCAAATTTATTTTTGAAAACTTTTCCAATTTATATTTTTATTTACATTTTTTAATCACTAAGCCATTTAAAGTTTTATGCAGTTAAATTCATTGCTCTTTGCCACTTTCATTTTTTCTTTGCTTTCATGTGCTGTGATGAGTTCTTATTTATTTATATTTACTTCTTTTAAATTATTTTGTTTTGATTTAAGGGGAGTGATTAAAACATTTGCACACTGAATCTTTTTTGTATTGTTTCAATCTTAGTATATTTGCTGCTGCAATGTGAACATAATGTAGTTTTCTTGTGATTTAATTTTTTTTTACATTTAACCCTCATCCTTCTGAAATCAATTTTATTGAGAATATATATTGTTTTCACAAATAACCTAATTTTCCATGATAATTCATTAAACAATCTATCTCTTCCTATTGGTTCCTGATCTTTCTTTTGTTATGTATTAAATTCTTACATACATAGATTAAATATATGATTTAGGACTGTCTTATTCCAGTCATCTATCTGTAGAATCTGGTGACCACACAATCTAATTTTAATCTTTGGAGTTTTATAAATATGTTTTAATACCTGTTAAGGCAAGTCCCTTTGATTGATTTTAAAATCGATTTTCGTGTACTTTTTCTTATCTATTTTCTGATGAATGTTAGTCATTTATCAAAAATAAAATCATTTTGGATTTTGATTGGAATTATGTTAAGCCTATTATTTATGGCATTTGTTCATCTAACTCAGGAAAATTGTACATCTCTTCATTTATTCACAACATTTTTTATGTCCCTAGGTAGAGGTTAGCAGTTTTCTTCACAATGGGTCTCCATAAAGCCATAGTACTAAAAAATAAACAGCTCCATCTTTAATACCTAGTTAAAGTGATTCTTACTTTTAAAACATTTTCCTTAAAACTTACAATAATTTTGGCCCCCGGTGATCTCTGTTTTTTCATTACTTAGCTCATGGTTATATTCTGGTTTATTGTTTCCTGGTTATTTCATGTGGCTTAATCTTTTATCCCTTAACTAAAATAAACTTTTTAAAGGATATAGGCAATATTTTACATGGTTTTTGTATTACACACAGTAATTTGTTCATCCATTCATTAATTTATCACCTATTCACTGGGCTTCAACCATGTGAGAATATCTGTGCTAAGCATAGATATATATCAGTGAACATGTCCAACACAGGACCTAGACATTGTGAAGCCTTTATCCTAGTGTGAGAAATAGATTTTAAGTTACTAATTGAAAAACTGAGTTTCAAGATGATAACTAGGGCTGGCCAAGTGGCGTGGTGGTTAAGAGCTGGCTTGGGAAGCCAGTGGCCCTGGTTCGGGTCCCACATATGAGGGCCAATGACACTGCCCTCAAAAAAAAAAGATGATTAATAGTGAGGAGATCTGCATTGTGCAATACAACATATTTTAGGGGCACTTGATTTTAACCTGGGGTGTCTAAGGAGATTTTCTTTTATAAGAGATTTTCACCTGAGTTTTGGAGGGTGAATGTGTGTCAATTTGGGAAAGGAGATTAGCATGGGAGGCAAGGATTACAGACAGAAAGAAAATTAACTAAGAATTTACATTGACTGAGCACTTATTAGGTACCAGAAACTGTGCTAAACTAAGCACATGCCTATTATTTTTAATCATAAAAATAACTTATGAAATTGTTACTTTTAAAAATATCCAGTTAACACATAAAGAAACTGAGGCATAGCAAAGTTAAGCAATTTATGATTTGTAGGTAATGGGTACAAATCCAGTGTGACTCCAGAATTCATACTCTTAACTTTTATGTTGTCTGATCTTTCTGTAAAACAAGCTCTGAAATGGGAAGAAGCATTTCACATTTGCATACCTAAAAGAAGGTCTGAAATGTGAAGAGCTGGGAGAAGTGGAGTTAGTTGAGGTTATTGGCTCAGGAGGTATCAGATTAAATTTTTAGATCATGGTAAATATTTTGAAGTGTTTTTATCCTAAAAGCACTCAGAGACCATTGATAGGTATTCACCTATCAATGAAAGGTAACAAGATTATTTCAGCACTTAAAAAGGATTTCTCTGGTTTTGGTGTGAAAAGTAGATTAAAGAAGGTGGAATGAATACAAGAAAACAGTTCAGAAACAATTTCAGTCATACGAACTAGAGATAGTTTGAGAGTGGGGTGATAGCAGTGAAGATAAAAAGAAAACAATATGTTTGAGATATATTTTGGAGTGATAAAGAGATGGACTTTTGATAAGTTTTAGGTAGAAATGAAAGGGAGATATCAAGCCATTTTAAGCACAGGGAACTGAGTGACTGGTGGTGACAATTACTAAAATGAGAATCACTTATCAATCTAAGACTGTGATTTGTTTCCCTCTCTGGGAAAATTAAAAACAAAAATTTCTTTTCTTTTTCATTGATTTTCAGTTGCACTATAATGTCCCCATGTATGTTTTTCCTCAATGTTTATCAGGCTTCTTGAATCTGTGCTTTGATTTTTTTTTTTTTCCTTTTTGGTCAATTTTGGCAATTTGTTGGTCATTATCTCTTCAAATATTGCTTCTGTTCCATTATCTGTCTCTTCTCTTTCTGGGACTCTAATCATATGTATGTTAGGCCTTTTAACTTTTTTTCTGATAATAGCATATTAATTATTAGATTTATCAAGGTGACATTGATTAATAAAATCATATAAATTTAAAGTGTACAATAATATAATACATCATATATATATTGCATTGTGTTCACCATCCAAAGTCAAATCTCTTTCCATCATTATATATTTGATCCCCTTGAACCTTTTCTAACCCTTTCCCTCTGGTAACCACCATACTGTTCCAATGAGGCTTTATGTTTGTTTTGTTTATGCATTTGTTGATTTCTGTTTTATATCCCATATATGAGTGAAATAATGTGGTTCTTTTACTCTTTCTTCTCATTTATTTCACTTAGCATGTACTCTTGAGGTCTGTCTATGTTGTCGCAAATGGCGATATTTCATCTTTTCTTATGGCTGACTAGTATTCCAGTGTATATATGTGCCACATCTTCTGTATACAATAATCCTCTGAAGGACACTTAAGTTGTTTCCATGTCTTGGACACCATGAATAATGCTGCAATGAAATAAGGGTGCATATATCTTTATGAATAAATGTTTTCAAATTTTCAGGTAGATACCCAGAAGAGGGATTGCTGGGTCATATGGTAGCTCTGCTCTTATTTTTTTGAGAAACCTCCAAACTGTTTTTCATAGTGAGTGTACCAAATTACATTCCCACCAGCAGTGTATGAGGGTTTATTTTTCTCCACAGCCTCTCCAACACTTCCTATTTCTTATTTTGTTGATGATAGCTATTCTAACATGTGTGTGGTGGTTTTGATTTGCATTTCCCTTATAACTAGTGAGGTTGAACATCTTTCCATATATCTGTTGGCCCTTTGTATGTCTTCTTGGGAAAAGTGATCAGGTCCTCTGCCATTTTTTTCCCCCAAAGATTTTATTGGGGAATTGGGGGAGGGGAACAGCGTTGGGGAATCAGAAAAGGGAAATAGACAAGTAGCTGTCCTTTTGTTCTTCAGTCTAGTTGTGGAGGACATTGCTTCACTGGCCCATGTTGGTATTATCATTGCACTCTGCCTCGGTGAGGCAGATCTGTTGCTGGCCACTGGACAGCTGCTCACAGTGGCTCTTGGCAGCCAACACCGGCTGCCAACCATTCATAGTAGCTTAGGACAGCCCACTGCAGCTCCACAGCAGCCTACGCTGTTGCCTGCGACTCATGGCAGCCCAGCTCCAGATCGAGCTGTTGTTCACCATCTAAGCTATAGAGGGCGCAGTGTCACTGGCCCTCATGTGGGATCTGAACTGGGGCCCTGCTCAGAGCTGGCATCCCAAGCCAAGTCTTCACCAATGCGCCACTCGGCCAGCCACTCGGCCATTTTCCAATTGGATTGTTTATTTTATTGTTGTTGAGTTGTATGAGTTCTGTATATATTTTGGGTATTAGCCCCCTTATCGGAGACATTGTTTGCAAATATTATCTCCCATTCAGTTGGTAGCTTTTTTGCCTTGTTGATGTTTTCTCTTGCTGTATAGAAGCTTTTTAATGTGATGGAGTCTCATTCACTTATGTTTGTTTTTACTTTCCTTGTCTTTGAGGTCAAATTCATAAAATCCTTTCTGAGGACAAGGTATTTAAGTTTAGTACCTTGTTTTCTTCTATGTGTTTAATTCTTTCAGGTCTTTAGAAAAAATTTTATTAAAATATAGCTAATGTGTAATATTATATTAGTTTAGGTGTACACCATACTTTTTCAACATTTATATGCCTAAAGAAGTGATCAGCATGATAAATCCAGCAATTATCTGACATCATCCCTATCCTATACATTATAACCCCTTGTAATTTTTCAATTACAGTTGACATTCAATATTATTTTATATTAATTTTAGGTGCACAGCATAGTGGTTGGACATTTATATAATTTAAATAGTGATCCCCTTGACTAGTCTAGAACCCAACTGGCACTACACATAGTTATTACCACATAATTGACTATATTACTTAAGCTTTACTTTACATTCCCATGACTATTTTATAACTATCAGTTTGTATTTCTTAATCCCTTCACCTTTTTCACTCTGCACCCCAAACCTCCTCCCATCTTTTACCCCAATAAATCTAGTACCCATAAATCCATACATAGCTATTTAAATATTATTGATTATATTCTTTAATCGAAGCCCTCCATCTCCATGACTACTGTGTAACAACCAATTGATACTTCTTAATTCCTTCCCTCTTTTCACCTACTCTCTCCAGGGCCACTCCCATCTGGCAACCATTAAAATGTCCTCTGTATTTCTGAGTTTGTTTCTGTTTAGTTTGTTTATTTTGTTCTTTAAATTCTACAAATAAGCAAAAATAACAATGCATCTGTCTTTCTTTGTGTGACATACTCCACTCAATAAAATATGCTGTAGGCCCATCCATGCCACCATAGATGGAAAGAACCAATTCCCTCTCATAGCCAAGCAATATTCCCTTGTATATATGTATCACTTCCTCTTTATCCATTCTTACATGTAAATCAATGGACATCCAGGCAACCTGCACATCTTGGCCATGATGCAATGGATGTATGGATGTATGGATGTATGTTCCCTTGAAGTAGTATTTTGGGTTTCTTCAGAAAAATACCCAGAAGTGACATTGATGCATCATTCTTTGTCTCTTGTTATAGCCTTTGTTTTAAAGTCTACTTTGTCTGGTATAAGCATTGCTACCGCTGCTTTTTTAAAATTTTATTTTGTTTCCATTTTCATGAATAGCTAAGTCCACTCGGATTGGGGTCATCTTGCATTTGGAAATGGTTGACACTGTCCAATTAAATTTGCTTTTTAAAAACACTCTAAAATCTGACTAGTCAGAAGCCCAAATGTAATTAGTTCAACTAGCTAGTTACATTAATTTATCCAGACTTATAATATTTATATAAATATGCCAGAGAGTAAAATCTAGGCTCATCAGAGAAGCACTAGCACTAATATTTAAATATAAAAAAATATGAAAAGGGCAAAATGGCAAACTAAAGCACATCTTTTACCAGGTACATAGTTAATTTTCTTTGCTAAAAAGTAAAATAATATTCATTAAGGCACTTAGTATAATTAAGGCTCTTCCATGAGAAATAACAATTCTGGGACATTTGTACACATATAGAGAAATCTACATCTCCTCACATTTTATTTCCACTAGCAGAGGAATTGCAGTACTAGTTTGATTTTCACATTCCTTTAACATGTTGATTTAAGTTGTTGCTTTAACATAACTTTTAAAAACCATTTACTCCTACTAATCCACATATGTTGTTAAAATGTTTGTACATAAAATGGGGTTCCAAGAGAAGCATATTTTGACTTAATACAACACAGATGGAATTTAGTTAGATTTTATATATAATTATATACAGTATAGGTAATAAATCTGCATAGGCTCTTGTGTTCAATAGTTATGAATATTAGTATACATATGCACTTTTATTTTATATATTATTTCTCTGTTCCTTCCATTACAGGACAGAAATTTGAGGAAGGAATCTCTCTCAATTTATCAACTTAGTAATGCACATACATTTTCTTTGACACAGTCATTGCTACTGACTGTCTTCTCTCAATATGTCAGATGAATGGTCAAATTAAAGAAGACTTGCCGGCTTGCCATTGGCTGAGATGAGGAAAGAACTGGTCATGTATCCTTCTTTAGCCCTCATGAAGCTTTCTTCTTCTCATTCCTTTCCTACGCTTGTTGTGAGGTGTGCTGGCATGTTGGTTACCCATGAGTATTCAACACCATAGGAAAAAGGTAGGAATGAGTTGGAGTAGCTATGATCCAATCTTTATTTCACTGGATAAATTTTTCAAATTTTTAAACCTCAACCAACAGTAAGAAGTAGAACTTTACACCACAATCCAGTGTATATATATATATATATATATATATATATATATATATATATCTTAGACAACAATTCCAACCAATGTTGACCCTTCCTTCATGTGATGCACTCTGATACTCTATTTTATTTTGTTCTATTCTCTATATTTTTTCCCAAGTGCTGGTTTAAAACTACTAAACTGATTCACGATCCTTTATTAAATCATGAACTAAAGGATTGAAAAACAGTCTCTAGAGATAAAAGCAGCTCAAGCTAAAAGACCTGGAGTCTTGATATAGGTTTAAAATCTGGCTTCACCATTGACTAGCCAAGTGACCTTTGGTAAGTCACTTAGGTCTATGTACTCAGTTTCCTCATTCATACAAGAGAGATAATATTTTTCCTTTGCAGGGTGGGAATCAATGAAAGGATATGTGAAAATCCAAATCCATTCTGAGCTACATGGCATAGCGATGAAAATACTTATTAGTTCTGGGCCATCCCTTAAGTCTCAAAAACCCTGACAAAAAGCAAGTTCTGTGTAGAAACACTGCCTTTCAAACCCTTTTAAACCTTCTCTGTTTCTGTCTTTCTCAGTCGTTTTAACAAACACAGAGACAAAACACTTGTTTTCATTGGTCTACCCTAAGCTAAGGTGTGAGAAATTACTAAAGTAAGGAATATCTTATATCTCAAACTTTTCCACCAATCCCTGTGCACTCTATATAATTAACAATTATTAGGAATATTCAGGTCACAACTTCACTATAAATTTCAAAATCTTTAAAGTGACCCTTATCCATCATGATTTGACTGTTCTTCACCATTATATTAAACCACTTCCCATACCTTCCAAAGCATATCTGATTCAATCTCATTAGTTGCTGTCTTGCCATGCTCTGTTATGCTTTTGTATTTTGCAAATGTTTTCTTTGTGCTGGCTTCACTACCTCCTCCCAGCTTTCCATTCTGTCACTTACTGCTGGTGTAATTTTGAGGTAGTTACTACAGGAATACCTCAAAGATGTGAGTTTGCTTCCAGACCACTCTAATAAAATGAATATCACAGTAAAGTCACCAATTTTTTTATTTCCTAGTGCAAATAAAAGTTATAATTACGCTATACTGCAGTCTGTTCTGTGTGCAATAGTATTATGTCTAAAAATAACATAAATACACTAATTTAAAAGTACTTGATTGCTAAATAAATTCTAACCATCACCTGAGTCTTCAGTGAGTCATAATATTTTTGCTGGTGGAGAGTCTTGCTTTGATGTCGATAGCTGCTGACTATTCATGGTGGGGGTTGCTAAATGTTGGAGTGGCTGTGGCAGGTTAACATAAGGCAACAATGAAGTTTGCTATATTGATTGACTATTCCATTCATGAACAATTTCTCTGTAGTATGCGATGCTGTTCGATTTCATCCACAGTAGAACTTCTTTCAAAATTGGAGTAAATCATCTCAAACCCTGCTACTGCTAATTAGTTTTATAAACCCTGCCACTTAATTATATAAACTTAGTTTATATAATATCCTTAATTATTTCCTATCATTTCAAAAAAATTTTTTTTTTTTTTTGCTTTTAAGAGGGCAGTGTCACTGGCCCTCATATGTGGGATCCGAACCGGGGCCTCTGGTATCCCAAGCCAGCTCTTAACCACCACACCACTTGGCCAGCCCTCAAAAATCTTTATAACATCTTCACTAGGTATAGATTTCAACTCAAGAAACCACTTTCTTTGCTCATCCATAAGAAACACCTCCTCATTTGTTAAAGTTTTATCATGACAATTGCACCAACTCAAACACATCTTCAGGTTCCACATCTAATTCTGGTTCTTTTGCTATTTCCACCACATCTGCAATTAATTCCTCCACTGTAGTCTTGAATCACTCAAAGTCATCCATGAGGGTTGGAATCATCTTCTTCTGAAATCCTATTAATGTTGATATTTTGACCTCTTCCTAAGAATCACAAATGTTTTTAATGGCATCTAGAATGGTGACTCCTTTCCAGAAGGTTTTCAATTTATTTTGCTCAGATCCATTAGAGGAATCAGAATCTATGGCAGCCATAGTCTTATGAAATGTGTTTCTAAAATAATAAGATTTGAAAGTCAAAATTACTCTTTGATCCATGGACTGCAGAATGGATGTTGTATTAACAGGCATGAAAATAACATTAATCTCATTGTACACCTCAATCAGAACTCTTGGGTGATCAGATGCATTGGCAATTAGCAGGAACATTTTGAAAGGAATCTTGTTTTCTGAGCAGTGGGCCTCAACAGTAGACTTAAAATATTCAGTAACCCATGTCTATAAACAGATGTTCTGTCATCCAGGCTTTGTTGTCCGATTCATGGAGCATACACAGAGTAGATTTAGTATAATTCTTAAGGGCCCTAAGATTTTCAGAATGGTAAATGAGCATTGGCTTCAACTTCAAGTCACCAGCTGCATTAGCCCCTAAGAGTCATCTTATCTTTTGAAGTCTTAAAGCCAGGCATGGGCTTCTCTTTACCTATGAAAATCTTAGATGGTATCTTCTTCCAGTTGAAAGCTGTTTCATTTACATTGAAAATCTGTTGTTTAGTGCATCCGCCTTTATTTATTATCTTAGCTAGATCTTCTGAATAACTTACAGCAGATTTTCTTTTTTTTTTTAAGATTTTTACTGGGGAATTGGGGAAGGGGAACAGACAAGTTGCTGTCCTTTTGTTCTTCAGTCTAGTTGTGGAGAACGTTGCTTCATTGGGCCATGTTGGTATTATCATTGCATTCTTCCCGGGTGAGGCAGATCAGTCACTGGTCTCTGGATTTCCCCTCACAGCGGCTATTGGCAGCTCACTCGGCTACCGGCCACCCACACTGACTGCCAGCCACTCACTGTAGCTTATGGCAGCCCACTGCAGCAGGGGTTGTAGCCTACACTGTCACCAGGACTCAGGCAGCCCAGCTCCAGGTCAAGCTGTTGTTCACCATCTTAGCCATAGAGGGCAGTGTCACTGGCCTTCATATGTGGGATCTGAACTGGGGCCACTGGCGTCCCAAGCCAGCTCTTAATCAATGCGCCACTTGGCTGGCCCTACAGCAGTTTTTTTAAACATAGCTAACATAAAATATTATATTAGTTTCAGGTGTACATCATAGTTATTCAACAGTACCCACCTGGCACTGTACATAGCTATTACTATATTATTGATTCTATTCCCTATGCTAAAGAAGCGAAACCACTTCCGGTAAGATGGCAGAACAGACAGACACTGTGCCAACTGCCTCCCAGGATCACACCAAAATTACAAATAATTTATAAAACATTCAACTTTGGAAGTCCTCTGAACACTAGATGAACAGAACCTCTAAACGAAGGATTTAAAGAGGAGGTCATGTCGAGTCAGGTAGGAGGGGCGGAGACAAGAGAAGGTGAACTCTCTGAGGGACACCTCAGTGATGGAGACGTTTCTCCAGTTGGGGGAGAGACCCTCCAGCCCCACACCAAGCTCACCAGCCTAGAGTTACTTTGCCGGGAAGAGGAGTTCCACGATAGGTGGCAGTAGAAATTTGTGAGGACTCTCTTTGCTAAACTCAGTGAGGCTGAAGGCAGCTAGAGCATCCGTGGAGGCAGCACATGAACTCGCTTGCTGGTGAGCACTTACCTGGTCCCTGGTGGAGGGAGTAGCTCTGTAAGTGGGGCCCAGGAACCTGCAGGGAAGGACTGAACTGAGCGCCTTTGGCACGGGAGCTGGAGGTTTTGGGACCATTATTCCCCTGGTATGGAGCTTATACATGAGTCATGTACAGGAGGGCTCCATTTTGTCAGGGTTGGGCCCTCCCACAGAAGGTCAGGTCCGGGACCTCATTGGTCTGGTGGAATTGGTGCAGGAGTGCATGTGTACGTGCATGTGCATGAGGACTTGGATCCCCACCCTCCACACTGCTTGTACTGTGTAGCCGGGGAAACACCTGGTGAGCTCTCTCCTGCTTCAATAACTGTTCATCGAGATGCTGAAGTGTGCGAGCTGCCTTGCATCCTTGCTCTCCACACTGCATGTGCAGAGTTGCCAGGCTGGCGATTGGCTATCAGCTTAATCTGAGAGCAGCTGATTGGGAGCTTTCCTGGGAGTGCTGGACCATGAGCTGTGCATCAGTGTGATCTGGTCAGGGCATTCCTGGAGCATTTGTGTGGGCTGGTTACCGGTGCAGCAGTGCATGCTGCACTGACTTGGTGGGGGTCACTGACCACACCCCATGGTGCTTTGGGGGCCTGCCTTGCCCATCTAGAGTTGTGTTGCTGGGGGCACCCTGAGCCCCTAGTGCCTGGCCCCCACCTCTGCAGGCCACAAAGAGATTTTTGCAGTAGCAGACAGCCTGCCACAACCTGTGAGGCTTTTTGGTGGTAAGCACAGTTCGAGAGCACAGGGCAGATAATTGCAGGAAGCTCACTACAAGCCTCAGAGGGAGGCCGACACATGATGTGCTGAGACCTTCCCCGAACATAGCTGGTGCTGAGTCACCCAGAGACTCTCTATTGCTGAACAAGTGGTCTGCAGATTTAAGCAGGAGGAGAGCCTTTTTTTTCTTTTCTTCTTTTTCTTTCCCCTTTTTTTCTTTATTATTATTTTTCGTTTCTTTCTCTTTCATCTTTTTGTTCCTTTTCCTTATTTTCTTTCATCTGTTTTGTTTTTGTCATTGTTTCTTAGACTTGTTTATCTTGATATTGCTTTGGTCACTTTTTCTGTCTTGCTCTTCTGTTTTTGTGTTTGTGTCTCTTTTATATACTTTTGTTTCTCCTGTCTGATCATTGCTTATCGAGTTTCTATGGAAGTGTATTTGCTTTTCGGTGTTGTTGGGTTGTCTTGCTTTGTTTTTGTTTTATGAAGAAGACATGGACCGTGCACTGGTCCTAAGAAGCTAAGACTACACTGAATTTGCAGAAACTACTGGCCACAGCCTTTAAGCACCTGTAACACCACCTTGCCCAGCTATAGCTGCATTTCCAGGGACAATCAGGGTGCCAGGGTGACTGGCCCCAACCCCACAAACTTTGGAAAAGGTTTTTCACAACAGAGGGTGGTTTTCAGAGCCCTAGGTTCATGTTAGTGGTGTTCAGGGACCACAAACCTGCACCACAACCACTTGGGAGCAGCTTTCTTGAATCTGTCAGTGCAAGGTGGAGATTGGCTATAGTGCATATGGGACGCTGTACAAGGGGGTCACAGGCCAGGTATTGGTGTAATTTGTATTAATGTCTTAAAATTACCAATCATGCCACATAACTAACTTGAGCTCCATCCTGCCAAGCTAGTGCCACATTGCAGAGGCACCCTAACACCTGGTCAAATAGCCAGATACATGCCCCTGAAGACCCTCTTTCACTAGGTGGACCTTACCAGCATCTGACAGGTGGTAACAGGCCTAGAGGGCCCTGAGCCTTTTCCTAAAATGCCTCATGACCAATATAGGAGGCTGCCAGCTTCAATTCACACAGACACTATCCCCACATGACCCTAGGTCAAGCACAGGCAGCAGCCAACTGCGTACAGCCTTGAGGCACCTACCAGGTAGCTACGGACCAGGAACAAGCAGGTCTGCAATCGCTCTGAGTGTAAGCCCTTCCCAAGAGACACCAGAACAAATACACCCAGAGGCCAGTGTTAGACAATAACAGAGTGCCTGAACCTACAAGTGCCACTCTCAAAGGACATTTTCCACAGGCACAAGAACCCATAGTGGCCAAGCATCCACTGAGGTGTTCAACCTCCCCTACACACAGCATCTCATACACGGTGAATAGAGCTAATTCTCCCAGCTAATCAGTACGAAGGTCAATCCCATCCTCTGACAAGCCGAAAGCTTTTAAAACACAACTTCAATAGTGACACCTCTAGAACACACCGGACACGAGCATACAGAGACTGTGGAATCTGAATATAAAGGACACAAACTACAAGAGCACCCAGCAATGACTGAGAGGCATAAGTGATCTACCTAATACATCAAAGCATTCACAGAACAACAGCGAGAATGAAAACAAAGAAACATGTCCCAAGTAAAAGATCAGAAGAAAAATCTAGAAATGGAACTAAATGAAACAGAGGGATCAAACCTTTCAGAGATAGAGTTTACCACACAGATGATAAGAATCTTTAAGGAAAGTAATGAGGACATAAAGAAGGATAGGGAAACCATAAAAAACAACCAGTTAGAACTAAAGAATACAATAACTGAAATGAAGAACACACTAGAAGGAATCACCAGTAGAAAAGATGAAGCTGAGGAGCAGTTCAGCGAATTAGAAGACAAAATAGCAGAAATCACCCAGTTGGAAAAACAAAAAGAAAAAAGAATAAAAAAGATGTAAATAGTTTAAGAGACCTTTAGGACAACATGAAACACAACAACTTTTTCACATCATAGGAATACCAGAAGGAGAAGAGAAGAAGCAAGGGATTGAGAATGTATGTAAAGAAGTAATAACTGGGGGCCGCCTGAGTGGTGCAGTGGTTAAGAGGTGGCTTGGGATGCCAGGGGCCCCTGGTCGGATTCCACATATGAGGGCCAGTGACACTGCCCTTAAAAAAATAAAATAAAATAAAAAATAATGACTGAAAACTTCCCTACCCTGGTGAAGGAAATCGACATACAAGCCCAGGAAGTGCAGAGAGTTCCAAACAGGCTGAATCCAAACAAGCCCACACCAAACAAATCACAGTTAAAATGGCAAAGCTTAAAGACAAAGGCAGAATCCTAAAAGCAAGAGAAAGACGGAAGGTTACTTACAAAGGAACTTCTATAAGACTAACAGCTGACTTTTCTACAGAAACTCTGCAGGCCAGAAGGGAGTGGCAGGAGATATTCAAAGTGACACAAAATAAAGGCCTACAACCAAGATCGCTCTACCCATCACGGCTATCATTCAAAATTCAAGGAGAAATAAAGAGCTTCTCAGAAAAGAATAAGTTTAAGGAATTCATTACCACCAAGACAGTATTACAAAAAATGTTAAAAGGGCTTTTTTAAACAAAAGAAAGAGGTAAACAAGCTAACCTAGGAAGACCAGGAATACAAATAATAAAATGGGAATACATATGCACCTATCAATAATCATTTTAAATGTGAATGGACTAAACGCTCCAATCAAAAGAGAGTGGCTGAGTGGATAAGAAAATAGGACCCAAATATATGTTGTTTATAGATGGAATAAGATATTTCATGCAAATGGAAATGAGAAAAAAAAAAGCTGGAATAGCAGTACTTATTTTGGACAAAGTAGACTTTAAATTGAAGACTATAATAAAAGACAAAGAAGGCCACAATAGCCCTAATAAACATCTATGCACCCAACATAGGAGATCCAGTTATACACAATAGATTTTGACAGACATAAAGACAGAGATCAACAGTAACACTATTGCAGTAGGGGACTCAACACCCCATTGTCACCAATGGACAGATCCTCTAGATTGAAAATCAACATGGAAAGAGTGGCCTTAAATGACACTTTAGACTAGCTGGACTTAATCTATATTTTTAGAGCATTTCACCCTGAAACACCAGAATGTACATTCTTCTCAAGTGCACATGGGACATTTTCCAAGATAGACCACATGTTAGGACACAAAACAGGTCTCAGTAAATTTAAGAAGATTGAAATCATATCAAGCAGATAAAAAGGAAAAATTGATGGTTGCTGGCTGGCAGGGGGTGGGGATGAGGGAGAGGGGGAAGGTTTTGGACAGCATAGGTGGGTGACTACAATGTTGCTACAGGGATATGGGGGGCAGTTATGGGAATGTAATTGATAATGTTGTGAAGAGAATATTATGTTATGTGAAATAAGCCAGTCAGAGAAAGACAAATACCATATGATCTCACTTATATGTAGAATCTGAAAAACTGAATGAACAAGCAAAGTAAACAGAAGCAGACTAATACATATAGATGAAAAACTGAGGGTTGCTTGTTGGGAGAGGGGTACGGATAAGGGAGAATGGGAAGGGATTAGACAGCATAAATAGGCAACTACAATATTGCCACAGGGATATGAAACACAGTTTGGGGAATATAATAATGTTACAAAAATTTTGTGGCGTGTCAGATACTCACATCTCTTGTTAGGGAGACTGCTACATGGATGGAGTAGAAGCTTGATCACTGCCCTGTACACCTGAAGCTGATGTTGTATAACATTGTATGCCAACTATAATTGAATATATAGATAGTCAGGGGATGTGGATTATACTGTGGAAGGGAGTCAAAGGAATTGTAATGGATATGTATGATATGGGGAGAGGAGTGGAGTGGAGAACTGGGGGAGAGGGGTTGTCACTTTGAGGGGTAAAGAGTATAACTTTTGCACTGTGTTGTACACCTGAAACTAATTTTAAAAAATGTTTGTTTCACAATAAAAGAATTATAAAAAAAATGTTTTTTCACAGCAAAGAAAATCATCAATAAAACAAAAAGGCAGGCTACTGAATGGAAGAAGATATTTGCCAATGATATATCTGATAACAGGTTGATATCTAATGTTTATAAAACATTCATTCAACTCAGCACCAAAAAAAAACAAACAACACAATTAAAAAATGGGCATAGGATATGAAGAGGCATTTCTCTAAAGAGGACATACAGATGACCAATAAGCATATGAAAAAATGTTCAACCTCACTAATCATCAGGGAAATGCAAATAAAAACCACAATGAGGTACCACCTCCCTCCAGTCAGAATGGTTATCATCAGTAAATCAACAAACAACAAATACTGGCAAGAGTGTGAAGAAAAGGGAACCCTGGTCCACTGTTGGTGGGACTGCAGATTGGTGTAGCCATTATGGAAATCACAATGGAGGTATCTCAAAAAACTGGAAATGGAACTGCCATATGACCCAGCAATTCCACTCTTGGGTATCTACCCAGAAGAATCGAAAACGCTAATTCAAAAAAATATATGCACCCCTATGTTTATTGCAGCACTATTTACAATAGATAAGACTTGGAAATAACCGAAATGCCCAATGGTAGATGACTAGATTAAGAAACTGTGGTACACTCATACAATAGAATATTACTCCGCTATAAAGCAGAATGAAATCGTACCATTTGCAATGATATGGATGGACCTAGAGACTATTATGTTAAGTGAAATAAGTCAGTCGGAGAAAGACAAATACCATATATTCTCATTTATATGTGGAATCTGAAAAACTGAATGAACGAGCAAAGTAAACAGAAACACTCTCATAGATATAGAGGAAAAAACTGATGTTTCCTAGTTGGGAGGGGAGTGGGGATTAGGGAGAATGGGAAGGGATCAGACAGCATAAATAGGTAACTATAATATTGTCATAGGCATATGAAAGACATTTCGGGGAATATAATAATATTGTAAATATGTTGTGGGGTGTCAGATGGTCACATGTCTTGTTAGGGAGACCACTTCATGGATGGAGTAGAGGCTTGATCACTGCACTGTATACCTGAAACTGATGTTGTATAATATTGTGTGCCAACTATAATTGAATATATTAGATAGTCACGGCATGTGGATTATACTGTGGAAGGGAGTTAAAGGAATTGTAATAGATATGTATGATATGGGGGCAGCAAGGAGTGGGGTGACGAATTGGTGGAGAGGTGTTGTCACTTTGAGGGGTAAAAGTATAATTATTGTACTGTGTTGTACACCTGAAACTAATTAGAAAAAAAAAGTTTATTTCAGAATAAAAGAATTGAAAAAAAAAAAGAGTACAATAACTGAAATGAAGAACACACTCGAAGGAATCAACAGTAGATTAGATGAAGCAAAAGATCACATTAGCAATTTAGAAAACAAATCACGGAAATCAGCCAGTTGAAACCATAAAAAGAAAAAAAGAATGAAAAACAATGAAAATAGTTTAAGAGACCTGTGGGACAACATCAAACACACCAACACACAGAATCATAGGAATACCAGAAGAAGCAGAGAAGAACCAAGGGATCGAGAATGTATTTGAAGAAATAATGACTGAAAACTTCCATACCCTGGTGAAGGAAATAGACATACAAGTCCAGGAAGTGCAGAGAGTTCCAAACAAGCTGAAACAAAACAGATCCACACTAAGACACATCATAATTAAAATGGCAAAGCTTAAAGACAAAGACAGAATCTTAAAAGCAGTAAGACAGCAGGTTACATACAAAGGAACTCCTATAACACTAACAGCTGACTTTTCTACAGAAACTCTGCAGGCCAGAAGGGAGTGACTGTAAATATTCAAAGTGATGCAAAATAAAGGCCTAAAAGATTGCTCTACTCAACAGGGCTATCACTTATAATTGAAAGAGAGATAGAGAACTTCTCAGAAAAGAATAAGCTTAAGGAATTCATTACCACAAAGCCAGCATTGCAAGAAATGTTAAAAGGGCTTTTTTAAACAAAAGAAAGGGGTAAACAAGCTAACCCAGGAAGACAAGAAATACAAATAAAAATTGGGAATAAATATGAACCTATCAATAATCACTTTAAATGTGAATGAGCTAAATGCTCCAATCAAAAGACATAGAGTGGGGCTGGCCAAGTGGCGTGGTGGTTAAGCACTGGCTTGGGAAGCCAGCAGCCCTGGTTCGGTCCCAAATAAGAGGGCCAGAGACACTGCCCTCAAAAAACAAAACAAAAAAAACAAACAAAAAAAAAGACATAGATTGGCTGAGTGGATAAGAAAACAGGACCTATGTATATGCTGTTTATAAGAGACTCATCTCAGATCAAAAGACACACACAGACTGAAAGTCAAGCGATGGAATAAGATATTTCATGCAAATAGAAAGGAGAAAAAAGCTGGAGTAGCAATACTTATATTGCACAAAATAGACTTTAAAATGAAGACTATAATACAAGACAAAGAAGGGCACTACATAATAAAGAGATCATTTCAACAAGAGGACATAACCCTAGTAAACATCTATGCACCCAACATAGGAGCTCCTAAATATATAAAACAGATTTTGACAGACATAAAGACAGAGATCAACAGTAACACTATCATAGTAGGTGACTTCAACACCCCATTCTCACCAATGGACAGATCCTCCAGACAGAAAATCAACATGAAAACAGTAGCCTTAAATGACACTTTAGATCAGCTGGATTTGATCAGTATTTTTAGAGCATTTCACCCTAATGCAACAGAATATATAGTCTTCTCAAGGACACATGGAACATTTTCCAAAATATGCCACACATGTGGTCACAAAACAAGTCTCAATAACTTTAAGAAGATTGAAATCACATCAAGCATCTTCTCTAGCCACAATGCTATGAAACTAGAAATCAGTTATAAGAAACCTGGAAAGCACATACATATATGGAGGCTGAATAATATGCTACTGAATAGCGAGTGGGTCAAAAATGTGATCAAAGAAGAAATCAAAAGCTATCTCAAGACAAACTAAGATGAAAACACAAAAACTCAAAATCTCTGGGATACAGCGAAAGCATTCCTAAGAGAGAAATTCATAGCAATGCAGGCCTATCTAACAAAACAAGAACAATCTCAAATGAACAGACTATCTCTACACATAAGGGAAGTGGAAAAAGAACAGCAAAACAAGCCCAAAGGGAGTACAAGGGAAAAAATAATAAAGACCAGAGTAGATATAAATGAAATAGAGACCAAAAATCAATACGAAAGATAGATGAAACCAAGAGCTGTTTTTTTGAAAAGATAAACAAAATCAATAAACCCTTAGCCAGACTCACCAAGAAAAAAAGAGAGAGGACCCAAATTAATAAAATCAGAAATGAAAGAGTAAAAGTGACAACAGATACCACAGAAATACAGAAAATTTTAAGAAAATACTATGAGCAACTATATGCCAACAAATTCGACAATCTGGAAGAAATGGATAAATTTCTAGAAGTAAACAATCTACCAAGTCTGAACCAAGAAGAAGCAGAACCTCTGAACAGACTGAGTACTACCAAAGAAATGAATCAGTAATCAACAAGCTTCCACAAAACCCACGTCCTATACCAGATGTCTTCACAGATGAATTTTATAAAACATTCAAAAAAGAATTAATACCTATTGTCCTCAAACTATTCCAAAAAATACAGAAGGAGGGAAGGCTCCCAAGCACATTTTATGAGGCCACTTTTATTCTGATACCAAAATCAGACAAAAATATTACAAAAACACAAAACTACAGGCCAATATCCCTAATGAGCATAGATGCAAGAATCCTCAACAAAATACTAGCAAACCAAACTCAGCATCACATTAAAAAGATCATACACCATGATCAAGTGGGATTCATTCCTGGTATACAAGTTTTTTTCAATATCCAAAAATCAATTAACATAATACATCACATTAACAAAATGAAAAATAGAAATCATATGATCATATCAATAGAAGCAGAAAAAGCATTTGCCAAAATCCAGCAGCCATTTATGATAAAAACTCTTAGCAAAGTGGGAATAGTGGGATCATATCTCAACATAATAAAAGCAATATATAATAAGCCCACAGCAAACATTGTACTCAATGGTGAAAGGCTAAAAGCTCTCCCCCTAAGATCAGGAACATGACAAGATTGCACACTTTCACCACTTCTGTTTAACATAGTTCTGGAAGTTCTAGCCACAGCAATCAGACAAGAAAATGAAATAAAAGGTATCCAAGTTGGAAAGGAGGGAGTAAAATTGTCATTATATGTGGATGACATAAAAAATTGTCATTATATGTAGAAAGAATTCCAAAGACTCAATCAAAAAAACTGTGAGAACTGATAAACGAATTTAGTAAGGCAGCGGGATATAAAATTAATATTCATAAATCATTTGCATTTGTATACACCAATAATAAACTATCAGAAGAAGAAATCAGGAAATCATTCCCTTTTAGAATTACTTCAAAAACAATAGAATATCTAGGAATCAATTTAACTAAAGAAGTAAAAGAACTGTTACTCAGAAAATTATAAGACCGTGAAGAAAAAAATCAAAGAAGATACAAATAAATGAAAATACATACCATGTTCATGGATAGGAAGAATTAATATAGTTAAAATGTCAATACTACCTAAGGCAATATATAGATTCAATGCAATTCTTATCAATGTAATTCCTATCAATTCCTATCAAATTTTTCTCAGAAATAGTACATATAATCCTAAAATTTATAGGAAACCATAAAAGACCCCGAATAACCATGACAATCTTGAGAAATAAGAACAAAGTGGGAGGTATCACACTACCTGACATCAAATCATACTACAAGGCTACAATAATCAAGCAGTATGGTACTGGCATAAAAACAGACACATAGACCAACGGCACAGAATAGAGATCCGAGAAATAAACCCATCCATATATGGTCGTTTAATCTATGACAATGGAAGCAAGAATGTACACTGGAGTAAAGATAGTCTATTTAATAAATAGTACTGAAAAAATTGGACTGACATGTGCAAAAAATGAAAATGGACCACCTACTTACACCATATATGAGAACAAACTCAAAATGGATTAAAGTCTTAAATGTAAGATCTGAAATCATAAAACTCCTAGAAGAAAACCTAGGGAGTAAATTTGTAGACATTATCCTCAGTAATATTTTTACTAAGGCAAGGGAAATAAAAAAATAAATAAACACATGGGATTATATCAAACTTAAAAGTTTTTTTCACAGCAAAGGAAATCATCAATAAAACAAAAAGGCAGCCTACTGAATGGGAGAAGATTTTTCCAACGACATATCTGATAAGTGGTTAATATCCAAAATTTATAAAACATTTATTCAACTCAACACCAAAAAAAAACAAACAACCCAATTAAAAAATGGGCAGAGGATATGAAGAGGCATTTCTCCAAAGAGGACATACAGATGACCAACAGACATATGAAAAAATGTTCAACCTCACTACTCATTAGAGAAATGCAAATAAAATCCATAATGAGATACCACCTCACTCCGGTCAGAATGGCTATCATCAATAAATCAACAAACAACAAGTGCTGGTGAGGTTGTGGAGAAAAGGGAGCCCTGGTGCATTGTTGGTGGGACTGCAGATTGCTGTTGCCATTATGGAAATCAGTATGGAGGTATCTCCAAAAGCTGAAAATGGAACTACCATATGATCCAGCAATTCCACTTTTGGGTATCTACCCAGAGAAACCCAAGATGCTAATTCAAAAAAATATATATGCACTGCTGTGTTTATTGCAGTGCTATTTACAATAGCCAAGGCTTGGAAACAACTGAAATCCCCATTGGTAGACGACTGAGTTAAGAAACTGTGGTACATTTATACAATGGAGTATTACTCCGCTATAAAGAAGAATGAAATCGTACCATTTGCAATGTAATGGATGAACCTAGAGACTATTATGGTAAGTGAAATAAGTCATTTTGGGAAAGACAAATAACATATGATCTCACTTATATGTGGAATTTGAAAAACTGAATGAACGAGCAAAGTAAACAGAAACAGTCTCAAAGATATAGAGGAAAAACTGATGGTTGATAGTTGGTAGGGGGTTGGGGGAGAAGGGGAAGGGATTAGCCAGCATAAATAGATAACTACAATATTGCCACAGGGATATGAAAGACAGTTCAGGGAATATAATAATGTTGTAAATATTTTGTGGGGTGTCAGATGGTCACATGTCTTGTTAGGGAGACCACTTTTTGGATAGAGTAGAAGCTTGATCACTGCACTGTACATCTGAAGCTGGTGTTGTATAATATTGTATGCCAACTGTAATTGAATATATATATCGTCATGGGATGTGGAGTATAGTGTGGAGTGGGTCAAGGGAATTGTAATAGATATGTATGATTGGGAGGGGGTAGGTTGGAAAATTGGTGGAGGGGTGTTGTCACTTTGAGGGGTACAAAGTATATGTTTGCACTGCGTTGTACACCTGAAACTAATTTTTAAGTGAAATGTATATTTCACAATAAAAGAATTATAAATAAATAAATTTCTCTAAGGGACATTTCTAGCCATGTTCAAATTACATGAACATATTCACAGGGGCTATAGGGAGCTAAAATAGAATAACTAGAACGGCTGCTCTAACTTCTTTCTGACAAGAGTTGAAATAAACATTTTTACTGAAAACAGTTAAGTAGCACTGAAAACAGATCAGTAAATAAGGAAGAAAAAAAATGATATCAGTTGAATTTGTGTGCATATTAGTGAAAATGTTTGAACTATAAGTAATGAGATCCCACCTACAGTGTATAATACAACTCACACATCTAAATTCTTTGGGAGGTGTGTCTGTTAATACTGTAGTGGACTTTATAATAGACATATCTAACATCTTAATGGTAGATATAATTGACTGGTTATTTCTATGGCTAAAAGGTGATAATTCTGTATTCTTCATTCCTTCACACAACCTTAGATATACATGCAAACTCATATTGTTTGATTTAACAGGGCAACAATGCTGACAGCAAATATCTCAAATGTGTATATTTTTAACTAGAGAGGCACAAAATTCCATGTGCACATAAATTACATTAAAATTTTCAGTTAGTCAAGTTACTTTTAAAATCTCTTCCCATCTTTACTCACCAGTCATATTTCTACTACTTTTTTTACCTTCCTGAACAAGCAAAAAAATCCTTTACAAATATATTTATGCATTACTAGTTTTTTTTTTCTTGGTGTATTGAGGATGCAGAGAGTGATGGTAGCATAAATTATAAAAACAATTGCCTTATTTCTTTAATTGGATATTTCAGCTGAAAATTTGTTTAATATTAAAATAATATGCAAGGTCATTATGATTCCTCTGCTATATTTAGTTATTTATAAAGCTGTTTTAATTGTTCATTGGCTCTTCTGTGATGTAATAAGCAGATCAGTATTTTTCAAGTGTGTTTATTCATAAACATCACCAGACAACAGTCCAGACCTACTGATTTAGCATTTCTAGGGAGGAGGTCTGAGTTTTTAACAAAAAAAATGAGAGGCTGATTCTGATATTTAAGTAAATTTGGGAAGTGCTGAACTGAGTTATCAATGAATTGCAAGTAAATGCTGAGAGTCATCATCTTGCACATATACAGATCACTTCTTATAGGTCTTTATTTTGACTTAAAGCCAGAGTCAAATGTTGACTCTACTGTAGTGGCAAGAAAAAAAAAATGTGTCTTTCCATCAAATTACACTACAATACCTTTAAAAAAAAGTTATGTTTGTTTGGAAGTAAAAATACCTTGAGGATTCACTCTGAGTGGTAAAACTGAGATTAGGAGAATGTGGTAAGAAACACAAGAAGGGTGTCTTCTCTCCATGCATCACAAGAATTATTCAGAATTGGGTAAGAAGGAGAAATGAAATTTTCTTTCATTAAAGTAGTATTTCAGGCTGGCCGAGTGGCTCAGTTGGTTAAGAGCTCTCTCAAGAGTGAGAGCTGATCTCTGAGCAACTGTGGTTCTATGCCCAGCCCGAGCTGAGTTGCCATTGAGCTGCCAACAGGTGGCAGGATGGCTCAGCTAAAAAAACAAGAAAAAACAAAATAAAGTAGTATTTCATTGTTTTATTTACTCTTTTGTTCAAAGAGAGAATATCTGTTACATGGATAGTATAGTGGGAATATTTTGAATGTGAAAAAAATTACCTAAATAGGGTAAGAACATTCCTGGAGCTAGATAAAATGTATATATTTTTCAAACATTTGCTTGAAGACATAAGAGAGCTGGCAAAGCAGTAACAACTTGACATCTCAGAGGGAAGAAAAGCATAAAGATAGAGTCCAATATTCATCACTTCTCAAGAGATTTGCATTTATCAAATAGAAACTTAGAGACTAAGAAACTGAAAAGAATTTCTAAATGTCTTACAAGAGTGAGGGTAGGAAAATTAAAGTTCAGGACCGATTAAGAAGAAAGGGTCTTTAAAAGACTAAAACCTGCCTTCAAGTCAGCTAAATCCATAATTGAACTGAGATGATCTGCTTGACTTTAATTGCCCACACAAGTAGCACAAATCATTTGGAGGAAGATAACACATCCAGAGACTCAAATGTCACTATAAATATTCATGCACAATATTCAGCATTAAATTAAAGTCACAAGACATACCAAGAGACAAGGCCTAATAATCAAACATAAATGAGCAAAACAAGCATACAAACAAAATAGATAGTGGAAATAGACCCACAGGGTGGTTTAGAATTTGAGATATTAGAAATACCACACAAAAGCTCTTAAGTGTATAAGACTTTATACTCAGGAAATCAGAAAACAAAACAAAAAATTTCAGCAAAAAAGTGAAAATTATTTTTTACAATCAAATGCTAATTTTAGAATTCAGAAATGCAACAGAAAATAAGAACCCAACACATGGAGGTAATAGTTAGGACCAAGGAGAGAAAAACCACCATCAATAATTTGAACAGACAAAATTTAATATGGAGAATTGTTAACGAGGTATAACTTAATTAACTAGGTAACTGAAAAGGTAGTATAAAAACTCTAAAATATCATGAAAGCAGAAATTCAAGAAATTACTACTACATCTAGAACAGGGATAGGGAACAAAGGTAAGACACTGAAATTATTAAAACTTAGAATCTTAGCCTCTGAGGAGGGGGCACTCGATAGCTGGTGCTGATGTCTCTGAGCCTGGGAATTAAATCGATGAGTTTCTGAGGTCTCTGAGGGGAGCATAATGAAGCTAGTTCTGGAAGAGATGAAAAACCTGAAACAGCAGATTCTACAGGAAAGCACGTCAAAAAGCATTTTGAGAAGTAATGCTCAAAGGATCTGCTAGGAGAAAGAAATCCTACAGGAAACCCACAGAGAACAAAAAAGAAAAAGCAAGTTCCTCTTCCTTTTCCAAACTTGCAGTTTTCCTCTAGCATTGCCTATTGGCAGATCCTAATATAAAACCAGGTGACAAAGCAGAAATGTGGTTTTCAGAGACCCAGTTCGTATCACAAAGCATAGTACATAAGGGTGGGTGTGGACCTGAGAGGCAATAATGTAACTACTGTAGATTTAATAGCAGGTTAAACTCATCTGAAGAGAGCTGAGTTTATTAATTTGTTATTTGGGAAATGAGACGGAAAAACATATCTAGGGCCAGCTGAGTGGCTCAGTTGGTTAAGAGCATGAGCTCTGAACAACAGCGTTGCCAGTTCAATTCTCACATGCGCCAATGAGCTGTGCCTGAGCTGAGGTGCGGCTAAACTGCCAATAGGTGGCACGACGACTCAGCTGGTGAGTGCAAATGCTCCTAACAACAAGGTTGCCAGTTAGACTCCCGCATGGGATGGTGAGCTATGCCTACCCGCAATTAATATTGAACACGGCACCTTGAGCTGAGCTGCCCTGAGCTGCCCATGGCGGCTGGATCGCTCAATGGTTAGAGCATGCACTCTTAGCAACAAGGTTTCTGGTTGGACTCCCACATGGAATGGTGGGCTATTCCACCTGCAACTAAAATTGAACACGTTACCTTGAGCTGAATGGCTGCGAGCTGCTGACGGGTGGCCGGATGATGACTGGATTGGGAGCAGAGCTAGCTCTGCCCTCCACAACTAAGACTGAAAGACAACAACTTGGCTGTTCCCCTTCCCCAATTCCCCAACACTGTTCTCCTTCCCCAATTCCCCCAATAAATTCTTTGAAAAAAGGAAAAGAAAACATATATAGACGGAAACACACAGAAAAAGATACTATACAGAAAAGATCATAAATTAAAAAGTCTACAATTGAGTTGAATTGAGAGAACAGAAATAAACCCATACATGCATGGGCAATTAATTTTCAACAAGGAGCCAAAAACAATGAGAAAAAAAACCTCTTCAATAAAAGGTGCTGAAAAAATTGAAATGCCACATACATAAGAATGTAACTAGCCTATTTGACACCATACACAAAAATTACCTCAAAATGAGTCAAAAAACCTAAATATAAGATCTGAAACCATTTTTTTTCATCAAGATGTCAGAGTAGGTAAATGCTTGCCTCCACTCATGACCACATCAAAATTACAACTAAAATACAGAACAACTGTTATTGAAAATCACCTGAGTCTAACTGAACTGAAATCCTACAACTAAAGACATGCAGAAGAAGCCACCTTGAGACTGGTAGAAGGGGCAGAGATGTGGAACCTGCTAGTCCCACATCCACATATGACAATCAAAAATCAGCAGAGATATCTTGGCTGTGGAGGTTCCACCCCTGGAGAAGCAAGTTGTCCCAGTGCCACACCAGAATCCCCAGTCCAGGGTTCCATTGCTGAGAAGTCCTCATAACTTCTAGTTGTGAACCAGCAGAGACTGTGGTGGAGTGAGACTGAGGGCAGCTGGAATCCCAGGTGTTTCTCCTATAGGACCAGTACATGGACTTACTCACTGATATCTTGCTGACTTTGAGATCCAACACTGGGGAAGCAGTGAGAAAGGTGCCATAGGCAAATGGGGAAGTACTGAATTGTCTGACTTTAGGATGAGAACTGCATGGGCAGCATTCTCCCAGATGGAAGGCTGGCAGAAGCCATTGTTTCTTTGTTGAGTCCTCCCTCTTCCTGCCATGAAGATGCAGGTAGCAGCCATATCTGAGTATCCATCAACTTGGTAACACTGTTTGTCTGCCCCACCCTGGAGATTCATTGAAACCCTTCCCCACCCAACTTTAGGGCCCACCCAAACTGTATCCAGTAGCTTTTCTGTACAAATGGCCTGTCTTGGCTCATGCTACAGAATTTCCTAAAATCTCTCAAAGGTTTGCAAAATCCAAACAGGCAGCATCTAGTTTCAGAATGCCCCATACATCTTGCTGAGCAGCCCCAAGCCCAGCCCTAGCAGCAGAGAGCCTTGTTTGTGGCTTGGCTTCTCAAGGTACCTCCAAGCCCGGCGAGAGTGGCACCTCTCTGCCAATTGCTTTGTTGCACATATCAGGTGGCTCCAGGCATAGCACAGACTACGCCTTAATTTGGCAGGCAGCAGGGCTTCTCCTTGGAGGCCCCAAGGCTAGCATACCAGGTGTCCAGCTTTGGACCAAGCTGGAGCATTACCCAGCTGCCTCAGAGAATGACACACTCAAAGGGCAGACTGAGCAGGTACTAGAGCCCTCCTAAACTGAATTCTGCTCTGTAGGGTCAGCCTCTGCACAACAGCTCCTCCACTGTACTCACAGCCAATCCTCTCAATGAAGCAGCCTCAGGGTCAATCCCTCCCATTGACATGCAGACACCAGCAAAAGCTCTATTAGAACAGGAAGGCACAACCCACACAAGGGACACATCTGCAGCACCTGGCTCTGATGACCAGGGAGAATGGATCACTGGGCCCCACAGGACACATAGTACATAAGGCCACTCCACTAAAATAGGAAGGCATAGCCCTACCTAATACACAGAAGCAAACACAGGGAGGCAGCCAAAATAGGAATACAAAAAAAAAAATGTCCCCCCCAAAAAACAGAACAAAGCTCTAGAAAAACAACTAAACAAAATGGAGACATTTACCAGATGCTGGTTATCAGTATGTTCAGTGATCTCAGTGAGAACTTCAAAAAAGATACAAAACATAAAAATTGAGATAGAAAATATAAAAAAAGAACCAGTCAGAAATAAAGAACACAATAACTGAAATGAGTAATACATTAGAGGGAATCAACAGTAGATTAGATGAAGCAGAGTGCTGAATCAGCGATTTGGAAGTAAGGTAGCAGAAAACAATCAGAACAGCAAAAAGAAAAAAGAATTCAAAAATATGAAGACAGTTTAAGGGGCCTCAAGGACAAAATCAAGTGTACTGATGTTCACATCATAGGTGTACCAGAAGGAGAAGAGAGACAGCAAGGAATTGAAAACCTATTCAAAGAAATAATGACGGAAAACTTTCCTAACCTGGAGAAGAAAATTGACATACAAGCCCAGGAAGCACAGAGAGTTCCAAACAAGATGAACACAAAGGAGGACACAACAAGACATCATAATTAAAATGCCAAAGGTTAAAAGGGAGAATTTCAAAAGCAGCAAGAAAAAAGCAGTTATATACAAGGGAGCTCCCATAAGACTATCAGCTGATTTCTCAACAGAAACTTGGCAGACCAGAAGAGATTGGCAAGAAATATTTAAAGTGATGGAAAACAAGGACCTACAACCAGGATGATTGTACCCAGCAAAGCTACCATTTAGAATTGAAGGACAGATAAAAGCTACCCAGACAAGAAAAAGCTAAAGTAGTTCATCACCATCAAACCAGTATTACAAAGAATCTTAGAGGCATCTCTCCTCCTCCTCCTCCTCCTCCTCCTCCTCCTCCTCCTCCTCCTCCTCCTCCTCCTTCTTCTTCTTCTTCTTCTTCTTCTTCTTCTTCTTCTTCTTCTTCTTCTTCTTTAGTTTAAATTCATTTTATTTTTAGATAACCTACATGACATGTTCTTCTTAAAAACAATTCCTTCACTCTAAATAAATCAAGGTTAAAATAAACAAAAAGCTCAAGGTCACATCAATCCCATCTGTCCTAGTCCTGGTGTGTGGATGAAAAGCAGCAGTCAGTTATGATGACAGGTGATGGATTGAACCTGCCAACTTTGTTAACATTTTTCTATTTCTAAATCACCCTTAAAGAAAATCATATATGGGGTTACACCATCTTCATGATAGTTTAGCAGAGCAACCATGCCATCTGGATTCATGTTTTCACCAATAAAGAACTGGTAGTTTTTGAAATTAGTACGGATCAGCTTGATTTATTCTGCACCCCCTGACTTTTTCTGGTCTCTGATTCCCTTTGATTGATTTAATGTAATCTTTGATGTACTTTTTGTAGATTTCTTTTGTGAAGCTGGTTGCCAGGTTCATGACAATGTCAACACCAGTGACTACTCTGCTTTTGGTACATTTGCCCTCAGGGCCTTCAGTGGAGGCATTTCCACCAATGAGTGAGTCATTAAATTATACTCTGTTGCACTCTGTGTCCTACTGATCATGTTCCCCTCCACTTCCAGACAAAGTATGTCTGTGATCTCCCAGATCTTGTAGATGTCAAAGAACATCTCATCATGGCTTATGAGTTAGATGATCATGATGGTGGCTGGAAGGAGACAACAGCAGCACTGGCTTAGCAGGAGCTCAGAGCAAGTGCCATACGGCTTGAGCAATGCTGGGGGGGGGGGTTGGGGGTGGAGGGAGTGGCGAGCAGATGGAAAAAAAAGTTAGAGGAACTTCTTTAAGACAAAAAAATGCAAAATATAAATAATAAAATGGCAATAACTACTTATCTATCAAGAATTACTTTCAATGTAAATGAATTAAATATTCCAATCAAAAAATAGAGTGGCTGAATGGATAAGAAAACAAGGCTATTACATATGCTTCCTACAAGAGACTCATTTCAGATCAAAAGACAAACACAGACTGAAAGTAAAGGGATGAAAAAAGATATTTCATGAAAATGGAAATGAAGAAAAAAAACAAAACAACCTGGGGTAGCAATACTTACACAAAATGGACTTCAAAACAAAGGCTATAGCACGAGACAAAGAAGAACCAAGTAATCCTAATTCTGGGTATTTATCTGAAAAAATCCAAAGCACTACTTTGAAGGAAGATGTGCATCCATATGTTCATTGTAGCATTATTTAAGATAGCCAACATAAGGAGGCACGTTCATTGTCCATCACTCAATGAATAGATAAAGAAAAGATGGTATATATACACATATATATGCAATGAAATATTACTTAACCATAAAAAGAAATGAAATCTTGCTGTCCACAACAACCTGAGTAGACCTAGAGGGTATTGTGCTGAGTGGAGTAACTCAGACAGAGAAAGGCAAATACCATATGATTTTGATAAAAAAAATAAATGAACAAACAAAGCAGAAACAAACTCATAGATACAGAAAACATTTTGAGGGTTGCCAGGTGGGTGGAGGTTTGGGAGTCTGGATTACAAATGTAAAGGGTACTTAAAGGGATTAAGAAGTACAAATTAGTAGTGACAAAACAGTCATGGGGACATAAAGTATAACATAAGGAATATAGCTAATAATATTGCAATAATTGTGTATGATATCAGATTTATCGGTATGATCACCTTTAAGTTACATAAATGTCTAATCACTATGTTGTATACCTGAAACTAATATAATATTATATGTCAGCTGTAATTGAAAAGTGTAAAAAAAACATTAAAAAATTACATATTGGACTTGGCAGTCATCGTGGCTGTCGAACGTGTGCCTCTTTTTGGCTTATACTCCCCTACCTTGAGCTTTTAGCTCAGGACACTGAGTCTACAAATTGCGCAAACAGAGAATTTATTATCTCAAATAGCTAACATAAAAAAAATAGGACTAAATTTAAGTATGGCTGGATTTACAAGCTTACATATTGGATTTAGTAGCTGTTTTTTTTCTTTTTTTATTTATTTTTTATTTTTTTAAAGATTTTATTGGGGAATTGGGGAAGGGGAACAGCGTTGGGGAATCAGGGAAGGGGAACAGACAAGTTGTCTTTTTGTTCTTCAGTCTAGTTGTGGAGGATGTCGCTTCACTGGCCCATGTTGGTATTATCATTGCACTCTTCCTGGATGAGGCAGATCAGTCGCTGGCCTCTGGATGGTCGCTCACCATGGCTATTAGCAGCTCACGCTGGCTGCCAGCTGCTCACTATAGCCTATGGCAGCCCACTGCAGCAGGGGCTGCAGCTTACGCCGCCGGGGCTCGCACAGCCCAGCTCCAGAGGAGCTATTGTAGCTGTAGAGGGCAGTGTCATTGGCCCTCATATGTGGGATCTGAACCGGGGCTGCTGGCATCCCAAACCAGCTCTTAACCAATGCACCACTCGGCTGGCCCTGGTTTTTTTCTATTGCCCACTTTTCTTCCATGTTTTAGCTTTATTTTTTTATTTTATTTTTTTTTTAGCTGAACCATCCTGCCCCCTGTTGGCAGCTCAACAGCAGCTCAGCTCAGGCTGGGCATCAAACTGCTGTTGCTCAGAGCTCAGCTCGCACTCTTGAGCAAGCTCTTAACCAACTGAGCCACTCGACAGGTCCTTAGCTTTATTTTTAAGATCTATATGGTCCCAAGATGGCAGCAGCTGCTCAAGCCTCATACCTCCTCAAGTTAAACCAGACAGAAGGGGAAATGTCCTTTCTTTTTTTTTTTAAATTTATTATTATTTTTTTATTATTATTAATAGTTACAGATGTACAAAACTGTGCAATAGTTATCTTTTTCACCCCTTACAAAGTGACTACATTACTAACTGCTTTTCTCTTGCTACTTTTATGATTCTTTCTTTGACTTTAACCTTTGGCACTTTAATTATGATGTGTCTTGTTCTGCGCCTCTTTGGGTTGTGTGGGACATTGTGCTTCTTGGACTTGTGTGTCTATTTTCTTCAACAGGTTAGGAAGTTTCCAGTCATTCTTTCTTTTTTTTTTTTTTAAAGATTTTACTGGGGAATTGGGGGAAGGGAACAGTGTTGGGGAATTGGGGAAGGGAAACAGACAAGTTGCTGTCCTTTTGTTCTTCAGTCTAGTTGTGGATGACGTTGCTTCACTGGCTCATGTTGGTATCATCATTGCGCTCTTCCTGGATGAGGCAGATTGGTCACTGGCCTCTGGAGGGCTGCTCATCACATCTATTGGCAGCTTGCGCTGGCTGCTGGCCACTCACTGTAGCCTATGGCAGCCCACTGCAGCAAGGGCTGTAGCCTACACCGACGCTGGGGCTAGGGCTCGCGCAGCCCAGCTCCAGGTGGAGCTGTTGTTAGCTGTAGAGGGCAGTGTCACTGGCTCTCATATGTGGGATCCGAACTGAGGCCACTGGCATCCCAAGCCAGCTCTTAACCAATGTGCCCCTCAGCCGGCCCCAGTCATTCTTTCTTTTTTTTTTTTTAATATTTATTTATTTATTTGTTTGTTTATTATTATTAATAGTTACAGATGTACAAAACTATGCAATAGTTATCTTTTTCAACACTTACAAAGTGACTACCCCTTCCCCCCTGCTCTGTCTCCACCCCCAATATCATACATATCTATTACAATTCTATTGACTCCATCCCTCTCTATATTCCATATCCCATTACTATATATGTGTTAAATTATAGTCAACATCTAATATTGAACAGCGGCAGTGGCAGATGTACAGTGCAGTAGTCAGGCCACTACACTGTTGATGAAGTGGTCTCTGACAAGACATGAGTCCATCTGATCGCCTAAAAAAATATTTGCAACATTATCGATTATATTCTCTAAACTGTCTCTTCTGTCTCTGTGGTAGTATTGTATTACCAGTTTATGTTGCCTTGTCCCTTCCCCTTCTCCCTCATGCCCACCCCAATGCCATCTAGCCCTCATCAGTTTTTCCTTTGTATCTCTAAGACTATTTCTGTTTATTTTGCTCGTTTATTCCGTTCTTTAGATTCCACATATAAGTGAGATCATATGGTATTTGTCTTTCTCTGACTGACTTATTTCACTTAATATAATATTCTCTAGGTCCATCCATATTGTTGCAAATGGTACAATTTCTTTCTTCTTTATAACTGCGTAATATTCCATTGTGTAAATGTACTACAGTTTCTTAATCCAGTCATCTACCAATGAGCATTTCAATTGTTTCCAAGTCTTGGCTATTGTAAACAGCGCTGCAATGAACATAGGGGTGCATATATTTTTTTGAATTAGTGTCTTGCAGTTTTCAGGATAAATACCTAGGAGTGGAATTGCTGGATCAAAAGGTAGTTCCAACTCCAGTTTTTGAGATAACCTCCATACTGACTTCCATAGTGGCTGCACCAATCTGCAATCCCACCAACAGTGTAGCAGGGTCCCCCTTTACCCCACAGCCCCACCAGCACTTGTTTTTTGTTGACTTATTGATGATAGCCATACTGACTGGAGTGAGGTGGTATCTCATTGTGGTTTTTATTTGCATTTCCCTAATGACCAGTGAGGCTGAACATTTTTCCATATGCCTGTTGGCCATCTGTGTGTCCTCTTTAGGGAAATGTCTCTTCATATCCTCTGCCCATTCTTTAATTGGGTTGTTTGTTTTTTTGGTGTTGAGTTGCATGAGTGTTTTATAAATTTTGGATATTAACCCCTTATCAGATATTTCATTGACAAATATATTCTCCCATTCAATAGGCTTCCTTTTTGTTTTATTGATGGTTTCCTTTGTTGTGAAAAATCTTTTAAGTTTGATATAATCACATATGTTCATTTTTTTCTTTTAATTCCCTTGCCCACGGGGACTTATCAGTAAAAATATTGCTCAGGGTAATGTCTGGAAATTTACTCCCTATATTTTCTTTTAGGAGTTTTATGGTTTCAGGTCTTACATTTAAGTCTTTAATCCATTTTGAATTTGTTCTTGTATATGGCGTAAGGAGGTGGTCCATTTTCATTTTCTGCATGTGGCAGTCCAATTTTCACAGCACCATTTATTAAATAGACTATCTTTACTCCAATGTAAATTCTTGCTTCCATAGTCATAAATTAACTGTCCGTATATGCCTGGATTTATTTCTGGGCTCTCTGTTCTGTTCCACTGATCTATGTGCCTGATTTTATGCCAGTACCATACTGTTTTGATTACTGTCGCCTTGTAATATATTTTGATGTCTGGTAGCGTGACACCCCCGACTTTGTTCTTATTTCTGAGGATTGCCAAGGCTATTCGGGGATCTTTTATGGTTCCATATAAATTTTAGGATTATATTTTCCATTTCTGTGAAAAATGCCCTTGGTAGTTTGATGGGAATTGCATTGAATCTATATATTGCTTTAGGCAGTATGAACATTTTAACTATATTAATTTTTCCTATCCATGAGCATGGTAAGTATTTCCATTTATTTGTATCTTCTTTTATTTCTTTCTTCAGTGTCTTATAATTTTCTGAGTACAGAAATTTTACTTCTTTGGTTAAATTTATTCCTAGATATTTTATAGCTCTTGAAGCGATTGCAAATGGACAGTTTTCTTAATTTCTCCGTCTGTTAGTTTATTATTGGTATATGCAAATGCAACTGATTTCTGAACATTGATTTTGTATCCTGCTACCTTATTGAATTTGTCTATCAGCTCCAATTGTTTTTTGATGGAGTCTTTGGGGTTCTCTATATACAGTGTCATGTCATCTGTTTATAATGACAATTTTACTTCTTCCTTGCCAATTTGGATGCCTTTTATTTCTTTTTCTTGCATTCTGCAGCAGCTCAAATCCCCGTTCTGTCTCCCGGGGACCTGTGTCTCTGCCCGGTGAGCAGTGCAGCTCCTGCTCATCTGGTTTCAGGCTTATGCCTTGGAGCCCATGCATGAGCAAGTGAGAGCGCAGTGCTCCTGCTGCTCTCTGGGAAGGCTGCTGGGGTTTAGGGGACTGTGCACACCCTGCCATGGCTCAGATCCCCGCTCTGTCTCTTGGGGGCCTGTGTCTCCGACCGGAACGCTGTGTCTCCCAGTGTGAGTATTCTTTCTTCTCCTGCTCCCCCGGCTTTTGCCTCAGAGCCTGCACGCTGAGGTGCTCTTGCTGTGCTTTGCAGGACCTGGTGGACAGAGAGACTGATCCCTAAACCAGGCGGGTGCAGTGATTGATCTTGCCCTGTCGCTGTTGCTGCCGCACTCTGTACCCTGCTTCTTGGGAACCTGGGGAGCCATGGGTTCAGCTATACGTCTCCCCTCACTCCTCCCCCACTCGCCCGGCCTGAGGCTTCTTCCACAGGCTGCAGATCGTTGTGCTCTTGCTGTACTCTAGGTGGGCCGCAGGGCACAGGGAGTGAGCAGTGGGAACACTCACCGATCAGCTCTCTGAAGCTCTGTGCCTTTGTAGCTGCCGGTGCGGGCTGCACCTCACGCGTCTCACTGCCTTCTTCCCCCACTCGCCCGGCCTGCCCACATTCCAATAATCATTGTGTGAGACTCTTAGTTGCTCTGTGTGATAATTAGACGTCCCTTTGAAGAGTTACAGAAGTTCAAATTGTGGATATCTCCAGGAGAGAACTCAGGGAGCTCTCCTCACAGCCGCCATCTTGCCTCACCTCCAGAAATGTCCTTTCTGTTGCAATATATATTTCTAGTTATTCAAGAAAAAAAGTCCTAAGATCAGTACTGATTTATTCTAACAGACTTGGCTTGAGTTAAGTGCCTATTTCTGGATCACTCCGTTCACTTTATGTTCTGTCTCTGGAACAAGGAATTGAGGTCCAATTCAAAGCATGTGGATTCAAAGTTTGGAATAGGTGTTGTTTTTGGAATAAAGAAGACTGGGTTTCTGGAGAACCAAAAATATCCCTAATGCTTATATTATTTTTATTTTCTTTAAGTTTCTTCAACCTTTTTGTGGGAATAGGAAATTTATAAGTTTCAATCTAGGGGAATATGAAACAAGTTCTCATATTTCCACAGTGTCACTTACTGACTTTGTGACATTGGGCAGATCACAATCTCTTTGATCCTTGTTGTCTCCAGTGGTGTAATGGAGACAATATTGTCTTCCAACCTACCCCCAAAGCAGCTGTGAAGAGCCAAAAAGTAATGCTTATAATCAAAATCACAATATCTAATATTTAATAAGCAGTTTATGTAAAAACTAGGTTGTTTACTCTTGATAAGAATTCTATACAGTAGATTCTACATAAAATTTATTTTCAAATGAGAGACCTAAAACTTAGAGAGGTTAATTTGCCCAGCATCACACAGCAACTAAATGATTGAGTCAGTTATTTAGTCCTATACCCATCTCCTTACTAAGTTCATGGCAATAGCCACTATGACACAGATATAAGGGATTGTTACTGTAGTCTGTCAATTCTAAGATTTACATGTTTTCACATTTAACATCTTTAAAATCATCATGCATCTTACAATTGATGGTTAGGGGCCAAGGATGACACAGTAGTAGTTGCCTGCTTGCACATGAATTTCATCATTGCTGTTCTTAGTTTTGTTATTTCAGTTGAGTCTGGTACATGCATTGTGTTTGAATGCTGTGCAAAATATTATAAAATATTACACTGTGGTTTGACTTTGAAACAGGAAGTTATTTAACAGAAGTATATAGAACAATGAAGCATAAATATAATATAGTGACACAAATACTCATCACTGGAAGAATAACCACAATTTCACATTTCCTTATAAGACAATGACCTAATGCTTTAGGGGATCTTAGAAAGGAAGATTCCCCAAACAGGGTGTGGCAGGACTCACTCGCACGATTTGTGGGCTTCACGGAGATGAGGAGCGTGGGGTTAGAACGCTGCGAGGTGTGGGATATAGCAGTGAAGGAGCTGTGAGAACTTGGTGGCGTAATTCCGTGACTACCAGCTTATACAAACATCATTTACTTTATGAAACAATACTTTGAGATGTTACTGTCACTGATTAATAGTGAAGAACCTGTGATGCTTGGCAAATACTCTTAAGCAGTCCCTGGAATTAATGAGTGTTAATACTGTAAGAAAACTTAGAGATAATCTTCTAGGGCAACACTGTCTAGTAGAATTTTCTGTGATGGAGATGTGGCCATTGAACACTTGAAATGGGACTAGTGCAACTGAGATACTGTATTTTTAATTTAATTAAATTTTAATTAATTGCCATTTACATAGCAACTTGTGGCTAGTGGCTGTGGTATTGGTAAATGTAGTGGAGATTGAATAGTTTCCACTCTCAAAGAGAGCTAAAATGATGGAATGTGCAGTTAATAAGTCATTAACTCAGCAGTCAGTGCAAAAATATTACAGGAGTTGATTATTGTGATGAAGATGGGAACTTCGGACTCATAGCAACTGTCTGTTTAATGTCTCCACTTCAACATCTCAAACTCGATATGTCCAAAGTAGTTGGACATACTTTGGGACCTCTCTCCATGCACATCAGCTTTTTTGCCCCCTTCTAATATACCCTCCACACAGCAATTTTTAAAAATCCAAGTTTATTGAGGTATAATTAATGTACAATAAAATTTGCCCTAAGTGTACGATTTGTTGAATTTTGACATGTATATAACCCTGGTATCACACCAACAATGAAAATATACAATATTTTCATTACTCTAAAAAACTTTCTGGTGCCCTGGTATAGCCCTCTTATAGCTCCCTGGTATAGCCAGTCTCCTTTCCATCCTCTGGCAGCTAGCTGATGTGATTTTTGTAACAAATGGAAGGTATAGTGTGTAACATTTTCAGTCTCACTTCTTTCACTTAGCCTAGTGCTTTTGAGATTCATTCAAATTATTGAACATACCAGTCCATTCCTTTTTATTGCCCAGTAGTATTCCAATGTACGGATAGATCACAATTTGCATGTCCATTCACCTCTTTATGGACATTTAGGTTGTTTCCCATTTTTATGGGAAATATGGGTAATTATGATTGAAGCTCTGGTTTATAACAAGGTGATTTTTTAAAAAATAAATTCATTCATATCTCCCTTCTTTGATGAAAATCCTTCAGTGACTTCCTGTTTTATCTAGAATAAAATATAAATTCCTTTTAAAAAAAGAAAGGAAGACACCACAAAGTAGATCCTACATTATGTTTGCTACTGAGATGTGTACTAAAGAATTACCTATCACATGCCAAGATTTACCAAAACCATAATGAATTTATTTTGCTTGTATGTCCCATTCTGTGTAGGAATATGGTAATAAATATTTATGTCCACGTAAGTCTCAAAAAGCTCTTTTGTTAAATATATAATAAAAGTATTAAGTGATAATAAACGTTGTGCCATAGTTTAATTGGCATCAGTCTCTTTTTTTAAATGTACACAAAATATTTGTGTTTCTTGCAGTTTGTGGATTAGATCCTATGAAATATGATACTATTGTACTGAAGAAATAAGACTAATTTATATTTTAGAAGTTTTTCTTTTGTTTGTTTTTTTTGTTCGTTTGTTTTTTAAAGATTTTATTGGGGAATTGGGGGAGGACAACATCATTGGGGAATGGGAAGGGGAACAGACAAATTATTGTGTTTTTTGTTCTTCAGTTTAGTTGCGGAGGACGTTGCTTCACTGGCCCATGTTGGCATCGTCACTTCGCTCCTCCCGGATGAGGCAGATCGGTTGCCGGCCTCTGGATGGTTGCTCACCATGGCTGTTGGCAGCTCACGCTGGCTGCCAGCCCTCACGCCGACTGCCGGCCACTCACTGTAGCCTATGGCAGCCCACTGCAGCAGGGGCTGCAGCCTACACCGTCGCTGGGGCTTGCACAGCCCAGCTCCAGGTGGAGCTGTTGTTAGCTATAGAGAGAGGGCAGCATCACTGGCCCTCATATGTGGGATCTGAACCGGGGCCGCTGGCATCCAAAAACCAGCTCCCAACCAATGCGCCACTCGGCCGGCCCAAGAAGTTTTTCTTACAGATCTATAATGAATCAACCATTTACAGAATCTTTAGTATAAAAATGAAATCATTAATTTTGAAGATTAAATAATTGGAGATTTGGAAGAAAACTTCCAAATTGCAAGAACTTTATTATTCATCTAACAAAAATAAGAGAAAAATGATATGACAGACAGAAAAATAGAAACAAGAACAGATTTCAGACCAGAGAATTATTAAACCTAGTCTTTCTTTACTACAATCTAGATAGTCATAGATGCAGGGGCTTCAAAGTATTTTGAAATTAATTCTTCATTTGGAACTCAAGATAGCTATTTATCAACTTTTCTTCTACCTTCATATAAAATAGAAAGTTTAAAAAACATATTTTTCATTATCCATAGTAACAAGTTCATAGGAAGGAAGAAAGAATCAGTTAAAATCTGGGATACTATTATTTCTTACCATTAATGATACCTCTTCCTCCAAATAATTGAAATTTAAGTTACTAAACCTTTTTCCATAAGGCAAATATTACAAAGAAAATATACCCATTCTTAACTTATTGAAGCATTTACTTCAAAAAAGATATTTTGATCAATTTTTGCAGTTACTAAACTACAGAAATTCACAAGAACCTCTTATTCAGAAGCTGTAAAATCACTGAATGAAATAAAATCCAATTTGCCCCAGTATTGCATTTAGAAATCTCATTAGCAGAGACTGGGTATTTTCCTATTTTTGGAAGTGAGCCTACTTATCACTGTTTATTGATGACCCCCCAGGCCTCAATAGGTTCAGTATAAGAGAATCTTTTTACCACTAAATCATGTTGAAAAATACAACATTTTTTCTAGGGAAACGGCAATATGCTATGTCGCGTCTCTGCGCGGCTAGGTCTAGCTTCCTCGAGAGGACCCGCGGGGACTCAGAAAAAGAAATAAAGAGCAAGAGACAGGGATAGTTTAAAAAGCAATGTGAGCCAGGGGACTCTGTCTTATGGACAGGAGCCTAGAATCTGGTCAGCTTGCAGCTTTTATTGTAGTACAAACAAGGAAGGGGCTTTATTCTTTCCGAGGTCTGTAAATCACATGCGTCACCCAAGATTTTAGCCAAATCTCCCTATGCCTCACAGACAACCTCAGCCGAAAGACTCTTTGTTCAATACAACGTTGCCTCCTACGGGAACAGATAATGGTTCGCTATGAGACTTCCAGGCAAGAATGCAAGTAGGACTGTTGTTATCTTCTTAGGAAGATTTCTCTCTTCTTTGGCAGGCTGCTAGCTCTGCAGATAAGGGTTCACAGGCCCTTAGGCCCCACATGCTTCACCTCCTTGATTCCTCCCAAGGTACCCAAGGACAGCGCCTGGTTAGGCAGCCCTAATGCGCATATTTTATATAGGATCTCACACCTATATTAGATTCCTGCACATATCTAGGATCTTGCCCGTCATTGGCTGACCCGCCCTCTCTCTTAGGGTACCATGGGGTTTTGCCATAGACATAGTGAATATCCTGTCCCCATGAGGCGCTGCTGCTATGGGCGAATGCAGGGAGGCAAACGGCGAGGTTGCTGTGAGGTCACAATGCTATAGTTCCAAAAACGAGTAAATTTAACTTTGCTTCTCATTTGATATCCCTGGAACTTTACAGATTGACAGTTTAGTCAAGAATTCCTCAAACTGCAGCCCTACAAATGAGTCACAATTGATATGTTCTTAGAAATTATTACTATTATTACTACCAGTACTAACTAATTTTTGTATAATATTTTGTAATTTAGAGGATCACTTCACATTTATTATCTTACTAAATTCTTTCATGTTTATTTTAGAATACCTAATCATTGAAGGGGAGATATATTTTATCTCATATGCTGGTTTCTGTTTATTGACTTAAACCTTTCATATTACAAAGGAATATCTGTACTCCCCTGGGTAGAAACCTCCAAGGATTATCCACTGTGTCTGTCACAACAATTTCCCAGTCATTCACGATGGTTAATCTCCTGAGTATTAGAATGGTTCTGATACAGTGTGCAAAAGTAGCGGTTGGGAGTTTCTGGTACCCTCAACAATGGTGCGAAGTATAAACTATTGAAAAGGAAGGTGACTAATGCAATTGAAAGCTTAAAAGGAAAACAAGAAAAAAAATAAAGACCTTTTACTATACCTCAGAAAATGTCAACTTTCTTAGGTGAAATTATTAGGTGTCTTTCCATCTTATTTAAATTTAAATATTCTGTCATGGAGACACAAAGCTCACCTTAGTTCTTGATCTCAGTTTTGGGATTCTCAGTTTCTGCTTGTACTCATCAAAACACAAAACAAAAAAAACACAGGATTATCTTTTTAAAATGCTGTCTTTCATGAGTGGAGTTTTTTATTTTGAATGGAAATTGTCTTATTTGTTTTATTGCATGTATATGTTTATGATTTTTCTTTATCAGAATGATGAAAAGAATAATTTAAATATTAATTTTCAGGATGAACTCTATACATTACTGCCAGTTAAGGGCATGTTCATATAAATCAGGGTCCCTGGCAAGCTTCAGTAAGCCAAGGCTCCTCAGCATGAACCAGCCAGAGGGAAAAATAGGTTGAGAGGCAGTCAGCAGAAGCTCAGATTTACACATGTTTATTTTCAATAATTAGGCATAGTGTTAATAGAAACATCTATTTGAAGCAAAGGCTTCTTATTTGCACAAACAGTGGAAATATGTGGTACTGTCATTTTACTATGAAGACTACAAAATTAACAAAGAAAGAAACACTCAATATAAATTGAATAACATGTTTTTAAAGAGAATTAGGAAGTAAAACTTGGTGACTTAACCACAAAATGCCTACTATATTTTATTTTAGGACAATGTCTGTCCTTATGATAGATATTTCTATTTTCTTTTTAAAAGCTTTATTGGGATACAATTCATATAATGACACAATTCATTACTTTAGATTGCACAATTCAACACCTTCCAGTATATTCACTGAATTGTATATCCACAATTTTAGAACATTTTCATTGTCCTAAAATGAAACCCTGTACGTCTAAGCCATCATTTTTCATTGCATGCCCCCATACTCCTACCAACCCTAGGCAACTACTAATCAGCTTTCTGTCTATATAGATTTGCCAATTCTGAACATTTTATATAAATGGGATAATATAACATGTAGTCCACTGAGACTGATTCTTAGCATAATGTTTTCACAGTTCATCCATTTTGTACTGTCTATAATTTTTCTTTCCTTCCTTCCTTCCTTCCTTCCTGCCTTCCTTCCTTCCTTCCTTCCTTCCTTTCTTTTTTTTTTAATGAAAATTTATTGGAGTGACAATGGTTAGTAAAGGTACATAAGTTTCAAGTGTACAATTCTGTAATACATCATCTATATATCACATTGGGTGTTCACCACCCAGAGTCAGTTTTTTTTTTTTTTTTTTTTTGAGGGCAGTGTCACTGGCCATCATATATGGGACCCGAACCGGGGCCGCTGGCGTCCCAAGCCAGCGCTTAACCAATGCGCCACTCGGCCGGCCCGAGAGTCGGTTTTTTATCCAATCATCTATTGATGGGCATTTTGGTAGTTTCCATATCTTGGCGATTGTGAATAGTGCTGCAGTAAACATAGGGGTTCATATGTTTTTTTCAAATTAGTGTTTTGGATTTCTTTGAATAAATACCCAGGAGTGCAATTGCTAGGTCATAAGATAATTTTATTTTTAATTTTTAGAGGAATGTCTATACTATTTTCCATAGTGGCTGCATCAATTTGCAATTCCACCAACAGCGAATGAGGGTTCCCTTTATACCACATCTTCCCCACCACTTGTTTGGTGATTTATTGATGCTAGCCATTCTGACAGGAGTGAGGTTGTATCTCACTGTGGTTTCTATCAGCATTTCTCTGATGAGTAGTGTTGTTCAGCATCTTTTCATGTCTATTGGCCATCCATCTGTCCTCTTTGGAGAAATGTCTATTGAAGTCCTCTGCCTATTTTTTAATTGGATTGTCTGTTTTTTTGGTGTTGAGTTGTATGAGTTTTTTATAAATTTCAGTTTTAATACCTTATAAGATGTATCACTGGCAAATATCTCCTTCCATTCAGTAGGATTTCTTTTTGTTAGTTGATGATCTCCTTTAATGCATGAAAACTTTTCAGTTTCATGTAGTCCCATTTGTTTATTTTTTTCTTTTGTTTCCATTGTCTGAGGAGATATATTAGTAAAAATATTACTCAGGGTAATGTCTGAGAGTTTACTTCCTATATTTTCTTCTAGGAGTTTTATGGTTTTGTGTCTTACATTTAAGTGTTTAATCTATCTTGAGTTTATTCTTGTATATGGTATAAGAAGGTGGTCCAGTTTGATTTTTTGCATGTATCTCTTCAGTTTTCTGGGCATCATTTGTTGAATAGACTCTTTACCCCAATGTAAATTCATGCTTCTTTTGTTACAAATGAAACGACCATACAGGTATGGGTTTATTTCTGGACCTTGTATTCTCTTCCATTGATCTGTGTGTCTGTCTTTATGCTAATACCATGCTGTTTTGATTACTATAGCCTTGTAGTATCATTTGATATCAGGTAGCAGGGTATCTTCAGCTATGATCTTCTTTCTCAGGATTGCTGTTGTTATTTGGGGTCTTTTATGAATCCATCAAATTTTAAAATTATTTGCTCTAGTTCTGTGAAAACTGCCATTGGTATTTTGATAGGGAATGCATTGAATCTACATATATTGGGTTGTTAGAAAAGTCATGACGTATTTTTCTATGTTTTTCATTGCAAAAATACATCACAAATTTTCCGACAAACCAATAGTTTTGGGTAGTATGGCCATTTTAACTATATTAATTTTTTTATATCTATGAATATGATATATATTTCCATTTATTTGTATCTTCTTTGATTTCTCTCTTCAATGTCTTATAATTTTTTTTGTAATGTCTTTAACTTCCTTGGTTAAATTTATTCCTCAATATTTTATTTTTTTATGCAATTGTAAATGGGACTGTTTTTAAATTTTCTCTTTTTAATAGCTTGTTATTGGTACATAAAAATGCCACTGATTTCTGAATGTTAATTTTGTATCTTGCTAAGTTATTAAATTCTTTTATCAGTTTTAACAATTTTTTGGTGGACTCTTTAGGCTTCCAAAAATATATAGTATCAGGCCATCTGCAAATAATGACAATTTTCCTTTTCCATTTGGATGTCATTTATTTCTTGTTTTGGTCTGATTGCTGTTGCTAGAACTGTCATTAGCATGCTAAATAAAAGTGGCCAAGTGGGCATCCTCATTTTGTTCCTGATCTTATGGGGAATACCTTTAGCTTTTTCCCACTGAGTATTTTATCAGCAGTGGTTTTATCATATGGCCTTTATTATGTTGAGATATGGTCCCTTTATTCCCACTTTACTGAGAGTTTTTAATCATAACTTAATTGTACATTTAATGGTACAAGTCTATAACTGTGCCATTAAATATACAATTGAAATTAATTGTATATGAATCATAAATGTATGTTGGATTTTGTCAAATGCTTTTTATGCATCTATTGATGTGACCATATTATTTTATTTTTCATTTCGTTTATGTTGTGTATTACATTAATTGATTGTATATATTGCATACAGGAATGAACCCCACTTGATTGTGGTGTGTAAGCTTTTTTTAATTTTTATTTATTGATTTATTTATTTTATTTACTTATTTTTTTTTTTGGAGGGCAGTGTCACTGGCCCTCATATGTGGGACCGAACCGGGGGCCGCTGGCTTCCCAAGCCAGCGCTTAACCACTGTGCCACTCGGCGGGCCTTTTTTTTTAAAATTAAAGTTTATTGGGGGTGGCAATTGTTAGCAGTTACATAGATTTCAAGTTTACAGTTCTGTAATACATCATCTATATATCACATTGCATGTTCACCATCCAGAGTCACTTCTCTTTCCATCACCATATATTTACCCTTTACCTTCATCTACCACCTCTCTTCCCCCTTATCCTCTGGTAACCACTAAATTATTGTCTGTGTCTATGAGTTTTGTTTCCTCATTTGTTTTTCTTGTTCTTTTGTGGTTTTCAGTTTTATATACCACATATCAGTGAAATCGTATGGTTCTCTACTTTTTCTGTATGACTTATTTCTCTTAGCATTAGAATCTCAAGATCCATCCATGTTGTCACAAATGGAACTATTTCATCTTTTCTTATGGCAGAAGTATTCCATTGTGTATATACTTTATCCAATTACTTTATCCAATTATGCTTTATCCAACTACTTTATCCAATTATCTATTGAAGGACACTTTGGTTGTTTCCATGTCTTGGCCACCATAAATAAAGTTGTAATGACATCGGAGCACATAAATCTTTACTAAATGTTTACAGATTTTTTGGGTAGATACTCAAGAGGGATTGCAGGGTCGTATGGTAATTCTATTTCTTTTGAGGGGGGAATCTCCACACTGTCTTCCATAGTGGCTGCACCAACCTGCATTCCCTCCAACAGCATATGAAGGTTCCTTTTTCTCCACAGTCTCTCCAACACTTGTTATTATTTGTCTTGTTGATCATAGCCATTCCAATTGGTGTGATGTGATATCTCATTGTGGTTTCATTTGCATTTCTCTGATGATTAGTGATGTTGAGCATTTTCTCATATGTCTATTGGCTATCTGTATGTCCTCTTTGGACAAATGTCTATTCAGGTCCTCTGTACATTTTTAAATTGCATTGTTTGTTTGTTTTTTGTTGAGTTGTATGAGTTCCTTATATATTTTTGATATTAGCCCCTTATTGGAGGCATTGTTTGTGAAAATCTCCCATTCAGTTGGTTGCCTCTTTATTTTGTCAACAGTTTCTTTTGCTGTGCAGAAGCTTTTTAGTTTGATATAGTCCCATTCATTTATTTTAGCCTTTATTTGCCTTGCCTTTGGTCAAATTCATAAATTCCTCTTTGAATCCAAGGTCCGTAAGTTTAGTACCTATGATTTCTTCTATGCAGTTTATTGTGTCAGGTCTTATGTTTAGGTCTTTGATCCATTTTGAGTTAATTTTGGTACACGGTGACAGATAGCAGTCTAATTTCATTCTTTTGCATGTGGCTTTCCAATTCTCTCCAAGTCTCCATTTACTAAAGAGGCTGTGTTTTCTCCATTGCATGATTTTGGCTTCTTTGTTGAAAATTACCTCTCCATATTTATGTGGGTTTATTTCTGCATTCTCGATTCTATTCCATTGGTCTGTGTTTGTGTTTTTCTGTCAATACCATACTGTTTTGATTATTATTGCCATGTAGTACAAGCTGAAGTTAGGGATTGTGATATCTTCAGCATTGTTCTTTTTTCTTAGGATTGCCTTGGCTATCCAGGGTCTTTTTTTGTTCCATACAAATCTGATGATTTTTTTGTTCTATTTCTTTAAAAAATTCCATTGGGATATTGATGGGGATTGCATTAAATCTGTATATTGCATTGGGTAGTATGGCCATTTTAACTCTGTTGATTATTCCAATCCGTGAACACAGAATGTCTTTCCATTTCTTTGTGTCTTCTTCAATTTCTTTTTAAAATGTCTTGTAGTTTTATGTGTATAGGTCTTTCACATATTTGGTTAAGCTTATTCCAAGATATTTTATTCTTTTTGTTGCAATTGCAAAAGGATTTGTGTTTTCTTTTATTTTTATTTCTATTTCTGAGGTTTCATTGTTAGTATATAGGAATGCAATGGACTTTTGTATGTTGATTTTGTAGCTGGCAACTTTATTGTTTCTAATTGCACTGTGGTGGAGTCTTTAGTGTTTTCTATATATGGCATCATGTCATGTTTAAAAAGTGACAATTTAACTTCTTCATTCCCTATATGGATGCCTTTCATTCCTTTCTCTTGCCTGATTGCTCTGGCTAGGACTTCCAATACTATGTTGAAAAGCAGAGGTGATAAGGGACAGCCCTGTTGTGTTCCTGAACGTGGAGCAATGGGCTTCAGTTTTTCACCATTACTTATGACATTAGCTGAGAGTTTGTCATATATGGCCATTATGTTAAGGTATTTTCCATCTATACTTATTTTATTAAGTGTTTTAATCATAAATAGATGTTGTATCTTGCCAAATGCTTATTCTGCATCTATTGATATAATCATATGATGTTTGTCCTTTATTTTGCTTATGTGGTGTATCATATTGATCGATATGCATATGCTGAGCCATCCTTGTGCCCCTGGGATGTAATTTTTTTTTAAAGATTTTATTGGGAATGGGGGAAGGGAACAGTGTTGGGGAATTGGGGAAAGGGAGCAGATAAGTTGCTGTCTTTTTGTTCTTTAGTCTAGTTGTGGAGGACGTTGCTTCACTGGCCCGTGTTGGTATCGTCATTGCACTCTTCCCGGATGAGGCAAATTGGTCATCGGTCACCCTGGCTATTGGCAGCTCATGCTGGCTGCCAGCCACTCACACTGGCTGCCGGCCACTCACTGTAGCCTATGGCAGCCCACTGCAGCAGGGGCTGAAGCCTAGACCGTCGCTGGGGCTCACACAGCCCAGCTCCAGGTGGAGCTGTTGTTAGCTGTAGAGGGCAGTGTCACTGGCATTCATATGTGGGATCCAAAACGGGGCTTCTGGCATCCCAAACCAGCTCTTAACCAATGTGCCACTCGGCTGGCCCTGTAATTTTTTTTAATGCATTGTTGCATTGGATATGCTGGAATTTTGTTTAGGATTTTTGCATCTGTATTCATCAGAGATATTGGTTTGTAATTTTCTTTTTTGTGTGTCATCCTTACCAGGTTTCAGTATCAGGGTAATTTTGCCTCGTACAATGAGTTAGGGAGTATTATCTCTCCTTCAGTTGTTTGGAAGATTTTGAGATTTTTAGATCCTTTTTGAATATTTGGTAATATTCACTAATGAAGCCATCTGGTGCTGGACTTTTGCTTTGAGGAGGATTTCGGATGATTCAATATTCTTACTGTGGATTGGTCTATTTAGATTTTCCAGTTCTTCATGATTCAGCCCAAGAAAGCTTTATGTTTCTAAGAACTTGTCCATTTATTCTAGGCTATTTAATTTGGTGGCATATAGCCTTTCATAGTATTCTTGGATAATCCTCTGTATATCTGTGGCATCTATGGTAACTTCCTCTCTTTTATGTCTGATTTTGTTTATTTCTGTCTTTTCTCTTTTTATCTTAGTGAGTCTAGCCAAGGGTTTGTCAATTTATCTTTTGAAAGAACGAGCTCTTTGTTGCATTAATTTTTTCTATTGTCTTTTTGTTCTCAATTTCACTTAGTTCTGCTCTGCTTTTTATTATTTCATCCATTCTACTGATTTGGGGTTTCATTTGTTCTTCTTTTTCTTGTTCTTTAAGGTGTAATGTGAGGTTATTTATCTGGGATTTTTCTTGTTACTTGAGATAGGCCTGTAATGATATAAATTTTCCTCTTAAAACTGCTTTTGCTGCATCCCCAGAATTTTGGTAGCATGTATTTTCATTCTTGTTTGTTTCTACGTTTCTTTTGACCTTTCTCTTATTTCTTCTTCAACCCAGTCATTATTTAAAAGTATGTTGTTTGTTATCCATATATTTGTGGTTTTTCTGGTTTCTATTTGCAGTTGATATCCAATTTCAAATCCTTTTGATCAGAGAATATGTTTGGCATGATTTCAGTCTTAAATTTGCTGAGCCTAGTTTTATGTCTCAATATGATCTATCCTTTAGAATGTTATATGTATACTAGAAAAGAATTTATAGTCTGATGTTCTAGGATGAAGTGCTCTATAAATGTCATTATGTACATTGCGTCTAATGCGTCACTTGGGGTTGATATTTGTTTATTTTTTTCTCTTTGTATGATCTATCCATAGCTGGCAGTAATGTATTTAGGTCCCCTACTATAATTGTGTTTTCATCAATTTCTCCCTTTAGTTCTGTTAGTAATTCTTTTGTATACTTTGATATATCCATATTGGGGGCATAAATATTGGTGACTTTTATATCTCCTTGTTGTATAGTCCCCTTTATCATTATTAAATGCCCATCTTCATCTCTTCTTACCTTTTTTATCCTGAAGTCTGTTTTATCTGATATAAGTATAGCTACACCTGATTTTTTCTGAACAGCATTTGCTTGGAGCGTCAATTTCCACCCTTTCACTTTTAATCTATGTTTGTCCTTTTAGTTGAGATATGTCTCTTAGAGGCAGCATATGGCTGGGTTTAGTTTTTGATCCAATTGCCATGCCTTTTTTTTTTTTTTTGGTGAGTTTAGTCCAATTACATTTACAGTGATTATTGATAAATGAGGATTTCCTATCATTCTACGTTTTGTTTTCTGGTAGGACTGTGTCTCCATTGTTTCTTTGCCTTTTTGTTGCTGTCTGTTATTTCAGTGTGGTGGTATTCTACGATTTCCTCCCTCTGTTTCTTCCTTTTTTAATGTTATATATTTCAGTTTTGGACGTTTTATGAGTGGTTACCATTAAGTTTATGAATACATATATCTTTATGAATAAATGTTTTCATATTTTGGGGGTAGATGCCCAACCTTGTGGTTTGAGGAGTGTTTCTGTCTGTCTGAGCCCTGCCCTCTGCAGGAGCTCTTTAGAAGTAGAATTTAGAAGTAGGATGCTTGCATTTATCTCTAGAGATTTTGACTTAATTGTTCTGGGGTAAAGCATGGATGCTGAGATTTTAACAACTCCCCATGTGATTTTAATGAGCTAACAGTCTTATTCCTAGGGTCATTTTGTGCTGAGTACCTTAGGTGGAATCTTGTTATAATCATATTCAGATCTCATTCAGATGTTTGGGATTTTGATAGACACTAGGCCCTGATCCCTTTCTTAGGACAGTGATATGTGTTGTACATGACCCTTGGCCTAGTACCTATATGGACCTCCAGAGGTATTGTAGGATAATTTCTCCTGCTGGGGAAACAGCCTTTCTGTGCACTGACTTTCTTTCTTTTTCTTTTTCTTTTTTTTTAATTTTTTTAAAATTAGTTTCAGGTGTACAACACAATGCAATAGTTATACTCTTTATCCCCCAAAGTGACAACCCACCTCCCCCAGTTCGCCACCCCACTCCTCCCCCCCATATCATACATATCCATTACAATTTCTTTGACTCCCTTCCACAGTATACTCCACATCCTGTGACTGTCTATATATTCAGTTACAGTAGGCATACAATATTATACAACATCAGATTCAGGTGTACAGTTCAGTGATCAAGCCTCTACTTCATCCAACATTTTTACAACATTATTATATTCCCCGAACTGTGTTTCATAACCCTGTGGCAATATTGTAGTTGTCTATTTATGCTGTCTAATCCCTTCTTCTTTCCCCTTATCCCCACCCCCTTCCCAACAAGCAGCCCTCAGTTTTTCCTCTATATCTATGAGTCTGTTTACTTTGATTGTTCATTCAGTTTTTCAGATTCCACATATAAGTGAAATCATATGGTATTTGTCTTTCTCCGACTGACTTATTTCACTTAACATAACAGTCTCTTCACAACATTATCAATTACATTCCCAGAACTGCCCCCATATCCCTGCGGCAACATTGTAGTCACACACCTACACTGTCCAAAATCTTCCCCCTTTCCCTCATCCCCACTCAACCATCAGTTTTTCCTTTATATCTCCTTGATATTGCTTCAATCGTCTTAAATTTACTGAGACTTGTTTTGTGGCCTAACGTGGTCTATCTTGGAAAATGTCCCATGTGTACTTGAGAAGAATGCATATTTTGTTTTTTCAGGGTGAAATGCTCTAAAAATATCAAGGAAGTCGAGCTGGTCTAAAGTGTCATTTAAGGCCCCTCTTTCTGTGGTGATTTTCTGTCTAAAGGGTTTGTCCATTGGTGACAATGGTGTTGAAGTCCCCTACTATGATAGTGTTACTACTGTTGATCTCTGTCTTTATGTTTGTCAAAATCTGTTATATGTAATTAGGAGTTCTTATGTGGGGTTCATAGATGTTTATTAGGATTATAGTGCCCTTCTTTGTCTTTTATTGTAGTCATTTTAAAGTCTATTTTGTCCAAAATAAGTATTGATACACCAGCTTTTTTTTTCCTCATTTCCATTTGCATGAAATATCTTATTCCATCTGTAAACAGCATATACATGGATCCTATTTTCTTATCCACTCAGCCACTCTCTGTCTTTTGATTGGAGCATTTAGCCCATTCACATTTAACATGATTATTGATAGGTGCATATGTATTGCCATTTTGTTATTTGTATTCCTGGTCTCCCTGGGTTAGCTTGTTTACCCCTTTCTTTTGTTAAAAAAGCCCGTTTAACATTTCCTGCAATGCTGGCTTGGTTGTAATGAATTTCTTAAGCTTATTCTTTTCTGAGAAGCTCTTTATTTCTCCTTCAATTTTAAGTGATAGCTGTGCTGGGTAGAGCAATCTTGGTTGTAGGCCTTTATTTTGTGTCACTTTGAATATCTCCTGCCACTCCCTTCTGGCCTGCAGAGTTTCTGTAGACAAGTCAGCTGTTAGTCTAACAGGAGTTCCTTTGTATGTAACCTGCTGTCTTTCTCTTGCAGGCTCTAGGATTCTGTCTCTGTCTTTAACCTTTGCCATTTTAACTATGATGTGTCTTGGTGTGGACCTGTTTGGGTCCAGCTTGTTTGGAAACCCTCTGCACTTCCTGGGCATGTATGTTGATTTCCTTCACCAGGGTAGGGAAGTTTTCATTCATTACTTTTTCAAATACATTCTTGACCCCTTGCTTCTTCTCTTCCCCTTCTGGTATTCCTATGACGCGTACCTTGTTGTGTGTCATGTTGTCCCAGAGGTCTCTTAAACTATTTTCATTCTTTTTGATTCTTTTTTCTTTTTGTTGTTACAGCTGGGTGATTTCTGCTATTTTGTCTTCTGATTCGCTGATCTGCTCCTCTGCTTCATCTATTCTACTGGTGATTCCTTCGAGTGTGTTCTTCATTTCAGTTATTGTATTCTTAGGTTCTAACTCGTTGTTTTGTATGGTTTCCCTATCCTTCTTTATGTCTTTGCTAAGTCCCTTAAACATTCTTATCATCAGTGTTCTAAACTGTGTCTCTGAAAGGTTGGATCCCTCTGTTTCATTTGGTTCCATTTCTAGAGGTTTCTTCTGATCTTTTACTTGTGACATGTTTCTTTGTTTCCCCATTCTGGCTGTCGCTCTGGGATTGCTTTGATGTATTTGATAGATCACCAGGAGAGCCCTGGTTGGATCACGCAGGCACACAGCTCACGGCACAACACTCCCAGGAAAACTCCCAGTCTCAGCCTGTCTCAATCAGCCGCTTGCAGATCAGGCCAAGCAGCCCAACAACCAATCACCAGCCTGGCAACTCTGCAAGCACAGTGCAGAGAGGAGGGACCCGAGGCGGCTTGTGCACTCCCACGTCTCAGTGAGCAGCCTGTTGTAGCCAGAGCATGCCCACCAAGCGTTTCCCTGGCAACGCAGCACAAGCCGGGCAGAGGGTGGGGATCCCATGTGGCTAGCACACTCCCGGGTCTCAGTGAGCAGCCTGTTGGAGCTGGAGGGCACCCGCCTAGCGTTTCCCTGGCAATGCAGTATAAGCCGGGTGGAGGGTGGGGATCCAAGGTTGCGCGCGCACACGTACACACGCACTTCTGTGCCAATTCCACCTGACCAATGAGGACCCAGACCTGATCCTCTGTGGGAGGGCCCAACCCTGACAAAATGGCGCCCTGCTTACACCACTTGCATGCAGGCTCCACACCAGGGAAACAATAGTCCAAAACCCTCCAGCCTTTGCACCAAATGTGCTCAGTTCAGTCTGTCCCCGCAGGCTCCTGGGTCCGGCTCACACAGCCACTCCCTCCACCAACAACCAGGTAAAATGATCACCAGCGAGCAAGCCTGTGCTCCAGCCCCACTGATTTTCTAGCCACTCTTAGCCTCACCAAGCTGAGCAAAGATAGTCCTCACTAATTTACTGCCAGCTATCTTGGAACTTCTCTTCCCGGCAAAGGAGCTCTGGGCTGGTGAGCTTGGTGTGCAGCCAGAGGGTCTCTCACCCAACCGGAGAAGCCTCCCCACAGCTTGGGCTTCCCTCATGGGGTTTGCCCTCTCTCGTCTCTGCCCATCCTATCAGACCCCACGTTGCCTCCTCTTTAAGTTCTTCGTTTAGTGGTTCTGTTCATCTAGTGTTCCGGGGCCCTCCAGGGTTGAATGCTGTATAATTTGTAATTTTGGTGTGATCCTGGGAGGAAGTTAGCATAGCATCTGTCTATTCCGCCATTTTACCCAAAGTACTCTGCACTGACCTTCCAGCAGTGATTCCCTCCTAGCTTTTACCTGATGATATCTGCCTGACTGTTCTCACTGACTGGATCAGCAGAAGCATTCACATCATGTGTGCTAGGCTGTCTGGACTAAGAGGATTTGAATAGAGGGCTGGCTTTCCTATAGAATCAGAAGTCAGACTTGCTCCCCTGGCTCAGAAAAGATTTTCTAGCTAGTCTACCTTGATGCAGCAACTTCTCATGTTGTACCTTAAAAGAGATGTGTAATTGCTGGATGAGTCATCTTTCTTGACTAATCTGCACTTTGTATATATATAAATATATACATGCATATACATATGTGTATATATATATGTATGTACACATACATACACATGTATATATAAAACAAATAGAGTATAAAGTGGCATATTTACATTCCAATGGGAGTATATAAATATTATTTAACAAATATCATTATGATATTTTTATCCTCTTTTACTAACCATTTTATTGACTATAATAAGAACTACTCCTGGACCAAAGATTGAAATCTAACAAATTAAAAACATCCTTGATGTGGAGAGAGCCCGTCTAATCTGAAGCGTTCCTCCTAATTCTGTTTTCAAGATCTATTAACACCATATGTTGAGTGGACAGTATTAGAGTGTTCTGGCTTAAACTGCAGCCTATGTTTCTTTTTCTTTTATCCCCCTGAGACTGACCTAATTAATTCAAAAGACAAAAGACGAAAGACATTATAAGAGAAACAGGAATCTAATACTAACAGTTCATGTGCATGTGGAATTACTTATTTTGTCATCAAAAAAATGTTCACTTCACACAGTAAATGGCCAAAATGATTATTTTAGAATATGATTGTTCAGTTACTGTAATGAGTCTTGTACTACATTCCTATCCTGGAAAGACATGTAGCAAATTAGATATATTGAAACTTTCCTTACCTTGGCAAAATAACAGTTACAATTGAACAAAAAACAAGTTTTGCTGCTGAGAAACTTGGGACAATATTATAGATACCTAATTTCACAAGATCTTAGATTCTTTTTCTCTAGGAAAAAAAGTTTTATGGATGATGAACGCTAATAAGAGTAAAAGTTCTTTAGGAAATTGCTTTCTACCTAAATCTAGCTCAACATCACTATCTGTACCCCTCTCTCTCTCCTTATTTAAGCCACCTCAATCCCTCCTTGCACATGTACAGACAGACTTCCTTTTTCAGGATGTCCTTGGGAGATGAGTGGAAACGGCTAACATTTGTGTAAGGTACTCATGTTGATACAACTAAGACTGTGAGTTCAAGAGCTTAATATGCCACAATTTAAAGAACTGTGTTGCCAACCATATGTATTTTTTTAAATATAAATATTACTGACAGTGAGCACATACTTTATTAAACTGATAACACACAGTGCAGCCTTGTCTCCTTTCAGGATTGGTACATCTGCCTGTACCTGAAACACTATTCACTTAACAGACAATAGTTGTTAGCTGTAATATTCAGTAAGATCCATCATCCAGTAAAATCTTGTGAAGTTCCTAGCCATAGACGACTGCTCACCATTAGTGGAGACCACACCTGTTGAGTCTATGAATAAAGCTGAAAATCTAATTAAGACTTCTGAAATACAGTACAGGTAAAGGAGAGTCCTTTGTAATGCCACTCAGGAGAATGCATGTGCCTGCAACCATTCTTTTTCACAGCTTGCAAGGCAATCAAAGCACACCATATTCTGGAGGTATTACTAGGTAGATGGGCTAAGATGGGTCAGGATGCAAGCCTAATGTGTGCCCCTCCCAATTCATCCACAACCAAAGCAAGTACACTTCTGTTCTGGAAGCAGAACAAATTTATACAAGAAGGCATACTGGTAAAAGGGAAAGAAAGAGAGAGAGGATGGTTGCCCCTCTCCATTTTTTTTTTTTTTTTTGCTATGGGAACTAGATAAGCAAACAATTGAAAGTGAACACTGTTTCTTCGACCCTGGATAAATTCCAAGTAACATTTTTTTAGAAACTCCGATAATAACAGCTAACATTTTTGAGCACATATCATGTGCACAAAAGTGCACTAGACACTTTTCTAAGTGCTTTATATGAATTAACTAATGTAATCCAAAGAACAATGATACTATTATTTATTATCTCCATATTCCCAAAGAAGAAGCTGGAGTTAAATGAAGTTAATAAAAGTGCACAAGTAGTTAAGTGCTGAGTTTATGTTTAAAACTTAGACACTCTGGGACCAGAGTCTGCATTGTTAACCATTATTTTATAGAAGTGTCTCTGAATAAAAATGTTATATACATGATCATATTGAATCTTAACAATCCCATGAGGTGAGTACTACTGCTTTCCTATTTCACAGATGACGCTGTTGAGGCTAAGAGAGGTTAAATTAACTTGCTCAAGAGAACACCATTTGTAATACTTCTGGAGCTGGGGTTCAACCCCCCACAGGCTGACCAGAGACAGTTCCCTTAACTTCCTTGCAATATGCCCAAGCCATTTAATAAACCAGGGACAGCAAAGATTGTACCCTGTGTTATTCTGCTACTTCAACCTGCCCTTGGCATCACCATCACCTATGTACTAGAAGGAGCTCATGTGGACACCATTGACTACAAAGGCTTCAGGCTCACTTATTTTCACCATTCTTAGACTCTAGATCATGGCAGGCTTCATTTTCAAATCACCTAGTCATTATACTTTAAGACTGATAATAATCCTGTAGACAATATTTCTACCTATGTTTGACCTTATGATAGATGAGACCTATTCAAAATGAATGCATTTTTAAAGAACCTAGTGTATACTTTAAAAAGCTTTTGAATACTTAGACTTTCAGTCTGACCAGGTGCTAGAAGGCAAGCTATCTTTTGTTTAATATACATTTGATATGAAGAAGCAGAAGTTGAATATATTTTCTGTGGGGTCTATAACAATCACATAGCTTACAAGAGAACATCATAAGGGTCGGCCAAGTGGCGCAGTGGTTAAGCGCTGGCTTGGGAAGCCAGCGGTCCCGGTTCGGGTCCCACGTATGAGGGCCAGTGACACTGCCCTCAAAAAAAAAAAAAAAAAAGAAAGAAATTAACTCAAGCCATTTCAGATAGTGAACTGAATATATCAAATTTAAAATATGTACACATATCTTTAATCTGCTATTATGATAGCTAGTCCCTGTGGAATTTCTCTTCCTTTTTTTTTAAATTGGAGAATTGGGGGAGGGAAACAGTGTTAGGGAATTGGGGAGGGGGACAAGCCAAGTTGTTGTTGTTCAGTTTAGTTGTGGAGGGTGCCAGTCACGATCTGGCTGCCCATCGGCAGCTCGTGGCCTCTAAGCTCAAAGTGCTGTGTTACAGTCTTAGTTGTGGGTGGCCATAGCCACCATCCCATGTAGGAGTCAAACCCGGAAGCCTTGTTGTTAAGAGCATGCTCTATCCACTGAACCATCCTGGTGGCAGCTTAGCTCAAGGTGCCCAGTTCAGTCTTACTTGTGGGTGAGCATAGCCCACCATCGAACAGGCAGTCTTGTTGTTAGGAGCATGTGCTCCCACCAGCTGAGCCATCCTGCCACCTGTTGGCAGCTCAGCTTGGGCACAGTATCACTGGCCCATGTGGGAATTGAACCAGAGTCCCTGTTGCTCAGAGCTTACTCTCTTGAGCTAACTCTTCACCAACTGAGCCACTCAGTCAGCCAGAATTTCTCTTCTTGTTATATAATGAGTGGCAATGAGAGAAGAAACTTCCCTTTTAATATCTCCAAATGATAAAAGATAGACATCTTTTTTTAAAAAAAAAAAAAAGAAAACTATAGTCAGAATAACCATTTGAAGAGTACATATAAAGAAATCACAAAGTACAATTGAACAAAACCAGACCCTGAGTTTCTTTGTCAGAGAGAAGCCCAGATATAGCACAGATGGACCCAGAGAAACCAGCACCACTAGACTTAAAATTAGGGACACAATCTTTGATAGGAAGTGGTGGGGAAAAGCCTTCTTGGCTCTTTTCCACTTTGGAAGTCTATATCAGAGAATGAAAGGATTTTCCTTTTGATAATAGTCTCTTGAATAATAACCTTTAATTCTGGATTCCGAACTCTGTTCTCTTTTGCCAGGTACTAATACTTAAAACAATTATCAGATTCCTAAAGTCTATATTAATGCAACTGCAAGCCCTGTGCATGGGGTGTGAGCATTTCATTACATTATAGAATATTTTTACCATTATTCAGTCTTGAAAAAAAACCCAAGTTAGACTTTTGTGTTTATCTGAATGACATCAAACAGGAATTTGTGTTTTGAACATTTTTGGGATTTGAAAGGATCAGGGTAAGAGAAAGGTCATATTTACTTTCATGGTTTCTAGTGCTACTCTGGCAGAGAATAGAATGATTGAAGCTGTTTATTCTGGTCAAAGGATGAGAGTAGGAAACACTGCCCTGAGAAACAAGAAGCACCTGAATCAAGAAACATCCTGGAATAGTGGAGAAAATATTGAACAGAGAATCAGAATATAGATTTTCACCCTACCCTGTTACAAACTTAAGTTGCCTAACTATCCTGGACCACAGCTGTTAAACAAACAAACAAAAAAGGTAACCTCTGGGGGCCTGTTCCAAAAAGCTATAAATTGATTTGTCAATCGCAGCTATTATTATTATTATTATTATTATTATTATTATTATCATTGTTTGTAAAAACAAAAGTGCCTGAGGTCATGGATTAAAGACATAATTTACAACTGGATACGATAAGAAGATAAATGTGTCAAAGGAAGAGTAGAGTAGTTAATTAAAATAATGATTAGTGCCACTCCACTGATATCAAATTAAGGTGGTCTAAAGTACTGTTTAAGTAGGACAAGGTTTTATGCAGTAAAAGTTCTGGGTCCACTTTAATTTTTATGCCCATGTATGACTGAGGTCTCAAAGTCCTAGTCTATGAAGCACAACCACACCAATTTATTTTGGAAAATTTTCAAATAAAAATTATCAATTTTCTGAAGTAGCTATAAAATAGTTACAGTGAAATAAATCCAGGTTATCTAATTTAAAGTAATTTAGCTCCTTATACAAATATAAAATTAAGATAAAGATACTTATATAAGTGCAACCCTGAGTAATAAAATAATTTGATTCCATGTAAAGAACTGACAGATACTTGCTAATTAAATAGTGAAGGACAACTGTCAAAATGGCTATTTTTGTTTTAGGATAATTAATTTTGATCATTCTTTATTTATGAAAATCACACGGAAACTCAGCTACTCCTTTTGACTTTATTTATCCTTAGCTTCCTAAAATTGTCATTGCCTTTGAGCCAGCACATAAGTATGGGAACAATGAAAGAGGTTTTGTCTAGTTTACCTGATCTGCCCTGATGAACATTGAGATGACAAATAGTGCAACCAGATCATTTGATTATCTATCTGAAAACAAGGAAATAAAGGAGAATGTTTAGCACTCTGTTTGATAGCAGATGGCTATAGTTCTTATTTAAGTATTGCCTTCAAGTCATTAAGATACAAAACAAACAGAATAAGTCCAAAACTCACCCCCACTTTATATACCTCACATTTGATATATCCAGTCTGTACATTAATAACAATGAACTATGGTGAATTCATATGTAATCATTTCTGTTAATAGTCAGATTTTGAGTAGCTCTCAATAAGAATTGCTGGTCTTTTACTGCATCTCCATGTCTCTCAAAAGATGTCAGAGTAAGAATCACCAGTTGTAGAAAAGCCCACTTGCCCCTAGTGTAGAATATTGGCCCAAACTTTCCAAAAAAAAAAAAAATTTGGAAAATTTGTCATGAAATCTTATTAAAAGTTAATGTTAAAGGTTTTACTCTCTTAGGTTGTAGTTTGTAAAAATCTTCAGGTAAATTTAAACAAGGTAGATTTGACTACAGACATTTAAGAAAACATTAAGTTAAATCACATATGTTCTCTGTTTTTAACGGTGAATGGTACTGGTTTTATGTTGGTTGAAATGTTTACTTCTGTTTAAGGTATGATTAAGAATTTTACCAAAATAATTCCATGTACAATGTACTAAGAGCTGTTTTTGTTTCCTGTGATATAGCTTGATCTCTGGTTTTATGATTTATCTTCATTTTCATTTTCATAAGCAATGTTTTTCCTGAGTTTGTGACCAAAGGGAAATGTAATTATTATATGAGTTTTCAATGAGTTGATTTTTATCCAAATCTTGCATCTCAGAGAAAATTGTTTTATATTAATAATATTGAGGTAGATGAACTGCTTGTCTTTCAGTAACTGTTTGGCAAAGCTCTCACATTCTGAGTCTCCACAGAGCAGTCTTCAGAGATGAACATGCTTTCCACATGAATTATCTTTAGGGATAGGAGAGCCTCACTTTTAATAGGCCAAAACTTAACTGAGAGACGATATCTTTAAAGTATGTGTCAGAAGACCCTTCAAGAAAAGAAAAATGAAACGGATAAACATCTTCAATATTATACATCTGGGAAATGGTGTACTCTACTCTACTTTTCATACAGTGAGTGAAAGAACAAATTACATTATTGAATAACACATTTCATAGATGGCTTTTACCCATTGAGTACTTCTAGAGGAGGTTACTACTAAGTAGCTCTATATAGCGCATTTATAATTTGATTCACTAATTTCAGAAAAATTGAAATCTCTTTAAGCAGTTGTTGAAGTCAAGTGATACAGAATCCAATATCGTCTGCCATCATGCTCACTCTAGCTAATCCCTGCTTCCAGTCTTTGCTTCCTAAAATCCTTTTTCCACACAGTAAAAGAACAATCTTAAAAAGGATTCATCTGGTTATGTCATTACTCTACTGAAAATTCTAGCGGTTTTCTACTTTAACTAGAAAAAAATCTCCGAAGCCTGACAAGGTCTACAAGGTCTGGCTCTTAAATGCTCTTTCCCTCCTTGACCTGGCTTCTTCTTACTCCTCTGACCTCATCTTGTATTTCAAGACTGCTGTGGAAGGCCAAATGGGCTGTGAATCGCATATTGCCAGGTTCTGCCACCCCATTAGTTCAGGTAACTAAAAGCAACAACAACAACAGCAAAGTATGGTAAATGCCTGTCTCTATACAGTGATTTATATTAATGTGGTCAAATTTTAGATATATTACTTTATTCATATTTTATATGGGACCCAATGCCAAGGTGAAATGCTAAAATTAGGTAAAACAAGTATATAAATGATCCATTTGAAGAAGACTTATGGAGCAGAGAACAGTTTTCTCCTTTGTAGTACCTCCTTATATTCTTTCCAATATGCGGGGCATATATACTCTGTGAGGAGGTTGTCTTTATAATTAAAGAATCTAATTTAATTATTTCATTAAGCCATTTTAACCCATGAGAAAAGTAGTTTTAAATTCCTGTAATCTTTATGTTTCTGTAGTTAATACAGCAATCACTGATTGAAACAATCCTTTGTTTGGCAGCCCAATGAGAGTTAAAATAAACATCTATTTCCCACCCAATTGACTTTACCCAAAGCAAGTAGTTTCTGCAATTTGTCAAAGTCAGAATTTGTTGAAATTATTTGCATTTCATAACTGCTTTTTCTTACCCAGATTTTTCATGCCAAAATCCATTTCAAGCATTGGAACAGTAATTTTCAGTTTGTCCTCTGATTGCAAAACAAATTTTATAAAAATCTGAACTCTCAGGACCAGACACTCTGTTTCTTATAGTCAAATATAAAAAGCTGGGAGAGGTGAGGAGAGCTAGAAACCTCTGCTAAAAATCTGTTTCAAACTGTCAAGAGCAAAGACCACTAAAATTTATCAAAATCTTCCACTTCCCTCTTTTCTCTTCTAGCCTGTTTGAGGAAACTTTTTAATGGCCTCTGTTTAGAGAAAATGCCTGGTCTTCCTTTTGTCTAAGTTTTGATTTCCAGATGTACTCAATGATGGTTTAACAAGAAGAGCATATGTTTTCATTATGAACTGAGTTTGTGATGTCTTGCTACTCTGAAATGCAAAGTTGACCAGCATACTTTTTGCTCCAGAGATTATCCTGCCCTAATTTAATCTTTCTTGTCATGATCCTTTAATCAAGCACTTTTCATTTAAAGAAACTATATGGATTATGCACAGTATAGCTTTGTGTTATGATTTGCACTTGTCCATGAGAGTCTTCTAATCAAGGGGAAAATGTAAAATTTGGATATAAGTAATTTTGAAAGAAGGGCAATTCATTTTATTCACTCAGAGCTGAAAACTGCCTATTTGACTACATCAATATGGGGCTAAATTTTTAGTAATTAACATTTATGTAAATTGAGGTGCTGTTGGAAGGATAAGGTATTTAGTAATAAGGAATGCCACTGAAAGTGCTTCTCCTTCTCCCAACCATGGTAGAATCACCTGGGGAGTCTTATTTTCCTGTCTGCGTACCCAGCATCAGCCTTGTTGCTTGACAGTTGTTTACTCAGTACGTACTATGTGTCAAGCAATAGTATATTAAGCAGGCAGCATACAGTGTTAGCCACTTTGTATTCTCTCAGCCTTACTTTTTCCCCTGGCAACTGCCTCAGCAAGTTTTATGGCTTCTACCTTGCTTACCAGGTGCAACCTGACATTGTCTTCTCCTTAGACTTGCAGTGTGTACTACTTGCTCCTTGACCTGGGGCTTCTCGGACGTGGGATATTGTCATAACTACAAAGTGAAATGGAAGTTAATGCTGGAGTCTCTCAATCAAAGAAGAATGGAAAATGATGGATTCCCCTTGTATCTCTTGGGAAGACATCTCTGAGAGCATTTTGTAAGATTCCTCAGAAGTAGTCCATAGTGGTGGCCAACTCAGTAACTTATTCTAGTATTGGCTTTCCTTATTTCCCTGTTTCCCTGAAATCTCTTCCCTACTATTTCACCTGTTCATAAGTCTCAGGCTATGCTTTCAGGAGAATCTAGGCTAAAACGGAAATTACAAAACACAGATCCACAATAGTACTAGGAGAAAGGTTATATTATCTCTAGGCTTTTTATTATTCCATGAGCTACCTAGTATCACTTCAAAGAATATGTTATCTGTTTAAATTAATCAGAATTACTTTTTTTTTCCCTTGCAACCAAAATAAATCTCATGGATTGGGCTATACGTACTGACCAAAGCAAATATATATTTTTTCAAGGTGATAATTTGTCATTCTCTGACTTCAGTGTAAATTCTATCTGTGTAAAAATAATAATGCTGTCTGTTGTGTTGTGAGCTTTCATATGGCTCCTCAGGCTCTTGGAACCCAGCCTTTGTAAGGCCAGCAAGGACAAGGAAGGCAGTGTTGCCTAGTGAATAAGCAGATGGCTCCTAAATTTGAATCCTGACTCTGCTACTTACTAACTTGGGCTACTTAATTAATCTCTCTGTGCCTCAGTTTTACCATCTGTAAAGTAGTGCAAATAATGATACTTACTTTATAGAGTTATTGATGAGATTAGATAAATTAAAACATAAACTATTTTTTTTTAAGTTAGTAAAATCTCACTCTTACTTTAAGAGGAGTTTGCTTGATCATGACTTGTGCACCAAATATCTCTTGTAACTGAGGTTTCTTACTTGGCTCTTGATGCTAACTATTTTTTCTGGTCCTTTGTTTGGCTCCCTTGCATTGTACATCTTCAGCCTTTAGATGGTAAGTTCAACATGACAGTGGTTGCTGTATAATCATCAAAACTTCATTGTTCTCCAGCCACAAATCTACACTGCATTGGCCAGCCTTACAATTAGGGTGATAATGTGTCTGAGCTGGGTCCCACAGCTTATAGGCACCCAACTTTGAGGCAGGGCCCATAAACACCTCTGAGTTCTTCCAAACTCTCTGTTCTTCCACTAACAAGTTACATGCAGAAGACACACAGAGGACTCTGTTATCCAGAGAGGGCAGAGTCACAGGAGTGACTTGGATTCCTGAATTACCCTATGGAACTCCACCTGCCAACAAGAAATATCCTTGTTGATTTTTATTGAGAAATAAAGTTCTATGAGATTAAGCCTATGGGTTTTCAGTGTTTATTATTGCCTTAGTTGATACATTCCACAGGGTAGAAACCATATCTGCCTCGTTCTTCAGTACCAAAGTAGTGTCTGGTGTGTGGTAGATACCCAAAACATATTTGTCACATCAATTAGTAAATATTTTTGTACAACTTCCATCACTTACTTCTCTCTAGTCTTAAAGGAAGAGGTACACTTTTCCCATGTAAAATAAATCCCCTTCTAATGGGCAGATTCTATTCTCCCAGCATCTATCTTCTAGAACCCAAGCTTCTTAAACTTTAACATGCCTATGAACCATCCGGGGTTAGTGAAAATGCAGATTCAGATTCAATGGTTTTAGGGTGGGGCCCGAGATTATGCATGTCTACCAAGCTCCCAAGTGACACTGATGCTATTCTTTAGGCCATACTTTGAGCATCAGGGTTCTAGACAAGTAGTTCTTAAACTACATCAGCACCAGCTAGAGATGTTTAAAATGCAACTTATTGATTTCCCCCATCCTTCCTTAAAGTCTAATCAGTAGTTCTGGTATAGGGCCCAGAAATCTGCATTTACTAAGCCTGTAGAAGATTCTGATATAGATAGTTTGGGAATTGCAATATATATATATATATAAAACACTGTTCTAGATTCTTGCTTTACCAGTGATCACCTCTTTTGTCTATGTTTTCACTTTTCCTTTTCCTAGGGAGTTTCTATAAGACACATGTCCCTTATTGTATTTTATTTTTTTATGTGCACTTACATTGCACTTACAGTGTACCTGGCAATATCCTAAGTGCTTTGCATATCAACTCATTTACTCCTCACACAAAGCTCATTCTTTTTTTATTTTTTATAATCTTTTATTGTGAAATAAACATTTTTAAAAAAATTAGTTTCGGGTGTACAACATAATGCAATAGTTATACTTTTTACCCCTCAAAGTAACAACCCCCCTCCCCCAGTTTGCCACCCCACTCCTCCCCCCCATATCATACATATCTATTACAATTCCTTTGACTCCCTTCCACAGTATACTCCACATCCTGTGACTGTCTATATATTCAGCTACAGTTGGCATACAATATTATACAACATCAGCTTCAGGTGTACAGGGCAGTGATCAAGCCTCTACTCCATCCACGAAGTGGTCTCCCTAACAAGACATGTGACTATCTGATATGCCACAATATTTTTGCAACATTATTATATCCCCAAATTGTGTTTCATATCTCTGTGGCAATATTGTAGTTATCTATTTATGCTGTCTAATCCCTTCCCCTTCTCCCTTATCCCCACCCCCCTCCCAACTAGCAACCCTCAGTTTTTCCTCTATATCTATGAGTCTGTTTACTTTGCTCATTCATTCAGTTTTTCAGATTCCACATATAAGTGAAATCATACGGTATTTGTCTTTCTCCGACTGACTTATTTCACTTAACATAATAGTCTCTTCACAACATTATCAATTACATTCCCAGAATTGGCCCCATATCCTTGCTGCAACGTTGTAGTCACCCACCTATGCTGTCCAAAACCTTCCCCCTCTCCCTCATCCCCATCACCTCCCAGCCAGCAACCATCAGTTTTTCCTTTATATATGCCTGATATGATTTCAATCTTCTTAAATTTACTGAGACTTATTTTGTGGCCTAACATGGTCTATCTTGGAAAATGTCCTATGTGCACTTGAGAAGAATGTATATTCTGTTTTTTCAGGGTGAAATGCTCTAAAAATATCGACGAAGTCTTGCTGGTCTAAAGTGTCATTTAAGACCACTCTTTCTGTGTTGACTTTCTGTCTAAAGTGTCTGTCCATTGGTGACAATGGTGTTGAAGTCCCCTACTATGATAGTGTTACTGTTGATCTCTGTCTTTATGTCTGTCAAAATCTGTTATATGTAATTAGGAGTTCCTATGTTGGGTGCATAGATGTTTATTAGAGTTATAGTGCCCTTCTTTGTCTTTTATTGTAGTCATTTTAAAGTCTATTTTGTCCAAAATAAGTACTGCTACTCCAGCTTTTTTTTTCTCATTTCCATTTGCATGAAATATCTTATTCCATCTGTAAACAGCATATACATGTGTCCTATTTGCTTATCCACTGAGCCACTCTCTGTCTTTTTTGTTTTGTTTTGTTTTGTTTCGTTTTGAGGGCAGTGTCACTGGCCCTCATATGTGGGACCGAACTGGGGCCGCTGGCTTCCCAAGCCAGCACTTAACCACCGCGCCACACTCTCTGTCTTTCGATTGGAACATTTAGCCCATTCACATTTAAAATGATTATTGATAGGTGCATATGTATTGCCATTTTGTTCAAAGCCCATTCTTAACTTGCAGATGCTGTATAGGGCGATTTAGTTACTTGCTTAAGGGCCATGAGGCAGTAACTTGTAGAGTCAAAATTCCTGTATCCAACTACTAGTCTATGTTGCTTCCCTTCCCTGATTCTTCATGCCTCCTGGAAACAGGGAAGCTCAATGAGCTATTTGTGAAACTTTCTTCAGGACTATTTTAATCTTTCTTTTGACACCTGGCTATCTTACCACAGCTACTTTGCAACTGTGCAAACTTTTTGAGTTCTGTTAACTTTGAGTGTGAATGCTTTGAAGCTCATGTTAATATCACTCATCATAATCAGTTGAAAATTGAAAACGTATTTCATTTATCACTGTGTCTACTTAATGTCAAATAAGTAATTTCAATTCAGCAAGCTCCTAGTATGCATTTAGTATGAGTAAGGCTGTCTGCTAAGTGCTGTGAAGATTGTGAAGAGAAGACACCAACTTTGCTTTCAAGAAACCTTTAATAGTGTTAAGAAGATACATAAAATGTTTTTGGTATTAGGTCAAATATTTGTAGTATTATACAAGTGTAAAAAAAATGCTGTGGAAGGTGAGGGGAAAAGAGCAAGCATAAGTACAGATAAGGGAAAGTGATACTGCTTGGGGAATGGTGCAGGTATCTGGTACAATTGGAGCAGAAGGCAGGCACACAAGTTTCATCAGAAGGCTGTGGTGGTTATGGTTGGGAAGGCTCATGGTTTGGGACCAGAAGGTCTACCTGCTAACCAATGCAGAATTCATTATGTAGGCAGTGGGTGAAGCATGTAATTTTTTTTTTTTAATCAGTGTTTCACATAATGAGAATTGTGCTTAAGGAACTTCTTTTTTTTTTTTTCATCAAGAGAAAAGACAGATTTTTATTCATGTATGTGAGTGTTCACAGAAAAATGTGACTCAAGGAGGCAGAATTTGGGACTTATATACTATCTTAATAAGAGAGGGGGGAAAAGAGCACTTATGGGAAAACAAAAGAGTGTAGAAGAAAGACAAATGGGTTCTAAGAAGAAAAGAAGTGAGACAGAATAGTTTTGTGACAGTTTGTTAAGGCAATTTTTTCCCCAGGTGCCAACTTCTTGTTTGCAGTGGTAGGAGTCAATCTTCCCTGGTTTAAAACTTCCAGGAGGGGATTTATGACAGATGGATTTTTTTTGATGGTTCTGCTTATAGACAGATAAGTAAAGTTCAGGGAAAAAATGAAAACAAAAAACTCCACAGTGATATATTCTGGATCTCTTCACTTCCAAAGAACTCTAATCTCAGGAAGGAATATTAATGTGAGTAGACCATTTGACATTGCAAAGTTTGTTTGTAGGTAAGAGTGGAAGGACCTTATTCTTGAAGGGAATGCCAATATTTATGGAGCATTTGTATTGCTTCAAATATTATCACATGATATGTAATTAAATTAATATACAATTAAATGAATTATAATAAATTTAATGATATGTAATGAATGTAATTAAGTAAGTAATTAAATCCCAGTGAGGTAAGTCTTAACTGAGGATGACATTGCTTATTTACATAACATACCCAAAATAACACAGCCGTCAGAGGCTAGATTCAAACCTGAATCTGTCTGTTTTTTTCTAAAACAACTTGTCGCGAGTATATTAGGTAAATAAAGGAGAGAAAAAACTCATAAGTGTATGCCTTGACTGTCTTCATGGAAAACAAAAAGCATGTGCAGAAAAAGACTTAAAAATATTTACAGGGTTTATGTGAGAAAGTTAGGAAATGTGTGACTTTCCCCCCGCCCCTTTGTATGACTTCAGTAATTTAGATAGTTATCTGAGTAAGTCATACCAAATACCAATTCAGTAACACAAAAAGTGCTTTGGGACTGAAGATTTAGACATTTTAAAATTTTCACTTTGAATATGAGGTCTGACAATTAAGTTAGAGAACTTTTCAATAATGCTGCTAAGCTTTTTTAATATCACAGGGATTATTCACTACGGATTTATACCAACTGGAAAAACAGTTAACCACGTTTACTATTTGCAAATGCTGAAAAGGCTGCTCAAAAAAATTAGACGACTTGAAATTTTCACCAACAGTTCAATGGCTCTTGCATCACAACAATGCACCAGCTCACACGGCACAGTCAGCGAGGGAATTTTTAGCCAGTAAACAAATAACTGTATTGGAACACCTTCCCTACTCACCTGATCTAGCTCCCAATGACTTCTTTCTTTACACAAAGATAAAGAAAATATTGAAAGGAAGACATTTTGATGACATTCAGGATATCGAGGGTAATATGACAACAGCTCTGATGGCCATTCAAGAAAAATAATTCCAAAATTGCTTTGACGTGGACTAGGTACTGTTGTTAGTGCAAAGCTTCCCAAGGGGAGTACTTTATTTTATTATTTTTTTTTTATTTTTTTTTTATTTATTTATTTATTTTTTTTAATTTTATTTTATTTTTAATTAGTTTCAGGTGTACAACACAGTGCAATAGTTATACATTTTACCCCTCAAAGTGACAACCCCCCCACCCCCAATAGTTTCAGGTGTACAACACAGTGCAATAGTTATACATTTTACCCCCCAAAGTGACAAACCCCCCACCCCCAATACACCCCCCACACCCCCCCATATCATACATATCTATTACTCTTCCTCTGACTCTCTTCCACAGTATAATCCACATCCCGTGACTATCTATATATATTCAATTACAGTAGGTATACCACCTCCACTTTAGTAATACAGTGCAGTGATCAAACCTCTACTCCATCCATGAAATGGTCTCCCTAACAAGACCTATGATCATCTGACATTCCACAGAATATTTACAACATTATTAATTATATTCCCCAAGGGGAGTACTTTAAAGGTGACTACAGTGATATTCAGCAGTGAGGTATGTAGCACTTTTTTTAGGATGAGTTCGCAAACTTAATCGTCTGACTTTGTACATATACTGTCTATAAACAACAAAAACTCTTCATGTGAAACCACTGTAAAAATTTTGTCTTATTCCTGTCATATTCTTCACAGAATAATTATTGAAAACTGATTTTTTTCTAGATGGGATGAATGTGATAGATGTTATCAAAAACTCTTATTCATTCACAAGTTTGGTTTAGTAGTTATTTGCATCTTACTATGCTTTAGATTGTTCCATTTGTAGTACCTTATACGATGATTTAAGGGAAGAAAAGAGATAACAAGAGGAACTCTTTAAATAAGATGTTGTCATCTTATTATAATTGTTGTTACTTAAAGACCGTTGAGCCAATTCCCCGCCCAGGAGAGAGAGAAAGGAGGGAAATAACCTTTCCTTTCTATGACACTGGGAGCAACTTGAGAGAGAGGCCAGTGTCTTCATTATCTTCACATCCGCAATGTCTAGCATAGACCAGGGCACATAATGATAATCTTTGGCTAATGGCTACAGATGGAGAAATCAAGCCCTCAAATAACTAACAACTTTTCCATATTCACACACAGCTCGTAAATGAGAGAGGCACAATTCAGACCCTGCTCTTTGGTTTTAATTTCCATTGTCCTTTCCACCCCACTATGTTGCTTGTTTGTCTTCACTTACACACTTAACCACTAAACAAATTTCAGTTGTTTGTTTTAGTGGACCAAACCCTGCACTAGACACTAGGAATAGAAAGATGAAATTCATGCTGTCTGCCTGGAGTTTGTAAAACTAATGAGGAAAACAAATAGTAAATAAATAACAGATAGTAAGTCAATATGACACTATGTGATTTGTGATATAAATGAATTATATAGTAATAATAATAAGGAGAATAAAAATAATACAATAATTGGTAGCATTTTATAAAATGCTTACTGTTCAAAGTGCTTTTTTTTTTTTTAAATTGGGGAATTGGGGGAGAGGAACAGCATTGGGGAATCGGGAAAGGGGAACAGACAAGTTGCTGTCCTCTCGTTCCTCAGTCCAGTTGCAGAGGACGTTGCCTCACTGGCCCATGTTGCTATCGTCACTGCGCTCTTCCCAGATGAGGCAGATTGGTCGCTGGCCTCTGGATGGTCGCTCACCACGGCTATTGGCAGCTCACGCTGGCTGCCAGCTACTCACACTGGCTGCTGGCCATTCACTGTAGCCTATGGCAGCCCACTGCAGCAGGGGCTGCAGCCCACACCGTTGCCAGGGCTCGCACAGCCCAGCTCCAGGTGGAGCTGTTGTTAGCTGTCGAGGGCAGCGTTACCGGCCCTCACATGTGGGATCTGAACTGGGGCCGCTGGCATCCCCAAACCAGCTCTTAACCAGTGCGCCACTCAGCCAGCCCTCAAAGTGCTTGTTAAAGCCAGAGTGTATTTAAACTTTCTAACACTCCCACCAGATAGATACTATTATTATTCCCATTTTACAGATAAGAAATCTTGTCAAGGTTTATAAATCTAACAAGTGCAGACTGTCTGCCTATGGAGGTTTTGTATGATCTCTAATTCTATCATCTACACACACACACACACACACACACACACACACACACACACACACACACACGGGCTGTCTGATTAGCTCATTTTGTTTCTTTGAGCCAGGCTCACAGGTCACTGCATTTCCTATTGATCTGTTGTCCTTGGAGCAGGCACTCATTTCTGACCCAATCAGCTGCTTCAGGGAGAGGGAGTTTAAAAAGGCCAACATTGGGCTGGCTGAGTGGTGCATTGGTTGGGAGTTGGCTTGGACACCAGCTCTGAGCAGCAGGGCCCTGGTTTGGATCCCACATACGAGGGCCAGTGATGCTGCACCCGCTATATCTAAGATGGTGAACAACAGATCAACCTGTAGTGGGCTGCCATGAGTCACTGGTGACAGCATAGGCTGTAGTGGGGCTGGCTGGTGGCTGCCATGAACTGCCATGAGCAGCTGTCCAATGGCCAGGGAGCGACTGCCTCACCCAGGAGCAGCGCAATGATAATACCAACATGGACCAGTGAAGTGAAGCCCTCCACAACTAGACTGAAGAACGAAAGGACAGCAACTTGTCTGTTCCCTTTCCCGATTGCCCAACGCTGTTGCCTCCCCCAATTCCCCAATAAAATCTTAAAAAAAAAAAAAAAAAGTCCAATATTGCTGCATAACTACCAAGGTCTTTGGTTAGGGGCAGCTTCCATTAGAGAAAAACGTGGGTGGGCCAGGAATTATTACTGAAACATTGAGCACCTTCAGAAGACCTCATACTTGCACATACTCACATTCTCTCTCTCTCTCTCTCTCTCTCTCTCTCTCTCTCTCTCTCTCTCTCTCATACACACACACACACACACACACACACACACACACACACACAGACATGAACACAGAGACATACATAGATGCACATATTTAAGTTCACACCTTAAAATGGTCCATGCTGCCTACAGTCCTACCTTCTCTGGCATGGTGAAACTGAAAGACTCTATAACTTTCAGGTCCAAGAGGTCAAACAGTAGGTTTGATAAACTAATCTGTTCTGATAACTAATGGAGAAGATACAAGCCCATTAACAGTTGCCATATGAACAATTTTTCTGGAGAAAATATCTTTTGAATTGTTACTCAGCATGTTAGTAATTCTCCTCACATGAATTTCAAATCACACAAGGAAAAGATGGAAAACAACTGTGACCATTGTGGCATTCTCGGACAGCAGGTAGCAATTGGGTCTGTCACTAACCCTCTATTATCTAAATTACAAAGTTGTTCACTCACTTTTTCTCATGTAACTCTGACACTCAAGCCAAACTTCTTAGGGTCATTAACACTTTCTTTCTTAAAAATGAAAAGATAGGAAATGAAATGTTTTCCCTTCTTCCTCCAAAGACATAATTATGACTTTTTTTTTTTTGACACACAATAAGAAACTTAGAATTGTGATAAAAGGTAGTTATGGTCAAAAGTAATGGAAGGTAGGATTCTGAGTTAGTAAATGAACCAGTTGCTTCATGCCATTCCTCAAAAGAAAAACATCTTTTAGGGGTTATGAGAAATCCAGTGGTTTTTGGAAAATCCTTGGCAAATGTCTAAAAATGTGTTTCAAATGTTTTCAACTCAAACAAATTAAAAACATATTTTTTTCTTGGCACTTATCTTTTTGATTTTAAAGGATGTGTATTTTTCAGGGAAATCTTAGGCATGTGACTCTAATTTTCACTTAATTAATCATTATATTGTTTCATAAGTGCTATTCAATGACTAAGAATCCTCATGAGTCTTTTTTTTTAAATAGGCCTTGAAGGAAAACTTTATTTCTTAGAAGTAGGAAGTCAGAAAAACCAGAGGTGGGAAAGGGCAGTTAGTTCTACAGGCTTTTCCCTGACAGGCAGAATCAATCCTACTCTGTTTTCTTTAAGTGACACTTACTGCCTGAAGTCAAATACTTTTCTGGAAAGACTGTCCCAGTTGGAAGGGGACCTCTTTCATTATTTTTCAGATGAAATGATAGCAAAAACCATTCCAGACTGGCTGATAGTACTCATATATTATTCTAGTAACCAGAAGTGTTTCTATCCCATAGAAAGTCATTGGGACTTAAATTGCCTTTCATTATCTTTGAGAAGGTTTTAATGATCTCCTGTATTTCTTAGGCAGGAGCAGGTCAATCTTGGCTGATGGTGCCATGTGAACAGAGACATGACAATGAAAACTCCTGGCTCATTTGGAGCACAGCCAGGCTTTCAGCATGATTGGTGCTATAAGTGAGATGGATCCAGAGAGGCCCAATGGAGGGCTCTGACAGCCGAGGAGATTTGGGACTAGATTCCAAAGTCCATGGAGATGATAACATGATGTTTACCTTTTAGAAAAACTATTTTTGTGGTTTTATGGATGACTGATTGTGGGATGATGTGGGGAAAGAGACTAGAGGAAAGTTTATTTTTGTACGATGATGTATGATCAACGAATACGGTGAGTGCTGCTGCTGCTGAGTGCCATCCAATGGAAAGGCAGGGATCTTCAATACAGGAAGTGATGCATCGAACCTTAGTAATAGTTTCAACTTGTTTGGTGCAGTCAGTCAGGTGTGAGGTGTGAGCTATGGTTGAGAAATGGTGTGTTTTAAAGTGTGCTGTAAATCAATTTCCATCATAACAATGCTCCGTGTCACACGTCGCTTCTGGTATATGGCAATGCTTAGCAAATAAAACCATTATAGTGTGTCCTCACCCACCTTATTCACGGGATCTGGCACTATGAAACTTCTGGCTCTTCCCAAAAGTCAAAATGATTTGTGATATCGAGGCAGCCCCAATAGGGCAACTAAAGACACTCATGAAAGAGGACTTCCAGAACTGTTTCAGAAAGTGGCATGAATGATGAGATAAATGTGTTTGAAGTGAGGGGGGAGTATTTTGATGGGGATTAATGGCAATGTGGTTTTTACTGTAATAAATTATTTTTATTTAAACATTCACTGTATTATTTGATCACACTTCATATACTTATATAAAAATCTGAATGAGATGATTAGTACCTGAATTAAAGCAGCATCCATGAAGATGGGGGGAAAGGAACAGAGAAAAAACATTAAGGAAGTGGAACTGATAGAATTGGTTGACTATTAGAAGAAATGGGCAAGATGAGTGGAAGTGAGTGAGTGTTCTAGGCTTATGTTGAGAAGGAGAAAGTATGAAATTTGGGCAAGGATGGTGATTTCTGTTAAAACATGGTTAATTTGAGGTGCCTGTGGGACATCGATGTACACAAATCATAGGCAAGTCTGACCAAATCTGGTCAATCTTGGTCAGGCTTCCTGCTGTATGGCTGTTAATGAGCTACAACTGGTAAGCAGGCACTGACAAGATATATTTTTTTGGTAGAATTTGAAGAATTTTCCACAGAAAACGTGGGCCCTATTTTCACCCCCACAGCCAAAAGCCCCCTCACTGGCCCCTTAGGTGAGTCCCCATCAACTACTTGCCATAAGCACACCATTACTAAAAACCCACTATTCCCCTGTTCTCACAGGGTCCATGTTGTTCATTATTGACTTCTGAGGAAGCTGTTATGTATGTATGTGAAAGGTGGTAAGTACCTTAATTCTCAGCTTTCATGGCATTGATTTTGTAAGAAATTCATGCCCCACAGCACTCACATTTTATGGCATATACTTTGTTCTAGTGCTGTGTGTTTTTGTTTTTATACTTGCCTCTTGGTTTTATATGTGCGATAAGAGTTCTGTTTCTAATAATCTCTGGAATAAAATAACATATTAGTTTATACTAGTATTGGCATGCCTCTACTGTGGCTATAGCTCCTGGAACCAAGATAATTATTTTCACTCTTCCCATTTTAAAATTTATTTTCAGCACTCCAGCATAATTCCAACATTTCCCACTACATTGTCTCTAACCACTTTCTCCAAGAGGACTGCCTTTTACACAGAAAATGAAAAACACTTATTGTTTTCATTGCTCTTTTGGAATTGAATTGTGTCTTACCCTGTGACATGCATTTCATATCATTTTATTGTTGCTTAACATGTACTATTACTATTTACCTTTGTGGGTGTGTTTCTTAAGGGAGTATTTTTATACCTCCTTTTGGCATCCAAAGTGCCCAGTTTAGTAACAGGCAAAGTTAAGAACTCAATAACTATTAATCACATGAATGGATAAATTTTATTCTCTGCAGTGATCTTGGAAACTGCAACAATATGGATATTTGAGTAAAATAAATCTGGATGCACATTCCCTCTCAACTATTACTTATATGTTATTTAACTTCCAAAAGCCTCAGTTTCTCCATCTATATGATGGAGATATTGTAATAAAATGGCAACAACAATAATAATAACATTGATTACATGTTTAATGTGCCCTTGTCATTGTATTAAAATCTTTATATATTAACTCATTTAATATTTATAAAAGTCTCCTAAGTTAGATACTACCATTATATTCATTTTTCAGATAAATTAAGTCACAGGGCAAGTAAGTGACTTGATAGAAGTTTGTTTACAGATTTTAATTTAAGGATTAAAAAATATTTTTTCAATTGCTCTTGACATATAATATTATATTAGTTTCAGATGTACAATATAGTGATTAGACTTTTATATAATTTGCAAAGTGCTCACCCCATCTGACATCACACATAGTTATTACAATATTATTGACTATATTCCCTATCCTGTACTTTACATCCCCATGACTGTTTCTATAACTGGCAATTTGTACTTCTTAATCCCTTCATGTTTTCACTCATCTCCCCAAGCTACCGTTTATCTTGCAACTATCAATTTGTTTTCTGTACTTACGAATTTATTTCTGTTTTGTTTGTTTGTTTATTTTGTTTTTTAGATTCCACATATAAGTAAAATCAGATGATATTTGTCTTTCTCTGCCTTCATTCAGCAAAATACCTTCTAAGTCTATCTATGTTGTCACAAATAGCAAGATTTCATTCCTTTTTATTACTAACATTCCATAATGTGTATGTACCATTTCTTCTTTATCCATTTGTCTCTCAATGTGCACTTAGGTTGCTTCCATGTCTTGGCTATTGTAAATAATGCTGCATTGAACATAGGGGTGCATATATCTTTTTGAATTAGTGTTTCGGATTTCTTTGGATAAATACCCAGGAGTGGAATTGCTGGGTCATAAGGTAGTTCTATTTTTAATTTTTTGAAGACCCTCCAAACTGTTTTCCATAGTGGCTGCACCAATTTGCAATCCTACCAACAGTGCACAAGGGTTCCATTTTTCCACATTCTCATCAACGCTTGTTGTTTGTTGATTTATTCATGGTAGCTATTCTGAGAGGTGCGAGGTGATATTTCGTTGTGGTTTTAATTTTGCATTTCCCTAATGATTAGAGATGTTTATCATCTTTCATATGTCTATTGGCCATCTGCATGTCCTCTGTGGAGAAATGTCCATTCAAGAGCTCTGCCCATTTTTTTGGTGTTAAGTTGTATGAGTCCTTATATATTTTGGATATTAACTCCTTATCAGATGTATCATTGGAGAACATCTCCCATTCAGTAGGTTGTCTTTTCATTTTGTTGTTAGTTTCTTTCCCTGTGCAAAGCCTTTTCAATTTGACATAGTCCCAATTGGTTTATTTATTTATTTTTGTTTCCATTGTCTGAGAAGGCATATCCAAAAATATATTGCTAAGAGCAATGTCAAAGAATTTACTGCCTATGTTTTCTTCTAGGAGTTTTATGGTTTCAAGTCTTGCATTTAAGCCTGTGATCCGTTTTGAGTTTAAAATTGTATATGGTGGAAGAATCCAGTTTCATTCTTTTGTGTGTATCTGTTTTTATCCAATTATGTTTGCCTCCTTTGTCAAAGATTAATTGACCATAGAGGTGTGGATTTATTTCTGGGCTCTCCATTCTGTTCCATTGATCTATGTGTCTGTTTTTATGCTAGTACTATGCTGTTTTGATTATTATAGCTTTGTAGTATCGTTTCTTATCAGGTAGTGTGATACCTCCAACTCTGTTCTTCTTTCTCAAGATTACTTTGGCTTTTTGTGGTCTTCAGTGGTTCCATATAAATTTTAGGATTTTTTGTTCTAGTTCCTTCCTTCCTTCCTTCCTTCCTTCCTTCCTTCCTTCCTTCCTTCCTTCCTTCCTTCCTCTCTCCCTCTCCCTCCCTCCCTCTCTCCTCCTTCTCTTTCTTTCTTTCTTTCTTTCTTCCTTCCTTCCTTCCTTCCTTCCTTCCTTCCTTCCTTCCTTCCTTCCTTCCTTCCTTCCTTTCTCCTTCTTTCCCTCCCTCCCTCTCTCCCTCTCCTTCCCTCCTTCCTCTCTCCTTCTTCTTTCTTTCTTTCTTTCTTTCTTTCTTTCTTTCTTTCTTTCTTTCTTTCTTTCTTTCTTTCTCTCTTTCTTTCTCTCTTTCTTTCTTGTCTTTGTTTTTGATATTAGGATAACTCTGACCTAGTAAAATGAGTTTGGGAGCCATCCCTCCTCTTCAACTTTTTAGAATAGTTTGAGAAGGATAGGTGTTAACTATTCTTGGAATGTTTGGTAAAATTCACCTGTGAAGCTATACAGTCCAGGGTTTTGGTTTGTTTGGAGTTTTTTGATTACTGATTAGATTTCATCAGTAGTTCTCAGTTTGTTTTCATTATCTGTTTCTTCCTGAGTTAGCCTTGGAAGATGGTATGTTTTAGGAATTCATCCATTTCTCCCAGGTTGTCTACTTTGTTGGTATATAATTGTTCATAGTGTCTCCTTATAATACTTTGTATTTCTGTGGTGTTGGTCACTTCTCTTATTTCCGATTTTATTTATCTGGGTCCTCTCTCTTTTTTTTCTTGATGAGTCTTGCTAAATTTTTATCAATTTTATTTATCTTTTCAAAGAATAAGCTCTTGTTTTCATTGATCTTTTCTATTGTTTGTTTAGATTTTATTTTACTTATGTCCACTCTGATCTTTATTATTTCTTTCCTTTACTCACTTTGGGCTTTTTCTTTTTCTTTTTCTCACTCCTTTAGGCAAATGTTGTATTTTTAGTTTGAGATTTTTCTTGTTTCTTGATGTAGACCTGTATTGCTATGAATTTACCTCTTAGGACTCTTTTTGCTGTGTCCCATAGGGTTTGGGTCCTTACACTTTTATTTTGATTTTTCTCAAGATATTTTGATTTCCACCTTACTCTTGTTGATAACTAATTCGTTGTTTAGTAGCATGTTATTTAGCATGTTTTTCTGTCTTCTTCTTGTAATTGACCTCGAGTTTCACACCATTGTGATTGGGGAAGATGCATGATGGAATTTCAATCTTGTTAAATTCTGGCAATTTGTTTTAATAACTAACATGTGAACGATCTTGGAAAATATTCCATGTGCACTTGAAAAGAGTGTATATTCTGCTGCTTTTAGGTGAAATGTCTTAAAAATATCAATTAAGTCTATCTGATCTACCATGTTATTTAAGGCCACTGTCCCCTTGTTTATTTTATTTCTTTCTTTTTATATTCACTAAATTCCCTATGCTGTACATTACTTTCCCATGACTTGTTTTATACCTGAAAATTTGGACAACGTATTGCCCTTCACCTCTTCCCCCTTTTAAAAAATTTTAAATTTCAGTTGACATTCAATATTATTTTATATTAATTTCACTTGCACAGCATGGTGGTTACACATTTGTATGATATAAAAATTAATCCCCTGTTTAGTCTAGTACTCACCTGGCACTATACAGAGTATTGACTATATTCACATATTATTGACTATATTCTCTATGCTTTAATTTACAACCTCATGACTTTTTAACTACAAATTTGTAGTGAAATCAGGGACATATTAATCCAAGTTTATGGGGATAATTTCCTGAAGAAAGTAGCAGTGTACAAATGAATTAAATATTTTTCTGAAGGGAGCGAACATGTCCCTGATGAAGACAGGTCAGAGCAATCAGAAACAAATGGAATTAATGCAAACATTGTAAAAATTCATCAATTTGTGCATAAAAATCATTGACTGACTGTAAGAAGCACAGCAGACCAAGTAAACATTATTAGAGGAACAGTTAGGAAAATCTTAACTGAAAATCTTCGCATGAGAAAGGTGTGTGCAAACATGGTCCTGAAGGAGCTCACTGATGCCCAAAAGCAAAGGAGTATTGAAGTTTGCCAAGATCTTTTGGAGAGACAAGATGATCTTTTGGGTGTTTTCTGCTTTGTTGTCTTCTAAATTGCTGATACAATCCTCAGCTTCATCTAGTCTGCTGGTGATTCTTTCTAGTGCATTATTAATTTCAGTTATTGTATTCTTCACTTTGACTTGTTCATTTTTATGGTTTCTATGTCGGTTTTTTATGTTTGCCTTTTTTTTTTTTTAACTTCTCACTAAGTTCCTTGAGTATCCTTATAACCAGTGTTTTGAACTCTTTCTCTGGACGTGGCTTGCCTCCATTTTGTTTAGTTTTATTGTTTTTTCTGAAGTGTTATCCTGTTCTTTCATTTGGGATGTATTTCTTTGTTTTCTCATTTTGGTGTCTCTCTGTGTTTGTTTCTATGTATTAGGTACATCTGCTCTGTCTCCCAGTCTTCATCAGATGGCCTTATATAGTAGGTGCCCTGTGGGGCCCAGTGGTGCTGTTTCTCTGGTCACCTGTATTTCAAGCTCCCTCCAGGAGTGTCCCTTGATGTGGGTTGCTATATTTGATTTTTCATTGCCATTGACATGTCAGTGGGTGGGATTGACCTTCAGGCTGACTGGCTGTGGAATGTGGCCACATCCACAGCTTGTGGGCTGCTATGTGAGGGGCTTGCCCCACTGAGTGGGATATGCCCCAGTGGGCTCTGGTGGTTTGTGAGACCATACTTTGTGTATTCCACTTGTGGGGCTAATTGGATGGTGTTTTGCTGTGGTATGAAGCCAACCTCCAAGTATGTTTGTTCTGGGGCCTCTTGGGAGGGGCTCCAGTGCAGGCCCAGGTCACCCACTGCCTGTGACTGGCCTGGAACTACCTGGTAGGAGCTACAAAGTGACCCATGATTGGTTGCTGCATTTGCTGGAACAGGTGGTGCATGGGAGAGGCCACTCTGTAATGGAGGGCTGGGGTTCTAGGTTTGGGGTAGCTGTGGTAAAACCCAGGACACTCAAAGTCCTGGTGCCAGCTGCTGGCTCCTTTAAGGTTTGGCAGCTAATAAAGCCTTGTGGAGTATAGAGTTTTGTGTGTTGTGGACTCAGTGGGTCACCAGGGAATAGCAGCTGGAGCTCATCAGACCAATTCAGATTCACATATGCCATGGACATGGATGGGGTGCTCAACACAAGAAAGATGCACCCATTTGCTTGCTGCATGGAAAGAGGACCCCACACAAGGAAAATGTCAACCAGTCCTCCTGTTCTCCCTGCCCCCAAGACCACACAACTCAGTCTTTCCCCATATGTCTCCATCACTCCCTGAATCATTGTCCCTCTGCCAGAGCCCGGGGTGAGTGTCTGCAAGTGAGTGAGTATGTGCATGGGTCCTTTAAGATGATGTTTGGGTTTCCTGAAGCTTTCTGTCCCACCTGGATAGTTGAAATCCCCACTGTTTTTCACAGCCAGACGTGGAAGCTCCTGTTCCTGGTACCAGTACTCTGGGCTGGTGATCCTGGTGTGGGACTGAGGATCCTTACTTCTCCATGGGGAAACTCTGTGGTTGAGAGACCCCTCCTGATTTTCAAGTGCCACATGAAGGGACAGCCTATTTAGCCTCCTAGCCTCTCCAACCAGTCCTGACATGGTGTTTTCCTTATATCCTTAGTTATAAAGCATCTGTTCAGATAGACATCAGATGGTTCTCCAGGTTGACTGTTCTATAATTTGGTCATATTATCACTGGTGATGAAACATGGGTGTACCAATACAAGCCTGAAACAAAGGATCAAAGTGCACAATGGAAGTCAGCCAATTCTCCATGATCAAAAAAGTTCCATCAGTCCAAATCAAGAGTGAAAACAATGTTGCTAACCTTTTTTGATATCAGAGGGATTATTCATCATGAATTTGTGCCAACTGGGCAGTTAACCATATTTACTATTTGGAAGTGCTGAAAAGGCTGCATAAAAAAGTTAGATGAAAACAACCTGAATTTTTGGCCAACAATTCACGGCTCTTGCATCACAAAAATGCACCAGCTCATATGGCACTATCTGTGAGTGACTTTTTAGCCAGTAAACAAATAACTCTATGGGGACAAACTCACCTTATCTGGCATCTAATGACTTCTTTCTTTACCTAAAGATAAAGGAAATATTGAAAGGAAGATATTTTGATGATATTAAGGACATCAAGGGTAATACAATGACAGCTCTGGTGGCCATTCCAGAGAAAGAGATCCAAAATTGTTTTGAAGCATGGACTAGGTGCTGGCACTGGTACATAGCTTCCCAAGGGGAGTGCTTCAAAGATGAACATAGTAATATTCAGCAATGAGGTATGTAGCACTTTTTCTAGGATGAGTTCCTCAGACTTCATATGTACGGGTGGTCCTGCCTCCAGTTTCTAGAATTCTAAAAACCTTTGGTCTCTCCAAGATACCTGGGGAAGTATCAATAAACAAACAACACCAATGAGAAAAATTGCCCCCTACCCCTCAAATACGAAGTTTGAAGAACATAGAGATCAAGCAAGCTTAGAGATTTTTGGAAAATTTTACATTTTTTTTTCTGTTTAATAGCCCCAGGGAGAGAAAACAGGTTTAGATCTCATTCATTTTCAATGAAAAGCATTCTTTCTTCAAGGACAGAAATCATGGCCTATGTTTCTGTCTTTGGAGTGTTGATACTTGGGATATAGTCAGCTTTCAATAAATGCTTCCTTGCTAAATGAATAAGTCAACATTTTTTTCTACATATAAAGGTATTGTTAATTATCATAGAAATAATTAAAACCAATATCTAGAAAACAAAGCCTCTTTTCAAGAGCTGTAAACATGGAAACCTTATACTATTGCTAAGATACTGAAGAACATGTGTAAATAATCAAATATTGATATTTCTTTTATTTGTATCTTAATACCTTAAATAAAATTGAAAATAAACTCTCCAAAATCAAGGTGAAGAGAAAAGAGAAAAGAAATTAATGGAAAGTCCAAAAGAAAATCTCTTGTTTTTAGAGAAATGTTAACCTTACCCTATACATCTTTCATACTACTTATTTGGCAAATAGGTATAAACCACCTTCCATATTTTTCATTTCAGAGTCTTCTTATCGAACTTTTCACATATTTATTGTCTTTCCAACTCTATTATAAGCTCCTTAAAGCAGAGATAATGTTGTGTGTTTTATCACATACATAGAACTTTTTAATACAGTGTGTGTATGTGAGATTCTTTCATTTTTCTAATAACATTTTAGGAAAGGTGAACACCAAGAATAAAAGCCAAGCACCAATGTAGCAAGTAAAATCTTCAGGTGGCATAATCACATACATAAATCAATAATATTTACTTGCACATTTATAGTGATTTATGTCTTAATTAGTATATATATATATATATATATATATATATATATATATATATATATACTAATATTATGTATATAAATTGCTCTTATATGGAAACCTGTTCACTTGCAAATGGGTACATCTATCTACAAGTGATTCTCTGTGTCCAACTTTAGAGAGTTATTTAGTGACATTCAAAATCAACCATAGTGTTGGGCTGGCTGAGTGGCATGGTGGTTAAGCACTGGCTTGGGAAGCCAGCGGCCCCAGTTCAGGTCCCACATATGAGGGCTGGTGACACTGCCCTCAAAAAAAAAAAATCAACCATAGTGTTAACACACTTCAAAACATAGTTCCAATGCATTCCTAAGGCACCTAGGAACTGGGACTTTCCTAATGACAGAAAAACAGATTATTTTTTAGATTTGGACACCTGCTTTTGACACTAGGGTCTGAGACTACTGAAATCAAAGTTTGCTGAGCACCTTGTATTGTCTTAAATTCATAATTATAGGTTTAGGATCCAAGACAGAGTAGTGGATAAAAGCTGTCTTTCTTTCTCCAGTGACCACATTAAAATTGCAACTAAATTATAGAACAATCAACCTGGAGAACCATCTGAAGTCTAGTTGAACAGAAGTTTTATAGCTGGTGATATAAAGAAGAAGCCACTTTGAAATTGGTTGAACTGGTGGCCCCAAAACCTCTGTGTTGCACTTGAGAATCAGAAGGGATATTTCAGTCATGGAGGCTCCTCCTGGAGGAGCAATGGACTGCAGCCCCATAATGAGATTCCTAGTCCAGAGTGCTAGAGCCAGGAAGATGAACCCCCATATTTGTCTATGAAAAACAGTGAGGATTTTGACCATCCAGGTGGGATGGAAGGCTGTGGGAAAATTAGATGTCCACTTTAAGGACTGTACACAGACTCATTCACTAGCAGACACTCACCCTGGGCTCCAGAGGAGGGTCAATGACTCATGGGCATCTGAGACATACAGGGAGAGACTGAGTTGTGCAGATTCAGGGCAAGGAGTAAAGGGACAATTGCCATTTTCCTTGTGTAGGGTCTTTCTCCTGTGCCACTGGCAGGTGGATGCCATATTTCTTGTGTTTAGCTCTTTCCCATAAAGAGATGAGTTCAGATGGTCAAATCTGAATTTGAATTGGCCTGGTGAGCTCTGCTCATTCCACCACGGTGACTCTCTGGGACCCCACCCAAAGAAACTTGCCCAATGCCTGAGGTACTTTCTCCACAGCATCCAGCCTCACCCACATTGCACTCTTTCTTGCACAACTCTCTGGGGCCCATGGGCCCCAGGAAGTAACCTCGGTGTACTCTAAGGCTTTTACTAAGTTGCTCCAGACTTAGTACTGGCAACAAATCAGCATCTATATTAACCTGGTGACCATGATTTGTTTCACCCTGGCGACACCCTGACACCCTGCCTCACCCAACTCAGGTTCTGCATGAGGCTCTATTAGCAGCAGAACCTTATGGGAGCCAGCAGGTGGCAGTTGGTCTCAGAATGTCCTGAAGTTTTTGCAGAGATACCCTAGGCCTGTACTGGTGGCAGGCATCCTTGGTTCACAACATGGCCTCTCCCATGCACCTCTAGGTCTAGCACAGGCAGCAACCAACCCCAGATCACTTTGTAGCTCCTACCATGTAGTACCCAGCTGGTCACAGGCAGTGGATGACCTGGGTCTGCACCAGAGCCCCTTCTAAGAGGCCCCAGAAACAATATACCTGGAAGTAAGCTTCAGACAACAGCAGAGAACCACCCAATTAGCCTCACAAGAAGTATAACTAAATCCCACAGCAAATCCTGCTCTGTGGGGTAAGCACCCCACACAGGAGCCTGTAAGCTGTGAACATGGCCAAATCCCACAGAGTCAGCCTGAAGGTCACTCCCATGCACTGACATGCCAATAGCAATCAAGTTTCAACTATAATAGAAAGGTATATATAAGTCACAAGGGCCATTTCTTGAACAGCCAACACAGGTGACCAGGGAGATGGTGCCACTGAAATCCACATAATGGCACACTGGGCCAAGATTGGGAGATGAAGCAGACTACCTAACACACATAGAAACCATAAAAAAGAACCAGTCAGAAATAAAGACTACAATAACTCATGCTGCTTTTAGGATTCTGTCTTGTGTCTTTAAGCTTTGCCATTTTAACTATGATATGTCTTGGTGTGGACCTGTTTGGGTTCAGCTTGTTTGGAACCCTCTGCACTTCCTGGGCATGTATGTTGATTTCCTTCACCAGGGTAGGGAAGTTTTCAGTCATTATTTTTTCAAATACATTTTCGACCCCTTGCTTCATCTCTTCTCCTTCTGGTATTCCTATGATGCAATACTTGTTGCACAGCATCTTGTCCCATAGGGCTCTTAAACTATTTTCATTGTTTTTTATTCTTTGGTCTTTCTGTTGTTCCAAATGGGTGATTTCTGCTATTTTGTCTTCCAAGTGGCTTATCCAGTTCTCTGCTTCATCTACTCTACTGGTGATTCCTTAGAGTGTGTTCTTCATTTCAGTTATTGTATTCTTTAGTTCTAACAGGTTTTTATGATTTCTCTATCCTTCCTTATGTCCTCACTAAGTTTGTTAAACATTCTTATCATCAGTGTTCTGAACTCTGTCTCTGAAAGGTTGGATCCCTCTGTTTCATTTAATTCCATTTCTAGTGGTTTTTTCTGATCTTTTACTTGTGACATGCTTCTTTGTTTCCTCATTCTGGCTGTCATTCTGGGATTGCTTTGATGTTTCAGATCACCAGGAGAGCCCCGGCTGGATCACTCAGGCACACAGTTCATGGCTCAACACTCCAGGAAAACTCCCAGTCTCCGCCTGTCCCAATCAGCCGCTCGCAGATCAGGCCGAGCGGCCCAACAACCAATCACCAGCCTGGCAACTCTGCACACGCAGTGCGGAGAGTGGGGACCCGAAGTAGCTCCCGCACTCCCACGTCTCAGTGAGCAGCTTGTTGGAGCCAGAGCGCGCCTGCCAGGAGTTTCCCTGGCAACGCAGCACATGCTGAGAGGAGGGTGGGGATCCAAGGTGGCTTGCACACTCCCAGGTCTCAGTGAGCAAACTGTGGGAGCTGGAGGGCACCCGTCCAGTGTTTCCCTGGCAATGCAGTATAAGCTAGGCGGAGGGTGGGGATCCAAAGCCGCATGCACATGCACGCATACACGCACTTCTGCGCCAATTCCACCAGACCAATGAGGTACCAGACCTGACCCTCTGTGGGAGGGCCCAACCCTGACAAAATGGCACCCTCCTGTGTACCACCCATGTGCAAGCTCCTCACCAGCGGAATAATAGTTCGGAAACCTCCGTCTTCTGCACTAAAGGTGCTCAGTTCAGTGCATCCCTACTGGCCCTGCTCACACAGCTATTCCCTCCACCAGGAACTGGGTGAGTGCTCACCAGCAAGCGAGCCTGTGTGCTGGCCCCACTGATTTTCTAGCCTCCCTCAGCCTCACCAAGCTGGGCAAAGAGAGTCCTCACTGTTTTCTACTGCCAGCTTTCGTGGAACTCCTCTTCCCAGCAAAGGAATGGTGGGCTGGTGAGCTTGGTGTGCAGCTGGAGGGTCTCTCCCCCAACTGGAGAAGACTCCCCATGGCTGAGGCGTCCCTCACGGGGTTTGCCCTCTCTCGTCTATGCCCCTCCTACCAGACTTGACATGGCCTCCTCTTTAAGTTCTTCGTTTAGAGGTTCTGTTCATCTAGTGTTCTGGGGACTTCCGGGGTTGAATGTTGTATAAATTATTTGTAATTTTGGTGTGATCCTGGGAAGCAGTTAGCACAGTGTTTGTCTATTCCACCATTTTACCGGAAGTCTCCTGTCTTTAACTTTTGTCATTTTAACTATAATGTGTCTTGCTGTGAGCTGTTCAGTTCATCTTCTTTGGGACTGTCTGTGCTCCCTGGTTTTGTGTATCTATTTCCTTTGCCAGGAAAGTTTTCAGTTATTATTTTTTTAAATAGGTTGTCAATCCTTTGCTCTCTCTCTTCTCTCTCTGGTACCCCTATGATGCCAGTGTTGTTATGCTTGATGTTGTCTCAGAGGTCTCTTAAACTATCCTCATTTTTAAAATTCTTTTTTCTTTTTGCTGTTATGATGGGGTCTTTTATGGTACTTACTTTCCAAATCACTGATTTGATTTTCTGCTTCATCTGGTCTGCTGGTGATCCGTTCTAGTGCATTCCTATTTCAGTTATTGTGTTCTTCACTTCTGACTGGTTCTTTTCCTATGGTTTTTATGTCTGTTTTTAATACTTACTATCGCTTTGTTGAAGTTCTCATTAAATTCCTTGAATATCCTTATAACCATTGTTTTGAACTCTGTCTCTGGTGGGTTGCTTGGCTCCATTTTGTTTAGTTCTTTTTCTGGAGTTTTTTTTCTGTTCTTTAATTTATGACATATTTCTCTGTTTCCTCATTTTGGATGCCTCTCTGTTTCTATGTATTAGGTAAATTTGCTATGTCTCTAGTTAAGTGCCCTTTTATACTAGGTGCCTTGTGGAGCCCAGGCACAGTCTCCCTGGTCACCTGCTCTGGGTCTTCCAGGAGTGTCCCTTATGTGGGTTGTGTGTGCCTTCCTGTTATTTTGAGCCTTGATTGCTCTTGACACATCAGTGGGTGGAACCAACCCTCAGGTTAATTGGCTGTGGGATTTGGCCATGTCCATAGCTTATGGGCTTCTGTACTAGGGGGCTTACCCCCATGGAGTGGGATTCACCCCAGTGGGCTCTGGTGTCTATTGGGACCACACTTTGGGTGTGCCACTTATGGCACTAATTGGGCAGTGCTCTGTGGTGTCATGAAGCCAACTTTCAAGTATGTTCATTCTGGGGCCTCTTGAGTGAATGCCCAGGACACCCACTACCTGTGACCAGCCAAGGACTACCTGGTAGGAGCTACAAAATGATCCATAGTTGGTTGCTGCCATTTTGGACCTGGAGATGTATGGAAGAGGCCTTGCTGTGCACTGAGGACAGCTTCCACCAGCACTAGGCCTACAGTAGCTCTATGAAAAGTTGGAACACACCAAGTCCTGTTGCTGCCTGCTGCTGGTTCCTAGCTCTGGTAAGGTTCAGCCACTGATAAAACCTCCTATGGTAAGGAGTTGAGTATGAGAGTGTCTCAGTGAGTCAGCAGGGTGGAGCTGAACCAGGCCAATCATTATTCAGATTTAGCCATAAGCATAGTGGGAGGGCTACACAGGAAAGATCACACCCAGCTGCTGGCTGCATGGGAGGAGGACCCACAAAGGAAAAATGTCCGCCAGGCCACCCCCTCAAGACCACACACCTCAGTCAGCCTCTGGTATGTCTCTGACATCCCATGAGTCATCATCCCTCCACCAGAGCCCAGGGTGAATAACTGTTAGTGACTGAATCTGTGCATGGGCCTTTTAAGAGGACAGCTGGGTTTCCTGCTGCCTTCCATCCCATACAGATGGTCAGATTCCCCACTGTTTTTCACAGCCAGATGTTGTGGGGGCTCCTCTTCATGGAACCAGTACTCCTGGCTGGGGAGCCTGGTGTGAGGCTGTGATCCCTTGCTTCTCTGTGGCCAAGTACCCCTCTCCCCCCACAATTTTCATCTCTCACATAGGCTTGGGGCTGGCCTATTTAGTGTCTCTGCCCCTCCTACCAGTCTCAAAATGGCTTCTCCTTTATATCCTAGTTATAAAACTTCTGTTCAGCTACATTAAAGATGGTTCTCCAGGTTGATTGTTCTATAATTTAGTTGTAAATTTAATGTGTTCATGGAAGGATACGGGGACAGTGTTTATTTACTCCACCATCTTGGATCATTCTCCAAAAAAATCTTATTAATAGAAGATCAAGCATATACCAAGAATCCAGAGCATTAATTAAAAACATTTTACTTTTCTCCTGAGTCACCTATAATTTCATGTAAGCTCTATTCAAATTGGTACAAGGGAGAATCTACTGTGTGTTGTAGAAATAAATTTCCATCTTCTTTTGCTCAGACCTGTATGATTCCGTTTCTTTTTCCTCTTAACCTCAAGCATCCATATTTTGGGTTTACCTGGTTTCCCTTCAGCAGAGAATAGTGTTAGGATAAAGGATAGCAGGTTTTCAGGATCCAGTTTCAAATGAAAGCTTCTACATGATCACCTTTTTATTGCTAACATGTTGTCTAAGCACAACTTTGGGGATTCTTTTGCTTTAAAGTTTCTTTGCTTCTGCTTCTTTTTTATGTCTTATGAAAGATTCCCTTCTGTTATCCTAGCTTGGTATTTGTTACACCCCAGAAAAGAGCTAGTGGTATAAGGAAACCAAATTTTGATATATAACATTAGATGATACACCACATTTTCTGTCTCCTGTGCCTAAATCTATTACCTTTCATTTCATTTTATTTCTATTACCTTGTTTTATCTCAGTATAACTTTCCCTGTGATCATGCAATTCAGTAAATAATTGGTTGAACTTTGCAATTTACTTTCCAGGTTACATCAACTGATCAATGGAAAGCAAAAATTAGTTATTGTCTCAACAACTCTTTATAAGGCTAAGAGCCTTCAAAGACAAAATAATAATAATGATAACCATAATAATAACAACCAAGAGGATAATCGCTCAGGCTCTATTCTAAGTTTACACATTGTAATTCATCTAATCTTCACAATATTAAGATGTGAACATATTATCATCATTTTACAGATAAGGAAATTGAAGCAGGAAGAGATCAAATAACTTGCCCAATGTCACATAGCTAGTGAGGGGGAGACTTGAAATTCAAACAGTCTGACTCTAGAGTCTAAGTTTATATTAGACTATCACACTATTAAAATAATATACTGTGGGCAATGCATCTATCACACATATCAGCATGTAATCAATTGGTTTATGAAAGGCCTGATTTAATAGGGCAAAGAGTTACAGCATGCTGGGAAGAGAACTGCCTTGCTGATTCCATATATATAAGCCTTAATTTCATATCTGTTGTTTATAGTATGGTCTATACTTAAGAATGCCCTTGGACCTCCCTTGGTTTCTGGCACTCAGTGAGTGAAAACAGCAGCCTGTCTTGCAGTCTTTAAAGTTTATTGATTTCATTATGGCCATTAACATCAAGAAATTAGGCAACATATGGACGTTGGAAAGTGTACTTTCTGTTTTTGTTATGTTCTATAGAGACCCATTTTAAATACTTTTTTTAGCTCAATGTGCCAGAAGCCATTTGTGAACCAAAATTTTAATTATTAATGTAAAAGTGTTTAAGATATGTCCATTAAGGCTGATAAAGTTGTGTCTAATTAACAGACTTTTCATAAATGCACTGACACAAATTAAAAAAAAAATTAATTTAACCTGAAAATGAACATCATCCATTTTGCTATCATATTTTATCAGTCTGTAGAGTGCGTTCTCACTTTAGTTTTAGCTCTGAATGCAGAACACTGTGAAAAATGACAGAATGTTAATGAGAAAGTGAACAACATGTCATCAACACCCTTTTGCCAGTAAAAATGGCACAACATCAAAGTTTTAAATCACATTCCCTCCATACCTTTGGACATCTGTGATTCTGAGTCCTCAAAATCCGTTATATCCATCACCAGGTGCAGCTTTTAAGCATGGAGGTGCTGTCTACTTCACTGGTTGGCATGGCAACAATGGTCAAATCATCCCTTGATAATGTTCTTTAATTGATTGTATAAATTATTCTGAGATATGTGATTGCAAAATGATGTGCTGAAGCTCTTAAGTGCTCACTCAGATCAGCCTAGTTTCATTTAAAGATGCTTTGCACTCCCTGCCTTTACCCAGGAAACTGACCCTTTTAGTCTGCTGGAACACTCCAGTTGAAGTATAAATATTAAGCATTAAGGAAAAGTTTAAGGCAATAGCACAGTTAATTGCTACTCCAAATGCATGTTAACTTACTAAAAATCAACAGGCTGCATACTGCATGCAGATGTAAAGTTATTTCTTAAAATCACAAATAAAAATCAGTCTTTTCAAAGATAGCATTATTATCAGGATTGAATTTGTGATTGCTTTGGTGGAGAAGTTATAGGCTATTTGGAGACACATGATATTATCTTTCTTCATTAGCATGACTTGGGCTTTTCCTTCTCATGATTCATTATGTACAATTAATGCGAAGTGTGTCACCAATGTATAGGCTCTCCTATTGCCTCCATCTCTCAGCTGAATGACATTCTGTGATTTCTGGCATCTTTATTCAATTGTCAGCAACATGAAAGTGATTAACTAGGAAACTATGCTGAAAGCATTCTGTTATTTTTCATTTCTTTTTGTTTCCCTCCATAAAATATAGTCCTTCTAGGAGTCCCTCTCCTCCCAAAGTTATGTCCAATGCAATCTGCATGAAAACATAAACTAGTGGTTCTCAAAGTGTGGTTCGCAGTCTAGCATCATCATCACCTGGGAATTATTAGAAATGCAGACTCATTATAAACTCTGGGATCAGGACATAAAAAAATCTGTGTTTTAACAAGCTATTCAGGATTCTGATGCAGACTCATATTTGAGAGCCACCGGAATAGCCTAGTGTTATCTGCACATTATAATTACCTGGAGAACTTTTAACACTACCAAAATATGGGATGCCCTTCCTACAGATTTAGATTTAATTGCTTTGAAATGATGCCTATGTGCCTGAAATGTTAAAAATAATCCCCATGTGATTCTAATGAGCTGAGAAGATTGAGTAACTGGTATGGGACACAGACATTGGATGTAAGAACTTTAAATGCTTAGTACATGATTACTACCAGACATATTGTTATATAATTCTTTTGTCTTTTTTAATTCCTATTTTACATTCATGCATTTAACTGTACTTTCAACATTCATTTACCAAGAGTCTATTACGTGTATATGGTATGATCAGCTTTGGAGATATAATAAGAAACAAATGTAGTCTTCAAGTTGGGCACTGGCAGTCAATAAATAAGTAAACAAAAGAAAATAAGTACATATGCAAATATAAATTATGATAAGTGTTCTGATGGAAACAAGTCGAATACTGTGATAAAGAATTCAGAAGTCCTACTTAGTAGTTGGTAGGGAATATCTGAAGGGGTAATATTTGAGCTGAAAACTAAAGAATGATTGTGAAAATATTATGGTGTGTCCTCATCCACCTTATTCAGTGGATCTGGCACCATGTGACTTCTGGGTCTTCCCCAAAGTCAAAATAACCATGAAAGGTCAAAATAATTTTTTAAATTTAAACATTCACCGTATTTTGTGATCACACCTCATACTCTTTCTCCTAGCTGCTACCTCCAGTCCACCTCCTCTCACCCCTGGGTCAGATGCCCTTCCCTTGTGTAATAAAAATACCACATTCATTTATTCAACATGCATCTATCAAGTACTCTGATTTATTATTGCCACAAGTTATTTCTGTCTTTGAAATTTAGTGTCTCATAAACATCAAAACTTTCTTTGGAGATAGTCCCAATAGAGATGAGTATATTCTAGCCAAGTTACTTATCAGAAGGTACATTAAACAATCCAGTAATTATATGTCCATTTGCCATACAACAGGTCCAAAAGATTGTAATAATTAAATTAGATTATATCAAACCAAAATTTTATATTAACTTTGTAAAGAAAGGCAGCATGACAAAAACAATGTGATTTTAAATTAGTCCTTGTAAATACTACCTATTAAAATTGTTAAAAAGGAATACTCTGATGATTAATAAGAGCAGGGTTTCTTTAAAAAAAAAATTTCACCATAAAGTTAAGGATACATACAGATAGAATCAGTAAGAATAGTGAGCAAAATGGAGACTAGAAGTTTTATTGGTTTCTCCAGATGAAGTCATTGATAAGCTAATGATCTGTACTTTATCAAATATCTTGTTCTTATGGCTTGTTTGGGATCCTGAATGAGAACAAGTCAATTGGACACTAGTAGAGTTTAGGAGGTCTTTTTAATTTCACTCTTTAGAGGACATGAGAGGGCAAGGACAAGCAAGTAACTGAGCCATGGGAAGGGACACTGAGTCAACCGGAAAAAAAAAACCAGGAAATGGTGAGTGACTAGAAGAAAGGAGTCTCTTTTAGATCTGCTTGTTACACTTTAGATACTTGGTTTAAAAGTAATATTATGATGGTGACTTTGTTCTCAACTTGTTATAACACATCTCTAGAACTAGTATCTCACATAATTTTCCCTGGGGCAATATCGCTTGTCTTTGAAAACATTTAAATATATATGCAGAGGAAAATAGCATTTTCTCCCTAATATTATGTTTATTGACAAGCAGATCATGAAAAACAAAAACAAACAAACAAAAAACATACTTTGTATAGACATCTGGAATGGAATGCAGGAATTATCTTTTATATTTCACAAAATAATATACATAATTATCTCCATTTACTTTCCATTTTCAGACTGTACTCAATAGGCACATTGTATAAGGAATATCAGCAGTTAGAAATTGTGAAGAAAGAAAGCCTGGAGTTCACATATGCACAGAGCATGCTATGTGATTACTAGTGGCACAATACATACTGGAGACATCTGTGTGTTGATGTTGCCACTGGGATAATTGAGAGTGGCATTGTGAGTTCAGACAGTGAGATGAACTTCTAAAAGAAGTTTCTCAGAAAGAGAAATGAGGACTTCATTTATTTAATGAATATTTTCTGAATGTTTACCTTGTGTCAAACACTGGGGATATAAGAAGCTTATTGTATATTGGGAAATATAGACAGTAAAGAGGTAATTACAAATAGTGTGATAGCAATAATAAAAATTGCTAATATTTATGGAGCACTTTATACCATGTTATAAGCTTTTCTATCTTATTTAATTTAAATGTCACAAGAGCCTAAAACTTTTGGTAAAGTTGACAATTTCTATTACAATACTGATTATAGTTACTCCATTTTACAGATGAATAAGCTGAGGTTCAAACAGTCTAAATATGTCCCTAAGCTTACTTAGCTGGTAAGCAGAAGAGTGGAGATGCAACTTTGTGTGATTCCAGAGGCCGTGATTTAAGCTCTCCAATACATTGCCTGTGGGAAAGGAGGACAGGTAAGGAGCACAGGGATTGGGCCTTGATCTAGCCTTTTGGAGAAAAGAAGTTGGGAAATGCTTCCTTGAGAAAATAACTCACTAGTGACTCCCTATTCTTTTCTTTCCCATGAGGATTCATTTGTCATTTTTCCATGAAGAAAAGTCGATAAGAAAATTGCTGCTGGGTTTCCTGGGAAAGGCTGCCCAGGATGGCAAAGATCACTGATGCTGAACTAGACTTCCTGGGGGGTCAGACCTTAGCTTACCCTTAGGAGCTATGTCACCTTGGGCAAGATTCTGTAAAATGGAGGTAAAGATTTATACCTCATAGGTTTATTATGGGAATGGAATTAAATGAGCTTATCTCTCTAAAATATTTACACATTGCACATGCTACACAAGTGTTAAATAAATCTGCAAAGGCTACATTACCAAATATCACTGCAGAGGTTCTTCTTTGGGAGAGCTGATCACAAACAGCTTTGCTTAAGAATGTCTCCTCATTCCAAAACTTACCTCATCTCAAGTGGAATACAGATCCTCTCGGTGGCTACTATGGAGGAAGGCCACAGGATGAAATGAGCTGGAAGCTCAGTTTTGGGTTTTTTGAAAAGGGCTTGAGATTTACATCCAGACATTCCTGGATTCAAATCCTAGCTCTGCTTCTTAGATCTTGGATAAATCATTTAACAATTTTATTCTCAATTTCTTTATTGGTGAAATGATAAAAATATCAATTCCCATAATTAAGTGGAAAAAAATTATGACAAAGCTTGGCATAGAGTAGGAGCTAAAATGGTGACTTATTAGAGGAGCAATTTAGGAAAAAACAATTTATCTCTGAGTTTTGTTTTCCTAATATATAGATCAAAACTTATTGGAATTTTAGTATTTGTATACATACTATTAAAGTAGTTAAGAAAGTAATTTTGATTACTTTCTTTGATTACTGTGTAAAGACAAAGAAACAAGTGGGACAGAAATGAAAGCCCATCAAATTGCTGTTTCTTTGTTTATCAGATGTAGTAGTTGACTTATATTTAGGAATTATGTGTACTGATAAGAGACAAATTTGAATGAATCTGGAGGACAATTTTCTCTCCTGTGATAGCTTAGCAGAGAGCTGGTTCAACTACACTAGGCCAGTTTGTAAAGACATATGAATAGTAAGGACTTTAGATGGTGTCAATACAAGCAGGCAAGGATCTTCCTAGGGCCCTCATGTGTATACTTCAGCCTTAGGTAGGTGTAATTTCTAGCATTGTTTCTCTGCCTGGGGATTCCTTGAAATTTTTTTGGTGCTCAAGAAATTAGCTGTTTCCTAGCCCCTCTTAGGCTAACCTGTAATTATATATCTTGATGTGGGGGCAGGGCTCATTCTCTTTTGATGGTCTCTGTGTCACATGCCCAGCCTGCTAGATTTGGCAGGCCCCTCTTTCCTGGAATCTTGGCTATGGCGTATGATGACAATCTATGCCAAGCTTATGCTGTAGAATAATGACAGTGCAATGCATATATTTTCTTTCTTCTCTCCTTCCATGTTTTCCCCCCACTAAACCCTATATGATATTTGCACCATGTAGCACTATTGATATGGATCCATGTTCCTCTTGTATAATATGCTTAAAAAATACATATCTTTAAATCATACTTGGAGCTGCAAAATGTTCTCACAATCAGTGGCCTGAAGGCCTGAGACCAACCTCTGGTAAACAGCCAGACTGAAAGAAATTGTGGGCAGAATGCCCCATACTTCATCATTTCAATTATGTTTCTCTCTGTCTCTCCCTACTTTCATACATTGTCTCCCTCTTTTCTTGCAGTTGATTCTTGATTCATGTAAGTTAAATATACATATGATTATATTGTCCAATTTATTTTATGAGAGGTTTTGGTGATTTCAGGGGAAGTACTCATTCCACAATTGAGAAGACGTGGACAAGAGGTGAGTGATGTCCTCTTCCTGGCAGCTGGGTAAATGGCAGTGGTGGTAATGATAACTGATGAAGGACATCTGTGAACAATGTAGTGGCAGGTTCACAAGTCTCAAAGCTAAAGACATCTTTCAAAGAGGCCTGCACTGGGCTGGAATGGGCCTGTAGTTGTACCTCTGCTGTGCTCAGACATTGGGGACAACCTAGGACAAAGTGTGGTCTTGGCACAAATGTGGAAGTGAATCCTTTGGAACAGCAGCTGGACCTGCCAGGTAACCATCCCCACGCAGCGGGAAATCTGAGTGGTGTCTTGACAGCTGCAGCTATAATAAGACCCTATAGAGTCTCTTGGTTACTTCTGTGCTATGTTATCAGCCACTGTCCTTCTAGTTTATCTGTTTCTGTCATGCTGGCCTCCTTTTTGCTTCCTGAACACACTGAATATTCTCCTGCCTTTGTATTGAATAATTCATCTACCTGGAAAATTCTTACCCTATGTATCTGTATGGTTTGCTCCTTAACTTTGCTTTTCCACTCAAGAGTTCCCTTATCAGAGTTGCTGTTCCCAATCACTCTATCCAAAATAGCATATACTCCCTGTTCCATCACAGTCATTTTGACTCTCCTTTAGTTTTCTGTATTGTGTTCATTCATTTCCTGTTTTTTTTCTGGTTCTCTCTATTAGAATGTAAACTTAATGCGAGCAGACCTTACTTTTGTTTACTAATAATGACATGCACATAGGTAGGCGTCTATCACATATTAAGTGCTCAGTAAATATTTGCTGAATGAATGTTTATTTGCATTTCAGTCAATCCACACAATCTTTTTATTGTAAATAGTACTCTTATATACCAGGAGGGAGATCTATTACTTTAAGTCATATGCCAGTAAGAATTACTTTTGCAATCTACTGAAGAATCTCTACCAGGAAGATGATGAAGTTTCTCACTGATTTTTAATTTCATGACACAAATGAGTGGGAAAAACTACTTTAAATTTTACTTGACTTCATTTATTTAGAAGTTCTAAACCCAAGTGAGTTTTTCTGCCAATAGAGCATACACCAGCCTCTATATCAATATGAAGTCTTTTGTTTAGGCCTAAGCATCATTGTGTTATGTTTCACTGATCGTTGTGTAGTTATTCTTTGGATGCTCTAACTCCCCCTCCCATCATCCCCACTTTCTAGAACTTCATCTTTTATTCTTTTCATGTCAAAAATCATTTTACATCTTGCCTGCATGTTTGTACTGTGGTGACCCCATTGGATTACTACTTTTCCACAGGGTTCAAAGACTACACTAATTAGTATCCTGTACTCTTTTAATAACCACATGGAATGCAATCTATTCTTCCTGATTATTACAGTCAATGTTAAAATGTACTCAGCCTAAGCCTGATTCTTTTGACTCACCACTGGATACCTCTTTCATATACTCAGGCTTTGCTGTTCGTTATTATTCCTTGTTTATATGCCTCTCACCAGTTTTCCATTTGTGTGACACTGTTTGTGTGCAGGTCAATTTTACTTCAATTTTAAAGCAGGATTTCATGAGATCCAATTAAGTATTTTTCTAATGCTCAAATATACAGTGTTCACTACAGGATTCCTTTTGTGATCTAATTTTGTAATGAAATGAAAGGAAATCAATCAACTTCCTTGATTGGTTGTTTGTTGGGTTGGTTGTTATAAATTCATGCTGTTTGTTGCTTATTCTGTGTTCCACTGAATTTTACAGAAATATAATTTCCGTATGTTTTCACTATTTTGGTAGGTTATTATGAAACTTGTTCACACAGTTTTTCCTTCAGGGAATCAATACTAGGTTTATGTTTTCATATTTTTTGTTCTATCTCAGTTCTTCCTGATTTTAAAATGACATTCACCATGAAATGATTGAACAGTTTTCCTGACAAAGGTCGTGTATCCACACTATTGGTTACTTAATATATAATACATGAAATTTTCCAAATAATTTTATTCATAAATATATCACATTCACAAATATATAAATAAGAGAACACTCCCTTAGAAGATAATTCTGTTTTATAAGATGGTTATGAACCATATTTTAAATTATGAAAATTTATTAGTTTCATCATGAATAAAAGACTTAGAGGTAATCAATGTATTAATTTCCTAGATTGTGGTACCAAAGCACCACATATTTAGTGGCTTAAAATGACAGAAATATTGGGTTGTCAGAAAAGTCATGACACATTTTTGCAATGAAAAACATAGAAAAAATATGTCATGACTTTTCTGACAACCCAATATATTCTCTCATAGTTCTGGAATTCCAAAGTCCAAAATCAAGGTGTTTGCAGGTTCCCTGTGAAGGCTCTGGGAAAGAATCCTTTCTTGCCTCTTTCTAATTTCTGGTGGTTTCTGGTAATCCTTGGATTGTAGCTGCCTCACTCCCTGCCTTTGTCATCACATGGCCTTCCTCCAAGTATCTCCCTATTCAAATATCCCTCTTCTTTTTTTAAAAAAGAAGCCAGTCATTGCATTTAGGGCCCAGCCTAATCCAGTATGACATCATCTAAACTTGATTACATCTGCAATGACATTATTTCCCAATAAAGTCACATTCATAAGTATCAGGGGTTAGGACTTAAACGTGTCTTTTTGGAGTGTACAATTTCACTCATTACAGCCAAGTTCCCAAACCTCTGAATCTTTGACCAGTCACTGCACTCTAAATATGACAGGCAAATTGTCTTAGTTCATTTTCAGTGCTATAACTCAATACCATAGACTGGGTGACTCAAACAACAAATATTTATTTCTCATAGTTCTGGAGACTGGGAAGTCTGAGACCAAGGTTCTGAAAGATTCAGTGTCTGGTAGGGCCACCTTCCTGATTCATTGATGGCTGTCTTCTTTCTGTGTCCTCACATGGCACAAGAGGAGCTGGAGAGTTCTCTGGGGTCTCTTTTATAAGGCATTGATCCCATTCATGAGTGTTCCATCCTCATGACCTAATTACCTCCCAAAGCCTCACTTCTAATACTATCACATTGGGATTTATGATTTTAACATATAAATTTGGAAGGACACAGTCATTCAGTCCATAACAACGATAATGTAGGCAGTGGTTCTCAGTCTCTGTTTGTCTCCTATTCTGATGACGAATAGTGTCACTTGAGTGATCTTTTGGCTTAGACTAGAGATAGGCTCAGTATTTGTATATTATTTTACTTTTCTTTTTCATTGAGTCCCATCCTGGTTCTAAAAGAGGTTGAGAGACAAAATGCAATAAGGCAACATATTCCCCAAATGGCAATGACAGAAAGAGGAGGGAAAAGGGAGAGAGAGAGAGAGAGAGAGAGAGAGAGAGAGAGAGAGAGACAGAGAGAGAGAGAGAGAGAGAGAGAGAGTTTCTCAAAAGGAAACCACATACTAAACCAAGATTGTTTAACCTCTTTGGTTCTTTGGCTCCCCTGTGGAAAGTTCCAGTTTACCATGGCTAATTATGGGCTACATCCCTTTCAGAGGGATTATAGGGAAGGCCTGAAAATTTCACAGTTGGATCTTGTGAGCCAATATAAATTGGCTTCAGCAGACCACTGAATCAGTTAATCAACTTACTACATGACGGTTCTAAAGAGTTTGCAGTGCTGTAGGAAGAATAGACATAAATATGGTCACATTATGGTTTGAGATCTGGAAAACATGTAAAACAGAGCATTACATATAACAAAAATTTAACTGCTTTTAATCTTAAAATTAAATCAGCAAAAGGCAGCATATGTAAAATTATCAGTTATTTCAAAAGTTATAATTTTTCATGTTGGTGAGAATACACTGTCATGGGAATACCTACACACTGTAGGTGGATATTTAAATTGATATAAATTTTATAGAAAAAATTTTTATAGCTTTTATCAAGGACCTTAATGAAGTTAGTGTCCTTTTATATTGTAATTTTTGTTATGCTTTTTCAAAATTAATTATTTTCATTTAAAAAGATGTCAAACTTTATAAAATGAATTAAATTTAAATTTTCAACTTCATCCTCTACTTCTCTCTTACAAGCTCCAACCACACTGCGTTTTCTGCTATTTCTCAAACATGGACAAATATCCTCCTTACTTAGGAAGGGACTTTGTACTTACTACTGTCTCTCCTGCACTTTCTTCCTTCTGACATTTGCATAGTCCATGTCCTCATTTACCTCAGTTCCCTTTTCCAATATTATCTTTTCACAGAGAACTTTCTGAAGGACCCTATCAAAGATAGTACTGCCCCTCATCACTCTCCAATCCCTTGCTCTGCATTATTTTTCCTTCTAGCACTTACTATTATGGTATATAATATTATATTATATTATTTATTGATTCATTTATTTTTTGTTTCTATTATATAAGTTCCAAAGGGAAGTGGTCATATTTATCTCATTTACTTGAAATTGCTGTACTAGAAGAATACCTATCATGCAGTAGGCACTCAATAAATATTTATTGCAATAAATGGATGAATAAATGAATATGTGAATTAATCTTAAAAATATTTTCTGGTTTATACAATTGCCATAATTTATTCTTCATAAGGCCTGCTTAATAGTCTCTCATAGAGATGTACCACAATTTATTTACTCAAGCCCATACTGAAGGATACTTAGGTCATTTTTGATGTTTTCTCTTATATTGGTTATCCTTATACATATCTTTGTAAACATGCACATCTGTCAGTTAAACATGTAGAACTAAAACTGCTGGGTTAAAGGATACATACTTAAATTTTGGTAGATATTGCCAAATTGACCCCAAAAAGAGTTATACAGATTTATACTCTTTTAAAGATTAAAAACACCTTTGAAATCATATTTCTGATTTAAAAATAAAAAGCCTGTTAACAAATAAGCCAAGATGGATATTTTAAATTTATGATGAAAAGATATATGTAGTTCAAACAATAAGCCAATGTCGGGCTTAATGAAAAAATGCTTGAAGATTTCTATCAATGTTAAGAACAAGATAAAGTTGTTCACCAAAGACAAAGAGGTGGATGAAGCAGGACTTTGGAGAAGGTTGATGAGGCATGAAATGACAGGTTGTGTGATTGGTGACAACAAGGCATTCTACATATGGATATGTAGGAGTGCACTGCACATAGGGGCACACCTAAGAGAGTGTAATTCACATGATAGACAGCACAGATTTATGTATTTGATATTATAGTTTCCTGGAGATAGCAGGAAACTTGTTTCAACAAAATCAGGATATAATAATTTGCTGATGAAAGAGAACTATCCTAAGGAAGAGTGCCTTATTTTAATTTGCTCAAAGGAACAAAATGGACTAGTGGTGGCTATGAAAGATGGCATCAAAAGATGGCTCAGCTCAGTCCATTCACTATGTCAGGAATTGGGTGGAGTTAAGTCAGCAACAGAACATCCATTGCCATTAAATTGAGTTTTGTATGTGGTCTGGGCTGTTGAGCCACAAGATCAGTTTTTTCACTGCAATTTCATGAGGACCATCCATTGATAGCTGTCTGTCAATTGACTAGATCATCAGGCTCTGAGATTTTTGGAAATCTATTTCTTAACATGCCTACTGTTTACAAAAGCCTCTTTAACTAGAGGGTGGGATCCTTGACACCAGACAGGTGGCAGTCTGGGAAGGAAATCTCCCAACACCTGTTATCAGGTGAGATAGGCAGAATATCTCTATATATGAATGGCACATATTGTTTGATAAGTACAAATACATGCACATTATAGCATCTTTACATATATGTGACTTTGGAAAAGTATGTGGAAATGTACTTGAGGTATAGGGTTATCTAGATTCTTCCAAAAAAAAAAAAAGAAAGACTTTGCTTAGAAATAGAAGAAACAAACCTATATATGATTACCAGAATAAAAGAATGAAAACCAAGTTAGATTGGAATGAAGATGAACATAATTACTGGAGCACACAAATTCCCATTTTTTACATCAAAATGGATTATTGTCCACATTCCACTGTCAACTTTCTGTATAAACAAATGCCTGATTGACACTATACCAGTGAAGAGAAGGTTCTTCTTGTCACCACAGGAAAGGAGAGGTGTATCTAAACCTCTGAACCACTGGATCCAGTCCCATAGGAAAACAATTTCTCAACTTCTTGTTGTCTACAGAGCAGATCAATTCCCTTATCAATATGTGCTTTGGAATACATTTCTCTGCCTAAAAATGTTATAAACAAAACTAACGTTGTCTGTAAGAACCTTTTAAAACCACACTATAGCTGTATCCTTTATTTGTTATTCTCATTTAATGCTTTCTTCTTGCATTATAAAACATAATTGGGTTGTTAAATGATATCTAGAAAAATATTCAAAAAAATTGTAAAGTGATTTAAAGGCACAATCTTGAACTAAACTTGAAAATAACAGAAGTTGAGAATAACAGAAGTTATTATGACTTTAGAGAAAGGTCTTAGATCTTTTTACTCATCCATTCAAACAGGATTTATTAAGCACTTTATATGTGAAGCAATTTGCAAGCTATTGTGAAATGTAGAAAATCAATGGGAGCTATGACCCAAAGTTGACTCAAATCTTATAGTGCAATAGGAAAGATAAGTCATACTTCCAAGGAAATAACAAGAGAGTGCAGAATTAGATAACAAAGTACCAACATATTTTCTGGGCCACAGTGGTAGTATAGTCTACAAGTGTTATACAAACACCAAAGGTGAATTGAAGTGTAGAGATTTCTCAGAAATAGAAGTTGAGCTATCTTTTACACTAGGTAGGATATTTCAATTCACTAAACGGCTTGAGCATTGACTTCTAGACTAAAATAAGTTTGGAATACATTTCTATAACAGTCAACTCAAATAGGACAGAGGATGTGTGTGTTATATAAAGTTTGGTTAGGTGGGAGGAAGAGGATGGAAGTAGCATTGGAGATGCCAAATTATGGAATTCCTTAAAGTCTGAGCATACACATTGATATTAACTCTGCAGACAATGAGAAATTTGTCAGTTATTGTATTAGTTAGAATTCTCCAATAAAACAGAAGTAATAGGATATATATAAATAATAAAAATATATACGTAATGATATTTATTATTCAAAAAAATTGTCTCATGTGAGGACAGAAACCAAGTAGTCCCAAATCTCCTTTTTGAAAGCTGGAGACCCAGGAAAGTCAGTGATGTAAATTCCAATCTGAGTTTGAAGGCCTGAGAACCAGATGTGCTGACACTATAAGTATCTATTCAAAGGCAGAAGAAGATTAATGTCTCAGTTCAAAGTCAGGCAGAGAGCGTCAGTTCAACCTTCCTCTGACTTTTTGTTCTATTCAGGTTCTTAACAGATTGGATGATGCATACCCACATTGGGGATGGCAATCTGCTTTACTGTCTGTATTCTAATCTCTTCTTAAACATCCTTACAGATACACTCAGAAATAATGTTTAATCAGATACCTGAGCAACCCATGGTCCAGTCAAGTTGATGCATAAAACTAACTATCATATAAGAAATGATGATATTGATATGAATAAAATGATGATATTGATATGAATAAAATTGATATGCATTGTTGATGGGATTGGTACAGCCACTGTGGAAAACAGCATGGAGGCTCCTCAAATGTTAAAAATGGAACTACTTAATGACCCAACAGTTTCATTTCTGGGAATATATCCCAAAGAAACAAAAACACTAACTCAAAAAGGTATTTGCACCCCCATGTTAATAGCAGCATTATTTATAATTGTCAATATGTGGAAACAATCAAAGTGTTCACTAATAGAGGAATGGATAAAGAAGTTGAAAGTTGTAAAGTATATTTGGTGTATGTGTGTAATATTATTCAGCCATAAAAAGAGAGGAAATTCTACTATTTGTGACAATATGAATGGACCTTGAAGGTACTATGCTAAGTGAAATAAGTCCAAAAGAGAAAGACAAATATTGTATGATCTCACTGATATGTGGAGTCTAAAAAAATAATAAAAAGACCACCAGACTCATAGAAAAAGAGGTCAGATTTGTGTTACTAGAGATGTGGATTTGCAGGCACGAAAACTGAGGGAAGGCAGTTAAAAGGCATATTTTCCATTATAAGATACATAAGTACTAGGGATGTAATATACAACATGAAGACTATAGTTGACACTGCTATATGATATATAGGAAAGTTATTAAGAGAGTAGATCCTAAGAATTCTTATCACAAGGAGAAAATATTTTTTTATTGTATCTATATGAGACGATGTTAGCTAAACCTATTGTGGTAATCATTTTACAAAATATGTAAATCAAACCATCATGCTGTGCACTTTGAACTTATACAGCAATGTATGTCAATTACTTTTCAGTAAAACTGGAAAAGAAAAGAATAAGAATTGGGAGAGATTTTCCCAAAACAAAAAATAAAATAAAATAACCATCACAGTTGTTGAATATGGAATATTTTATGCAGAATACTCAATTTTAGAAACTGTTTAGCTAGACAATATAATCTAACTAAAATGATAGACAGGATAAAAGTATTTTTGTTCATTAAACATACTAGATATGAATCAGGAAAATTATGAATATGTGCCCTCAATGATTTTATATTATATAAAGACAAAACTTTAGCATAAAGCCTTTTAAATATATATGGTATGTATATATAATTTCACAGACTAAGTTATATTTGGGTAGGATCCTGTTTCCTATACATATTATAGATAACACTTTTCTTAAAAAAGCAAAGTTGGAATGTGTCTCCCCTGACATCATGTTATTATATTATTTTTTATAACAAGATTGTACAAAAAACATGACCTTAAGTACACTCTCCTTTCTTAAACACTGGAACAAATATAAATAGTTCCTGTGGTAGACATTAGTGTTCATCAAAATTCCTGGATGTCCTTCTGGGAACATGGCCCCTTGGAATGAGCATGGCCATGTGACTTGTTTTGGTTAACGAAATTGAGTGGAAGTGATGAAGATCACTTCTAAGCCAAAGTATGTAATGGTTGGTGGGCACTCTTTTCATGCTTTCATCCCTGCTTCAGTAGATTCTGAAGCATCATTTTGTGTCCCTGAACACTCATTCGTATGACAGTGCACCCTCCTGACCTATTTTGAACATAGTGTGAATGAGAAATAAATGTTTTAAACCACTGGTTGTTACTAGTGTATAATATAGTGTATACCTAAACATAAGACCTGAAAAAATAAGCTGCATAGAAGAAAACAATAGCTACTGAACTTATGGACCTTGGGTTCAAAGAGGATTTTACGAATTTGACTTCAAAGGTAAGAGAAGTAAAAACTAAAATAAATATATCAAAACTAAAAAGCTTCTGCACAGCAAAAGAAACCATCAACAAAATAAAAAGACAACCAATCAAATAGGAGAAGATATTTGCAAACAATGCCTCCGATAAGGGGCTACTATCCAAAAATATACAACTCAACAACAACAACAAAAAAACAATCCAATTTAAAAATGTGCAGAGGGGCTGGCCAAGTGGCACAGTGGTTAAGCACTGGCTTGGAAAGCCAGCAGCCCCGGTTCGGGTCCCACATGTGAGGGCCAGTGACACTGCCCTCAAAAAAAAAAAGAAAATGTGCAGAGGACCTGAATAGACATTTCTCCAAAGAGGACATACAGATGGCCAATAGACATATGAAAAGATGCTCAACATCACTAATCATCAAAGAAATGCAAATCAAAACCACAATGACATACCACCTCACACCAGTTAGAATGGCTATCATCAACAAGACAAATAATAACAAGTGCTGGAGAGGCTGTTGAGGAAAAGCAACCCTCACACACTACTGGTGAGAATGCATATTGGGGCAGCTGCTGTGGAAGGTAGTGTGGAGATTCCTCAAATATTAAGAATAGAATTACCACATGACCCAGCAATCCTTTTTCTGGGTATATACCAAAAAAATCTGAAAAGCTTTCTCTGTAAGAATAAATGTGCTCTGATGTTCATTGCAACTTTATTTATGGTGGCCAAGACATGGAAACAACTGAAGTATCCTTCAACAGATGATTGGATAAAGAAGATGTGGTATATATACACAATGGAACACTATTCTGCCATAAGAAAGATGAAATAGTGCCATTTGCAACAACATGGATGGATCTTGAGATTACTATGCTAAGCGAAATAAACCAGACAGAAAAAGTCAAGAACCATTTGACTTCACTGATATGGGTGATATAAAACTGAAAACAGCAAAGGAACAAGACAAACTAATAAAAAAACAAAAACTGATAGACACAGACAATAGTTTAGTGGTTACCAGAGGGGAAAGGGGAAGGGGTGTGATAGATGAGGGTAAAAGGGATCAAATATATGATGATGGAGGGAGAAGTGACTCTGGGTGGTGAATATACAAGGTGATATATAGATCATGTATTATAGAATTGTACACCTGAAACCTATGTAACTATGTAACTGTACTAACCATTGTCACTCCAATAAACTTTAATTTAAAAAAATAGTGTATCCTGATAGAGTCCTTTTACCTAAAAAAAGTGGTTTTTTTCATAATTCTGATATTGTTGGAGAAAAGTTACTGTATAACTATATTATTGCCTTTAGATATATAAAGTTAGAATACACTAAAAACTAAAAGATTTATAGATATTTCCTTTCATGACTGAAAGAGTAAAGCTGCATTTCATAATTTGTTTTGTTTTCTTCTATTTCATTGACATCAACAGTGTCTATATTTCAGTATGCCTAAGAGAAATTATCAATAGTTTTTCTTGTAGTATTTTATGGTCTTCTTGAAGAAGGCCATTTGTTGTTGTTTTTTTGTTTCGTTTTTTTTGAGGGCAGTGACACTGGCCCTCATATGTGGGACCGAACCGGGGCCACTGGCTTCCCAAACCAGCGCTTAACCACCGCGCCACTCAGCCGGAAGGCCATTTGTTTTTATTTCATGTTTATTTGATCTAGATTAAATATTAGTAAAAGGATGTAGATCCATGACATGCAAATAAAAGAAGATTTGATTTTTTTTCTAACACAGAAGTAAAAAGCCAATTTAAAACTTTCACTTCTAAAGGTTGAAGTTACTGGAAAATGATAAGAATACCCAACCTGTATACCAGTCCATATTATTCTTTATTCTCATAAAACCTTCTTTTAAATGTTCATCTTACATTCAAATGCATAATGCTTTGTTTCCTCTCCATTCTGTCTCACACACATCCTGGAATCCCCTGTGAGCTACCAGCCTGGGAGAACAGTCCTTTAAGGTTTTTCTGTCTGTATTCACTGCATATACTGTAGCTTTGTATGTGTTTATTTTCCTAGTTATATGTGTTTCAGCAGGAATTCAAATGTGTGATTCCCATTCTTGCTTTCAGGAGAATTCTCCTGAGGGGAGATAAACAATGTATACGTTTCTCTTATTTGGCAAAGCCAAAAACAATCCTTAATTTAGACACTTATAAGGAAATATGTTCCACACAAAGTAACAGGATTATCTTTGTTTCTCTTCCAGTTTTCTTGAGTCAGACCCACTTTTATTAAGAGAAAATATAGGCAGCATAGCATTAACTCTAATACCAAGAGGTCTTTCCCGCTCTTTTAGCAGACAGAAGGGACAGAGAATTCACAGACAAGTTTCTGAGCAGAGGAGTCATGGGGCCATGGTCATACTCTGTGTCTGAGAATCACCGATAAAATCTTTTCATGTTTGAGCTCAGTTAAGAAAAGTATGCATGTCACTGAGGGCAGGAAATGCTTAAAATATTTATAGGGGGAAAATAAACATTGAGGGGAAAATGGTGTTGCTTTTGGAGAAATATCCAACTTCAGGTCGGAGCTCTAATAAGGTTCCTGGGCCCATTAGTGCATGAAGTTCATAAAAATGTCTCTTCCAACCAATTATGGTTATTCTCTGTCTTTAATTACTTTTCAGCTGATGTGGAACTCAAGATATTATCAGCCTCTGCTTTGCTGAGGTAGACAGTTGAGCAGTACAGTATAGGCCAAAAAGAGAACAAAAAAATCGGAATGAGGCATAGAGAATGCTGCTTGAAAAAAACTTTAAATTTTTTTGATATGGTCTTTGTTGGACTTTTCCTCCCCTTATCTGCTTGTATTTTCACTTTTGAGTTGGTAATTCCCAGACTGAGTTGAAATATGGTGATGTTTCTGCCATTCTCTTCGCAGTTCATTGTGAATTTTTTTTTTATCATCAGCAGAAATAGAGGGATACTGAATTAAATAGGAGCTGCAGAACTTTTGAGTGTGATAATACAAATGGATTTTCTCTAACAGAGAAGAACAGCTGTCTCCATTATTTGAATGTTTCACCTTTCTGTATTCCATTAATTGGGCCTTTGATCACAAGCTGAGGTGGAGAGGCCCTGATAAGGAATAGGTTATTAGTAAAGTAGCCTAAAGGAATGAATTGGGCCTGGTACTTGCTGCAGAAGATGAGATAAACTCATAATGCCTGTGTATGTGAGTGGTGTTGAGTGATAGGGACTCTGACTGCCCTGAACTGCTTGCAAAGGGAGAAGACTAATACTCTAGTGCTATGATAGCTAATGCAGGATATAAATTTAGCTCCCAGGAATGGAATAGGATAAAAATTCCATAAAGAGTTTTCTGTAAATGGCTTACATTTTTATATCAAACTGTGACAGAGTAGTCACTTTAAAAAAGTAAAATAAAATAAAACAGTTTCTTGATCTCACTATATATTGAATATAACTGAAGGCTTTTGTATAAGGAGGAAAAATGACTGTTAAATTTTTTCACCAAGACATTAGTAAGAGAACCCTTTGAAGTCTGGTAAAGCTAAATTGGAGGAATTAAATTTGATTGAATCTAAACCTGTTTATTTTTCATTTCTGTAAAACGGGTGTTGAATGATTTGTAATACTTCATTGGAAATCTTCAGGAACATGCTATCATGTAATACATTTTTTTTTTTTTTTGAGGAATACGACTGGAGGGGACAAGGCCATATTGGTTTGTTGTTAATGTAGTGGAAAGAGGTACTATGGAGAAAACAGTTAATATTAAATTACGAACACAAGGTTATCTTTCTGCCACACATGCTCTACTGCCCTAGGTAGGAGTAATCTGTTAATAGCATTCAGCCAAAATGACACCATTAAGGAACAGAAGCTACACACATCTTTTGCAAGCTGAATGATGTATAAAGCTGGTTTTCTATCATCTGAGATGCAATAAATTATCCCTGCTGCTAAAAATTGATACAAGGCAGAAGTTTGATAGAACCAGCACCCAGACATAAATGCAAAGCCAGGCTGGCAGGAATCAACATGAAGATGTGAATACGGCCACCAGGTGTTTTTATTTGTGTTGTTCTCTCTACCCTTAGCTGATTTCTCAGGCGTTGGGGGTTAGAGTGGCAAATGTGCTGTAGTGACATTTTCATGGTAGAAAGTGAGGAGTAACTGAGTGAGGGAAAGAATGAATAACACATACAATTATGCAGATGAGCAACTCAGAAACGTTTGGTTGTCAGGTCTGTTTTGGATGAATCATTGCATTTCAGTTTCTGATTGTCAATGACTGAATATGAAGCGAAAGACATTATAAATGGCTTGTATTGAGAGTCATCTGATTGGTGTGTGGTACATTAGGAAACCATAAACTACACATACTCAATACCCTTCATATTATTATTTCTATAATAAACATGCAGAATAAATAGACAGGAAAACAGTTTTAGGGTTATTTCCCTTGATAGTTTTTCTCATTTTAAATTAATACAAATGATTAATAGACTTAAGAGATACAGACCATCTATTTGCTCTAGCAGAGTTCCTCACTGTGTCAGTAAAAAGATTTTCTAAACTGTAATGGTAATACCAGTGAAACAAAGTGATGTATTAAATCAACATATGGTTTCCAGCACTCTGATAGGTATTAGAGATGTAAAAATAAAAAGATGTCAACCTTAAAAACCTTACAGTCTAGTGGGGACTCAGATAATTGTAATGAAATGTAATAATGGAGATATGTTTGAGGCAATAAGAGCTTGGAAGAAGGGGACCCTATGTGTGCCAGGGGAATCAGGGCTGGCTTCACAGAGGAAGTAACCAGCACAAAAAGAACTTTTTAATGATCCTAGTACAGAGGAAATAAACATAACTAATAAACCCAACCACAATCCTCATCATATTTCATATGATTTCAAGGGCAGAATTTGCAATATATACATAAACAGATAACTACAGTTAAAGCATAGAATTCAGGGCTAAATGAGGAGAGCATGTGAGGTGTTTCTAGAAGCCCAGAAGTGAGAAGATTCAAACTGAACTAAGGTAACCAGGCAGAAAGATTTTATTGGGGTTCGGGGCGTCATCCTCAGACCCCTCTCTCATTCTCCACTTCCAATTATTCACCAATTCCAGTGTGCTCTATATATCAAGTATCTGTCATTTGCTCTATGTTGCTCCATCTTTATGAACCTAACTAACTACATAAAGTTTTGTAGTTTATGAACATAACTACAGAGAACTAAATCTTTGCCTTGTATCACTACCACAGCCTTTTCACTGCTATCTCTGCCTCAGTTTTGTCCCTCTCCAGTTTCTCTTCTGGAAGGAGGCAGTGTGATTTTTTTAAAACAAAAATTGAACTATGATTCCTAGTTTAAATTTTGTGCTATGGTTACTCTGAGGCAAAGACCAAATCCCTCAATCCGGTGTATAAAGCTCAGTGTGTTTTGGCTCAGCTAGCTGCCTCTTGAGCCTCTCTACTCTTGTCATTCTAACCACCTTTCCCTGCACCTGGGTTCTAGATATGCAACTACCCTCACTTTTTAAATTTGCCAATTCCTATTCACCTCCCACCCTTCAAGTATTGGTTGCCTTTGCTTACAGTTTCTTCCCATACTCATCATCTCCCCCCCTTTTCATTTCCTAATTAATTTGAATTTATCATTCAGATGCTGGAACTTTCCTGCCAACCAAATGTGGAGCAAGGTGCCCTTGTTTATGCCCTTGTAGCACTCTGTGTTGCTCCTGTCTTACATCTATAATTCTCCTGGAGAGTTCATATTCTATGAAGGTAGGATCTGTGGCTTTCTTGTCCACTTCATACCTTTAGTTCTCAGCACAGTGAATGGCACACTGAGCAGTAAGTATTTGTTGAACATCAAATAAATGAGGTGGATACAAAACAAGCAGAAGCCTGGAGAAATGGTTGGGAATGATCCCAGAAATATATCAACACTAAAGAGAATGTGTTGAGATCATTCCAATCCTTGGAGACATTTCTCACTGACTGAACTAGGGATAACTTGGGTGGCAGGCTCCTTTGGGAGCTAAATAAAGAAAAAAAGAACAGGGTGTTTTTTTAAAGTGCAGTGTGTTGACAGGAAAAGAGTCTTTATTGGAAAAGGAGAAAGAAAAGATTGTGCAGTGAAACTTAGATAGCTAGATTGACTATTTTCTTTTGTGCTAAATTGTTCAAGCTGAATTTGAATATTCCATGTATTTGCCATATAGTTTCTTACCTTTGCACTTTATTTTGTACCCTGTACACATTTTGACATCATAAGTGGTAGTCTTGGGGTAGTCTGAGCAACAAGGTCACCAGTTTGATTCCCACATGGGCCAGAGAGCTGTGCTCTAGCTGAGCTGCCGCTGAGCTGCCAACAGGTAGCAGGATGACTCAGCTAGTGCGAGCAGTTGCAGAGCACCTAACAACAAAGTTGCTGGTTTGACTCGCACATGGAATGGTGTGCTGCGCCCCCTGCAACTAAGATTGAACCTTGAGCTGAGCAGCCATGAGCTACAAACAGGCAGCCAGATGGCTACTGGACTTGGAGCTGAGCTAGCTGTGCCTTCCACAACTAAGACTGAAGGACAACAACTTGGTTGTTCCCCTTCCCCAATTCCCCAATAAAATATTTAAAAATAAATAAATAAATAAATAAATAAACTGCATTAATTTGTTTAACATGCATCTATCAAGCTATTAAAAGCATTAATTCTGACCAGATACCTTAGGTTTGAGTACTCTCTGCCTGATTTAGTAATTGTGTAAACTTGGGATATTTGCTTAACTTCTGTATATGCTCCAATTTCCTCATCTGTGAAATGAGGATAATCATAATACCTATCTTACAGAGTTTGGGGGCAGATTAAAAGAAATGATACTTTTAAAAGTATCTGCAACATATATAACTCAAAATATTTAGACATATTATAATTTTCATTGCCATCACCATTACCATCATCATCATCATTATCATCATCACCATAATTAGCTATTGCTACAAACCAAGCTCTAAGCTTACATAGTGAAGACATGAAAGTGCTCCTGCCATCAAGGATTTTGTAGCCTATTGAAAAGCAGACACATAACCATACAGTAATAAAAGAGTATGGATTGTTCTATGATATACACAAAGTGATGATATACTTTTTGAAGAAGCAGCAGCCTCCCATATTTTGTAGAACCATCAAGATGAATATTTTAAATTATTTCAAATCTACTAAGAAGACTACCAGCTATTTTTTTTACCTAGTCAACTAAATTTGGCATTAAGATGTCAATGTAAATCAGAGGAACTAATTATCAAATGATTATTGAAGCTGAACATTAAATTTAGCTGAGAATAAGCATTCTTAGAAGTGAGAAGGAACACCTCAAACTTGCATAGTTCTATAATTTTATATTACAGATGAGGAAATTGTGACTGCCCACCCCCTACCCCAGTGATTAAGTCTCAGACTGGGGTCATGCAGTACATTATTGACTGTGTGAAGGGTAGGACACACATTTTCCCAGTTTCAATTCAGCACCCTTTTCATGAAACTGTACTGACATCCCTTTGATTTTGTTCTTTCATTACTATGACTTGTTAAAACCCACACAAAGCTCTGTTTCCCCAAGAAAATTTAAACATGGCTTTCCAGTCTGCTGTTCATCTGACCTTCTGGTGTACCCCCCTTCTGGGCTTGGGCCAATCCTGATGCATCCTTCAGAACGTGGAAGATACCTCCTATCCTCTGCATAGTCAGCCCTGAGAGTACCAGTCCAAAATGAATCATTCCTTTTCTAATGCCACTGCATAGAGTTTTCTGAACCTCTACTTGTGGCACTTCATTGAAACCTGTATGGTTTCATATTTCATGTATTGCCCTTAGACTGTTTCACATACATAAGTGTTTTCTGCGGGGGAGAACTAATCATGAAGCATTTACAAGTTGCTTATACTATGCTGCCAGGTATATGTGGATGCTCAAACACTGATTTAAGGATGGAACTGACTTAAGGATGCTACTCAAAATGCATTAAAGTCTAAAGTGTAAGGCCTGAAATCATAAAACTCCTAGAGGAAAACATAGGTAGAAAGCACCTTGACATGGGTCTTGGTAATGATTTTTTGAATATGACACCTAAAGGACAAGCAACAAAATAAAAAATAAACAAGTGGGAGTACATCAAACCAAAAAAAACTTCACCAAAAAAAAAAAAAAAAAAAAGAGAAAAGGCAACCATCAGAATGGGAAAAACATTTGCAAAGCATTTATGTGATGAAGAACTCATGTTAAGAACTCATACAACTCAATAGCAATAAACCAAATAACCCATTAAAAGATGGGCAAAGGACAACAACTTGTCTGTTCCCCTTTTCCGATTCCCCAACGTTGTACCCTTACCCAATTACCCAATAAAATCTTAAAAAAAGAAAAAAAAAGTTAAGATGGGGAACTTAGCTATGGGGGTTTCTTAAATACCCTAAATTCTTTTCAAATATCTGAATCTACTTTTCCACTTAATTTTTAAAGTTACATTTATTTTCAGAAAAATTTCCCTATTGTGTTTCTGACCAGGAGGGCTTAGGTTAGTGCCTGTCAGCGTCTCCATCTTTCCATCCATACAATGGGAAGGTTAGCCACCCATTGTTATTGTGGAGAATGGTGAGTTAATGCCCAGTAAGATCTTTGAATATTTGAGTAAAAATTAGCTTAGCAAAACTATAACTAGCTGAAGTGTGAATGCCATATGACTGCAGGTATGTGCATCTTATATACTTTTCTAAGATTTACAAAAGATAGATCATAGGTAAAAAGCAGGTTGTGGAGAGGAAGTAGTACCCAGAAACAAATTGTATACCCACTGTTGTTTTCATTCCAAACATTCTTAGCAATTCCTGCTAATCCTAGCTGGGATACAGCTTCCAGTGTTATTATCAAGCAATAAAGTTGCAATATATGACAAAGAAAATGTTCATATTTTCATTTGTTACGTTTAATTTAAAAAATATCTTCTTCGGGCTGTCCGAGTGGCGCGGTGGGTAAGCGCTGGCTTTGGAAGCCAGCGGCCCTGGTTCGGTCCCACATATGAGGGCCAGTGACACTGCCCTCAAAAATATAAAAAATAAAATAAAAATATAATAAAAAATATCTTCTTCAAAATTAGCTCTAGGGTAAGTTGCTGAGTAAGAGAAAGACTTCTGGAAATCCCCAACTTATTTTTTTTTTCTTTTTTCTACCCAGTGGTATTTTCTCTTTCCTAACTCACTTCCTTTGCCCACTCTATCAAAACTGTCTACAGCTCCTCACATTCTTAATCAAAACCAAAACTCATGAGTGGATTTTACTGTAGAATCATTCATAACAAAATAAAAAGCTATAAAATTAATGTTTTGTTATTCCAAAGAACATTTACCTTATAACAAGTACACAAAAAAAAACATATGGCAATGTAATGATTTTCTAATTATGGCTTCCTAAGAATCAAGGGATAGATCTGTTGATATTTTGAGGTTAGAAATAATATTTTCCATACACTTTATATTATACCTCAATGGACTCATAGAATAATGTTAAATATGTTTAATAACATTTGACACATTTTTTTTTTATTAGATTCAGGTGTAATCACAGAATGTGGAGTACAACATAGGGAATAGAATCAATGGAATCATTTGATACTTTTTAAAAGCCTAGCATTTTCTTTGGGGAATTTTTAGAATCCCATGATAGTTATCTGTTAAATAGTTGGGTTAGCAATGACTAGGTAGGGCAGGTAGGACATGGACACTAAGGCTGGACTCCCTGTGTTTGATTCCAGGTCTGCTACTTAATAGCTGGGCAAATTTGGTCAAGTCATATAACTTCTTGAAAGAGCTGATAATAATTCTCATCTCTATAAATGTTAATTAGATCAAGTGGTTGATAGTGTTCAAGTTTTCTACGTCCTTTTTGAGTTTATGTTTGGTTGTTATTTCAATGAGAGAGGAGCATTCAAATTTCCTATTATGATTTTGGTATTGTCTATTGTGCCCTTTAATTTTGCGAATTTATGCTTCGCATATTTTGAGGCACCATATTTAATTGCATAGACATTGATAATTTTTTCTGATGAATTATCATTTTTACATTAAAATTTATTCTACTTTATATATTCTTCTTTATATTGGATTCTACATTTTGTCTCAAAATCCCTTTATACTAATTTTAAAATAGCCACTCCACACTTTCATGCTTACTAATTTCATAGTATATTTCACTTTATCATTTACTTTCAACCTATTTGTGTTTTTACATTTAAAGTGTTTCTCACATAGGTAACACATAGTAACATCTTGTTTCTTAAAATCCACTCTGTCAATCTCTGCATTTTAGTTGGACTTTTTAGACCATTTAATACCTCCATTGTCACATGCTTGTTTTTTTCCTCTGTGTTTGTGTCTGCACATGGCCTTCCCAGTTCTGTGTCCATCTGTGTTAGTATCTCTTATCTTATTTGTATACGAATATTAGTAATATCAGATTAAAGGGACTCCCTCAGCTTCAGTATCACTCCATCTTAACTTACATCTATAAAAACCTAATTTCCAACATTCACAGGTACTAGGGGTTAGGGCTTCACCATATCTTTGGGGGGGGATAATAATTCAACCCACAACACCCTACAATATACCACTTTAGGTGTTCTTCTAAATTTCTGAAAAATCTGATTTTTCTCTGGTATCATTTTCCTTCATTTGAAGAAGTCCTTTTACCATCTTTGCAGAGCAAGTCATAGGCAAGGGGCACCTTATATTTTACCTTAACTAAAATCGTCTTCATTTTTCTTTTATTCTTGAAAGATAATTTCATTGGATATTGAAATATGGGTTGACAGCTTATTTACTTTATAAATGTTCTCAAGACTGAATAAAGAAGAAAGAGAAAATCTGAACACAATGATAACTACTAACAAAATCAAATCAGTAATCAAAAGACTCCCAACTAAAAAGACCTGGACTGGATGGCTTCACAGGTGTATTTTACTAACCAATATGTGCTTATCAATGAGATCAAGAAAGAAATCAAAAGATACCTTGAGGCAAATGAGAATAAGAACAAGAGGACCCAAAATCTATGGGACACAGCCAAAGCAGTTCTAAAAGAGACCTTTACAGCAATTCAAGACTAACTCAAGAAAAAAGAGAAATCTCAAATAAACAAACTAACCTCACACCTAAAGGAACTAGAAAAAGAAGAATAAACATAGTCCAAAGTGAATAGAAGGTAGAAAATGATAAAGATCAGAGTGGGAATAAATGAAATAGAGACAAAATTTTTTTAAAAAAATTAAAAATTAGTGAAACCAAGAGCTGGTCCTCTGAAAAATAAACAAAACTGATAAACCTTTAACCAGACTCATCAAGAAAAGAAAAGAGAGAACCCAAATAAAAGCAGAAATGAAAACGGAGAAATGACTACCAAAACCATAGATATAAAAAGATTGTAAGGAAATACTATGAACAATTAAATGCCAACAAATTGAACAACCTGGAAAAAAACGATAAATTCCAAGAAGCATACAATCTTCCAAGACTGAACCAGGAAGATACAGAAAATATGAACAGACAGTGACTAATGAAATGGAATCATTAACCAAAAAAACCCAATAAGCCAAAGTCCTGGGCCACCTGGCTTTATAGGGGAATTTTACCAAACATTCAAAAAGGAATTAACACCTATTCTCAAAATTATTCCAAAATATTGAAGAGGAGGAAAGGTCCCCAGCTAATTTTACAAGGCCAGCATTACCCTGATCCCCAAACCAGATGACATTATGAAAAAAATAAAACTATAGGCCAAGATCCCTGATGAACATAGATACAAAAATCCTCAACCAAATATTAGCAAACTGAATTCAGCAATACATTAAAAAGATCATACACCATGATCAAGTGAGATTTAATCCTGGGATGCAAGGTTAATTCAATATCCACAAATCAATTGATGCGGTGCACCACATAAACAAAATGAAAGATAAAAATCATGTAACCATATCAATAGATGCAGAAAAAGCATCCGACAAAATCCAGCATCCATTTACGAAAAAAATTCTCAGCAAAGTGGGAATACAGGAAACATACTACAACACAATAAAGGCCATATACAACAAACCCACAGCTAACATTATACTCAATGGGGAAAAGCTAAAATCATTCTGCTTAAGATCAGGAATAAGACAAGGTTGTCAATTTTCACCACTTCCCTTCAACATAGTATTGGAAGTCAGAGTCCTGCAATCAGATAAGAAAAAGTAAATAAAAGGCATCCAAATTGGAAAGGAAAAAGTAAACCTGTTATTATTTGCAGATGACATCATACTATATAGAGAAACCTAAAGACTCCACCAAAAAATATTAAAACTGATAAATAAATTCAGTAAAGTAACAGAATACAAACTTAACATTATGAAATTGGTTACATTTTTATATACCAATAACGAATTATCAAAAAGAGAAATTAAGAAAACAATCCCATTTACAATTGCATAAAAAAATACCTAGGAATAAATTTAACAAAGGAAGTAAAAGACCTACCTGGACTCAGAAAACTATAATATATTGGAGAAATAAATTGAAAAAATATAAATAAATGGAAGTATATACAGTGTTCATGGATCGGAAGAATGAAAATCTTTAAATGGCCATACTACCCAAAGCAGTCTATAGACTCAATGTAATCCCTATCAAAACACCAATGGAATTTTTCACAGAACTAGAAAAAATAATCTTAAAATTTATATGGAACCACAAAAGACCCAGAAGAGCCAAGGCAATCTTGAGAAAAAAAGAACAAAATTGGACATATCATGCTACCTGATATCAAGTGATAGATACTACAAGGCTATAGTAATCAAAATAGCTTGATACTGGCATGAAAACAGGTGCATAAGTCAATGTAACAGAATAGAGACCCAGGAATTAAACCCTATATGGTCAATTAATCTATGACAAAGAAAACAAGAATATATAATGGGGTAAAGATAGTCTCTTTGATAAACGGTGCTGGGAAAACTGGACAGATACACACACACACACACACACACACACACACAAATGACTCTAGACCAAGTTCTTACACCATATACAAGAATAAACTCAAAATGGATTAGACTTAAATTTAAAACCAAAAATCATAAAACTCCTAGAAGAAAACATAGGCTGTAAACTATATATATATATATATATATATATATATCTCCTTGGGCAAACAAAAGAAAAAAATAACAAATGAGGCTACATCAAACTAAAAAGTTTTTGCACAGCAAAGGAAACCATTAACAAAATGAAAAGCCAACCTACTGAATGGGGAAAGATACTTGCCAATGATACATCTGATAAGGGGATAATATCCAAAATATATAAGGAACTCATACAACTTAACAACAAAAAGACAAACAATCTGATTTAAAATGGGCAGAGGACCTGAATAAACATTTCTCCAGAGGACATGCAGATAGCCAGTAGATATATGAAAAGATGCTCATGCTCACTAATCATCAGAGAAATGAAAATTAAAAAAAAAAAATACCATGCCTCGTCCCGCACAACAGAGCAGTGGGAGTGGAGAAGGAATGGAGAAAAGTTAAGAAAGAGAGAGACACAAAATAAGAGAGAAAAATGCAGCTGGGTCCAGGGGACTTCAGCCTCATGCACTAAAAGCACCGAATCAGGCCTGACTGCTCCTTTTATTATCTTACACATAAGCAAAGACCAATGTAGCTTCTGCGGTCTGTGAGTCTCACACCCAAGAATTAATCTCTGGGCCTAGTTTCCCATGCCTGCAAACTGTCATTACCTGAAGGCATTATTAGGCACCTCCTAAGAGACAGAACTTCCTCTGCCAAGGCTTAATGATAAGAATGCACAGAGGACAGATATTATTATTTCACATGTAGGCTTCCAGAACCTGAAGCAAGGGGTTAATGCCCTTTTCTCCTCTCCATGATTCCTCCCATGGCACCCACTGGCACCCACTGGCACCCACACAGCCATGTCTGGCTTAGGTCGTTTCTACCTTGAGAGATCTTACCCGTCATTGACTAACCAGCCATCTTTTGGAGCTAAGTGGGGACACATACAGTAAGCATAATATTGAAGTAATGATCTGTCTTTATGGAAAGATGCATGGGGGCAGACAGGCAGGCTATAATGTGACAAAACCACAATGAGATATCAATTCATACTTGTCAGAATATCTATCATAAAAAAAAAATCAGCATACAAAAAGCGTTGGCAAAAATGTGGAAAAGAGGAAATCCTCGTGCGTTGTTGGTAGGATGGTAAATTGGTACAGACACTATAGAAAAAAGTATGGAGATTCCTCAAAAATTTAAAAAGAACTACCATATGAACCAGCAATCCCACTTCTGGGATTTCTGGGATTCCAAAGAAATCCAAAACATTAATTGCAAAATATGTGCATCCCTGTACTCATTGAAGCATAGTTTACAATAGCCAAGATATAGAAGCAACCTAAGTGACCATGAGTAAGTGATTGGATAAAGGAGAGGTTTCATATATATATCTATATATATCTATATATATCTATATATATCTATATATATATCTATATATATAGATATAATGAAATATTACTCGGCCATAAAAATAAAATTTTATCATTTGCAACAACATGGGTGGACCTAAAGAGTGTTATGCTAAGTGAAAAAAGTCAGGCAGGAAAAGAAAAATACCGTATGACCTCACTTATATGTAGAATCTGAAAAAAAAAAAAAAACTCAACAAACAAAACAGAAACAGACTCATAGATATAGAGAACAAACTAATGACTGCCAGATAGGAGAGGGTTTGGAGGACTGGATGACAAAAGGGGAAGGGATTAAATAGTACAATTTGAAATTTACAAAATAGTCATGGGGATATAAAGTACACCATAGGCAATATGTTGTAAAACTTCCACTTACCTTTTTTTATAGTCTTTTTTTTTTTTTTTTTAAGATTTTGTTGGAGAATTGGGGGACGGGAACAGTGTTGGGGAACTGGGGCTGGGGAACATACAAGTTGCTGTCCTTTTGTTCTTCAGTCTAGTTGTGGAGGACATTGCTTCACTGACCCATGTTGGTATCGTCATTGCGCTCTTCTCGGGTGAGGCAGATCAGTTGCCGGCCTCTGGACAGCTGCTCACAGCGGCTCTTGGCAGCTCACACTGGCTGCTAGCCACTCACGCTGGCTGCTGGCCATTCACTGTAGCCTATGGCAGTCTACTGCAGCAGGGGCTGCAGCTATGCCATCCCAGAGACTCACAGCAGCCCAGCTCCAGGTGGAGCTGTTGTTCACCATCTTAGCTGTAGAGGGCAGTGTCACTGGCCCTCATATGTGGGATCTGAACCAGAGTCGCTAGCATCCCAAGCCAGCTTTTAACCAATGCACCACTCAGCCGGCCCTAAGACTAGCATGTCTTTTTTTTTTTTTTTTTAGCTGAGCTATCCTGCCACCTGCTGGCAGCTCAGCGGCAGCTCAGCTCGGGCTGGGCATCGAACTGCTGTTGCTCAGAGCTCAGCTCGCACTCTTAAGTGAGCTCTTATTTATAATCTTTATTTCTCAACTAAGTTCCTATCTTTCCATTGTTTTCTAGTGTGTTTTATATCACCACATTAAGCATAGTTGTAATGTATGCTTTAAAATCCTTGTTTTATAACTCTAGCATCTGAATCATCTCAGTGTTGGTATTTGTTGATTGTCTTATCTCTTGAGAATGTGATAATTTTTTAATGACTTTTATTTCTAATTTTTTTTTTTTGAAGTATCAATGGTAGCATATATAACATTGTGATTCATTGTGTAGACTTTAGGACCTGTTATAATCCTCTGGATAATGTTATTTTTTTTTTTTAATCAGGAATTCTACCTGGGAGGGACAGACAGAATGCCTTAGGATGGGCTGGGAGCATAGTGCAACCTAGTGGGAGATCATGGTATAGTGTTCCTATACAGAGAACTTTGGTACTATCCAGATCCAATGCCTCTAATGGGACAATGACTCCAAACGGAGTCAACTTAGAAGCAGCTATTGGAATGCCTATTGAAATAGCAGCAATACCTGGAAGGAAAGACTTATTGATGAATAACAATATATGATGCTCTGGGGTCTCTTTTTGCTGTGGTAGGGCCTTCCCAGAAAACCAAAGATTCCACAGGAGTACCTGGTAAAAAAGACCAGTGAAATCTGATTTGTTACTATCACCATGGTTCATTAAAATATATAAGGTGATGACACTTGCAGAAACTTGGTTTACACTAGGTTAATATTGTTGAATAGTTTTGCTGTTTTACTGTGATTTTAGTTCCCCCCCCCCCTTTCAATAGTTAATAGTCTCCCTGTTGTGGTTCTCCCTTCAAATTCTTTTAATGAATTCTTACTACAAGTGGCTCATAAAGAAAATACTTATGTCAGACTCACCTCCTTTGGTTTTTTTTGAGGGGGTGATGAGCCCCACAGGAAAACACTGGAAAGTGGTAACCCCTTCACCCCAGGAGTGGCCCAGCAGGAGATAGGCTATCTGAAAGGAAGGAAGCACTAAAGGGACCTGCTGCAGACTCAGGTCAAATGGAATGCCATCAGTGCTGGGACCTGTGAGCACTAAAGGAGTAATTGCAAGCACAGTGGGACTGGCTCTGGGCACACAGGCGGAGGGCAAAAGGGTTGGAAAGGAAGCCACATGCTACTTGGGTTTTTCCTTCTTTCTCATTTGCCTTTTTCTGCTTCTGCTGCATGATCTCCAAGTCCCTGGGGTGTCGCCGGAGTCTCACGCGGATGTCCAAGAGAGGACTCAACCTGGAGCAGCGGTGACTGTGTTCTTGTCTCCGCATGAGAAAGAATTCAAGAGCCAGACAGATGCAGGAAATTGAAAGTGATTTATTAAAAATAGAAGTACACAATTGAGAGGAAAATGCAAGCAAACTCAGAGAAGGAGGCCCACCAAGGAAGTCACAATCAGAAGGGTTTTTATCCCTCCTGGGGCGGGAATTGGTGACATCCCTTTGGAATGGTTCATTCATCTCCCTCTGCATGGATCCTCCATTTCCCCCTTTTTCTTCCTAATTTGGTTCCTCAGGAACTATCATGGTGTCAGATGCATGATGGGAGTTGCATTAACCTCAAAATAAATAAGATTATAATGACATTAAAATTAGCTAAAAGTTAGGTTCCAGTCATAAGGATAAGCCTTGCTGGATGAAACTGGTTCTTGTTTTTCTCCAGCTGCAGGTACTGGATACATCACTTATTACTTGTGTAACCAGTGAAGCACCTCATGCTATATCCTGGAGGGGATTGTCAATTTCCTAGGCTACCTATCCTGCCTCAGGGCATGGGGCACTCTGCTTGCTGGCTGCAGCAGAACACTGGTCATCTTGGTGCTTCCCCTTAACTGAATCACTGTGCTTTTCATATTCTTCTGACAGGGGAACTCGCACTGGTTGCCGCATGGCGAAGACAGCAGCTCTGACCTAATTCCATTGCATTTCCTCATTCAGTCCCACAATTCCTTTCTTTTATAATTCTTTGATCTGTGTATTTTTGCCCTAGAGATTAAATAATTGTATAATTCTGGAAAGTAATAAATATTCTGGGAGGATAAAAATCAGAAGAGGTCCATGGAGATCATCTTGTTTAACCTCTGACCTATTCTGGGAGGGAACTCCTTTGGACAGAGAATTTCTGGTGTCTCTATTATGGTTACTCTGCTGTTGTTATTTCCCCAAGGGCTTTTGGGAAGAAAACTGAGATCGGTAATGCGGTTTACTAAACAAAGAACTTTCTGTGTCTTTTAATTTAGGCCTGAATTTATGCTCTTCTGGAACCTCGGATTCTAGTTCTTAAATAATCTAAAAGGGACTTCTTCTTAAAGGACAAGGAGTAGCTTAACCTTCATTTACATATTTGACACATACATACTTACCCTCTGCCCTTCATTCCTTTCTCCTCATTTCTCTTAACCTGCTAAAACAGATCATCATATTCCTCTAGTTCCTACTGTCTGCTGACTTAGTGAGTTACATTGCATTAAACTGATGATTTTTTAAAATGCAATTAAAGCATACTATAGCAGGTATGTCAGGGAGAATACTATTTCTAAGGCTGTAAGAGGTCATTGGGAGTTTCTCAAAGAATTATTTAATAAATTCTGTAGCTCATAAAACTAACAATGAGATTATTACTGATATAATCATTTAAGACAAAAGCTAACAGATAAAAGAGAAAATTGTTTGGTCAGAGAAAGAAACGAAAGCAAACAGAAAAAAAGATTTTGGGGAATATAATTAATAATGTTGTAAATATTCTGTGGAATGTCAGATGATCATAGGTCTTGTTAGGGAGACCATTTCATGGATGGAGTAGAGGTTTGATCACTGCACTGTATTACTAAAACGGAGGTGGTATACCTACTGTAATTGAATATATATAGATAGTCACGGGATGTGGATTATACTGTGGAAGAGAGTCAGAGGAAGAGTAATAGATATATATGATATGCGGGGGGAGTGGGGTGGTGAATTGGGGGTGGGGGGTTGTCACTTTGAGGGGTAAAATGTATAACTATTGCACTGTGTTGTACACCTGAAACTAATTTAAAAAATAAAAGAAAAGAAAAGAAAAAGAAAAAAAGATTTTAAGATATAATTCTAAAATGAGCTTATAGATAGTCCAAAGTACATCTGGGTAGCTTATAATGAACAGTTAAACTCTTTTTAAAAAAATCACAACATGAAAAGGATAAAAAGAAAAAAAAATTACTTTTCAAAAAGCTCATGCTGTTGATTAGTGGATCAATGTGATAGCTGGAGGAAACTGGAGATGTTTTTGTGTAGATAATATAGGTAATTGAAGGCTTTTTAAAAATGTTTTTGTTCTTCAATCACATTGACACTCAATATTATATTAGTTTCAGGTGTATATCTTAGTGGTTAGACATTTATATAACTTATGAAGGGATCGCCCCACAAGTATGATATCCACCTGACAACATACATAGTAATTACAATATTATTGACTATATTGACTATGTTGTAATTTACATCCCATGACTATTTTGTAAATTCCAATTTGTACTACTTAATCTCTTCCCCTTTTTCACCCAGTCTTCCAACCTCCCTCCTGTCTGACAATCATCAGTTTGTTCTCTGTATCTGTGAGTCTGTTTCTGTTTTATTTGTTCGGTTATTTTGTTCTTCAGATTCTACATATAAGAGAGATCATATGGTATTTTTCTTTCTCAGTCTGACCTTAGTCACTTAGCATGACACCCTCTAGGTCCATCCATGTCATTGCAAATGATAATGTTTCATTTTTACTGCTGAGTAATATTTCATTGTATATATGAGTTCGACAATTAAGTTCACGAGCTTGCCACTGTGTGCTTACATTGGCAGCACTGTACAAACATCTCAGTAAGGTTTCATAATCCTGGTATATCAGTGTCTTATAGATGTGTTCGTGTCAATTTGTGGCAATCTTGCTGAGTGGCGTTCATTATTGTTGCGTGTTTTTGTGTGCCGTCATGAAAATGTCTGAGCTTGAATTACAGCAATGAACAAACATTACATCTCTTGTGAAACTTGGCAAGAACATGTTAGTCCAAGTTTATGATGATAATGCCATAAAGAAATGGCAGTGTACAAATGCGTTAACTCTTTTTTGAGGGGAGAGAACACGTCACTAAAGAAGAGTGGTCAGGGCAACCATTAACGAGCAGAACTGATTAAAACATTGCAAAAATTGATCAATTAGTGCATCAAAATAGTCAGTTGACTGTGAGAAGCATAGCAGATCAAGTAAATATGGATAGAGAAACAGTTAAGAAAATCTTAACTGAAAATCTTGGCATGAGAAAGGGGTGTGCAAAAATGGTCCCAAAGGAGCTCACTGATGAACAAAAGCAAAGGAGAGTTGAAGTTTGCCAAGAACTTTTGGAGAGGCAAGACGATGTTTTGGACCATGTTATCACTGCTGATGAAAAATGGGTGTACCACTACAAACCCTGAAACAAAGAGTCAAAGTACACAATGGAAGTCAGCCAATTTTCCACCACCAAATAATTCTGTCAGTCCTAATCAAGAGTCAACACAATATTGTTAACCTTTTTTGGTGTCAGAGAGATTATTTATTATGAATTTGTACCAACTGGACAAACAGTTAATTCAGTTTACTATTTGGAAGTGCTGAAAAGACGGCGTGAAAAAGTTATACAAAAATGATCTGAATTTTTCACCAAACATTTGTGGCTCTTTCATCATGACAATGCACCACCTCACATGGCACTGTGTGTGAGGGATTTTTTAGCCAGTAAATAAATAACTGTATGGTAACACCCTCCCTACTCACCTGATCTGGTCCCCATTGACTTCTTTCTTTACCCAAAGATAAACAAAATATTGAAAGGAAGACATTTTGATTATATTTGGGACATCAAGGGTAATATGACAACAGCTCTGGTGGCCATTCCGGAAAAAGAGTTACAAAATTGCTTTGAAGGGTAGACTAGGCACTGGCATTAGTGCATAGCTTCTAAAGGGGAAAATATTATTGACTATATTGCCTATGCTGTAATTTACATCCCATGACTATTTTGTAAATTCCAATTTGTACTACTTAATCTCTTAATCTCTTCCCCTTTTTCTTCTAGTCCTCCAAGACCCCTCCTATCTGACAATCATCAGTTTGTTCTCTGTATGTATGAGTCTGGGTTTTGTTCATGGTTTCATGGCTCACAGCTCCTGACACCCTTGGAATTTCCTGTAATAAAGGTGTCTGTTTTATGTTAATGGCATGATTTTTGGAAAGTCCTTAGGTAATCTAAGGATGGGGGTGCTGGTTGCCAGGAGAATGAACCATGTGGTTAGAGGGTTGCAACTTTCAGTGTCCCACTCCCCACCTGGCCTCTGAGGATAGATGAGGGGCTGGAGATTGAGTTAAATTGCCAATGGCCAATAATTTAATCAGCCCTGCCTATGTAATGAAGACTGGATAAAAACCCAAAGGACAGGGTTTGGACAGTTTCTACATTGGTGAACATGTGGAGATTTGATTAAGTGGCGCATTGAATTTCTGCATCCTTTCCCCATACTTTGCCCTATGCATCTTTTCCATCACTCTGTTCCTGAATTATATCCTTTTATAATAAACCAGCAATCCAGTAAGTAAAATGTTTCTTTTATTTCTGTGAACCACTCTAGCAAATTAATCAAACCCAGGGTGGGGGAGGGTTGTGTTGGGAACATTTTATTTACAGCCATTTATTCAGAAGTACAGGTAACAATCTGGGCTCGAGGCAGGTGTCTGAAGTGGAGCAGGCAGTCCTGTAGGACTGAATCCTTAATTTGTGGAACCTGAGGACATCTCCAGGTAGATAGTAGCATACCCAGTTGGTGTCTGGAGAGTTGCTTGGTGATGGAACACTCCCCTCCATGCTGTGGAATTGGAATCTGGACAATTTAATACCATATCCTTAGTTCAATGGCCTCATAAGATTCAAATAGAGCACTAGCTTGGAAAGGATATCCTACATATTTAGGACAAGTCCTTGAAGAATGTAGGGTATACATTGAAGCAATAGTTTCTCTGGTTATAGAGTACTGAATGCCTTACAATGGAATATTAAGTGACTATTTTGTCAGAACTACTTATCACATCTTGAGTATTTTCAGACCTAGAAAGTCACAAGGTAAAGTGGGTGTGGCAGTAATTCACTGTACAGTGGAAATTGTACCTTTGAGATCAAGTCCAAGCAGACCTGGAAGTCACAAATAAGTCAACACACATGGGTGTTCTAGAGCCCCAATTTGCCTATCTCTGCTACTCTGCACAGCTCATGTTCATGTCCTTCCTTTGAAGTACCATCCCTTTAGGATGTTAGCCATCCAGTGATGGCAAGTTGATTATATCAGACGCTCTTATCTGTGGAGGTATGATATAACCCTAACCCTTCAAGAATACCAACCAGCTGCTTGGTGGCAGGTTTATATCAGAGTCCTTCTGCATTCGAGGGGAGTGATTTGACCTCATTGTTTGCCCTGCCACCCACAGTTCTTTGGCTAGCACCACTATGAAATCCTGTTGGTATCTCTTGTAGTTTTTATGATAGCCACTCTAAAAGGTGTAAACTGATATATCATTGAAGTTTTCATTTGTATTTCCCTGATAAGTGAAGCGGAGCACCTTTTCATTTACCTGTTTGTTATTTGTATATATTCTTCAGAAAAAAAATATCTATTCAGCTCTGCTACCTATCTTTTAACCAAATTGTATGATTTTTTTTCTATTGAATTGCATGAATTCTTTATATCTTTTGGATATTATTAGTCCCTTATCAGATATATGATTTGCAAATACTTCCTCCCATTCCATAGGCTGCCTTTTCATTTTGTTGATTGTTTCTTTTGCTGTGCAGATGCTATACAGCTTTATGTAGTCTCACTTGTTTGTTTTTGCTTTTCTTGTCTTTCTTTTGGTATTAAATCCAAAAAGTCTTTGCCAAGAATAATGTCAAGGAATTTTTTCTGATGTTTTCTTCAAGGAATTTTACAGTTTCAATTCTTATGTTTAAGTCTTTAATCAATTCAAGTTAATTCTTGTGAATAATGTACGATATGAGTACAATTTTATTCTGCATGTGGTTATCCAGTTTCCCCAACACTATTTATTAAAGAGACTATCATTTCCTCATTTTGTATTTCTAGCTCTCTTGTCAAATATTAGTTAACCATATATGTGTGGTTTATTCCTGGGTTCTCAGTTCTCTTCATTGATCTATGTGTCTATTTTTATGCCAGTACCATGTTGTTCTGGTTACTATAGCTTTGTAGTATAGTTTGAAATCAGGAATTGTGATGCCTTTAGCTTTGTACTTTCTCAGGATTGATTTGGCTATTTGGGGTCCTTTGTGGTTCCATTCAAAATTTAGGTTTGTTTTTTCTATTCCTGTGAAAAATGCTATTTGAATTTTGCAAGGGATTACATTGAAACTATAGATAGCTTTGGGTAGTATGGACATTTAAACAATATTAATTCTTCTGATCCATGAATATGGGATATCTTTCTACCTGTTAATTCTTTTTCAATTTCTTTCATCAAAGTCTTGTAGTTTTCAGTGTATGGATTTTTCACCTCCTTGGTTAAATTTATTCATAAGTATTTCATTGTTTTTGATGCTATTGTCAATGAGGTTGTTTTCTTTATTTTTCAGGGTGTGTGTGTGTGTGAGTGTGTGTGCGCATGCACGCACGTGCATTCGCAAGTGCATAGAAATGCAAATGATTTCAATAGATCGACTTTGTATCCTCTAACTAAACTGAATTCCTTAATTAGTTCTAACAGTTTTGTAGTCAAGTCTTTAGGATTTTCTATATATAAGATCATATCATCTCCAAAGAAGGATTTTAATAAACTTAAAGTTATAGCTGCTATGTGGTCATTTTGAGACCCTCATGCCAGTAAATCAGCAAGCAGAGGAAGGACCCTGGTTATCAGGAATAGATAGGGTTGCTTCTAATAATGATGGCAGGGTGAAGTGTATCTGGAACTCAGGAAATTTACTGGAACATCTTTTGCTGCTTCCATATTGAGTAAAACTCATTAACAGGTAAATGCAACAACAATAACCTGTCAAGAACCTGACAAATGTGGGAATGGCTCCTTAGGCATGAAGGTCTGGGCTACCCCACCAAGCAAGCAACCATGACTAGTAGGAGAACAGACTGAGGGAGAAAAATATATATAGAAAGATAGTTGGAAGGGACAAACCATAACTACATGGACTGCATTTTAACCCACTAAACCTTCAGGATGTTTTGTTTGTTTGTTTTTTTGTTAGAAATTGTGATAAGCGGGAATTCCGGTAAAATGCTCAATAGACAGATGCTGTGCTAACTGCCTCCCAGGATCACACCAAATTTACAAACAAATTATACAGCATTCAACCCTGGAGGTCCCCAGAACACTAGATGAACAGAACCACTAAACGAAGAACTTAAAGAGGAGGCCACGTCGGGTCTGGTAGGATGGGCAGAGACGAGAGAGGGCGAGCCCCGTGAGGGAAGCCCCAGCCATGGGAAGCTTGTCTGGTTGGGGGAGAGACCCTCTGGCCGCACTCCAAACTCACCAGCCTAGAGTTCCTTTGCCCGGAAGAGGAGTTCTAATATAGCCGGCAGTAAATTAGTGAGGACTCTTTGCTCAGCTCGGTGAGGCTAAGAGCGGCTAGAGAATCAGTGAGGCTGGCTCATGGGCTTGCTCACCAGTGAGTACTTACCTGGTTCCTGGTGGAGGGAGTAGCTGTGTAAGCTGGACCCTGGAGCCTGAGGGGATGGACTTAACTGAACACCTTTGGTGCAAAGGCTGGAGGTTTTGGGACTGTTGTTCCCGTGGTGTGGAGCCTGCACACGAGTGGTGTAGGGAGGACGCCATTTTGTCAGGCTTGGGCCGTCCCATGGAGGATTAGGTCCGAGACCTCATTGGTCTGGTGGAATTGGTGCAGAAGTGCATGTGTACATGCGCATGAACCTGCGGCCTTGAATCCCCACCCTCTGCCCAGCTTATACTGCATTGCCAGGGAAACGCTGGGTGGTTGCCCTCCGGCTCCAACAGGCTGCTCACTGAGAAGTGGGAGTGCGCAAGCTGCCTCGGGTGTCTGCTCTCCGCACTGTGCTTGCAGAGTTGCCAGGCTGGCGATTGGTTGTCGGGCTGCTTGGCCTGATCTGCGAGAGGCTGATTGGGACAGGCTGAGACTGGGAGTTTTCCTGGGAGTGTTGTGCCATGAGCTCTGTGCCTGCGTGATCCAGCCAGGTCTCTCCTGGTGATCTATCTAATACATCAAAGCAATCCCAGAGCGACAGCCAGAATGAGGAAACAAAGAAACATGTCACAAGTAAAAGAACAGAAGAAATCTCTAGAAATGGAACTAAATGAAACAGAGGGAGCCAACCATTCAGAGACAGAGTTTAGAACACTGATGATAAGAATGTTTAAGGAACTTAGCGAGGACATAAAGAAGGATAGGGAAACCATAAAAAACAACCTGTTAGAACTAAAGAATACAATAACTGAAATGAAGAACACACTCGAAAGAATCACCAGTAGAGTAGATGAAGCAGAGGAGCGGATCAGCGATTTGGAAGACAAAATAGCAGAAATCACCCAGTTGGCACAGCAAAAAGACCAAAGAATAAAAAACAAACAAAATAGTTTAAGAACCCTATGGGACAAGGTGAAACGCAACCACCATCAACTCATAGGAATACCAGAAGGAGAAGAGAAGAAGCAAGGGGTCGAGAATGTATTTGAAAAAATAATGACTGAAAACTTCCCTACCCTGGTGCAGGAAATCAACATACATTCCCAGGAAGTGCAGAGGGTTCCAAACAAGCTGAACCCAAACAGGTCCACACCAAGACACATCATAGTTAAAATGGCAAAGGTTAAAGACAGAGACAGAATCCTAGAGCCTGCAAGAGAAAGACAGCAGGTTACATACAACGGAACTCCTATTAGACTAACAGCTGACTTGTCTACAGAAACGCTGCAGGCCAGAGGGAGTGGCAGGAGATACCCAAAGTGACACAAAATAAAGACCTACAACCAAGATTGCTCTACCTACCCAGCATGGCTATCACTTAAAATTGAAGGAGAAATAAAGGGCTTCTCAGAAAAGAATAAGCTTAAGGAATTCATTACCACCAAGCCAGCATTGCAAGCAATGTTAAAAGGGCTTCTTTAAACAAAAGAAAGGGGTAAACAAGCTAACCCAGGGAGACCCGCAATACAAATAACAAAATGACAATACATATGCACCTATCAATAATCATTTTAAATGTAAATGGGTTAAATGCTGCAATCAAAAGACAGAGAGTGGCTGAGTGGATAAGAAAATAGGACACATGTATATGCTGTTTACAGATGGAATAAGGTATTTCATGCAAATGGAAATGAGAAAAAAAAAAAGCTGGAGTACCAATACTTATTTTGGACAAAATAGACTTTAAAATGACTACAATAAAAGACAAAGAAGGGCACTATAACGCTAATAAACATCTATGCACCCAACATAGGAACTCCTAATTACATATAACAGATTTTAACAGACATAAAGACAGAGATCAACAGTAACACTATCATAGTAGGGAACTTCAACACCATTGACACCAATGGACAGACCCTTTAGACAGAAAATCAACACAGAAAGAGTTGATATAAAGAAAAACTGATGGTTGTTGGCTGGGAAGGAGTGGGGAAGAGGGAGAGGGGGAAGGTTTTGGACAGTGTAGATGGGACTACAATGTTGCCACAGGGAGATGGGGGAAGTTCTGGGAATGTAATTGATAATGTTGTGAAGAGAGTATTATGTTGTGTGAAATAAGTCAGTCGGAGAAGGACAGGTACCATGTGATCTCACTTGTGTGTGGAGTCTGAAGAGCTGAGTGAACGATCAAAGTAAACAGACTCGTAGATGTAGAGGAAAAACTGAGGGTGGCTAGTTGGGAGGGGTGTGGGGATGGGGGGAAGGGGAAGGGATTATACAGCATAAATAGACAACTACAATATTGCTACAGGGATATGAAACACAGTTCAGGGAATATAATAATCTTGGAAAGATTTTGTGGCATGTCAGATAGTCACATGTCTTGTTGGGGAGACCACTTCATGAATGGAGTAGAGGCTTGATCACTGCACTGTACATCGAAACTGATGTTGTATGGTATTGTATGCCAACTGTAACTGAATATGTGGATGGTCACGGGATGTGGATTATACTGTGGAGGGGAGTCAGGGGAGTTGTGATAGATATGTATGATATGGGGGGGAGTGGGGTGGCGAATTGGGAGAGGGGGGTTGTCACTTTGGGGGGTAAAGAGTATAACTATTGCATTGTGTTGTACACCTGAAACTAATAAAAATAAATAAATAAATAAATAAATAAATAAATAAATAAATAAATAAATAGAAATTGTGATAAGCTATCAGTTTGACTGAACAGGTTCAAGGAGAGAACTGAACAGGCAAATTAGCACTTCACTCATATCTCTTAGACTCCACCACTTTGGTGTGCTCTAGCCCACTTTCAATCACCAATGTCTTCATATCTGTGCCTGAGGACTTTTCAGCATTTTTCCAGAACTGTATTTTTGCTTGAAATTTACTAGGAGAGTAGAGCTTTAATTCCTTCACCATAACAATAGCAACAATAAAATGATAAATATTTGAGGTGAAGGAAGTGTTAATTAACCTTATTGTGGTAAACATTTTACAATATGTATGTGTATTAAATTATTAGTATATACCTTATACTAGTATATACCAAATTAGTATATACCAAAATACTTACATATTCTATTTCAGTTATCATTTGATAAAACTGGGAAAAACTGTATATGCACAGGAAAATAAAGAGGATGCTCTGCTTCTGTACACAACAGGATAGAAGTACCAGGTCTTCACTACCCCTGGGCACAGCTCTCAATCAATGACTAGAGAAAGCTGGTGTGTCACTAATCCATCATCTTTACCAGTTGTGTGATATATGGCATATGGGGGAGGGGAGGAGAAGAGAGCAGGGGAGAGAGGGGGAGAGAGAGAGAGAGAGAGAGAGAGAGAGAGAGAGAGAGAGAGAGAGAGATTTTAATGACTAGGTTAGTAAGTTATGTAATTTTTAATGCATGCTGGGAGGCTGGGAATTCAGGTGAGTTGATGTTGGTGTCTTGAGTCCAAAATCCACAGGGCAGGCCAGCAGGCTAGAAATTCAGGTAGGGTTTTTATGTTGTAGCCTTGAGGCAGAATTTCTTCTCAGGAAACCTCAGCCTTTGCCCTTAAGGCTCTCTAAGTGATTGGATGAGACTCACACACATTATAGAAGGTAACCTGCTTTATTGAAACTCTACTGATTATAAATGTTAATCACATCTAAAAAATACCTTCACAGCAATATCTAGACTAGTGTTTGACCAAACAACTGGAAACTATAGCCTAGCCAAAGTGACATACAAAATTAGCCATCACATGTAGCTTGTGTTTTATAGTGTTTTATAGTATTTCCCTTGTGGACTTTGGCCTTAGTTGCCACTAGGACTTCACACACCTATTATTTGCTTCCTTCTTCCCTTTATCACTATACCACCCTGATATCAGTGTTTCCAGCACCTCCCAAATAAATTATGTACATTTGAATCCTTGGGAGAGAGCTTATTACATTTTGAAATATTTATAAATAGATTAGATACATTGCACAATTTATTGGCTGTTTCTTACGAACCATCATAGGTTACAAATTTTATTATGAATGCCATTTTATAGGCAGCTGAAGAGTCCTATGGGCATGGAGAATAAGAGAGGTTTAAAGTCAGGGGAGATGGAGAGGGGAATGGAAAGAGCCCCATATCCCATAGAAAGGTTCCACTATCCCTCTCATAAGACTGGGGAAGAAATTTAGAAACTGGAATATATTTGAATGTGGCTTTTGAAGGAGTTCAGGCAGCAAATTGGCAACAGCACAATAGCACTCCCAGCAATTCCCTGGCATTGCAGAGCTGATACTGACAATGTGCTGCAGGCTGTGTTGAAGCTATCTTGAAAAAAAAACAAAAAACCTTTATTTGTCTTGCTACCCCGGGGAAGGAAGGCAGGCTTTATGAGGTACCACCTCATTTCAAATTTCTTTTCAAAACTAGGGGACTGAAGGTAGGATATAGAAAATGGAAGCAAAGAAATATGGTATGTAAACTAATTGATTTATGGTAAAATCATTTTTAAGATTGCATGTGCCTAAATGCATGAATAGGCATAAGAAGATATTCTGAAGATATTATGAAAATCAACATAAACAAATAAAGGGGTTAATGAAGGTAGGTCTTCCTTTTGATTTGGTAACATTAGTCCAGATATTCTAAACTTTATAGACTATGGAACCACCCTGGTATACCCATTTACATTTCTGTGTGCAGATGAATAACCAACATTTATTTAACACTAATACTAATTAAAGTGGTGCTAAAGATGTTCTAACTGTTGACTCGGTTAAACCTCTCAATAGTTTTATTACATATGTACTATTTTTGTACCCATTTTATAGAAAACTGAGACAGGGAGAGCAAGTGATGTGCAAATCTTAAACAACCTGTAATTGGAACAGCTAGATTTGAAACTCATACTGTTTTCCAAAGCTCCTAATTCATTAGGACATTGTGCATCTATGAATGAGAGTATTATAGAGCAATTGTGCTATATTGGCCAAAAAGAAATAATAAATCATTTTATATAAATGACTTCTTAGCAAGGGGTGACTTAGGCATTGGAAACAGTTTAGCTTTCAGGGGCAAGAATTTTTCTTTGAGGGTAAACTTAAGTTTAACCTGATGAAAGACTATTGTCATCTGACAATTATGTGTAGTAAATCTACTAGTCAAAATCTGTTATGTAGCATGTTTTAGACCAAAGTATTCCCTTCACATGCACAATAACACAAATTTATAATGCCATTATTTTAGTTGATATTTTGCCTCTTTCTGAAGTGTTCAGTAATCTTAAGCAGTTATCCTGTTCAATGAACAATTCAGAATAAGGTGGAAATGAGGAAGTTGAACAACTTTCCCCAGACAACCCATAGTGGGCCATTTATAACAAGACACCACTGTTTTGCGTCAGCCACAACCAGGAAACATTAAATATTTTTAATTTTTCATTACCTGTGATTCATATCATCCTGTTATCTGGGAAACTATGAATTATTATAAGTATAAGCCATTTGACCATTACAGAAACATATTTCTACTTTTAGACATGGTTTACCTCTAGGTAAAGAGATTCTCCAATTTTTTAAAAGAAAACCAAAAGAATGAACAATAGATTTAGCCAAAGATACTGACATGCAAAAGTACTGTTTTACCTCTTTTCTTAAATTTCCTGTGTGACTATGGCCAAAACTAGTCCTGAGCCAGAATGAGAATGCTCAGAGAGTCTCATGACCTCTAGCTCCATCCCTTGTTTCTTGATGGCCCAGAAATTCCAGGCCAATTGTTTGCCTTCAGTGGTTCATTTTTCCCATATTTGTTTTGGTATCTCTGAGACAGTGACTGCAGTGGATGTGAGAATCATGTTGTTAATGCTTTTATTTCAGTCTACATCAAAAGATGTTTTTAAGTGCTAATAGCTGCCAACCATTTACTTTGAATATAATTAGAATAATAGCATTTTTTTTTAAATATGAAAATAACTAAGACAAAACACCATTCTGTTGTGGGTATAGCCTATTATACATGATACAAGAGAGGTCTGGAAAATTGTTGTGTTGGCCAGCAGCAAAGAGACAAGAAACTATGAAACCTTCAGTAAAATAATCATTGGCTGGGGCAAAAAGCTGTATTGGTCTGATCTCATCCTAAATCAGTGTAATATGCATCATCAGAAATGCAAGTGATCTTACACTTACCCATATAACTTTTAAAATACTTTTTATTTTTAAACTTATAGAAAAGTTGGAAGCATAATATGAAGAACTCCTGAATACTCTTTTCTCATATTCACCAATTATTAACATCTTGTCACAGTTTCTATATTTTTGTCTCTGTCTCCAGCCTCCTGTGCGTATGTGAGTGTGTGTGTGTGTGTGTGTGTGTGTTTATTTCTTTTCTGAACCATTAAATAATGATTTACAGATATTCTCCCTTGTTCTTAAATATTTCAGGGTGTATTTCCTGAGATCAAGGATATTCACTTGAATAACCATAGTACATTGAAAAAAAAAAAAAAAACAGGAAACTATTAATGCAATTATTTAATATGAAAAATTTATTTAAAAATTTTCAATTGCCATATGTCCTTTATATTAATAGTGTTTTTTGTTTGTTTATTTGTTTGTTTGTTTTGGGCTTAGGATTCAATCCTGGGACATACATTGCATTTAGTTTTTGTGTCTTTGTCTTTCATGATATTGTTTCTTAGTTTCCTTTTTAAGATTTTATTGGGAAATTCAGGGAGGAGAACAGTGTTTGGGAATTGGGGAAGCGAAACAGCCAAGTTTTTGTCCTTCAATCTTAGTTGTGGAGGGCGCAGCTAGCTCAGCTCCAAGTCCAGTTGCCATCCAGCCACCTGTCGGCAGCTTGCAGCCATTCAGTTCAAGGTGCTGTATTCAATCCTAGTTGCAGGGGGCGCAGCCCACTATCCCATGTGGGAGTCGAATGGCTATCTTGTTGTTAGGATGAGCCATCTAACCACCTGTTGGCAGCTCAATGGCAGCTCAGCTTGTATGCAGCACATTGGCCCATGTGGGAATTGAACCAGCTACCCTGTTGCTCAGAGCTCGCACTCTTAACCAACTGGACCACTCAGCCATGTTTCTTTAAATAGTCTATGCCATTTATTTTGTGGACCCTGTCTCAATTTGTATCTGTCCGATGTTTCCCTCTGAGTGGATACAACTTATACATTTGGGACAGGAATGCCACATGAGTCATGTGTGTCTTCCTGAGTCTCATATAAGGAGACTGGTACTTTGTTCTGATGTCTACCAGATTCATCTATGGCAAATACTACTTTTCTTCTTGGTAAACAACAAATATGACTTAAAACACTAAATGCAACTGATTTCTGAATATTAATTTTGTATCCTGCTAGCTTACTAAATTCCTTTATCAGTTCTAATAGTTTTTTGGTGGAGTCTCTGGGGTTCTCTATATATAATATCATGTAATCTGCATATAATAACAATTTATTTCACCCTTTCCAATTTAAATGTCTTTTTTTTTTTTGTCTGATTACTGTGGCTAGAACTTCCAGTGCTACATTGAATAAAATTGGTGAGAGTGGGCATGCTTGTCTTGCTCCTGATCTTATGGGGAATGCTTTTATCTTTTCCCCATTGAATATAATGTTAGCTATGGATTTGTCATATATGGTATTTATTATGTTGAGATATGGTCTCTTTATTCCCACTTTGCTGACAGTTTTTATAATAAATTAAGGCTGGATTTTGTCAAATGCTTTTTCTGCATATGTTGATATGACAATATGATTTTTAATTTTCGTTTTGTTAATGTTGGGTATCATATTAATTGATTTGTGGGCATTGAATCAAACTTGCATGCCCAGAGTGAAAGCCACTTGATTGTGGTATGTGATGTTTTCATTGTATTACTGAATTTGGTTTGCTGATATTTTGTTGATGATTTTTGCATCTATGTTCATTCTCCTCTTTCATTTCTGATTTTATTAATTTGGGTCCTTTCTCTATTTTTCTTGATGAGTCTGGCTAAAGATTTTTCAATTTTGTTTATCTTTAAAAAAAAACAATTCTTGGTTTCATTGATCTTTTGTACTTTTTTGTCTCTATTTCATTTAATTTTACTGTGATCTTTACTATTTCCTTTGGGCTTATTTTGCTGTTCTTATTTCAGGTCTCTTAGCTGTAAGATAGACTGTTGATTTGAGATTTTTCTTGTTTCTTTAGATAGACCTCCATTGCTATGAATTTCCCTCTTAGGACTTCTTTTGCTGCATCCCATAGATTTTGGGTCATTGTGTTTTCACTTTCATTTGTCTTGAGATATCTTTTGATTTCTTTCTTGCTCTCATTGTTAATTTATCATTGTTTAGTAACATGTTCTTCAGCCTCCATGTATTTGTGTGTTTTCAGGTTTTCTTCTTGTAATTGATTTCTAGTTTCATAGCACTGTGGTCAGAGAAGACACTTGATATGATTTCAATTGTAATTTATTGAGACTTGTTTTGTGGGCTAGCATGTGGTCTATCTTGGAAAATGTGCCATATGCACTTGGGAAGAATATATATTCTACTGTTTTGGGGTGAAATGCTCTAAAAATATTGATTAAATTTAACTGGCCTAATGTGTCATTTAAGGCCACTGTTTCCATATTGATTTTTTGTCTGAAGCATCTGTCCATTGCAGTCAGTGAGGTATAGAAGTCCCCTACTATGTTAGTGCTATTGTTGATCTCTATCTTTATGTCAGTCAATGTCTGTTTTTTCTTTTTAGTTTAGGAGCTCCTATGTTGGGTGCATAGATGTTTACTAAGGTTATGTCCTCTTGTTGGATTGATCTTTTTAATATTACATAGTGCCCTTCTTTGTCTTTTATTGTAGTGTTCATTTTAAAGTCTATTTTGTCTGATGTGAGTATTGCTAACCCCAAATTTTTTCTCATTTCCATTAGTGTGATATGTCTTATTCTATTCTTTACTTTCATTCTGTGTGTCTTTTGATCTGAGGTGGCTCTCTTTAGACAGTGTATGCATAGATTTTTTTTTTCTGACCCATTCAGCTGCCCTGTCTTTTGATTGGAGCATTTAACCATTTACATTTAAAGTGATTATTGATTGTTACATAGTTATTGTCATGTTATTATTTTTATTTCTGGTCTTCATTAGCTAGTTGGTTTTCACCTTTCTTCTGCTTAAAGAAGCCCTTTTAACATTTCCTGTAATATTGGCTTCATGGTAATAAATTCCTTTAGCTTCTTTTTAACTGGGAAGCTGTTTACCTTTCCTTCAGTTTTAAGTGATAACCTTGCTGGGTAGAGCAATCTTGGTTGTAGGCCTTTGTTTTTCATCACTTTGAATATATCCTGCCGTTCTTTTTTGGCCTACAAGTTTCTGTAGAAAAGTAAGTTGATAGTCTTAAGGGAACTCCCTTGTAAGTAACTAGCTGTCTCTCTCTTTCTGCTTTTAAGATTCTCTCTTTGTCTTTAACCTTTCCCATTTTGTTTATGATGTGTTCTTGGTGTAGGCCTGTTAGGGTCATCTCATTTGGAATTCTCTGCAATTCCTGGAGTTGTGTCATTTTCCTTTACCAGATTAGGGAATTTTAGGTCATTATTTATTCAAATATGTTCTCAGTCCTCGGCTCCAAATTGGGAAGGAGGAAGTAAAATTGTCATTATATGCAGATGACATGATACTATATAGAGAGAATACCAAAGGCTCCACCAAAAAAACTGTTAGAACTGATAAACGAATTTAGTAAAGTAGCAGGATACAAAATTAATATTCAGAAATCAGTTGCATTTGTATACACCAATAATAAACTATCAGAAGAAGAAATAAGGAAATCAATCCCTTTAACAATTGCATCAAAAACAATTAAATATCTAGGACTAAATTTAACTAAAGAAGTAAAAGACTTGTACTCAGAAAAATATGACACTTAAGAAATCATAGAAGATACAAATAAGTGGAAATACATACCATGTTCATTGATAGAAAGAATTAATATAGTTAAAATGTCAATACTCCTAAGGCAATATATATATTCAATGCAATTCCAATCGAACTACCAAGGACATTTTTCTCAGAAATAGAACATAATCCTAAAATTTATATGGAACCACAAAAGACCCTGAATAGCCACGTCAATCTTGAGAAATAAGAACAAAGTGGGAGGTATCACACTACCTAACATCAAAACATACTACAAGTCTACAGTAATCAAAACAGTATGGTACTGGTATAAAAACAGACACATAGACCAATGGAACAGAATAGAGAGCCCAGGAATAAATCCATCCATATAGGGTCATTTACTCTATGACAATGGAAGCAAGAATTTACATTGGAGTAAAGATAGTCTATCTAATAAATGGTGCTGGGAAAATTGGACTGACCCATGCAAAAACATGAAAATGGACCACCTACTTACACCATATATGAAAGCAAACTCAAAATAGATTAAAGACTTAAATGTAAGACCTGAAACCACAGGGAGTACATTTGCAGACATTATCCTCAGTAATATTTTTACTGATATATCCCCTCGGGCCAGGGAAATAAAACATATGGGGTTACATCAAACTTAAAAGTTTTTTCACAGCAAAGGAAATCATCAATAAAACAAAACAGTGGCCTACTGAATGGGAGAAGATATTTTCCAACGATATATCTGATAAGGGGTTAATATTCAAAATTTATAAAACACTCATGAAACTCAACACCAAAAAAACAAACAACCCAATTAAAAAATGGGCAGAGGATATGAAGAGGCATTTCTCTAAAGAGGACATACAGATGGCCAACAGGCATATGAAAAAATGTTCAACCTCACTAATCATCAGGGAAAGGCAAATAAAAACTTTGATGAGATACCACTTCATTCCAGTCAGAATGGCTATCATCAATAAATTAACAAACAACAAGTGCTTGCGAGGTTGTAGAGGAAAGGGAACCCTGGTACACTGTTGGTGGGACTGCAGATTGGTGTAGCCGTTATGGAAATCAGTATGGAGGTATCTCAAACAACTGGAAATGGAACTACCGTATGACTCAGCAATTCCACTCTTGGGTATCTACCCAGAAGAATCCAAGACGCTAATTTGAAAAAATATATCCACCCTTATTTTATTGCAGTGCTATTTACAATAGCTAAGACTTGGAAACAACCGAAATGCCCATCGATAAATGACTGGATTAAGAAACTGTGGTACATTTATACAATGGAGTATTACTCCACTATAAAGAAGAATGAAATCATACCATTTGCAATGATATGGATGGACCTAGAGACTATTATGTTAAGTGAAATAAGTCAGACGGAGAAAGACAAATACCATATGATCTCACTTATATGTGGATTCTGAAAAACTAAATGAATGAGCAAAGTAAATGGGAACAGACTAATAGATATAGAGGAAAAACTGATGGTTGCTAGTTGGAAGGGGGTGGGGATGAGGGAGAGGGGGAAGGGGAAGGGATTAGACAGCATAAACTGGTAACTACAATATTGCCACAGGGATATGAAAGAAAGTTCAGGGAATAAAATTAATAATGTTGTAAATTTTTTTTTAAAAGATTTTATTGGGGAATTGGGGGAGGGGAACAGCGTTGGGGAATCGGGGAAGGGGAACAGACAAGTTGCTGTCTTTTTGTTCTTCAATCTGGTTGCAGAGGATGGATGTTGCTTCACTGGCCCATGTTGGTATCGTCATTGCACCCTTCCCGGATGAGGCAGATAGGTCGCTGGCCTCTGGATGTCGCTCACTGCGGCTGTTGGCAGCTCATGCTGGCTGCCAGCTGCTCACGCTGACTGCCGGCCACTCACTGTAGCCTATGGCAGCCCACTGCAGCAGGGGCTGCAGCCTACACCATTGCTGGGGCTCACACAGCCCAGCTCTAGGTGGAGCTCTTGTTAGCTGTAGAGGGCAGTGTCACTGGCCCTCATATGTGGGATCTGAACCGGGGCTGCTGGCCTCCCAAAACCAGCTCTTAACCAATGCGCCACTCGGCCAGCCCAATAATGTTGTAAATATTTTTTGGGGTGTCAGATGGTAGCATGTCTTGTTAAGGAGACCACTTCATGGATATAGTAAAGGCCTGATCACTACACTGTACACCTGAAGCTGATGTATAATATTGTATGCCAACTATAATTGAATATATAGATAGCCATGGGATGTGGAGTATACTGAGGAAGGAAGTCATGGGAATTGTAATAGATATGTATGATATGGGGGGGAGTGGGGTGGCAAATTGGAGACGGGGGGTTGTAACTTTGAGGGATAAAAAGTATAACTATTGCACTGCATTGTACACCTGAAACTAATTTTTTTTTAATGTTTATTTCACAATGAAAGAATTTTTTTAAAAATGTGTATACATTTTTTGGGGCACCCTCAGTGTATAAAGTAATAATAATAAAATAAAAAACAGCGCAGATTTGGCTTAATATCCACCATTTATCTCCAGGTTGTCCACTGTTGCTGTAGAAAATCTCCTGTGTCTTGTGGAAGGAGGGCTGGCCATTAGGTGCTCTAAGTGCCCCAGGCAATGCAGCTCTAAGTGGTTGGGGCTATGGGGTATGGTCAGTAGTTTTTACAGTTAGTGCAGTTTCTTCTGTCACCCACACAAAACATGCTGAGAACACACCAGCAAGCCACTGGGAGGTGGGCCTCTTCTCTGTGAGCAGATTTCTTGGGTCTTAGGGCACCTCTTTTGTGGGAGGGTATGGAGGTTGAAAGATTTCTGAATTTCTAAAGACCTAGAGCTGCCTCTGTAACCTGCTGCCAAACCTGTGTGAGTCTCATTGGCTCTGGTTACCCCACCAGTATCCACCTAGAAAAGGGGTGGGGGGCTTGGGAGGCTGGTGCCTTTGTGGCTCCAACCAGCGCAGCACTGTCATTGTTCCCATATTTTCCCTATGCAGCAGTTCTCAGAGACTGCAGTTCTGTTCTGTAATCTCACACTGTTCTTTTTTTTAATTATTGTTTTTATTATTATTAATAGTTACAGATGTACAAAACTATGCAATAGTTATCTTTTTCACCCCTTACAAAGTGACTACCCCTCTCCTCTCCCCTCCCCTGTCCCTCCACCCCCGATACCATACATATCTATTATAATTCCATTGACTAATCCCCACACTATATTCCACATCACATGATACGTTTTAAATTATAGTCAACATCTTATATTATATTCCACATCACATGATACGTGTTAAATTGTAGTCAACATCTTATATTAATCAGCGGCAGCTTCAGATATGCAGTGCAGTAGTCAGGCCACTACACCATCAATTAAGTGGTCTCCCTAACAAGACATGAGTCCATCTGGTCCCCTAAAAAAATGTTTGCAACATTATTGATTATATTCCCTAAACTGTCTCTTCTGTCTCTGCAGTAGTATTGTAGTTATCAGTTTATGTTGCCTTGTCCCTTCCCCTTCTCCCTCATGCCCATCCCCGTCCCATCTAGTCCTCATCAGTTTTTCCTTTGTGTCTCTAAGACTATTTCTGTTTATTTTACTCATTTATTCAGTTCTTTAGATTCCACATATAAGTGAGATCATATGGTATTTGCTTTCTCTGACTGACTTATTTCACTTAGCATAATATTCTCTAGGTCCATCCATATCGTTGCAAATAGTACGATTTCTTTCTTCTTTATAGGTGTATAATACTCCATTGTGTAAATGTCCCACAGTTTCTTAATCCAGTCATCTACTGATGGGCATTTCGGTTGTTTCCAAGTCTCCGCTATTGTAAATAGCACTGCAATGAACATAGGGGTGCATATATTTTTTCGAATTAGTGTCTTGGGTTTTTCAGGATAAATACCTAGGAGTGGAATTGCTGGGTCAAAAGGTAGTTCCATTTCCAGTTTCTTGAGATACCTCCACATTGACTTCCATAATGGCTGCAACAATCTGCAATCCCACCAACAGTGCAGCAGGGTTGCTTTTTCCCCCACAGCCCTGCCAGCACTTGTTGTTTGTTGATTTATTGATGATAGCCATACTGACTGGAGTGAGGTGGTATCTCCTTGTGGATTTTATTTGCATTTCTCTAATGACCAGTGAGGTTGAACATTTTTTCGTATGCCTGTTGGCCATCTGTCTGTACTCTTTAGAGAAATGCCTCTTCATATTCTCTGCCCATTTTTTAATTGGGTTGTTTATTTTTTTGGTGTGAGTTTCATGAGTGTTTTATAAATTTTGGATATTAAACCCTTATCAGATATATCGTTCACAAATATCTTCTCTCATTCAGTAGGCTTCCTTTTTGTTTTATTGATGGTTTCCTTTGTTGTGAATTTAAGTTTGATATAATCCCATATGTTCATTTTTTCTTTAACTTCCCTTGCCCACGGGGATGTATCAGTAAAAATATTGCTCAGGGTAATGTCTGGAAATTTACTCCCTATATTTTCTTTTAGGAGTTTTATGGTTTCAGGTCTCACATTTAAGTCTTTAATTCCTTTTGAATTTATTCTTGTATGTGGTGTAAGGAGGTGGTCCAGTTTCATTTTTTTGCATCTGTCAGTCCAATTTTCACAGCACCATTTATTAAATAGACTATCTTTACTCCAATGTAAATTCTTGCTTCCATTGCCATAGAGTAACTGTCCGTATGTGCCTGGATTTATTTCTAGGTTCTCTGTTCTGTTCCACTGATCTCTGTGCCTGTTCTTATGCCAAGACCATACTGTTTTAACTACTGTAGTCTTGTAGTATGTTTTGCTGTCTGGTAGCATGATATGCCCAACTTTGTTCTTATTTCTCAGGATTGCCATGGCTATTCGGGGTCTTTTATGGTTCCACATAAATTTTAGGATTATATTTTCTATTTCTGTGAAAAATGCCCTTGGTAGTTTGACAGGAATTACATTGAATCTATATATTGCTTTAGGCAGTATGAACATTTTAACTATATTAATTCTTCCTATCCATGAGCATGGTAGGTGTTTCCATTTATTTGTGTCTTCTTTATTTCTTTCTTCAGTGTCTTATAATTATCTGAGTACACATCTTTTACTTCTTTGGTTAAATTTATTCCTAGGTATTTTATAGTTCTTGAAGCAATTGTAAATGGGACAGTTTTCTTAATTTCTCCTTCCGTTAGTTTATTATTGGTATATGCAAATGCAACTGATTTCTGAACATTGATTTTGTATCCTGCTACCTTACTGAATTTGTCTATCAGTTCCAGTAGTTATTTGATGGAGTCTTTGGGGTTCTCTATATACGATATCATGTCATCTTCATATAATAACAATTTTACTTCTTCCTTACCAATTTGGATGCCATTTATTTCTTTTTGTTGTCTGTTCGCTGTGGCTAGAACTTCCAGAACTATGTTGAATAAAGGAGGAGAAAGTGGACAGCCTTGTCTTGTTCCTGATCTTAAGGGGAATGGTTTTAGCTTTTCCCCATTGAGTATGATGTTAGCTATAGGTTTACCATATATGGCCTTTATTATGTTGAGATATGATCCCTGTATTCCCACTTTGCTAAGTGTTTTTAACATAAATCGCTGTTGGATTTCGTCAAATGCTTTTACTGCATTTATTGATATGACCATGTGATTTTTATTCTTCATTTTGTTGATGTGGTGTATCACATTAATTGATTTACGGATGTTGAACCAGACTTGCATACTAGGGATGAAACCCACTTGATCATGATGTATGATCTTCTTAATATATTGCTGAATTCTGTTTGCTAATATTTTATTGAGAATTTTTGCATCTATGTTCATCAGGGATATTGGCCTATAGTTTTCCTTTTTTGTGCTGTCTTTATCTGGTTTTGGAATCAGGGTGATAGTGACTCCATAAAAAGAATTTGGGAGGTTTCCCTCCTTCTGGATTTTTTGGAACAGTTTGAGAAGTATAGGTGATAGTTCTTTTTTGAATGTTTGATAAAATTCACTTGTGAAGCCATCTGTTCCAGGGCTTTTGTTTGTTGGGAGCTTGTGGATTACTGATTCAATTTCCTTGGTAGTAATCAGACTATTTAGATTTTCTGTTTCTTCTTGACTTATCTTTGGAAGGTTGTATGTTTCTAAAAAATTATCCATTTTTTCCAGATTGTCAAATTTGTTGGCATTTAGTTGCTCATAGTAATTTCTTAGAATTTTTTTTATATTTCTGTGATATCTGTAGTCATTTCCCCTCTTTCATTCCTGGTTTTACTAATTTGAGTCCTTTTTTTTTTTTTTTTTTTTTTTAATGAGCCTGGCTAGAGGTTTGTCAATTTTGTTAATTTCTCAAAATACCAGGTCTTGGTTTTGTTGATCTTTTGTATGGTTTTTCTGTTCTCTATATTGTTTATTTCCACTCTGGTCTTTATTATCTCCTTTCTTGTACTCCACTTGGGCATCTTTTGCTTTTCCTTTTCCTGTTCCCTGAGGTGTAAGGGTAACCTGTTGATTTGAGATTTTTCTTCCTTCTTTAGGTAGGCCTGCACTGCTATGAACTTCCCTCTTAGGACTGCCTTCGCAGCATCCCAGAGATTTTGGGTCGTGATGTTTTCATTTTCGTTTGTCTCAACGTATCTTTTGATTTCCTCCTTGATCTCATTTGTGACCCACTCGCTATTTAGTAGCATGTTATTTAGCCTCCATTTATTTGAGAGCTTTCCGGGTTTCTTCTTATAATTGATTTCTAGTTTCATAGTGTTGTGGTCAGAGAAGACACTTAAAATTACTTCAGTCTTCTTAAATTTACTGAGACTTGTTTTGTGGCCTAACATGTGATCTATCTTAGAAAATGTTCCATGTGCACTTGAGAAGAATATATATTCTGTAGCTTTGGGGTGAAATGCTCTGAAAATGTCTGTTAAATCCAGCTGGTCTAATGTATCATTTAAGGTCACTGTTTCTGCATTGATTTTCTGTCTGGAGGATCTGTCCATTGGTGACAGCAGGGTGTTAAATTCCCCTACTATGGTAATGTATTGTTGATCTCTGTCTTTATGTCTGACAATATCTTTTTATATATTTAAGAGCTCCTATCTTAGTTGCACAGATGTTTACTAGGGTTATGTCCTCTTGTTGGATTGATCCCTTTATTATTATGAAGTGTACTTCTTTGTCCTTTATTATATTCTTCAACTTAAAGTCCATTTTATCTGATATAAGTATTGCTACTCCAGCTTTTTTCTCAGTTCCATTTGCATGAAATACTTTACTCCATCCCTTTACTTTCAGCCTGTATGTGTCTTTTGATCTGAGGTGAGTCTCTTGTATACAGCATATGCCAGGGTTTTGCTTTCTTATTCATTCAGCCACCCTATGTCTTTTGATTGGAGCATTTAATCCATTTACATTTAAAGTGATTATTGATAGGTGGGTAGTTATTGCCATTTTGTTATTTGTATTCTAGTCTTCCTTAGTTAAGTTGTTTTTCTCTTCTACTGGAAGAAGCCCTTTTAACATTTCCTGCAAATCTGGCTTTGTGGTAATGAATTCCCTTAACTTGTTCTTTTTTGGGAAGCTCTTTATCTTTCCTTCAATATTAAATGATAACCTTGCTGGATACAACAATCTGGGTTGTAGGCCTTTATTTTTCATCACTTTGAAAACCTCCTGCCATTCCCTTCTGATCTGCAAAGTTTCTGTAGAACAATCGGCTGATAATCTTATGGGGGTGCCCTTGTAAGTAACTTGCTGCCTTTCCGTTGCTGCTTTTTCTTCTTCTGGAACCTGCTTGTAATTCTGAAAGGGTGGGGTGGGAAAAGCTCTGGGAATGTGTGTAGTGGGGAGGCATCCAAACTCCATGCCTTTTCTGTTTTCTGCCTGGATGTGAGGATCTAAGCCTCAGTTCTCAGCTGAGGTCTCTGTGTGAAATGCTGGGCACCACCCTCCTATATACTGATCCTCAGGGAGGACTGTAGGGCACTGTTCTGCAGGTGTTGTGATCTCTGGTCTGCATCTTGGAGTCCTATGGCCACTGGCCACGTCTCTGTACTTCCTCCTTCTCTACTCCCCCACTCGCCTGATTTGCCTACTTTCAGGTAATTCATCCTGTGGGTCTCTTAGCTGATTCTCTGCGATGAACAGAGACTCCTTTGTTAAATTATAGGTGTTCAATTTGTGGTAACTTTCAGGGGAGATTTCAAGAAGTATCCCTTAAGCCACCATTTCTGGAACATCGCATCTTCAGTATCTTTAGAGACAATTTTGCACTGTGGCAGGGCCACTTACCTATTGTGTAGATCCCAGTACAAAATGACTAAGTAGGGCCCCTGAGAATGTAATGATTATCGCTCAGTGTAACACCAGGCAGAATCTTCTTTCTTTTTTTCTTTCTCTATTTTTTTTTTTTTTTTTTAGCTGAGCCATCCTGTCACTTGTTGGCAGCTCACAGGCAGTTCAGCTCAGGCCAGAAATCAAACTGGTGACCCTGTTGCTCAGAGTTCGCACTCTTGAGTGGGCTCTTAACCAACTGAGCCACGCAGCCAGCCCTCAGAATCTTCTTTCTTCACCTAAAGGAACTACTCTGGTTTTCTTAACTGGGAGAAAAATTTGATGGAATTTAAGTTGCCACGAGAAAGCTTGCTATGTTTCCCATTTAGATAAATCTGGTGGTGTAGCAAACTTATTATAGTTGGGGAGCTAGCAAGAAACAACTGATGTGGTAACCAAGAAACAGGATAGGAAAATTTCTAACTTTTCATTTATTTTAGTTCATTGGAATTGATACATTAAAATGTTGTAGAGTAATTGTTGGAAGAAGGTTCAAAATGACAGAATTGGTAAATGCTATGCTGGCGGCATCCTAGGATCTCATTAAAATTACAACTAAATTATAGAACAATCAAATTTGAGAATCATCTAAAGATTAGCTGAATAGAACTCCTGTAATGAAGGATAAAAGAAGAGGCCACCTTGAGACTCGTAGGAAGGGTGGACACATAAAACAGGCTGACCACTGGCTGGCTGAGTGGCATGGTGGTTAAGCACTGGCTTGGGAAGCCAGCGGCCCCGGTTCGGTCCCACATATGTGGGCCAGTGACACTGCCCTCAAAAAATAAAACATAAATGAAAAACAGGCTGACCACAAGTCCACGATAGTGCTTAGGCATCAGGAGGGACTCCTTGGCAACAGAGGTTCCCCCAGAAGAGGGAGGACCCATACAGTGCTCCCCAGCCCAGGCATCCTGTGTCAGGAAGAGAAACCTCACAACATCTGGCAGTAATAATCCGTGAGGACTCCATCCATCCATCTGGTGAGATGGAAGGCATCTGAAAACCTAGACATTCTCTTAAAGATCCCACATACAGACTTACTCACTTGCAAGTACTCACCTGGGCTCCAGTGGAGGGGCAGCAACTTCAGAAGTGCCAGAGACATACAAGTAAAGACTGAGTTTTGTGTCTTCAGGGTTAGGGCTAGAGGAACAGCACCTATTATCCCTGGGTGGAGCCCACCTCACATGTTGCCTAGAGGAGGGCACCATCTCTCCTGTGTTGAACCCTCCCCCAAAGTATCAAATCTGAGACCACAGTGGTCTGGTAAAATCTGCATATGGTACCAACTTGGTGACTCCCTGAGACCCTGTGCTGCAGACCAAGTATAGCATCACTAAGGGCACTCTCAGCTACTGGGTGAGCAGCTCCCTCTCCCACAAGCTGCAGAAGCCTTTTGCAGTAGCAGATGAACTACAGCAGCCTGGGTGAATCTCAGTGTGGGGGAGGTCAGCAACATCTTGTACTGCAGCGTTTCTTGGGCAGTTCCTGGGGTTATGGGGGCCTGAGGCAAGCAGTGACTGGCTGCAGTGTTCTCTGGGAATTTTAAGGGGTGTCTACAGGCCCAGAAGTGGTGCAAAACTCAGTCTGTATTAACTTTGTTAAAACCGTAGGACATAGCCTATAACTTCATGGGACCCAGCACAACTCAGGCACCTTGCCAGGGGTACTGTCAACACTGGGTCAGCCAGCTCAACCCACACATCTAAGGAAGCTATTTCAGCAACTGAGCCTTATGGAAAGCCAGCCAGTAGCAAGAGACCTAAAGGTCCCTCAGCCTTTTGCTAAGTTGCCTAGGACTAATACTGGTGGCAATAGGCCTCTGTTCACAGTGAGGCCACCCCCACACAACTCCAGGTCCATGACAGGAAGCAAACAACTGCATATAGCTTTGTAGCTCCTACCAGATAGCTCTGAGCTGGTCACAGGCAGGCTGAAATTGGCCTGTATGGGAGCCCCTCACAGGAGGCATCAGAAACAACACACCCAGAGGCTGGCCTCAGACCATACCAGAGTACTACCAGATTAGTGCTACAAGTGACAGACACAAAGGGTGGTCTAAAAAGACACAGGAGCATACCAGGGCAAGTTGCTCTCTGAGGGGTCAGTCCGTATACAGCAACTCATATGCTGTGGGCATAGTCAATCAAAATAGACAGTCAGCCTGAGAGTCAGTCTCAAACACTGATGTACCAAAAGAAATCAAGCTTCAACTACCACATGAGAATACACACAACACACACAAAGGAGACTCCTGGAACACATGCACAGCTAAGCAAGGAGAATACACCACTGAACCCCACAGGACAGTTACTACATAAATAAGTCCACCCAACAAATCCTGAAAGACATAGGAGATCTACCTAATAAATAGAAGCAAACAAAGAGAGGCAGCCAGAAGGGGAAAAGAAAGAAATATGTGCTAAATAAAAGAACACAAGAACTTAATGAAATGGAGGCAACCAACCTACCAGAAACAGAGTTGAAAGCACTGATTATAAGGATGATCAAAGAATTTAGTGAGAACATCTACAATGAGATAGTAAGCATAAAGAAGGACAGGGAAACAATAAAAAAAAAATCAGTCAGAAATAAAGAATACAATAATTGAAATGAAGAGTACACTAGAAGGAATCACCAGCATATTAGATGAAGCAGAGAATCAAATCAGTGATTTGGAAGACAAAGTAGCAGAAAACACCCAGTCAGACCAGCAAAAAGAAAAAAAAAATTAAAAAATGAAGATAGTTTAAAAGACCTTTAGGACAATATCAACCATAACAACATTTGTATCACAGGTGTACCAGAAGGAGAAGAGAGGGAGCAAGCTATTGAGAACATATATGAAGAAATAATGACCAAAAACTTCCTTCACCTGGTGAAGGAAAATGACATACAACCCCCAGGAAGTGCAGAGAGTTCCAAACCAGTTAAACCCAAACAGGCCCACACCAAGACACATTAATTATACTTAAAATGGCAAATGTTAAAGACAAAGAGAGAATTCTAAAAGCAGCAAAAGAGAGATAACAAGTTGCTTACAAGGGAGCTCCCATTAGACTATCAGCTGATTTCTCAACAGAAACCTTGAGGGCCAGAAGGAAGTGACAGGAAATATTCAAAGTGGTGAAAAGCGAAGGCCTACAATCAAAATAACTCTATTCAGCAGGTTGTTATGTTATGAAAACATAACAACCCAAAATCTATGGGACATAGCAAAACCAATCCTAAGAGGGATATGCAAACATACCTAAAGAAACAAGAAAAAATTGAAAATAAACCATCTAACAGTATATCTAAGAGAACTAGAAACAAAATAGCAAACAAAGCCCAAAGTGAGTAGAAGGATGGAAATAATATAAGCAGAAATAAATGAAACAGATGCTAAAAAATATACAAAAATAATCAATGAAACCAAGAGCTGATTCTTTGAAAAAATTAATAAAATTGATAAACCTTTAATCTGATTCATCAAGAAAAAAAGAGAGAGGACCCCCAAAAAACAAAATAAAAAATGGAAAAGAAGTGACAACTGAGAACACATATATAAAGATTTTGCAAAAGCATTATAAACAATATATATCAACAAACGACAATCTAGAAGAAATGGATAAATTCCTAGAAGTATACAATCTTCCAAGGCTAAATCAAGAAGAAACAGGAAATCTGATCCAACTAATTACTACTAATAAAATTGAATCAGTAATCAACAAGCTCCCAACAAACAAAAGTCCTGGACCAGATATCTTCACAAGTGAATTTTACCAAACACTCAAAGAATAATTAAAAACCTACTCTCAAAATATTCCAAAAAGTGAAGAACAAAGAAAGCTCCCAAGCTCATTCTACAAGACCACCATAAACCTGATTCCAAAACCAGGCAAAGACCTTATTAAAAAAAAAAGTATAAGCTGATATCTCTAATGAACACAGATGCAAAAATCCTCAACAAAATATTAGTAAACTGAATTCAGCAATACATTTAAAAGATCACACACCATGATCAAGAGGCATTCATTTCTGGTGTGTAAGTTTGATTCAATATATGCAAATCAATTAATGTGATAAACCACATAAACAAAATTTTAAAAAAAATCATATGGCCATATCAATAGCTGCAGAAAAAGTTTTTACAAATCCAGCATCTACTTCGGATAACAACTCTCAGCAAAGTGAAAATAGAGGAAACATATCTCAACATAATAAAGGCCATATATGACAAACCCACAGCTAATATCATACTCAATAGGTAAAAACTAAAATCATTTCCCTTAAGATTAAGAACTAGGCACGAATATGCACTTTCACCACTTTTATTCAACAAAGTACTGGAAGTCCTGGCCACAGCAATCAGACAAGAAAAAGAAATAAAAGGCATCCAAATTGGAAAGGAGGAAGTAAAATTGACATTTTTTGCAGATGGCATGATACTATACTTTAAAAACCCCAACGTTTCCACCAAAAAATATTAAAACTGATAAATGAATTTAGTAAAGTAGCAAGATAGAAAATTGGTATTCAGAAATTGGTTGCAGCCTTATACACCAATAATAAATTACCAGGAGAGAAAGTAAGAAAAAAATCCTATTTACAATTGCATAAAAAAATAGAATATGTAGGAATAAATTTAATCAAGATGTAAAAGACCTGTACTTAGAAATTATAAGACTTTTGAAAGAAAAATTTTAAAAGATACAAACAAATGGAAACATATGCTATGCTCAGGTATAGTAAAAATAAATATAGTTTAAATACTCATTCTATACAAAGCAATCTACAGGTTCATTGCAATCCCTATGAAAATACCAATGACAGTTTTCACAGAACTAGAACAAATAATCCTAAAATTCATATGAAACAATAAAAGACCCTGAACAGCCATGTCAATCTTATGGAAAAAGAACGAAGCTGGGGGAGATGATGTCACAGAAATGGTGACCTGAGGAGTGAGTCTTGAAATCTCTGGAAGTTACAACAAATTGAACAGCTATAATTCAACAAAGGGCTCCCTGAACATCACACAAGTACACCTGAGAGACTCGCACTGTGAATCACCTGAAGGTGAGCATCAGACTAGTAGGGGAGGAGGGGAGGAGGAAGTGCAAAGACACAGACCATAGGGCCCCAGGAAGGCAGACCAGAGCCACAGCTTTGGGAAAGAGAAGAATTCAGGCTTCAGGCACACACCTTGTGGTCTACAGTACTGCTTGAAGGATCAGCATACAAGAGGACTGAATCCAGCATTCAAGGCATAGATCTCAGGTGAGAATGGTGGTTTAATCCCACATGGCCAGAGAGAAATCAGAAAACAGACACAGAGCCTGGTTGCCTCCCTCCCACCCTAACAGAGTTTGCCCCACCCCTACCCTCCCCAGAGTTAGAAGTGGGCTTCAGAAGAAATAGGTAGCAGTGTCAGATTAAAGAACAAAATATCTACAACACTGAGATTTACACTGACAGTCCCATGCATTCTAGGGACAGGGAAAGAGCTGGGAGGTGGGGGGTGAGAGAGCTTTTGGCTAGTTGAAACCATAAGCACCAGCCACTTTTCCATATCCCACCCTGTTCCTACCTTTCTGGGTGGATCCTGGAAGGGTAATCAGAGCAGTGGAGACGTACAGTCTCAGAATGCACCTGCAGGGGAAGTTTTAGGATTTCAAAAGCTCTGACCATGGTGTTCTCAGTGCATTTTCATGGGCTGGGGCAGAAACTGAACTGACTGTAGAAAAAACTGACCACACCACATAGCACATAGGAAGCCTGCCCCGCCCAACTAGAACTGCATTTTCAGGGACACTCTGGGCACTTGGTGGCTAGCACCACTTGTGCAAGCTGTGCAGAGGAGGTTTTTTATTTTTATTTATTTTTTCAACTTTTTAAAAATTAGTTTCAAGTGTACAAACAACTTAATAGTTAGACATTTACACCTTTCACAAAATTATAATCCCCCTCCCCCAACCTACTACCCCTCTGACATCATATATAGATGTTACAATTCCATTGACTCTATTCCCTGTGCTGTACTCCACATCCCGTGACTATATATATGATTATAGTTGACATTAAATATTATTCAGCTTCAGCTTCAGGTGTACAGCACCGTGGTCAGGCATCTACACAATTCATGAAGTGAGAGAAATGCAAATAAAAACTACAATGAGATACTGCCTCACTTCAGACTTAATGGTTATCATCAATAAATCAGCAAACAACAAGTGCTGACAAGGATGTGGAGAAAAGTGAACCCTCATGCACTGTTGGTAAAATTGCAGATTGGTGCAGCCACTACGGAAATCAGTGTGGAGGCATCTCAAAAAACTGAAAATGGAACTACTTTATGTCCCAGAAATTCCACTCTTAGGTATCTATCCAGAGAAACCCAAGATTCTAATTTGAAAAAATATATGCACCCCTATGTTTATTGTAGCACTATTCACAATAGCCAAGATTTGGAAACAACCGAAATGCTCATCAGTAGATGACTGGATTAAAAAACTGTGGTACATACAATATTGCCACAGGGATATGAAAGACAGTTCGGGGAATATAATAATGTTGGAAATATTTTGTGGGGTGTCAGATGGTCACATGTCTTGTTAGGGAGACCACTTCATAGATGGAGTAGAGGCTTGATCACTGCACTGTACACCTGAAGCTGATGTTGTATAATATTGTATGACAACTGTAAATGAATATATAGATAGTCACAGGATATGGAGTATACTGTGGAAAGGAATCAAGGTAACTGTAATAGATATGTATGATATGGGGGAGGAGTGGGGTGGTGAATTGGGGGAGGGTTTTTTCACTTTGAGGGGTAAAAAGTATAGCTATTGCACTGTGTTGTGCACCTGAAGCTAATTTTTTTTTAAAATGCTTATTTCACAATAAAAGAATTTTAAAAAAATGATATGACATAGGCTTGCAAAAAAGTGATATATGGAATGAGATAGGTATGTTTATTTCATAACATTTATTTAAGATGTAACAAGAAATCAATAGCAACTCAATGTTGGGGAAAGATCTCACCGCTTAAGAAATTCTGGGAAGACTTCCGGTAAGATGGTGGAATAGACAGACACTGTGCCACCTGCCTCCCAGGATCACACCAAAATTACAAATCTTTTATGCAACATTCAACTCCGGAAGTCCCCAAAACACTTGATGAATAGGAACTCTAAACAAAGAACTTAAAAAGGAGGCCACGTTGAGTCTGTTAGGAGGTGTGGAGATGTGAGAGGGAGAAACCCATGTGGGACACCTCAGTCATGGGGAAGCTTCTCTGGTTGGGAGAGAGCCATTCTGACTCCACACTAAGCTGAGCAGCCCAGAGTTTCTTTGCTGGGAAGAAGTGTTCCACGATAACTGGCAGTAGAAATTAATGAGGACTCTCTTTGCTAAACTCACTGAGGCTGAGTGTGGCTAGAGAACCGGTGGAGCCAGCACACAGACTCACTCACTGGTGAGCACTCACCCGGTTCCTGGTGGAGGGAGTAGCTGTGTGAGCGGGGCCCAGGAGCCTGCGGGGATGGACTGAACTGAGGATCTTTGGCACGGGAGCTGGAGATTTTGGGGACCACTGATCCCCTGTTGTGGAGCTTACACACAAGTAGTGTACAGGGGGGCACCATTTTGTCAAGGTTGGGCCCTCCCACAGAGGTTCAGGTCTGGGACCATGTTGGTCTGGTGGAATTGGCTCTGGAGTGCATGTGTGTGTGTGTGCAGATGCTGCCTTGGAGCCCCACCCTCCACCCTGCTTGTGCTGCGTTGCAAGGGAAACGCTGGGCAGGAGCACTCTGGTTCCATCAGGCTGCTCATTGAGATGCAGGAATGCACCAGCCTCCCTGGGTCCCTGCTCTCCGCACTGCTTGTGCAGAGTTGCCAGGCTGGCGATTGGTTGTCGGACTGCTCAGCCTGGTCTAAGAGCAGCTGATTGGGACAGGCTGAGACTGGGAGTTTTCCTGAGAGTGTTGGGCCATGTGCTTTGTGCCTGTGTGATACAGCTGGGGCTTTCCTGGTGATCTATCTAATATATCAAAGCAATCCCAGAGTGACAGCCAGAATGAGGAAACAAAGAAACATGTCCCAAGCAAAAGATCAGAAGAAACCTCTATAAATGGAACTAAATGAAACAGAGGGATCCAACCTTTCAGAGATAGAGTTTAGAACACTGATGATAAGAATGTTTAACAAACTTAGTGAGGACATAAGGAAGGATAGAGAAATCATAAAAAACAATGTTAGAACTAAAGAATACAATAACTAAATGAAGAACACACTGGAAGGAATCAGCAGTAGATTAGATGAAGCAGAGGATCGGATCAGTGATTTGGAAGACAACATAGCAGAAATCACCCAGTTGGTACAACAAAAAGACCAAAGAATAAAAAACAATGAAAATAGTTTAAGAGCCCTATGGGACAAGATGAAATACAACAATGACACATCATAGGAATACCAGAAAGAGAAGAAAAGATGCAAGTGGTCGAGAATGTATTTTAAAAAATAAGGACTGAAAACTTCCCTACCCTGGTGAAGGAAATTGACATACAAGCCCAGGAAGTGCAGAGGGTTCCAAACAAGCTGAACCCAAACAGGCCCAACCAAGGCACATCATAGTTAAAATGGCAAAGGTTAAAGACAGAGACAGAATCCTAGAGGCAGCAAGAGAAAGACAGCAGGTTACATACAAAGGAACTCCTATAAGACTAACAGCTGACTTTTCTACAGAAACTCTGCAGTTCAGAAGGGAGTGGCAGGAGATATTCAAAGTGATAAAGACCTACAACCAAGATTCAAACATAAAGGCCTACAACCAAGATTGCCTACAACCAAGCATGGCTATCATTTAAAATTGAAAGAAATAAAGAGCTTCTCAGAAAAGAATAAGCTTAAGGAATTCATTGCCACCAAGCCAGCATTGCAGGAAATGTTAAAAGGACTTTTTTAAACAGAAGAAAGGGGTAAACAAACTAACCTAGGAAGACCAGGAATACAAATAACAAAATGGCAATAAATATGTGCCTATCAATAATCATTTTAAATGCGAATGGGCTAAATGCTCCAATCAAAAGACACAGAGTGGCAAAGTGGATAAGAAAATAGGACCCATGTATATGCTATTTACAAGAGACTCATCTCAGATCAAAAGACACACACAGACTAAAAGTAAAGGGATGGAATAAGATATTTCATGCAAATGGAAATGAGAAAAAAAGCTAGAGTAGCAGTACTTATTTTGGACAAAGTTGACTTTAAAATGAAGACTATAGTAAAAGACAAAGAAGGGCACGATAACCCTAATAAACATCTATGCACCCAACATAGCAGCTCCTAATTATATACAACAGATTTTGACAGACATAAAGACAGAGATCAACAGTGACACTATTGTAGTAGGGGACTTCAACACCCCATTGTCACCCAAGGACAGATCCTCTAGACAGAAAATCAACATGGAAAGAGTGACCTTAAATGACACTTTAGACCAGTTGGATTTCATCAATATTTTTAGAGCATTTCACCCCTAAACAACAGAATATACATTTTTCTCAAGTGCACATTGGACATTTTCCAAGATTGACCACATGTTAGGCCACAAAACAAGTATCAGTAAATTTAAGAAGATTGAAATCATATCAAGCAGATACAAAGGAAAAACTGATGATTGCTGGCTGGGAGGGGATGGGGATGAGGGAGAGGGGGAAGGTTTTGAACAGCTTAGGTGGGTGACTACAATGTTGCCGCAGGGATATGGGGGGCAGTTCTAGGAATGTAACTGATAATGTTGTGAATGCTTTGTGGGGTGTCAGATGGTCATGTGTCTTGTTGAGAAGACTACTTCAGGGATGGGGTAGAGTCTTGATTACTGCACTGTACACCTGAAGCTGATGTTGTATAATATTGAATGTTTACTGTGATTGAATGTATACATATAGTCATGGGATGAGGAGTACAGTGTGGGAGTGGGATTAGGGGAGTTGTAATAGATATTATGATATGGTGGAGTGGGGTGGCAGATTGCGGGAGGAAGGTTGTCACTCCCACTTTGAGGAGTGACACTATTGCACTGTTGTAAAAAATAAATTTAATTAAAAAGTATTACAGTAAAAAAAAGAAATTCTGGAATAATTGAATATTATTAAGAAGAAATTTATTTGGATCCATACTACCTAGTATATCTGTATATCTGTATTATTGAATAAAGAAAATAAACTAGAAAAAAAAGTTAACAACAAAAAAATTGTTGTACATTTATACAAGAGAGTATTACTTGGCCATAAAGAAGAATGGAATCTTACCATGCAATATATGGATAGACCTAGAGAACATTATGCTAAGTGAAATAAGTCAGACAGAGAAATTCAAATATAATTTGATCTCACTTATATGTGGAATCTAAAAAACAGAATAAATGAGGAAACTAAACAGAAATAGTCTGAGAGATATAGAGAAAAAATTAGATAAATTGCTAGATTGAATGGGAGTGGGGATGAGGGAGTAAGTGATAAGATTAGAAAGTACAGAGGAGGGCCAGATGAGTGGCTCAGTTGGTTAAGAGTTGGCTTAAGAGTGCCAGCTCTGAACAACAGGGCTACTGGTTCAATTCCCGCATGAGCCAGCAATGCTGTGCCCAAGCTGTTGGCAGGATGGCTCACGTGGTGAGAGCATGTGCTCCTAACAAGACTCTCTGTTTGATGGTGGTCTATGCCGGCCCGCAACTGAGACAGTAGCACAGCACCTTGAGCTTAGAGGCCATGAGCTGCTGATGGGTAGCCAGATGGAGACTGGTGCCCTCCTCAAATAAGATTGAAGAACAACAAATTGGCTGGTCCCCCTCCCCAATTCCCCAACACCCCCAAGTCCCCAATTTAAAAAAAGAAAAGTACGGAGGAGGTTTTTTGCAGCAAAGGACACTTCCAATGGCCTGGGGAGACTGTTAGAGGGCATTAAGCTAAAACCTGCTCTGCAACATAGATGGGTGCTGGCTGGACTTAGCATATATTTTATATATATATATATATATATATATATATATTCTCCTTTTCTTTTTCTTCTTTCTCTTTCTTTTTTCTTTTCTTTTCTTTATTCCTTTTCTTTCTTTTTCCATTTCTCCTTTTTTTATTCTTTTTGCTGTTGTCCTGTTTTTCTTTTGTTTGTTTTGTGTGTTTTTAGTTTTTTTTTCTGTTTATTGTTTGTTTTGCTTTTGTTTTCTTGTATTTTTGTTTGTTTTGATTGATGTGTGTGATTTTTCACTGTGTGTGTATTTATTTTTATTTTTATTTTTTTTGTCTTCTATAAGCCTTTTTTTAAAAAATTCTTTTATTGTGAAATAAACATTTTTTTTTAAATTAGTTCCAGATGTACTATTTTTTGTAATTGTTGTTTTGTATTGTTTTATAAGATGGTGTCATGCTATGTGATATCAAATTATACTACAAGGCAATAGCAATCAAAACAATATGATATTAGCATAAAAACAGACACATAGATCAATGGAACAGAATAGAGAGTCGAGAAATAAGTCCATGCCTACATGGTTATTTAATCTATGATAAATGGAATCAAGAATTTACAATGGGGTAAAGACAGTCTATTTAATAAATGGTGTTGGGAAAACTGGACAAATACACGCAAAAAGATGAAACTGGACCACTTTCTTATGTCATCTACAAGATTAAATTCAAAATAGATTAAAGACTTAAATGTAAGACTATTAAAGGTAAAACCATAAAACTCCTGGAAGAAAACATAAGTAGTAAATACTCAGACATTACCATTATTAATATTTTTACTGATATATTTCCTTTTGCAATGGAAACAAAAGAAAAGAGAAACAAATGGGAGTACATCAAACTAAAATTTTTGCACAACAAAGGAAACCATCAACAAACGAAAAGGTATTTACTGAATGGAGAACATATTCACCACTGATACATCTCATAGGGGTTAATATCCAAAATTTATAAAAAAAACAACTCAACACCAAAATAAACAATCTAATTAAAAGTAGGCAGAAGACCTCAATAGACATTCTCCAAAGGGATGTAAAATTGGCTAATAGATATATGGAATGATACTCAATGTCACTAATCACCATCAAAATGCAAATAAAAAAACGTACCATTCAGAATGGCCATCACCCATAAATCAACAAACAACAAGTGTTGGCGCAGATGTGGAGGAGAGAACCCTTCTGCACCATTGGAGTACTGCAAATTGGTGCAGCCACTGTAGAAAACAGTATGGATCTTCCTCAAAAATTTAAAAATGACCCAGCCGGGGCTGTGGGGAAAAGGGGACCCTGCTGCACTGTTGGTGGGACTGCAGATTGGTGCAGCCACTATGGAAGTCAGTTTGGAGGTATCTCAAAGAACTGGAAATAGAGCTACCTTTTGACCCAGCAATTCCACTCCTAGGTATTTATCCTGAAAAAACCAAGACACTTATTCAAAGAAAGTTATGCACCCCGATGTTCATAGCAGCACAATTTACAATAGCTAAGACTTGGAAACAACCAAAATGCCCATCAGTAGATGACTGGATTAAGAAACTGTGGTATATTTATACAATGGAGTATTACTCCGCTATAAAGAAGAATGAAATCGTGCCATTTGCAATGATATGGATGGACCTAGAGACTATAATGTTGAGTGAAATAAGTCAGTCAGAGAAGGACAAATACCATATGATCTCACTTATATGTGGAATATGAAAAACTGTATGAATGAGCAAAGTAAACAGAAACTGTCTCATAGATATAGAGGAAAAATCAGGGTTGCTAATTTGGAGAGGAATGGGAATGAGGGAGAAGGGGAAGGGATTAGACAGCAAAAATAGGCAACTACGATATTGCTACTGGGATAGGAAAAACAGTTTGGGGAATATAATTAATAATGTTGTAAATATTCTGTGGAATGTCAGATGATCATAAGTCTTGTTAGGGAGACCATTTCATGGATGGAGTAGAAGTTTGATCACTGCACTGTATTACTAAAGTGGAGGTGGTATACCTACTGTAATTGAATATATATAGATAGTCACGGGATGTGGATTATACTGTGGAAGAGAGTCAGAGGAAGAGTAATAGATATATATGATATGGGGGGGTGTGGGGGGGGTGTATTGGGGGTGGGGGGTTTGTCACTTTGAGGGGTAAAATGTATAACTATTGCACTGTGTTGTACACCTGAAACTAATTAAAAATAAAATAAAATTTAAAAAAAAAAAAAATAAAAAAAAAAAAATAAAAATGACCCAGCAATTCCACTTCTAGATGTATATCTGAAGAAATTTAAAACACCAATTTGAAAAGATATATGACCCTTATGTTCACTGCACAGCTATTTACAATAGCTAAAATATGGAAACAACCAAAATGCCCATCAATATGTGATGGATAAAGAAGAGGTGGTACATATAGACAATGGAATATTATTCTGGCATAAAAAAAGAATGAAATCTTACCATTATGATAACATGGCTGGACCAAGAGGGTATTAGGCAAGTGAAATAAGTCACACAGAGAAAGACAAATACCATATGCTCTCACTTAAATGTGGAATCTAAAGAAAAAAATAAACAAAACAAAACAGAAACAGTCACATAGATAGAGAGGAGAAACTGATGATTACTAGATGGAATGGGGGCTGGGGTTGTGTGAGAAAGGCGAAGGTATTAAGAAATATAAATTGGTAGTTACAAAATAATCATGGGGGTGTAAAATACAGAATAGAGAATATAGTCAATATTGTAAAAACTATGTATAGTGTCAGATGGGTACTAGATTTATCAGGGAATCACTTCATAAATTATATAAATTTCTAACCACAATGATGTACACCTGAAACTAATATAAAATAATATTGAATGTCAACCATAATTGTAAAAAAGTAGTCACAGGAATATGAAGTACAGCTTAGGGAATATAGTCAATAATATTGTAGTAATTATGTACAATATGTCCTGGGATTTGGACTTATTTGGGTCATTACTTTGTGATGTATATAAATGTCTAGTCACTATGTTGTTTTATACACCTGAAACTAATTTTTTTTAAAAAGGAAAAAAAGAAAAACATATTGTAGGTTTTTTGCCTGTTATCTTTCTTTTTATTTTCTGATACCATTATGAGAACATCTTCAACATAGAATCACCCCTAGAATCCTTGGATGCTGGATACCTCTTAAGCAATAAAAGATTCAAGAAACATTGGAAATTGGGACTTAGGTTTCAGAATTCAATGAATTAACGATCATTTGGGGGTCTTCAAAAGCATCATAAGTAAATATTCCCTAATAAACTTGGATAACATCAAATATTTCATCATGTTCATCCCAGTAAGAACAAAAAGGAAAAGGTGTTTCATGTAAATACCTCAGCCATAAGAATTTGTAGCCTCTATGAAGCATTTTTTTCATTAAACTTTAGTAATGACTTATTGTTAGACCCCCACTGGCTGTAGTTACATATACTGAGGTTATTTATATTTTATGGTTAGATGCTCAAATTGTTCTCCACTTTTGTTTTACATCTTAGAAAAAAACCTACTATTTTAAGTAAGTTTGGGTATAGTCATATCCAAAGAGAATGGCATTTGTACATTCCTATTTTTTTTGAGAATAATTTATATTCTTCCTACAATTATGTTGTTCTAATGGTGGCACTACAGGAGAGACTAATTTTTAGTAGTATTAAGTGTTCTTACCCCAAAACTTTTTGTGTTATGTTGCTAAACCTTAAAGGAAAAACTTTAATAAAAATATATAAGGAAATGTAACATACAGGTAAAAAGCCCCAAAATGAGAAATGGTATTTCTGACACATAAGAGGCCAGGAAAGCAATGTGTCAATTTAATCCTAAAGCAAAATAATATTTATAGATATTCTACTGTGTGTGTGTGTGAGAGAGAGAGAGGGAGAGAGAAAGAGAGCAAGAGCGAGAGCGAGAGCGAGAGAGAGAGAGAGAGAGAGAGAGAAAGAAAGAGAAAGGGAGAGAGATATCTTGGGTAATTTTTTATATGCTTCGAAGTTCTTTTATCTGAAGAATTAATATCACGGTTTTTTTTTCTTCTGCACTAGAATATGGGAATATTTAAGATAAATAAATTTTAGTGAGTCCTTTAATGGTCCTAAAGAAAAAATTTATTCATATAAGGCATTATTATATATGAAACTGAAATATATAAAGTCATGATCTACTTAGTTATCAAGTTGTGTGGCATTTCCTTAGGATGACAGAAGCATATAGAGAAAGGAGTATCTACTTTTGGAAATATGAGACTGTTCATTATATCCTATTCAACATTTAATAACAAATAAGCATCATCACTGTTCAATGCCTGGATCAGTACAGTATAACATTTCAGTGACAGCAATAATTGCTAAGCAGTTTCCGCTGCTGTGAAAGGGAATCAGAATTCATTTTATTTAACATACAAGGTGTGAAACAATACAGTGAAAGGTTAAATAAAAAAATATATTATAGTAAAAGACACATTGCCATTAATCCCCCCAAAATACTCCTCCTTGCTTCAAACACACTCCTCCCATCCTTCTTGCTACTTTTCAAGAAGTTCTGGAAGTCCTCTTTCACCAGTGTCTTTAGTTGTGCTGTCATGGCTCACTCAATGTCCTGAATCATTTTAACTTGGGAAGAGCCAGAAGCCTCATGGTGCCTGATCCGGTGAAAAAGGTAGATGAGGACACACCATGTTTTTCTTTGACAGGTGTTGCTGTATACCAGAAGCAATGTGTGATGCAGAGCATTGTCAGGATGGAAGATGATTTACCACATGCTTCAAAACATACCTTCTCTCAACGGTAGCTCGCACCTGACTGACTGCACCAAAATAATTGAATCATGTCACACACTGTTACTAATGTTTGATGTGCTGGTTCCCATATTGAAAACACCTGCCTTTCCATTGGAAGGCACTCAACAGCAGCATTCACTGTATTTTTTTTTTTTTATCACAATGGAAAAGTTCTGTGTCACACATCACTTCTGGTATGGCAATGTCCATCAGATAAAAACATTACAGAGGGTGGCCGAGTGGCTCAGTTGGTTAAGAGCTCGTTCAAGAGTGCAAGCTGAGCTCTGAGCAACAGCAGTTCAATGCCCAGCCTGAGCTGAGCTGCCGTTGAGCTGCCAACAGGTGACAGGATGGCTCAACTAAAAAAAAACAAAATGTGTAAAAATGTTACAGTGTGTCCTCATCTACCTTATTCACTGGACCTGGCACTGTATGACACCTGGCTCTTCCCTAAAGTCAGAATGATCATGAAAGGGAAAGGTTTTGAATTGATTCTGGACATCAAGGCAGCCACAATAGTGTAACTGAATACACTCACGAAGAGGACTTTAGAACTGCCTCAGAAAGTGACAAGAACAGTGGGATAACTGTGTTCAAAGCAGGGGAAGTATTTTAAAGGGGATTAATGGCAATGTGTCTTTTACTGTAATACATTTTTTATTTAAACATTCACTATATTTTTTTCATCACACTTCATAAGCAATTTTGGAATATTCACATTTAAGGTTAGTTACTTTGTAAAATGAACAAAAACAAAAACTGACATTCAGTTTTCATTAAACATCAAAATTCTGCACTGTATTTTAAGGAATTTCTGGATTTCACTTATTTTACAGAAATGTTGTTTTCAAATTGCATTACCCCCGTCCATTACTGATAACATAGTCTTTATGGATTTTTGAAAAATTGTTATCACTTCCAAATACTTTCCCTTCAAGTTTTGTAGGCATTTCAGTGAAACTTTGGTTTTGATAACAATCAATTTTAAGTGAAATTGCATTGTTTTATGTTTACACAAATCTTTGAAAAATGCTTTATCATAAAACTACTAATTAAAGAGAAATAATTTCTCTCTTGAAGGGCAGATTTGTGTCATGATAGGTGCTCAGAGACAGTCTATATCTTCTTGTTGTCTTAGCCTTGCTCAGTGAGTCTTAAGCTTCTTTGTTTTTTTGCTTCAAAATATTCATATACGAAAAATACTCCATTAAGTAACATCTCTTAGGAAAAGCAGTAGTTCTCTGGTGTGTCTGAAGTAACTACTTTTCCAGCCCTCACCTCAAGCAGGAATATTTAAATTTCCAAAGGCACTGGTATGAAAATGAAATCACAGATAGTCTTATATAAAAGTCTCTTAAATTGTCTCTGAAGAGTTAAATTAGTCAATGATTAGCTTTGCTATTTTTTAAAAATAAAGATTTAGATGGTATTGGAGGAAAACCTATAAACATGAGGATTAGCCCATCCTAACTTCCAACCACAGTCAGCTTTCAATGTTGTTATCAATTCTAAGCATTGTGCTTGGTCAGCTCTTTCTTTCAATTCCTTTGAAGGAGCAAAATTGGCAGGCCTTTGTAATTAATTATTTGGATATAGTTAATAACCTGATTTGTGCCTTAGGTTAACTGAATGGCACCTGAAAATACACAGAAATACAGGAGGAGTATCATATGTTTAATGTTAAGTGATGAGGTGTTTACTATGGACCTTGTTGAATTTGAAGTTTCTTTTTTAAAAATTTTTTGTATTGGTTTCACGTATACAAAACAACATAATAATTATACATTTATACCCCTCACAAAGTGATAACCCCTGACCCAGTCTACTACCTCTCTGACATTATATATAGTTCTTACAATACCATTGAATATATTCCTTATGCTATACTATAATACACATATATATGTATATAAATATATATATATATTTGTTGCAAACGGTAAGAGACATTACCCTTAGTAATATTTTTACTGACAAGAGAAGCAAAAGAAAAGATAAACAACTGGGACTACTTCAAACTAAAATGTCTTTTCATGGCAAAGGAAACCATCAACAAAACAAAAAGACATCCTACAGAATGGGAGAAGATGTTTGCCAACGATACATCTGATAAGGGGTTAATATCCAAAATGTATTTTAAAAATAAAAAATGTATACAACTCAACACCAGAAAAACAAACAACCCAATTTAAAATTGGGCAGAGGGCATGAAGAGACATTTCTCTAAAGAGGACATACAGATGGCCAGTAGACATATGAAAAGGTGCTCAACATGAGCTAACATCAGAGAAATGCAAATAAAAACCACAGTGAGATACTACCTCACTCCTGTCAGTATGGCTGTTATCAATAAATCAACAAACAAGTGTTGGTGGGGATGTGGAGAAAAGGGTGGGACTGCAGATTGGTGCAGCCACTATGGAAGACAGCATGGAAGTTTCTCAAAGAATTAAAATTAGAACTACTTTATGAAGCAGCAGTCCCACTCCTGGGTATAACTGCTAATACTTACAAGGTGCTCTTTCTCCACTGGATATATAGAAAACTTTTAAGCATGATGAATTTATGTTTTTACTTAAACATATTAAAATATATTTATTTGTTTCATTCCTTCCCCCCCTCAAAGGAAAGTCTATAATGGTGAAAAGTGAAAATAGGAAATGTGTGATTCTAGTAAACACTACCCACACTCTGCCTATACTATCTACTTCAGTTTTAAAAATAACTCATGATTTTTGCAACTTAGCCAAGAAAGTTTCAAGTGATATTTCTCTAGGTTATGATCTTCTTAGGAGACTAGTTCTTAGGTATATATTACTTGGACCATATTAGCAAAAATGGAGATAAATTCTCAAGAAGCTTCATTCCATCTTGGGCAACAAAGTTGCCATCATCTACTATAGCTGCCAAAGAGCTTTGTGATTTTTTTCCCTTTTGGTTTTAACAATAAGTTTCAGAAAAGTAAAACACCTTATTCATGTCACAGAGCTGGACAGTGGTTCTGGCAACTCCGTTCAATTTTTCCTATTTCAGTTCACTATTCCCTCAATATGACCATAATATGATCAGAAACTAAGGAGATTTAGAACTTCAGTGCTATTGAATAAGATTATTGAAAGCAGAATCAATGGATAGAAGTTTTCAGACTTTGAGAGCTTTGATTAAATTATTTGCTGATGGGCCAGCCTAGAGGCTCAGTTGTTTAAGAGCATGAGCTCTGAGCAACAGAGTCGCTGCTTTGATTCCCACATGGGCTAGTGAGCTGCTCTGGAGCTGAGTTGCCGCTGAGCTGCCAACACGTGGCAGGATGGCCCAGCTGGTGAGAGCATGTGCTCCTAACAACAAGGTTGCTGGTTCGACTCCCTCATAGGATGGTGGGCTATGCCCCCCTCCACCCCCCGCCAACCCACAACTAAGATTGAATACAGCATATTGAGCTGAGCGGCCAGGAGCTGCCAATAGCCAGATGGTGACTGGACTTGGAGCTGAGCTAGCTGTGCCCTCCACAACTAAGATTGAAGTTGTGGACTTGGCTGTTCCCCTCCCCCAATTCCCCAACACTGTTCCCCTTCCCCAGTAAAAATCTTTAAAAAAAAAAATTCTTTGCTGACGGTTGAGCATTTAAAACCATTATTATAATTGAAGACTTAAGAGAAAGAAAGCAATTGCAATTAATCTGAAGATACTTTTTTTGTTTTTGTTTCTGGGTGAAAGTGATATCTCTGTAGCCACTTCTCAAAAGAAAACAACTATTTTATACCACTTGGCATCTTTCTATGCACCTAGATGTGTTATGTACAAATTGTAGTGAATCAACAAATATTTCACTAATGAATCATGGAGTACTGACAAGTAAAGAACTAAGGTCAGTGTGCTTGGCCCAGTAAACAATTCAGAGCCTTTTATATTACTTTTAGGAGGGGCCATGTCTATCTGAAGCCAAACAGCATTACCATATTACCATATTCTCTCTCCCTCTCTACCTTTCTTTCTCTCACTCTGTTTCTCACACTAGTATTTATTGAGAGTTTATAATGTGTTAGGCACTCTACTAAGCATTACAGCATTAGATATGAATTATTTTATTTAATTTTTATTACAGTTCTATGAAATAAATTTTATAAACATAAAACAAAAAAGCAGAACATGCCAATTTAGCCAATATGGACAGAATCTGTTGCAGTAATAGAAAATCCAAGAGAAATTCTCAACTAATAAGTTTGAAACTAATGGTCCAATTTGTAATGATCTAAACTGTGATAAATAATTTGGAAGCTTTTAAAATTTTCTTAAGCATAAAACCAATGAAGCTATCCATTTTAATTAAGAATTGACAAAATTAAGAAATAAGCTCAGGCCAACCGAGTGGCACAGTGGTTGGGTGCTGGCTTGGGAAGTCAGCAGCCCCAGTTCAGGTCCCACATATAAGGGCCGGTGACACTGCCCTCAAAAAAAGAAAAAAAGAAAGAAAGAAGCTTACATCATATACTTGTTTATGCAAATTTGGTACTGATGATCACTAAAATAAATACAAGATATGTTTAAGATCTTGGGAAGAGTCAAGCACACTGGGAAGAAATTTTTGGTTCATGATCGGTATAGTACAATTGTTATCTTAAGAATTTCAGCATTTATAACAATAATGAAAACTACCTAGATACTAAGGTGAGTTAGCTGATTTTGAAAAATATGAACACTATAAATAGTCAAGAAATTCAATTACAATGAAAATATTTATGCCCAAACTCATTCCATGGAAAATGTTTGTTTAGTAAATGTGTTTTCCACTAAATGATCTCTTATATTATTGCACTAAGCAAAATATGAGTGGTTTTCTTTTAATAATATCAAAATGGTACCTAAATGTCTATCTTAGAATATTGCATATCACTCATTTCTTAATAAAAGAAAAATAGTTTAAATTTCCTCTGTGCTAATATTTAAAATGTAAAAGTAAAATCATTACATTCTGTGCATTTTTAATAGAATGGCTCCATGTGCAGAATATCCATGTTCACATGTGTCTTCAGTTTAATATGGATGGGGAAATACTGCTGATAGTCTTTCCTTCTGCTCTATTTGTGTCTTGTTTTGCTAAGCACTATTCTAAAGGGTCTTATTGAGTACTGAGACAACTTTTTGCACAAAGAGAATCACAGCATTCTTTCTATATTGCCTGAAACTCATTTGTTGCAGTGTGGACCAGAGCTCTAGGGACTTAGCAGGCCTGGTGCTAAACAGCCTTTGTGCAAACAGTGTTACACAGCAAGCTGGAATCTAATCTATGAGCATGTAATAGGAGTCAGGAGTTGGAGGCAGATTGGTTTCTCAGTTATCTCAACAGTACAGCAAGTGACTGAAAGGAAAAAACTATCTCCCTGGGATAAAGTGTTAAACAACCAGCACTACACCGACCATAAAACACAGTAGGCCCTCAGGAAATATATGTTGAAAGAATATTTGCTGCCTGAATTAAGAGCAATTTTGGTAAAATATGAAGGCTAACTACACTAGTTCACTTGTGAAATATAACCTCTAATAATCTTTATACCATTTCATAATGCACTTAGCAGAAACCAAAATTATTTTTAAAATAACAAAATTATGTTCATTTCTTTATGTAATTGGATTTTCAAACTTAAGAGTGTGTCTATCAGCAGCAATATTAATGTGGATTTTATTAACTTAATACCATGATTCCACTTTAACTGTAAGCTCCACAATCAGTAAATAAGTACTTGGTGATTTTCTTTATCTCTAGGCACTTGGATTTCCTTCAGTACTATAAAGCCCCTGTGAACTCTAATGATTCATCACCAATAGGGTCCATCCAGCAGCTTCTTTAATTGCCTCCACATTTCCTACTCTCTCTAAAGATGAAATTCATAAATGCTAGGTGTGGGATACATAATTCAGAGCATAATATTTTCTATGTATTTTTAACAACTGCTTTACTTCACACTTCACTCACTTTTTAGCATGTAAAGCACTACTCTATATGAAGAAACACACAGGAGAACTTCACTGATACTAAAAACATACACACTATAAATTAATAATTGCCACTTGAAGAAACTAAAGAAAAAGAAAAGAACTCACACAATCCAATGTAATGTATTAGCTTTTTAGTGACATAGCTTTACATTTAAATTCATCTTAATGTGTAAATTTATTTATTTATTTATTTTCATTTTTTGTGACTCCTGGGTTTTTATATATGTCTGTTGAGTGCCTTGAAGGAAAAATTGAGGGTGCTTTGAAGTGCATGTTACAGGTATGAAAGAGGAAAAAACTCTTGTTTTCTTACACTACTCTTTATTGCTACCACACTTATAGTACTTCTGACACCAAATGTGTGGGTTTTTTGCCCATACCAAGAAATTCTGCAATTTTCTGTGGACACCAAATGAGTGTCCTACAATTCAATTCTGTAACTATCTACCTGGAGATAGCATCAGATCCCACGGATTAAGAGCTCAGTCCCACAAGACTGCCTTCCCACCTGACACCAATTAGAAGTCCCAGCTTGTCACCTGTGCCTCTGATCTACCGGCTGTAAAATGGAGGTTCCCATGACCCCTTCCTCAGGTTTGATAGTTTGCTAGAGCAACTCAGAACTCAGGAAAACAGTTTACTTAACAGTTTACTGGATTGTTACAAAAGAATACAACTCAGGTACAGTCAGATGGAAGAGATGCACAGGGCAAGGTGTGTGGGAAGGGGAGCAGAGCTTCATGTCCTCTCAGGGCAAGCTACCCTCCCAGCACCTCTATTGTCCATCAACCTGGAAGCTCCAATGTGTAAATTCAGATACCAATTACAATTGAGCACAAAACTGAATCTTTTTGATAAATATAATCAAATGGTTAATAGTGCGCTGTGTTTTTAACCAAAAGTACCATTGCATATTAAACAGACAGTACAACTAATCTATCTGAGAAAGAATACATTGTAAATTTTCATTTATAGTGATTATTTATAGTTATTCTACTATTTAGGTATAAAACAAATATTTATATTAAGATACCATATTTATGTACTGTACATCCATTTATAAAATACTCTTACATACCTTACTTTCTTGAAAAGGTTTTTTTATTTTTCAATTATACCTGACATACAATATTATATTAGTTTCAGTTGTACAACATACTTGTAGTGATTAGATATTTATATAACTTACAAAGTGATCACCCCAGTAAGTTCACTGCCCATCTGACACCATACATAGTTATTACACTATTATTGACTATATTCCTTGTGCTTTACTCTACATCTCCATGACTGTTTTTATACCTGTGGATTTGCACATCTTAATCCCTTCCCCCTTTTCACCCATTCTTCCAACTCCCCTACTATCTGGCAGCCATCAAAATGTTCCCAGTATGTTTTCTGTTTTTGTTTGTTTATTTTGCCTTTTATTTATTTATTTTTAGCTGAGCCCTCCTGCTACCAGTTGGCAGCTTAGCAGCAGCTCATCTCGAACTGGGCATCGAACTGCTGTTGCTCAGAGCTCAGCTGTTTATTTTGCTTTTTAGATTTCACATATAAGTGAGATCATATGGTGTTTGTCTTTCTATCTCTGATTTATTCACCTGGCATAATACTCTTCAGGTTCATTTTTATTCTTGCAAATGACAAGATTTAATTTTTTAATGGCTGAGTAATATTCTGTTGAATATATGTACCACCTCTTCTTTATTGATTTGTCTATCAATGGACACCTAGGTTTCTTTCATATCTTGGCCATTGTAAATAATATTATATTTAACATAAGGATGCACATGTTTTTCTCTAATTAATGTTTTGGGTTTCTTCATATAAATACTCTGAAGTGGAATGGCTGGATCCTTCTTTGTCTCTTATAGACTTTAGTCTTTGTTTTTCCATCCCTTTATTTTCAGTTTGTGTGTCTTTTGATCTGAAGTGAGTCTCTTGTAGGCAGCATATGTATGAGTCTTGTTTTCTTACCCGTTCAGCCATCTTATCTTAAGAGTGGAGCATTTAATCCATTTACATTCAAGGTAATTGTTGATAGGTATGAGGTTATTGCCATCTCATTATTCATATTTTTGGTGTTTTTTTCTTTTATCTTAAAGAAGTCCCTTTAACATTTCTTGTATTACTGGTTTGATGGTGATGAACTCCTTTAGCTTTGTCTTATTTGGGAAGTTCTTAATCTGTCCTTTGATTCTAAGTGATAGCTTTGAAGGGTAATATAATCTTGGTTGGAGTTCCTTGCTTTTCATCACTTTGAATATTTTGTGCCAATTGCTTCTGGCCTGCAAAGTTTCTGTTGAGAAATCAACTGACAGTCTTATGAGAGCTCCCTTGTAGAAAACTGACTGCATTTCTCTTGCTGCTTTTATGATTCTTTTTTCATCTTTAATTTTTCACATTTTAATTATGTTGTGTCTTGGTGTGGGCCTCTTTGGCTTCATCTTGTTTGGATTCTCTGTGCTTCCTGGGCTTGTATGTCTATTTCCTTCACCAGGTTAGGGAAATTTTCAGTCTTTATTTCTTCAAATATGTTTTCAATCTGTTGTGCTTTCTCTGCTCCTGTTACTCCTATGATATGGATGTTAGTATGCTTGATGCCCAGAGACCCCTTAAACTATCTTCATTTTTTTTAATTCTTTTTTTTCTGTTTTTATTGGGTGTGTCTCACTACATTGTCTTCCAAATCACTGATTCAATGCTCTACTTCATTTAAACTGCTGTTATATCCCTCTAGTGTATTTTTTTTCATGTAGGTATTGTATTTTTCATTTCTGATTGGTTCTTGTCTATGCTTTCTATCTTCATTGTTATGCTTCCTATCTCTTTGTTTAAGTTCTCACTGAGTTTGTTTACTCTTCCCCTAGGTTTATTCAGCATTCTTATAACCAGTGTTTTGAACTGTGCATCTGGTAGATTGCTTGTCTCCATTTTGTTTAGTGCTCTTTCTGTTTTTGTTTTTTTTTCCCTGTTCTTTCTTTTGGGACATATTTCTTTGTCTCTTCATTTAGGTTTTCTGTGTTTGTTTCTATGTATTAGGTAGAGCTGCTATGTTTCCCAGCCTTTGTAGAATGGGCTCAGTGGCTCAGTCTCCTTGGTCACCTGATCAGATGCTCCATGTGTTTCCTTTGTGTGGGTTGTGTGTGCCCTTCAGTTGTAGTTGAGCCTTGATTGCTGTTGGCAAGTCAATGGGTGGCATTGATCCTCAGGCTGCTTTGTTATGAGGACTAGCCATGACTACAGTGGAGGAGCTATTGTGTAGGGACTCACCTTATAGAGTAGGATTCATTTTAACAGGGCTCTGGTGCCTGCTGAGTTTGTCCTTTGAGTGTGCCATTTGTGGAGGTGGTTGGCTGGTGCTTTGGTGTGGTCTGAAGCTGGTGACCAGGTATGTTGGTTCTGGGGCCTCTTGGGAGGGGTTATGGGGCAGACAAAGTTCAAACACTGCCTGTGCCCTGCCCAAGGTCACTTGGTATGAATTACAATATATATGATCTGCAGATGGTTGCCAATTGTGTTGGGCTCGGAGGCACTTGGAAGAAATTAAGCTGTGAACTGAAGCAGGCTACCACTAGTGCCAGGTTAGGGGCCATTTAACAAGAGGTAGGGATTATGCTGAGGTGAGATGCTGCTTGTTTGTGGTGTGTGGATCTTTGAGAGCTTCTTCTGAAAGTCCATAGCATGAGTTGAGACAGGCATTTTCTATGGAAAAGCTGCTGAAAGAAGCTTGGGTGTGCCTACAGGTTGGGTGGGACAGGATCTTCAGGGAATCATCAGGTGAGGTGAACAGCTTTTGTTAGGTTGATGGAGATTCAGACTTAGTGCCTACATGTGCTGGCAGGCCCAGTGCGGGGAGGGCTCAACAAAGAAATAATGACAACTGTCAGCATTTCTGTTTGGGAGAAAGCTGCACCTCCAAGGCCTATTTCTGAAGCCAGACAATTCAGTTCCTCTCTGTATGTCCCTGGCACTTTTCAAGCTGCTGTCCCAGTGCTGGAGCTCAGAGTGAATGAGTCCATCAGAGAGTAAATCCATGCACAGTCTATTTAGTAGGAATGCCTGGGATTCCAACAGCCCTTAATCTCAATCAGACACAATCCCTTTGGCTTCCACAGCCAGAAGTTATGGGGATTTCTCTTCCTTGCACTGGAACTCCGGGCTGAGGAACTTAGTGTGGGGCTGGGACCCCTTGCTCCCCATAGGGAGACCTCTGAAGAGATATCCCTCCCATTTCTGAGCCATTACACCTTGGGGGTTGGGCCTGTCCATTTTACATCTCTGTGCCTTTTACCAGATTCAATGTGGCTTCTTCTATATATCCTTAGCTATAGGACTTCTGCTCAGCTAGTCTTCAGGTAATTTTCAATAATGATTGTTTAGTTGCAATTTTGATGTGGTCATGTGAAGAGGCCAGCACAGCATTTCTCTTCTTTGCCATCTTGGCCAGAAGCCCTAATTTATTTCCTTTATAATTACCACAACCCTATAATATAGAGATCACTATAATCCTGTCTGAAGTTTTGAGATGGCTAATTTGATGACATTCACTTCTTGAGCTCTGAAATCAGAATTCAAATTATTTATTTATTTGTTTATCCAATTAATACTTTTCTACATGCTAGATTCCGTGTCTTCTGATGCTAAAATATTAGTGCTTCTCTATCACATAGTAGATTGAAAGGCACCAGGGATACATGGGAAGGAAATTGTCTGGATTCAGGGTAAGGGCTGGTGGAGCAACTTTTTCCCAGGCAGAAGTGCTGAGAGACATGATTGTTCCTTTGTTGAACCCTGCCCCTATCCAGCATGCATGCAAAGGCAGCCACCATATCTGAGTCTCCATCAACCTAGCTAACCCTATTAGCCCCACCCTGGAAATTCCCTGAGACCCTGCCCCTCCTAACTTGCATGCCCAAGCCTCTTCCAGTAGCTTTTTCAGAGTCTGTCTCTTAAAGGTTTGCAAACACCAAATAAGCAGCATCTGGCCTCAGATGACCCATATCTCTTTCTAAGCATCCCCAAGCCTGGCACTAATAGAAGTGGGCATCAGTTCACAGTTTAGTATGTCCTGGGTGCCTCCAAGCCCAGCACAAGTGGCACCTGTCTGCAGATCACTTTGTAGTTCATGTTAAGTGGTCTTATGCAGGGCAAAGGTAGCAGCTGACTTTGGCCTGCACCAACAAAACTCGCAAGAGACCCCCCATAAAAAACACACCTGGACGCTAGCTTCAGACCACACCAGAACACCAGCCAACCACTTCCACAAATGACACGCCCAAAGGGAAGACTCAGAAGGCACCAGAGCCTTGCTAAAGTGCATTCTGCTCCATAGGGTCAGGCTCTGCATAATAGCTCCTCCACTGTAGTCATGGCCAGTCCTCATAACCAAGCATTCAGAAGGTCAATCCTCCCATTGATGTGCCAACAGAAATAAAGGCTCAACTACAAGAGGAGGGCACCCACAACCCACATAAGCGACACAGCTGGAACACCTGGATCAGGTGACCAGGGAGATTGGACCACTGGGCCCAATAGGACACTTACTACATACAGGGAGGAAGCTAAAATGAGGAGACAAAGAAACATGTCCCAAAAGAAAGAACAAAACCCCAGAAAGAGTACTAAACAAAATGGAGACAAGGAATCTACTAGATGCAAAGTTCAAAACACTGGTTATAAGAATGCTGAATAAACTTAGGGGAAGAGTAAATGAATTCAGTGAGAACTTTAATAAAGAAATAGGAAAGATAAAAATGGATATAGAAAACATAAAAAATAATCAGTCAGAAATGAGGAATATAATAACTGAAACAAAAAATACATTAGAAAGTATCAAGAGTAGATAAGGTGAAGCAGAGGATGAATCAGTGATTTGTAAGATAAAATAGCCCAAGACAACCAGTCTGAACAAAAAGGAATTTAAAAAATGAGGATAACTCAAGGGGCCTCTGAGATAACATCAAGAATATCAACATTTGAGGCTGGCTGAGTGGCTCCGTTGGTTAAGAGTTGGCTTAGAGCGCATGCTATGAGAAACAGGGCCACCAGTTCGATTCCCACCTGGGCCAGTGAATGCTATGCCCTAGCTGAGCTGTCGCTGAGCTTCCAACAGGTTGTGGGATGGCTCACCTGGTGTAACAACAAGATTGCCTGTTCAATGGTGGACTACGCCCGCCCACAACTAAGACTGAACTTGGCACCTTGACCTGAGCTGCCGCCTGGATGGCTCAGTGGATAGGGTGTGTGCTCTTAACAACAAGGCTGCTGGGTTCGACTTCTGCATGGGATGGTGACTATGCCCACCCACAACTAAGATTGAACTTGGTATATTGAGCTGAACTGCTGCCCAGATAGCTCAGAGGATAGAGCATGTGTTCTTAACAACAAGGCTGCTGATTTGATTCCTACATGGGATGGTGGCTACGCCCACCCACAACTAAGATAGAACAGAGCACCCTGAGGTTAGAGGCCATGAGCTGCCAACGGGAAGCCAGATAGCGCCCTCCACAACGAAGATTGAAGAATAACTTGGCTGGTCCCCTTCCCCAATTTCCCAACACTGTTCCCCTCCCCTAATTCCCCAACACTGTTCCCCTCCCCTAATTCCCCAATAAAATCTTTTTTAAAAAAGTTTATGGGCTGCCTCAGGCCATCTGCTGCTATAAACAGCTGCCAAGGCTTGCAGGGTGGTGCCAGCCACCCTGGCCCTGACAGTGCCCCTGGCAATGCAGCTCTAGGTGGATGGGACAAGGTTCCAGGGAGCTATGGGGTGTGGGTGGTGGTTTTAACAAAGTTAATGCAATTTTGGTTTTTGCACCATTGCTGGCCCTCTGACCACTTCATGAAAACACCCTGAGAACATCGTGACCAGCCACTGCTCACCTCAGGCCCACAGTCCTTTGTGAACCACCCAAGAGAGGCTAAAGCACAGGTTTCAGGTCACTACTGAACACAATTTTCCCTGTTGCCATGGGCTCCCCACTGCTTTTAAAGACTTCTCTAGCTTTTGCAGCAGGACCATGTGCTCACTAGTTAAGAGTGTTCCAGGCAATGCAGTATTAGCTGTGCAGGGCAGGAAACCAGGATATTATTAAGGTGGTACTCTCATGTTAATTTTATCAGACCAATGTAGTATCAGGTTTGGCACTTAGGGGGAGGGTTCTACATAGAAAAGATGGCACCCTCCTGTAAGGCTACAAATGAGTCAGGTTCCACACAGGGATAATGGCAGCTGTTCCTCTAGCCTTCGCTGTGCAGTCATACAAGTCAGTCTTTCCCCCTATGTCTCTGGCACCTCTTGAGTTGCTGCCCCTCCACCAGCAACCACGTGAGTGTTTGCAAACGAGTGAGTCTGCGTGCGGGCTCTCTAAGTGGGCGCCTGGGTTTCCAGCTGCTTTCTGTCTCACCAGAATGGGGAGACAGAGTCATTGATTTACACTGCCAGTTGTGGGAATTCCCCTTCCTGGCACAGGACCTCTGGGCTGGGGAGCCCAGTGTGGAGCTAGGACCTCTCCCTTTTCTGGGGCAATCTCCAGAACTGAGGTGTCCTTGCTGGTGTTCAAACACTAACTGTGATTTTGGGGTCAGCTCATTTCATGTCTCCACTCCTCCTACCTGTCTCAACATGGCCTTTTCTTTATATCTGTAGTTATAGGAGTTCTCCCTTTGCCAATTTTTTATCATATTTTTTGTTTTTATGCTATTGAGTTGCATGAGTTTCTTATATATTTTGGATATTAATATCTTATAAAATATATGGCTTGCAAATATTTTCTCCCAATCTGTAGGTTGTATTTACACTCTGTTGATTGTAAAGTGCAGAAACTTTTTAGTTTGATGAGGTTTTACATGTTGGGGTTTTTTTTTGTCATTTTCACTTTTGGTTTCATATCGAAGAAATCATTGCCAAAGAGCTTACCCCCTATGTTTTCTTCTAGAAGTTGTACAGTTCCAGGTATTACATTTAAATATTTAATTACTTTTAATTGATTTTTGTGTATCATGTATGAAAACCATCTAATTTCATTATTTGCATGTGGATATTAAGTTTTCCCAATACCATTTAATGAACAGACTATCCTTCGAGGTGTATTCTTGGCACCCTTGTTGAAGATCTGTTGCCCATGTACGTATGGGTTTTCTCCTGGGTTCTCCATTCTCTTCCATTGATCCATGTGTCTGTCTTTATGCCACTGACATACTGCTTTGATTAGTATAGCATTATAGTATAGTTTGAAATCAGGAAGTGTGATACCTCCAGATTTATTCTACTTTTTTCAGGATTGCTTTGGCTATTTGGAGTCTTTTGTAATTCCATCTAAATTTTAGCATTTTTTTTTCTTTTTCTAAAAAAAATGTCATTGGGGTTTTAATAATGATTGCATTAAATTTGTAGATAGTTTTTGGTAGTAGTGACCTTTAAAAAATATTGTCCTCCCATCTATAAATATGGTATTTTTTTCCATTTATTTGCCTTCTTTAATTTATTTCATCAGTGATTTGTAGTTTTCAATGTACAAGTCTTTCACCTCCTTGATTAATTTTATGCTTTAGTATTTTATTCTTTTTGATGCTATTGGAAATGAAATTGTTTTCTTAATTTCCTTTTGGGATAGTTCATTATTAGTGCATAGAAATGCAATTGATTATTTATTTATTTATTTATTTATTTATTTATTTATTTATTTATATTGGATAACAGTGTGTTTTTTCCAGGACCCATGAGATCCAAGTCAACTCATTGTCCTTCAATCTAGTTGTAGAGGGTGCAGCTCAGCTCCAAGTCTAGTCACTGTTTTCAATCTAGTTGTGCGGGGCACAGCCCATCATCTCATGTTAGAATCAAACCAGCAACCTTGTTGTTCAGAGCACGTGCTCTAACCAACTGAGCCATCCAGCCACCCATGCAATTGATTTTTATATGATGATGTTGTATCCTGCAACTTTACTGAGTTTCTCTCTTAACTGTGACTATTTGTGGAGTCTTTAGGATTCCCTGCACATAAGATCATGTTATCTGGAAACAGATGATTTACTTCTTCCTTTCCAATTTGTATGCCTTTTTTCCCCCCTTGCCTAATTGCTCTGGCTAGTAATTCCAGTACAGTTGTAATATAGGTATGTATAATATACTTGTATAGTAATATAGTTTCAGTATTGCAGCTGAATAGAAGTGGTGAGAGTAAACATTCTTGGCTTATTCTTGATCTTAGAGGAAAAGTTTTCAGTTTTCCCACTGTTGAGTATGATTTTGGCTTTGGGCTCTTCATGTATGGCATTTATTGTGTTGAAGTAAATTCCTTCTGTATGTTGTTGAGAGTTTTTATCATGAAAGAGTCTTGAATGTTGCCAAATGCTTTTTCTGTATTTATTGAGATGATCATGTGAGTTATATCCTTTGTTCTGTTAGCATGGTGTATCATATTAATTGATATGTATATGTGGAACAACCTTGCATCCCAAGGATAAATCCTACTTGGTCATAATGTATAATCCTTCTACTGTGTGGTTCAATTCAGTTTTTTACATGCTGCTGAGAACTTTTAAAATCTATATTCATCAGGGATAGTGGTCTGTAGTTTTCTTTTCTTGTAGTGTCTTTATCTGGTTTTGGTGTCAGGGTAATGCTGTCCTCATAAAATAAATTTGGACTGCTATGCCACAATACCATAAACTGGGTGACAAACAAACAACTGAAATTTATCTCTCTCAATTTTGGAGTCTAGAAAGTCCAAGATCAAGGTGCTAGCAGATTTGTTGTCTGTTGAGAACTTGCTTTCTGATTCAGAGATGGCCATCTTCTTGGTGTGTCTTTCTTTACATGGTGAAAGGTCTGAGGGAATTATTTGTTGTCTCTTCTATAAAGGCACTAATCCCATTTATAAGAGCTCAGCCCTCATAACCTAATCACCTCCCCACTTCTTAATACTATAACATAGGGTGTTAAGATTTCAATACATATGAATTTGGGGACAAAAATATTAAGTCTATAGTATCGGCCCTTTGGAGGGTGCACTGAAAGGCTGTGGACATTGAAGTCATGCTCCACCCCTCTTGTCCTCCTGCAGGAGAAGCTTCAGATCTGCACTTTCTTCAACATTTTCAGAGCCTTGCTGGCTGTCCCAGTTGTCTAGACCATGCCAGTTATTTAGCACTCCATGTGAGGTGAGATTGAAACCAGCTTCTCGGAGAGCACACTGGAAGCCTGGGGATATTATCTTTTTGCTCAACTCTCACTTTCTCTCCAGGGAAAAGTAGCAATCCCTCTTGACACTGAGCAATGCCAGGCTGAGGGAGGGGTTGATGTGGGTAAAATGAACACGTTCTTACTCTTTCAGTGGTTGATCTTAGATTTGTGATCATCTGGTGGACTGCAACTTTTTAATTGGATTCTGAACTTCTGAAAGGTAAGGTGTTACTTATATTGTTGTTAAAACTGTGTTTTTGTGGGTGTTAAGGGCTGGGATTTCTTATCCTACCATCTTTCTGAAATCACTCTCTTCCCCCCCCCAACCTCAGTACTATTTTTTTTAAACTATTTTTAAGAGATTTTTATTAAAATACAGCTAACATACAATATTATATTTGTTTCAAGTGTACACTATAGTTTCTTGACATTTATATATCTAAGGAAGTGATCACCATAATGAGTCCAGTAACCATCTGATATTGTATCACATTATCACAATATTATTGACTATAAGGTGTGATCAAATAATATGGGGAGTGTTTAAATAAAAAAATTTATTATAGTAAAAGACACGTTGCTATTAATGCCCCTCAGAATACTCCCACTTATGTTGAACACAATCTTCCCATCCTTCTTGCCACTTTCTGAAGCAGTTTTAGAAGTCCTCTTTCACGAGGATCATTAGTTGCACTGTTGTGGCTGCCTCGATGCCCTAAATCATTTTGACTTTGAGGAAGAGCCAGAAGTCTCATAGTACCAGATTCAGTGAATAAGGTGGATAAGGATACACTATAATGTTTCTCTTTGACAGAAATTGCTACATTCCAGAAGTGATGTGTGACACAGAGCACTGTCATGATGGAGGATGATTTGTGGCACACTTTAAAACATACATTCTCTCAACCGTAGCTCACACCCAACTGACTGCACTGAACAATTTGAAACTTGTCATACATTGTTACTAAGGTTCAATGTGCCACTTCCCATATTGAGAATCCCTACCTTTCCTTTGTATGACACTTGGCAGTGGCATTCACTGTATTTTTTTTTATCACAATGAAAATGCTCTGTGTAACACATTGCTTTTGGTATGGCAATTTCTGTCAAATAAAATGGTATTGTAACTATTGTATAATATGACAGCAGGGTATTAGCTTGGGGGAGGGAGTTATCACTTTGTGAGAGCGTATAAATATCTAACTTTTATGTTGCTTTGTACACCTAAAACTAGAAAAAAACCCAAACCATATGGTGTGTCCTCACATTCCTTATTCACCGGATTTGGCACCATATGACTTCTGGCTGTTTCCCAAAGTCAAAATGATAATGACAAGTAAATGTTTTGAATCAGTTCAGGACATTGGGGCAGCCATAACAGCACAATTAAAGACACTCATGAAAAAGAACTTCCAGAGCTGCTTCAGATAGTGGCAAGAATGATGGAATAAGTGTGTTCGAAGCAAGGGGGAATATTTTGAGGTAGGTTAATGGCAATGTGTCTTTTACTGTAATAAACACTTTTCTTTTTAAATTGAGGAATTGGGGAAAACAACAGAGTTAGGTAATTGGGGAAGGGAAACATTGTGTTTTTCCAGGACTCATCAGCTCCAAGTCAAGTTGTCGTCCTTCAGTCTTAGTTGTGGTGGGCATAAGCTCAGCTCCAAGTCTAGTCGCCGCTTTCAACCTAGTTGCAGGGAGTGGGGTGGGGGGATGCAGCCCACCATCCCATGCAGGAGTCAAACCGGCAACCTTGTTGTTAAGAGCATGTGTTCTCACAAGCTGAGCCATCTGGTTGCCCATTGGTAGCTCAGTGGCAGCTTAGCTCAGGTGCGGCTCACTGGCCCATGTAGGAATTGAACCAATGACCGTGTTGCTCAGAGCTCATGCTGTAACCAACTGCACCATCTGGCCATCCTCAATAAACTTTTTTTTTTAATTTAAACATTCACCGTATTTGTTGATCATATCTCATATATTCCCTATGCTGTAGATTACTCTCCATGACTTATTTGTTTTATACCTGGATATGTGAACCTCTTATTCCTCTTCCCCTTTTAAAATTTTCAATTATAGTTGACATTTAATATTATTTTATCTTAAATTCAGGCATACAGCATAATGGTTAGACATTTATGTAATTTAAAACATGATACCCTTGACTAGTCTAGTACCCACCTGGCACTATACATAGTTATTAGCATATTATTAACTATATTAACTATATATATATGCTTTACTTTACATCCCCATGACTATTATGTAACTACCAATTTGTACTTCTTAATGCCTTCATCCTTTCCACCCTGTACTCAAACGCTCTCAAATCTATTTCTCTGATACATCTAATACCCATCTGACACCATACATGGTTATTACAATACTATTGCCTATATTCCTTGTGCTATAAACTATATTCCATGACTACTGTGTAACAACCAATTTGTACTTCTTAATCTCCTCCCCTTTTTCACTCACCCTTACCCCTCCACCCATCTGGCCACCATCATAATGTTCTCTGTATCTATGAGTCTGTTTCTGTGTAATTTATTTGTTTAACGTCTTATTTCAATTCCACATATAAGTGAAATAATGTTGCATCTGTCTTTCTGTCTGACATACTCCATTCAGCACAATACCCATCAGGTCCATCAATGCTGTTGCAGATGAGAAGAACTCATTCCCTTCAATGGCCAACTAATATTCTAATATATATATATATACCGCCTCTTCTTTATTTATTTATCCATTGATGGACACACAAACTGCCTCCACATCTTGACCATTGTAAACAGTGCTGCAATGAACATTTGGATGCACACATTCCCTCAAAGTAGCATTTTCAGTTTCTTCAGATAAGTACCCAGAAGTGGAATTACTAGGTCTTTTTTTGTCTTTTGTTATAGTCTTTGTTTTAAAAGTCTACTTTGTATGGTGTAAGTATTGCTACTCCAGCTTTTGTTTGTTTGCTTCCATTTTCATGAAATATCTTTTTCCATCCCTTTACTTTCAGTATATGTGTATCTTTTGATCCAAAATGAGTCTTTTTATTTTTTTAATTTATTTTTATTTTTTTATTTTATTATTATTTTTTAGAGTTGAAAAGTTTCTTATTTTATTTTATTATTATTTGTTTAAATTAATTTCAGGTGTACACACAGTGCAATAGTTACACTTTTTACTCCTCAAAGTAACAACCCCTCTCCCCCAATCTGTCACTCCATTCTCCCCCGTTATCATACATATCTATTACAATTCCATTGACTAACTCTCACACTATACACCACATCCCATGACTACATATGTATTCAATTATAGTTGACATACAATATTATACAACATCAGCTTCGGTGTACAGTGCAGTGATCAAGCCTTTACCTCATCCATGAAGTGGTCTCCCTAACAAGACATGTGACCATTAGACACCCTACAAAATATTTACAACATTATTAATTATATTCCCCCAACTATCTTTCATATTCCTGTGGCAATATTGTAGTTACCTATATATGCTGTCTAATTCTTTACCCTTCTCTCTAATCCCCACGCACCTCCCAACTAGCAACCATCAGTTTTCCCTCTATATCTCTGAGACTATTTCTGCTTACTTTGCTCGTTCATTCAGTTTTTTAGATTCCACATATAAGTGAGATCATACGGTATTTGTCTTTGTCTGACTGAATTATTTCAGTTAATGTAATAGTCTCTGGGTCCATCCATATCAATGCAATGGTACAATTTCATTCTTCTTTATAGTGGAGTAATACTCCATTGTATAAAACTACCACAGTTTCTTAATCCAGTCATCTAGTGATGGGCATTTCGGTTGTTTCCAAGTCGTGGCTATTGTAAATAGTGCTCCAATAAACATAGGGGTGCATATATTTTTTTGAATTAGCGTCTTGGGTTTCTATGGCTAGATACCCAAAGTGGAATTGCTGGGTCATACGGTATTTCCATTTCCAGTTGTTTGAGATACCTCCATACTGATTTCCATAGTGGCTGCACTAATCTGCAGTCCCACCAACAGTGCATCAGGGCTTCCTTTTCTCCACAACCTCGCCAGCACTTGTTGTTTGTTGATTTATTGATGATAGACATTCTGACCAGAGTGAGGTGGTATCTCATCAAAGTTTTTATTTGCAGTTCTCTAATGATTAGTGGGGTTGAATATTTTTTCATATACCTGTTGGATACCTGTATGTCCTATTTAGAGAAATGCCTCTTCATATTCTCTGCCCATTTTTTAATTGGGTTGTTTTCTTTGTGTGTGTGTTGAGTTCAATGAGTGTTTTATGAATTTTAGATATTAACCCCTTATCAGATATATCATTGTCAAATATCTTCTCCCATTCAATAGGCTGCCTTTTTGTTATATTGATGATTTCCTTTGCTGTGAAAAAAATTTTTAATTTGATGTAATCCCATATGTTTGTTTTTTCCTTTATTTCTCTTGCCTGAGGGGATTTATCAGTAAAAATATTACCGAGGGTAATATCTGCAAATTTATTCCCTATGTTTTCTTCTACGTGTTTTATGGTTTCAGATCTTACATTTAAGTCTTTAATCCATTTTGAGTTTGTTCTCAGATATGGTGTAAGTAGGTGATCCATTTTCATTTTTTTCCACGTATCAGTCCAATTGTCCCACACCATTTATTAAACAGACAGTCTTTACTCTAATGTAAATTGTTGCTTCCATTGTCATAGATGAAATTACTGCATATGGATGGGTTTATTCCTGGGCTCTCTATTCTGTTCCATTGGTCTATCTGGCTGTTTTTTGCCAGTGCCATACTCTTTTGATTACTATAGCCTTGTAGTATGATTTGATGTTGGGTGGCATGATACCTCCCACTTTGTTCTTATTTCTCAAGATTGCTGTGGCTATTTGGGGTCTTTTATGGTTCCATATAAATTTTAGGATTATATATTCTATTTCTGAGAAAAATGTCGTTGGTAGTTTGGTAGGTAGATAGAATTGCATTAAATCTATATGTTGCCTTAGGTAGTACTGACATTTTAACTATATTAATTATTCTTATCCATGAACATGGTATGTATTTCCATTTATTTGTATCTTCTTTGATTTCTCTCTTCAGTGTCTTATAATTTTCTGAGTACAGCTCTTTATTTCTTTGGTTAAATTTATTCCTAGATATTTTATTGTACTTGAAACAATTGTAAATGAGATTCATTTCCTGAATTTTTTCTCTTGAGTCTTTGGAATTCACTCTATATAGTATCATATCATCTGCATATAATGACAATATTACTTCCTCTTTTCGATTTGGATGTCTTTTATGTCATTTTTTGTCTGATTGCTGTGGCAAGAACTTCCAGAACTATGTTGAATAGAAGTGGTGAAAGTGGGCAGCTTTGTCTTGTTCCTGATCTTAAGGGGAAAGGTTTAAGCCTTTCCCCATGGAGTACGATGTTTGCTGTGGGCTTATCACATATGACTTTATTATGTTGAGAAATGATCCCTCTATTCCCACTTTGCTAGGAGTTTTTATCATAAATGGCTGCTGATTTTGTCAAATGCTTTTTCTGCATCTATTGATATGATCATATGATTTTTATTTTTCATCATTTTGTTAATGTTATGTGTTATGTTAATTGATTTGCAGATATTGAACCAACCTTGCATATCAGGAATGAATCCCACTTGATCATGGTGTATGATCTTTTCAGTGTGATGCTGAATTTGGTTTGCTAGTATTTTGTTGAGGATTGTTGCATCTATATTCATGAGGCATATCGGTCTGTAGTTTTCCTGTTTTGTAATATCTTTGTCTGATTTTGGGATCAGAGTAATTGTGACCTCATAAAATGTGCTTGGGAGCCTTCCCTCCTTCTGTATTTTTTGGAATAGTTTGAGTAGAATAGGTGTTAATTCTTTTTTGAATGTTTTGTAAAATTCACCTGTGAAGCCATCTGGTCCAGGACTTTCGTTTGTTGGAAGCTTGTTGATTACTGATTCAATTTCTTCGGTAGTAATCAGTCTGTTCAGAGTTTCTGTTTCTTCTTGGTTCAGACTTGGTAGATATATGCTTCTAGAAATTAATCCATTTCTTCCAGATTGTCGAATTTGTTGGCATGTAGTTGGTAATAGTATTTTCTTAAACTTTTCTGTATGTCTGTGGTATCCGTCATCACTTCGCCTCTTTCATTTCTGATAATATTAATTTGGGTCCTTTCTCTCTTAACCTTTGTGAGCCCTGCTAAGGGTTTGTCCATTTTCTTTATCTTTTCAAAAAACCAGCTCTTGGTTTCATTGATCTTTTGTATTGTTTTTTTTTTGTCTCTCTTTCATCTATTTCTGCTCTGAAATATCTTTATTATTTCTTAACTTGTGCTCCCTTTGGGCTTGTTTTGCTGTTCTTTTTCCAATTTCCTTAGGTATAAAGATAGCCTGTTGGTTTGAGATTGTTCTTGTTTCTTTAGAAAATCCTGCATTACTATGACTTTCCCGCTTAGGACTGCTTTCACTGTATCCCTTAGATTTGGGGTTGTTGTGTTCTCATTTTCATTTGTCTCGAGTTATCTTTTGATTTCTTCCTTGATTTCATTTTGTCCCACTCTCTACTTAGTAGCATGTTATTCAGCTTCCATGTATTTGTGTGCTTTCCGGATTTCTTCTTATAATTGATTTTTAGTTTCATATCATTGTGGTCAGAGAAGAAACTTGATATGATTTCAATCTTCTTAAATTTATTGAGACTTGTTTTGTGGTCTAACATGTGGTCTATCTTGGAAAATGTTTCATGTGCACTTGAGAAGACTGTATATTCTGTTGCTTTGGGGTGAATTGCTCTAAAAACATCGATCAAACCAGCTGGTCTAAAGTGTCACTTAAGGTCACTGTTTCCGTGTTGATTTTCTGTCTGGAGGATCTGTCTGTTGGTGAAAAAAGGTGTTGAAGTCCCCTACTATGATAGTGTTACTGTTGATCTCTGTCTTTATGTCTGTCAATAACTGCTTTATATATTTAGGAGCTCCTATGTTGGGTGCATAGATGTTTACTAGGGTTATGTCCTCGTGTTGAACCGATCCCTTTATTATTATGTAGTGCCCTTCTTTATCTTTTATCATAGTCTTTATTTTAAAGTCTATTTTGCGCAAAATTTAGTTTGTTACTCTGGGTTTTCTCATTTCCATTTGCATGAAATATCTTATTCCATCCCTTTACTTTCAGTGTGTGTGTGTCTTTTGATCTGAGATGAGTCTCTCATAAACAGCATATGCATGGTTTTGCTTTCTTATCCACTCAGCCACACTGTGTCTTTTGACTGTAGTTTTAAGCCCATTCACATTTAAAGTGATTATTGATAGGGGCATATTTATTGCCATTTTTTTATTTGTATTTCTTGTCTTCCTGGGTTAGCTTATTTTCCCCTTACTTCTGTTTAAAAAGCCCTTTTAACATTTCCTGCAATGCTGGCTTGGTGGTAATGAGTTCCTTAAGCTTATCCTTTTCTAAGAAGCTCTCTATCTCGCCTTCTATTTTAAGTGATAACCTGCTGTCTTACTTCTTCTAGGATTCTGTTTTTGGGTTTAACTTTTGCCATTTTAACTATGATGTATCTTGGTGTGGGCCTGTTTGGGTTCAGCTTGTTTGGAACTCTTTGCACTCCCTGGGCTTTTATGTCAGTTTCCTTCACTAGAGTAGGGAAATTTTCAGTCATTATTTCTTCAAATACATTCTAAAACCCTTGCATCTTCTCTTGTTCTGCTGGTATTTTTTTTTTTTTTTTTTTTTGAGGGCAGCGTCACCGGCCCTCATATGTGGGACCCATACCAGGGCTGCTGGCTTCCCAAGCCAGCGCTCAACCACCACGCCACTCGGCCGGCCCCTGTTGGTATTCTTATAATGCGAATGTTCTTGTGTTTGATGTTGTCCCACAGGGCTCTTAAACTATTTTCATTCGTATTTCTTTTTGTTGTTCCAACTGGCTGATTTCTGTGATTTTTGTCTTCTAAATCACTAATCCGCTCCTCTGCTTCATCTAATCTACTGGTGATTCCTTCGAGTGTGTTCTTCATTGCAATTACTGTATTCTTTAGGTCTATCTGGTTGTTTTTTATGATTTCTCTATCCTTCTTTATGTCCTCACTAAGTTCCTTAAACATTCTTATCATCAGTGTTCTAAACTCTGTCTCTCAAAGGTTGGATCCCTCTGTTTCATTTAGTTCCATTTCTAGAGGTTTCTTCTGATATTTTTCTTGGGTCATATTTCTTTGTTTCTTTATTCTGGTTGTTGTTCTGTGATTGCTTCGAGGTATTAGATCACGTATGCCTCTCAGTCATTGCTGGGTGCTCTTGTAGTATGTGTCCTTTATATTCAGATTGAACAGTCTCTGTAGACTCCTGTCCCATGTTTTCCAGAGGTGTTGCTGTTGAAGTTGCTCTTTAATAGCTTTTGACTTGTCAGAGGGTGAGATTGATCCTCAGACTGATTAACTGAGAGAGTTAGCTCTATTCACAGTGTATGACATGCTATGTGAAGGTTGATCCCCTCAGAGGAAGCTTGGCCACTGTTGGCTCTTGTTTCTGTGAAAAATGTCTTTTCCACTTGTAGGTTCAACCAGGTACTACTCTGGTTTTGTCTAACACTGGCCTCTGGGTCTATTGGTTCTGGTGTCTCTTGGGAGGGGCTCACACTCAGAGCGATTTCAGACCTGCCTGTTTCCGGTCTGTATCTACTTGGTTGTATGCAGTTGGCTTCTGCCTGTGCTGGACCTGGGGTCACATGGGGATGGTCTCTGTGTGAACTGAAACTGGCTGCCTCCTATATTGGTGCTGAGGCAGTTTAGGAAAAGGCCCATGGTCCCCTAGGCCTGTTGTCACCTGTCAGATGCCAGTAAGATCCACCTAGTGAAAGGCATTTTAGGGGCATGTGTCTGACTATTTGACCCGGTGTTGAGGGTGCTTCTGCGATGTCGCACTAGCTTGGCAAGATGTAGTTCACATGAGTTATGCGATGTGATTGGTAGTTTTTAAGATGTTTATGCAGATTCAAGTCTTACACTAATACTTGTCCTGTGACCCCCTTGTATAGAATCCCAAGGTCACTACAGTCAGCCTCCACCTCATGCTCACAGATTCATGAAAGCTGCACCCGAATGGCTGTGGTGCAGGTTTGTGGTCACTGAACACCACAAAGATGACCCAAGGGCTCTGCAGACCATCCTATGTTGTACAAACATTTTCCACAATTTGTGGAGGTGGGGCCAGTCACCGTGGTACCCCTATTGCCCCTGGCAATGCAGCTATAGGTGAACAAGGTGGTGTTACAGGTGTGTAAAGGTTGTGGTCAGTAGTTTCTACAAATTAAATGTAGCCTCAGCTCCTGGACCAGTGCGAGGACCACACCCTCTTCATAAAACAAAAACAAAAAAAGGCAACCCAACAACACCAAAAGACAAATACAGTCCCACAGAAACTCGATAAGCAATGATCAGACAGGAGATACAAAAGTATGTAAAACAGACACAAACACAAAAACAGAACAAGACAGAAAAAGTGACCAAAGCAATATCGAGATAAACAAGTGTGAGAAACAAGTCTGAGATGAAAGAAAAGAAGGAAAAAGAAGAAAAAGATGAAAGAAAAGAAAAATAATAATAATAAAGAAAAAAGGGGAGAAAAAAAAAAGAAGAAGAAAAGGCTCTGCCCTCTTTAATCTGCAAACCACTTGCTCAGGAATAGAATCTCTGGGCGACTCAGTACCAGCCCTGTTTAGGGGAACAGCTCAACACGTCATGTGCCAGCCTCCCTCTCAGGCTTGTAGTGAGCTTCCCGCAATTAGCTGCTGTGTGTTCTGGAACCGTGCTCACCACCAAAAATCCTCACAGGTTGCTGCGGACTGTCTGCTAGTGCAAAAAGCCCTCTGTGGCCTGCAGAGGTCGGGGCCAGGCACCAGGGGCTCAGGGTGCCCCCAGTAATACAGCTCTAGGTGGGCGGGACAGGCCCCAAGGCACCACGGGGTGTGGTCAGTGGTCCCCACCAAGTCAGAGCAGCATGCACTCCTGCACCGGCAACCAGTCCGCACAAACGCACCAGGATTGCCCCGGCCTGATCACGCATGCACATATCTCACAGCCCAACACCCCCAGGAAACTCCCAGTCTCAGCCTGTCTCAATCAGCCGCTCACAGATCAGGCCGAGCAGCCCAACAGCCAATCGCCAGCCTGACAACTCTGCACGCGCAGTGTGGAGAGCAGGGACCCAATGCGGCTCCCGCACTCCCGTGTCTCAATGAGCAGTCTGTTGAAGCCAGAACATGCCCACCAGTTGTTTCTCTGGCTACGTAGCACAAACAGTATGGAGGGTGGGGATCCAAAGCTGCATGCACTCACAAGCACACATGCACTCCTATACCAATTCCACCAGACCAATGTGGTCCTGGTCCTGACCCTCTGTGGGAGGGGCCAACCCTGAAAAAATGATGCCCTCTCGTACACTACTCATGTGTAAGCTCCAGACCATGGGATCAATGATCCCCAAACCTCTAGCTCCCTTGCCAAAGGCGCTCAGTTTGGTCTTTCCCCACAGGTTCTGGGCCCTGCTCACACAGCCACTCCCTCCAACAGGGACTGCATGAGTGCTCACTATCGAGTGAGTCTGTGTGCTGGTTCTACCAGTTCTCTAGCCACACTCAGCCTCAGTGAGTTGAGCAAAGAGAGTCCTCACAAATTTCTACTGCCATCTATCATGGAACTTCTCTTCCCGCAAAAGTAACTCTGGGTTGGTGAGCTTGGTGTAGGGCCAGAGGGTCTCTCCCCCAACCAGAGAAGCCTCTCCACTACTGAGGTGTGCTTTGCAGTGTTCGTCCTCTCCCATCTCTGCCCCTCCTACCAGACTTGACATGGCCTCCTCTTTAAGTCCTTCATTTAGGGGTTCTGTTCATCTAGTGTTCAGGGGACTTCTGGGGTTGAATGTTTAAATTATTTGTAATTTTGGTGTGATCCTGGGAGGCAGTAGGCACAGCGTCTCTCTCTATTCTGCCATCTTACCAGAAGCCCTCCAAAGTAAGTCTTTTGTGGGCAACATATGTAAGAGTCTTGTTTTTGTATCCATTTAGCCACTCTATCTTTTGACTGAAGCATTTAATCCATTTACATTTAAAGTGATATTTATAAGTATTTAGTTATTGCCATTTTACCAATTTCTTTTTTCTTTTTTCTTTTTTCTTTATGTCTAATATTCCTTGTAATACTGGTTTGGTGGTGATTAACTCCTTTAGCTTTTTTTTTTTTTTTTCCCCTGGGAAAAAAAAAGGTCTTTACTTCTCCTTCAATTCTAAATGATGGCTTTACTGGGTAGAGTAATCTTGGTCGTAGGTCCTTGATTTTCATCATTTTGAATACTTTGTGCTGATCCATTCTGGCCTTCAAATTTTCTGTTGAGAAATCAGCTGATAGTTTCATATATGTTCCCTTTTGCTGCTTTTATGATTCTTTCTTTGTCTCTAACCTTTGGCATTTTAATTATGATGTGCCTTGGTGTGGGCTTCTTTGGTTTCACCTTGTTTTCTTGGGTTGTATATCTATTTCCTTTCTGGAGTTAGGGAATTTTTCAGTCGTTACTTCTTCAAATAGGTTCTTGATCCCTTGGCTCTCTCTCTTCTCCTTCTGGTACCCCTATGATGCAAACGTTGGTATATATGATGTTGTCCTATAGGCCCCTTAAACTGTTCTCACATTTTTTAGTTATTTTTTCTTTTTGTTGCTCTGATTGGGTGTTTTCAGCTATCTTATCTTCTTTTCTTTTTTTTGAGGGCAGTATCACTGGCCCTCACATGTGGGACCGAACCGGGGCCGCTGGCTTCCCAAGCCAGAGCTTAACCACTGCGTCACTCGGCCCACCCCTATCTTATCTTCTAAATCACTGATCTGAACCTTTGCTTCATCTAATCTACTCTTGATTCCCTCTAATGTATTTTTTATTTCAATTATTGTGTTCTTTATTTCTAACTGATTTTTTATGTTTCCTATTTCTTTGTTGAAGTTTTTCCTGAGATCATTGAGCGGTTTGTAACCAGTGTTTTGAACTTTGCATCTGGTAGATTGCTTGTCTTCTTTTGTTTAGGTTTTTATTTTATTTTGTTTGTTTGTTTTGTGTTTTTGTTTTTTGCATTTTTTTACTTTGTTCTGTTCTTTCATTTGGTTCATGTTTCTTTGTCTCCCTGTTTTGGCTGCTTCCTTGTGTTTGTTTCTATGTATTTGGTAGGGCTGCTATATCTCTGGGAATTAGTAGAGTGGCCTTATGTAATAGGTGTTTTATGGGGCCCAGTAGCGCTCTCTCCTGGTCACCTGAGCTGGTGCTCCAGATGTGTAAGTTGTGTGTGCCCTTCTGTTGTAGTTGAGCCGTGGTTGTTTTTTCAGGCAGTGTGAGGAATTTACCCTCAGGCTGATTGCTTGTGCGAACTGACAGTAACTATAGTGGATATGTTGGAGAAGATTTGCTTTAGCAGTGTACTTAGCCTGCCCTTTGGGTGTGTTGTTCTCAGAGGTGGCTGGATGATGCTCTGGCTCTGTCCAAAGCTGGACACTGGGAATGCCAGCCCCAGTGTCTTTTCAGAGAGGCTTTGCTACAGGCCAAGTTCAGGCACAGCCTGTGCCTCATTCAGGTCTACTTGAAATGAACCACAGAGAAATCCACAGGTGGCTGCCCCCACGGAATTGGAGCTACCTTGAGTGGCCAAGCTAAACTGAGTCTAGCTGTCACTAGTGCCAGACTTGGGCTGTGCAACAAGTGGTATGGAATACTCTGAAGCCAGATGCTACTTGTTTGGGTCTTGTGAACCTCTGAGAGCTTTTAGGAAAGTCTGCATCATGAGCCAAGACATGTCATTTGTATGGAAAAGCCTGAAAGTGGCTTGGGTGTGCACAAAAGTTGGGTAGGATGGGGTTTCAGAGGATTGCTAAGGTGGGACAGACAAACAGTGCAGGCCAGGTTGATGGAGACTCATATAGGGCTGCCCCCTACATCTGCATACCAGAAGAGGGTAGAGCTCAACAAAGAAATAATAGATTCTGCTGGCACTTCTGTCTGAGAGAAAACTGACCCTCCAGCCCTCACCCTAAAGCCAGACAACTCATTTCATTTCATTATGTCTCTGACACCTTTCAAACTGTTGTCCCAGTGCTAGAACTCAGAGAGAGTGAGTCCATCAGTGAGTAAATCCATGTCTCGGCCCTTTAGGAGGAACACCTGAGACTGCAGCCACCCTCTTCTCACTCAACCACAAGCTCTATTGGTTTTCACATTCAGAAGTTATAGGAATTTTTTTTTCCCTCAGCAACGGAACCCTGGGCTAAGGATCCTGGTGTGGGGCTGGGCCCCCTCACTCCTCCAGGGGGTCCTCCGCAGCCAAGATATCCCTCCCAATTTTTAAAGGTCACATGAGGGGTTGGGACCAGCCTTATCTATGTCTCTGCCCCTTCTTCCAGACTCAATGTGGCTTCTTCTGTATGTCATTAGTTGTAGGACTTTGGTTCAGCTAGACTTCAAGCAATTCTCAATGATGGTTTGTCTGTAGTTTAGTTGTAATTTTGGTGTCATGAAAGATTGCAAGCATAGCATTTACCTACTCCATCATCCTGACCAGAACCCTCAGTACTATTTCTTAGCTAGGGATAAATAAACAGATTCAATAATTACATATGTCAATCTAGCATATACATGTGCCAATTAACCAAGCAACCAAGAAGATATTTAAAAGTCATCTTGAAGAGGTAAGTGTTTATTCTCTGAGCAGGTTTTTCAAATTAGAAATTAACATTTAAGAGAAAAAAAACAGAGCATTGTGGCAAACCATGGCTAAAAACTCACGTTAGCACATGGTCATGTGTATTCTTTTTTCAGGAAAAACATTCCAGATTCACAGATTATCAGTGCAAAAACAGAAACAAAATTTCTGTCTATTTCCATATATGGCAAAGTCTGCATAAAATTTGTATGTTTCATACATGTTCTCTTAATCACACAAATTTTTGCCCTAGAAAAGCACTCTCAGTAAGCAGGGCTTAAGGCTATGTGGCATATTAGAAAGGGATTAGACAAGGACACAGAAATATTTGATTCCTGCCTCAACACTACCATTACCAGCAATGGTACCTGGAGCCTCAGTTTTTCTTCATCTATAAAATGGGATAATAAATAATACTTCTATACTGCTTTCACAGGCTTTTCATGAAGATTAAATGAGATAATATATGAGAATCTGTAAGATATTATTTATTTTTCTTTTATACATTGTATATGTTTATTATTCTTAACTTTATTGTTTTTGTTCAATTGCTTTTGTCAAGTAGTGTCACTTAAAAAAAATCACCTTTAGTATTAAATGTGGACAATATCTAGTGGTGTGCTGGTAAACCTGAAATGAGGGAAAAAAGTACTCACTTGTGGTGTTTGTTCATATCTGTGGTGTAAATGTTCTCATCCTGGGCAATTTTTAAGCTACCAACTCACAAAATTCCTAACTATTTAATAATTGGCTCTTGGAAGCTGGTGATAAATTGTTCCAGCATAGCACTGAAACATCAATGAATCTAATAAAAACAGGGGTTTTGAGAAAAAAAAGAAATTTTTGTCTCAAACTTTGCTTATTGTTCTATTTAAGAAAAAGTAAAAAGAAAAATGAGAGAGAGAAATCAAGCATTCAGATGAGACCCTTCTACATTTTTATATTACAGAAATGTATACTATAGACATGTATACAGAATATAGATAATTCCTGCATTCTAATATATATGTATATCTGAACAGGAATTTAACAATATCTTGTGGATTACAGAGATATTGGGTGGGTAAAGAAGTTGTGGTATATATACACAATGGAATACTATTTTGCCATTGGAAAAGATGAAATAGTGCCATTTGCAACAACATGGATGGATCTTGAGATTATAATGCTAAACGAGATAAATCAGACAGAAAAAGTAGAGAACCATATGATTTTACTGATAGTGGTATATAAAGCTAAAAACAACAAAAGAACAAGAAAAACAAATAAAGAAACAAAACTCATAGACACAGACAGTAGTTTAATGGTTGCCAGAGACTAAGGGAGAGAGGGGAGTGGTAGATGAGAGTAAAGGAAATCAAATATATGGTGATGGAAAGAGAACTGACTCTGGATGGTGAACACACAATGTGATATATAGATGATGTATTACAGAACTGTACACCTGAAATTTATGTAACTTTGCTAACAGTTGTCACCCCAATAAAGTAATCTTTAATTTAAAAAAACAACACCTAAATAAGATCTTCTTTTTGAGATCATCAGAAAGATCAAAAGAGAATAAAAAATGGAATAACTTCCTTACCATTAATAAATAAATACAGAAATAAATAGTTGAATAACCTTGCAGAAGGATTAAAATTTTCCACAAGGAACACAAGTGCCAAAAGAACAAGAAAAATAACTTATCTTGCTCTGGAAGCCTGTCCCCTATATCAGGAGAATGGGAGAGAACATAACCTTAAGAATCTTTTTTAGTCTTTAAATCGCTCATTGGAGTTAATTGTCCTTCAATTTAAATTTTATACTTACTGTTAGAGGCGTTTGTCACCTCTAAAAGTTTTTTCTTTTCTCCTTCATTCTCAAAATGGGATATGGAGAACATAAATAGCAAATTTTCATAGTCTGATGATTTTAAGAGAGGACTCATTTGCCATTGTGTGGTTGGTTGGGTCTTGCCTCTGAGCCTCCTGCCCTGGTCCTTCTCAGGTAGGGCTGGTCCCTTCTATTTATTTTGGGTACTTTGTAGGACTGGTTGCATCTTTGCCACAGTCTCCACTGGAGAGGTCTCTGCTCCCCATGTCCGTCATTCCCTATCCTAGCCCTCTTCTGGTCCACTAGTTCTCTCAGCATCTATATAGTTCCTGGCTATTACAACTTTATGCAAGGAATATTGTTAACAAAATAGTGTGGAGGCTGTGGCTTTTTTTTCTTAAGATTTTATTGGGGAATTGGGGGAGGGGCACAGTGTTGGGGAATTGGGGAAGGGGACTAGCCAAGTTGTTCTTCAATCTTCGTTGTGGAGGGTGCCAGTCACCATCTGGCTTCCCATCGACAGCATGTGGCCTCTAAGCTCAAGGTGTTGTGTTCAATCGTAGTTGCGGTTGGGCATGGCCACCATCCCATGCGGGAGTCAAACCAGCAGCCTTGTTATTAAGAGCACACGCTCTATCTTCTCAGCCATCCGGGCAGCAGCTCAGCTCAAGGTGCCGAGTTCAGTCTTAGTTGCAAGTGGGCATAGCCCACCATTGAACAGGCAATCTTGTTGTTACACCAGCTGAGCTATCCTGCAACCTGTTGGAAGCTCAGAGACAGCTCAGCTTGGGTGCAACGTTCACTGGCCTATGTGGGAATCGAATCAGAGGCCCTATTGCTCAAGGTTCATACTCTAAGCCCACTCTTAACCAATTGAGCCACTCAGCTGGCCCCGAGGCTGTGGCTTTTGAGCACAGGATAAATGTGTATGTGTCCTCTCACTTTGTAACTAGGTAAACTTAAGCTTGTTACTTAAATTTTCCAGCCTTCATGGTCTCCTTTCTAAAAATATCTAATTCATTTATTTAAAAAAATGCTTATTTAGTGCCTACTATATACTAGGCACCTTGTTGAGGTTTGGGAATACTGAGGCAAGCCAGAATCATAGAACCTGTCCTCAAAGAGCTTATCACATGGTGAGGAAATCCATCACTATCTGTGCTGGAGAAAAGTTAGAAGCTTCAATGGTAAGAGAGCTGTTATTATGGTAAAGATTTTTCTACCCTGATACACAAGAGGTAAGACCTGTTGCCAATAAGTGGAATCACAGTGAAGATGTTTGGAGCTTTTTAAGAAGAAATGTGAAAAATAAGTGCTTTCTAATCACAGAACAGGGGACCTCCTAAAATAGTAAGGTCATCGCTGAAAGTATTCAGAGGTAGCATGACCACTGTCAGGATGTAATAGGCCTAATTTCTGCATTGGATGAGAAGCTAGGCCAGGTGACGTGCGGCATCAAGCCTAATGCACAAATGGGGTATTAAAAGCCCCTACTACAAATATTTCTTTTATTCCCATCCTCCCAACCTCCTCTACTTTGGCAACTACCAGCTTCTCTATATCTATGCGTCTTTTTTTTTGTTTTGTTTATTCTTTTTGTTTGTTTGTTTTTTAGATTCTGCATATAAGACAATTCATGTGGCATTTGTCTTTTTCTGTCTAACTTATTTCACTTAGCTTAGTACCATCTAGGTTCATACATGTTGCAAATGGCAAGATTCTATTCTTATTGCTGAATAATATTCCATTGTCTACTTTATCCATTCATCTATTGATAGACATCTAGGTTGCTTCCATATCTTGGCTATCATTAGTAATACTGCAATGAACATAGGGATGCATGTATCTTTTTGAATTAGTGTTTCATTTTCTTCAGATAAATATCCAGAAGTGGAATTCTTGGATCATATAACAGCTCTATTTTTAATTTTTTTGAGAAATCTCCACACTGTCTTCTATAGTGGCTGTACTAATTTACAATTCCACCAACAGTGTATGAGGGTTTCCTTTTCTCCACATCCTACCAGCTCTTCTTTTTTATTCCAATGACAACCATTCTGACAGGTGTGAGGTAATATCGCATTTTGGTTTCAATTTGCATTTCCCTGATAACTAGTCATGGTGAGCATTTTTCCATATGTCTGTTGATATGTGTATTAAATCTTTGGAGACATGTCTATGTAGGTTTTCTGCCAATTTTTAAATTGGATTGTTTTTCTGGTTTTGGTGTTAAGTTACATGAGTTCCTTATCATTTTTGGATATTAACCCCTTATCAGATGTATCATTGGTGAACATCCTCTTTTATTCAGTAGGTTGTCTTTTCATTTTGTCGATGGCTTCCTTCACTGTGCAAAACTTTTCAGTTCAATGTAGTCCCATTTGGTTTCTCTTTTCTTTTTTTTCCCTTGCCCAAGGAGACATATCAAAAAAGATATTGCTAAGAGTGATGTCAAAGAATTTACTGCTTATGTTTTCTGCTAGAAGTTTTATGGTTTCAGGTCTTACATTTAAATCTTTAACACATTTTGAGTTTATTTTTGTATATGGTATAAGAAAGTTGTTATTTTTATTTTTTTCATTTATCTGTCCTGTTTTCCCAACACCATTTGTTGAGGAGACTGTTTTTACCCCATTGTATATCCTTGCCTCCTTTGTAATAGATTAATTCACCATGTAGGTGAAGATTTATCTCTGGACTCTGTATCCTATTCCACTGATCTATATACGTACCTGTTTTTATGCCAGTACCACATTGTTTTGATTATTGTAGCTTTGTAGTATAGTTTGAAATCAGAAAGCATGATACTTCCTACTTTGTTGTTTCTCAAGATTTCTTTGGCTATTTAGGGTCTTTTGTGGATATATATATATATATATATATATATATATATATATATATATATATCTTAGGGTTAGTTTTTCTCTTTCTGAGAAGACTATTAGTTTTTTAATAACTATTGATAGAATAATCTGTATATTATTTTTGGTGGTAAGAAAATTTTAACAATATGAGTCTTTCCAATCTATGAACAAGGTATATCCTTCTATTTATTTATATCTTGTTGAATTTCTTTCTTCAATATCTTATAGTTTTCAGAGTATAGATCTTTCACCTCTTTGATTAAATTTAGTCCTCACACATAAAGAATCTGAGAGCTTCTAAGAGAGCTACACTTACCAGCTGAATACTCTTACCAAAAAAGATAACTGAAAAATCAGGGATTTTACCACTTGGATAAAAATGTATGTGAAGACCAAGGATTCATTTACCAATATTTGTCAAGAATTTCAAAGATTCTTACTTGAAATAGTCAATAGGTCTTGTCATTTGCCACCAAGGTTAATCCAAGAGAAAATGGATTTTGAGTTATTGAAGTGAATTTTTTGTAAATATGTTATTGTTAAGCATTGGAGGGTGTTATGAAATTACATTTTATGAGCATTTTTGTTAAATCCTTAAAAGGGAACAGATTCTTACTTGTTTCTAACTCTTTAGTTGTAGAACTCTTGTGTAACTAGACTAACATTCTTAATGGGTTAATGCCAGTTTCGCTATATGGTAATAATATGGGCAGAGTTACTACAAAAAGATGCTGATAATATCATCATACAGAATTTCTGTGATTAATTTTGCATAGTGTTCCCTTCAGTATTGTTCTGTTACTTTTAATGCAGTAAAAGTGGATTTGAGCATGGAATGAGAACTCAATATTCATATAATATCTGATTCTATAGCTTAGTATCACAAAATTAATGTAACACCCCCATAGAATACTTTGCAAAGGAAATAAAGTTATTAATTGGTATGTTACAAAAAAATTATTCCTAGCATTTTAATGCTTTTAGATGAAACTGTAAATGGGATTTTTTCCCCCTTATTTTCTCCTTCTGATTGTTTCTTATTGGTGTACAAAAATTCAACAAATTTCTGTATGTTCAATCTATATCCTGCAAATTTACTGAATTCATTTATTAATTCTATTAGCTTTTTGGTGGCATCTTCAGGGTTTTCCATATGCAGTATTATGTCATCAGTAAATAACGAGATTTTTCCTTTTTCCTTTCCAGTTTGGATCTTTTATTTACTTTTCTTGTTTGCTTGCTGTGGCTAGGACTTCCAATACCATCTGGAATAGAAGTGGTGATAGTGGGCATCCTTATCTTATTTCAAGATACTTTTTTATTTCTTGTTTGATTTCCTCTTTGATTCATTGGTTGTTGCATGTTGTTTTGTCTCCATGTATTTGTGTGTGGGGGGGGTTTCTACTTTTCTGCCTGTATTTGATTTCCAGTTTTATGACAATGTGGCCTGAAAAGATGCTTGATATGACTTCAATCTTTTTTAATTTATTAAGGGTTGTTTTGTGGCCTAATATGTTATCTGTCCTGAAGAATGTTCCATGTGCACCTGAAAAAAAAAAGTGTATTCTGAAATATTCTATAAATATTATTAAGTCAATCTGGTCTAATATGACATTTAAAATCGTTTCCTTATTAATTTTTTATCTGGGTGATTAATCCATTAATGTGAATGGGGTATTAAAATCCCCTACTATTACTGTATTCCTGTGTCCATTAATAATTGCTTTATGTATTTAGGTGCTCCTATGTTGGGTACATAGGTATTTCATTGTTATGTACTCTGCTAGGATTGGCCCTTTCAAAATCAGGTAATGTCCTTCTTTGTCATTTTCTCAATTATTTTGTTTTAAAGTCTGTTTTGTCTGATATAAATATTGCTGCCCCAGCTTTCTTTTCATTTCTATTTGCATGTAATATCCTTTTTCATTCCTTCACTTTTAGCTGGTATGTGTCAATTTGAAGAGAGTCTCTTGTAAGCAGCATATAGATGGGTAATGTTTTTTAATCCATTCAGCCACCTTATGCCTTTTTATTGGAAGACTTAATAATGTACATTTAAAGTAATTATTAACTATGTTCTTATTACCACTCTTTAAATTGTTTTTATGTTGTTGTTGTTTTTATAGTTCCCCTCTGTTTATTTCTTCTGTTGATCTCTTCCCTTGTGACTTGTTTTTCTTTAGTATTTTGTTTGGATTCTTTTCTCTTTGTTCTTTGTACATTTTTTTGTATGTTTTTGGTTTGTGGTTACTGTGAGGTTTATGTACGTCATTCTATATTTAAGGTAGTCTATTTTAAGCTCATAGGCATTTAAATTGAAATATATTCTACAAGGATCACATTTTTACTCCCCCTTCTATGCTTTATGTTATTGATGTCATAGTTTAGGTCTTTTGGTACTGTGTATCTCCTGACTACTTATTTTAGTTTGAGTTGAGTTTGATACTTTTTTCTTTTGATTTTAATAGCAGCTTTTTAAATGTGTGATTCACTGTATTTACTATAAATTTGGAATTACCTGTGTAATTTTTTCCTTTCTCATATTTTCTTATTTCTGGTTATGGCCTTTACTGTTTTATTTAGAGAAGACTCTTTAACGTTTCTTGTAAAAGTGGTTTAATAGTGATATACTTCTAGTTTTGCTTGTCTGGGAAGTTTCCCAGACTGTTTATCTCTCCTTCAATTTTGAATGATAACCTTGCTGGAGAAATTATTCTAGGTTGTAGGTTCCTTTCTTTTAGCACTCTTAAAGATGTACTGCCACTCCATTCTGGCCTGTAAAATTGCTGCTGAGAAATCAGCTGATAGCCTTATGGATTTTCCTTTGTATGTAACTCATGGTTTTCTTCTTGCTTTCTTCAAGGTTGTCTCTTTATAGTTAACTTTTGCCATTACAATATGTCTCATGTCGGTCTCTTTGAGTTCATCTTTTTAGGAACTCTTTGTGCTTCCTAGACCTGGATATCTGTTTCTTTTCTCAGGTTAGAAAAGTTTTCAGTCATTATTTCTTTAAATAAATTTTCCATTACTCTTTCTCTTTCTTCTCTTTTTGGGATCCCTATAATGCGAATGTTCAAGCACTTGATGTTATTTCAGAGGTCCCTTAAATTATCCTCATGTTTTAAATTTTTCTTTCTCCTGCTGCTCTGATTAGTTGATCTCCACTAGTCTGTTTCCAGGTTGCTGATTCATACTTCTGCGTTAGTTAGTCTGCTCTTGATTCCTTCTAATGTGTTTTTCACTTCAGTTATTATATTCTTCAGAACTTTTTGGTTCTTTATTATAATTTTTAACTCTTTGTTGAAGTTCTCCCTGAGTTCCTCTATTCTACTTTCGAGTTTGGTGGACATTGTTATGACTATTTCTTTGAATTCTTTATGAGGCAAATTACTTAACTCCATTTCCTTACTGATTTTTTCCTGGGGATTTTTCTTATTCTTTCATTAGAGAGATATTCTTCTGTCTTTTCATTTAGTTTGACTGTCTATGTTTTTTTAAGAATTAAACAAAATAGCTATTCCACCCAGTCTTGAACATGTGGCATTATGTAGAAGTGGGCTCTGTGTAGGCTGAGTGTGTCAGGTGGTTTTGGCAGACTGGAAGAAGCCAAACAATCACCTTAGTCATGCACTGGCCTACTGAGCTGGAGCATCTGTGGGTGGGGAGGTCAGGTGCTTGTAGTAATGCCCTGTTGATCTTACTTGCTCCCTTTGTCCAGGACCAAAATAGACTCAGGTGATACATCTGGGAACATGCTGTAGTGACCTCACAGGTAGGCCAAAGCACGTAGGTAGAGCCCCTTCCCACTTTATAGAGATTGAGGAGGATGTAAACAATGGTGCCGATTGGCCCCTCCAACCCAGGGTAACTCCCTTAGTTCCCAGAGAGCTCCCAGCCTTCTCTATACAGCCTCTCTCATTTGTTGTACTGAAAGTAGTCTTATAAAGAAATGACCTCTATGTAGGCTTTATGTGCCAGGTAGTTTTGGGAAACCAGTTGGAGCCTAGCAGGTACTAAAGGTGCCTAGGACACTGACTTGCTAGTTTAAAGCTGCTCCTGGCAGGGAGGCTAGGTGTGTGTGTTGATGTCCTGTTTGCTCCATTGGTTCAGAGGCAAAAGACCCCACTCAATGCATCTGGGAAGGCAAAAGGCTCCAGGCAATGTAGCTGGGAACAGAGTTGTGGTGATTTTGGAGGTAAGTCAAAGCACCTAAATAGATATTCTGCCCACCTTATCAAAGTGGAGGGGAATGTAAATAATAGTGTTCACTGGGTCTTCTGGCTGAAGAGTTCATGCAGATCCTAGAGAACTACCTCAGTTTCCTGGCCTTCTCTATTCAGTCTCTTTTTCTTGTTTGTTGTTCAGAAGCTGTTCGTTTAGCCCTCAGCTGCCTCTCAGGAGTAATTACTATCTATATATGTGTATATTTGAATTTGCTCATAAGAGGGGGCAAGTTCAGCATTCTCCTATGTGGCCACCATCTTGGACCTAACCCAAGCCTAGTTATTGATGTGATGGTTAGATGCCTCAGCAGGACTGTAGCATAATTAACAGGTGAGAACTTAATGGTTATTGCCAATTGACCCAGTAGCTTGTCAAGTACATCTGTACCTCTACATAGAGCCAATTCCTTATGATGTGTACATTTCTCCCTTTCTCTGTTTTCAGGTAAGAATTAATGTGAATTTTTCATACTGCCATTAACAATTTACCAATGTGAAGAGCTAAGATTCGGGTGGAAGTGGAAGTAATGATAGAAAAAGAAAGAAAGAAAGAAAAAGAAAAAAGAGCAGCTGACTTTGTGCTCCCAACCACAGAGAAAAAACAGATCAGACCAGTCAAAGAGAAGAAAGAGGTGAACATGTGAACAAAGAACAGAGGGAATGTGATGAGGATACAGAAAAACAGATTTATGATAAATACAAATGGGATGAAGGCTATGTGAAGTTGGAATAGTAAGGAGACTGTAGGGGAAGAAAAGGAAAATAAGTGGTGGAACTCAAGAAAAGAATGAGATACAATTAGAGTGAGATAATAAAGAAAAAAAGAAAATGCAAAGCAAAGGAAAAACAAATATAAGTTATTAAGTTACATTTTGGTTTCCATTAGGGGTATTCTTTCCTGGGTAGAGGACAGAGCAAGAAGAAAATGTTTGTAACTTTGTAGGCCTTTCCTACCAAATGCCACATATCAGTCTATTCTAGATGGACTATGCCCCTGGCAGGTTGCTCCAGTTCACTGTGGGGTGACCTGTCTCTCTCTGCACTGTCTTAGTGAGACATGGAATGAGAACACCCTTCAAGGCAGGCAAAATTCCTTTTAGTACAAATGTATCTTTGTATGAGTAATTATTTCTTAAACTCTGATGTTCTTTCATGCCAGATAGTATAGTCTTCTTAATAATACTCATTGGGTTCGGCACATGTTCTATTCAATAGAAAACAAACTAAAAAGCATAGTGTTTATTATTCTGCTTACAATCATGAGTGTTACTTGTTTTATTTGACAGAGATGAATTAATTATAAAGAAACCAAAGTAACTTATTTCCTGTCCTTTGTGATTCTCACATCTTTTGACTGACTGGATATATGACATATCTTCTTCCTGGGCATCAGCTCCCCACCTAGGAGGCTGTATGGAGATAGGAAATTAGAAAGAATAGCTGTGGCCATCATCAGTTAAAACTAAATCTCATGGGATATTATCTTACTCCAAGTAGTAAATTTTTTAAATACTGAGATTTCTCTTTTGTCTTTATTGTATTCCTAATTCATTAATGGCGTTTTGTTCAGCATCTTGTCTTGAGCCCCTTTGTTCTTTAGTACTCGTATTTCATACATGTCAGATTCTCTGATACTTGGACCTGTGTTCAAGCTCATCAATGTCTTTGTTATACTATATTTATACGCGATGAGCTGTTTTCATCTGTTACTCTATAAATGATATCTCTTCAATCTCACTTTACCACTCATTCCTTCCTTAATATTTATTTCTGACTTAATGTCTACTATTTTTTGTGTTTCTCTTTTGAGAAAACAATCTTATCAGCTTATTAGCAAAATCTATTAGCAACTATTTAAGAATTTTAGAATGCATTTAGAATAATTAGTTTAAACTTACATTTTTTCACAAATATCACTGATAATTTTCATATGTTCAAATAAGATTGATATGTTTTCTGAATTTGGGGCTTAAATAAATCAAACAACTTTATCTTAGGGACAAAGAACTCATTTTTGCATGTTATTCACAAAGTGTCTTGACTGTCAGTTTTGGACTAAATGTGAACCTTTGGGGGTTCAAATTCATTTATCCCTGGTAAAATGTGACTTCCTGCTTCTAAGAATAAAGGCTTGAAAAGACTTATTAAAAGGAGTCTCCAAAAAGACTTTTTAAACTTCAAACAAGTCTTACTAAACAACATTTTGATGAGTTAAGTGCACATGAATTAGAAACATATGTATTATATTTCTCTTAAAATACACATGGGTTTAAGAAGGAAAGACGGCGGGGAGACTCTTGGTAAAAATCTATTTTAGGTTTGACTAAATCCAAATCATTTGAAAAATAATTTAAGTAATTTTAAGGATGGGACAAAAGACAGAGTAAAATTCTTAAAAACTTTTGGACATTGAGTGTGTTTTAATTTGTTTTAATCATTTAAACTTACTTGAATAAGAAATTCTGGATTTGTTTAAATTTCTGCTACAATGAAGAGAAAACTGCCTGGGAGCAAAATCTATTTTTTGAAAACTCCAAATGTTTGGGGGAAAGTTTGAAAATCTTGATAATCTTCAATCAAGACCAGAATTGCCTAGAGGAAAAATAAGACTTAATTCAAAAGAGTTGTGACTTTTGTCCTGTTTTTCTGCTCATATTGCATCAGGAAAATTTAAAAACCCTTCCAAACCCTTGTTTTTCCACTTTTCACATTGGTGATGTCATGTGTTCTTTCTCCTCCAAATATACACACACATGCACACTCACATGGAATGCTGAGATTAACTAGATAAATCTTGTCAGCTGTATGAATGTAGAGAAAAGAAAAATCAGTGTTGAATGTACAATACTGAAGTCAGGCATAGTGCCACAGTCCTCAAAAGGAAAAACAACAAAGCATGGATGGTTTCAAAATGATTGGTTTGGTTGATATAAACCTAGAATCATTGGACCAGGATTTGAAAATTTAAGTCCCATTGCTATGTAATGGAGAATCTGATAGTCACAGTTCATATCCGTATCTTGTTCTTGAAATGTTCTTTTTTAATAAATATCAAGGTCTTGGTATCTAAGCAATCCATAGAAATATCTGGTCATTCAAACTGCCTTACAAAATGACTATTGTAGGAGCGGCATAAAACCAAAGTCAAACCTAAAAGTGGCATGAATCTGTGAAAGTCATTTTAAAGCATGCTATAGTTTAGAATACTTGGGACCATAAAAACGTCACTTTCATCCTTCTTGACTTTTGTTTGTTAGTTTTGTTTTTGGTGGAGTGGTAGGTAAAAATTGAACAAAGACAAACCAGTAAAAGAGCTTGGGAAGGTAAGTGTGATGTTAAAGGTTAATTCAGTTTAATAATTATTTGTTGAGCACCTGTGTTATTCCAAGAATTATGCCTAGTATCTGGTTAAAAAGACAAATGAAAAATTGTCTTGAATCTAAGGTGTCTAGAATCTATAGTTGATTCAAATACTGCATCTACCATTAGTAATACCTGTGTGATTGTGATTAACTTACATAACTTCTTTAATCCCTAATTTCCACATCTATACAAATTGGGATAAAATTATCTTTCCTGTAGATATGTTGAGTATTAGTTGAGTTCTGGAAGTTAACACACTGACAAACAGTGGTTTCTCTTGTTAATGTAGTCCTCGGGGAAAACAGAGGAGAAACGGTATATATACTCTGTGGTGGAGGAAGGTGAAGAAATAAAGCCTTTTGAGCTAAGCTTTTGGATTAGTTTATTTTTACTCTGAAACAAACCGCCTCAAAACATAATGACTTAAAATAATGAATATTTATTATATGTTACAAATATGTGGTTTGGTTGCCTGGTTCTTCTAGGCTGAGCTAACTCAGCTAGAGATGAATGTTCTAGAATGGTCTCACTCTTATGTGTGGGGCCTTAGCCGAAATACCTAATGGAGATGGAACAGCTAGAATGGCTTGAATAGTCTGTCTTCATCCAACAGGCTAGCCTGGGCTTATTCTCATGGAGAAAGGGTTTCCAGAAGCAAGCAATGGTGAGTTCCAATGCATAAGCCCTATATTTGCATCACATTTGGTATTGATCCATTGGTGAAAGCAAGTCACAAAACCAAGACCAAATTCAAGAAATGGAGAAATAGATTTCACTTTTTAAGGGAGAAATGGCAAAGTCACGTGGCAAAGGGATATGCGTACAGGGGTGTATGAATATGTTTTGGCCCTTTACTGCAACAATCTACCAAGACCTAAATAAAAGTTATTGAACTTTTATGTGCATAAAAATCACCAGGGGTACTGATATGCCAGATTTACCTCATTCAAGTATTGAGAAAAATGATAATTACATCCCAGATAAAGTTATTTTCATTATGTTTGGCTATGGAATCAACATTGAAGAGTACAAAGGAAAAACTTTAAATTAAAAACCCACTGAATGGAAAGGCTCCCCTGGGTTCCTTTAACTGCTTATAGAGGCATATGGGCATAGTGGCAATATTTAGCTGCCTGTGTGGAGCAAGAAGCCACCAGGTCTAGGGACACCCAAAAAATTCTGAGGCATTTGTGGCTATCCCCTTCCCATGACCTCCACCCCACATCTGAGATAATTAACTGTAAAGGTAAAGTATCTGCTATTGTCAAGCTTGAAAGCCTGCATGTAGTAATTACTAGGCATCTGATGTGTGTGGTCAGTCAGACTGCAGGTTATAACTGAGACCAGCTCATTGGCATAAGCAATTGCTTATCTGCCACACACAGTGCCAGGGTGGAATCGATCATTATATGCCCAGAAAAAATCTTGTATAGAAGTTTGTTAAAAATGAAAATTCTTAAGGAAAATTGACACTTTTCATAAGTTATTTTGATTCGAGTACTTTAGGTTATTCTGACAACACTTGGAGAAACTCTGCTTTAAGTTATCGGTAGGAGTTCTCTGGGTGAAAAGGAAAGAAGGGACATCCCACACAGAGGGTCTAGGATACAGTAAGCAAATAAAATGATAAAGACAGTGAACAACATTGCCCCATAGACATGGAGGGCATGGGGCAAAGTGGATAAAGAAAAAGATAAGGGTAAAAAAGAGGAGAGCAAGTAAGCTGAGGAAAGAAGCTGAATGGTGGACTGATTTCTGAAACGGAAGCCAGGCAAACAGATTATTCATGATTGGGGAGACTTTGTGGGTGGAATATAACTTGAGGTTATAAAATTGACACTACAAATAAGGATAGTTGTAAATATATGACTCATGATAGAACAGGCTTTTCATATTAATTCAGTAAAAAGAGCTTGCTGTGAACTTCAGTGAGTTACTAGTTTAGCTACTTGGTCTCTACTGGAAGTCACACATTGCAGGCCTTCTACTTATTCACATGTATAAACCCCAGGGCCTAATAAATGTTCTCAATCTCTAAGAACCATTTGTGTTTTGTTGTGACTTGGACTGGAATATGTCAATACATCCCTCATATGTTCATTATGATTAATATTTTATGCATATCTGAGATGATTCATCATCTAAATTGTTTGGATGTGATTACTCATTTTAATATGTCACGACTTTTCTGACAACCATTCTGCCTATTGATTCATACCTTTATTCAATAAACATTTACTACATGCTACACTGTACTAAACATCACAGATAAAGCCATGAACAAATAAGACATAAATCTTAGCCTTCTTGGAGCTCACATTCTACTAAAGGAGGCAGAAAATAAAAGATAAGTACAGTAATACCTTGGTTTACGAGCATAATTCGTTCCAGAAACAAAGCACTCATACTGCAAGACACTGCTCGTTAATCATGTTAAAATGTATTATTAGGTTGGTGCAAAAGTAACAGACACAGCTAGATATAAAAGAGGCTGGGAAATGTACTATTTGGCTAATGGAAGATTTCCAGCAATTACTCTCACTATAGAAGGGGAAGAAGAAAGTTTAGTGCCCAATTAGTCATCTCTATCATACTTGCCATGTGGCTATCTGATGCAAGAGCAAATAGGTCTCATTCCCAATGTTCTTCATTACTTCTGCAGGACAGTTTTCCATGTATTATTTTCTGAATGTTTTTCATTTCTTTTTTTAAGTATTTTATTTTTCATTTTTATTAAAATTTATTGGGATGACAAATCGTTAAGTTACATAGTTTTCAATTGTACAATTCTGTAATACATCATCTATATATCACATTATGTGTTCATCATGCTGTCAGTTCTCCTTCCATCACCATATATTTGACCCCGTTTACCCACATCTACCACCCTCCTCCCCGCTTACCCTCTGGTAACCACTGAACTATTGTCTGTGTCTATGAGTTTTTGTTTCTCTATTTGTTCGTCTTGTTACTTTGTTACATTCACTTTTGTATCCCACATATCAGTGAAATCACATGGTTTTCGACTTTTTCTGTGTGACTGATTTTGCTTAGCACAATAATCTCAAGATCCATCCATGTTGTAGCAAATAGCACTATCTCATCTTTTCTTATGGCAGAGTAGTATTCCATTGTGTATAATATATGCACCACATGTTTTTTTTTTTATCCAATCATCTGTTGAAGGATACTTTAGTTGTTTCCATGATAACAAGTCTTGGAGAGACTGTGGAGAAAAAGGAACCCTCATACACTGTTGGTGGGAATGCAGATTGGTGCAGCCACTCTGGAAGGCAGTGTGGAGTTTCCTCAAAAAATTAAGAATAGAGTTACCATATGACCCACCAATCCTTCTTCTGGGTATATACCCAGATCTGAAAACATTTATCTGTAAAGGCATATGTGCTCCAATGTTCATTGCAGCTTAATTTTTATTTTTTTAAAGTAAATTTATTGGGGTGACAATGGCTAGTAAAATTACATAGTTTTTAAGTGTACAATTCTATAATGCATCATTTATACATCACATTGTGTACTCACCACCCAGAGTCACTTCTCTTTCCATTACCATATATTTTATCCCCTTTACCATCTTCTACCATCCTATTTTTAAAGTATTTTTTTGTAGTTCAGGTCTGCTGGTGATGAATTTATTGAAGTCTGGTCTGCCTGAAGTCTTTAATTCAGCTTTGTTTTGGGATATAGAATTCTAAATTGACTATTTTTTTTCTTTCAGCATTTAAAGATAATGCTTTTTACCTTCTCACTTGGATTGTTTCCAGTGATAAATCTGCTTTAATTTTTATTTTGTTCCCCTGTTCATAATGTGACTTTTGCCTAGCTGTGTTTAAGACTTCCTCTTTTTTGCTGTTTTGAAAAACTTGATGATGATGATGTGTCTTTTTTTTTTTTTAATTTTATTAGTTTTCGGTGTACAACACAATACAATAGTTATACTCTTTACCCCCCAAAGTGAAAACCCCCCTCCCCCAGTTCGCCACCCCACTCCCCCCCATATCATACATATCCATCACAACTCCCCTGACTCCCCTCCACAGTGTACTCCACATCCCGTGACCACCTACATATTCAGTTGCAGTTGGCATACAATACTATACAACACCAGCTTCAGTTGTACAGTGCAGTGATCAAGCCTGTACTCCATCCATGAAGTGGTCTCCCTAACAAGACATGTGACTATCTGACACGCCACAAAATTTTTACAACATTATTATATTCCCCGAACTCTGTTTCATATCCCTGTGGCAATATCGTAGTTGTCTATTTATGCTGTCTAATCCCTTCCCCTTCCCTCCCATCCCCACCCCTCTCCCAACTAGCAACCCTCAGTTTTTCCTCTACATCTATGAGTCTGTTTACTTTGATCGTTCACTCAGTTCTTCAGACTCCACACACAAGTGAGATAACATGGTACCTGTGCTTCTCCGACTCACTTATTTCTCACAACATAATAGTCTCTTCACAACATTATCAATTACATTCCCAGAACTGCCCCCATATCCCTGCGGCAACATTGTAGTCCCACATACACTGTCCAAAACCTTCCCCCTCTCCCTCTTCCCGACTCCCTCCCAACCAGCAACCATCAGTTTTTCCTTTATATCTGCTTGATATGACGTCAATCTTCTTAAATTGTCTCTCTGGGTTAGCTTGTTTACCCCTTTCTTTTGTTTAAAAAAGCCCTTTTAACATTTCTTGCAATGCTGGCTTGGTGGTAATGAATTCCTTAAGCTTATTCTTTTCTGAGAAGCTCTTTATTTCTCCTTCAATTTTAAGTGATAGCCGTGCTGGATAGAGCAATCTTGGTTGTAGGCCTTTATTTTGTGTCACTTTGAGTATCTCCTGCCACTCCCTTCTGGCCTGCAGAGTTTCTGTAGACAAGTCAGCTGTTAGTCTAACAGGAGTTCCTTTGTATGTAACCTGCTGTCTTTCTCTTGCAGCCTCTAGGATTCTGTCTCTGTCTTTAACCTTTGCCATTTTCACTATGATGTGTCTTGGTGTGGACCTGTTTGGGTTCAGCTTGTTTGGAACCCTCTGCACTTCCTGGGCATGTATGTTGATTTCCTTCACCAGGGTAGGGAAGTTTTCAGTCATTATTTTTTCAAATACCTTTTCGACCCCTTGCTTCTTCTCTTCTCCTTCTGGTATCCCTATGATTCTAAGGTGGTTGCGCTTCACCTTGTCCCATAGGGCTCTTAATCTATTTTCATTGTTTTTTATTCTTTGGTCTTTTTGCTGTGCCAACTGGATGAGTTCTGCTATTTTATCTTCCAAATCGCTGATCTGCTCCTCTGTTTCATCTACTCTACTGGTGATTCCTTCGAGTGTGTTCTTCATTTCAGTTATTGTATTCTTTAGTTCTGACATGTTGTTTTTTATGGTTTCCCTATCCTTCTTTATGTCCTCGCTAAGTTCCTTAAACATTCTTATCACCAGTGTCCTAAACTGTGTTTCTGAAAGGTTAAAGGCAATGAAATAATGCTTGGAGCTGCTCAGTCAGAGGTATGAGAAATGCTAAAGCCAGATGCTACTTGTTTGGGTTTTGCAAACCTTTAAGACATTTCAGGAACGTCTGTAGCATGAGCCAAGACAAGCTGTTTATACAAAAAAGCCACTGGAAGGAGCTTGGGTAGGCCCTGAATTTTGGTGGGGGAGGGTCTCAGGGAATCAGGGTGAATGAAAAGTGTTAGCTAGGTTGATGGAGAAACAAAAATGGCAGTCATCTGTGTCAGCACACTGGGAGAGGAAAACGCTCAACAACAACAACAAAAAAAAAACAATGGCTTCTGCCTACTTTTCTGGGAGAAAGTTGCCCTTCCAGTCCATTCCCCGAAGCCAGACAACACAGTTCCACTTTTCAAGCTGTTGCCCCAGTGCTGGAGCTCAGAGTGAGTGAGTCCTTCAGCAAGTAAGTCCATGTGTGAGCCCTTTAAGATGAGTGCCTGAAACTTCAGTCACCCTCTGTCTAACTCAGCCACAATCTGTGCTGTTTTTCAGTCTGAAGTTGTGGGATTTCTCTCTCTGGCACTGGAATTCTGGGCTGGAGAGCCTGGTATAGGTCTGGGAGCTCTTGCATCTCCAGTGGGGCCTTCTGCAGCTGAGCTATCTGACCTGATTTTTAATGGTCACACACAGGTGTGAGGCCAGACTGTTCTGTATCTCTTCCTCTCTTACTAGTCTTGAGGTGTCTTCTTCTGTCTGTCCTTAGGTGCAGGGCTTCAGTTCAGCTAGACCTCAGATGATTCTCAATTATGGTTTTTCTGTAGTTTAGTTGTAATGTTGATATGGTCATGAGAGAAGGTAAGCACAGCGTTTACATACTCCACCATCTTGACCAGATCTTTAGATCAGTTTGGATTGGTTTTTGTCTTCACCATGGGTCATATCCTCTTACTTCTTTGCATATCTGGTAATCTTTGATTAGATGCCAGACATAGTACATTTTATTTTGTTGGATGCTGAACTTTATGTATCACTATAAATATTCTGGAGTTTGTTGTAGAATGTAGTTATTTGGAATCAGGTTGATCTTTTCAGGTGTTTCTTTTAAGATGGTACCATGTTTTATGTAGGACTAATTATATCTTCATTAGGGATATAAGGCACCTCTGAGTACTCTACTCAGTACATTGTGAATTATCCACTCTGGCTGTTTGGCATGGGCACTATTCACAGCCTTGTGTGAGCTCTACATACTGTTTCTTCTAATTCTTTCAGGTTCTTTCAAGGTCTTTTCCTTTGCCTTGGGTCCTTTCCCAATGTGCATGTGATGATCAATGTTCTGCTGAATACCACAGAAAAATCTCTAGAGATCTCCAGGGTTCTCTCTGTATACAGACCTTTATTCTCCAGTACTCTGCTCTGTGGCCATTAACCTCCTTTGTTTCTCTCAGTTCTCAACATTGTCCCTTCAACTCAAGATATGTGCAAGACTCCATATGGATTCTCCTTTTCTGTGCCATATCGTGGAAATTCTCTCAAGGCATAGTGTATTTTTACCATCAACTGGGACAATTATAAAATTCAATCCTTTTGTTTCCTGTCTCCCATAGATTATTTTCTTTTGTTGTCTGCTGTTCAATAGCTTAAAAATTATTATTTTATATATTTGTCTGTTTTTTCTACTTGTTTCATGTGGGAAGTTAAATCTATTTCCTATTATTCCATCTTTAGTAGAAGCGGAAGTTGGCAGTATGGTATGATTTATGTTTTGTTTCGTCTTTGTGTTCACTTCTTAAAAATATTATACCAAAGCAGTAATTATAATAAATATTTTCTAAATGGAAAAGATGCTTATGTTTAAAAGTTATAGAGAACTGTAAAATTTTCTAGTGTAGTTAGGAGTTGTCTGTCCTCTGAAGGAATTAATTATCCAGATAAAGATAATTACTCTGTTTTGTTTTATCTCAGTTTATCACTTATTTCTGAATCTATTTCAAATATTACTTGTTTGATATACTAAATTATTTTTTCATTTGTTGTAATCAGATATATGTATGTACATATATGCCATCCTGTTTTTTTTCCCCCTCTGTATACATTTTTGTGTAGATTTTGGTACTTCAGTAGTTAAAACAATTATAAAATTTGGTTTTAATATTTTTTCTTTGGCTAATACTGTCAGATGTTCATAAATAACACATTTTACTGGGCAAAAATCAAACAAGCAATTAAACAAAAACAATGTAATCTTTACCTTAAAGAAACCATCCTTCCAGTCACTTTATAGAGAGATAAAACATATGGAAGAAATTTGGAAGAAGCTGACCTACAAGGATGTTTATATAAAAATATTATTGTTTTGACAAAGGCCATGCAAACTTGACTGCTCAAATCTCTGTTCGGAGACTCAGAACATTAGGAATAAGAGAACATAAAAACTTTGGGTCTCACCAAACTTCAAGGTGCTTTTTAGCCGTAGTTTGGGAGTGGTCACATCTGCAAATTTATTAAAAGAAAGGCATTGTTTTTGCTTCATTTGCTATCTGGAGTAAAGTTCTATAGGCATTCTGACAAAAATAGGTCATCATCATCAAAGAGAGAGAGGTGGAATAAGAGTTTGCAGAAATTCTTGGAAAGACTAATCATATACAAAAAAAAAAAAAGTGTAACAGCAATAAGATAGGCTTTAGGACAGCAATAGGACAAACTTTACTGAAATAAAACAAAACCTAGGGCTGTGGAGATTGAATGAGCCAAAAAAGATAATTAAAAGGTTGACATGATGCCCAGGGAAACAATTTAAAAATTGAAGTGGGGCCAGCAGAGTGGCACAGTGGTTAAGAGCTGGCTCGGGAAGCCAGCAGCCCCGGTTCGGATCCCACACGTGAGGGCCAGTGACATTGCCCTCTAAAACAAATAAAAAAAAATTGAAGTGGAGTTTGACCTCTAATCCCCAAATCTTCAGACTTCCTCAAATCCACTCTAAAAAAAAAGGGGGGTAGGGGACACAAATGACTGAAGATCATCCACTTTCCAGCGAGGGAGAAGAGTAAACCCACAATTTAGTTTTTCAAAGAACCATGTTCTTTTAGAGTCTATTAAGACATGATCCTCAGGGTTAATAGAGAGATTTTTTTCACCTCACTGAGGGGTTCATTTCTCATGTTTTTGTTTTTGGTTATTTACTACCAAACTGTAAAAGTGTTTGAGAACTTTTTCTTCTCAATCTCTGTCTCATTTGAATTCAACACTCTACAGTTTGCCTTCCCCCAGTGCATACAATTATCACTTCTCCACCCTAATTAGTTTCCAAGCTGCCTATATTCTCTTCCTCACTTTTATGATGTTGGCTTTATGTATTTTTATCCCTTAATTAGCTTTTGATTTATCTCAATGCACGGTGTCTTCAAGTACTTTTTTTTTTTTTTTGCATTTATATACTTTCAGTACTGCTTTACAGTACACTTTATTATTTTTTTTAGTATATCCTTTTTAAAATCTGGTTTCTTACTTAACATAGCTCAAATCTGTTCTTGCTGCAAAATATTAAATCTCTGAAAAAAGAAAAAAAATGTATTGAGTGGTTGGGTTTTTTTTTTTGTTTTTTTTTCTGTAATGGTGCACAACCCATAGCCAGATCAATTTTTAAAAGGATGTACTATTTTTCCCTTGAGATTCCTGGAGTTTGTCAGTGATGACAATTACTTTCTATTCATGTTAGGAAACTTCTCCCTTACAGATCACATTTGTGCGTTGGTAATGCCTTAAAGACTGTAGGATGTAGACATCTGAAAAGTGTGATTCTTGACAGACTGTTTACGTACTAAGGTGTAAAATTCCCCAAAAATCTGCTCTGCCATTTCTGTTGCCCATGGGGGTTGAGAAATCTGATAGCTCCTATGTTGGTAGTTGTCTAATCATGTTACATTGCTCATCTGTTCCCATTGACTATCACTCAGTAAAATATTACATCAAAATTTCTAAAAATATACAAATAGTTTTTTCCTTATGATTTTTATAATGTTTTAATGTTAACTTACTCCTGCCAGTTCATTGCACATAGCAAGAATTTACGTTGACACATTTTAGTGTTTAAGTAAAAAGTAAATATACTAGTTAAAAGTGAGAGGAACAAATATGAAAATATAAAACACTTAAAGTTTTGCCATTGTGACAATGGCCATTGCAGTCTTGGTTTGTTATAGTTTTCATTTTACTTTTAACTACCCAAATTCTGGGTTTAAGCTCCCTGATTAAAATGAAATGCGTGATTCTGTTTTTAGATGTCATTAGTAGAAATTGCCTTTAACTCACTTGCATGAGAGGATTATAAGCTAAAGGAATCTTTGAATCATTTGAAAATTGGAAAGCTTGGGTAAATAATTATAATGAGGAGTGGGGGGAAGAAGGAGGAGCACATGGGGTGGGGGGAATGATTGATTTATTTAGTAATATCTAATCAATTTACTTAGCAATATCCAATCAATTTATTTAGCATTATACAATAGCGAAAGACAAAGGCAATCAAGGGAATCAAAAGAATGCAATCAAAAGGATATGCAATGACAGAAGGTAAAAAGCAGTCAAGATTAAACTACACACACATTAATAACAATGTTATGCCAAAGAAGCTCACCAACCCATGGGAAGAAAACACTGGTCAGGTCGGGAACCAAAAGACCTTGTCAGGTCTGCGGCTGGAAATTGGGGCATTCCCCAACGTTGTAAGCTGCATGCTGTTAATCTCACCAAACCATGGGGAACAACACTGGAACCATCCAGACCTCACCAGGTCCGCAGCTGGAATTTAGTACATCTCCCGATACTGTAAACTGCAAGTGTGAAACAATCCAATCTTGAAAATTAGTCCTGAAACAGCAATCCCCTGTAATAGCAATCCCTGAAATAGCAATCCACCCTATGCCAATTGAAGTCTGTCTTACACATCGTTTTAGATGTACCTTAGAGTCAAGCTCCTTGTTCCTGCCTCCCCCTCAGGAAATGGCCTGTTCCGGGAGGGTTGGCAGTTACTGTGATAAAAATATTGCTTATCCAGCTAATGAAAACAATACCTACTGTTCTTGCCTGGGACCATAAGCCCAAGGCTTTCCAAAACTTGGCAATGTGCTTGTCATGTCATTCTGGGAGAAACAGACAAAGAGAACTTCACCCCGTATCTCCCTGCCAGGGAGGGAGAAACAGCTCAAAAGGAACAAAAAGAAACAGACCAACCATCACCTTATGTCTTCCCTGCTGGGGATGAGACTAGGGAGGAATCACATCAGTCAATGAAGGCAAATTTTCCTACCCTAACATCTTAACCTAACATCTTTCCCACAATAATAAACAGGCAGCTTTTCTGTTTAAGTCACTAACTCAGTCAAGCTGCTTAAATATTCTAACCTCATCTGTAAAATTGAGATAATGAAAATCTTTAGCTCACATGATTTCAGTGAAGGTTAGATGAGGTAATACATGTCACAGTGCCTGTCTCATAGGAAATGTCCAATATATGCTGGTTTTAATTATTATTTGACTGAATGGATTGAATCAGATTACATTTAAGCTTTAAGCCAGTATATTGTGTCTAGTACATTAAAGGAAGTATTATATTAAGCTTTTCAGTATCCAGAGTAACCTTGCATTTTTCAATACATACACATTTCTGTGTGTAGGATGGTCATGTTGGATAAGAAAAGTGGGTTGTAATCTAATTATTTAACCAAATCTATTTCATCAGACAGCTGAAATTACATTCACTTCATGACTAGATAACTTGATCACAAGAAATAAGGCAAGGCAGATACTTTAGGAGGGAACATGACTTGGTCCAAGGGGACTTGGCACTTCTTAATTGTATCTGGTCAACTATGGAAGACAAAGAAAAGGGCAGGTGACTGCAAGGGATGGTATGGGAACAGGGCAAATTGAGGGATAGTGATGACTACATAACTATTATGAAATATGTGACAAATAATCCATAATAGTGAGAATTTATCTCACGAATAGTTTTATAGTTTAGGAAGAATTCGCTGATAAAACTTTTTTATTCTAGGGGCATCAAGGACTTATTTTTTAAATGCCCCAAATTTGCCAGCCACAGTGATAAATATGTTACATCTATTGTTTTACTTGATTTTTAAAACCATAAGAGAGATAGTCTCATCTTTGTTTTACAGAGAGATAGTCTCATCTTTGTTTTACAGATAAGGAAACTGAGGCTCTGAGATTTTAGTAATTTTTCAACGGTACATAATTGGCAAATGGGAGAAATGTGTTTGAGCACAGATATGCTTGATTGTAGTATGTCCATGATTAGTCATCTGTGCTCTTACTATTGGGCTGTATTGCCTGTCTTTCATAATATTTCAGTCTTTGAGCTATTGGAAGTTGACCTTGTTTCTGAGCTAGTAAGACTCATGATGTGTCAGTTTGGGCTGTATAGGTAACCAAATATTTATCAGTGTATATTCACATATCTACCTCTTGGAACTATGGGCTATCTTGAACATTCTACGGTCAGACCTGCATCTGTGGTCCCAGTGGCCTGTATAAAGGTATTTAAGGTGGTGCCTTGATTTTTAGATACCTGAGTGGATTCTTCCTGTAGCTCTGTTAGAAGCTTTCTACAGACTTTAGAGCTGTAAACTTAAGCTAGTAAATAGTTAGCACTCCCTTGTTCACCTCAGGAAAAAAAAAAAGCAGCATGAAGCACAGGGAGAAAGTGAAGAGAGGCTGCTGTGTGAAGTTGCTGTGTAGTACTTCACAGTCTTGCTTCTTTCATATAATAGGGAAGACTTGAAAACAAACTGAATTTTGTGGGCCATTGACACCGCAAGTCTTCTAGTATAAGTCAACTTCCTGGAAGAAATGTAATAATCTCTTTGGTCACTGTGAAATATGATCGATGTTCATGAACATTGGGGAAATGAGGACCCTAAAAGAGACACTAATAGTAGCTGCTTGGCAACTGCTAAGACCAGGAGCTCTGGGAACTTTCAACTAGAGGAGATAGAGTAGAGAGAGCCCTTTAATAGTAATAGTCACAGGCAACTGCTGTCATCCCAAGAAGTTGCAAGTGCCCCCAAGAAATTGGACTAGAAGAAATGCCCAGTAGGAACAGTCACTGAGAGCCTACCAACAAGTTGCTTTGTTGTTAACGTACCTGCAATGGTAAGAGAAGATAGAACATTTAGCTGAGGAGGCCATACCCAGCCCTCTTAATCATCTCAAAATAACTACTCTTGTAATACAGTATGAGTGACTATCAATGTCTACTTACTTCCAGGAGAGATAAACATTACCATTTTTTTTTGGCTCCTATAACTAATTACCACAAACTTAGTGGTTTAAAACAACACACATTTATTATCTTCCTGTTCTTCAGGTTAGAAGTCTGACTTGGGTTAAAATCAAAATGTTGGCAGGGCTGTTTTGTTTCTGGAGGCTCTACAGGAGAAAATCCATGTGCTTGCCTTTTCTAGTTTCTAGAGGCTGACTAAATTTCTTAGCTCTTGGCCCTCTTCCCCCATTCAAAGCCAGAAATGTTGGGCCAGTTCTATAATCATATCACTTTGATTTTCTTTGCTAGCCACATCTTCCTCTCACTCTGACTCTCTGGCCTCCCTCTTTCACTTTTAAGGACCCTTGTGATTACATTGGGCCATCCAGAAAAATTCAGAATAATCTCCTTATCTTAAATTCAGTTGGTTAGCAACCTTAATTCTATCTGAAACCTTAATTCCCCTTTGTCATGTAACCTAACATATTCATATATTCTGGGGATTAGGACATGGACATCATTGGATGGCCATCATTTTGCATACCATAATGGGTTTTCAATATAGATCTCATTGAAGAGAGAGAAGATTCCCACCAAGAAAACTAAGCTAGAGGTGTTTTGGGCAATATAAATAAACATGAATCTGCTTTCAATGAACCTGAAGGGAGTGAGTAGGAATAGACTCTAATCAGAGAATCTCCAAAGAAAAGTAAATTTTCAATTGTGATAAACATTACAATGACAAAGTATGGTTTCTAAAAGAGGGAACAGTGACTCATTTAAAAAGGCTTCTCTGAGGAAGTCTTGATTGAGTTTAGATGTAACAAGAGAGTTAAACTACATGAAAATAAAAAATAGCAAGAGGGAGAGGATGGAAGATGGTGGCATCACTGGTCAAGGCTAGAACAGGATCGAACAGAAAGAATGTTGGGAAGTGTGAGGGGTGTCATGCATGATGAAGCTAGAGGAGAACACAGGGCCAGATCTTGTAGGGCCTGGCCACCATATTCACTACTTAAACATTTATTTTAAGCTCAGTGGAGTGTTAGTGAAGAATGTTAAATAGAAGCCTGAAATGGAATCTGTGTAACTGAATATTTGTCTTCTGAAAAATCATTCTTGGTACAGTTTGATGAATGGATTAAGAACGGCATGCCAGTAAAAGGAAGCCAAGTAGATCTAGAGGGATCAGTTAAGTCTCCGACATGATTGACCCTGATGAGAGGGGGTAGTTAGTTGGTTTGGTAGAACTTTGGTAGTGACCATGTAAATGGAAAAAAAAATGGACATATTGAGAGTTATGTCAGAGGTAAAATCACTAGGACCAAAGTAGGGATTCAATATGAGAAGATGATGAAGAGAGATACAGTAAAACCTTGTTTTGTGAGCATAATTCATTCTGGAAACATGCTTATAATCCAAAGCACTTGTATATCAAAGCAAATTTCCCCAAAAGAAATAATGGAAACTCAGATGACTTGTTCCACAACCCAAAAATATTCATATAAAATTATTAAAATACTGTAATATAATACAAAATAATAAAGAAAATACAAACTATAAAGATGAACAAATTAACCTGCATTTACCTTTGAAAACTTTTGTGGCTGGTGTGAGGGAGACAAGGAGGATTATTGTGTAGGACGACTTTCACTATCACTAACGAAATCATGCTATTGGCTCAATGGAAACTGTTTCTTTCTGAGCAACTTTAACAAGGAACCTATCCAATGACACTTGCTTTTCCCTCCTTTTAAGGATTTCGTGGAAATGTGACATTGCGTTGTCATTAAACAGATTCATTGCTTGCACTGCTACAGCCTTATTCGGGTGGTGTTTTCTACAAAATTTTGCACTGTTTTCCACATCTCCCTAATCTGAAATGAGGGATTCTTCCACTTTTTTCTCCTCCTCTGCAGACGATATCTCCTCCATAACCTCCGAGCATGGGAGACGATCACCCACAATTCCGCAGAGAGAGAGAGAGAGAGAGAGAGAGAGAGAGAAGAACCATTGCCTCAGTTGTGATCATATGACGTTCGGCATCATGTACTACTCATACTGCAAGACATTGCTCATTTATCAAGTTAAAATTTATTAGAACTGTTTGCTCATCTTACAAAACTTTCGCAGAACAAGTTACTTGCAATCCAAGGATTTACTGTATACTGAGAATGATTTCTGTTTCTAATGGTTTGTGGGGTTTGGCCAGGTATTTTCTTGTTTTGGGTCTTTACTTGTTGCTATTTTCCCTAGGGCCTTGATTCATCTGAGCCTGCATCTGACCACATTACAAGCCCATCACCTGTGTCACCATCTCTACTCCCATGGAAATTATTTCTTGTTTTGTCCTAATGTTGGGCAACCTCTTTTGGTAGGTTGGTCTTTAAAGTTGGCCTCTGCTCACTCTACTATAGATGACCACATTAGTCTTTCTTTGCCAAATTCTCCTGCTATTAAGTGTCCTTTCTGATGTGACCCAGTGAAACTTTGATACAGAAAGTACTTGTTTGGCGGTAACAGATGATCTTCTGGGGCCTCTCTATTGCAGATTTTGCCTTACATTTTCAGTTTAATATTTGAACACCACCTTTGAACCATTGAAGGATGACTATCATGATTATTCCTGCTGTTCACATATGAGTCATTAGGGCTGAGTACCTCCCATCACCACCTGATTGGCCTTGATATGTTACAGTGTTCAGAATTACATCATCTCACTTTCCTTCTTTTTCTGCAAGGACATGCTAACCTGAGTGATTTGGTTTTCTAATTGCTATTTAATTAGCATCCTGGTGATGATATCTAATCTGACTATGATAATTCTAGTCTAATTTAGTCTGAATGTGGGCTATAAAAATTAATATTTTAAATATTCTAAAAATTAAAATATTCTCTAAAGAATTGAACAAGGACTTCCAATTGGCCTTTTGACTTCAAAGAACTTTATCATTTTATAGAACAACAAACAACCAAATTCATAGTGAAATCACAATGGACTGCAATAATCACTTTGTGGACACTATTCCTATCCTTCAACAATTCTGAACAGCAGGCATTATTATATCTATTTTACAAATGAGAGAACAGAGATGACTCATAGCAGTTAAATATTGCAGCAACTGAATAACTTAGAGCAAGGTAAAATATTTTCCCAAAGCTGCATTTTATTTTATTTATTTATTTTTTAATTTTTTTGGAGGGCAGTGTCACTGGCCCTCATATGTGGGACCCAAACCAGAGCCACTGGCTTCCCAAGCCAGCACTTAACCACCACACCACTCGGCTAGCCCCAAAGTTGCATTTTAATAACTGATGGAGCTGATACCAAAGATTTGTTTTCTTTACTTTTATGCTGGTTTGCTTCCTCCTGGGCTATAAATATATGCCTTTGAGTAAGACCAACACTACTTTCCAGTCCTAGCCCATTTCCTGAAGTCCTCAAGTCCTTTGGAGTCAGAAGAGAAGCTGTATTGGACCATGAAACTTAATTATGCTGATAGCATTTTAGCACCCATTCTTTTAACAAATTGGTGGTCACGTGGCTCCTTACCTCAGATTTTGGAAGTGGCTGTTGGTGCTGCCATTGCTACAGGGAACTACACTAATGTCTTAACTTCCAAATTAATAGTCCCCTGCTTTCAGGTCTCCTCTTTCAGATCTACTCACTCCATGGGTGATTCCAGCTAAGAAAGGCCTAAGTATGGTATGGCACTGCTGAGTGATCTTGAAGCTATACTCTTTCTCTGATCCCAACAGTCTTATTATTGTGATTTGCATTTTTGTTTAAATTGATTACTTCTAGGGTTTATGTTCAAACCTGCTGAATAAACATGTTTCTGATTACCCGTGGCCCCCCCGCCCCACCCCGCCCCAGGTTGCTTAGTTGCACTTTTCTAAATGGAATCTCGTTTTCTTCTTTTTCTCCCTACACTTTTTTCTAAAATTTATTTTTTATTTTTCCCATTTTTTTTATTAGTTTGAGGTGTACAATACAATGCAAGAGTTATACTCTTTACCCCCCAAAGTGACAAACACCCCCCCAGTTCGCCTCCCCACTCCCGCCCCATATCATACATATCTATCACAACTCCCCTGACTCCCCTCCACAGTATACTCCACATCCTGTGACCATCCACATATTCAGTTACAGTTGGCATACAATACTATACAACATCAGCTTCAGGTGTATAGTGCAGTGATCAAACCTCTACTCCATCCATGAAGTGGTCTCCCTAACAAGATATGTGACTATCTGACATGCCACAAAATTTTTACAACATTATTATATTCCCCGAACTGTGTTTCATATCCCTGTGGCAATATTGTAGTTGTCTATTTATGCTGTCTAATCCCTTCCCCTTCCACCCCCATCCCTACCTCCCTCCCAACTAGCATCCCTGTTTTTCCTCTACAGCTACGAGTCTGTTTATTTTGATTGTTCACTCAGCTCTTCAGACTCCACACACAAGTGAGATCACATGGTACCTGTCCTTCTCCAACTGACTTATTTCACGCAACATAATAGTCTCTTCACAACATTATTAATTACATTCCCAGAACTGCCCCCATATCCCAGCAACAGCATTGTAGTCCCACCTACACTGTCCAAAACCTTCCCCCTCTCCCTCTTTCCCACTCCCTCCCAGCCAGCAACCATCAGTTTTTCCTTTATATCTGCTTGATATGACTTCAATCTTCTTAAATTTACTGAGACTTGTTTTGTGGCCTAACATGGTATATCTTGGAAAATGTCCCATGTGTACTTGAGAAGAATGTATATTCTGTTTTTTCAGGGTGAAATGCTCTAAAAATATCAACGAAGTCCATCTGGTCTAAAGTATCATTTAAGGCCCCTCTTTATGTGTTGATTTTCTGTCTAAAGGGTCTGTCCATTGGTGACAATGGTGTTGAAGTCCCCTACTATGATAGTGTGACTACTGTTGATCTCTGTCTTTATGTCTGTTAAAATCTGCTATATGTAATTAGGAGTTCCTATGTTGGGTGCATAGATGTTTATTAGGGTTATAGTGTCCTTCTTTGTCTTTTATTGTAGTCATTTTAAAGTCTGTTTTGTCCAAAGTAAGTATTGGTACTCCAGCTTCTTTTTTTTTTTCTCATTTCCATTTGCATGAAATATCTTATTCCACCTGTAAACAGCATATACATGGGTCCTATTTTCTTATCCACTCAGCCACTCTCTGTCTTTTGATTGGAGCATTTAGCCCCTTCACATTTAAAATGATTATTGATTGGTGCATATGTATTGCCATTTTGTTATTTGTATTCCTGGTCTTCCTGGGTTAGCTTGTTTACCCCCTTTCTTTTGTTTAAAAAAAGCCCTTTTAACATTGCTTGCAATGCTGGCTTGGTGGTAATGAGTTCCCTAAGCTTATTCTTTTCTGAGAAGCTCTTTATTTCTCCTTCAATTTTAAGTGATAGCCGTGCTGGGTAGAGCAATCTTGGTTGTAGGCCTTTATTTTGTGTCACTTTGAGTATCTCCTGCCACTCCCTTCTGGCCTGCAGAGTTTCTGTAGACAAGTCAGCTGTTAGTCTAACAGGAGTTCCTTTGTATGTAACCTGCTGTCTTTCTCTTGCAGCCTCTAGGATTCTGTCTCTGTCTTTAACCTTTGCCATTTTAACTATGATGTGTCTTGGTGTGGACCTGTTTGGGTTCAGCTTGTTTGGAGCCCTCTGCACTTCCTGGGCATGTATGTTGGTTTCCTACACCAGGGTAGGGAAGTTTTCAGTCATTATTTTTTCAAATACCTTTTCGACCCCTTGCTTCTTCTCTTCTCCTTCTTTTATTCCTATGATTCAACGGGGGTTGCATTTCACCTTGTCCTATAGAGCGCTTAAACTATTTTCATTGTTTTTTATTCTTTGGTCTTTTTGTTGTGCCAACTGGGTGATTTCTGCTATTTTATCTTCCAAATCGCTGATCTGCTCCTGTGCTTCATCTACTCTACTGGTGATTCCTTCGAGTGTGTTTTTCATTTCAGTTATTGTATTCTTTAGTTCTAACAGGTTGTTTTTTATGGTTTCCCTATCTTCTTTATGTCCTCGCTAAGTTCCTTAAACATTCTTATCATCAGTGTTCTAAGCTCTGTCTCTGAAAGGTTGGCTCCCTCGGTTTCATTTAGTTCCATTTCTAGAGGTTTCTTTTTGATCTTTTACTTGTGACATGTTTCTTTGTTTCCCCATTCTGGCTGTCACTCTGGGATTGCTTTGATGTATTAGACAGATCACCAGGAAAGCCCTGGCTGGATCACACAGGCACACAGCTCATGGCCCAACACTCCCAGGGAAACTCCCAGTCTCAGCCTGTCCGAATCAGTCACTCGCAGATCAGGCAGAGCAGCCCAACAACCAATCACCAGACTGGCAACTCTGCAAGTGCAGTGCAGAGAGCGGAGACCCGAGGCAGCTTGTGCACTCCCGCATCTCAGTGAGCAGCCTGTTGGAGCCAGAGGGCACCCACCCAGCATTTCCCTGGCAACGCAGTATAAGCCGGGTGGAGGGTGGGGATCCAAAGCCGCCTGCACGCGCGCATGCACGCACGCACACACACGTATTTCTGCACCAATTCCACCAGACCAATGAGGTCTGGGACCTGATCCTCCGTGGGAGGGCCCAAGCCTGACAAAATGGCACCCTCCCTACACTACTTGTGTGCAGGCCCCACACCACGGGAACAACAGTCCAAAAACCTCCAGCCTTTGCACCGAAGGTGCTCAGTTCAGTCTTTCCCCGCAGGCTCCCGGGCCCGGCCCACACAGCCACTCTCTCCACCAGCAACCAGGCAAGTGCTCACCAGCGAGCAAGCCAGGGCACCAGCCCCACCGATTCTCCGGCTGCTCCCAGCCTCACCGAGCCGAACAAAGAGAGTCCTCACTAATTTACTGCCAGCTATCCTAGAACTTCTCTTCCCAGCAAAGGAACCCTGGGCCGGTAAGCCTGGCGTGCAGCTGGAGGGTCTCTCCCCCAACTGGAGAAGCCTCCCCACAGCTGGGACCTCCCCCACGGGGCTCGCCCTCTCCTGTCTCCACCCGTCCCACCAGACCCGACATGGCCCCCTCCCAAATCTCCTCATTTAGTGGTTCTGTTCCTCCAGTGCTCCAGGGACCTCCAGGGTTGAATGCCGCACAATCTGCTTGCAATTTTGGTGCGATCCCCCGAGGCAGCCAGCACAGCGTCTGTCTATTGCGCCATTTTACCGAAAGTCTCCCTACATTTTTAATCTCATTAAATCTATTTGTATTGATTCTTAGTTGCCTTGTATGTGTAAAAATTCCAAATTTATAACATCGCAAGTTTATTAACATGCTGTATGTTCTGTCTTTCACATCATTGATACTAATCATTAATAATCCAGATGTTAGAGAAGATAAGAGCTTCATACTGATCCCTGTGGCCCTCACAAAAGATCACTCCACACTCTGGACGTTGCCATTTGTCATCACCTTTTATTTATGACCATTCTGCTAACCTGATATTCATGTGATCACATTTTCTACAAATTAAATGGTCATTTAAAAGCAAAATTTCAAAGTAGTATTCCTTATTTTAAGGACATAAATGTAGTTTTGGGCACACTTTTGAATTTTATGTAGAAGTTATAATTTAAAATATTCTAACTCTGTGAAACTCTTTTTAAAAAAGCAGATAAGAAAGTATTTATGTAACATTTTCTTATTCTTAATGTATCTTATTACCATTGAAAGTAAATTTATAATTACCCACTGATTTGGATCAAGTGTATTATATTTTATGTGGGGAAAGAAAATTATTATTTATTGAACCTCAATGTGCAAAATATATGGTTCCCTAAATTCAGATAAATGAGGTTTGGGATTTGATGAAATTTCCAGTTGAATTTACCGGCAAGTTACCCTTTTATGTTTTCATATTCGTTTTCTTTTTAAAATTTCTTCTTGTGAATGATACTTAGTGGATTTAAAATACTTTATTGGAATAATTAGTCAATTGCTATTATCATATTTATGATAACATTTTTCATTGGGTGATTGTTTTCAGTTTAATGAGATCTATTTTTAAAGACCACTTCAGTGATTTCCATTTGAGAAAACTTTCTTTCTTTTTAAATATTCTATGCTGCTCTATGCTTCTCTCTGTCTCTCTCTCGTTTTTACCATTTTTATTGTCTTTCTGTTTATCTCATTTCTATAATTGATCATTTTGGGGCCTACTGGCTGCTTAATTCTAGAGCTTACAGAAATAACTGATTGCATTTGAATTCATTTTTTAAAAAGCCATTTTCTGAGGGAATTTTACTCATAAGTCATTAAGTGTTTTTAATAACATATTTGAACAAACTTTAACAAATTTAAAATAGCAGGCTGTAATCAGAGAAAACTATCAATGCATTACTAATGATTGTATTTTATTTTTATTTTTATTTTTATTTTTTTTAGGGCAGTGTCACTGACCCTTATATGTGGGACCTGAACCGGAGCCTCTGGCTTCCCAGGCCAGTGCTTAACCACCATGCCACTCGGCCGGGCCATGATTGTATTTTATATGAAAATAGCTCTATTCTTCCAGTGTAACTAGATATTTTAACTTATTTTCACATGAGGCCTTGAGGTACACTACATGCAAGAATTACTAATTCCATTCCAATGGGAGGAAAAATGAATAAAAAGAATTCTGCTTATTTGTTCAAAGTCTTGCCTATGTGATATTGAAGAGAAAGCTAGAGATTCATAGTTACATGTGCTCATGAGTGAAGACTATAGCTAATAGAGGCCATTTTAACTGATTTCTCTTTAGCGCATTGAAGTAAAAGTAGGATCGAGGTCTGTACAATTTGGAAATGAATGTAACATAAACATTACAAGAACTACCTAATCAAATAATCATTAACTTTTCTACTTTTGGAAATAGGTGGTTCCAGCCTGGTGCATCTGTTCAAGTAATTAAATAAGGACCCAAGTTCCCTACAATTTCTTGCTCTGTCATCTTAATGAGAGGGTTTGGACTCATAGTCAGAAGACAACTGCTTTTCCTCTAGGTATCACATTTGCATTCTAGACAAAAAGAGAAAAGAACAAAACGGTGAAAGAAGTGTAGCTGAGCTACACTTCATCAGGAAAACAACGTTTTCCCCCAAAGCTTCCCCTAATTAACTCCTGTTTATGCCTCCCTAGCTGTACGAGAGTCCATGAGGTAAATAGTTTTAGCATCATGAACAAAATCAATATTTAGTTAATGAGGTAAGAGGAAGAATGGCTTTGGGATGTCAAAAGCAGTCTGATACAAGGCCTATGGCATGGAAATCAAATCATGCCATCTCTATGCCCTCTGTCCCTGAGATACATAAAAATCCATGCAGCACCACTAGCTCCTTCTCTGAATGTTCTAGTCACTCATCTGTCCTAGTGAAGCATTACAAAATCCTACCTACCACTCTCAGTCTCTTAGTAGAAGCATAAGTAGGTTGTCCTTTTGAACCAACATTATGAGAAACAAAAAAACCTGTGCACTAGATGGCACAAACTTACTGCATAGAATTTAAACCAGCTTTCTTGACCTTCTAGGTAAAATCCCTGGAGGAAGACCTTTTTTAGAGTTACATGTACCAATGTAAATGGGACTCAAGTTGTCTAGGAAAATAATATTAAAATCATGAATTATGCATCCCTGCTTATTCAGAAAGCCTTTTGAAATTAACTAAGCTCACCCCTAATCCATCACAGTTTCAGGAAGAAGAATTATGCAGAGTTTAGGAGCATGGAGATTTTGGAATAGAAGCCAGCTCGACTATTTACTAGCTCTGAGGTCTTTGTCAAGTGAATTAGCCTCTATGAGCCCTATATTATGATCTCTAAAATGTAATAGGGTTAATAATTCTTACCTTTAAAGAATTGTTTGAAGATTTAAAAAAATAATGTATGTAAAGAGTTTGGGACAAAAATAACTGTTCAAGAAATAATAAAAACTGACAGTAGTGTTGTGTGCCTATCATTCGAGAGGTATGGGAAAGACCCCTCCTCACATCTGCACCTCTAATGTAGTAGAGAAGTAAGTTCTAAGTGAGACTATCATTACTATCATTATCATTCCTATTATTACATAATGTCTAATTTAAATTGAAGGGTGGTTGTGGGTCAGGTGTTTTGCACTCATTATCTCCAATTCACAGTAAAGTTGACAAAGAAGAAACAGGTAACAGATCTTTGAGTCTATTTTATTTAGACTTTAAGAACATCTGAAAGCAACAGTTTGATACTTAAATGCCCTTAAAAAGTTAGACCATCTCATGATAATCATGATTTAACAACCTTGCCCAATCAGTTATATAACATATTTGGACTGAATGAGTTGAGATTCCTGGGCCTCTTGAGTGACAAACAGTAGAAGATAATAGAGAGTTTATTAAAAGAAAACCAGTCCGTGGCTTTCAATACTAACCCATTTCTTCTTGTATCTTAAATATGCCAGTCTATTGAGTTAATAGCACAGTATTAGTTGAAAATCCAAAACAGGGAGAAAAATAAAATTTTATTAACTGCCTAAAAATCTTCTCTGTAATGAAATAAGGTGTAATGAAACATCAGATCACAGAGAAATTGATCTCACAAAGGAAATGAGAGCTTTTTGCCCTTTGTGAGGAGTGGGGAGTTGAGGCCTCAGAATATTATCTTTGTGTTTATAACATTGTGTATAACATTCTGCTCACTTGTCAATCATCCTCATGAGACTACAAGATATTTAAGGATAGGAACAGCGTTTTATTTGAATCTCTGGTTTTTAGCATAAAGCCTCCTATATTATAGGTGTTTAATGAATGTTTCATTGAATGAATTCACAAACAAGATGTAATAAGAAATAACAGAAACTGGTATCTCAATGACAACAAAGTAGCTATTCTCAATTAAGGCTTCTTCTTGAATGTCTGGCATTACAATAGTTGTTTCATAAAATTTTATTCAATTCATCAAGTTTTTGAGTATAACTGCAGTGTGCTCCAAGAGCCACTCACACTCAAGAGCCACCCCATATTTTTCTGCCCATCAATCCTGCCAACCAATCAAACACCCTTACAAATCATGCCTTCTTCATAAAACCTTTTCATTTAACACCAACCAATGCTGATTTTCTCTTTTGTTTAATGTGTTTATTAACTCATGGACTATAATCATCATAGAAATATTTTAAACTGGCTATCCTTGTTTCCTAATTGTTTCATGAATTTTTCTTTTATTCACTCAGTCAGTAGTCAGTTTTTAAATGATTTTATGTGCCAGGTAGTGTTCTAGGTACCTGGAATATATTGATGAAGAAATCAACTGAGAAGATCTTAAATGTCAAGTAATATGCCTCTTTAATACTGTAGACATAAGAAATATCCAAACCAGTAGAGAATTTTTTATTTGAGCCAAACTGACAAAAATTGGTGGGAAGCAAAATCTCAATGAATTAAGAAAATGCTCCAGAGAATGACAGTTTTGCAGCTTAGTTTATATGTTAGAATCAAAGGGAATGTAAGGAGGATTATGTGAAATCCATTGATGGTAGATTAAGGGGCTGGGGAAAGTGTTGAAGCACAAAGCAGGGAAATCTCTAGGATTGGATAAAAGGTAAAACAGAGAGACACATACTTCTTTTACATTGGTGAATACATGATAATTAATGATTAACATTTATAACACATAGAGATGGTATTTGGGGAACAAAATAACAATGAGGGGTTCAGTGGTCTCCTGCTGTGGTGCTGTGGGCTGTGTCCTGAGGATTCTAGAAAAAGGGATTACTCTGACATTCGAAGGGTATGTTATTTTAGATGCAAATAAAGACAACAAACTCAGTTAAGGTAAACTTTGAACTTTGTCAAGGAAGCCAAGAATGTGACTACCCTCCATGACCCACTTTTAGTTAGGGATTTTTATGTCCAGACCATCCTATGTGGTTAATTTTAGTCTCTGAGTTTGTAGGGCCCACCATGCTAGCCTCCCCTGAGCTTGTTAGGTTTAGTATGAGGCCCCTTTTTCATCCACAGTGCACTATGCTTGAACCCCAAGTGTGCCACAACCAGTTGTGGTGGACTAAATCTCATCATTAATTGAGAGAGCATATACCAAAGAGCAGGCACAGGAACTCCTGAGCAGACTCTTCCCTCTCACACCTATTGCCTTTACTTAGCACCAGACTCTGGAAGTCAAAGAAAGCCTTGGGATTCATTCTCTGTCTGAGAATCATTAGCATGCATGCTTCGAATACTTTTGATTGGTTCCAGGTCTTTCAAGGGGTTGGGATTTATCCTAATTGAGTGGTTTCATGGACTGTGCTATTTAAATTATGCAACTTCCAGCATACAGGAAAATCGGGAATTGACATAATTCAAAACACATGCTTCATTATGCAGTTTAAGTGTATAGATCAGATGCCTCCCCTTGAAATTAGTTTTCATAATTCTTGTGTCCAGTATAAAATATATAAACTACCATTGGGGGACTCCCTAACAAACTGACATATAGCAAACAACATCGTATATCATGATGATATACAATTAGTTGCTTTACTCATTTAAGCTCTAAATTCCAACACAGATGGTAATGAAAAATAACACATTGAAGAAGCCATAAATTATACAAGTATGCTGATACTATTTGAATATAAACCTCTTGAGAGTAAATAATCACTCCTTTTGATGTTTGGCCCTGGACCTAGTGAATTACCAGAGGTGTAAGAGAGTACATCAAGATTCTTATGCAAAAATATCACAATTTACCAAGTCCAGGTATCAAGTACGGAGAAAAGCTTCATTTGGAGCTCACGATAAAGAGCCTAGCAGGATACTGAAAAATGATTATTTTAAATAAAAAGTCTTTAGCAATCTAAAATAATGCAATTAATAAGGATAATTTCATAAGATTAAAAAGTGAAATTTTCTATTTACTGCTTATAGATTCATCTTTAAAGGTCAGATACTTGAAAAATTAATTTCATTGTGATTTAAACCTTGAATTAGGTTCTCCCTGAAGTTTATCAGGTATAGTTTATTGGGTTATTTATTTATTTATTTTAGATTTATTGGGGAATTGGGGGGAACAGTGTTGGGGAATCAGGGAAGGAGAACAGACAAGTTGCTGTCCTTTTGTTCTTCAGTCTAGTTGCGGAGGATGTTGCTTCACTGGCCCATGTTGCACTCTTCCCGGATGAGGCAGATGGGTCTCCGGCCTCTGAATGTTGCTCACCGCAGCTATTGGCAGCTCTCTCTGGCTGCCGGCCACTCACTGTAGCCTATAGCAGCCCACTGCAGCAGGGGCTGCAGCCTACACCATCGCCGGGGCTCACACAGCCCAGCTCCAGATGGAGCTGTTGTTATCTGTAGAGGGCAGTGTCACTGGCCCTCATATGTGGGATCCTAACCGAGGCCGCTGGCATCCCAAAACCAGCTCTTAACCAATGGGCCACTAGGCCAGCACTATTGGGTTAGTTTTTAAGTGGGATGTATACAAACATACCTATAATAAAAATGCCTATGAATGATAAATGTGCTGATTGATCATTCTGAGTAAATTGAATCTTGTAAATTGAATCATAATTTACAAGTTTTAGGGAAATCTGTTATACAAAGAAATCTTTTAATGAATATAATCACTATGTCCTTCACATTCTTCATAAGATTCTAATCTGTGTAGTTGGAAGTATACTTGTAAAGAGGTATCAGATTCCCATGTGAATGCAATTGCCTCTAATTTTGGTTTTGAACTCCTTTTCGTGACTGTTTCAGGGCTAATTTTATCTCTATATTTGAACATAGCCAGACATGGTTATGATTACTGTTTAGTATACAAACTTACTAAATTACTGTTACATGTTATATACTTCAAGCCTTATTCCTGAATTCTCTAAACTAAAATCAGGTGATCCTGTATGTATAAAAATTAGTTAAATGACTCTGACTAATGTTTATTCATGCTAACTTGGTCTCCTTAAAAACCAAAAATGAAAAGCACTTCTGATAGATTTGACACTCTGCAACTAATAGTTAACTAATTTTTCATTTGTCTTTCATAAGATAGAACTAGAATCAAGCCTGTTCAGTTAATAATTCCACTAGGTGACTAAATGTTAATAATAGAGAAGTTTATTATCCATTTTCCATATTGATGAAAAAACATCCAGCCTAAGAGAAAGCTTATGAGAGTTCATTTGAGCCAAACTGACAATTGCTGGGAAGCAAAATCTCAATGGATTGAGAAAACGCTCTGCAAAATGGAGGTTTGCAGTTTATTGTATACATAGACTCGAAGGAGAAGGGTTACATGAAATCCACTGGAGGTAGATTAAGGGGGTAGGAGAAGCAAAATGGGGAAATCTCTGGATTGAATAAAAGTAAATTGGAGAGATAGGTACTTATTTTACATAGGTGAGTTCAGGATAGTTAATAAATAGTTCACTTTTTACATTACATAAGATGGTAATCAGGGGACAAGAAAAATAATGAGGGATTCTGTAGTTTCCTGCTCTGGTTAAAAAAAAAAAAAAAAGGATTACTGACATTCCAACGACCTTATCTTAGGTACAAAAAGACAATAGACAGGTTCACTTAAGGTAAAGATTGACCTTTTTCAAGGAAGCTACAGGCTAAAGATGCGACTTCCCATCATGGCCCACCTTAGGAATTTTTATGGTTACACCATCTTATGTGGTTATTTTCAGTCTCCTGTGCTTACTAGTTTTAATCCATGGCTCCTTTTCTGTCTACATTCATAATACTGTACCTTACAATTTAGATGTCATTAATGACCACAAATGTCTTTTTTTTTTTTTTGGTAGATTATCACAAGAATATCCAATCATTCTTGCTTTTAGTGACTGCATCCTGTCCCTAAAATTCAGGCTTCATATTATTCTTTGATGTATGACATTGTCCATCTGTATTTCTTTTTCTGGTATGTAGATATTCATCATTGTAACTCTCCATATTATTTATCAAGTGAAATTTCCCAGTAGGGTTTGAGATATTTTTTGATGGTGATGTGTCTTTTTTGTCTCTTTTTGTGTCCTTCCTTGGAATGCATATCCATGTGTACCTGTCCTATCCTAAAAGCTGAATTTATTTGCACTTTCAGAGCTCTCACTTTTGGAGCATGGCCTCTTCTCCATTATTCCTCAGCATCAGTAATGACACCTTCTGAAGAAATTGGAAAAAGGCCTCTTTTTCTATTTGCTTCCGATACTAGTATGATTCATGTGTGGATACTTGGTAAAAAGAAAAAATCCCTCACTCGTAAGTCACAATTTGTGGCCCAGAGAACTTCAGATAGTTTATTGGTAAACTTTTATAGTACTTTATAATATAACAATGTCTATATTTTTAATTATGGTAAAATCACATTTCACTTGTAACACCTTTATTGGAGGGAGGTTCATTAGGTTCGTTGTTGTCTTCCAAAGTCCTCTTGAAAATGCATCAGACAAGCCAGACAGCTGGGGTGGGTAGTTCATGTATGTGATCCATTGCCTTAATAAATTCATTCATGTATATTAAAACATTGAAAACCATAGATATAAAGGTAATCCTTTCTTTCTTTTATCAAATACATTGTAGTCAAATAAATTTGTCAAAGCATTTCTGAATTTTATATCTGAATCCATCTCTGGCCTCTTTGCCTAATTTATTTTTAGTAACCACAATGATAATGAACTAATACCTACCATTTAGTAAGCCAATCATCAAACTGGAAAATTTATACACACAGTTACTTTTAATTCTCACAATTTCTTTTAAAAATAAAAATGATAATTATAAATGAGGTTGAGCAATTTCCTCACAGTCACAGAAGCTAAAAGATGGGAATGCATGTCCACATTTCTCTACACTATGCCAGACTTCTGTTTTCATGAGTATTTCACAAAGAAACCTATTAACGGTTTTCACATAGTTAACAGTTTCCATGAAGATGGAATTAATTTCCTTAAATTTGCACTTCATAACTTCTCTTTCTGTGTCTTCCAGGAAATCAGGGGATGGGACTATATGAAACTATTTCCACATTTTTACTTAATGGGTTTCAACAATTTTAAGAAATAAAGATCATTTTCAGTCTAAAAACTCTTAAGGCTTTTCAATATGTTCTAATCATCTTTTCCGGCAAATAATTTTTTTTATCTTAGATTAATTCAGTTTTTAATTTTATTTTTTATGTTACTTTCAGGTGTACAAAACAACATAATGATTAGAAATTTATACCCCTCACAAAGTGATAATCCCCCGCCAAGTTACTACCCATCTGACATCATATATAGCTGTTACAATACCATTGATTACATTCCTTATGCTGTACTTTCCATCCTGTAAATCTATCTATCATTATCTATCTGTCTATCTATCTATCTATCTATCTATCTATCTATCTATCTATCTATATCTATCTATATGTATTTAATTATAGTTGGCAATCAACATTATTCTACATCAGCTTCGGGTGTACAGTGCAGTTGTCAGGCATCTACAAAATCTATGAAGTGATCAGCCCAATAAGTCCAGTACCCATCTGAAACCGTACAAAGACTTTACAACATAATTAATTATACTCACCATACTGTATTTCACATCCTCCTGACTATTTTGTGACTATCAGGTTGTACTTCTTAATCCCTTTGCCTTCTTCCCCAGCCCTCAAACCTTCTCCCTCTAGCAACCATCAGTTTTTTTCTGTGTATCTCTGAGTCAATTTCTGTTTTGTTTGCTTGTTTATTCTGTTCTTTAGATTCCACCTATAAGTTTTCTCAGTCTGACTCATTTTACTTAGCATGATATTCTCTAGTCCATCCATAGTGTCGCAAATGATAAGATTTCATCCTTTTTATGTCAGAGTAATACTCCATTGTATAAACGTACCACAGTTACTTTATCCAATCATCTATTAATGGGTATTTATATTCTTTCCTTATCTTGGCTATTGAAATAGCACTGCAATAAACATAGAGGTGCGTATATTTTCTCAAGTTAGTGTTTTGGGTTTCTTTTGATAAATACCCAGGAGTGGAATTGCTTTGTCATAAGGTAGTTCTATTTTTAATTGTTTGAGAACTCTCTATAATGCTTTTCATAGAGGCTGCCCCAACTTGCAATCCCACCAGGAGTACATGAGGGTTCTCTTATCTCCACTTCCTTACCAACACTTGTTGTTGGTTGATTTATTGATAGCCGTTCTGACCAGAGTGAGATGGTATCTCACTGTGGTTTTTATTTGCATTTCTCTGATAATTAGTGATTTTGAGCATCTTTTCATATGTCTTTTGGCTATCTGTATGTTATCTTTAGAAAACTGTCTCTTTATGTCCTGTGCTCATGTTTTAATTGGTTTGTTTGATTTTTGGTGTTGAGTTTATGAGGTTTTTTTGGATTTGTTTTTGTTTTTGTTTTTTAAATAAATTCTGGATATTAATCTCTATCAGATGTATCATTGGCAAATATCTTCTCCCATTCAGTAGTGTCCCTTTCTGTTTTGTTGATGGTTTGCTTTGCTGAAAAAAACATTTTAGTTTGGTATACTCCCATATGTTTATTTCTTCTTTTGCTCCCCTTGCCTAAGGGGATATATCAGTAAAAATATTACTAAGAGTAATGTCTGAGAGTCTACTTCCCATATTTTCTTCTATGTGTTTAATGGTTTCAGGTCTTGCATTTAAAGCTTTAATTCATTTTGAGTTTATTCTTGTGTATGGAGTGAGAAGGTGGTCCAATTTCTTTTTTCTTTTTTCTTTCTTTTTCTTTTTTAACTGTATCAGTCTAGTTTTTCCAGCACCATTTATCAAGCAGACTGTCGTTCTTGCTTCTGTAAATTCTTGCTTCCATTGTCATAGATTAAATGACCATATAGACATGGGTTTATTTCTGGGCTCCCAATTCTGTTCCATTGATATATGAGTCTGTTTTTATGCCAACACCATGCTGTTTTGATTATTATAGCCATGTAGTATAATTTCATGTCAGGTAGCATAATGCCTCCCTCTTTGTTTTTATTTCTCAGGATTGTCATGGCTCAGAGTCTTTTATGGCTTCATATAAATTTTAGTATTATTTGTTCTAGTTCTGTGAAAAATGTTACTGGTCTTTTGATGAGGATTGCATTGAATCTATATATTGCTTTTGGTAGTATAGACATTTTAATTATATTAATTCTTCCTATCAATGAGCATGGTATTTTTGTGGAATACTTGAGCAGAGAGATGAGACATGGACGCTCAGAGTGGGAAGCAGCACTTATTGATGCCAGCACTGGCTCAGCAGATTCACATCCAGAGGCTGAGCCCCAATCTGGACAGGACTTGAAACTTTATACCCTGAGGTTTCCAGGTTAGCAGCTAGGATTCTGTATTAAGACATGTGGTGTTGTGTTAGTTTCTGACTGGTTCCTGGGTGAGGTAGGAATTAGGAGATGTTGAACACAGAAGTTTATGTGGTCATGTGGTCCAGGAAAGCCTTTGTCTAGGGCACCTTTGATGCTCAAACCAATATGTGGATTAGAAAGCATCTTCTCCTTTGATGGGCTGTTGGTCTAAGGGTTGTACTTCCATAAGATGAGGACCTTAGCAGCAGTTTTACATTCTACAATGGCCTGTATGAGGGAAGAGGTGGAACGAATGACAAGGGGGAGAATGCAGGGTAAAAGGAGGCATTCTCCAAAGAGCAGGAGAATGATTCTAATTAACGCTTTGAAGTTCCCCAGGGTGGAGAACCATCCTCCAAAGAGGCTTTCGGGGTCCCATCACATCCATTATTTAACTGGGACATGGGAAAACTCATGTATGAAACAAAACCCCAAGTTACTAATACATACCACTAAGTCAGCTAAACCAAAAACTATTTAACATCTAAAGAAGTATGAAGAATGCTATATATTAAACAGAGGACCAATACTTTCTAACAGAGCTGGAAAGAGCACTATTAGCCAGTCCCTAAGAAATAATATTCACTCATAGGGCAAGTTTTCTAATATTTGTGGCAATGTCAGAGATGGCTTTGCCAGTGTCATCAATCTGTAAACAACAGTCTGGCTGATTGAATTTGCCACAGACGCCACCTTCTTCTGCCAGTAAGTAGTCCAGCGCTAGGTGGCTCTGGTAAACAGCGGCCAGCATCTGGGTCTGTTGGGTAGTGAGGAACTGTAAAGCTGTCGCAGTTTCATTGGTGATTATTTCTAGTACAGCCTGTAACCTGATGATACGGTTGAGCATGTAGATGGGGGTACAATATCCCCAACTCCTGTCTTGAGCCCAAGTAGCTGGGCTATAATATTGGATGATCTGCTGGGGAGGCCATTCATCGTCACCCCAGGTCTGATGCCCTCCCACATTAAGAGACCTCCTGGGCCTGATCTTGGACACCTCCCCCATTGGAGTATCTGGGTATGGTGGGTCCAACAGATAACCTGATTGGCCTTTTTGACTTCTGGGCAATTGTGGCTGGCTATTGTTTTTTGAGGAATAGGTCAGGATCAGTAAGATCTGTCGGCATAGGTACAAGCCTGAGGCGTTTTACTCTGATAGCATTGGGCCGGCATGTATCTGTAGGAGACAAAGGCTACCTGAAATGCTGTCCCTAGCCAAAAGGACTGGAAGCATGATTTAGGGCATGGGGTGGAGATACCGTCCTCAACTAGGAAGAAAAGGGTGAGGGTAAGGATCAGAGTCCTTCGGGTAAGCATCTTGCAAGGAAGAATTCCTCAAACTTCGTCTGTGAGTGGATTGGTCAGCTTCTGGTGTGACCAAAGCGGGGCTGATGATCTCCTCCTAAGGACCGGTAACACCGCTGGCGGTCTTCCTTTGGAGTGTGATCTTGAGGGGGCAAACATGGCATTGTTCACAGACTATTCAGCAAGATACTGGAGAGTCGGGGGCCGTAGAAGTACCTACTGAGGGTCGTTTCTAGGGTGACCCAACTGACATGGGTCCGTTGATGGAATTGTTTGACGAAGCCCAGAGCTAGGGTTTCTGGTATGACAATATGACCGTCTTGAAATTCCCACCATCCGTTACAGAGATGGCATCCCCCTTCAGTCTTGAACCAGGCCTCTTCTTGGTAGGAATATTTGGGATCCCATTCTGCCAAAGGGCTGGGAAAGAGGGAGGCTGTTAACGTTGGAGGTTCAAGGGTTTCTTCGGCTGCAGCTAATTTGGCTGCTTGGTCCACCATAAGAATGCCCCCGGGCTGGATGGTTCACCTTTTGGTGGCCCTTGCAGTGTATGACTACTACCTTCTCGGGTGCCCATATTGCGTCTAGGAGATCTAGAACCTCTTGTCCATGTTTAATCTGCTTCCCACCTAAATTGATTAATCCCTTTTCCTTGTATAAAGCCCTATGACCATGGAGGGTAGTGAAGGCATACTTAGAGTCAGTATAAATATTGGCTTTTACCCAGCTGCTAGCTGAAGGGCCTGAGTCAGGGCAATGAGCTCCACCTTTTGTGCCGAAGCCCCCTGTGGGAGGGGTTTCGCTTCAATGGTGGTGTGTAGAGTCACCACAGTGTATCCAGCCAGCTGCCTATTTCCCTGGACGTAGCTGCTGCCATCAGTGTAGTATTCTACATCAGGGTTTGTAAGAGGTTGATCAGTCAGGTCCAGCCTAGTGGAGAACACTTCACCCATGACTTCAATGCAGGCATGGTCTGGGGGCCCATGCCCTACAGGCAGTAAAGTGGCTGGGTTTAGGGTCCATACTATCAAGGCGGACTTGTGGGTTTTCACATAGTAGCCCTTGGTACTTGGCAATTCGGGAGTTGGTAAGCCAATAGTATCCTTTATGATCTAATAGGGCTAGGACCTAATGTGCAGCCTGGACTGTTAATTACTGACCCATGGTCAGCTGTCAGCCTCAGACACTAGAAGGACCATTGCTGTGAGCTCCCTCAGGCAAGGTGGCCATCCTAATGCCACTGAGATGAGTTGTTTTGAGAGGTAGGCTACCGGCCAGTGCCAATCCTCTAAGAATTGGGTAAGGACTCCCACTGCCATTCCCATACAATAATGAAGGTAGACGAAGAAAGGCTTGGTGATGTCCATGAGCCCTAGGCCAGGGGCATAAGTGAGAGCCAGTTTAATCTCATTAAAAGCCTTTTGTTGTGGAGACTCCCACAGAAAAGGTTCACGTTCACTGCCCTTTGTGGCTTCATAAAGGGGTTTGGCCATAGTGGAGAAGTTGAGGATCCAGATCCTACAGAAGCCTGCCACCCCTAAGAATTCGCTGGCTGATGGGGCAGCTGGTAATGGCCATGAGTGATTCGACCTGGCCTCCAAGGATTCGAACCTGTTGGCATTCTTCCCAACATCTGAGGACATTCATTTTTCCAGTGACCTTGTTGGTGGCAGTAAGCACATTGGTCTTGTCCCAGCCTTGGTCTCCCAGTGGGTGGTCCTCCCTGACGTCGCCCTTGCTGGGGTGGTCCTGGTTTTGGATTAGCATTTTGCCCTGGGGTCCAGGTCTGCTCGTCAAGTGCACCTTTTTCTTCATCTTCTGATCTACTTCTTGATGAGCTTCTTGGTCACGGTTGATGTATACCTTGGTTGCCACTTCGAGTTGCTGACTGACATTCATGCCAGAAAATCCGTCCAGTTTCTGAAGGTTTCACCAGATGTCACCCTGGGACTGTCCAATGAAAGTGGCATTGGCCATTCGCTGATTTTTGAGGGCCTCAGAGTCGAAGGGGGTGTAGAGACAGAACGTATCACAGAGTTTTTCATAAAATTGGCTTGGGCTTTCCCCAGGTCCCTAGAGGACTTCAGAGATCTTGTTCATATTGATGGCTTTTTTGCTACCATCCTTCAGGCCTCCTCTATGGGCTTCTTGATACCGTTCCAACATCTGGAAGTCCCATTGGGGATTCTCCTCACGGAAATGGTTCTGGGCATACATTTGAATGTTTAAGTTCCTGAGTGGGGCATGTTCCTCCAGCCATTTTATGGCTCCCTAGGTGACTTTCCAGCATTCCTCGGTGTTGAAGAGCATTAAGTCTAGGTAGCCATGTGGTCCAGGAGAGCCTTTGTCTAGGGCCCCCTGCCACAGTGTATGTTTTCATTTATATGTATCTTCTTTAATTTCCCTCTTCAATGTCTTATAATTTTCTGAGTATAGGTCTTTTACTTTCTTGGTTAAATTTATTCCTAGGTATTCTATTTTTTTTTCTATGCAATTGTAAATGGGATTGTTTTCTTAATTTCTCTTCCTGGTAGTTTGTTATTGGTGTATAGAAATGCAACCAATTTCTGAATATTAATTTTGTACCAAGTTACTTTACTAAATTCATTTATCAGTTGTAGAAGTTGTGCTTTTGTGTGTGTGTGTGTGTAGAATATCTGGGGTTCTCTATATGTAGTATCATGTTATCTGCAAATACTGACAATTTTGGAACCAGGGTAACAGTGGCCTCATAAAATGCACTTGGGAGCTTTCCCTCATTCTGGATTGTTTGGAACAGTTTGAAGATAATAGGTGATAATTCTATTTTTGACTGTTTGGTAGAATTCACCTGTGAAACCATCTGATCCAGGACTTTTGTTTGTTTGGAGCTTGAGTTTACTGATTCAATTTTGTTAATAGTAATCGGTCTGTTCAGATTTTCTGTTTCTTCTTGATTCAGCCTTGGAAGATTTTATGCTTATGGAAATTTATCCATTTCTTCCAGATTGTCTAATTTTTTAGCATGTATTTAAAAAAAGTTTTTGTGTGTCTATCTGTGGTGTCTTTTATCACTTCTCTTTCATTTCTGATTTTATTTATTTGACTCCTCTCTATTTTTTTCTTGATGAGTCTGGTTAAAGGTTTGTCAGTTTTTTCTATCTTTTCAAAGAACCAGCTCTTGGCTTCATTGATATTTTATGTTGTTGTTGTTTTTTTGGTCTGTATTTCATTTATCTCTGCTTTGATCTTTATTATTTTCTTCCTTGTACTCAGTTTGGGTTATTTTTTTGTTCTTATTCCAGTTCCCTTAATTGTAAAGATAAACTGTTGATTTGAAGATTTTCTTGTTTTTTTAGGTGTGCCCACATTGCTATGAATTTCCCTCTGAGGACTGCTTTTGCTGCATCCCCTAGATTTTGGGTTGCTGCATTTTCATGTTCATTTGCCTCAAGGTATCTTTTGATTTTTTTCCTTGATCTCATTGTTGACCCATTCATATTTAGTAGCACGTTATTCAGTCTCCATGTGTTTGTATGTTTTCCAGTTTTCTTCTTGTAATTGATTTCTACTTTCATAGCACTGTGGTCAGAGAAGTTGCTTGATATAATTTTAATCTTCTTAAATTTATTGAGACTGGTTTTGTGGGCTAGCATGTTGTCTATCTTGGAAAATGTCCATGTGCTTTTGAAAAGAATGTGTATTCTGTTGCTTTGGGGTGAAATGCTCTAAAAGTACCAATTAAATCTATCTGGTTTAATGTGTTATTTAAGGCCACTGTTTCCGTATTGATTTTCTGTACAGAGCATCTGTCCATTGGTGTCAGTTTAGTGGTAAAGCCCCCTACTATTATTTTGGTTCTATTGATATCTGTCTTTATGCCAGTCAATATTTGTGTTACATATTAGGGGGCTCCTATGTTGGATACATAGATGTTTACTGAGGTTATGTCTTCCTGTTGGATTGATCCCTTTATTGTTATGCAATGTCCTTCTTTGTCTTTTATTATAGTGTTCATTTTAAAGTCTATTTTGTCTGATATAATTATTGCTATGCTAACTTTTTTCTCATTTTCATTGATGTGACATATCTTTTTCCATCACTTTACTTTCAGTTTTTGTGTGTCTTTTTTTTTTTTTCTTGCTGAGCCATCCTGTCACTTGTTAGCAGCTTAGCGGTAGCTTAGCTTGGGCTGGGAATCGAACTGCTGTTGCTCAGAGCTCAGCTCACACTCTTGAGTGAGCTCTTAACCAACTGAGACACTTGGCCAGCCCCTTGTGTGTTTCTTTTGATCTGAGGTGGGTCTCTTGTAAAGAGTATATACATGGTTTTTATTTTCTTATCACTAAGCTACCCTATATCTTTTGATTGGATGACTTTTTAATTAAAATTTATTGGGGTGACAATGGTTAGTAAAGTTACATAGGTTTAAAGAGTACAATTCTGTAATACATCAGCTGTCTATCACATTGTGTGCTCACCACCCAGAGTCAGTTCTCCTTCTATCAGCATATATTTGACCCTATTTAGCCTCATTTATCACCTCCCACCCTTATGCTGTCACATTATAGCCTGCCTATCTACCCCCATGCACCTCTCCATAAAGACAGATCATAACTTCAATCTTATGCTTACTGTATGTGTCCCCACTTGGCACCAAAGTGGCCGGTTAGTCAATGATGGGTAAGATTTCTCAAGAGTGAAATGACCTAAGCCAGATATGGTACCATGGGAGGCCATGGATGCCAGTGGGTACCAGTGGGTGCCAACTGGAGGAATCATGAGTTGACAGAAATAGGGCATGAACCCCTTGCTTCAGGTTCTGGCAGTCTGCCTGTGAAATGACCTATTGACATGATAATATCTGTCCTCGGTGCATTGTTATCAGTAAGTCTTGGCAGAGGAGTTTCTGTCTCTTAGGAGATGCAAGACAATAACCTCATGGGACCTCTGGTAATGGCAGCTTGCAGGTGTGGGTGATTTGGCCATGAGCTATATTTTTGGATGTGAGACACACAGACCACGGAAGCTACATTGACCCTACATTGATCCTTGCTTATGTGTAAGATAATAAAAGGAACAGTCAGGCCCGATTCAGGGCTCCAGTACACGAGGCTGGGGTCCCCTGGCCCCGAACTGTATTCCCTCTTATTTTGTATGTGTCTCTCTCTCTTTCTTAACCTTTCGCCATCCCTTCTCCACTCCCACCTAGCTCAGTCGTGCGGAATGCGATATTACTCTATGGTAACCACTAAACTATTGTCTGTGTCTACAAGTTTTTGTTTCTTTGTTTGTTTAACTTGTCCCTTTGTTGCTTTCAGTTTTATGTCCCACATATCAGTGAAATCATATGGTTCTCAACTTTTTCTGTGTGACTTATTTTGCTTAGTATAATAATCTCAAGATCCATCCATGTTGTTGCAAATGGCAGTATTTCATCTTCTCTTATGGCAGAGTAGCATTCCATTGTATATATATATATTTTTCTTCCTTATCCAATCATCTATCAAAGGACACTTTTGCTGTTTCCATGTCTTGGCCACAGTAAATAGAGTGGCAATGAACACTGGAGAACATACATCTTTACGGATAATTGTTTTCATATTTTTGGGTTGATACCCAGGAGAGAGATTGCTGGATCATAAAATAAAGAGGAAATCAACTGAATGGGAGAAGATTTTTGCAAGCAATACCTCCAATTAGGGGCTAATACCCAAAGTATATGAGGAACTCATACAACTCAACAACAAAAAACCAAACAGCCCAATTAAAAAAAATAAGCAGAAGACCTAAATAGACATTTCTCCAAGGAGGACTTACAGATGGCCAATAGACATATGAAAAGATGCTCAACATCATTAATCATCAGAGAAATGCAAACAAAAACCACAATGACATACCACCTCAAACCAGTTAGAATGGCTTTCATCAGCAAGACAAATAATAACAAGTATTGGAGATTCTGTGGACAAAAGGGAATCCTCATACACTGTTGGTGGGAATGCAGATTGGTGCAGCCATTATGGAAGGCAGTGAGGAGGTTTTTCAACAAATTAAGAATGGATTTACCATATGATTGGAGCATTTAATCATTTACATTTACAGTCACTATTGATAGCACATAGTTATTGCCATTTTATCATTTGTATTTCTAGCCTTTGTTAGTCAGTTTTTTCCTTTCTTTTGCTAAAGAAGTCTTTTAACATTTCTTGTAATACTGGCTTGGTGGTAATGAGTTCCTTTAAGTTTTTATCTAGGAAGCTCTTTATCTCTCCTTCAATTTTCAATGATTGTCTTGCTAGGTAAAGCAGTCTTGGCTGTAGGCCCTTGTTTTTCATCACTTTAAGTATTTCCTGCCACTCCCTTCTGGCCTGAAAATTTCTGTAGAAAAATCAGCTGATAGTCTTATGGGAGATCCCTTTTAAATAATCAACTCTCTTTCTTTTGCTGCCTTTAGGATTCCCTCTTTGTCTATAACCTTTGCCATTTTAACTATGATGTGTCTTGGTTTGTGCCTATTTGAGTTCATATTGTTTGGGGCTTTTTGTGCTTCTTGGGCTTCTATGTCAATTTCTTTCAGTAGGTTAGGGAAGTTTTCAGTCATTGTTTTCAAATAGGTTCTCTATCCCTTGCTCCCTCTCTTCTCTTTCTGTACTCCATTGATGGAAATGTTGTTTTGCTTGATTATGTCCCACAGGTCTGTTAAACTATTTTCATTGTTTTTTATTCTGTTTTCTTTTTGTTGTCCTGATTGGGAATTTTCTACAACCTTGTCTTCTAAATCACTGATTCGATCATCTGCTTCATATAACCTGCTGTTGTTTCCTTCTAGTGTATACTTCAATTCATTTATTGTATTCTTTATTTTTGACTCATTATTTTTTATGGTTTCTATGTCCTTCTTTGTGCTTGCTATGTTTTTAATGAAATTCTCAGCATTCTTTTTTTTTTTTTTTTTTTTTTTTTGAGGGGAGTGTCACTGTTCTTCATATGTGGGATCCGAACCGGGGCTGCTGGCATCCCAAGCCAGCTCTTAACCACCACGCCACTCGGCTGGCCCTCATTCTTATAATCAATGTTTTGAACTCTGTCTTTGGCAGGTTGGTTGCCTCCATTTCCTTTAGTTTCATTTCTAGAGGTTTCTTCTGTGTTGTTTTTTTTAATTTGGGACATGTTTCTTTGTTTCCTCATTCTGGCTGCCACTCTGTGATTGCTTCTACATATAGGTAGATCTCCTATGTCTTTCAGTCTGTGCTGGGTGGTCTTATGTAGCATGTGATTTGTGTAGTCAAACTGCTCAGTCTTCCTCATCTCCTGTGTATGTGTCCCAGGAGTGTCCCTTGAGTGTGTGTGTTCTCCTTTGTAGTTGAGCTCTGCATGTTTTTGGTGCATCAGTGGGTGGGATTGACTCAAAGACTGACTAACTGTGAGGATTAATTATGCGCACAATGTATGAGCTGATGTGTGGGGGCTGAACCCTCAGAGGAAGCTGTTCCCTTGTGGGGTCTTCTGCCTGTTGGGACTCCCCACTTTGGGTTTGCTGCTTATGGGGCTAACCAGTTAGTGTTTTGATGTATTCTGAAGCTGGCCTCCAGGTGTGTTGTTTCTGCTGTCTCTTGGGCCAGGCCCCTATGCAGGACAATTTCAGCCTTGTCTGTTTCCAGCCCGTGGCTACCTGGTAGGTGCCTCAAAACTGTATGTAGTTGGCTACTGCCTGTGCTGGACCTGGAGACATGCGGGGTGTCCTCGCTGTGAAATGAGTCCTGTTGCTACCAGTAGTGGGCCTGAGGCAGCTTAGAAGAAGGCCCAGGACCCCTTAGGGCTATTGTCATCTGCCAGCTTCCTGTGAGGTCCAATCATTGAAAGTAGTTCCTTAGGTGTGCATGCCAGTCTTGTTGACCCAGTGTTGAGAGTGCTCTAGGCGGTGCAGCACTAGCTGGGCAGGGTGGAATTCAAGTGAGTCATGAGATGTGACCAGTAGTTTTTACAATGTTAATGTAGATTCCTTTCTTATGCCAGTACCTGGCCTGTGACCATCTTTTACAGTGCCCTGAGAACCTTGCAGCCAGCTACCACCTCAGGCTCTCAAATTCCAAAGAACTGCCCCTAAGTTGTTGCAGTGAAGTCTTTAGGTCACTGCCCACCCCCAAATTCTCCCCAGGCTATTGTGGATTGTCAGCTGCTATAAAAAACTTCCTCCATAGCTTGTGGGTGATGGGTTGAGCCACTCAGGCACCCAGAGTGCCCCTGACAATGCAGCACTAGGTGGGAGGGTGGAGTTTCAGGGGGCTAAGTAGTGTGGTGCTGTTTTCTGCAAAGTCAAAGCAGTTTTGGATCTGGCATTGGTGCTGGGCCTGCGCCCACACCACAAAAATGCCCTGAGAACATTATGCCCAGCCACTGTCCATCTCAGGCACCCCAAACCACCACCTGTCAATGCTGCAGTACATGTCTTCATTTAACAGCCTCCAGAAAATATTTCCCAGGCCACCACAGGCCCTTGGCCCAGTTTGATTCACAGCCTATGGGTTGGGACCAGAAGCCCAGCAGTAGAAGAGTTTCTTGATGGACCTAGCACCAGCTGTGCAGAGGGCTAGAATCCAGGCATTTACCAAGGTGGTGGGCATGCATGGATTCCACCAAACCAATTTGGTCCCAGACATGGCCCTTTAGGGGAGGGTTTAACCCTGAAAACAATGGTGCCCCCTCGTGTAAGCCACACATGTGCAGACTCCACTCAGTGTAAACAATGGCTCCCATCCCTACAGCTCCCACAAAAAAGGCACTCAGTTTAGTCCTCCCCTCATGTTCCCCGGCCTCCTGAGCTGCCACCTCCTCTGCAAGAGAACAACTGAGTGCCCTCCAGTGAGTGAGTCTGTGTGTCAGCTCTATGAGAGGGTGTCTGGGTTTTCAGGTGCCTTCTGCCCCACCAGAAAGTTCAGGCAGATTCCTTGCTGATTTTCACTGCCAAATACTGTAGGAGCTCCTCTTCCTGGCAAAGGACCCCTAGGCTGGGGAGCCCGGTGAGGGGCTGAGGGGTCCCTTTCTCTTTAGGGGGTACCTCTGCCAATGAGATTTCCCTCCCAGTATTCAACCTCTCTCTGTGGGTTAGTGGTCAGCCCATCTCATGTCTCTATCCCTCCTACCAGCCTGGACATGGCCTTTTCTTTATATCCTTAGTTGTAGTTCTGTTAAACCAGTGTTCAATGAATCTCGAGGTTAATTGTTTTGCCATCTATCCATAATTTTGGCATGATCCTGGGATGCAGTAGGCATAGTATTCACCTAATCCACCATCTTGAATCTCCTTCCAGTAAATTCTTTATTGAGAAATTCTAAGATTTTATACTTTAATAGCAACAGCAATACATGTATAATGCTTTTCATATACTTTCTTTTTTGTTAAATAAAAATTTATTAAAATATATCTAACATACAATATTATATTAGTTTCAGGTATACACCACAGTTATTCAACATTTATGTTCCTGAAGAAGTGATCACTATAAGACCAGCAACCATCTGACACCATATCACGCTATAGCAACATTACTGAGTATATTTCCTGTGGTGTACATTATATCCACACGAGTTGTTTTATACATGGAACTTTGAACCTCTTATCCCCTTTTATCTTTTGCCCCCTATTTAAATTTTCTAAGTAGAGTTAACATTCAATATAATTTTATATTTATTTCAGGTATAACACACAGTCATTAGATATTTATATAATTTAAGAAGTGATCCCCCTGATTCGTCTAATACCCACCTGGCACTATACATATTTACTATCATATTATTGACTATATTCTCTGTGCTTTACTTTACATCCCAAGATTATTTTGTAGTTATAAATTTGTACTTCTTAATCCCTTCACCGTTTTCACCCTGCCTCCAACCCTCTTCCAGCATCCTGATAGATCTACTATCCATCTGACACCATACATAGTTATTACAATATTATTGACTATATTCCTTATGCTATACCCTACATCCTCATGACTACTCTGCAATAATACATTTCTACTTCTTAACCCCTTCTCCTTTTTTATATATGCCAAACCCCACCCATCTGGGAACCATCAACATGTTCTCTGTATCTATGAATTTGACTTTTTTTGTCTGTTTATATTGTTCTTTAGATTCCACTTACAAGTGAAATCATATGACATTCATGTATCGCTGTCTGACTTGCTACTCTCAGCCCAACACCCTCTAGGTCTATTCATATCATCATAAATGACAACATTTCATTCTTTTTTTTAAAATTAAATTTATTGGGGTGACTGTGGTTAGTGAAATTACATAGGCTTCAAGTGTATAATTTTATAATACATCATCTATATATCATATTCTATACCCACCACCCAGAGTCAGTTTTCCTTCCATCACCATATATTTGACCCCCTTTACCTCTTCTACCATCCTGCCTTCCCTCTTATCCTCTGGTAACCACTAAACTATTGTCTATCTGTATGAGTTTCAGTTTCTTTATTTGTCTGGTTCCTTTGTTGTTTTCAGTTTTATATCCCACATATGAGTGAAATCATATGGTTCTCGACTTTCTCTGTGTGACTTATTTTCGCTTACCATAATAATCTCAAGATCCATCCATGTTGTCACAAATGGCAGCATTGCATCTTTTCTTATGGCAGAATAGTATTCTATTGTGTATATATGCCACATCTTTATCCAATTATCTCTCGAAGGACACTTTTGTTGTTTCCACGTCTTGGCCGCTGTAAATAAAGCTGCAGTGAACATTGGAGCACATATATTTTTACAGATAAATGTTTTCTGATTATTTGGGTATATACCCAGGAGAGCGATTGCTGTGGCATATGGTAATTCCATTCTTAATTTTTAAAGAAACTTCCACCTGCCTTCCATGGTGGCTGCACCAATCTGCATTTCCACCAACAGTGTATGAGGTTTCCTTTTTCTCCATAGCCTCTCTAATACTTGTTATGTATCTCGATGATAGCCATTCTAACAGGTGTAAGGTGATATCTCATTGTGATTTAGATTTGCATTTCCTTAATAGTTAGTGAAGTTAAATATTTTTTCATATATCTTTTGGCCATATGTATGGTCTCTTGGGAGAAGTTTCTGTTCATGTCCTCTGTCCATTTTTTAATTGATTGTCATTTTGTTCTTGAGTTGTATGAGTTCCTTATATATTTTGAATATTGACCCCTTATCAGAGTCATTTTTTGCAAATATTTTCTCTCATTCTGTTGGCTGCCTTTGTTTTGTTGATGGTTTCTTTTACTGTGCAGAAGCTTTTTAGTTTGATATAGTCCCATTAATTTATTTTACCTTTATTTCCCTTGGCCTTGAGGTCAAATTCATAAAATACCTCTTTGAACCCAAAGTCCATAAGTTTAGTACCTATGTTTTCTTCTATGCAGATTATTTCAGGTCTTTTCTTTAGGTCTTTGATCCATTTTCAGCTAATTTTGGCATATGCTGTCAGATAGTAGTCTAGTTTCATTCTTTTACACATGGCTTTCCAATTCTCCCAGCACCATTTATTGAAGAGGTTTTGGGGATTTTTTTGTCCATTGTAAATTTTGGATCCTTTGTCAAAAATATTGCCATGGGGGTTTGAAAGACAGTTTGGGGAATATAATCAATAATGTAAAGATTTTTGTAAAGTGACAGATGGACACTTGTCTTATTAGGCAGACCACTTCATGGATGGTATAGATGCCTGACCACTGTGTTGTACACCTGAAGCTGAAGCTGAATAATATTGAATGTCAACTATAATTTAATAAATATATAGTTATGGGATATGGAGTACAGCATACAGAATACTGTCAATGAAATTGTAACAGCTATATACATATGATGTCAGAGGAGTACTAGTGGGGGAGGAGGGGTTATCATTTTGTGAGGGGTAAAATGTTTAACTATTACATTATTTTGTACACCTCAAATTAATACAAAAATTTTGTTCTTAAAAAAAGAAATTATACGTCCATGTTTATGTGGGTTTATTTTTCGATTTTCAGTTCTATTACATTGGTCTGTGTGTCTGTTTTTCTGCTCAATACCATGCTGTTTTGATCATTGTTGCTCCATAATACAAGCTAAAATCAGGGAATGTGATGTCTCCAGACTTTTTCTTTTTCTTAGGATTGCTTTGGCTATTTGGGGACTTTTGTGATTCCATACAAATCTGATGATTTTTTGTTGTATTTCTTTAAAAATTGCCCCTGGGATTTTGATAAGGATTGCATTAAATTTGTATATTGCTTTGGGTAATATAACCATTTTAACTATGTTGATTTTTCCAATACATGAATATGGAATATCTTTCCATTTCTTTGTGTCTTCTTCAATTTCTTTTAAAAATGTGTTATATTTTTTAGTGTGTAGATCTTTCCCATCCTTTGTTAAGTTTATTCATAGGTATTTTATTGTTGCAATTGCAAAAAGAATTGTTTTGTTTTGTTTCTCATTTCTTCTTCTGAAATTTCATTGTTAGTATAGCATTGTAATGGATTTTGTACATTGATTTTGTAGCCAGCAATTGTACTGTATTTGTTCATTTTTCCTAATAGCTCTTTGATGCAGTCTTTAGGGTTTTCTATATAAAGAATCATGTCATCTGCAAAAAGTGACAATTTTAACTTCTTCATTCCCAATTTGGATGCCTTTTCTTTATTTTTCTTGCTTAATTCTTCTAGCTAAGACTTCCAGTACTATGTTCCATAACAGTGGTGATAGGGAGACAACACTGTCTTTTTCCTGAATGTAGAGCAAAGGGCTTCACTTTTTCATGATTAATTATGATATTAGCTGAGGGTTTGCCATATATGGCCTTTATTTTGTTAAGGTATTTTCCTCTATACTCATTTTATTAAGTTTTTAATCATAAATGGGTGTTGTATCTTGCCAAATGTTTTTTTTTCCTGCATATATTGATATAATTACATGATTTTTTGTCACTTATTTTGTTTATGTGGTATATTGTATTGATCGATTTGATATGTTAAACCATCCTTGTGGCCCTGGGATGAACTTCATTTAATTGTGATGTATAATGTTTTCAATGCACTGTTGTAGTTGATTTGCTAGAATTTTGTTTAGGGTTTTTGCATCTGTATTCATCAGAGATATTGGTCTGTAAATTTCTTTTATTGTGTTATCCTATCAGGTTTTGGTATCAGGGTAATGTTGGCCTCATAAAATGAATTAGGAAGTATTGCCTCTACTTCAAATTTTTGGACAAGTTTGAGGAGGACAGGTGTTAGATTCTCTTTGAATGTTTGGTAGAATTCACTCGTGAAGTCATCTGGTCCTGGACTTTTGCTTTTGTGAAGGTTTTGGATGACTGATTCAATTCCTTACTGTTGATTGGACTATTTAGATGTTCTAGCTTGTCATGATTCAATATAGGAAGGTTATATGTTTCTAAGAACTTGTCCATTTCTTCCAGGTTTTGAATTTGGTAGCATGTAGTCCTTCATAGTATTCTCCCATGAATTTTGTATTTCTGTGGTACCTGTGGTAACTTTTCTTTCATTTCTGATTTTATTTATTTGTGTCTTTTCTCTTTTTATCTTAGTGAGTCTAGCCAGCATTTGTCAATTTTATTAATCTTTTCAAAGAAACAGGTCTTTGTCATATTAATTTTTCTATTGTGTTTTTGTTCTCTATTTCATTTAGTTATGTACTGATTTTTATTATTTCCTTCCTTTCACTGACTTTGGGTTTCCTTTGTTCTTCTTTTTCTAGTTCTTTAAGGTGTAATATTAGATTGTTTATTTGGGATTTTTGTTTGTTTCTTCAATAGTCCTGTAATGATATAAATTTCCCTCTTATTACTGCTTTCACTGCATCCCAATAATTTTGATAGTATACATTTGCATTGTCATTTGTTTCTATGTATATTTTGACCTCTCCTCTTATTTCTTCTTTGATCCAGTCGTTCTTTAAAAGCATGTTTTTCAATTTCCACATATTTGTGGTGTTTCCTTCTTTTTGCAGTTAATATCCAATTTCAAGGCCTATGATTGGAGAATATGCGTGGTATGATTTCAGTCTTCTTAAAGTTGGTGAGGACAGTTTTGTGTCCCAACATATGATCTACCGTTGAGAATGTTCCATGTACACTAGAAAAAAATGTATAGTCTGGTGTTCTAGGATGAAGTTCTCTGTAAATGTCAATGATGTTCACTTGTTCTAATGTGTCATTTAAGGCCGATATTTCCTTAATTATTTTCTGTTTGGATGATATATCCATAACTATTAATGACATATTTAGGTCCCCTACTATTTTTGCTTTGTGGTCAATTTCTCTTTTTTGTTCTGTGAATGGTTGCTTTGTACATTTTGGTGCTCCCTGATTGGGGGCATATATATTGGTAAGTGCTATATCTTCTTGTATTGTCCCCTTTATCATTATGAAATGTCCGTCTTTGTCTCTTGTTACCTTTTTTACCCTGAAGCCTCTTTCATCTGATATAAGTATGACTACACCCACTTTTCTGTGGATACCATTTGCTTAAGGTATTCATTTCCACCCTTTCACTTTGAGTCTATATTTGTCCTTGTAGCTGAGATGTGTCCCTTGGAAGCAGCATATAGTTAGGTTTCGTTTTTTGATCCAATCTGTTTCTCTGTGCCTTTTTATTGGTGAGTTCAATCAATTTTCATTTAGGATGATTATTGATATATGAGGATTTCCTATAACCATCCTGTCTTTTGTTTTTTGGTATGTTGGTGTCTCCATTGTTTCTTTGCCCTTTTTGTTGCTGTCTATTATTTTAAAAATGGGGGCATTCTATGATTTTTTTCCTTCTGTTTCTTCTTTTTGTATGTTATAGTCTCAATTCTTGTTTTTTTGTTTGTTTGTTTGTTTGTTTGTTTTTGCCTTTTTTTCAGTGGCTACCATTCCGTTTAAGTAAAAGAAAGTTTCATATATACAGTAGTCCTTTTCCTTCAGCATGTTGCTTATCTACAGATTCAGACTTTACTCTCTCCCCTTTTCTGTGTTTGTTGTCACAAGTTTTCCCTACTTATGCTGTAAGTTGATTTCTGAGTTGCAGTAGCAAGTTGTATTTTTCTTTTGTTTAATGTTTTTATCTTCTTCACCCTTTATGTTATGTTTAAGTGTATATCCTCATTTTGTGTAGGAATTCCCATTTTCTGCTTCTGTCCATCTGTTCATAGTACTGCTCATGGTTTTTTATTCTTTTGATTTTTTGTTTCAGGTCAAGTAGCTTCCTTCAGTATTTCCTGTAATGCGGGTTGTGTCTTAGAAGATTCCCTCAGCTTCTGTATGTCTGGAAAGGTCTTTATTCCTTCCTCATATCTAAAGGATATCTTTTCTGGGTATATTACACTTGGCTGATAATTTCTCTTTTTCAATAGTTTTAATATTTTATTCCACTCCCTCCTGGCTTGTGAAGTTTCTGCTGAAAAATCTGATAAGTCTAATGGGCTTTCCCTTATAGATTACTGCTCTACCCCACCCCCACTCTTACCCCCCCCCCAGCTGCCTTGAGAATTCTTCCTTTGTCATCATGATTACTTTTTAATTATTAGTTTCAGGTGTACAAAACAATGTAATAGTTATACATTTCATCCCTCACAAAAAGATAACCACCCTCTCCCAATCTATTGCCCCTCTGACATTGTATATATCTATTGCAATTCCATTGACTCTATTCCATATACTATACTCCATATCCCATGATTATATATATATATATATTAAATATTAAATTATAGTTGGCATTCAATAGTATTCAGCTTCAGCTTCAGGTATACAGTGCAGTGGTCAAGCATCTACACCATCCATGAAGTGATCTCCCTAGGAAGACATATGCCTATCTGACACCCTACAAAATATTTACAACATTATTGATTATGTTCCCCAAACTGTCTCATATCCCTGTGATGATATTGTAGTTACCAACTTATGCTTTCTAATCCCTTCCCCTTCTCCCTCATCCCCACCCCTTCCATCTAGCAACCATCAGTTTTTCCTCTATATCTCTGAGACTATTTCTGTTTACTTTGTTCATTTATTCAGTTCTTTAGATTCCACATATAGGTGAGATCATATGGTATTTGTCTTTCTCTGACTGACATATTTCACTTAGTATAATGTTCTCTCGGTCCATCCATATCTTTGCAAATAGTACGATTTCATTCTTCTTTATAGCTGAGTAATAATCCATTGTATAAATGTACAGAGGGACAGCACCAGTGTCTCATAGGACACCTGCTACATAAGGCCACTCTACTAAGGCTGGGAGACATAGCAGCCATACCTAATATATATAAAAACAAATACAGGGAGGCAGCCAAAATGGGGAGACAAAGAAACATGTCCAGTCATCTACTGATGGGCATTTTGGTTGTTTCCAAGTCTTGGCTATTGCAAATAGTGCTGCAATAAACATAGGGGTGCATATATGTTTTCAAATTAGCATCGTAGGTTTCTCTGCATAGATACCTAAGAGTGGAATTGCTGGGTCATAAAGTAGTTCCATTTCCAGTTTTTTAAAATACCTCCATACTGATTTCCATAGTGGCTGCACCAATCCGCAATCCTACCAACAGTGCACCAGGGCTTCATTTTCTCCACAACCTCTCCAGCACTTGTTGTTTGTTGATTTATTGGTGATAGCCATTCTGACTGGAGTGGGGTGGTATCTCATTGTGGTTTTATTTGCATTATTAATTGTTGACAGCTGTAATACAATGTGCCTCAGAGAAGACCTTTTGAGATTCAGGTATTTAGGTCTGCTTGCTTATTGGATTTGAAAATTCAGCCCTTTCACAGATTTGGGAAATTTTCATCAACTCTTAGTCTGAATAGATCTCTGCTCCTTTCTCCTTCTCTTCTCCTTCTGATATACCAATTATTCTTATGTTGCTCTTTCTAATGGAATCAGAAAGTTCTTGTAGATTTCTTTCATTTCTTTTAACTCTCAAGTCTCTCTCTTTTTCCATCTGTGTCATTTCCAGATTTCTATCTTTGATATCACTAGTTTTTTCTTCTATCTGGTCAGCTGTATTACCTAAGCTAGCTATTTCTTTAATGAGTTCTTCATCTCCAGAATTTCTATTTGGTTCTTTTTAAAAATTTCAGTCTCTTTGATACAATGTTCGTTTTGTTCTTTCATTGTGTTCATTAAATTGCCTGTCTGTGTTTTCTTGCATCTCATTGAGTTTTTTCAGAACTATAATCTTGAATTCTCTGTCATTTAAGTCACATATTTCCATGTGTTAAAGTTCATTTTCTGGAGACTTCATTTTCTTCCTGGGATGCCTTGTTACTTTGGTTATTCGTGGCAATTAATGAATTATTATTTCTCTTCCTGGGCATCTACAGGAGTGGGCTCTGCAACAGGTTGATATGAAGGTCTTTCTTTTGCTTTCCAGTAGGTGTTGTTGGAATGTTTTATTTTCTCTCCCACTGTAGTCTTTTATTTTCTCTCCCACTGTAGCATTTTATTTTCTCTTCCACAATGGAAGGTGGGCTTCTCCTCTGAGCAGGTCACCTGGGTCTCAGGGCACTGAATCCATAGGAGTATGTGGAGGGCAATAGAGTTCTGAGCTTCTGAAATCTTTATGCTTACCCTGCAGCCCTATGCAGAGCCAGTGTGTCTCAGCAGCTCTAGTTGTCCCCTGTGGGATCCATCCTGAAAGCTGGGGTAAGGGTGGCCTGCTAGAGGTGGCTTGTGCCTCTGTGGCTCTGAGCAATGTTCATTACTACTCCATTGCTCTCTCTCCCCTACAGCTAACTTTCCCTATTGCCAAAATTAGTCAGTCCTGCTGTGCATCTGTGGCTAGGTGACAGTTGCTCCAGTTCTCAGGGCTGTAGATAGTCTGTTCTTTAATCTGACACTGCTACCGTTTCTTCTGGAGCCCACTTTTCTCACTGGGAGGCTGTTGGGTGAGTTGGACAGACTCTGTCTTTGTTCGTTTCCTATTTTTTGCCTGGCAGTGAGGGCTTAAACCACAGTTCTCACCCTTCCGTATTTGGTCTTTTTTCTGAGGTCTCTTCCCCAAATGCTGGGTTCAGCTATATTATATGCTGATCCATTAGGCAGGACTGTGGGACACAGGGAGCGTGCCTGCAGCCTGTATTCTTCCCTCTCCAGAGACTGCAGTGAGCTCCAAACTGAATCCTATGGCCCACAGCTTGCATCTCCACACTTCCCCCTTCCCTCCTCCCCTGCTTTTCCAATCTGCCTACCTACATGTGACTTGATGCAAGGATCTCTCAGATGTGCTTGTGTGTTGCTTAAGTTATCCTTTGTTGAATTATAGCTGTTCAATGTGTTGTACATTCCAGGGATGATTTCAAGAAGGACTCCTCACATTGCCATTTCTGTGATGTAATCTTACATTTCATTCTTTTTAATGGCTGAGTAATATTCCATTACATATATGTACTACCTCTTCTTTATCCATTCATCCATTCAGGGACACCCAGGTTGCATTCATATCTTGGCTATTGTAAATAATGCTGCAATGAATATATGGATGAACATGTCCCCTCAAAGTATCATTTTGGGTTTCTTTGGATAAATATCCAGAAGTGGAATTACTAGGTCCTTGTTTATCTCTTGTTATAGCCTTTATTTTAAAGTATATTTTCTCTGATATAAATATTGTTACCTTAGTGGGTATTTTTTTTCTATTTTCATAAAATATCTTTCTCCCATTCCTTTGCTTTCAGTTTGTGTGTGCCTCTAGATTCAAAGGGACTCTCTTAACTTTTTTTTTTTTTTTTTTTTTTTTTTTTTTTTTAGCTGAGCCATCCTGCCACCTGTTGGCAGCTCGACGGCAACTCAGCTCGGGCTGGCCTCGAACAGCTGTTGCTCAGAGCTCAGCTCGCACTCTTGAGCGAGCTCTTAACCAACTGAGCCACTCGGCCGGCCCCAAAGGGACTCTCTTATAGGCATAATATATGAGTCTTAAATTCTTACCCATTCAGTCACCCTACCATTTGATTGAAACATTTAATCCATTTACATTGAAAGTAATTGTTGATATATATGTGGTTACTGCCATTTTATCATTCATATTTTGTATCTTTTTTTCTTTTCATCTTAAAGAAGTCCCTCTAACATTCCCGGTAATACTGGTTTGGTGGCGATGAACTCCTTTAGCTTTTCTTGCCTGGGAAGCTCTTTATCTGTTTTGTTTTGTTTTATTTTAATTCTAAACCAAAGCTTTGATGGGTAGAGTAATCAAGGTTGTAGGTCCTTGCTTTTCATCACTGAATATTTCTTGCTAATCCCTTCTGGCCCTCAAAATTTGTATTAAGAAATCAACTGACAATCTTATCGGAGCTCCTGTGTTGGTAACTAACTGTTTTTTTCTTGCTGCATTTAAGATTCTCTCTTTGTCTTTAATCTTTAGAATTCTAATTATAATGTGTTTTGGTGTGGGCCTCTTTGGGTTCATCTTGTTTGGAACTCTTTGCACTTTCTGATCTTGAATATCCATTTCCTTTGCCAGATTAGAAAAGTATTCTTTCATAATTTCTTCAAATAGGTTTTCAATTCCTCACTCTCTTTCTGGTACCCCTATGATGCAAATGTTGGAATGCTTGATAGTGTTCCAGAGACCACTTGAAGTCTTCTCATTTTTTTGGATTCTTTTTTTCTTTTTGCCGTTCTGATTGGTATTTTCTGTCACCTTATCTTCTAAATTGGTGATTCAATCATCTGCTTCAGCTAATCTTGCATTGATTCTCTCTAATGTATTTTTCGTTTTAGTTATTGTGTTTTTTGTAACTGGTTCTTTTTTTCTGTTTTCTATCTCTATTTTTATGTTTCTTATCTCTTTGTTGAAGTTCTCCCAGAGATCAATGAGCACTTTTATAACCAGTGTTATAAACTCTGCATCTGTTACATTGCTTGTCTCAGTTTTATTTGGTTCTTTTTCTGGAGCTTTGATCTGTTATTTTATTTTGGATATGTTTCTTTGTCTCCCCATTTTGGCTGCCTCCCTGTGTTTGTTTTTATATATATTAGGTATGGCTGCTATTTCTCCCAGCCTTAGTAGAGTGGCCTTATGTAGCAGGTGTCCTGTGAGACACAGTGGTGCAATCCCTCTGGTCAACACAGACAGGAGCTCCAGGTGTGTCCCTTGTGTGGAATGTGTGTCTCCTATTGTAGTTGAGCCTTGGTTGCTGTTTGAATATCATCTGGAGGGATTAACTCAGGCTCATTGGTTGTGAGCATCCCCCGTTACTACAGTGAAAGAGCTGTTGTGCAGCGACTGACCCTGTGGAGCCATATTCTCTTTAGCAGGGATCTGGTGTCTGTCCTGTCTGCCCTTTGGGTGTGTCATCCTTGTAAGTGGCTGAGTCATGCCCCAGTTCAGTTTGAAGTTGACCACTGAGCATGCCAGTCCCAGGGCCACATGGGAAGGGACCTGCTACAGTCCAAGTTCAGCTGGCCCTGCCCAAGGCCACCTGGTATGAACCATAAAGAAATCTGCAAATGGTTATCACATGTGCTGTGCTTGGAGGTGCCTCAAGAGGCCAAGCTGCAATCAAGGATGGCTACTGCTACTGCCATGCTTACTGCTGCTCAGAGGTAGGGGACACTTTGAAACTAGATACTACTTGTTTGGGTTTTGTGAACTTTTGAGAGACTTTAGGAAAGCCTGCTGCATGAGCCAAGGCAGGCAGTTTGTATGAAAAAGCTACTGGAAGTGGCTTGGATATGCCTAAAAGTTGGGTGTGGTGGGGTATCAACATCATTGGGTGGGGTGAATGAACCGAGTTAACCAGATTGATGGAGACTCAGATATGTCAGCTGCCTGCATCTGCATATTGAGAAGGGGGAGGGCTCAACAAAGAAAAATATGACTTCTCTCAGTTCCTCCATCCAGGAGAAAGCTGTACCTCCAGCCCGCACTCTATAGCCAGATAACACAGTTCTTCCCTAAATGCCCCTGTCACCTTTTGAGTTGCTGCCCCAGTGCTGGAGCTCAGAGTGAGTCCATCAACAAGTAAGTCCCTGTGTGAACACTCTAAGAGGAGTGCCTGAAAGTGCAGCCACCCTTCATTTCACTCAGCCACAATCTCCACCAGTTTTCACAGTGAGAAATTATGAGGACTTCTCTCCCCAGCACTGGAATCCTGGGCTGGGGAGCTTGATGTGGCACTGGGACCCCTTGTTCATCTGGGGGTGGGTATCAGTAGCTGAGATATCCCTCCCAATTTTTAGTGATCACAAATGGGTGTAGGACCAGGTTTTTCTGTGTCTCTGCCCCTCCTACCAGTCTCGAGGTATCTTTATGTATGTCCTTAGTTGAAGGGTTTTGGTTCAGCAAAAGTTCAGGTGTTTCTCCATGACGATTTTTTGGTGGCTTACTTTTAATTTTGATGTTATCACGAGAGAAGGTAAGCACAGCATTTACCTACTTCACCATCTTGATGGAGACCTCTCTAAACCAAGGTTTTTTTAAAAGCCCTTTACAAAAATGGAATCACATAACCCTTACAACAACGCTGGGAGGGTGGTACTATTATTATGTTTGTATTACATACGAGAAAACTGAAGCAGAGCTAGTAAGTGATGTCTTTAAAATCATACCAATATAATAAGTTTGGCTTTCTCTCTTTCCTAATTTTCAATTAAAAATAAGAATGAGGGCCGGCCGAGTGGCACGTTGGTTAAGAGCTGGTTTGGGATGCCAGCTCTGAGCAGAAAGGCCCTGGTACGGATCCCACAGTGACACTGCCCTCTACAGCTAAGATGGTGAACAACAGCTCCACCAGGAGTTCGGCGGCCATGAGCCACAGATGACGGCATAGGTTGCAGCCCCTGCTGCAGTGGGTTGCCATAAGCTACAGTAAGTGGCCGGCAACTGGTGTGAGCTGCCAAGAGCTGCTGTGAGCAGCTGCCCAGAGGCCGGTGACCAATCTGCCTCACTCGGGAAGAGCGCAATGACAATACCAATGTGGGTCAGCAAAGCAACGTCCTCCACAACTAGACTGAAGAACAAAAGGACAGCAACTTGTCTGTTCCCCTTTCCAGATTCCCCAACATTTTTCCCCTCCCCCAATCCCAATAAAATCTTTTAAAAAAATAAAGAGAATGAGCAGCTTCTCTATCCTGTACCTTAAGAATGTGCTATCTCTGGAATAATATCACAGGTCCTTGCCATATTACTGGGACCATAATGACCTTGTGTTTTTTTTTTAACTCATAACTTCACAATTAGAATGCTAACTTATATAAGTGGATGTCTGGAAAGTGATATAATGCATGATTTAGTTTTTCTGAAGAACAGACGGTAAAAAAATATAACTTACTTCTTTGCATCTATTTTAATGGCATTATCCTTCGTTCCCTATCCCCATCTTGTTCACCTTTTATTCCCATTTTCTGACTGTGTCCTCCACACCCCCATCCTAAAGACCATCCCTGGTGTCCAAAAGGCCATATGAATTCTCTCCAACTAGACATATTTACTTTTAAGGTCCATTAATACTCTCAGTATTGGCTGATATGTTAGTTTGATCTTGCATTTGAATGCATTTCCCTAATATTGAATTCCCAAATTGTTTTAAATTCTCCATTAGAATCATTTGGGGTATTTAAAAATGTATGAAGGTCTGATGTTTGTTGATGTGAGTCTGTCAGTCAGTGCCATTGACTGCAGTCAGAAGCTCTGGTGATGAGGACGTGAGCTGCTACTGGACTTAAGTAGAACACTGTAGAGTCTTTAATGGCCTGAGTGATATCTTAACATATCTCTAATTTAATGCTTTTTTCAGCTAATTCATTTTCCTATCCAGACTGTATTGTTTTCCTTCAGTGCAATAAATTGCTGGGATAAAATGGAGAAGGAAGGTGAGAGAAAAATATTCCTAAGCATAACCCTACTGATGTAGGATATTTCTTGTGCTGGGGTCATAGTCTTCTGAAGCCAAAGAATGGAGACATGGACCAGAGAGGTAGAGTTTGTAGCAAAAGATAGTTTTATTAAAGCTAGAGCAATGTTACAGCTCCTGAGTGGGTAAGGGTACCCAGAAAATGGCATGCCCACTAGTTAGGGTAAAAGGCTTGAGTTTTATACTTTCTTCTGCCTGGAATGGAGATTTCTGAAATACTGGTGCCTGTTATTAAGGTGTTTATCAGGTTTGTTCCGTTGCTCAGCCTTGGGGAGAACTTTCATAATGTCCTTCAAAATGGCTTTGTTGCTCTGGGGCACGATTGATGTCTCGTTCCAGTATGAGGGAGTTACCCTATAATTTTGAAAGGAATGGCTACTTTAAGGAATGACCAGTTTTTTTTGTCTTATTTTTGCTCAGTCTACCAGGGAATTCCTAACTGCCTTATATACTGACTAACTTGTTTTACTACTAGCTATCTGAAATGTGCACTAGATATGAGCTTGAACCTTGACAAAAGTATTTGGGAAAAAAAATATTTATTTTTCCAATAATTTATCAAAAAAGATAAATTATTTAGACAAAATTAGAAAAACTATTTTTCTTCAAAATAATTCCAGATTATAATCTGCTTTTAGGAAACATCCAGAACAACTCAACAAGAAGAGATATGCTAGCAGTTTAGAAGAGTTCAGAAGTCTATTCTGAAGCTCAAATGATGAGCAATGCTGAGCTGTCAGGTACTTCACTCTTATTTTGGATTATAACCTTGGAAAACCAGGCTGGACCAATTCAATAAACTGTGACATTTTAAAGATTTTCTTTAAAGGAAAAAGAAAAGAAAATCTAGGTCTTTCTTTTCTCTGTAGTATAAGATTAAAATCTTTCAAAGCCAAAAAAAGCAACAATTTTGGTAGCAATTTGATGCTCATGCTTGCTGAGATAAGTTTATTGGGCAGGATGTTTTGTTTAATCTGAAGTGTGAGGTATTTGTTTGGGGATAAGTGATTCCAATTCATGGCCTAAGCCAGACTTCACATGTGTAGAACAAGAACATTGTTTGTAACCCTGTTATAATCACATATATGAACACTTCTGTATGTCTAAATTAAATGTGTCACATGCTAAAACATATCAGTTATCATTTAGCATTTATTTTTCACTTTGGTAATATTGAATCTTTGGAAAAGTCATGATGTATGTTTGCAACAGATGGCACTAGTTCATTTTTGGAAGTATTAGAGTCATTTGCATCTATGCTGTTGCTATGTCACTTGACAGCTGACAGTTCTAGCTTCATTCTAAAAAAAAAAAATGATCGATTTGGTTGAGTTTTGGAGATTTTTACAACAAGTTGAAGATGGAAAACCAAACTGTGCATTTTTGCCATATTTTACTCTTTTACTTCCATAAAGGGAAGAACGTGCATCAAGCTTGTGAAAAGTTGCATAAAGTTTATGGTGACAGTGCTCTACAAGAATGTCAGTTCCAACAATGGTTCATGAAATTCCTTGATGGTGATTTTGATCTCAAAGATGCTCCTCAGTCAGGGAGGCCCACCGAGGTTGATGACAACAAAAATACAGGGATTGATTGAATTAAACCCATGTTACACAACACGAGAGATTGCAAAAGCATTGACCATCCATCATTCAAGTGTTTACGACCACCTGAAGAAGCTGGGATACGTAAGCAATCTCGACATTTGGGTTCCACATGAACTCAAGAAGTTCATTTGATGGCACGTATAAACATCTGCAATATGCTCATTAAACGTGAGGAAAACAATCCTTTTTTGAAGCAACTGATAACTGGTGATGAGAAGTGGATTGTTTATAACAATGTGGTGCTCAAACAGTCTTGGTCCCCACGTGATGATTCGCCTCAAACGACAATGAAAGCAGACATTCATCAGAGCAATGTTATGCTCTCACTGTGGTGGGATTTTAAAGGTGTTGTGTTTTCTGAGCTCCTACCAAGTAACCAAACAATCAATTCGAATGTGTACTGTCAGCAATTGGACAGTTTGAATGAATCCATCATCCAGAAATGTCCAGAGCTCGTAATTGTAAAGGAGTTGTGTTCCATTGTGACAATGTGAGACCATACACAAATTTCATCACCCGTCAAAAATTATTGAAGCTTAAAAAAATTAACTAATTAAAAAAAAAGTATTGAAGCTTGAATGGATGTGTTGCCACACCCACCATACTTGCCTGATCTTGTGCCACCAGACTTCCACTTGTTTTGCAATCTTCAAAACTACTTGCATGGTATAATGTTCAATTCAAATGAGGCTGTAAATCAGCACCTTGTTCAGTTTTTCACAAATAAAAACAGGTCCTTCTATGAACGACGAATTATGAAGCTCACTGAAAGATGCAAAAGGTTATCAAACTAAACAGGCAATATATCATTGATTGATCTTTGTTCTTTATATAAATAAATGACCTTTGAAAAACATAGACAAAATACATCATGACTTTTCCAAAGACCCTATATTTATATCAGCTCACGATGACTTCAGCAGTTGCTACCTTTATCGTACTGTTACTGTGATAAAGCCCCAACTGCTCACCTTATGAAAGCCAAAACTTGAGAGATGAAGTTTATGGAAAGAAAAGTAAGTTTATTCAAAATGCCAGCATTCTGGGAGGATGGGAGACTTCTGTCCAAAAACCATCCCCCTCCTCCCAACATGGCCAAAAAGTTTTATAGGCACACAGGGAGAGGCAGAACAAAGGAATGGGGAAGTTGGTCAGGCAATCCCTGGAAAAAGGTGCTTCCCAGAGGCTGGTTTGTTTCAGGGAATAGAAGTTGATCTTATGCAGATGTAAAAACTTCTTTCAAGTCAGTGTCCTGGAGGTTTCCTTGAGGAACCAGAGTCATTGAGCCTGGTATTCATATGGTTTGGAGTAAGCAGAACCATTGAAACTGGTATGCATAGTAAATGTAGACTAAACAGAGTCATTAAGGTTTGGTAATAGAGAAGCTTTCAAGAAAAGAAAAACTCCCAATAAGTCATAAGCTAAACTACTGTTACATCTAATTACACTAGAGGTTTAAATCACAAAATTGAAGATATAGTGTCACTGTTACAGTACCTATAGACATACTTCTGTGAGTTAATATTATTTTGAAGCTGTGGTCCATTTCTCATGTGACCACAGTGATTTTGAATTACTTAAAAATCAAATAGTAAGTTGGAATAATTAAACCAAGGCATTAAAAAAATATGCATGGAAATTCTTTTTTTTTTTTTTCATTTATTAATTTTTCCACCTTTGAGAAATATTTCCTGAGGTTGTCTTTTCCTGATGGGAAAACTGAGGCTACATTGGCTAGAGCTCAGAAGAATTCAGTGAAGCTAGGCAGGAGAGGACTTCTCCATTCCAGAGTCTATGCTAATGCTGACCAGTGAAGTACACCCCCTCCCTACTTTCCTACTTCTCTCATTTTGAAGAGAGACACTTTAGTGAGCACAATACAGCACTCAGCCATGGGTTGAGGGTATTATATTCCACAGCAGGACTTCTTTTCATTCTGCAAGAAAATAGGCTTCCATTATAACCTTCAACTCTCAGCAAGAACAGTTAAGGACTGAATTAAGCTATTGCCCACAATTGCAAAAAATTGGATACAACATCTTTTCATTTCTTTTGAAGATATAATGACAATACATAAGGCTTACTTGAAGTGGGACAAATGTATTCAACAGGCTGATGGGGGCATAAATCTCTCTGTGACAACTATAATAGTCACACCGGCTGCTTCTTGTTAATCAAGAGTTTTAAGTCTTAGTCTGAATAACCAAATCCTGTTGACTTTTATTTTTAAGATAAAATCAAACTTGAGTTTTCTCCCACAAGTTTGACACAACACATCTATTTCTCTTTTTAAATTTTTAACCTCTCCTCATGTTTGCCCACTTTTAATGTAAATGGACCTTATGGATTATTAAGCTTTCTAGAGACTCCTGCTGCATTGATTAATTGCTAACGAATGTGCATGAAAGTAAGGTGAATCTACATTATGATGTATTTAAGTGGTGATTGATTAGATTTAGCTCTGGCCATCAGGAGAGTACTTCCCACAAGAACAAGCCCACAAATATGCATGTAGTGGTTGGAATCCTCTCTCTGTGACTCTGGCCATTCAAGTCAAGTTCTTGAGTTCACTGAATCATAGAAAGGACCAACCTTTTAGCTTTTGTAAAGCAACTACATTTTTTTTGTTAAAAATATGGTAATTTGTTAATGTGTTTTAATGAAAAATTGGTAACCAATACATATTTAATTGTTAAAATAATATCTGAGTCTGGTCTAGTAGTGTCTGAGCTGCCACAGCCGGAGGGGAGTGGCAGGAACTGCTTGAACATCTGCATTTCAGTTTCTGTGCCCATCAAGAGTTTTAACTCATCGTGAATAATCTATCATCAGAAGAAATTCAGCTGAGAGCTCACCAGGTTACTGATGAATCTCTGGAAAGTACAAGGAGAATCCTGGGTTTAGCCATTGAGTCTCAGGATGCAGGAATCTAGACTATTACTATGCTGGATGAACAAGGGGAACAACTAAACCACATAGAAGAAGGCATGGATCAAATAAATAAAGACATGAAAGAGGCAGAGAAGACTTTAACAGAACTCAACAAGTGCTGTGGCCTTTGTGTCTGCCCATGTAATAGTGTTGTCGGAGAGTGGGCCTTTCTCGGCGCAGAGTCCAGGTCCTTGGCAACTCGAGCAAAGAATTGAACGAGATACCAGAGTAAAGCAGTAAAATAAGTAGTTTATTAGAAAAGACAGTACATCCAGACTAGAGGATGGACTAAGGGCCCATTACCAAAGAGTGTGGAGGGGGCATATGCAAAGGTGAGGCTTAAAGGGAAGAAGCAGCAACAGAAGTAGCAGTAGCAGCCGCGCTTCCCTCCCAGGACTTGGGGTTTTTATCCTTTTTTCTCCAGGATGGGCTGTTCTTCCTGGGCGTAGGACCACTTGATTGGCCCCTGTGATTAACAAGAGGTACTGTGTAGGTGTGAGTGACTGGTCTGATCTAGTTGGATATTTTGCGCCCATTTGCTCTTCCCGCAGGGGTAGGTAATTACAATACAAAAAGGAGTTTTGGGTGGAGAGGGGATGTCCCCAGGTGGTCACACTATGGGACGTGCAGGAATGCAGAGACCCAATGCCTGCCTCTAACTACCTGCCTAGGTTTTCCTTGAGAGACGTGATCCCCGTAAAATCTCTATGGGAAGCTGAGGGACAGGAGGTTTCTTCTTCTGTATCTGCTTCCTGCTGTGCAGGGGCGTAGAGCTGTCCTTGCCTATTGGGGTTCACGGAACTCTCGCCCTAGCTGATCTCAGATGAGAGGAAGGGTCTCAAGCTCCACCTGGAAGACCGTGTTGGCTTCTTTGCTTGTTGGGGTATCCCCTGTATCCTCAAGGCTCCTGAATGAGGACAAAAATATAAATCTATTAGTTCTTATGAAACTTGTGGCTATTCAGTCCATCACTCAGGTGGAGTCAGTTGTCCGGACACAGAATGGGTTTGACATTTAGCTCCCTTGCCTGGGGGATATTAGGAAGTCTCTGGCTTTCAAATAGTTATCTGAAGCAGGGCTAGGAGATTTCTATTGTTTCAGATTCAGGAACTAATTTACAAAGCAATTAAGAAGCAAGGGGGGGATCTTCCGTCAGAAAAGCAATCAAGGCCCAAGAGCCAAGAAACTAAAGAACTAGGGAGGAGACTTAACATTTTTATACTTAACATTTCTATAGGAAAGAAAACATTAAAGTTTTTCAGTGGTGGGGGTTGGTGCTGCTCAGTTGGCCGGCAACATTAGGACAAAGAACTTTGAGGCTGGTAAGCCTATAAGGTGGAGACAACTCTTCTAGGAATGCAATATCTAAGCAGCCACACCGAGTGATAAATGGTCAGCCTCAGCAAGCAACCACAGAAGCACCCAGTGGCGGATACATTAAACGTATAACTAATGATGCCAGAGAAGATGAAATGGAAGAGAACCTGATTCAAGTAGGCAATATCCTAGGAAATCTAAAAAATATGGCCATAGACATGGGCAATGGAATTGAGGCTCAAAATCAACAAATAAAGCGGATCACAGAAAAGGCAGACACCAACAAAGATCATATTGACACTGCCATTGCCAGAGCAAAGAAACTCATTGCTAGTTAAAGTACTGCTGTACTTCTTTACCATTTATTCACTTACCTAGCTCATCCTCCAAAGTCATTGCCTTTTCAGAGTTTGAAATTTTGGTTCCACACTCTTCTAATCAGGAGATAATGTGGCAGAAGGATTAAGAGTAACAGCCCCCCTATTATTTTATTTTCCCTTTTTCCTGTGAGGGTAAGCTGCTGCTCAGTCTTCTAGCATTTTCTTTCAGTTTATACTCTTAGATTGGTCTCCATACATCATACGTAGTGATGTTTTTTCACCCCTCTCATTTACTGTAGCAAGTTCTGCTTTCAAGATTTGGAAGCATTGCCAAACACAGCCATAAAAAAGGAAGCTGGGAGGATGGGTCAGGGAGAAGCAAGAGGTAAGAAGTTGTTACCTCAGTAAAACTTTCAAGCCACAAAGCAAAAAGTTGCATAGCCACAGTAAGGATGTAGTTGGGTTTACTTTTTAATTTAAGTTGCAGTTATTGCCAATTTAGGCTAATACTTGGTTTTGGAGCTTTTATACATAATATTTTTGTTATACATCACAACTTTGCAGCTTCTGCTTCAAAAAAGAATAGATGTTTTCTTTTTTTTTTTTTTTAAAGATTTTATTGGGGAATTAGGGGAGGAGAACAGTGTTGGGGAATCCGGTAAGGGGAACAGACAAGTTTCTGTCCTTTTGTTCCTCAGTCTAGTTGTGGAGGATGTTGCTTCACTGGCCCATGTTGGTATTGTCACTGCGCTCTTCCCAGATGAGGCAGATCGGTCGCTGGCCTATGGATGTCACTCACCGCGGCTATTGGCAGCTCATGCTGGCTACCGGCCACTCACTGTAGCCTATGGCAGCCCACTGCAGCAGGGGCTGCAGCTTACACCTACACCGTCGCCGGGGCTCGCACAGCCCAGCTCCAGGTGGAGCTGTTGTTAGCTGTGGAGGGCAGTGTCACTGGCCCTCATACGTGGGATCCGAACAGGGGCTGCTGGCATCCCAAAACCAACTCTTAACCAATGCGCCACTCGGCAGGCCCCTAGATATTTTCTTAAAGTGAGCTTAATTCCTGAACTCTTAGTGATTCATATATGTAAATAGATTCTGTGATCACATTTCATATTGCACCATATAGGAACACTTTGTGTAAATGAATAGCTTTTTATTTACATATTAGTATCATTGCTCCATTGCAGGCTTATTAATCTCATAAATTTGTCATTAACCTTTGAAGAAAAAGATATGCAAATATGTAAGTGTAACAAGAATTTCTCTCTGAAGCATGGCTTAAAATGTTTTGGAAAATTTTGACAAAGTATGTCATGTGAATTTAGATTTACGTCAATGCAAGAATTATGTTTTAGATAGGAAAAAAGAAACTTGTTTTGATCTCAGGTAGAAAAATTGATAGATTGCTTTGAGTTTCATGTAGATTTAGACTTTTTAAAAGCTAGAATTCTGTTTAACTGAAAGTGATTAAGAAAATTGTACCTTTGGTTTGATTACTGATGATTGCATTATCATCAATCCTCTTAGACTTGTGTATTGAACTATGTTCAGAATCACGTTTATTTAGATCCTGAACAGTGTTGTAAGAATCTGATTGGTATTTGTCACCTCTATTTACGAGACAGCAGAAAGAAAAAAAAAAGCACCTGTACCCGTCAAAGCTGTTAATGTGATTGGTTTGGTTTGACCAGTAACCACTTCTTAATCCTTACAATTGAATTTTGTAACTAATGGAACTGTTCTTTTAAATAGGTAAGTGTGTTTCTGTGACTATTTTGGGTTAGGGGCAATAATTTCGTCAGCTCTTATTTAACAAATGGAGTAAAACAAAAGGAGTAAAACCATAAATCAAGAAGCAATCCAATAGAAAGCTGCCTTTAGCATCTTTCCCATTTTTATTGGAAATACTGACAGCATTCTCCTTTCTATGATTTGTCATGAGGTGCATTTAATCATTACTAGTCTTTTACTAATTTGCACTTAAATATACTAGTGACTGAAAGGATAATGATTATAAGAGAGAACTATAATCCACTTGAGATACAATTAATATGGGAATTTTCAAAGGCTGAAGAGGAAAATGCAGAGAGTGCCAAGAAAATGTATACACGCTTTAAGAAAGGAAAAAACTGTATTAAAATCGTAATAATATATGCTGATAACAAAAGATGAATACAAATCACGTTTGACCTCTGCAATAACAAGAGATGCTCAAAGTGGTTACCATCAGCATAATTTTAATACAGTTTTTTCCTTTCTTAAAATGTGTATGCATTTTTTTGGCACCCTCTGTATTTAAAGTGAGATTCAGTTAGGCCCTCTGTAATAGAAATGCTCCATGCCAGAAGGAGTAATTTGGAATTTGGCGGGTGATGATACATGTAAAAAGTAAGAAGGTTTAAAACACTGGTGATGGTACTATACATAATCCCCTTCCTAAAAGCATTAAAAAAATATTTTTTAACAGTTATGGCTAAAGGAAATAGTTTTCAGAATACCAATATGCAACCCCCTCCCCCCCACACAGTATAATAGGTTAGAAGTGTGAGCTTAGGCACCCAACTGTCTGAATTTACACTCTAACTGCCACTTGACTATAAGCCCATTTCTGTGCCTCAGTTTCCTTGTCTATAAATGGGGATTACAGTTCCTACCTCAGTTATTGCAAAAACTCAACATGGTAATGCATGGGAAGCACTTAGAGCAGTGCCCAGCAAACTGTAAGAGCCTAATGATAGCTACTGTTTGTTTTGTTCTCTCTGGGATGGAGCTCGTTTTGGGTCAGGGATCCCTTTGTGAATTTGATGAAAGATGACACAGACTATCTCCTCAGATTAATAAACACACAAACATGAATATGCATAAATGGGTCTTGAAAACCCATCGATGGATCTCAGGTTACAAACTTTTTTAAAGATTGTGCTATTGAGAAAAAAGAGGGATGAGGCCACAAAAATTAGGCCCATACTACACTGGAAATAGAAGCTATTGACTTCAAGCCTTTTCTGATTTTCTCCTGTAACATTGTTTGGAAACTTGTTTCCATTACTTTTGAAAGGTAGTAACTGAAGTGGTTCATACAACTTTGGAGTCACCTGAATTCAAATTTTGGATCAAGTCATATACTGTGTAAATAAGCATAATACTAACCTATAACTAAGGAGTTAAAAATCAGTACAGTATTCCCCACTGAAATTAATAGTAAGCTCCCTCTTCAAGTTTCCAGTCTTATAATGACAATGATCTTTTTCCCCTATAGTTGTGCCTTTTCTTATTTTTGCTTCCTTCAGTTTTAATTCATTCTGTAATTACTTCAACTCTGTATCTTTTCATGCCCTATGTGGATTATGAATACCCCTTTAACTTAAATTTCTATTTCCCAGTCATATACTCACTTGTACTTAGAATTAGTTTCTTTAGGTCACTCCCTTACTAAAATTCTAAGTTATCCCAGATATAGCCCTAGTCAGATTTATATTTCTCAGATTGATACCCAAGTTCCTTATTCTCTAGTCATTTGTTTTTTATCCTTTTTAACTTAGTGTCTGATCCAAGCCTTCCTTTTCTGTACAACTTGCTAAATTCTATTTTAATACCTTACAGATGAAATAAATGGCACCATTTGAGTACTTAAAAAAAATAATATCTGACTGATTTTTTAAAAGATTTTTTATTAAACTATAGTTAACATACAACATTATATTAGTTTCAGGTGTACATCATAGTTATTCTACAGTAACCACCTGGTACATACATAATCATTACCGTATTATTGATCATATTTCCTATGCTAAAGAAGTGATCACCATGATGAGTCCAACAATGATCTGACACAATATCATTGACTTTATTTCCTATGCTGTATATTACATCCCCAAGACTTATTTGTTTTGTACCTGGAAATTTGAACTGCTTACTCCCTTTTATTCCCTTCTTTTTTAATTGTTCAATTACAGTTGATGTTCAATATTATTTTATATTAATTTCAGGTGTACAGTGTAGTGTTAGACATTTATATAATTTACAAAGTAATCCCCCTGACTAGTACCCACTTGGAACTATACATTGATATTACCATATGATTGGTTACATTCCCTGTGCTTTACTTTGCATCCCCATAACTATTTTGTAACTACCAAGTTGTATATCTCATCCCTCCACCTTTTTCACCATGTCTCCTAACCCCCTCTCATCTCTTACCCTGATAAATATAGTACCCACCTGAACCATACACAGTTATTACAATATTATTGACTATATTCCTTATGCTATATCATACATCCCCATGACTACTGTGTAACAATAAATTTGTACTTCTTAATCTCTTCCCCTTTTTCACCTACCCCCTTTCATCTAGCATCAAAATGTTCTCTGTATCTGTGAGTTTGTTTCTGTTTCATTTGTTTGTTTATTTTGTTCTTTAGCTTCCACTAGTAAATGACATCATATGACATTTGTCTTTTGATGTCTGGCTTACTACACTCAACACAATACCCAGGCCCATCCACATTGTCATAGCTGGCAAGATTTTATTCTTTTTTAAGGCTGAATAATATTCCATTGTATATAATCGTATGTCCCACCTCTTATTTATCCATTCATTTATTCAGGGACACCCAGGTTGCATTCATACCATGGTTATTGTAAATAATGCTGCAATGGACATATGGCTGAGTGCATCCCCTCAAAGTAGCATTTTGGATTTCTTTGTATAAATACCCAGAAATGGGATTACTAAATCCTTTGTCTCTTGTTACAGTCTTTGATTAAAAGTCTATTTTTTTCATGATATAAGTATTGCTACTCCAGCTATTTGTTTGCTTGTTGTTTCCATTTCATGAAATATCTTTTTCTATTCCTTTACTTTAAGTCTGTGTGAGTCAATGTGAAGTGAGTCTCTTGTAGGCAGCATGTGTAAGGGTCTTATTTCCTTGTCCACTCATTTTGATTGGAGCATTTAATCCACTTACATTGAAAGTAATTGTTGATCAGTATGTAGTTATTGCCATATTATTATTATTATTTGTCTTAAAGAAGTCCCTCTAGGATTCCTTGTAGCACTGGTTTGGTGATGATAAACTACTTTAGCTCTTTCTTGTCTGGGAAGCTCTTTATCCGTCCTTTGGTTCTAAATGATAGCTTTGTTGGGTAGAGTAATCTTGATTGTAGGTACTTGCTTTTCATCACATTGAATATTTTGTGCCAATCTCTTCTGGCCTGCAGTTTCCATTTGAGAAATCAGCTGATACTGTTATGTGTGCTCATTGTAGGTAACTAACTGCTTTTCTATTGCTGCTTTTAAGATTCCCTCTTTGTCTTTAACCTTCAGCATTTTAATTATGGTGTATCTTGGTGTGGGCCTCTTTGGATTCATCTTGTTTGGGACTCTTCGCTTCCTGGGCTTGTATGTCTATTTCTTTTGCCAAGTTAGAGAACTTTTCTGTCATTATTTCTTCAAATAGGTTTTCAATTCCTCCTCTCTTTCTTCTCCTTCTAGTACTCCTGTAATGTGAATGTTGGTATACTCGATGTTGTCCCAGAGGCCCTTTGAACTCTTCTAATTTTTTAGGATTCTTTTTGCTGTTCTGATTGGGTGTTTTCTGCTACCTTATCTTCTAAATCACTGATTCGATGCTGTGCTACATCTAATCTGCTATTGATTCCCTATAATGTATTCTTCATTTCTGTTATTGCAGTTTTTATTTTTCACTTTTTTTTATATATTTTCTATCTCTGTTTTTATGTTTCCTAGTTCTTTGTTGAAGTTTTCCTGAGATCATTGAGCATTCTTATAATCAGTGTTTGGAACTCTTCATCTGGTAGGTTACTTGTCTTCATTTTGTTTAGTTCTTTTTTTAGAGCTTTACTCTTTTGTTTTATTTGTCTTGCACATGTTTCTTTGTCCCCCCCCCCCATTTTGTTCCCTGCCTATGTATGTCTTAGTAGAGTGGCCTTATGTAGTAGGTCAGCTTTGGTGCCCAGTGGCACAGTCTTCTTGCACTCATGGTGTGTCTTTTGTGTGGGTTGTGTGTGCCCTCCTATTGTAGTTGAGTCTTGGTTGCTATTTGCTCGTCAATGGGAGAGATTGACTCTAAGACTCATTGGTTGTGAGGACTGGCAGTGACTACAGTGAAGGAGTTGTGGTGCAGGGGCTGACCCTACAGAGCAGGATCTACCTCAGCAGGGCTCTGGTGCATGCCCAATCCAACTCTTAGGTCTGTCATCCTAGGAAGTGGCTGAGTGATGCTCCAGCTCATTTCACAGCTGGGCACAGGTGTGCCAGTCTCAGGGCCACCTGGGAAGGTACCAGCTGCATGTCAAGTTCGGCTGCAGCCCATGCCACACCTGGGGCCACCCAGCAGGAGCCACAAAGCAATATGCAGATGGTCACTGCCTGTGCTGTGTTTAGAAGTCTCTCGAGAGACCAAGCCCCAAACCAAGGCTGGCTGCCATGAGTGCAGGACTTAGGGCTGCTCAGCCAGAGGTATAGGACACACTTAAGCCAGATGCTGCCTGTCTGGATTCTGCAAACCTTTGAGAGACTCTAGAAAATTCTGCAGCATTAGCCAAGGTGGGCAGTTTGTACAAAAAAAGCCACTAGAAGTGACTTGGGTGTGCCTAAAATTTGGGTGTGGTGGGGATCTCATAACTATTAGGACATAGTGAATGAAAGGCATTAAGCAGCTTGATGGAGACTCAGATATGGCAGCACCTGTGTCTGCATGATGGGAAGGGGGAGAGCTAAACAAAGAAACAACGGCTTCTGCCAGCTCCTCTGTACAGGAGAAAGCTGCTCTTCTAGGCCTCATCCTGAAGCGCAACTCAGTTCCCTCCAATATGTTCCTGTTACATTACCCCAGCAATGTAACTCAGAGCCAGTGATTCCATTAGTGAGTAAGTCTGGTGCAGTCCCTTTGAGAGGAGGTCCTGGGACTCCAGCTACTCTACTTCTTACCGAGCAAAAATCTCTGCTGGTTTTCACAACCAGAAATTATGGAGAGTTCTCTCCCTGGCACTGAGACCTTGGACTGGGGATGGGCTGGGACCGCTTGCTCCTCTGGGGGGGAGGGCGGGTTTGGGAGGGTGGGAAAACTCCACAACTGAGATATACTTCCATGATTATTAATGGTCACACGTGGGCCAGCCTATTCTGCATCTCTGCCCCTCCTACCCATCTCAAGGTAGCTCTTTCTGTATGTCCTTAGTTGTAGGGCTTTGATTTAGCAAAATTTCAGGTGATTCTCAATGATGGTTGTTTTGTAGTTTAGTTGTAATTTGGTGTGGTTGTAAGAGAAGGTAAGCACAATATTTATCTACACTACCATCTTGACCAGTCTCCCTGACTGATTTTTTAAAGGATAAAATCAATTCTTAATAGAAATAGTCTTTAGTAAATATGTTTGGAATACATATAGTTAAACAGCAAATTAACTGACTTTGCAAAAAGGATAGTGCACAGATGTTGGTTTAATAAATATTTGTATAGCGGTTCATTTAGGAAATGTATTTGGATCTTTATCCAACTCATGTAGTATAGTCTTCTGATTCTGAATAGTTTTCAATAGTATTTTCAAGAAGTTTGCACAAACTCAAAAATCTATGTTTTTTATTCTTACTTTTTAGATACACATTTTAAAGAGGATTAGATACTATATAACTCCACAAATTTAACACAGTTATGCATAAAAGAAAAATAAGTAAGTACAACTTTGATTCTTTTTTAGAGTTAACCACCCTTTCTTAATTAGAGAAAATGCTTTAGTACATCATGCTAGTCTTCTTTTGCCATCTCAATACAGTGGTTGGGCCAATATTCTCCCAGTGCAACCCAGTGAACTTCTTTCTTAGCCTTAATTTCCTTCCTGGACATTGGAAAATATTACATCTACTAAGTCTTTATTAGCATAGTAGAAAGTAGTGAAAATTGCTTGTGTCCTTTTGCCTTTTTACCTCAAATAGATTTACATGTTTTCTTTTGTCTTGACCTTAGAATCTCATTTGTAATTGCACTGTTCTGTCTCTGAAATATTCCTAAATCCACCATGAAACATGAGTATGAACAGTACTCTAATGAGATGAATAAAATTTTTTATTGTAAGTTAGGTTCTTGTCCTGCATGACAATCTAAATTTAATTATCAATGTAAGCCCACATTATATCCTTAATAACTTGAACTTAAATTCATCTGTCAAGTTAAATATTAAATAATCGCAAAGGGAGAAAAAGAAGAATTAATAAGTGTAGACAACAGAGAGCTTCTCTCAGCTAAAACACAGATTTAGTGGGGCAAAATGCTCTTGATGATAAAAATTACTCATAATATTTTAGTAAGAGTGGAAAAATGGTACCTAATTTATATCCCAGAGTATGACAAATGGAAATTGGGGGAGTGTATTATAAAAAGATTTATTGTAGCTAGGAAAGGGGTGAGAGAAACAGAAAAGGAAACTACTACTTAATAACTGTGTTTTGTAACAAGCACCTGCTACACACTTTAATCCACATTACAGCTTCATTTTATGAATGGTGACCCGAAATTTAATGATGTTCAGTGACTTGGCCATGGTTTACAAAATTATGGTAGAATACATTTGAAAACCTGTTTTAGGAGATATTTAATGGGCTTCCTTCTCAAAGTACTAATAATTGATGGGAAAATTATTAGGATACAAATTAAAAGAAACAGTAGTAAAGATAACAGAAGGACTGTATGTGTCTAATAAAAGCTTACCCACATCCACTCCACCCACAAATAAGTACTTGAATAACTACTGGAAAAGATCAGGAGTTCTGATACTCCTATCTGCCAGTTTCCTCAACAAACAAGAACAAACATAGTTGTCTTGAGAAATTAAAAAGGAATTCAGCTCACTTATTTTCTTAAAAATTTTTCCCGGCTGGCCGAGTGGCACGTTGGTTAAGCGCTGGCTTGGGATGCCAGCGGCCCCGGTTCGGATCCCACAGATGAGGGCCAGTGATACTGCCCTCAAAAATTTTTCCTCTAACTTTTTTTTGTTCTTGTTAAACATATAACCAAATGTGACTGATCAAGAATCTTAATAAAATTATTATTATTTTTTTTTTTTTTGCAAACTAGAACTAAAATACGTCCTGAAGAATTCCATTTTTTGGTGAGCTTTTAGGACCAATTTGAAATGTTCTTTTAAATATTTACTTCATCACTTGTTTTTATTGTGGAAAAGAATGTGTAGCAAAATTTGACATCTTAACCATTTTTGAGTGTATATTACTTTGATATTAAATACATTCACATTGTTGTGCAACCATCACCACCATTCATATCTTTTTTCCTTATTTTTAAAAAATTTATTGTGGTGACATTGGTTAGTAAAATTATATAGGTTTCAAGTGTACAATTCTATAATACATCAACTATATATTGCACTGTGTGTACACCACCCAGAATCAGTTCTCCTTCCATCACCATATATTTGACCCCTTTTCCCACCCTCTTCTACCACTCCTCCTTCCCACTTCCCTTCTGGTAACCACTAAACTGTTGACTGTGTCTATGAGTTTTTGTCTCTTTGTCTGTTTTGTTCATGGTTACTTTCAGTTTTATATCCCACATATGAGTGAGGTCATATAGTTCTTGATTTTTCTGTGTGACATATTTCACTTAGCATGATAATCTCAAGATTAATCCATGTTGTTGCAAATGGCAGTATTTGATCTTTTCTTGTGGCTGAATAATATATATATATATATATATATATATATATATATATATATATATATATCACATCTTCTTTATACAATCATCTATCAGAGAACACATTGGTTGTTTCTATGTCTTGGCCACCATGAATAAGATCGTTCAACATACGCAAATCAGTCAATGTGATACATCACATAAACAAAATAAAGTATAAGAATCATATGATCATATCAATAGACACAGAAAAGGCATTTGACAAAATACAACACCCATTTATGATTAAAACACTTAATAAAATAGATATAGAAGGAAAGTATGTCAACATAATATAGGCCATATGTGACAGACTTTTAGCTAATGTCATACAGAATTGTGAAAAAGTGAAAGCTTTTCTTCTGTGATCAGGAGCAATACAGAGATAATTCCTCTCATCTCTGTTATTCAACACAGTATTGGAAGTCATAGCCAGAGCAATCAGGCAAGATAAAGATATAAAATGCATCTGAATGGGGAATGAAATAGTTAAATTGCCACTTTTTGCAGATGATCTGATGCTATATATAGAAAACACTACAGACTCCACCAAAAACTATTAGAAACAATAAACAAATATAGTAAAGTTGCAGGATACAAAAATCAATGTAGAAAAATCCATTGTGTTCCTATATAATAACAATAAAATTTCAGAAAAAGAAATGGGAAAGAACAATTCCTTTTACAATTGCAACAAAAAGAATAAAATATCTAGGAATAAACAAAGGATGGGAAGGACTTATTTCTGAAAACTATGAGACATTATTAAAGGAAATTAAAGAAGACACAATGAAATGAAAGGATAGTCCATGTTCATGGAATGTAAAATATCAACATAGTTAAATGTCTATATTACTCAAAGCAATATATACATTTATTGCAATCCCTATTAAAATCCTAATGGCATTCTTTAAAAAAATAGGACAAAAAGTCATCATATTTGTATCGAATTAGAAAATACCCTAAATAGCCAAAGCAATCCTAAGAAAAAAGAAGGCTGGGGTTATCACACTCCCTGACTACAAATTGTACTACAAAGTGACAGTAATCAAAACAACATAGTATTGTCAGAAAAACAGAAATACAGACCAATGGAATAGAATTGAGAACCAAGGAATAAACCCACATATATATGGTCAGATAATTTTTGACAAAGGAACCAAAAACATACAATGAAGGAAAAAATCGTCTTCAATAAAATGTTGCTTGGGAAATTGGAAAGCCACATGCAAACGAATGAAATTAGACTATCTGTTACCATATATCAAAATTAACTCAAAATGGATCAAAGACCTAAACATAAGACCTGAAATAACAAATTACATAGAAGAAAGCATAGGTACTAAACTTATGAGCCTTAGGTTCAGAGAGGATTTTATGAATTTGATCACAAAGACAAGAAAAGTAAAAGCAAAAATAAATACATAGGACTATACTATATCAAACTAAAAAGCTTGTGCACAGAAAAAGAAACTATCGATAAAACAAAGTGGCAACCAACTGAATACAAGAAGAAATTTGAAAACAATGTGTTGTCCAATAAGGGCTAATATTCAAAATATATAAAGAACTCATACAACTCAATAGCAACAACAGAAATAAAATAATTTGATTAAATAATTGGCGGAGGACCTGAAGAAACACTTCTCCCAAGAAGACAAACAGTCAACGAATATGTGAAAAAATGCACAACTTCACTAGCTATTAGGGAAATACAAATCTAAACCACAATTGGCTACCACCTCACACCTGTTAGAATGGCTATTACCAATAAGACAAGTAATAACAAGTGTTGGAGCAGTTGTGGAGAAAAAGAAACCTTCATACACTGTTGGTAGGAATGTAGATTGGTGCAACAGCTATGGAATGCAGCGTGAGGTTCCTCAAAAAATTAAGAATAGAATTACCATATGACCCAGTAATCCTTCTTCTAGGTATCTACCCGCAAATCTGAAAATATTTATCTATAAAGATATACGTACCCCAATGTTCATTCATTTCTATTTAACGTGTGTTAAAAACTAACTCTCCATGTAACCCTACCCATTCCCTGGCACCACCATTCTATTTTGTGTCTCTTATGAGTCTGAATATTCTAGATACCTCATATAAGTGGTTTCATGTAACATTTGTCCTTCTTTGTCTAGCTTATTTACTTAGCATAATATTTTCAAGGTCCGTTTATGTTGTAGCATGTGTCAGAATATCATTCCTTTTTAAGGCTGAATAATATTCCATTACATGCACATACAACATTTTGTTTATCAGTTCATTTGCTGATGGACATTTGAGATGTTTCCACCCAATTGTGCATAATGCTGCTATGAACATGGGTGCACACATTTGATGTCTTTTAAAAGGAATTTCATTCAATGAAAAGACATTTCTCATTGTATGTTCCTGTTGGATTTTTCTCTCTGGTCAGTCAATGCATAAATATTTCCTTTTCGGTCTATCTCTACCCTCTTCTCCTGACCCTCTCACCTGCTCCCTTACACATCCCCCGCCCCCCAAAAAAACAACACCCTATTATCCACTGAACTGAAAAGTACATAAGAGAAGGTTATATTACACACAGACAGAACATGGAACTTTGCTAGCAGTGAAATGTGGCTAACAAGTTTATTTCCTCATTATCCCACATGTCACATTCTAGGGTGTTATTTCCCAGGCTTCTCATTAGCACCTCATTATTATGCTCTTCCATATATATTATGCTTGTTTTTAAGATTCTTTGAAAAGCCCTGCTAACAAAATATTACTATGTGAATTCCCAAGAACTTCTACTGCCATAGCATTGGAAATGTGTCTGCAATCTCTTAGAAAATGAATAGTTAGCAATTAGGGCCCTAAACTGCCAGGTTGAACAAATAAACGATAGTCAAAGAGAAATGACCAATGAATGCACATTAAACTTATTTTTGTCCTTAGCATCTTGTTAATCCCTAATTGCTAGCAGACAGGTAGAAGGATAAATTCCACAGCTATTGTAGCAAAATGCAATTTGAATGCCCAGTTAATTGTTGGTCTGCCATTATGTTTAATTTACTGTAGGTAAATGGCTTTTTAATAAAGTGTTGTTTTCCTGACACACAGAAAGAAATGACCTGTCCAAAAAGGATACACACAATTCTGTGGACCCAATTACTAATACCCTAGACCGCCACCCCCACCCCTTCACTCATCAAAATAAATACTCATATATAGAGCTAAAGTTATATCTGTAGTCCTCTGAATGACTTAAATAATACATACTCAGAGATAAACTAGGAGGATTTGAAAAGCAAACCAGTCTCTCAGCATTTTCTTACTGATTATCTACTACTCTCCCTTCATTTTATTTGAGACATAACCTGGAAAAGGCAATGCTGAATCTTACCCTGATCCATTCTTCTAGAGATGGCAATAATAGATTTAAAAGTAAGGGCCATCCACAATTTCTGACATCTGTATTTTCTGAGTAGTTGCTGCAACACTCGTCTATTAATATTGTCAAGGCCTGCATTAGACCAGAAAGAGCCATGTACTACAGATGGCACTTTTCACATGCCTTTTCCTGGAGCTTATGAAGAATAAAGATCAGCAACACTTCCTCCTCTGCAGCCAAGCAGTTCTCTGGTAGAAGTGCATTTTAACACTTGAGGAAGCAGTCAGTTGAGAAAGGTTCTTGCCAGAGCATTATCAAGAGTAGATTGACAGGAGATCTAAGCAATTTTCACACTCCAATCTGCCACCTTGTCTCATGTAGAGGAATTATAATTGCAATTTTGAACCATTTGGCAAGATTTTTATCCCCCAAGAGACACAAGTAATAGTTAAAGCCCCCAGGATTCAAAATAAATATACCATATAAGTGGCAATCTGGGCTAATCCCTCTGATTTCAGGTAGGTCAATACCTACCACAATGGAAGGCTGCTCTTTTATATCTTTTTTAGGTTATTCTTGCTCCCCTCCCATTGGAGATTAGGTAGTTTATAGAACTAATTCTGCTCTTTGAAACTAAGTAAACAAAAACAAAATTATTTTTTATGCCATTCAAGTTGTTTAAATATATCATATCAACCTACAATTTAGATTGTTTGCTAGAGTAGAAAACCTGAAATCCATTTCAGTTACTTTTCTAAAAAAATGAATTCAGTTCATTTTCAATTTCTTTGGTCACTTCTATTAATTTAGAAAGTATTTATCATTACTTACAATAGACAGTAAATAACAACAAACCTACTACTACTAGCTTATATTTTCCAAGTGTTTATTTTACCAAGCTTTATGGTAATCACTTTACATGTATTTTCTCATTTTTAAACCATAAAAAGTCCTACGGAACTCCTGAAGATGAGAGGGTTAAAATCTATTCAAGACCATAAGCACTAAATAGCCAAGCAGGATTTGGATACAAGTAGTTTAAATTGAACCCTCTTAATGATTTACTGCATAATATTTCCCATAAGCCAAACATTTTACAACTATTACAGCAGTCTACGATTCCTTTCTTTATTAAAAGTACTCCATGTTCTTGAGGTTATTTTGATCCTATTCTACTATATGTGTCTTTGCTTCCATTAAATCTACATGCCCTGTATTAAGGGGGATAAAAATTGCATCTCTATGTTATATTTGTTACCTAGGCAACTTTCCAAAGAAACCAAAGATTTCATATTTTACCATTTCATATTTCTAATGACTTCCATACTATGCATAGAATGCATTTAATTTTCATGTATAAAATTGAAATAATGTTAGGTGAATAAAATCATAAATTTATAAATACTACTTTAGTTTTATTCCACTTAAAATTAATCTATTTTTGTGAAATCTTTCTCTGTTCGAATTAGTATACTATTTCCATAAGTAAAACAAAACTTGCAGATTATTTTAATTACTTTATTCAAGGGGATGGGGGAGAGATTACATAATTCTTGCTCTAGATATTAGAAGATATATTTCCTTTCAATATGGACATAGACCTCTAGATATTTATATACACTTAAAACAATGTAATCATGCTTTTATTTTTCACTATACCATCATAAATAAGAACATAGGGATGTCTACCATATAAGCAATTTATGTATCTGACTTGAAATTCTCTTAAATATCTAGGTTTATCACTCATCAGTACTAGGGTAGGACTCTAAAATTATTTTTTATCCATTACCCTGAAATACACCTTATTCTACTTTATACATATATGTGTGTCTGGAAATCCCTTGTCGAAACTTGATTTTAAGAACAAAAAGCAGAAATGTGTTACAACCCAGGAATGTGAGAATCCAGATCAGAGAGAAGGCTGGGATCATTTGAGTGAAAGCCAAAACCTGTAAATGGCATCTATACTTCAAACTCTTTTTAAAGGTTGAGAAAGACAATAGTCTTTTGTGAGGTTTTGGACACAGCTTTTGCCTTTCATAGATACTCAGGAAGAATGACTGGTGTATTTGTGATAGAAAACTGAGTCCTTAGATAATTATATCACCCACACTTGTTAGGCACTTTATAGAATTTAAGCTGATCTTAATACTAGTGTTTTCTCCATTTAAAAAATTTATAAAATAAAACATCCCCTGGTCCTCTAGCTATTGAAATACATATTAAAATTAGGACTTTATCCCCACATTTACTAATCCATCTTTTTGAAAAATAAAAATATAAAAAAAACTAAAGTGGAAAAAGAAAATACCAGGAATATTATGTTTTTATAATAGAATGATATCATGCTTTTCCTAGTTCTTGGATATTACATTAGTCAAGATTTTTTTCATTTGCTTTAAAATTTTTTATTTTTGAAAACCTTTACTTAGATATAATTGACATTCAATCAAATGCATGCATTTTAAATATAGAGTTCAATGAGATTTGACAAATGCATGCATTTGTGAAACTGATAGCACAAAGTATGGAAACATCATTCAATAACATTTCCTCATGCCTTTTTGCAATTAGTCTCCTCTCTGCACCTTCAGTCTCTGGAAATTACTGATCTGCTATCATTAGAGATTAGATTTCACTTTTATAGAATTTCAAATAAATGGAATAAAAGATAATGCACTTTTTAATGTCTGGCTTTTTTTGTTCAGCATAATATTTTGTTTTTTTATTCTTATTACATATAAGAGTAGTTCATTTCTTTCAATAGCTCAGTAGTACTACATTTTATAAATCACCCACAATTTGCCTACCCATTCATCTTTTCATGGACATTTATTTCCAGTTTTGGGCACTTACAAACATTTTGATACAGCTTGTAAATATACGCTTTAGGTCCTGTACTACTTTTTTTCTTTAGACCCTAATCCAATTTAGATCCAAATTTTAAAAGAAAAACTGAATTCCTTTGTATGAACATACATTTTCATTTATTTTTGGGTAAAGACCTAGGAGTAATTGCTGATTTGCCTGTAAGTATATGTTTAATTTCATAAGGCACTACCAAATTGTTTCCCCAAATTATATTAACATTTAACATTATTATCAGCAATTCATAAGAATTCCAGTTGCTCTATATCTTCTACAAAACTTGTCAGTCATTTTAGTTTTAGTCATTCCAGTGGTTGAGTAGTGGTATCTCAGTATTACATTGCTTTTCCCTGATCACTAATGATATTGACTATCTTTTGATGTGCTTATTGGAGATTCATATTTCTTTTTTGTAAAATATCTGTTTGAATATTTTGCCCATTTTACATTGTTTTGTCTTGTTAGGTCGTAAGTGTTCACTATTATAAAAAGTTTTTGGACATTTTAGAGATTTTGGTTTCTGCATAAAATTTAAAATAAATTTGTTAAGTTTATGCACAAAAAATCTGATGGCATTAGTTAGTGATTACATTTAATCTCTTTCTCTATATGGAGAAAATCGAAATCATAACCATTTTTGAGTAATTAGATCCAAGAACAAAATTTATGTCTCCACTTTATTTATGTCTTCCTTAATTTTTCTCTTCAAAGTTTTGTAGATTTTAATGTATGCTTGCATGTATCTGTTAGATCTATCCTTAAATATTACACATTTTTTGACCCTACTGCAAATTGTTTATTTTTAAATGGGGGAATTGGGGGAGGGGAACAGTGTTGGAGAATTAGGGGAAAGGATCACCCAAGTTGTTGTTCTTCAATTTTAGTTGTGGAGAGCATCTGTTGCCATCTGGCTGCTGGTAGGCAGCTCGTGACCTCTAAGCTCAAGGTACTGTATTCAATCTTAGTTGTGGTTGGCTGTAGCCACCATCCCATGCGGGAGTCGAACCAGCAGCCTTGTTGTTAAGAGGGCACGCTCTACCCACTGAGCCATGTGGGTGGCAGCTCAGCTCAAGGTGCAGAGTTCAGTCTTAGTTGCGAGTGGGCATAGCCCACCATCGAACACGCAGTCTTGTTGTTAGGAGCACACGCTCTCACCAGCTGAGCCATCCTGCAACCTGTTGGAAGCTCAGTGACAGCTCAACTCCAGCACAGTGTCACTGGCCCATGTGGGAATTGAACCAGTGGCCCTGTTGCTCAGAGCTCACACTCTTTAGCTAACTCTTAACCAACTGAGCCACTCGGCTGGCTGCAAATTGTATTTTTAAAATTTTCAATGTCCTGTTCTTTATTGTTAATATACAGACATACAACTGACTTCCTCCCTTTTTACTTTTTCAATTACAGTTGCCATTCAATATTATTTTATATTAATTTCAGGTGTGCAGAATAGTGGTTAGACGTCTATATAATTTAAGATGTGATACCCCTGACTAGTCTAGCACTCACCTAACTCTATACATAGTTATTACCATATTATTGACGATATTCACTGTGCTTTATATACATCCCCATGATTATTATGTAACTACCAATTTGCCTTCACCTTTTTCACCCTGCCCTCAACCCTCCTCAAATCTATCACCCCGATAAATCTAGTACCCATCTGACACCATACATAGTTATTACAACATTATTAGCTATATTCCTTATGCTATACCCTACATCTCAATGACTACTTTGTAACAACCAATTTTTACTTTTCAATCCCTTCCCCTTTTTCACGTACCCCCCAAACCCTCTCCCATCTAGCAACCATCAAAATTTTCTCTGTATCTATGTGGTTGTTTTTATTTTGTTTGTTTATTTTGTTCTTTAGATTCCACATATAAGCAAAATCACATTGTATCTGTCTTTTTTTTTTTTTTTTTTTTTTTTTTTGAGGACAGTGTCACTGATCCTCATTTGTGTGACCGAACCAGGGCCGCTGGCTTCCCAAGCCAGCGCTTAACCACCACGCCACTCGGCCGGCCCTGTATCTGTCTTTCTTTGTGTGACATACCCCACTTAGCACAATACCCTCTAGGTCCATCCATGCCATCACAGATGGCAAGAACCCATTGGTTTCTATGGCCAAGCAATATTTTGTTGTATACATGTACCTCCTCTTTATCCGTTCATCCATCAGTGGACACCCAGGTTGCTTTCACATCTTGAGCATTGTACACAATGCTTCAATGAACATATGAATGCACATATCCTCTCAAAGTAGCATTTTGGGTTTCTCTGAATAAATACCAAGAAGTGGTATTACTGGGTCCTTCTTTGTCTCTTATTATAGCCTTTATTTTAAACTCTATTTTGTCTGGTATAAGTATTGCTACCCCAGCTTTTTCTTTTTTTCCCATTTTCATGAAATATCATTTTCCATCCCTTTACTTTCAGTCATTGTATTTCTTTCTCTCTGAATTGAGTCTCTTGTAGGCAGCATATGTAAAGGTATTGTTCTCTTATCCATTCAGCCACCTTATGTCTCTTTTTTAATTGAGGTTTATGTCTTTTGATTGGAAAATTTAATCCATTAACATTTCATGAAATTATTGTTAGATATGTATTTATTGCCATTTTATTATTCATACTTTTGCTTTGTTTTTCTTCTTATTATTAATAAAGTCCCTCTAACATTTCTTGTAATGCTGGTTTGGTGTTGATTAACTCCTTTGGGGTTTTTTTTGTTTTTTTTTTTTTTGTTTTTTTGTCTGGGAAGTTCTTTACCTGTCCTTTAATTTTGTTAGCCTTTCTGGGTAGAACAGTCTTGGTTGTAGTTCCTTGCTTTTCATCACTTTGAATATTTTGTGCTGATCCTTTCTTGCCTGCAGAGTTTCTTTTGAGAAATCAGCTGAGAGTCTTATCTGAGCTCCTTTGTAGTTAACTGCCACGTCCAGTGCAGCCCGTCCAACGTTCCAGAGTGGCGGCAATGGAGGATTAAGAAAGCTAGACAAAGAAATACTTGAAAGTGAGGGCTAGGTGGACAGCTGTCTCCAGATGGGAGGACAGTCACCCAGTCTAGCAGCCATGGTTTATTGATATAGGCTTGCTAAAGCTGGGGGAAGAAACAGGAGGTAACAGCCTTGGGCAGGGAACATTCCGAGTGTCAGCTGCAGGAGGTTTGTAACCAATGTTGCGACCAATGTATCTGTACCCAGTGTATCGAAACAACCTCCAGGTGCCAGAAACTCCCTACGAATGCTGAGGTATTGTGTTAGCCTTGCAAAAACACAGCCAGATAGGGTCGGCCGAGTGGCGCGCTGGTTAAGAGCTGGATGCCAGCAGCCCCGGGTTAAGATCCCACATATGAGGGCCAGTGACACTGCCCTCTACAGCTAAGATGGTGAACAACAGCTCCACCTGGAGCTGGGCTGCTGTGAGTCCCTGAGGACAGCATAGCTGCAGCCCCTGCTGCAGTGCGCTGCCATAGGCTACAGTGAGTGGCCGGAGCATGAGCAGCTGGCATCCAGCATGAGCTGCCAAGAGCTGCTGTGAGCGACTGTCCAGAGGCCGGCGACTGATCCGCTTTACCCGTGAAGAGCGCAATGATGATACCAACATGGGCCAGTGAAACAATGTCCTCCACAACTAGACTGAAGAACAAAAGGACAGCAACTTGTTTGTTCCCCTTCCCTGGTTCCCCAATGCTGTTCCCCTCCCCCAATACCCCAATTAAAAAAAAATCTTAAGAAAAAAACAACACAGCCAGAAAGTGTGCCTTGCACCAGCCTCTCTTTTACAGCTCCGGATGGGTTTCTTGGTCCGCGACGGTTAACTAACTGCCTTTCTCTTGCTGCTTTTAAGATTATCTGTGTTTAACCTTTGGCACTTTAACTATGATGTGTCTTGTTGTGGGCCTTTTATAGATTTATCTTATGTGCCTCTGCAACTTCTGGGCTTGTATGTCTATTTCCTTTGCCAGGTTAGGGAAGTTTCCAGTCATTATTTCTCCAAACACGATCTCAATTCTTTTTCTCCTTTTCTTCTTCCTCTGGTACCACTATGATGTAAATGCTATTACACTTGATGTAGTCCCAGGTATCCCTTAAACCCCCAAATTTTGGGGGGATTCTTTTTTCTTTTTACTATTCTCATTGGGTGTCTTCTCTTATCTTGTCTTCTAAATTGCTTATTTGATTAATACATGCTCCACCCTGAATACATATTTGTATACAACATGCTCCAGTTATTGTATTCTTCATTTCTGACTGGTTCTTTTTTTATGGTGTGTATGTCCTTTTTTATGCTTGCTATCTGTTTTGTCGAAGTTCTCACTAAGTTCTTATCCTTGTTTTCAACTCTTTATCTGGTAGATACTTGCCTCCATTTTGTTTAGTTCTTTTTTTTTTTTTTTTTTTGGAACTTTTTCTTATTGTTTCATTTGGGATTTGTTTCTTTGTTTCCTCATTTTGGCTTTTCTCTTTGTTTATTTCTATGTTTTAAGTAGCTCTGCTACCTCTCCCAGGCTTTGTAAGATGGCCTTATGTAATAAGTGCCCTGTGGGGCTCAGTACCCTGTCTCTCTTATCACCTGAGCTGGGTACTCCAGGAGTGTCTTTTATATAGGTGGTGTGCACTCACCTGTTGTAGTTGAGCCTTGATTGCTATTGGCATGTCAGTGGGTAGGATTAATCTTAAGGCTGACTGGCTGTGAGGATTGGCCATGACCACAGCATATGAGCTTCTTTGCTGGGTCTGACCCTACAGAGCAGGATTTGCCCTAGTGGGCTCTGGTGCCTTCTGTGACTATGCTTCATTTGTGCTCCTTTTGGGTCTAATCGGGTTGTGCTCTGTTGTGATCTGAAGCTAAACACCAGGTGTGTTGGTTCTGGGGACCTCTTGGCAGAGGCTCTGGTGCAGGCCAATGTCAGCTGCTAACTGTGACTAGCCTGAACTACTTAATAGGAGCTACATAGTGATCTACAGTTTGTAGATGTCTGTACTGAACCTGAAGGCACTTGCCAGAGGTCAGGTACCACCAGTACCAGGCCTGGGATAGCTCAGCATAATGCTTAGGACACTTTAGAAACTACCTACTCCTGTCAGTTACTTGTAAGACTCAGCCACTGAAAGAATTCCAGGAAATATGCAATTTGATTGAGGGGAGATCTCAGGGAATCACCAGGCTTGGGTGAATGGTGTTCACTAGGTTAATGCAGATTCAAATGCAGTGCCAGTGTTGGGCCTGGGGCCACTCAGCCAAAGGGCACACCAAGGCCAGCAGTCAACTCTCTGGGGCCTAAAGACCTCTGAGAATTTTTTTAAGAAAGAGTGCATCATGGGCCAAGGCTAGCTAGCTACCAACTTACAGCCTTTGGTGGTATGTGAGTTGCGTGGGGCAGGAGTTGTCAGGGTGGAGCATGTAAAGTTCGCTAGACTAATATAGATTCTGATTTGGCTATATGGGGGGAGGGCTCAACACAGGAAAGATGGCACCCTGCTGTCAGCTGTATAAGGAACAGCCGTACATAGGGATAATTTCAGCTGTTCCTCCAGCCCTCACTCATTTTCTGTGCAGCCACACAACTCTGTTTCTCTCTGGTGCTTTCTAAGCTGCCACCTAATGTCTTTTACTTGGAGCATTTAGTCCTTTGACATTTAAAGTAATGACAGATAATGCCATTTTATTATCAGTATTTTTGCTCTTTTTCCTTCTTAAAAAAAAAAGTCCCTTTAACATTTCTTTAATATTGGTTTGGTGGTGATTAACTCCAAATAACTACTTATTGCCATTTTATTTACTGTTTTCTGGTTGTTCTCAGTTCTCTGTTTCTTCTTGTCTTGCTCTCTTCTCTTGTACATTGATGACTTTCTTTAGTGAGTCTTTTGGGGTGTATTTTTTTTTTTAGCTTTTCTTTTGTATGTGTGTCTATTATAGGTTTTTGGTTTGTGGTTACTATGAGATTCATATACAACAAGCTATAGCACTATTTATAACACTACAATTTTTACTCACCCCCCATGTTTTTGACATATTTTAAACCTTTTTATGTGTGTGTATCTCTTAATTTTTTTACCATAGTTACACATGATCTTACTTTTGTCTTTTAACCTTCATGCTAGCTTTGTAATATGCTGATCCACAACCTTTACTAAATGTTTGCCTTTATCAGTGAAATACTATTCTTTCCTCTGTGTTCTTATTTTTAGTTTTGGCCTTTTCTGCTTAAAGAAGTCCATTTAACATTTCTTGTAATGCTGGTATAATGGTAATAAAAACCTTTAGCTTTTGCTTGTCTGGCAAGCTATTCTTCAATTCTGCATGACAACCTTTCTGCCTAGAGTATTCTTGGATTTATGTTTTATCTTTTCTTCACTTCAAGTATATTGTTCCATTCCCTTCAGGCCTGCCATGTTTCACCTGAAAACTCATTTTATAATCTTAAAGGAGATCCCTTCTATGTCACTAGCTGTTTTTCTATTGCTGTTTATAATATTCTCTATCTTTAACTTTTGGAATTTTAATTATGATGTGTCTTTCTAGGTGTGGGTCTTATTAAATTCATCTTTTTTTTGGTTTCTTTGTGCCTGTTGCACTTGGATGTCTGTTTCCTTCCCCAGGTTAGGGAAGTTTTCAGCCATTATTTCTTCAAATAGGCATTCTGTCTTTTTTTCTGTCTCTCTACTTCTGGGACTCCTGTGATTTGAATGTCATATGCTTGATGTTATCCCAAAGATCCCTTAAACTATCCTCATTTTTTAAAAAATGTTTTTCTTCTTGCTATTTCAATTGGGTGATTTATGCTACCTTGTCTTCCAGGTCATTGATTTGGTTTTCTTCATCATTTAAACTGATGATGATTTAGATCATTAAGATTTATTTTATAGCCCAATATATCTTCTATCTTGGTGAATGTATCATTTGCACTTAAAAGAGTTTTAAAAGTATATTTGTTGATTGTAATGTTTATACATATCATTTAGCTGAATGTGATTCATAGATTTGTAAACATCTTCAATGTCTTTATCATTTTGTGTGTGTGTGTAGTGTTCTATCAATTACTGGGAGAGGTTTGTTAAATCTTCAATGGTGCATATGATATTTTATATTTCTCCTTAAATTCTGTCAAGATTTTTATTAACTGTTTGAAGCTCCATTGTAAAATACATACACATTTATAATTGTTATATCTTCCAGATGTGTTATCCTTTTATCATTATAAGTGTCTTTTTTCTTAAGTTTACTATTACATGGTATATTTTTGTCAATCCATTTATTTTTCATATGTTTTCATCTTCATATTTGTAGTAGATTTCTTTAGATAACATTTTGTTGGGTTTTGCTTTTTTATTCATTCTTACAAAGTCTACAAAGTCATTTTGATGTTGTATTTTTCGTAATTTTATTAAATTTATTTGAGTGATATTGGTTAATAAAATTATGCTGGTTTCAAGTGCATGATTCTATCTGATGTAGTTGTATTTTAACCTCCCATTTTACTACGTATTTTGTGTTTATGTACACTCTGTTTTTTGGCTCTCTGTTCTAGTTCTTTATTCTTTTGGATTAAATAAATATTTTCTCAGAATTCTATTCCTATTTATTTATTTATTTATTTTTGCTAAACTATACCACTTTGCCTTAATTTTTTATTGGCTGATCTTGGGATTGAAATATACATTCTTAGATTTTCTCAATCTACTCAGAGTTTAGATTTTTAACTCTAGATAAAATACTTAAAATGTGTAAGCATTTAAATCTACTCTGTCTCCCATCTTTCATGCTGTAGTTGTTATATGTAGCACAGCTATATACATTATAGTCTTCTCATACAATAATATTTTGCTATAGATAGCTATATGTGTAAAACAGAATTTATGTTACTACTATTCTATTACCACTTAAATCTTCCTCTCTCCAGTCCTAGCCCAAATCCTTCAGAATATTAATAGTATCAACTAGCATGGACCATTTGCATCTCTTTTCATGAGATATTTATTAATCTTGAGTTAATTTTACAATTTTGAGATATAATCTTGTGTGATTCACGTTTGTTACATATCCTTCAATACACTGTAAGTGTGCTCAGTGAGAAGGTATATTGGCTAAAAATTAGGAATTTTCCATTTTTTCACTCTTCTATGCTTTTCCCCAACAAGGTACTTCCATAAATGGATTTAACCAATATTTTCTTCATATAGGAATAGGTTTTCTGATGAGTCAGAAAGTAAGTTGGGTGTAGTAATAGTACCATGAGCTGGAATATGAGTAAATGATGATGTAGTATTCTGGCAAAGAACCTAATGGATATAAAATGTCTATGACATAGATCATTAACCAAGAGCTCACTGTTTCAGTTAGAATTTGAGTGAGTTAAAAGAACCAAAAAGATTGTTGTCCTTTTCATGCTGTGGAAGCTCAGTAAGTACAAATTCTGCTACATTGATTTAATCATCAAATTGCAACTGCTGCATCTCACAAAACTGTAAGTGTTTCTGAGTACAAATACCAAGATGACCTAAACAGAGAATGTGAGACATGTAATGGATGAAAGGGATTCAATAATTCTCTATCCACTCTTCTCATAATTCACAGATATCCTGAAATTTCAGATACCTGGCGAAAAAAATAACCTTCATTTTTGTGAACTAACCTAAGTAAATTTGGTCATTCAACAATTGTCAGGTCTAATAAACCCTTAACAGAGCTAGGTAAGGACTATGTTATCTTCATTACACTACAATCTCATTATCAGATTTAAGTCTAAGTTTTCCCACAAGTACAAATATTTATTAATAGATAAACGTGTGTGAACATGTGCATACACACACACACACACACACACACACACACACAAACTCATTTAACCTGATCTTGTAAGTTTGGTTAAGTCTCCACTTGTTCTCTTTCTTGAGGCACTCAGACAAAGCACAGTGAGAAGAAGATTTACTCCATGACAGATTACATGTTGATGTTCAATCTATTTTTCTTTTCAGTTGTTATTTGGAGACTTCCAGTGTGTGTGTGTGTGTGTGTGTGTGTGTGTGTGTGTGTGGTGTGTACAATCAAGTGAAGTTGTAGACCTGCCTTGGCTGTTTCATTGAAGTAGAGTGGTGTTTGTAAAATCTGGTCAACCTATATCTTTAAAAACATAATACTCATTTCATCAATGGAAAATTATGTCTAATATTCCTTATGGTAATTAACATAACCTGTGCTGCAGATTTCAATAAAACACTTCCTGTCATCACCTCTGGATTTCTGATTAGTGTACAACTAATTGCTCCTAGGATATATATTATAGTTAAATTAAGCACACAGAGAAGCTTTGCATTTTGAAGTATGTTAAATAAATATATTGACAAGGTAATGAGGATTCTACCACAGAAGTAGATATACTGAAGTAACACTAGGCTCATAATTAGCAAAAATAGAATAAAGCTAGTCTGGACTTTGTAAAAATATTTCTGGAGTACCAAACCCAGTTCAATGGTCAACAGTGAGGACATCCCATCAGCTATGGAACTTTTCTTTTAATAATTGAATGGCATGTATTTATTTCTATGGAAGAAATCATCAGCTTATGAATGGATCCAATAGTTTTTTTTGTTTTAAGATTTTATTGGGGAATTGGGGGAGGAGAACAGCATTGGGGAATCGGGGAAGGGGAATGACAAATTGCTGTCATTTGTTTTTTTGTTCTTCAGCCAAGTTGTGGAGAATGTTGCTTCATGGCCCATGTTGGTATTATCATGCGCTCTTCCCAGTGAGGCAGATTGGTCGCAGTCCTCTGGACAGACACTCATGGTGGCTCTTGGCAGCTCACACCAGCTGCCGGCCACTCACGCTGGCTGCTGGCCACTCACTGTAGCTTATGGCAGCTCACTGCAGCAGGTACTGCAGCCTACACCATCGCCGGCGACTTATGGCAGCCCAGCTCCAGGTGGAGCTGTTGTTCACCATCTTAGTTGTAGAGGGCAGCATCATATGTGGGATCTGAACCGGGGCCCTGCTGCTCAGAGCTGGCATCCCAAGCCAGCTTCTAACCAATGTGCCACTCGGCCTGCCCCCAATAGTTCTTTATACTTTTTTACTTCTGTGTTAGTTCAGGTCCACGAAGAAGCAGGCTGTAAAATGGAATTAGATGTGAAAAAGAACATCTGAGTATAATAGAGAAGGAGTAGAAAGGTTTAGGGAGAGTCTTTAGACTCATGATACAGAATACAGGTGCCAGCAAAAGAAGAGCTAACAGGAAGAAGGACTGGAGAAGAAAGTGTCTCATATAGCAGCAGAATTTTAAGAAAGAGTCAGCCAGAAAAATAGGAAGTCCTCAAACCCACAGCCCATTAGAGTATCTCCCATGTCACAAATACCTTAGCTTCTCTGCCACACACAGTGTTTGATTGGGAGACACCCCTGGAAAGTGTGGTCTTTGTACAAACACAGTAGTGGATTCAGTGTATAGCAGCTGGGACCATAAGGAAATTGTATCCCTACATCAGGAGATCTGAGTAGCGCATATTCTTGACTGCCCCGCCTTCTTTAAATGTTTGGGAATAATGTTCTTTTCCTAAAACCAAGCTTATTGCTTGAATCACGTACTTTTTATAAGGAAATCAACAATACTTTTTTACCTAATGTAATGGTCATTAGTTATCAATGTCGCATAAGTAAAAAGAGTGCTATGTATAGCTAAAATATTAATTTGGGCTTAGAGATTGTCATTAGGGGAGGATTTAAAAGAGCTCGTGCTCTTGAGTGAGTTCTTAACCAACTGAGCCACTCGGCCAGCCCTCCCTGTGTGTTTTCTTATTATCATCTCTGTGGATGTGTCCATCTCTGGGACCAGATTTTCCCTTTTTATAAATATTAAGGCCCATGAGCCAGCCGAGTGGTGTGGTGGTTGAGCGCTGGCTTGGGAAGCCAGCAGCCATGGTTCGATCCCACATGTGAGGGCCAGTGACACTACTCTCAAAAAAAAAAAAAAAAAAAGATTAAGGCCCATGATAATGGTCTCATTTTAACTTGATCACCTCTGCAAATACCCTACTTCCAAATATGGTCACATTCTTTTGAAGGGACACAATTCAACGCATAACAATAGAGTAGTGCTACAAGAAATGGTTAATAAAAAGAATGAAAACCAAGTAAAAATGTAGTAAAGAGTAGGTGAGATTCTACTCATATCTTTTTATTAGAATAATAATGAAAATCCCCTTATAAAAATCTTCCTTGATGATCAGGTATCCCACTGCCAGAATATATTATATTCCTGGAATCTGCAGGATAAATCAAGCTGAGTGATCAAGTGATAAGGACTTTGAGGCCTCTGAAGATCTCAGAGTTCTTCCAGATGCATCACAAAGTTACTCCACTAATATGATTTTTACCTTTGGTCCCCTAACAAAGATCATTTTGGTAAGTGAGGCAGATTATTCAATTTGGAGCTGGGCCTGCAGTAATTTATTATTATATTTTAAGCCTGTGGTTCTCAAAGTCTTCTGCCCAACCAGCAGCATCAGAATCATCTGGGAACTTATTATAAATGCATATTCTCAGATCTCTCCCCAGCTCCTCTGAAACAGAAACTTTGTGTGTAGCGCTCAGAAGTCCAAGTTTAACAAGTTCTCCTGGTGATCCTAATGAACCATAGAATTGAGTGGTTCTTTGTGAGTTGTGCACGACTGATACATCTGTAAAAATTTATATAATATGCATTTGTCCTTGTATCAGCCCACAGCATCTAAATTAAAGGATCTGACATCCGTAGGACATGTAAATTGGTTTAGAAAGTTCCACACATGATAAAAACTTCTGGTTTAGAATTATTCAGGGTTTGCAAAATTATACCAGAGTTAGGCCTGACTCAGTAATTTTGGAATGGCTTAGAATGAGAAGCCAAAGCAGCCCCATGGAAACCAAGGTTAATGGGTTCTCTTGGTGCTCTCCTTGGTGCTGACTTAACTCTGTCTGACACATCCTGTTTAGAGTGTCTGTTCATGGGTTCTGATATGTTCTGTGTCCTGACATTGAGCTGTTTGTTGACATTTACCATGACAGATTTTCCTGACCCTGCATTTTCATTTCAAACATTTTTGCTGGTACATCCTTGGCTGGGTTAAATTCCAATAGCATTTAATACAGAAGAGAATTGGAATTAATTTAAGTATAATGGCAAGACATTGAGGTGAATATATTGCTAAAACCCACAATTATTGTGTACAAAACCTCAGTATAAACAAGTACATAATTGGGCACACAAGAATCACCTTTGGGTATATAACAACAATTAAACCTGGGTCACAATCTTGGGGCTGAGACCTAAGGGATACAGTTTTAAAAGTCTAATTAATTATTTTGATATACATCACTAGTTAAGAAATGCTGCTTTAATAATAACAGAATGGTTATTATAGGTCCAGTTTTTCTAAACTTTATGTTTACTTTTTTAGTGGCAGAATCTATTTTCTAGGTAGATATGAAGTTCCTGGGAGTCTTTTAGCAAGGAAATGCATGCACACTGGTCCTCTTCTTCTGTTTTTCTGGTTTTATTTAATTTTGATGAGCAATTTGACAGATAAATAGATTTGGTTCATGATTTTAGGTTGTTAGAGATAAGGAGGAATAGAAACACCTGAAAGATATCTGCTAATTCAGAACAGGACAATTATCTCTACACATCTCTCAGCTTCTCTTAGTTCTCAGGCAAGGACTCACCTGTTAAGTTACTTTTGGAAGCAAAATTCCAACAGTTTTAATAAAATTAAATATTATATCATTGTATATTAAATCACACAGCTTTGAAATTAATATGTGTAACAAACATCAGTACATTGTAAATGCAGGGTTTAAATCTCAAATACTGAAACTCTTTTGGTTAGGTACAGAGTGATGGAACTGGAGAGAGAAAATGGTTTGCACCTTTTAAAATTTATTTATTATGACCTCTATTAAACTGATTAAATAAGTTGAAGACATAGTTGGAAGCTTAATTTATTTCAAAATATCTCAGATTATCACTATACAACCTTAACAGACCTATTTGCAGTTTTATGAAGAGTTACAGTTGCAAGCCCATTGAATTAGAAGTTGTTTCTTTCTGGGAACACCAGACCCAGTAACTTGTGCTAAAGCAGTTCTGAAACTTGTGAAAGCAGAAGAAAGTGCTGTTAACAGCATGGCTCTGAATGCCTGAGAAGTCAGTCCAAAAAAGATAGTAGAGCTATGTACAGTGTTCAGATTCTGAAATTCCATAACTTCTCAGTTTCAGGTATACAAGAATATGGTATTACCCCTGCTTTTGAAAAACCATCTAAAAATAATCTCCTTACATTCCAAACACAATGATCTCTAACTAGGGCATTGTCTCAAGGCATCTACAAGTGTAGAGTTATTGAATCTTGTCAATTGTGATAAATTCTTCCAGGCTGTAAAAGCCAATGTTTTTACCTTACCACATTTCACCTCCTCCACTCTTGCGTGGGTTTTAAACTTATATAAACATAGTTTAAGCTACTAACTCTATTCACTGGTTGGTATTTCTATCCATTCACTGCAAAATGCCAAACTATCTCTTAGGAAACATCTGTTATTCTGTGCAGCACTTTCCCAGTTGGATGCAGTAGGTAATAAATAAACAAATGAGGACTACTTAGGTACAAAATTGGTATTTTGACATAATCTTATAAAATTACTTGTTTTTATGCCTTTTCTAGACATACCATAATTTCAGAATGATTGGGAAAGAGAAGTGTAGCTTTAACCTTCAGTGGGGTCTTGTAAATCTGCCATATACATTGGACTAAAAACCAGTAATTTAAAAGCTTAAGTAACCTAACATATTTTTCCTACCCCTTTCCACCAGAAAAGTAAAAGGGGAAGAAATAAATGGACATGGTAAAAGGTATTCCTTTTTCCTTTCTTTTACCTGAATCTGGTAAGGTGCTCAAAGCATTTGTATTTAATTCTTTTGGAAATCCATTTCTTTTAATCCAAACCAGCTGTTTTCTCTGAAGAGCAGCCTGAAAAACAAATATTGTTTGGATAATTTTTTTCCCAAGCCTGTACATTCTTGGAGTTAGAGCTGACTAAACCCATGAATGATTTACACTCTTGTTTATTCAAAGAGCTTTATAGTTTCCCATTAGTCTCCACCTCAGACCCCAAAGGGTTTCCCGAGCAGCAGCATACTCACTGAGTACACAGCTAATGTAATCACATTTAGACGAAAGGACATTTTTTAGAACAGGAAAGCTTTTGTTAAAATCATCTCAATTTTAGGGAAAATTGGGGAGAAAAGCTGACAGTGAACCTTATTATGTATTGTTTATTTTTGCTATTACATTTAATGCTCTAGTTGCTTCTCTCAGAGTGAATCAAATCTGATAATTATAAATAATTAATGTTTCTCTAGAGCAATACTAAATCCAGTCATCATTTGAAGATTTTAAAAATGCAATAGCACCTAATAAAACATATGCCTTAATAGTATTACTAAATCAAAGCCAACATGAAATCTCCAGAGGATTCAGGCCTCAGGAAGATACATGATATCAGTGGATGGATTAGAAGGAAGGAATAGATGGATTATTTTCTTGTATGGATGTCTAGATGAGATTCACTAATGCAAATTCCTCCAATCACACAGCAAAATTAACATCTATATAACTCTCAAATTTTTTATTTAAACAGGTAATATATGCCATATGACTTCTGTAGCTTATAGTAGTTTTGCATACAAAAAAATTGTAATATACTTCATATTCAACTTAGATAATTTCTCCAGGGCAAGCTATCTAAAATTAATCTAACAGTATACTTTCTGGTTTAACAGAGACCCTCTCTCAACATCTTGTGTTTGACCAGCACTTTTTATACCTAAGGAAGTATACATGTGTATTTAGTGATACCTGTGAAAAAAATAACAGCAAAAACATAACCATAACTTCTAGATCCCCCAAAATATGTACATTCTGAGAAGCAAATTACTAGTATATTTTCTTGTTAATTCAAACATTGGACAGCTAGAGTTATAAAAAAGGTAAATAAAATTTTTATAACAAGCAGTAAATACAAATCTCTGTTTGGACTGATTGAAGAAGACAGTTCTTCATCACCTATATTGGCTTATTTCTTGCTCCCCTGTCTTACCTGCAATTATATGCAGGAGATGCTTTACTTTGTATTCAGAATGGTTGAGGGCAGTTTTGTCAGAACCTCACTGCTAGGTGAGAAGTCATTGGCTGCAGCTTTGTCTTGTAGAGTGGGTTAGAAGGAGATTTTGAAACTTTTGTAGGTAGTTATTAAAGCTTCTACTTATTTAACAAACTGTAAGTATGCAATTACAGATGACAGATGCAATGCCTGCTCTTTTAAGAGCCTAAGGCTTCTGTCATCCATCCATCCATCCATCCATCCATCCATCCATCCATCCATCCATCCATCAATCCATCCATCATTCATACATCATACATTCATGCATACATTCCTAAGCATCCTGAGTGCTAGGAAAATGTAATAGGAATTGAGGAAAATAGGAAATGTTTTCTGATGAGACCTGTAACTGAGTGCATGCTAACTTTAGCTTTCAGATCCAGACACTTAACAGCTTTTCTCAAGCAGGACAGAGCATGTTTTGACACTAGACCGAATTCTATAAGATGCTTGGGAAAGCCTCTCCAGAGCTCTATGAAAACATAAAACATCCATTTTTTTTAAAAATTGGCGACACTCTTTTTTTAGTAAATAAATCTAGGAATTACATCAAAATTTATAAATTTTAGTACTCAAGTTAGAAGTGTGAGGTTGCATATCTTTAATATGTTGGTATGTTTAATTTCAGAATAGTTTCTTGCCCAAGGATACCCAATTTTCTTGCCCAATTTTCATGTCACCAATACAGAAAACATATATGTTTTGGTTATGGATTACTTAACATCAAAGATGATCCCACTGAAGCTGTGTTGAACAAAAATTTGAAAGTATATCACAAAGATATAAGGGAATCATGCAGACATTTGCTCCAGTATATAGAAAGCAGTCAACAACTAAGCTAGTTACTCTTTTTCTTTTTTCTCTTTCAGTTTCTTATGTGTCCAATAATCTCTTGTCTCTTTCTGGATGTCTGTTTTCACTTTCTCTCATTTGCCATGTAGTTGGAACACAAAGTACAGCCCTGTCCCTTTATTTCACACTTCTGATCAACTGACTAAACATCCTTTATACCCATTTCAAATTCCTAGTTAAGAAGCTCCGATTGACGTAGTATAGCCAATTGATTGAATGTCCTGAGCCCTATCTCTAATATTTAGAGAATGAGAATTTTTTCTAGGTCAGTATAATCCATGGACTCATTTCACATTAAAGCATCCCAAAGGCAAATAGTCTTAGAGCTTCATTCCTTTCTTTAAATATATTCTTTTTACATATAGTAACTTTTATTATATATATATATATATATATTTTTTTTTTTTTTTTTTTTTTTTGAGGGCAATATCAGTGACTCTCCCACGTGGGACCCGAACCGGGACTACTGGCTTCCCAAGCCAGCGCTTTACCATGGCGCCACTCGGCCGACCCTAGTAACTTTTATTTTTGTCACTCTTTTTGTTTCTGGGTTTATACAAAATGATGTGTTCCAAATGAAAAACAAAGATTAAGTTTTTAAATAACTAAAGTCTGCTGAGTCAATGATAATACATTATCTTGAGCAATTTTTTTCCCTGAAAAAATGAAGCATTTTGTTATTATCTGCTACCTCATCATTCGTCCCATAAATATCTTTAATGATGAATTTAACTCAACACATTTAATTCAATGTATTTTATCTATTTTCTCTTTTACCTGTTTTCATTAGCTTTAATTAATTCACTTATATTAATTGCTTTTAAACTTTTGATCTTTTATGCTCTCAAATGATATCTGGTTCATTGAAATTAGTCAAGTGGTCAAGGAGTAGTTAGAAGAAATAATTATTCCATTGCATACAAATTAGGTTAATAATTTATGTGATTTATATTCTTTCATTCTGTTACCGAGTTTAATAATTTTCTCTTTAGACTTTTTCAACTCCAATTCAGCCCACACTTCAGCTAGAGCTGTTTTAAAACAAATATCTGCTTCTGACATTCTCTCTCTTTTAAAAAAAAAAAAATCAGCTATTTTGCTTATGTGACAAAGCCCAACAACCTTTTTAGCTTGAGACCAAAGCCATTTAAAACTATCGCCAACTGGCATAAAAACAGACACATAGAAAAATGGAACAGAATAGAGAGCCCAGGAGTAAACCCACCCATATATGGTCACTTAATCTATGACAGTGGAAGCAAGAATTTACATTGGAGTAAAGATAGTCTATTTAATAAATGGTGCTGGGAAAATTCGACTGATACGTGCAGAAAATGGCCCACCTACTTACAACATATATGAAAACAAACTCAAAATGGATTAAAGACTTAAATGTAAGACCTGAAACCGTAAAACTCCTAGAAGAAAACATAGGGAGTAAGTTTGCAGACATTACCCTGAGTAATATTTTTACTGATATATCCCCTCAGGCAAGGGAAACAAAAGAAAAAATGAACATATGGGGTTATATCAAACTTAAAAGTTTTTTCACAGCAAAGGAAATCATCAATAAAACAAAAAGGCAGCCTACTGAATGGGAGAAGGTATTTGCCAATGATATATCTGATAAGGGGTTAATATCCAAAATTTATAAAACACTCATGAAACTCAACACCAAAGCAACCAACAACCCAATTAAATGGGCAGAGGATATAAAGAGACATTTCTCTAAAGACGACATACAGATGGCCAACAGGCATGTGAAAAGATGTTCAACCTCACTGAGCATTAAGGAAATGCAAGTAAAAACCACAATGAAATACCACCTCACTCTAGTCACAATAGCTATCATCAATAAATCAACAAACAACAAGTGCTGGTGAGGTTGTGGAGAAAAGGGAACCCTGGTGCACTGTTGGTGGGATACAGATTGGTGTAGCCATTATGGAAATCAGTACGGAGGTCTCTCAAAAACTGGAAATGGAACTACCTGATGACCTAGCAATTCCACTCTTGGGTATCTACCCAGAAGAATCCAAGACACTAATTCAAAAAAATATATGCACCCCTATGTTTATTGCAGAGCTATTTTTAATAGCCAAGACTTGGATACAACTGAAATGACCATTGATAGAAAACTGGATTAAGAAACTGTGGTACATTTATACAAAGGAGTATTACTCCACTATAAAGAAGAATGAAATCGTACCATTTGCAACAATATGGATGGACCTAGAGACTATTATGTTAAGTGAAGTAAGTCAGTCGGAGAAAGACAAATACCATATGATCTCACTTATATGTGGAGACTGAAAAACTGAATGAACGAGCAAAGTAAACAGAAACAGACTAATAGATATAGAGAAAAACTGATGGTTGGGAGGGGATATGGATGAGGGACAAGGGGAAGGGATTAGACAGCATAAATAGGTTACTACAATATTGTCACAGGGATATGAAAGACAGTTCGGGCAATATAATTAATAATGTTGTAAATGTTTTGTGGGGTGTCAGATGGTCACATGTCTTGTTAGGGAGACCACTTCATGGATGGAGTAGAGGCTTGATCACTGCACTGTACACCTGAAGCTGATGTTGTATATTATTGTATGGCAACTGTAATTGAATATATAGATAGTCACGGGATGTGGAGTATACTGTGGAAGGGAGTCAAGGGAATTGTAATAGATATGTATGATATGGGGGGGAGGGAAGTGGGGTGGTGAATTGGGGGAGGGGGTTTGTCACTTTGAGGGGTAAAAACTATAACTGTTGCACTGTGTTGTACACCTGAAACTAATGTAAAAAATGTTTATTTCAGAATAAGAGAATTAAAATAAAATAAAATAAAAATTTAATATTCACGGTATTTTATTTAAAGGGTTGATATTTACAATCCAATGGAAATATATACTTGAACTATATTGTCTCCATTTAAAATGTATAAGGTGATACTAAATTTAAAAAATTTTCTTAACAGGTCATGTGAGCAAATTTTGAAGAGCACTTTGTATATAAAAGAGAAAAAGAAGCAATACTCATATTCCTCAACTGGCAATCATATAAGAGGTGCCTAATAAATGTATATTAAATAGATGAATGCTGAAACACTTTGTAAATTAAAAATCACTCTACAAATGTTAGAGCTCATGACACAGCACTGTGTCATATCAGTCATCAAAAGAAATTTAATAGATTTAATTCAGGATAAAATACTGGCACAGGTCCTATTCCTATGCATGTAGTTTATTATTTTCATTATATTTGACAACCTCCAATAGTCACATGATTTTGCCCTCAGAGTGTGTTGATAGTAGATAAACTCAACATTAAAATATCTCCCCTAACAAGTACTTTTGTACCAGTGGGTACGAATGGATTGCAAATCTCTTTGGAGTGGAATCTGGCAACAGCTACCCAAATTTTAAATGCATTTACCCTTTAATTCACAATTGTACATCTAAGATTTTCTCTACAGGTATGCTTGGACTCATGCAAAGTAACTCATTTTATGAAATATTGTATGGTACATCTATACCATGGCATACTATGCAGCTGTAAAAAAATTAGTGTCTGTAAACTGATAGGGAAATATCTCTGGATATATTGCAAAATGGGAAACAAAATCAAGGTGCTTCATAGTGTTTATGGTATGCAACCATCTGTGCAAGAAAGGCAAAAGAATAAAAATATAGATATTTGTAAAAAAAAAAAAAAAAAACTATCCCCAACTAATTTTGTTTGTTTATCTGAGCCATCCCTCCACCTGTTGGCAGCTCGATGGCAGCTCAGCTTGGGCCAGGCATCGAACTGCTGTTGCTCAGGGCTCAGCTTGCACTCTTGTGTGAGCTCTTAACCAACTGAGCCACTTGGCTGGCCCTTCCAACTAATTTTCTAACCATCTATCCTATAACTTCTATTCCTTGAGTCTATAGCACTTAGGCTGTTATTTAGCAAACAGTCCAGGTTATTTTATGCTCTGCCTGAGATAGCTAGACTTCCTTCTAACCTAACCTACCTGGTGGATACCTTCTTTAACCACCTCCACTCTCTCTCTCATCAATCCCATTACCTGTTGGAGCCTAGCTAAGATGCTAATTCTTTGAGAATCTTTTCCTGATAACCTCAGGCAAGGCTACTCATATCCCAATTAAAGAGATAATAATTGTGTATCATCATTGATTATGTGCTTAGGACACCTCTAAATTGCAATCAACCTTGAGGACAGTGACTTGGTTGGAAGCGTTTAATCTCCACTAACTAGCACAGGGTACACATGTGCTCAATAAATATTAAACCAAATGTATGCATAGATGGATAAATAATTATAATGAATGAATGAATGAATGACTATTAAAAATCACTTAGTGAGCATTGTCAGATCACTTGGAATTTTTGGACAGCTTTGATTTCTAATAGGTAAAGTGGTTATTATTCTATTCTTATGCTATTTCTACAATATGTCTTTGATGTAGTGATGTTTTCTCAGTTAAATTTTTAGGATATTATTTAATGTTTTGATAATTTCCATTGAATTATTTGGTTGTTGTTTTGCTTTCTTCACCGTAATTAAAAGGAAACTGAGCCATGTTCCATAAAATAGCATTTGTATTAATAGGATAGCACTATTTTATGCTTCCTTACAAATTTCTGATTTTTAAGAATTCAGAAGTTGTTCTTTTTAAAAAAAAAAAAAAAAAGATTTTATTGGGGAATTGGGTGGGGGGAACTGTGTTGGGGAACCGGGGGAGGCAAACAGACAAGTTGCTGTCCTTTTGTTCTTCAATCCAGTTGTGGAGAACATTGCTTCACTGGCCCATGTTGATATCCTCATTGTGCCCTTCTCGGGTGAGGCAGATTGGTTGCTGGCCTCTGGACGGCCGCTCACAGCGGCTCTTGGCAGCTTATACTGGCTGCCAGCCGCTCATGCTGGTTGGCGGCCACTCACTTTACCCTATGGCAGCACACTGCAGCAGGGGCTACAGCTATGCCATCCCCAGGGACTCACAGCAGCTCAGCTCCAGGTGGAGCTGTTGTTCACCATCTTAGCTGTAGAGGACAGTGTCACTGGCTCTCATATGTGGGATCCAAACCGGGGACGCTGGCGTCCCAAGCCAGTTCTTAACCACCGTGCCACTTGGCCGGCCCAGAAGTTGTTCGTTTTTATTTAATTTGTTTATTCTTTCAAAAAATCGAGTCCTAAGACTTATTTTAATGTTTAATCCTAGATTGATTTCTTTCTTTTTTCTTTTTTCTTTTTCTTTTAGCTGAGCCATCTTGCCAACTGTTGGCAGCTCAGTGGCAGCTCAGCTCAGACTGGGCATCAATCTGCTGTTGCTCAGGGCTCAGCTCGCACTCTTGAGCAAACTCTTAACCAATTGAGCCACTCAGCCATCCCCTAGATTGATTCTTGGTTATTTAAATAATCAAAGGTATAACTCACCAGATTCTCAAAATCATCATGAAAAATATATCCATAAAAATTTATCATTTTATCCTGTATGTCTTCATTTTAGTCCATTCTCAAACAGCTTTGGGAAATGTAAGTTGGTGGCCTGTGTAATGCTTCAAGTCACAATATAGTTCAATATTAATGTCAGTCACAGAGCCAGTTCAGTAGTTTTATAATGTGCACAGGTCATCATGATGGCCAAATGTCCTAGTTACTTCATTCATTTCAGCAACTGACTATTGATTCAGATGGTGTTATTTCAAGATAGCATTGCAGTCATCCACAATATCTCTTATTAGAGTTAAAGAATACTGTGGAACATACCACAGTATTCTTCCAACTTCATTTTGTTCAGCTTTTAATTTTCATAAGGATCTGCTAATCTTGACTCATTGAACTTTTAAATTAGTTAAGGGGATAGTATTGTCCTGCCATCATGGAATTTCTCTGCCAGAATTCTAATGACAAAAATCATCCCCATTCTGGACATGTAAGCAAAGATGGTTGTTTATAAGAATCCAATCCTGATATCAAATATTTTACAAGTGAGTTGGGGAAATAGAACAGCACCAAATAACCATGATACCCTTATAAGGGAGAATAAAACAATGTTCCATGAAACAATGAAAAAAGAAAATAGTTCTTCTATTTATGAGAAATAGTGTAGTCTTCATGGCTTGAGTAGTAGATAGGAGCTACATTTATTAAACATATACTATATGCCTGTCATGAAGAGAACACTCTACATAAATCAATATATGCATTCTTTACAACAACACTGTGCAGTAAGAATTATTTGTAGAGGTAAAGATCACATAATGTTGAAGACTCAACTGGATTTGAATTCATATCCATAGGATTCCAAAACCTCTAAAACCATGGAGGACAGACTTCAAAAAAGGGGCAGGATTTCAACTGGCAGAGATAACAGTGGGAGAGAAGAGATGCCGACATGTTCACATTTGTTCCTAATTATCTGGATGCTTTAGTCTTCTTTGACTTTCTTGGAGACAGAATGGCATAGAAACTAAGAGAATGAAATTTAAAGTCATATAATCTAAACTCAAACCTTTGTTTCACTACAGACTAATATTTTGATTCAAGGCAATTTACTTAAGTGTTTTGATACTCAATTTCCAAATGGGTAAAAAGGCACTACAGTTGTGATGAAGATTCAATGAAATGTTAGCACAGTGCTTGAATAACAGTATTTTCTCAACAAGTAGTTGTTATTATTAGTATTGTTATTAATCTCTAAGCACTGGCTGCGGGGGACCAGCCTCCGCTGACCAGGGTTCAAGAAGGTGGACACGGAGTCGGCGGTTAATGAAAGACAGAAACTGTTTGTTGCAGTAAAAGACAGAAAATGGAGAGATAGAGTGCAGGGGAGGAAAATAATGAAGGGAGACAGTGGAGACACCGGGGGAGTTAAAGTGTCACACTTTATTGCAATAACATGTCCTTTTTATAGGGACTTTTGACCATTATCCAATCACAAGTTTAAGTTCCACATAGTCTTAATGTATTTTTCTCTTAAGACCTTTAGTCCCTATAATTGTTCTCCTTAGGGCACACTGTGACCTTTTCTACGTTTAAAGATAATCCCATCTATGATAATCTCTTTATGACCCAGACTCAGTTTCTACATAATCTGTAATCCTGGGTGTGAATACTAAAGAGAATCTCACTTTTTTTTTTTTTTTAGTTGCCAGATAGTTTTATTTAATACTTTACATATTTGAATAACTGAAGAAAAAGCAAATGTTCATCTGTTTTTAAAGAGTTGCACAAAAGGAAAATAATAGGGAAAGTAATGGCTTATTTACCAAATAGATTTGCATGTGGGGCCAATTTCATTAAACTTAAGAAAATTCTAAGTTTTTGGACTCTGGGCTTGAAAAATAATAGCAGTTGGAATTAGTACTGTTCTTGGATTCATGGCTCAGGGAAGTCATTACATTCTCCTTGTTCCTTGATGTGGTGGATTTAACGTCTCACATGGATTAGACATCAAGAGACCAATTTATGCACATAAACTGAAAACTGAAAATGAATATTCAGATATTATGGAACTGTATAACAAATACAAATTTGTTAACTTCCAGAAGGAACATAAAACAGTATTAATAAAGACTGGTCTTTTGCATCAGAGAATCTCACTTTTGATATTTAAATTTAACTGATTAATTTTGGCTTAACTGCACCTAAAGTTCTCTCAAGACTTATCACAAACCTTAACAAAACATACACTTTGTAATAAATCACAGGCTTCAAGGGAATACAAAATTGAGGAACACATGTCTAATTAACAGTACTTTCAGATTCACCAAGCCCACTAAAGTCAACCTGCATGCCCCTCAATATTGGGCTACACGGCCCTCAACAACTGGCTTAACATTTTTAATTTTAGTTGTCAGAGCTAATGGTGATGAAAATGTAGTTTGACCTTGATTTTTTCTGATATGCTTTTCATCAATGACATAAATGCTCGTATTCAAAGCACACACAATTCATTAAAATCCAGTGCCACTTGTATTTATAACCCATTGGCAAGAAACAATTGGCTCAGTGTATTTCTCTTTACTGAACATACAAAATAGCAAAATAAAATGTGGAAGCCTAGAAAAAAGTTACTGAGTCCCATTGTCACTTGAGTATTTTGGCTATACATCAGCTAATCACAATTTAATACCAAAAAGTAGTAATAGCTATAGAATATGGTTTTGCAACTTTACTGAGGAATAATTGACAAATATAATTGTATATATTTAAAGTATACAACATGATTTTACACATACACACACACACACATTGTGGAATGATTACCAAGATTAAGATAATTAACACATCTCTCACCTCACATAATTAACTTTTTTTTTTGTAATGGGAATGCTTAAGATTTACTTTCAGCAACTTTCAAGTATTGTTAACTACAGTCACCATGCTATACATTAGATCCTCAGAATTTATTATTCTTAACTGAAAACTAGTATTTTTTGACTTACTTCTAATTTCCACCTCCTCCTAGCCCCTGTCAACTACCATTCTGTTCTCTGTTTCTAGAAATTGACTTTTTTTTAAAGATTACGTATGTAAGTGATATAATACAGTATTTGTCTTTCTTTGTCTGGCTTATTTAACTTTGCATAATGCCCTCCAGGTTCATCCATGTTGTTACAAATGGAAAAATTTCCTTCTCTTTTATGGCTGAATTATATATATATATATATATATATATATATATATATATATATATATATATTTTTTTTTTTTTTTTAAAGATTTTATTGGGGAATTGGTGGAGGGGAACAGCGTTGGGGAATCGGGGAAGGGGAACAGACAAGTTGCTGTCTTTTTGTTCTTCAGTTTAGTTGCAGAGGATGTTGCTTCACTGTTGGTATCGTCATTGCGCTCTTCCCGGATGAGGCAGATCGGTTGCTGGCCTCTGGATGTCGCTCACCGCGGCTATTGGCAGCTCACGCTTGGCTGCCAGCCGCTCACGCTGGCTGCGGGCCACTCACTGTAGCCTATGGCAGCCCACTGCAGCAGGGGCTGCAGCCCACACCATCCCCGGGGCTCGCACAGCCCAGCTCCAGGTGGAGCTGTTGTTAGCTGTAGATGGCAGTGTCACTGGCCCTCATGTGGGATCCGAACCGGGGCCGCTGGCATCCCAAAACCAGCGCTTAACCAATGCGCCACTCGGCCGGCCCAATTATATATATTTTAAGAAAGGAAAAAAATTGTATTAAAATTGTAATACTCAATATATACTGATAACAAAAGATGAATACAAGTCATGTGTATACATTTTTTGGCACCCCCAATATATATATTCACATTTTCTCTATCCCTTCATCCATTAAAGAGCATTTAGTTGTTTCTATATCTTGGCTACTGTGTACCATACTGCAATAAGCATATAGTATGTTTTTTGTTTGTTTGTTTGTTTGTTTGTTTGTTTGTTTGTTTAGGGAATGGGAGCCTGGGGACAGGGAGGGGTTGAGACCCAAGGGACCCCCTCCCAGCGCGGGTCTCGGGTCTCGAGGACAACGGTCAGGGAGGGGGCGGGGGGCCCGGGGGAAGGAGGGGGAGGGGACGGAGACCCGAGTGGGCGGGACACAGGGCGGGACCGAGCGGTGGGGACACCTCTTTCCCGGGGTCCTGCGTCCCCACCGGGCTGGCCCCCTGCTTTTTCCCCCACGGAGACCGTTCCCTCCCAGCCCCACACTGACCCGCCTGGGTCTGGTCAGGGCCAGGGCCCCCGACAGCAGCTGGAGGAGGGGTCCGGGGCCCATGACCCGCATCCCCGGGGTCTGGGGACAATCTGCCTATAGTATGTTTTTGAAGACCTTAAGCACATAGGCTCTTAGTTGTAAAGCAAGAACAAAGGGCAAAAATCCACTCTTGACAGAGTATGTCTATATCCCCATATTTATATGTAAAGATGCAAGTGATTCAAATGATCAAGATGTGGCAAAAAATTTTTCTATATAAGAAACATTGAAGGGAATGAGTATATGAATTTTAAAAATTAGTCACATATTAAGGTCAGCTTAATTTTTGGTACAGTTAAATTGCTAAATTGTTTCATTGCATAAATTGCAGTTTCCTCCTTCCCCTTCTTTTTGTCTATAAAACTTTCATAAGAACCATGTAACTAATGTCATAGCCCACACTCTCATAATATTCTGAGTTAAGCCAATAACCTGAACAGCTCAATCCACTCTCAAACATTTAGGGGTGTGTGTGTGTGTGTGTGTGTGTGTGTGTGTGTGTGTACATATACATATTTAGGATATTCTCAACTTGACTCTTTGGTCCTTGGAAGCTTCCAGTCAAGATAGTGAAACAAATTAAACTGAGGCTGCCCTTCCAGGAATTTTGCCTTAATTACTTACTCCCTGTATAAATCACAGCTTTCTGCCTGTCATTTTTCAAGGCCCTGCTATGAATCCAAACCAGGAGACTATGTGGATATGTTGGAAAGCAAAGTGACAGAACACACTTGAGTTTCCATTTTGCTCAGGATAAGTGATTATTAACATGAGAAATCTGGAGTGGTATGAAGTGGCGAGAGTTTCAGCAGAATTTATTGCTTACAGCTTTGGAGTCCCCTGGCCTTTACCAGCTGTTCAACACCTGGACATGGAGAATAGAAACATCCCTCTTCAATTTATCTTTCCTAGACTTGTTGCATATGGGACTCAGATGCCAGGTGATGGGGCTGGGAAGCAGCAGAGAGAGTATCCACCTGCATGGTTCTGAATTCCCCATAAGAGCCATTGTTCTGACTCTGGTGCAAACACCAGCTTTTAACAGTGTGTCAGCTCAAAATATGGGGGGAGGGCAAGCTTACACAAAAACTCATTTTTTAGTGTATGCTCTTCAGTCTATCTGGGACAAACTGACTAAGAGAGCAGGAGACTGGAGTCTCCTGAAGGGTTCAAGGATTCCATCTTCCATGGGACATGAGTGCAGCAAGCAGTTCTCTCTTTGAAAATCTTTTGTTGGATTTCTGCAACTCCAGAGGAGTTTCCTGGGCCCTGAAATGTGAGCTGCATGAAGGTAGCAACCAGTGTATTCCCAAAATTGTTATACTGACTGGCACATATTAGGCACTGAGAAAAGATTGTTGACCAAATGAATGAAAGAGTGAATGAATGAATACAATATCACCTTTCTGAGCTCTGAAAGGCACCATATTTCAGTTCATAGGCTTTGGAGCTTCCAATCATGATTCTTCAACTTGTTACATGTGTTACTTAAATCAAATCCCTTAAACTCTCTAGGCCTTAATTTGTTCCTCTGTAAAATGAACATAATAATAATAACTGCCTCATACAGTTGTTTTGAGGATTAAGTGAGACAATGTACTCATATGCATAGCAGGGTGGATTTCATCTTTCTCAATGTTAAGCATCATTGACGTAGACTAAGACAAATCAAAGTAATGAAAAAAGATACCTTTTTCATAAGACACAGAAAATATGCTAGTTGGAGGCCAATCTTGACAGTATTAAAGATCTGATTTTCTTTTACATAATAAACCAATGACCAGCCTATGTTGAGGGCTCTTCACCTTCTTCTCTTCTGTTCTCAGGATCTGGACCCCCATCCAGAGGGAAGTCCACAGATATAAAAATGACCATAGTGTTCATGTTACCAGGCAAGGACTCACTGCCCAACACACATAGAAGCCAACACTATAGCACTGGTTTTGGAGAAAAGAAAAAAGGTTTCATTATAAGGTCCACTAGCAAGGAGACAGGACGCAGGGCTTAAAATGTATCTCCCTGATCCGGAGTTTGGGGCAAGATTTAAGAGGTTTCAGCACCAGATCTTCCTGAACAATGGATTTTTTTTTTTTTTTTGAGGGCAGTGTCACGGGCCCTCATATATGGGACCGAACCAGGGCTGCTGGCTTTCCAAGCCAGTGTTTAACCACTGCGCCACCTGGCCGGCCGCTGAACAATGGATCTTTTGATTCTAAAAGGGTTCTGGTGTTCAGGTTGCTGTCATGTCCTAGTCCTGTGGTTCTGAGGCAGAGCATTTAAGGGTTCACAAGTGTTATCTGTGAGTGGTGTTCACAAGTGTTGCTTGTAATCAGTGTATCCAAGGTTTAAACTTTGGTTCTAGCTCTGGTTAGAAACAGGATAGGACCAGTTTGAGCTGGTTCTTTGGTTACATTTAGGGTCTCCAGGATGATCCCTTTGGAGACCCTCTCAACCAATAACTATGTGGTTAAAATTCTTTCTCCCTTTTGTTTCAAGACTATGTACCTAAATTTTTAGTGTTAAAACTTAAGGGACAATCATGTAGTTTCTTTATAATATAGAAATAATGCAATATCAGAAGTGAATAATATTTGAATTTTTGTAAGGTAATTATAAAGAATAAGAAGATTTCCCTGGTGCCTGGTTTCTCTAGAAAAAATTTGGATTTTGCCCAGGTAACCCTATAATGAGTGCCCATGGCAACTGAGGTGACAGGACACATACTCCAGTCTCTGTTCTTGCCATTATACCTGCTAGTAGCTGCTAGAAAAATTTTATTTTTCTTTCCATGGAAGAGATGGCTGCAGGACTTCTCAGGGGCACACAGGGATTAAGACAATGTCCACTCACCTCCTCCTCCTGGTATCAATGATCCTCCTAAAAACCTATACTTGGGGTATGAATCCTTCCTTTTCCGACATGTTGAGTCTAGGGAAGGTGGTAGGTAGCATTTAGACTACCATTTGTTTTATTTTTTTTAATGGGTTGTGTTCTCTGGGAAAAGACCCATATGATTAGATAGAATATAACCAGCACTAGGTTCCACCATTGTAACTAGGAAGTTAATCTTCAACCAGGGTATTGTAATGACTGATAACTTGTACAGGAAGCTGAGTCTAAGAAGACATGATACCCATTGGCATATGGAGGGAGGACGATAGAGAAGAATGCAGTAAAGAAGCCCAGTGGGCCCTCAATGAGAAGACAGATGGTCCAAAGCAGAGGTTCTGTATTGTAAAAGAGAAAGTGTAAGGACATCATTCTGAAATGTTACTGCCACATATATTCTGTACAGTTACAATATGCCATTCAAATTCCTGCAACACTGACATTTTGTGTAATATTTTCTTATTCCTCAGTCTTCTCTTTCTTCTGTTTCTCTCTCTCTCTCTTCCTCTATCTCTCTTGACACATGCACACACAAACACAAGCACTCAAAACACAACCATATACAAAAAGTATGTTTAATCAGTAGTGACTGTTTCATCTGGAGACCTTGAATCCTCAAGGCAGTGGGATTTGCTTCATGCTAACAGTCTCAATTTGCTTGCTGGCTAAGCAAAGGAATACTTGACACCAGCTAAGTACAATAAGGACCAGTTTTTCTGGACATCTCAGCCAGCTGGAAAACTTTTCATCCTCATAATTGATTTTAAGCTCCATTGCTTCTTACAAGCAACACAATTACTTCCTGCTGAAACTTGTGAAAAGAAAATCTTACATCTAATCAGCTGTATTCAGGGCACTGTTTCTCCTAAACTCAACTGTGAATAGATGGCTTGTAGAGAGATTATCTAAGCATTTAGGGGAGGTGACCTGTCATCTTCCCCATATTCTCGGTTCTCTAACATGTTTTTTAAATTTTGTGAGATGATGAATTAGACATGTCATCAGTAATACATTTCTTAGATTTAGTTTCTGTGACATTGAAATGGCACACTTCATACTGCTTTACCATGGAGATGTAGAGACTTGGATAAAATTAACTTTTCGTCTACATAAGGCATGAAGTTATCTATCTCCCTTTCACTACTGAAATCAACATTTGAAACTCAGTATGTCTTTTCATTTTTAGTATCACCATATTTGCATTTAAAAACTTTCTACTGATACAATGATATTTCCTGAAGCAGGATGGAAATCTTGAAGAATATAGACAGGTTCTTTGGATACATCAAATCCCAAAGGAAAAGCAGTGAGTTCTCCTTCAGTGAATAGACTTAACTTTAATATCCTCTGCTTTTCTTTTCCTTTAGATAATGTTGGTACAGATAATTAATTAATCAACCACATCTACAAATATTTTCAAATTCAAATTAAAACAAGGGTAAAATTATTCATTTTGTTTTATGAATTCATTGCATTAATAATGAAATAGGCTTAATGTAGACTTCCACAAACTGCTTTACCACAGAATGTCTGTTTCAGCACTCTGCAAGCTTCTTGGTTATTAAAAGTATGGCTTAAGAAAAGATCCATCAGTGGTCAATAAGTTTAGTACCTATGCTTTCTTCTGTGCAATTTACTATTTCAGGTCTTATATTTATGTCTTGAACCATTTTGAGTTAATTTTGGTATTTGGTGACAAATAGAAATTTAATTTTTTTTTTTGCATGTGATTTTCCAATTTTCCCAACACCATCTATTGAAGATTGTTTCTTTTCTTCATTGTATGATTTTGGCGCCTTTATTGAAATTATCTGTCCATATATATGTGGGCTTATTTCTGGGTTTTCAGTTTTATTTCATTGGTCTGTGTTTCTGTTTTTCTGCCAGTGCCTTTCTGTTTTGATTATTGTCACTTTGTAGGGTAAATTTAAAACAGGGAGTGTGAAACCTCAGGCTTTGTTCTTTCTCCTCAGGATTACTTCTGCTATTCAGGGACTTTTGTGATTCCAAACAAATCTGATGATTTTTTTGTGCTACTTCTTTAAAAAATGCCATTAGGGCTGGCCAAGTGTCATGTTGGTTAGGAGTTGGTTTGGGAAGCCAGCTCTGAGCAGCAGGGCCCCAGTTCAGATCCCACATGTGGGCCAGTGGTGCTGCACCCTCTATAGCTAAGATGATGAATAACAGCTCGACCTGGAGCTAGGCTGCCTTGAGTCGCTGGCAACAGCATAGGCTGCAGTGGGTCTGGCCAGCAGCTGGCATGCGCTTTTGTAAGCCACCATGAGCAGCTGTCCAATGGCCGGGAAGAGGCTGCCTCACCAGGGAAGAAGGCAATGATAATACCAACATGGGCCAGTGAAGCGACGTCCTCCACAACTAGACTGAAGAACAAAAAGGACAGCAACTTGTCTGTTCCCCTCTTCAAATTCCCCAATAAAAACCTTTTTAAAAAAAAAAAAGAAGAAGAAGAAGAAAAAGACATAGCATGTATTGTGTGGAGGATGTGGATCCAGTGCTTCAAAAGGCCATGCACATGAGTGGTTTCCACCAGGTCAAGGCGGTACCAGACTTGGCCCTTTGGGGGATGGCTTAACTCTAAAAAGATGCAAGCCCCGTAAGCCACACGTGTGCTGGCTCCACACAGGGAGAACAATAACCCCAGCTCCTCCAGCTTCCGCACCAAAGGAACTCAGTTCAGTCCTTCCTCCCACATCCTTAGGATCCCCAAACTGCCACTCCCTCTGTCAGAAAGCACGTGAGAGTTCATGTGCTGGCTCTACAAGAGGGTATCTAGGTTTCCAGCAACCTCCCATGGAGAAGGGCAGACAGGGTCTGTTGATTTTGACTACCAGATATCTTGGGAACTCCTCTTCCTGGCATAGAACCCTGGGGCTGAGGAGCCTGGTGGGGCTGGGGCCCCTCCCTTTTCAGGGGGGGTCCTCTGCCACTAAGGTGTTCCTCCCAGCATTCACCCTCTCTCTGTGTATTTGGGTCAGCCTGTCATGCATCTCCAACCTGGACGTGGCCTCTTCTTTAAATTATTAGTTATAGTGGTTTTGTTCAGATGCAGTTGATTGTTGATTGTTCTGAGGTTGATTATTCGATAATTTATTATGAAGTGTCCTTTCTGTTATTACATCATTTGTTCTAGTCTACTTTATCTTATATATGTATTGATACCCCACTATTTTTTTAAATTTCCATTTGCATGGAATCTCATTTTTCATCCCTTTATTTTCATTTGTGTGTGTCTTTTTGATCTGAAGTGGGTCTCTTGTAGGCAACATATGTATGGATCTTGGATTTTGTTTCTGTTATTGTTTTTTATCCATTCAGCTACTCTATGTCTTTCTAAAAAGATTTTAATTAAAATATAGCTAAAATACAATATTATATTAGTTTCAGGTGTACACAACACTTATTCAACATTTACATACCTGAAGATGTGATCACCAGAAGTCCAGAAACCATTTACACTGTACAATGCTATTGCAATATTATTGACTATATTCCCAATGATATACATAACATCCCCATGACTTCTGTTACACCTGGAAATTGGAAATCCTTATTTTCCTTAACATTTCCCCCTCTTTGAAAATTTTTGAATTATAATTTACATTCAATATTATTTTATATTAGTTTCAGGAATACAGCATAGTGGTTAGACATATATAATTTAAGAAGTGATCACCCTGACTAGCCTAGTACTCACTGGGCACTATACACAGTTATTATCATATTATTGACTATATCCCCTATGTTTTACTTTACATCCTCTTGACTACTTTGTAACTACCAATTTGTACTTCACATTCTTCACGTTCTTCTCCTTGTCCCCCAGTCTACCATATCACCCCAATAAATCTAGTACTCATCTGACACTGTACATAGCTATTACTATATTATTAACTAATTCCTTATGCTATACTCTACATCCCCATGGGTACTTTGTAACAACCAATTTGTACTTCTTTTCTTTTTTTGAGTTGGTTTGTTGTTGTTGTTGTTGTTGTTGTTGTTGTTGTTGTTGTTTTAGAGGGCAGTGTCACTGGCCCTCATATGTGGGATCCAAACCGGGGCCAGCTCTTAACCACCATGCCTCTCGGCTGGCCCCCCAATTTGTACTTCTTAATCCTTTCTCCCTTTTCACCCATTCCCACTTCCCCTCCCATCTGGCAACCATCAAAATGTTCTCTGTATCTATGAGTTTGTTTCTGTTTTGTTTGTTTATTTTGTTCTTTAGATCCCACAAAAGAAAAACTACACTGCATATGTCTTTCTTGGCATGACATACTTCATTCAGCACAAATTTTTCAGGTCCATCTATGCTGCCCCAGATGATGAGAACCCATTCTCTTCCATGGCTGAGGAATATTCTATTGTATATATATGTACCACTTACTTTTTATCCATTCATCCATTGATGGACAGTCAGGCTGTCGCTACATCTTGGCCATTGTAAGAAATGTTGCAATGATCATATGGATGCACACATCACCTCAAAGTAGCATGTTGGGTTTCTTCAGATAATTACCCAGAATTGGGATTACTGGCTCCTTCTTTGTCACTTATTATAGACTTGTTTTAAAATCTATTTTGTCTGATATAAGTACTGTTAGCAAAGCTTTTCTGCTTTTCATTTCCATTTTAATGAAATATCTTTTTCCCATCCCTTTACTTTCAATCTGTGTGTATCTTTTGATCTGAAGTGAGTCTCTTTTAGTTAGCATATGTAAAGGTCTTGTTTTCTTATCCATTCATCCACTGTGTCTTTTGATTGAAGTGTTTAACTCATTTACATTTAAAATAATTATCAAAAGATATGTAATTATTGCCACTTTAATATTTATATTGTTTTATATTGTTTGTTTGTGGTTTGTTTTTTTTTTATCTTACAGAAGTCCCTCTAAAATTCCTTTTAATATTGGTTTGGTGGTGAAGAAATCCTTTAGCTTTTTCGTGTCTGGGAAGCTCTTTATCTGTCCCTTGATTCTAGATGATAGCTTTGCAGGGTAAAGTAATCTTGGTTGTAGGTTCTTGTTTTTCATCACTTTGAATATTTTGTGCCAATTGCTTCTGGCTTGCAATGTTTCTGTTGAGAAATCACCTGCCAGTCTTATATGTGCTTCCTTTTAGGCAACTAACTGCTTTCTCTTGCCGCTTTTAAAATTCTCTCTTTGTCTTTAACCTTTAGCATGTTAATTATAATGTGTCTTGTTGTAGGTCACTTTGGGTTCATCTTGCTTGAGGTTTTGTGCTTCCTGGCCTTGCACATCTATTATCATCGCCAGGTTAGTAAAGTTTTCAGTCATTATTTCTTGAAATAAATTTTCAATTCCTTGCTCTCTCTCTTCTACTTCTGGTACCCCTATGATACAAATGTTGGAATGCTTGAGGTTGTTCCAGAGGTCCTTTAAATTCTCATCATTTAAAAAATTTTTTCTTTTTGCAGTTCTGATTGGATGTTTTCTGCTACCTTATCTTCTAAATCACTGATTTGGTCCCCTGCTTCATCTAGTCTATTGTTAATTTCCCCTAACGTATTCTTCATTTCAGTTATTGTAGTCTATTGCTAACTGTTTTTTTTTTTCTAGCTACATTGTAGTGTTTCCTATCTCTTTGATGAAGTTCCCCCTAAGATCGTTGAACATCTTAATAATCAGTGTTTGGAACTCTGTGTCTGGTAGGCTGCTTGTCTCCATTTTGTTTAGTTCTTTTTCTGGAGCTTTATTCTGTTCCTTTATTTGGGAAATGTTTCTTTGTCTCCCCATTTTGATTGCTTTTGTTTATATGTAGGGCTTCTATGCCTCTTTGTCTTAGTAGAGTGGCCTTATGTTGTAGATTTCCTGTGGGGCCCAGTGGTGCAGTCTCCCTGGTCTCCAGAGCAGGGTGCTGCAGGTGTGTCTATTGTGTGGATTATGTGTTGCCCTCTGTTGTAGTTGAAACTTGATTACTGTTTTCATGATAGTGGGAGGGATTGACCCTCAGGCTATAGGTTGTGAGGACTGGGTATGACTTCAGTGGAAGAGCTGCTGTGCAGTGGCTGACCAGCTGACCCTACAGAGCAAGGTTCACTTTAGGAGGGCTCTAATGCCTGCCTAGTCTAACCTTTAGGTGTGTCTTCCTTGAAGGTGGCTGAGTGATGCTCTGGCCTTGTCTGAAGTTAGCCACTGGGACTTCCTGCCTTGGGGCTCCCTGGGAGTGGATCCTCTAGAGGCTAGGTCAGCTGCAGTCTCTTCTCTGCCTGGGTCCACCTGGCATGAGCCACAACACAGCCAGAGATGGCTGCATTCCACACTGTGCTTAGAGGTGCCTTGAGAGTGCACCTTGCAAACAAAGGGTTGCTGTCACTAGTTCCCGCTCAGCTAGAGGTATTGGACACTCCATGACATGTGCTGCTTATGTGGATTTTGTGAACCATTGAGAGATGTTAAAAGTGTCAACAGCATGAGCCAAGGCAGACTGTTTATACAGAAAAACCACTGGAAGTGGCTTGGGTATGACCAAAATTTGGGTGGGGTATGGTGTCAGGAATCACTAGGGTGGGACAGATAACATGTGATGAGCCAAACCAGGCTGTTTATATGGAAAAGCCAGTTTAATGGAGACTCAGATATGGCATCTGTCTGCAGCTGCATGTACATGAGGGAAGGGGAGAGCTCAACAAAGTAACAACGGCTTCCTCCAGGTCCTTTTTCCAGGAGAAAGCTATCCCTGACGCCCTCAACCTGAATTCAGACAACTCAGTTCTTCCCCATATGTCCCTGGGACCTGCTGATCCAGTGCTGAAGCTCAGAGCAAATGAGTCCATTAGCAAGAAAGTCCTTGCATGGACCCTCTAAGAGAAGCACCAGCTGCTCTGTGACTCACTCAGCTACAATCTCTGCTGGTTAGCACATGGGGACTTCTCTCCCTGTCACTGAAATACTGGACTGGGGAAGGCACTGAGATCCCTCACTCTTAGGGTTTTGGGAGTGGTGGTGGTGAACCTCTGCATCTGAGCTACCCCTCCCAATTTTTAATGGTCACACACAGGTGTGGGACCAGCTTGTTCTGGGTCTCTGCCCACCCTAAGGAGGTGGCTACTTCTGTATATCTTTAGTTGTAGGGCTGCAGTTTCTACCATATGTCTTTTGATTGGACATTCAATCCATTTACATTTAAAGTAATTATTGCTAGTTATGAAGTTATTCTCATTTTATTATTCATATGTGTGTCCCTCCCCTTTTCTTAATTAAGGTTCTTTAACATTTCTTGTAATACTGGCTTGATGGCAATGAATTTATTTAGCTTTTTCTTGTCTGGGAAGTTATTTACCTCATTTTCAGTTTTAAATGATAGCCCTCTTTGTTAGAGTAGTCTTGGTTTTAGGTTTTCACTTTTTATTACTTTGAATATTTGTTTTATTACTTTGAATATTTCCTGCCAATCCCTTCTGACCTGCAAAGTTTCTGTTGAGAAATCAGCTAACAGTCTTATGGGAATTTCCTTGTAGGTGACTTTTCTCTTTCTGCTTTGAAGATTCTTTCTATGTCTTGATTGGGATTCCCTGCCCTTCCTGGGCTTGTCTATTTCCTTCACAAAGTTAAGGAAATTTTCAGTCATTATTTCATCAAATAGGTTCTCAATATCTTGCTCCCATTCTTCTCATTCTGGTACGCCTATGATGTAAATGCTGTTACACTTGGTGTGGTCCCTTAAATTATCTTTGTTTTTTATATAATTCTTCATTGTTGTTTGTTTTTTTGTTTGTTTGTTTGTTTTGCTCTTCTGATTGGGTGTTTTATGATACCTTGTCTTTCAAGTTGCTGATTTGATCTTTTGCTTCATTGAATCTGCTATTGATTCCTTCTAGTGTATTTTTCATTTTGGTTTTTGTATTCTTCATCTGACATTTTTTTTTTTTTATGGTTTCTATGTCCTTTTCTATGCTTACTGTCTCTTTGTTAGAGTTTTCACTGATTTCATCTATTCTACTTTGTTCCTTGATTTTCCTCATAAACAGTGTTTTGAACTGTGTATCTGGTAGATTGCTTGCCTCCATTGTTTTTTAGTTCCTTTTCATGCATTTTGTCCCATTCCCTCATTTGGAACATGTTTCTTCGTTTCCTCATTTTGGCTGTCTCCCTGGTTTTTTGTTTGTTTGTTTGTTGGTTGGTTTTTCTTATATATTCTTTAAATCTGCTATCTCTTCCAGTCTTGGCATGGTAGTTTTATGAAGTAGATATCCTGTGAGGCCTAATGATACAGCTTTTCTGGTCACCTGAAAGTGAGTATCCCTTGTGTTGTTTGTGTGTGATTTTCTGTTGTAGTTGAGTATTACTGTTGGAATGTCAGTGATGAGACTGACACTCAGGCTGACTGGATGTGAAGATTGGCTATGATAAATATGTATAAGCTGATGTATAAGGGTTGACCCCTTGAAATGAGATTTGTCCCCAGCAAACCCTGGTGGCTAACTAGACCACCCTTTGGGTGTGATTCTTGTGGGGCTAATCAGTTGATGCTCTGTTGTGTTATGAAACTAGCCATTAGGTGTGTTGGTTTTGGGGTCTTTTGGGAGGGTCTCTAGTGTAGATCAAGGCCAGTCACTGCCTGTGACAAGCCTAGGGCTACCTGGTAGGAGTAATCAGCATTTGGTAGTTGCCTGTGCTGGGCCTAGAGACAAATGGGAAAGGCCACACTGTGAACCAAGGCCAAGTGCAAACACTACTGGGCCTGGGTCTGCTCAGCAAAAGGCACAGGAGATCTTGAGGCTTGCCATACTTTTTGTATGACCCTATCATTGAAAGAGCCTCCAAAAGTACATGAGTTGGGTGAGCCCAGGTCTCAGGGAGTCACCAGGTTGGGTGAGCAATGTTCACCCAGTTAAGATTTGTGTCAGTGCCCAGCCTGAGTCCACTTAGTAAGAGGCATATGGCACACCTAGGCTAGCTGCCATATGCCTGGGGTCTGTAGACATTTGAGAGTTTTAAAGGACACTGCCATCCTGGCCAAGGCTGGCCATCCACCACTTTAAGGCCTCTAGCAATGCATGGGCTAACCCTGGCTCCCTACTGCTGCAAGAGCCCCTGCCAGTTCTTGAGCTAAGGCTGACTGCTTACTGCTGAGAGAGATTTCAGGACTACATAGGCTGAGGTTGCCTACCCTCCACTGAAAAAAACCACCAGTGGTGAGTGAGTTGGGTGAGGTCTCAGGGAGTCACCAGGGTGAGGCAAGTGTTGTTCACCAGGATAATGCAGATTTAGATTTGGCTGTGTAAGAGGAAGTCTCAACTTAGGGACATTCGCTGTCCTTCCAGCCCTCACCCTGAGGCTACACAACTCAGTGTCTCCATGTATGTTGCTGTCACCCACCGAGCTGCTGTCCCTTTGCTGGAACCCAGGGTGAGTGACTGTAAGCAAGTGAGTTTTGCTCAGGCCTTTTAAGAGGATGCCTGGATTTTCAGCAGCATTCCATCTCATCTGGATGGATAGAATCACCACTGATTTTTACAGCCAAATCCTTTGGTGACTCCTCTTTTCAGCAATGGTGCCTGGTGTGGGGCTGGAACCCCTCACTTTTCAGGGGAACTTCTGGATGAGATAGCCCTACTGATTCTCAGCCTCCACATATGAGTGTGGGGCCAACCCATTTCATGCTTTCACCTCTCCTACCAGTTTCGACATGGTTTCTTCTTTATATCTTTAGTTACAAAATTTCTGTTCAGCTATTCTTCAGAAAGTTCTCCAAGTTGATTATTTTATAATTTAATTGTAATTTTGATGTGGTCATGGGAGGAGACAATCATAGTATTTACATATTCCATTATCTTAACTAGAACTATTCTCCCTTGTCTCCATGTTAAAAATAACTTTGAGATTGATATTTTGCACTCATCCAATGTAAAACCAAATGTGATATATATTCCTTATGAAATAAAAAGGTCAAGATGGAACCATGGTAATGGAAGACATTTCAAATGTCATATAAGCAGATAGGCTGCCAAGTTTACTGAGAAAATATTAGACTAGGAGCAAAAGACTCAATTCTGCATACCTCTTGATTAAACTCTTTTATGGTATGATAAGAGAAATCCCTTCTCTACACACTACATGGGGTAGAAGTACCATGAAGGCTCAGTTCATGTGTGTTTGCTCACTTTTCTATTCTATCCTTAAGATCTAACATTGTGCCTGTCCAGAGTAAATGCTCAATGACTATTTACTGAATGAATAAATAAATGAAAGTAGAGAGATGCACAAAGATTAAGTTTCCTTTCCCTCATCTTTACTACTAAAAGGTCAGACTGAAATAATCTCTTTTTGGCTGAAGTCACACTTAGTTTCTCTCTGTGGCTTTGTTCCAGTTTTTTTCTTGTAAAGATCCCCCACCCCTTTCTCCCTTCCTCATGGAATTATCCACCATTATTTGACTAAAGTTCCTATTCTTCCATGAAGGTGTGCCTTCCCCAAATTTATTAATTAACTATGATTTCCTTCGTTTACAAATTTCATTGTACTTTCAAATAGAGGACATGTGATTTACCTGTATTTTAATTTTTCTAACCCATTTTATTAGAAGCTACTAGCTATATCTTTTTTTCTTTTTTCTTAAGTCCTCATCACTATACATACTAACTTGAAGATGATAACACAAATTTTAAGTGCTTGAATAATAAGCTTTTCCTGATTAGTTTTTGATATATATTACACTTATAAAACTATGTTCATTCATTTCTTTATTTTTTACTACTTTATTACTTTATTTTTTTATTTATTCTAGAACACAAGCACAACAAAGGCTGTGACTTTATCTTCAGGACCTAGGGAAAACATTTGACATGTTAGTAGGTGCTCAATAAATAAAGTTTGATTGAATTAATTATTGAAAATTTCAACATGGGCCCTGTTCCTACAGAGTTTACTGTCCAGGGGGTGATATAGATAAGTACATACACTTAAAGTATAAGATGAGTGCTATAATGAGGAAACATAGAAAAAATGGGAGAAGGTTGCAATGACACCTAAATAAGGAGAGGCAGGCATCAGGGATGCCTAAAAGTAAAGGAATGATCACTGCCCTGAGATCTGAACAAACAGAAAGGATTACACAAAGAAGGAAAGTGATTAAAAATATATATATATTCTGGGCAGAAAAGACCAAATGTGAAAAGTAAGAAATCATGGGGCATTTGAAGAACTAAACATAGTTCATCATGGTTGAAATATAGAATGACTTGAAGGGGAGCTGTAGAAGCAATTAGAAATGATGATGAAAGGTACAAAGCAGCCAGATTATGAAGGGGCTTGTGAGATGTATTAATAAATTCAGGCTTCATTTTGAGGGCAATGGAAAGACACTAAATCATTTTAAAGATCTGAAACAGATGGCTACTATTCCCCTTTCCAGAAATATAGATATTATAATTTTCTTGTCATTCAATATAAACTTATTGTTATTCTGACACTTTAAATAACTGAATTTCCATATTGAAATTTAAACTCATTCTGTCCTCTGTACAATTTTTTTTCCATGAATATGAACATTTGAAATTTTTTATTTTAATTTATATTATTTTATTTTTTAATTTCTAATTTTTTTTTCAGTTACAGTTGACATTCAATATTATTTTATGTTAGTTTCAGGTGTACAGCATAGTAGTTAGACATTTATATAATTTATGCAGTAATCCCTCGTTAGTCTAGTACCACCTGGTACTATACATAATTTTTGCAACATTATTGACTATGTTTTCTATGCTGTACTTTACATCCCCATGACTATTTTGTAACAACAAATTTGTATTTCTTAATCTCTTCAATTTTTTTACACTGCCCTCCAATCCCTCTTCCCCACCCAGAAATCATTAGTTTGTTCTCTGTATCTATAAGTCTGTTTCTCTTTCGTTTTTCAGTTTATTTTGTTCTTTTGATTCTACATATGTTAGGTTATACTGTATTTGTCTTTCTCAGTTTGACTTATTTCACTTAGTATAATAGCCTCTAAGTCCATCCATGTTGTTACAAATGGTAAAAGTTCATTCATTTTTATGGCCAAGTAATATTTCACTGTACATATGTGTCATAATTTTTTTTTTCTTTTTAAGATTTTATTGGGGAGTTGGGGGAGGAGAACAGCATTGTGGAATTGGGGAAGGAGAACAGACAAGTTGCTGTCCTTTTGTTCTTCAATCTAGTTGTGGAAGACGTTGCTTCACTGAGCCATGTTGGTATTATCATTGCGCTCTTCCTGGGTGAGGCAGATCGGTCGCCAGCCATTGGATGGCCACTCACGGTGGCTCTTGGCAGCTCACACTGGCTGCCTGCCACTCCTGCCAGCTGTCAGGGATTCATGGTAGCTTTACAGCAACTCACTGTAGCCTCACTGCAGCCTATGCCAATGCTGGCAGCTCACGGCACCCCAGCTCTAGGTCGAGCTGTTGTTCACCATCTTAGCTGTAGAAGGTACAGTGTCACTGGCTCTAATGTGGGATCTGAACTAGGGCCCTGCTGCTCAGATCTGGCGTCCCAAGAAGCTCTTAACCAAAGCACCACTTGGCTGGCCCTGTCATAATTTCTTTATTCAATAATCTATTGATGGTTTGCTTCTGTATCTTGGCTATTATAAATAGTGCTGCAATGAATATAGGGGTGCATACATCTTTTCAAATTAGTATTTTGGGTTTCTTTGGATAAATACCCAGAAGGAATTGCTGGTTCAGAAGGTAGTTCTATTTTAAATTTTTTGAGGAAACTCCAAACCATTTTCCACTGTGGCTGCACTAATTTGCAATGCCACCAACAATGTATGAGGGTTACCTTTTCTCTACATCCTTGCCAACACTTGTTGTTTGTTGATTTATTGATGATAGCCATCCTGACGAGTGTGAGATGATATCTCATTATAGTTTTAATCTGCATTTCCCTGATGATTAGTGATGTTGAGCATCTTTTCATATGCCTGTTGGCCATGTGTATGTCCTTGTTGGAGAAATGTTTTTTCAGGTCCTCTGCCCATTTTTTAAGTGGGTTGTTTATTGTTTTGGTATTGAGTTGTATGAGTTCTTTATAAATTTTGAGGGCCTGCCGAATGGCTCAGTTGGTTAAGAGCTCGCTCAAGAGTGCAAGCTGAGCTCTGAGCAACAGCGGTTCAAGGCCAGCCCGAGCTGAGTTGCCGTTGAGCTGCCAACAGGTGTTAGGATGACTCAGCTAAAAAATAATAATAATAAAATAAATTTTCGATATTAATCCTTTATCAGAAATATCATTGGTGAACATTTCCAATTCAGTAGGCTGTCTTTTCATTTTATTAATGGTTTCCTTTGCTGTGCAAAAACTTTTAGCTTGATGTAGTCCCATTTGTTTATTTTTTCTTTTCTTTCCCTTGCCTGAGGAGATACATCAGAAAAAAAAAAAAAAAAAAAAAAAGCATTGCTAAGAGCGATACCTGAGAGTTTACTGCCTATGTTTCTTCTAGAAGTTTTATGGTTTTGGGTCTTATATTTAAGTCTTTAATCCATTTTGAGTTTAATCTTTATGTGAAGTAAAAAGGTGATCCAGTTTCATATTTTTGCATGTATCTGTCCACTTTTCCCAACACCATTTGTTAAATAGACTGTCTTTGTATGTTCTTGATTCCTCTGTCATAGGTTAAGTGACCATATAGGTGTGGGTTATTTTCTGTGCTCTCTAATCTGTTAAACTGATCTACATGACTATTTTTATGCCAGTATCATGTTGTTTTAATTACTATAGCCTTGTAGTATAGTTTGATATCAGGTAGAAATACCTCCAATTTTGTTCTTTCTCAAGACTTCTGTTGCTATTCAGGGTCTTTCATGGTTCCATACAAATTTTAAGATTATTTGTTCTAGTTCTGTGAAAAACCACCATTTGTATTTTGATAGGGATTGCATTAAATCTTTAGATTGCTTTTGTTTGTATGGACATTTTAATGTTGTTAATTTTTCCTATTCATGAACATGGCATATGCTTGCATTTATTTGTCTCTTCTTCATTTACTTTCATCAGTGTCTTATAATTTTCTGAGTATAGGGTTTTTTACCTCCTTGGTTAAACTTATTCCTAGGTGCTTTTTATAAAAATGTAATTATACATGGGATCATTTTCTTAATTTCTCTTTCTGACAGTTCATTTTTGGTGTATAAAAATACAACCAATTTCTGAATATTAATTTTGTATCCTGCTACTTTACTGAATTCACTTAACATTTCCAATAGTTTTTTGGTGGAATCTTTATGGTCTCTTTATACAGTATCATGTTATCTGCAAAAATGACAGTTTGCTTTTTCCCTTCCAATTTGGATGCCTTTTATTTCCTTTTCTTGTCTGATTTCCGTGTCTAGAACTTCCAACACTATGTTGAATAAAAGTAGTGAAAATGGGCATCCTTGTCTTGTTCCAAATCTTAAGAAAAGCTTTTTTCGTTTTTCCCCATTGCATGTTATATGAACTGTGGATTTGTCATATATGACCTTAATTATTTTGAAATATGCTCCCTCCATTCCCACTTTGTTTCATCATAAGTGGATGCTGGATTTTGTCAAATGCTTGCTCTGCATCTATTGATATGATCATATGATTTTGATCTTTCATTTTCTGTATGTGGTATATCATGTTAATTGATTTGAGATATTGAACCATCCTTGCATCCCAGGAACCTCTGTGCAACTTTTAAAAAAATTACTTCTTTACATCACTTTAAATAAGCCTCATCAAATGATACAACTCACTATTGAGGACAATAGTTGTTACTGAAGAGGTTTTTTGTTTGTTTGTTTGTTCTGGTATCTTACATGTTTTCCTATACAATATATCCTGCTCTATTTTGGTCTTAGATTGGATAAACTAAGTGAATTGTGTGAAGAGTATCTAATTTCCTAATATTTCTCGCATTTCTAAACTTTCTTTTCCTCAGATCCTTCCCACAAAGTTCTAGTCTTTCTAAAAAGTTCATTTTTAAAATTTTTTCCTACTTATTTACTTCATTACTTAGCTTTTGAGTGCCACCATCTTGTGAATTTTTATGGATTCTCAACAAGTTCTTCCCTGTGAGTAACTACTAAAACAAGAAGACTGTTCACCATGAGTGATGTCATTATTTTCTTTATTACTTTAAAAAATAGTTGGGTAAACACATTTCTTAAAAAACTCAAGAACCTGCAAACAGATAAAATATTTATCAAGGTTTATTTTACCTTTTAAAATATCTGGCCAATCTGCAATATAATGAGTGGTGATGAGCTTCTCTGTTCTCATGTATCCATCCATTGTGTTAATTCATTGTAACATTCTCACCTTCTTGAAACTCTATATCTCTTTTCAATGCTCTAAGGTCATTTGATAGCTTCACCTTCCTAAGTATAAGCCAACATTGAGTCCAAACTTCAAAGAGCCAATCAACCAAGCAGGATATCAGGTTCATCTCCAGGAATTATTGACAGGGTGCCAGGATATTGGACTCCAACTAATGGATGAATGCTCACATGTGAATAAATTATTCACTATCTAGCTTTATTGTATACCCCTCATTCCAACATCCTCCAGATGCATTCCCATGTTTATTCCCCAGGTTTCTACTAATACATATTAACTGTTCCTTTAATTCCTTTAGTGTGTAAGTTATTGACTTCCATAATCAGGGCTAATTTTTTTCCTCTTTGGGGAAATCCTGGTCATCAGCTGGGAGATAATGATGGGTAATGGAGATTTATCATGAGAAGGATAAGCAGCAACATCTGAGGAACCTGTGTCTGGTGAGGTCTTTGCTGGGTCTAGTCTAGCAAGGGGAGAAAAGACTTTTATTCTGACTTAGGGAAATGTAGGATTTTGAGATTTTACTTCTTATTGACTCAAACGTCCTCATCTTAGGTCTCAAAGTCCCACTTTTTTCCAATCATGATGTTGGCTTTGATATAGAAGACCTGTTCTGGTCATGCATTCAATCTCCTTTGCCACTCACAGTTGGATTTTGGGATAGCTTTTCAGCAAAATTATTTTTGCAGTTCTAGAAGATAAATGTTTTCTTAAATGTTGTCACAGAGTCACTCTGGGTTTCACAGAGTGACTTTAATTGCCAGTGGATTAACCTAAGCATGTCATTTTCTTTTTAATGTCTTCAAAAGCAGTTAACGAAAGTCATCCAACTCCAAAATATTTCTAATTACCACAGCTCCCATATGTTTAAGTGACCTACCATATTGAACAACCTGACAGTCACTTACAATTCATCTCAATCCATCGTTGTGAGAGTCCTGGTTCTTGAGACACTAAATATTCCACTTCCACCATGCCACTTACCAGAGAAGATGTTCTTTGTAATTGTTCATGATCCAGTCCCTAAATCTCATGCTGAGAAATACTGTTCAGGACCACTCCTGTTATCAACAGAATTAGCCTAGTTTCCCACTGAAATGAATGTTTTTTTATGTCATCTACCTTTGAGTGTCTTATGAAAATCTACATATACAACTGTTGAATAGGGGGAAATGGGTGCCAAAAATAGTTAAATGATTGTGCATAGTTTCTGCTAGGAAGGTAATTGTTATGCATTGCCACTTAATCTGTCTTTGGTAAGGAATCATGTGATGTTGCTCTGCCAAATAAATTTACATAGCAGAGTCAAAATGGAGAGTCTTCAGTCAGAATATGGTCAAGTGACAGAGATCTTGAAAACTTCTATATATCCCCATAGCAGGACATAAGTTTAGCTGTTAGAATTGAGACTGAGGATTGATTCTGGTATGTGATCACTTGTGACATGGACATAAAAGTGAAGTAGCAGAATTTTTTCCAGCTTTATAACATCACAGAAAAATGCTTTTTGACTCAGCATTGGTTACAGTTTCTTATATTATATGACTGATAATGAACTCAATTACAGCAACAAAACAATAAAGTATGAGGTGAAGACTCCTTTAGTGGAACTGGAGAGAGAGAGATAAAGAGATATAAACATATAGATACATATATACATATGTATATGTATACATATTTGTATGTGTATATAGATTCCTTTAATTTATTCAATGTGTATGATACTAGCTAGATAAACAAAAGTTCATTGTTCATCCCATTAGTTTTTTTCAAAAAAGCAATATTCTACATCTCACAAAATATTTGACACTTTTATTTCATTTCGTGAACATCCTATCTATTGTTTATTGTTGTATTCTCCTTTGAAAAACTTAGAGTTGGTTTTATAGTCTAATATTTTACATGGGAAACAATGTGATTCCATTGCTGTATTTTAAAAATAACAGTTAACATTTTATTAAAATATTCATGAGAATAACATTAAACTTGTCCACATTTCTATTAACAAAGAATGAATTTGAGTTTAGTTGTGTGAACTGAATATACATGGCCAATTTTTTAATTCTTAAGACTTACATTATAGATTTCTGCAGCAAAGTAGGATTAATAAAGTTGGTCTTTTCATTGCTTAACAAAAATAAGTGAAAAGGGAATATTTAACTATGTTTTTTACTTGTATCATAATTATTTGAAACTACTTTTGGATAACTGAAACCATATTTTCCAATAAGCATTTTCTTCTGGGCCAATAACATAGTTCACTTGTCATGAATTGGGGGTAGCCTCAACATGGTTCCATTATTTTTTTTTTTTTAAGATTTTACTGGGGAATTGGGGGAGAGGAACAGCGTTGGGGATTCGGGGAAGGAGAACAGACAAGTTGCTGTCTTTTTGTTCTTCAGTCTAGTTGTGGAGGACATTGCTTCACTAGCCCATGTTGGTATCGTCATTGCGCTTTTCCTGGATGAGACAGATCGGTCGCCGGCCTCTGGATGTCGCTCACGGCAGCTATTGGCAGCTCAAGTTGGCTGCCAGCCAATCACGCTGGTTGCCGGCCACTCACTATAACTATGGCAGCCCACTGCAGAAGGGGCTGCAGCCTACACCATCGTTGGGGCTCGCACAGCCCAGCTCCAGGTGGAGCTATTGTTAGCTGTAGAGGGCAGTGTCACTAGCCCTCATATGTGGGATCTGAACCGGGGCCGCTGGCATCCCCAAACCAGCTCTTAACGAATGCACCACTCAACCGGCCCTGGTTCCATTATTTAATTGCTATCAGAAGGATTGACTTAAGTTAAAGTATTCCAAGACCCAAATTATCATTTTTGGCAGATATACTTCTGCCAAAATTTAAATATAATACATCTAATTGGCTTATGTCAAACAGTTCTAAACTGCAGGTCCACCTGTGTTATTATTTAAGGGTTTCTTTTATGACTAACTTATCCCAGAGTGTTCACCATTCCTGGATATATTGTTTAAAATATCTCATGGACTCATAATTAGGATTTCTCTTTGGGTGGACTATGCAAGTGTGATAACTGGTTTGTACACTTTCCAGGTAAAATGATTACAGTCATAATCCAAAATATAAAAATTTAGGGACTCAGTATCCCATTCTTTTTCAGATTTTAGAGGAAACCCAGAACTCTTCTAAGGGAAATTTACCCAATTTCTGCAGGCACTACTTTGGTGGATTTTGGTCTTGTATTTATTTAGACAAATATACTGATTCAAATTCTGAATTAAATGATTATTATTGTGATATGCAAATATGTTTTTAGTTGAAAATTATAAAATCTTTATTTCAGGTTTTGCCATAGAATATAATCTCAAACTTTCAGATATTCTTCTCTCATAAGAAAAAGTTAATGGATAACCCTGAATGTTATAATGTTGATATGGTGAAAAAGGGATGATTCACATCTAGGGCAGAATGGAGGGGAACAGAGTGAGATCTTATCATGCTACTCAGAATGATGCACAATTAAATACTTATGAATTGTTTGTTTCTGAAATTTTCCATTAATATTTTTGGACCACAGTTGACCATGAGTAACTGAAACAGCAGAAAGCAAAACTGTGGATAAAGGGGGACTACTGTTTCTCCTTTCTGAGGACCTACTGGAACATTTCTCTCATGCCTCAGTGCAAAGGAAAGCTATAATAAGTCCTGAGAACTAGTGTTTTACATTCAGATAAAATTTTGAATTCTGAAAAATAATGCCTTCCTGAAATTTCCTAATCATTAGAATCACCTGGATTGTTTGGTTAAATATATTTGATGCACTAAATCAATATCTAAGGGAAGGACCTGGTGATTTTAATGATCAACCAATTGTTTCTTTCTTCGCTTTCAGTGGTTTGATATTCTGGCTATATATTAGTCTCACTTGGGAAGGTTTTAGAACCTACATGCCTGGGCCCCATCCCTGTTCAATTACATTGGAATCACTGATAATGGAATTTTGTAAAAACAAAAAAACAATTAAAATGTACTGTGTAATCTTAACATACAGTCAAACTTAAAAACATTCTCCTGGCTGAATTTAAAGCCCACCCATTTTCTTTGCCTTACAGTATGCATATAGAATTAAGTTTATCCTTGGGCTTCGTTTTGCTATCCTATCACTGATTTCCTTTTGTTGTGTTCTGATATATATATATATATATATATATATATATATATATATATATATATATATATATCTTGTTCCTATTTCATCATAGTAATTGGATCAATAAATGAATGTACTGAGCAACCGAAACCAATTATCAAATACTCTATCACATATACCAGAATATCAATGGTGAAAGCAACCACTTTCCCCATGAAATTTTTCCCAGACATCTCTCTAGTTATTCTGTATTAATTGCAAAGGAACAAGGCAAACTGACAAGTGACAGGACACAAGCCTAAACAAAGCTACGACTGTTATCTGATTTATGTGTCCTGAGCAAGGCCTGGGGACACTGAAATGTGAGAGGGGAAAGAAAAAATAGAGACGGAGGGTGGAGAGCATCCTTTGGTGGAAGTTTGGTGGAAGAACCAAATTGTTCTTCCCTGTAAGGAAGACTGACAGGTGATACTCCATGATATCCCCCAGGATGCTTAGCAATATGTCAGCACTTGTGACACATGTACAAGCCAAGGGCACATTCAAGAGGCTTGAAGAAATATTATACCCATTCCCAACCTAGAAATACTCCTGAGACTTTTTCATGATGGCTTATTGCCAAACTCTATCATGACCACGACCCATTATGGTGATAATTTACCCCTTGCCTGCATTCTATCAACAAGTCCCTACCCTCCACTAATTAAAGATGTTTTCAGAATTCACATTACTCTGCTACACTTCTGAAAATGTCTCTGGGTTATGACTCAATTCTAGAAGGCAGTAGTTAAGCCATTCATCTCTAGTTCCACCCATATGCTCTTTTACATTTAAACCAATAGCCATATGGAATGAATCAATAATAATGGTTAACATTTACTGAGTACTTATCCTATGGCAAGCATTTTGCATATATTAACTCATTTGATCCTCACAAAACTACAAAGGGGTAGGTGCTATAATGTTACTTTTATTTTTCAAATGAGAAACTGAGACACTGAGAAGCCAACAAAATTACCCAAGGTTGCACCAGAGCAGTAAAATTGCCTGCAGTGGAGCCCCAGAGTCCGTAGGCTTAATCACTTTCCTGTGATCATGTCTTTGCTGCACATTGTACAGATGACAGCATAGGTTTATCTAACTCACCACCAAGGAATCTGCTTATTGCTTACTATACTCTTTCCCCTGGAATTCACCCTTATATTATAACTATGGCTTTTTACTATCTCTTGCTCAAATCTTCTTGTTCTACCCTAGCAGAATGCCAGGAAGATCTTGGAAGAGCTACTGGCTATTTAAAGAGTTCTTAAAAACTCCCTTTAGCATACCAAAGAGTAGTATAAAGCACACATCGACAGGCACCAGGTCTCAGGAGAGAAAATCTGACAGTAAGATACCATCTGTTTCTATTCCTATCTATACAAACCATCTGCTCTTGCCAAAAATACCACATAGATTATACTTAGAGTCATTTAAAATCAGAGAAATCATCAACTTTTCAACTGTGTCTATCCACGCACCCACCTTGTCTTCTATTGTTGTCCTCCATGCCTGTCACCAGAGACCCACACTTCACTGCCCAGGCCTGCATCCAGGCTTGACAACTAGATTGATAATAAGAATATATGATAAGAGAAATACTGGATTCTCATTAGTATGAAGGCTGACTCCAGAAGCAGGTAAAATTGAAAGTATAAAGCTGAAATTTTAGTCAAGAAAACCTTTCTCCCATAACACTAACATGGAGTCAAAACTTGGGGCCCCAGTCTTATCTTGCTTATGTAAGAGACACAAAAGGGAACAGGAAAGGATTATATATTTTCCACCCCTTGTCACATAAACCTGGACTCCACTCATTATTTGTTTCTGCTGAATCACAAAACCTAATTTGAAAGGTTAGCTAAAATTTAATGCAATTACCAGGAGTTCCCTTTTCCACACATCCCGTCTTCATTTGCTTGTTCCCAGCCTCATTTTTCTCACTACTTTCCCGCTGCATGATGGTGGATCTGTACTTTAATACTAAGTAGTGTTCCTGGTTCTGCCAGGATATGGTACCATCTCAAGTGGGTTCTTCATAAGCACATGCTGAGACAAAGTTTATTAGGGATCAACACCTAGGAAAAGAAGGGGAGGAAACAGAACTCGGCAAAAGGAGAAATTGAACTTCACACAGACCCAACAAAGCCTCTGCCAGCTCAGAACTGTGGAGGAAATATTGCACATCCAAGTTGTCTCTAGGACAAAATGGCAAGCGTTACTTCCTGCCCTACTCAGTCTGCAGATGTGGGCTGTGCCAGGAAGCCTGTGACTTTGGATGAGGCAGCTCTCTGTAGCTGAGGCAGACTCTAAAGGAAGTGTGCTGACTTCCCTGTCTGCATCTGGGCAGCAAATCCTTTCTAGAAAGGGGATCAGGGCAGTGTATCTGTGTATACCACAGTTTCCCTGCCTGGTACACCCCCTCAGGGTGAGACCACCAAGTTCCTGGTGCAGAATTCTCCGTCAGCTATTTCCTCCTACCCCATTTCACACCAAATCAAGTGAAAACTCTGATTTCTGGCCTGGAGAAGCCCACATCTGGGCAGCAGAGAAATTAAAATCTGATGAGGATAAACTTAGAACTTTCATAATGAGTTCTATTATACCTTCAGATATTGATCTCTCACTGCTATTAGAAAGGGATCTTGGGATTTGTCGTGGTTTCCTATGCTTTTTTATTTTTCTCATCTTCATTCAAGGTCTTCCTCTTCACACATACTTCCTTGAAGAAACGGATTTTTTTCCCTTGAAGCCTCCCTTTCATCCTGTCACCTTAGATGAACACATTTTTTCAGTTCTGAGATGAGTCTTTTTTCAAAACTGATCCAATGCATATCAAAGTTTTCCACCAAAGAATTCCTGATTTCAGAGAAGTAGAATGTGCACTATTTGGTGGTCCCAAAAGGATAGCTCAGAGTTGCTTTCTCTAGGCATTAAAAGTCTCTTATCTTAAAAATTAATGTGAATTTTATATTCTACTCTATAAAGTATATATTCTAGTTTTAATATAAAATTAGTGTTTAACATTACCTACTAGTGAATAAATTTATTCAAGAAAATATACCAGTTTATGTATGGTTTATGTACTTTTTCAAATAACCTTGCATATATGAGCTTTAATTTTATAAAAGTAGGAGGTCACACTTCTGTAGCTTGGTATAAATCTCTCATATAATCTTAGAATATGAATTTAGAATATGTTTTTTAAGATTAACTTATATGCATTGAATTGTATTTTACAATACTGTATTTTAATGCATATGAAAAATATCAATATATTTTTTTAAAGATAGAATTTCCTGTCAAATTAGAAATCAGATGCTCAATTCAATTAAATATGATGTAATAGTCTTGCTAGGTTATATGTAATCTAGAAACATAATTTAAACACAATTCATTGAAAACATTCATATGAGGAAATAAACTATATATTTTAGGGTTAAAGTTATTTGATGGCCTAACTTAAAAATATAATTTATAGATCCAGTCTCTGCATAAATGTCTAAAATACCAAGACTTCAGATTCTGAAGAGCAACAAAAAGAAGGTGTATCACTTAGGACAATTTACATTATATTTTCCTAACAAATGGGTTTTTATAAGAATCAAGAAGCATCCATTCAACAACTGTTGAGTACTGTTAAGTGCCTTCCATACATCAGGTTCTATGCTAAGTGTCGGGAAAGAGTGAGGAACAAGTCAAACTTGGTCATTTTTCCAGGCAGCATACATTGCAAAGGAGGGGTGGGGGATACCAATGAGGGTTTAAAGTGGCAACAATCTAAAGTTTAGGTATTCTAAGATATAGATAAAAAGGCAGACCCACGTGCTTTGACCATCATCTATGTAGACGGAAAGCTTAGAGTCCTCTTATGAACACTAAGATGATTTAACTGAGATATTTGCTTAAACTGATGACCCCTCCAGCCCGGCATGTAGATAATTCAAAACATATCTAAAGGCAGGTCCAAAAACATTTTCCCAAAACTATTCTGTGTGTTTCAGTTAAGTAAATATCATATTTTGCCATGCATACTGTGCATCCATGTTTTTGGCCCAAACTTTCAGGGGAAAAAATATTCTCTTTTAATTTTTTAATTCCAATTTTTATTTTTTTACATTTAGGTACTTGGGTTATTTTTGTATTATAAAGGAATTTTAGCATTTACTTTTTAACAAATTATGGTACAAGAAATTTTATGTAACAAATAATTACAAAACACAAGAACAGATACAAGGTATAAGAAATTTTATGTACCAGTAACAAATTTATTTATTTATGTATTTTTAAACGTTTATTATTATTATTATTATTATTATTATGAGTTACAGATGTACAAAACAATGCAATAGTTTTCTTTTTCATCAATTACAAAGTGACTACCCCCTCGCCCCTCGCCTGCCTCACAACCCCTGATATCATACATATCTATTACAATTCCATTGACTCCATCCCCACACTATATTCCACATCCCATGACTATAGATGTGTTAAATTATAGTTGACATATAATATTAATCAGTGGCAGCTTCAGATGTACAGTGCAGTGGTAAGGCCACTACACCATCCATGAAGTGGTCTCCCTGTCAAGACATGAGTCCTTCTGATCCCCTAAAAAAATCTTTACAACCTTATTGATTATATTCCCTAAACTGTCTCTTATGTCTCTGCAGTAGTATTGTACTTATCAGTTTGTATTGCCTCATCCCTTCCCCTTCTCCCCCATGCCCACTCCCATCCCATCTAGCAATCACCAGTTTTTTTCTTTGTGTCTCTAAGACTATTTCTGTTTACATTGCTCATTTATTCAGTTCTTTAGATTCCACATATAAGTGAGATCATATGGTATTTGTCTTTCTCTGACTGACTTATTTCACTTAACATAATGTTCTCTAGGTCCATCCATATCGTTGCAAATGGTATGATTTCTTTCTTCTTTATAGCTGCATAATACTCCGTTGTGTAAATGTACCACAGTTTCTTAATCCAGTCGTGTACCAATGGGCAGTTCAATTGTTTCCAAGTCTTGGCTATTGTAAATAGCGCGGCAATGATCATAAGGATGTACATATTTTTTTGAATTAGTGTCTTGGGTTTTTCAGGATAAATACCTAGGAGTAGAATTGCTGGGTCAAAAGGTAGTTCCATCTCCAGTTTTTTGAGATACCTCCATACTGACTTCCATAGTGGCTGCACCAATCTACAATCCCACCAACAGTGCAGCAGGGTTCCCTTTTCCCACCAGCACTTGTTGTTTGTTGATTTATTGATGATAGCCATTCTGACTGGGGTGAGGTGGTATCTCATTGTGGTTTTTATTTGCATTTCCCTAATGATCAGTGAGGTTGAACATTTTTTCATATGCCTGTTGACCATCTGTATGTCTTCTTTAGAGAAATGTCTCTTCCCATTTCCGCTGCCCATTTTTTAATTGGGTTGTCTGGGGGTTTTTTGGTGTTGAGTTGCATGAGTGTTTTATAAATTTTGGATATTAACCCTTTATTAGATATATCATTCACAAATATATTCTCCCATTCAGTAGGCTTCCATTTTGTTTTGTTGATGGTTTCCTTTGTTTTGAAAAAAATTTCAAGTTTGATATAATCCCATATGTTCATTTTTTCTTTTACTTCCCTTGCCCGTGGGGATGTATCAGTAAAAATATTGCTCAGGGTAATGTCTGTAAATTTACTCCCTATATTTTCTTCTAGGAGTTTTATGGTTTCAGGTCTTACATTTAAGTCTTTAATCCATTTTGAATTTGTGGGTAAATTCTTGCTTCCATTGTCACAGATTAACTGTCCATATATACATGGATTTATTTCTGGAGTCTCTGTTCTGTTCCACTGGTCTATGTGCCTGTTTTTATGCCAGTACCACACTGTTTTCATTACTATAGTCTTGTAGTATTTTTTGATGTCTGGTAGTGTGATCCCCCCGACTTTGTTCTTATTTCTCAGGATTGCCGAGGCTATTCGGGGTCTTTTATTGTTCCATATAAATTTTAGCGTTATATTTTCTATTTCTGTGAAAAATGCCTTTGGTAGTTTGATAGGGATTGCATTGAATCTATATATTGCTTTAGGCAGTATGGACATTTTAATTATATTAATTCTTCCTATCCATGAGCATGGTAGATGTTTCCATTTATTTATATCTTCTTTTATTTATTTCTTCAGTGTCTTATGATTTTCTTTTACTTCTTTGGTTAAATTTATTCCTACGTATTTTATAGTTCTTGAAGCAATTGTAAATGGGACAGTTTTCTTAATTTCTCCTTCCGTTAGTTTATTATTGGTATATGTAAATGCAACTGATTTCTGAACATTGATTTTTGTATCCTCCTACCTCACTGAATTTGTCTATCAGCTCCAATAGTTTTTTGATGGAGTCTTTGGGGTTCTCTGTATATAGTATCATGTCATCGGCATATAATGACAATTTTACTTCTTCCTTGCCAATTTGGATGTTTTTTATTTCTTTTTCTTGTCTAATTGCTGTGGCTAGAACTTCTAGATCTATGTTGAATAAAAGGAGAAAGTGGACAATTTTGTCTTGTTCCTGATCTTAAGGGGAATGGTTTTAGCTTTCCCCCATTAAATATGACATTAGCTTTCGGTTTATCATATATGACCTTTATTATATTGAGATATTGTCCTTGTATCCCACTTTGCTCAAGGTTTTTAACATAAATGGCTGTTGGATTTCGTCGAATGCTTTTTCTGCATCCATTGATATGACTATATGATTTTTATTCTTCATTTTGTTGATGTGGTGTATCACAATAATTGATTTACGGATGTTGAACCAGCCTTGCATACTAGTGATGAAACCCACTTGATCATGATGTATGATCTTCTTAATATATTGCTGAATTCTGTTTGCTAATATTTTATTGAAAATTTTTGCATCTATGTTCATCAGGGATATTAGCCTATAGTTTTTCTTTTTTGTGCTGTCTTTAATCTGGTTTTGGAATCAGGGTGATAGTGGCTTCATAAAAAGAATTTGAGAGCCTTCCCTCCTTCTGGATTTTTTGGAATAGGTGATAGTTCTTTTTTGAATGTTTGATAAAATTCACATGTGAAGCCATCTGGGCCAGGGCTTTTGTTTGTTGGGAGCTTGTCGATTACTGACTCAATTTCCTTGGTAGTAATCAGACTATTTCAATTTTTCATTTCTTCTCAAGTTAGCTTTGGAAGGCTGTATGCTTCTAGAAAATTATCCATTTCTTCCAGATTGTCAAATTTGTTGGCATATAGTTGCTCATAGTAATTTCTTAGAATTTTTTGTATTTCTGTGATGTCTGTAGTCATTTCACCACTTCATTCCTGATTTTACTAATTGGAGTCCTCTTTTTTTTTTTTTTTTTTTTTTTTGATGAGCCTGGCTGGAGGTTTGTCAATTTTATCTTCTCAAAAAACCAGCTCTTGGATTCATTGATCTTTTGTATTGTTTTTCTGTTCTCTATATCATTTATTTCCGCTCTAGTTTTTATGATCTCATTCTCTGTACTCCCCTTTGTCTTCTTTTGCTGTTCTTTTTGCAGTTCCCTGAGGTGTAAGGATAACCTGTTGATTTGAGATTTTTCTTCCTTCTTTAGGTAGGCCTGCACAGCTATGAACTTCCCTCTTAGGACTGCTTTCGCAGCATCCCAGAGATTTTGGGTCGTGGTGTTTTCATTTTCGTTTGTCTCGAGGTATCTTTTGATTTCCTCCTTGATCTCATTTTTGACCCACTCGCTATTTAGTGGCATGTTATTTAGCCTCCATTTATTTGTCAGCTTCCCGGATTTCTTCTTATAATTGATTTCTAGTTTCATAGCATTGTGGTTGGAGAAGACACTTGAAATTAATTCAATCTTCTTAAATTTATTGAGACTTGTTTTGTGGCCTAACATATGGTCTATCTTAGAAAATGTTCCACGTGCACTTGAAAAGAATTTATATTCTGTAGCTCTGGGTGAAATGCTCTGAATATATCAGTTAAATTCAGCTGGTCTGATGTGTCATTTAAGGTTGCTGTTTCCTCACTGATTTTCTGTCTGGAGGATCTGTCCGTGGTGACAGCCGGGTGTTGAAGTCCCCTACTATGATAGTGTTACTGTTGATTTCTGTCTTTATGTCTGACAACATCTGTTTTGTATATTTAGGAGCTCCTATGTTTGGTGCGTAGATGTTTACTCGGGTTATGTCCTCTTGTTGGATCGATCCCTTTATTATTATGAAGTGTCCTTCTTTGTCTTTTATTATATTCTTCAATTTAAAGTCCATTTTATCTGATATAAGTATTGCTACTCCAGCTTTTTTCTCAGTTGCGTTTGCATGAAATATTTTACTCCATCCCTTTACTGTCAGCCTGAATGTGTCTTTTGATCTGAGGTGAGTCTCTTGTATAAAGCATATGCTGGGGTCTTGCTTTTTTATCCATTAAGCCACTCTATATCTTTTTATTGGAGCTTTAATCCATTTACATTTAATGTGATTATTGATAGGTGCATATTTATTGCCATTTTGTTATTTGTGTTCCTAGGCTTTCTTAGTTAGGTTGTTTTTGTCTTCTGCTTAAAGAAGCTCTTTTAACATTTCCTGCAAAGCTGGCTTGGTGGTAATAAATTCCCTTAACTTATTCTTTTCTGGGAAGCTCTTTATCTCTCCTTCAATTTTAAATGATAACCTTGCTGGATACAGCAATCTGGTTTGTAGGCCTTTATTTTTCATCACTTTGAAAACCTCCTGCCACTCCCTTCTGGCCTGCAGAGTTTCTGTAGAAAAGTCAGCTGATAATCTTATCGGGGTGCCCTTGTAAGTAACTCGCTGCCTTTCCCTTGCTGCTTTAAGGATTCTGTCTTTGTCCTTAACCCTTGCCATTTTCACTATAATGTGTCTTAGTGTGGGCCTATTTGGGATCATCTTGGTTGGAACTCTCTACACTTCCAGGGCTTGTATTTCACTGTCCTTTGCCAGGTTAGTGAAGTTTTCAGACATTATTACCTCAAATATGTTCTCAATCCCATGCTCCCTCTCTTCTCCTTCTGGTATTCCAATGATCCACAGGTTGTTTTACTTGATGTTGTCTCCCAGTTCTCTTAAACTATTTTCAATGGTTTTCATTCTTTTTTGTTTTTGTTGTTCCACTTGGGTGATCTCTGCTATCTTGTCCTCTAAATCACTGATTCGATTTTCTGCTTCATCCAATCTGCTAGTCATTCCATCAAGTTTGTTATTTAATTCAGTAATTGTGTTCTTAAGTTCTAGCTGGTTGCTTTTCATGATTTCTCTATCCTTCTTTATATTTTCATTAATTTCCTTAAACATTCTAGTAATCAGTGTTCTGAACTCTGTTTCCGATAGGTTGTTTACCTCTATTTCCTCTAGTTCCATTGATTCAGGAAGTTTCTTTTATCCTTTTATTTGGGTGTGTTTTTTTGTCTCCCCATTCTGGCTTACTCTTTGTGCATGCTTCGATATAACAGATAGATCCCCTTGATCTCTCAGTCTTTTCTGGGTGGACTTATGTGGTATGTATCCTTTATATTTGAATTATTCAGTATCCCAATTCTCCTGTGCATTTATTTATCTGAGGTGTTCCTTGTGTTGTGTGTCCTCACCTGTTGAAGTTTTAGCTTTGATTACTTTTGGCTTTTCTCTAGGTGGGATTGACTCACAGCCTGATTAGCTGTGAGGATCAGCAGTATCCACAGTTTATGAGCTGCTGTGAGAGGGTTGACCCTTCTGATGAGACTTGGACCCTTTGGGCCCTAGTACCTGTAGCCACTTCCTTTTGGGTGTGACTCTTGTAAGTCAAACCCAGAAATGCTCTGGTTTTATCTAAAGTTGGTCTCTGGGTATGATGATTCTTGTATCTTTTTGTTTGGGCCCAGCTGCAGAGTGATTTTAGGGCAAAAAAGATCAACAAGAACAACGACCACAGCCACCAAAGGAAACCAAATGCTCTCACTTGTAAAAAAAAAAAAAAAAGCCAACCATCAACCTACAGTCAACTTGTACAGAAATATCAAACATACAAAAGAAGAAAACAAACAGAAACAAAACAACAACCACACAGACAAAAAGAACAGAAGAGGAAACAAAATAAAATATAATATTATAAAATAAAAAATACAATAAACACGAGAATAGCTATACCAAAAAATAAAAATAGAAATAAAAATTTTAAAAATTTAAAAAGTAAAAATAAAAATAATAAAATGAAATTTGCAGAGAAAAGGAAAGGAGGAAAAGTATAGCAGTGAGAAGAATGAATAAAAGAAGGGAGAAAGTGAGGGTGGGAAAGAAAGAAAAAGAAAAGAAAGAAAAAGAAAAAAATATATATATATATTTTTCTACACACCCATATATATGGACATATATTCACTTATACACACGCATATATATGCCTATATAAAAAACTGGAAAATGATAATAATGAAATAGAAATAACCAAAAACAATCACGATAAGCAACCAATAAAGGGATAAAAAACAAACAAACAAACAAACCCTGCCGGTTTGGCTAAAGCCCACCAAGCTCTCTTCAGTTTGTCCTCTGCTGTACAAAAATTCCTGTGTGTCTTGTGGGAACAGTAGGCCACCTGATGCCTAGCGTGATCCTGGCACTGCAGGTTTCCTGTACTTGAGTGTGGTTGTGATGTGTGATTGGTAGTTTTTACAAAGTCACTGCCATTTTGCTTTTGCCTGTCCCAAGGCAGGCTGCACCCCCAAAGGCTCAATGAGTGTCTTTGGGCACCCTTTCCATTGACAGCTGTGGAGAATGGAAGCGTTCCTCACTGCCAAAAGCCAGGTGCCAGGAGTCTGTTAATTAGTACCTCAGCAGATGAACCTGCCCTGCCTCCCAAGCCTTGCTGGAAAGGTGGGGGCAGGGTAGGTTGTCTCACTCTGCAGCCTCGTCTGGGGCAGAAATTCTCGACCCCCTGTGGGTAGGACTACCTCTGTAGTCTGCCCCTACTGCTCCATTCAGGGTCAGTTTAAGACTGGCTTGGCGGGGACCAAAGTTTGTGGGGGTGGGTGGGTTCTTATTTCTGTAGTTGTTTGTTGTTTTTTTGTTTTTTCCCCCCCTTCTTTTTTTGCTTTCTGTTCAATAGAAGAGAAGAAAAAAAACAAAAACAAACAGTCCCAACACTGTTTTGAGCTAAGGCCTTTGCCTCATATGTTCCAGTGGAGTTCCTGCTGCTCTCCCAAAGGGATTGCCGGGTTTGGAGGACTGTGCACACCCTGCCGCATGGCTCAGATCCCTACTTGGTCTCTTGGGACCTGCGTCTCCACCCAGCAAGTGCTTCGTCTCCGTGCGTGAGTATTCTTTTTTCCCCTGCTCCCTGGATTTCAGGCTTCTGCACTCCGTGGGACCCAGTGGGCGCAGAGACTAATCCCTGAACTGGGTGGGTGCAGGGATTGATCTTGCCTTGCCCCTGCCAGTCTCTGCACCCTGCTTCCTGGGGACCCGGGGAGCCGCAGGTACAGCTCGTACCTCTGCACGCTCATCTCCCCTCTCTCCTCCCCCACTGGTCTGGTCTGAGGCTTCTTCCTCAGACTGCAGACCATCGTGCTCTTGCTGTACTCTAAGTGGGCCATGGGGCGCAGGGAGCAAGCAGTGGGAACACTCACTGATGCTCTCTGAAGCTCAGTGCCTCAGCAGCCGTGGGTGCGGGCCCCACTTCATGCATCTCGCTGCCTTTTTCCCCTACTCCCCTGCCCATCTTCCAGCAATCATTGTGTGAGACTCTTAGTTGCTCTGTGTGATGAGTAGACATCCCTTTGAAGCATTAGAAAAGTTCAAATTGTGGATATTTCCAGGGGAGAATTCAGGGAGCCCTCCTCACAGCCGCCATCTCGCCCCACCTCCCCCTGCAGCTGTACCAGTAACAAATTTAGATATTTACATCATAGAAGGCCAAGAACTCTTCACTGTTGCAAGTTAGTGAAAAGTTCAGCAAAACCGATTATAATATTCCAGGGTATTATTTTTCATATGGATATCATTACTGATTTCTAGAGTTACACTTTTAACTCATAAGCATAAATAAAAAAATTTAAAATATTTATATACATACAGAATTAGTACTACTCATGTATAATGTGCATCCTTATTTTTCCCTCACAAATTTGGGCAAAAAAGTGCACATTATACATGGCAAAATACAGTACTTAGTGTTCATTTATTGTGTAAGCACTCTGAAAGATACACAGGGCAAAATAATCTTATGGGTTTGGTATTATTGTTCACACACTCCTGTGAGGAGCTGGTGAAAAAGCATTCTAGGCCCAGGAAACAGATATGCAGTGCTTTGACCATCAACCTGGGAAGGCCCCTAGGATGTTTGAGGGACAGAAAGAAAGCCAGTGTGGTTGGGCCACCATGAGTGAGGGAAGGAGTGGTACATGATGGGGTGAAGCTGAGAAGAAGGACAATAAAGTAAGTTCTGAATTCATTTTCAATGTAATAGGATTCCATTTAAGGGTTAAAAAATAATGGAAATGATATGACATGTTTTTAAAATCATCCATAACTTTACAAAGTATCAATAAAGGAAGAAAAAATGCATGGGGACATCCATTTGAGACATTATTGAAATCGCTACAGAAGAAGTTCGATTATGATTTGGCCCAGGGTAGAAAAAAATAAGAATTTGGGAATATATTTTAGTATAACTGGCACAACTTGAGATAAATAGGAAAGAGAAAGTCTGGCTCTAACATTTTTTTTTAGCTGAGAGTCCTTTTAGGTGGCACCAACTACTACACTAAGAAAGACTAGGGGATATTTTGATTGAGAGGAACCCTTCAAATTTTTTTCAATCTGTTAAGTTTGTGATGCCTGGGAAACTACAAAATAGAAACATCAGGTAGAGAATTGTATGTAGAAGACTAGAGAAAACTCAGCTTGAGGTTTAAATTTGGGAATCAGGAGCATAAAGTTGGTATCTAAAGCAGTGTGAATGGATTAGATCACTGAAGGAGTGTAGAAAAAGTGAGAGGCCTTTTGAGCTTCCTTTGCTCAGCCCACTGCAAACTCTGGAGTGTAATTTCTCTTTTAAAAATGGGCCCTTGAGTCATTCTCTACTGCTCTGGCCTACTTCTATTTGTTTGAAGTGTACTATCTCTTCTAATAAATTGCTCTTTTACTACTTAAAAAAATAAGAGTGAGAAAAGACCCTGAGAAATAGCAATATTTAAGAGTTGAATGAAATAGGGGAAAAAACAGCACCTGAAACTTCCAAGGAGAAACCAAAAACAACAGTCAACAAATGTAAGTTAATGTTATCAAAACAAAACAAAACAAAAAAAACAAAGAGTAAACTATTTGAGGCAGAAGGGAGTGATCAACACCACTGAGTGCTTTTGAGAGAGCCAATAAGGAGTGGATGGAAAGTCTTCATTGTGTTTATTAATGTGGAGTTAAAGTTCATATGTGCCTTGATAAGAACAAATTTAGTAGAGAACATAGTCTGAAGCACAGTGGGCCTGCTTGATTAGTGAATGGGAGGAAAAGACATGCAAGAGAACAAAGGCTGGAATGCACAGGTTATATCTGGGAACAATGAAGTGCTGAGCTGTCTGCTCAATGTCTGTGTAAGTGTTATTTAGAAGCAGGTGATAGAACTGGATAAGGAACAGTGAGACCAGACTGGGGGGAGGATGTGATGAAATAGCTGAGAAATTAATGTAAGTAATGGAAATTATTAACATATAGTCCCCAGTTAGTTACAATAATTATTCTGATATTCCCTAGTTTTGTGACTATTGTGTAAAATTACTTAGCCACTCTGTGGCTCTGTTTTCTCACCTATAAAACAGAAATTATAATGAAGTCTACCTCAAAGGCTCATTGTGAGAACTTAATAAGAGTGTATATATAATACAAAGTGCTTCGGGCAGTTTCTGGTTTCTATGAAATATTCATAAATTATATTATCATCATTAGTAGTAGTAAATATGTCACTTAAAAATGACATATTTGCAATACTAAAACAAAGATTATCTAATTGTTTAATTTACAGCCATTGGATTACTTAACCCTTGGAATGAAGGAATATTTGGGAAAAGTTCAAAAATGTTAGTTTTCCCATTTCTCCCTTCCCAACTTTTATTTTATTTTTATTTTTTAAGGGCAGTGTCACTAGCCCTCATATGTGGGACACGAACCGGGGCCGCTGGCTTCCCAGGGCCGTTAGCTTCCCAAACCAGCACTTAACCACCACACCACTCGGCCGGCCTCCATTTCTTCTTTCCCATAGCCCCTAATAACTTCTATTCTTTCTGTTTTTATGAATTTGTTTATTCATAAATAAAATTTTAAAGTATGTAAAAATTCTTCCTGGAGACTCTCCCCATTGCCTCCTCAAAATGTTTTAGAAATGGAGGTGATAACAATTGCAAAACATTGTAAATACACTTAATTCTACCGAACTGTACCTCTAAAAATGGTTCAAAATTAAATTTTATGTTATGCATATTTTACAATAAAAATTTATCAGAAAAAAATGTTAGTTTTAGTCCTACAAGGCCAGGTGATCTTAGGGAAGTCATTTCAGTGCTCTTTTGAATCATTTTGCTCACCTATAAAATGGAATTAGGCTACATTATCTTAGTTTTATTCAAACTCAATATTTTGTAATTGCAGCATTCGTGAAACTTAGAAAAATATAAATGAAATAATAGTGCAGAAAAGATGAGGTATTCCAGGATCATATTTTGCTGTGAGTAAAAAAAACAACCATCTCCAAAGATGTTTTCGTGTAAAATGTAAATATACATATTTATGTATTTGGCTTATTTACTACTCTCACAAATAAAGTTATAGTTTATAATTGTTCATAGGATTGCAGCTTATTACATAGAGCTGGAAATATGGTAAACCACTAGGCACATATGGCTGTTTGAATTTTAAGTAATTAAAATTAAGTAAAAGTTTAGTTATTCAGATGTACTAATAAAAGTTCAAGTACTCATTAGCCACATGTGGCTAATGGCAGATACAAAATATTACATTATTTCAGAAAGTTTTATTGAATAGTGCTGATTTGGAGTATTCCACATTCCTTATATATTTCTGGATATTTTCCATGTGATATTTCTTTCCCTAGGATCATCATCCAAATACTATTAGTAAATGATCAAACTTAGAACAGATGCTTCTACTAATTTTTTTTTTAATTTAAAAATTGTTTTTTAAAAATGTTTTAATAACAGTTGACATACAATATTATATTAGTATCGGATGTAGTGGTTAGATATTTATATAGCTTATGAAGTGATCCCCCAATAAGCCTTGCAAACACTTGACACCATATATAGTTATTATAATATTATTGACTATGTTCCCTAAACTATACATCCTTGTGAATATTTTGTAATGGCTAATTTGTACATCTTAATTCCTTTACCTTTTCACTCACCTCCAACCCCCTCCCACTTGGCAACCATCAGCTTGTTCTCTGTTATCTATGAATTTGTTTCTATTTTGTTTGTTCATTTATTTTGTTTTTTAGATTCCACATATAAGTGAAATAGTATGGTATTTGTCTTTCTTTGTCTGACTTATTTCACTTAGCATAATAACCTCTAGTTTCATCCATGTTGCAAATGGTAAGATTTCATTTTTTGTAGCAGAATAATATTCTATTGTATACATGTGCCACTTCATCTATTCATCTTTTCATTGGAGCATTTAATCCACTCACATTTAAAATAATTATTAATAGGTATGCAGTTATTGCCATCTTGTTGTTTGTTTCCCAATTGTTTTTATAGTTCTCTGTTTCTTTCTTATTCTCTTGCTCTCTTCTCGTGTATGTTGGTGGCTTTCTGTAGTGTTGTGTTTAGACTACTTTCTTCTAATTTCTTGTATCTCTCTTACAGATTTTTGGTTTGTGTTTACCATGTGCTTGGTTATATAAACGAAGCTGTTTATATAATAACAGTCTATTTTGAGTTGATGGTTGCTTAAGTTTGAACGCATCCTAAAATCAGTACCATTTTTACTTACCCATGTTTATGATTTTGATAGTTTTTTATTTCTTTTGTGTATGTGTGTTTGTGTATATCCCTTAATTTACTGTTGTAATTACACATGATCTTCCTACATTTCCTTTTTAATCTCTGTAATAGCTTTAGTATTGGTTGATCCACTGCTTTTATTATATGTTTGAGTTTCTCAGTGAGAATTTTTTCGTAGCAATATTTTCTTATTCATATTTTTTTTTCTGCTGCTGCTTTGATGCTAATGAACTCCTTCAGCTTTTTCTTGTCTGGAAACATTGTTAGTTCTCCTTTGATTCTCAGTGATAGCCAGGTTGGGTAGAGTAATCTTGGTTGTAGGTCCTTGCTTTTCATCACTTTGAATGTTTCATGCCATTACCTTTTGGCTTGCATAGGTTTTGTTGAGAAATCAGCTTATAGTCTTATGGGAGCACCCTTGTAGGTAACATTGTAAAAACTATGTATAGTGTCAGATGGGTGCTACACTTATTAGGGAAATCACTTCATAAATTATATAAATGTCTAACCATAATGCTGTACATGAGAAACTAATATAAAATAATATTGAATGTCAACTATAATTGTAAAACAAAATAGTCATAGAGACATATAGTACAGCATAGGAAATATAGTCAATAATATTGTAACAACTATGTACAATGTCAGATGAGTAATAGACTTATTTGGTTATCACCAAATAAGTCCATTGTGAGGTATAAAAATGTCTAATTGCTATGCTGTTTTGCACATGTGAAGCTAAAAGAAAAAGATTCTCTCTTTGTCTTTAAGCTTTGTCATTTTAATTATGATGTGTTTTGGTGTGGTCTCTTTGGGTTCATCTTGTTTGGGACTCTCTGCATTTCCTGGGCTTATATGTCTATTCCCTTCACTTGGTTAGGGAAGCTTTCAGTCATTATTTTTTCAAATAGGTTTTAATTTCTTGCTCTCTCTATTCTCCTTCTGGTACCCTTATGATGCCAATGTTGGTATACTTGATGTTGTCCCAGAGGTCCCTTAAACTGTCCTTGCTTTTAAAATTCTGTTTTCTATTTGCTGTTTTGGGTGGGTGTTTTCTGCTATCTTCCAAATAACTAATTTGATTCTCTGTTTCATCTAATTGCTGTTGATTCCATCTAATGTATTCTTCATTTCAGTTATTGTATTCTTCATTTTTGACTGGTTCTTTTTTATATTTTCTAGGTCCTTTTGTTTTCTATCTCTTTGTTAAAATTCTCACAAAGATTACCTATTCTTCCTTTAAGTTCATTGAGCATCCTTATAACCAGTGTTTTAAACTCTGTATCTTGGAGATTGCTTTTCTCCATTTTGTTCATTCTTCTTCCGGAGTTTTGTCCTGTTCTTTCATTTGAAACATGTTCCTTTGTTTCCTCATTTAGGCTGCTTCCCTGTGTTTATTTCTATCTATTATGTAGAGCTGCTACATCTCCCAGTCTTGGCAGAATTGCCTTGTGTAGTAGGTGTCCTATGAAGTCCAGTGGCACAGTCACCCTATTCACCTGAGCCAGGTGCTCCAAGGTGATCTTTGTGTGTGTTGTGTGTGCTCTCCTGTTGTAGTTGAGCCTTGATTGCTGTTGGCACATCAGTGATGGGATTAGCCCTCAGGCTGGCTGGCTGTGAGGACTGGCCATGACTACTGTTGTGTAGGGACTAACCCAACAGAGCAGGATTCACTTTACTGGGTCATTAGTGCCTGCTTAGTCCATCCTTTGGGTGTGTCATTTGTAGTGCTAACTGGGTGGCTCTCTGGTATGGTCTGAAGCTGGCCACCAGGTATGTTGGTTCTGGGGTCTCTTGGGAGGAACTCTATTGCAGACCAAGTTCAGCTGCTGCCTGTGTCCAGCTTGGGGCCACCTGGTAGAAACTACAAAGTGATTGTGGTTGGTAGCTGCTTGTGCTTGGGTTAGAGGTGCCTATGACTTGTTTTGCTGTGAACTGATGCTGCCTATAACTAGTGCTGGGCTTGGGGCTACTTAGCAAGAGGTACAGGACATGCTGAGGTCTGTCTCTCCTTGTTTGGAGTTTGTGGATCTTTGAGAAATTTTAGGAAACTCCACAGCAAGGACTAGTCCAGCTCTTTGTGTGGATTAGCCTCTTAAAGGGGTTAGGGCCAAGTGCCTGAAATGGGTGGGTTGGGGTCTCAAAAAAATCACCAGGTGGAGTGACAGTGGTGTTAGCCAGGTTCATGGAGACCCAGATTTAGCACATGCATGTGCCTGCAGGCTGTGTGTGCAGGACTCAATAAGGAAACAATGGCACCAGCCTTCACTTTAGTGATAGCTGCCCCTCTAGCCCTTGCACTCAAGCCAGACAACTCAGTTTCTCCTGGTATATCCCTGGCACTTTTTGAGCTGCTGTTCCTTCTCTGGAGCTTAGGGCAAGTGTTTGTGAGCAAGTGAGTCTGTGTATAGGCCCTTTGAAAAGATGTCTGTGTCTACAGTAGCCCACCATCTCACCCAACTGAGTCACTGCTATTTTTACAGCCAGTTATTGTGGGGACTTCCTTTCTTGGCACTGGTGCTCTGGGCTCGGGAGTTCAGTGTGGTGCTGTGATACCTTGCTCCTCAGTGGGGATCTCTGAAGTTGAGATATCCATTCCAATTCTTAACTGCGACATGCAGGTGTGGGGCCATCCCCTTTCTTGTCTCTGCCCTCGCTACCAGTCTCCTCATGACTTTTTTATTCCTTAGTTATAGGAGTGCTGTTCTGCTAGTCTTCAGGTGGTTCTCAAGGGTGGTTATACAACTTCGTTGTAATTTTGATGTGGTCATAAGAGGAGGTGAACACAGTGTTTCCCTACTTTGTTATCTTAACCAGAAATCTGGAGTATCATCTGAGAAAGCATGCCACCAATAAACTGTCATCTCTTCCTATTATTGTTTAATTTTTTTAGGATACACACTTAAACCGTGCATTTTTTAAGCTGAAATATTCTATGACAAAATTTCCAGTCATGTCATTTTTTAATTTGAAGCAGTTTTTTGATGACTTCTACTATTTATTGTCATACAATGGCACTATAAAGTATAACATAAAATGATGAAGTTCTACAAAAGTAAAACAGAAGTTGAAGAAGAACCATTGTTGTCATTCCATACCCATTTGGAAATAGACATAAGTCAAGGAAAAGCCATAATCTCATTTGCTTTACAACATGACAGAAGCCAGTCACCGATTAATTAATTCAGAGTTGTTTTCATTTTGGTTCCATGGGGGCAAATCTTTACTAGAAACAATGTATAAATAAATAAGATCCAGAAAATGATGTTGAATATTGGTGGAGATAGATAGGAATGCTGTCAAGAACTAAGGTCTTCAAAAAATCATCTTTCCACGAGAGACAAAAATTGGCTGCACACAGATTCTTATAAGACTCCAGCTTTGTTGAAGAGGACAGCTTTATAAATAGATACACAATAACAGCAGACAGCTGTTCAAAATAATTGTCAGGCGATATTTGGTGATGACAACCTGAAGAAAGTCATCAATGCAATTACTTCACACCAGATCAATCCAGTGAATCTGTTGAACCCTCTTGTCTATTGTGAGTGAGTGAAATACTCATTATTCTTAAAATGCCAATGTGGCTTGCTTTTTTTTCCCCTAATAAACAATGACTTCAACTGAAATTATATTGCTGTGACATCATTAATAATTTAATTGGAGACAATTAACTAAATAGGTCAAAGTTTCAAACATGTGAGGGTAAGGATCAATAAACTTATGTCTATAGAGTGGTGTTCTGCCATAACATTAAAGATTGTTTTTTTAAGTTATTTTATTGTGAAATGAACATTTTTTAATTAGTTTCAGGTATACAATGGAGTGCAATAGTTATACTTTTCACCCCTCAAAGTGAAAATCCCCTCTCCCCCAATTTGCCATCCCACTCCCCCCATATCATACACATCTATTACAATTCCCTTGACCCCACTCCACACTATAATCCACATCCCGTGACTATATACACATTCAACCACAGTTGGCATACAATATTATACAACATTAGCCCCAGGTGTACAGTGCAGTAATCAAGCCTCCACTCCATCCATGTAGTGGTCTCCCCAACAAGACATATGACCATCTGACACCCCACAAAATATTTACAACATTATTGATTATATTCCCCGAACTGTCTTTCATATCCCTGTGGCATTATTGCAGTTACCCATCTATCCCACACTCCTCCAAACTAGCAATCATCAGTTTCTCCTCTATATGAGGCCATTTCTGTTTACTTTGCCCATTCATTTAGTTTTTCAGATTCCACATGTAAGTGAGATCATATGGTATTTGTCTTTCTCCAACTGACTTATTTCACTTAACACAATAGTCTCTAGATCCATCCATATCGTTGCAAATAGTATGATTTCATTCTTCTTTATAGCAGAGCAATACTCCATTGTGTTCTTAACACTAGTTAGTTGTTTCAGAAAATTATACCAGCTGACTGTAAATCAGGACAATGTCCTATTGCTGATATCTAGTTCACTTTATCATGACATATGTAGAATAATTTACCTGTAGTTCAATAAATTCAATCCATGGTTCCCCAGATGCATTTATTTTATAACTACTAATGGTTGTCATCTTTTCTTCATTTCCTTTCAGATCCCCTTAATTTTAATCTTCTCCCTTTCCCAATCCTTTCTCTTCAAAGACTCAATTTAGTTATATAACTATCAATTTCCTATGGGTAAACCATAGTTTCATGAACTATACAAGTCTTTATAGGGCTTCTGTGTTAAAATGTTATATCATATGATTAACATATTAATAACACTTTTCCTGAGACAATTGGAATATACTGTTTTATGTGACTTTAAACAATTATTTGTAGCAGTTTTGCTTCCTCCTCGAAAACATTAGATTTTAATGACACCATATCATGGGACAGATATTGAAGGGTAAAATGAAAAGATTATTTATTCAACAAATATTAATTCAATGAAAATTATATGTGTAATGGAGACAAGATATGTGATTCTAATGGGGAGTTTTGCTAAGTAAAATAAAATGGCCTTTTAAACTTTCAGTTGTACAAAAGCAATGTCTCTTTAAACTTGAAATTGATTCTGGAACAATTTATTTATCTGTGCCTTTGGCATACCTTTTCTTATCCTCATCTCTACTGTTAGATACTGTTTCCTGATAAGATAAAAGTTTTGGTTTGGTGACATTGATTACATAAATAAATATTTCCTGAGCACCCATTATGTGTAAGTAACTGTTGGTGGGAGGATGTGTACAAATACATGAAAAACTGACTCTTCTATTATTAAATAAGACCTAAATAACTGGAGAGATATGCCATGCTGGTTGTTTAGAAGACAACATAGTTAATATGTAAATTCCCCTCAATTTTGTAGTAATATTTTTACGTGCTCAAGACTTATAACAGTTTTATTCTGTTTGATATTGTAAGCTATAGTTGCTCAGTTTTATTTCTCTATACAATATGACTTAGTGCTCAACAATAATAATTTTATCATGAAGATTCCCTACCTCAGCATTTTATTTTATTTTTAAAATATTTTTTAAATTTTTTTCAGACAGTTGATATACAATATAATATTAGTTTCAGGTGTACAAAATAGTGATTAGAAATTTCTATAACTTACAAAATGAACACCCTGATAAATCTAGCACTCATCTAACACAATACATAGTTATTAAATATTATTCACTGTATTCCCTATGATGTAATTTACAAACCCATGACTATTTTACTACCGATTTGTACTTTTATTTTTTAAATTAAAGTTTATTGGGGTGACAATTGTTAGCAAAATTACATAGATTTGATGTTTACAATTCTGTAATACATCATCCATATATCACATTGTGTGTTCACCACCCAGAGTCAGTTTTTTTCCCATCACTATATATTTGACTCCTTTACCCTCATCTTCCACCCACCTCTCCCCCTTACCCTCTGATAACAACTAAACTATTGTCTGTCTGTGTCTATGACTTTTGTTTCTTCGTTTGTTTTTCTTGATCTTTTGTTGTTTTCAGTTTTATATACCACATATCAGTGAAATCATATAGTTCTCAACTTTTTCTTTCTGATTTATTTCGCTTAGCACTATAATCTCAAGATCCATCCAAGTACATGTTGTCAAAGGGCATTTTTCATCTTTTCTGATGGCAGAATAATATTTATTGTGTATATATACCACAACTTCTTTATCCAATCATCTACTGAAGGACACTTTGCTTATTTCCATGTCTTGGCCACCATAAATAAAGCTGCAATGAACATCGGAGCACATATGTCTTTACAGATAAATGTTATCAGATTTTTTGGGTAGATATCCAAGAGAAGGATTGCTGGGTCATATGGTAATTCTATTAATTTTTTGCGGAATCTCCACACTGCCTTCTATAGTGGCTGCACCAATCTGCATTCCCACTAACAGTATATGAGCGTTCCTTTTTCTCCACAGCCTCTCCAAGACTTGTTATTATTTGTCTTGTTGGCGGTAGCCATTCTAACTGATGTGAGTGATATCTCATTGTGGTTTTTATTTCCATTTCTCTGATGATTAGTGATGCTGAGCATTTTTTCATATGCCTATTGGTCATCTGTATGTCTTCTTTGAAGAAATGTCTATTCAGGTCCTCTGCCCATTTTTAATTGGATTATTTTGTTGTTGTTCAGTTGTATGAGTGGCTTATATATTTTTTATATTAGCCCCTGATCAAAGGCATTGTTTGCAAAAGTCTTCTCCCATTCTGTTTGTTGCCTCTTTATTTTTTCAATGGTTTCTTTTGCTGTGTAGAAGCTTTTTAGTTTGATATAGTCCCATTCATTTATTTTAGCTTTTACCTCTCTTGCCTTTGAAGTCAAATTCATAAATTCCCCTTTGAACCCAAAGTTCATAAGTGTAGAACCTATGTTTTCTTCTATGAAGTTTATTCTTTCAGGTCTTATATTTATGTCTTTGATCCATTTTGAATTGATTTTGGTAATGGTGAACCAGAGCAGTAATTTCATTCTTTTGCATGTGGTTTTCCAATTCTAGAGCACCATTTATTGAAAAGGCTCTCTTTTCTTCATTGTATGTTTTTGGTTTCTTTGTCGAAAATTATCTATCTATATTTATGTGGGTTTGTTTCTGCATTTTCTATTCTATTCCATTGAACTTTGTGTCTGTTTTTCTGCCAGTGCCATACTGTTTTGATTATTGTTGCCCTGTAGTACAAGCTGAAGCCAGGAAGAGTGATACCTCCAGCATTGTTCTTTTTTCTTGGGATTCCTTTGGCTTCAGGGTCTTTTGTGGTTCCAAACAAATCTGATGATTGTTTGTTCTGTTTCTTTAAAAATTGCCATTGGGATTTTGATGGGAATGCATTAAATCTGTATATTGCTTTGGGTAATGTGGCCATTTTAACTCTGCTAATTCTTCCAATCCATGAACACGGAATGTCTTTCCATTTCTTTGTGTTCTTCAATTTCTTTGAAAAATGTCTTATAATTTTCAGTGTATAGGTCTTTCACATCCTTGGTTATGTTTATTCCTGGGTATTTTATTCTTTTTGTTTCAATTGCAAAAGGAATTGTTCTTTTTATGTCTTTTTCTGAGGCTTCATTGTTAGTATATAGGAATGCCATGTACTTTTGTAAGTTGATTATGTAGCTGGCAACTTTACTGTATTTGTTTATTGTTTCCAATAGCTTTTTGGTGGAGTCTTTAGGGTTTTACATATAGCATAATGTCTTCTGCAAAAAGTGACAATTTAACTTCTTCATTCCCTATTTGGATGCCTTTTATTCCTTTCTCTTGCCTGATCCCTCTGGTTATGACCTCCAATGCTATGTTGAAAAGCAGATGTGATAGGAGACAGTCCTGTCACATTCCTGAAAATAGAGCAAAGGGTTCAGTTTTTCACCATTAATCATGATATTAGCTAAGGATTTGTCATGTATGGCCTTTATTATGTTTAGGTATTTTCCTTCTATAACCATTTTATTAAGTGTTTTGTTTTATTTTTAAAGATTTTATTGGGGAAGTGGGGGAGGGGAACAGGCAAGTTGCTGTCCTTTTGTTCTTCAGTCTAGTTGTGGAGGACGTCACCTCACTGGCCCATGTTGGTATTGTGATCATTGCGCTCTTCCTGGCTGAGGCAGTTGGTCTCCGGCCATTGGACGGCCGTTTACAGTAGCTCACAGCAGCACACTGCAGAACCACTGTAGCCTATGCCATTGCTGGTGACTCACGGCATCCCAGCTCCAGGTTGACCTGTTGTTCACTATCTTAGCTGTAAAGGGCACAGAGTCCCTGACCCATTAAGGATCTGAACCGGCAGCCATGTTGCTCAGAGCTCGTGCCCCCAAGCCAACTCTTAACCAATGAGCCACTAGGCTGGACCTTTATTAAGTGTTTTAATCATAAATGGATGTTGTATCTTGTCAAATGCTTTTTCTGCATCTATTGATATAATCTTATGATTTTTGTCCTTTATTTTGTTTATGTGGGATATCATATTAATCAATTTGTGTATATTGAACCATCCTTGTACCCCTGGGATGAACCCCACTTGGTCCTAATGTATAATCTTTTAAATATACTGTTGCATTCCACTTAGTAGAATTTTGTTTAGCAATTTTGCAGTTGTATTCATCAGAGATATTGGTCTGTAATTTTCCTTTTTGTGTTATCTTTACCAGGTTTTGGTATGAGGGTATTGTTGGCCTCATAAAATGAGTTAGGGAGTACTGTCTCTTCTTCATTTTTTTTGGAAGAGTTTGAGTAGGACAGGTGTTAGATCCTCTTTGAATGTTTGGTAGAATTCACTAGTGAAGTCATCTTGTCCTGGACTTTTGCTTTAAAGAAAGTTTCAGATGGCTGATTCAATTTTCTTACTGTTGATCAGTCTATTTAGGTTTTCCAATTCTTCATGATTCAGCCTAGGAAGGTTATACATTTCTAAGAATATGTCCATTTCTTCCAGGTTATAGAATTTGGTGGCATATAACCCTTCATAGTATTCTTGGATAATCCTTTGTATTTCTGTGGGATCCATGATAATGTCCCCTCTTTCATTTCTGATTTTGTTTATTTATGTCTTTTCTCTTTCTATCTTAGTGAGTCTAGGCAAGGGTTTCTCAATTTTATTAATCTTTTCAAAGCACCAGCTCTTTGTTCCGTTAATTTCTCTATTATCTTTTTGTTCTCTATTTCATTTAGTTCTGCTCTGATTTTTGTTATTTCCTGCTCTCTGCTGACTTTGGGTTTCATTTGTTCTTCTTTTTCTAGTTCTTTAAGGTGTAATATGAGGTATTTATCTGGGATTTTTCTTCTTTCTTGAGGCTGGCCTTTAAAGATACAAATTTACCTCTTAAAACTGCTTTTGCTGTATTCCCAAAATTTTGGTAGGATGTATTTTCTTTTTTTTTTTCTTTTTTTTTTTTTTTAGCTGAGCCATCCTGCCACCTGTTGGCAGCTCAACAGCAACTCAGCTCGAGCTGGCCTCGAACAGCTGTTGCTCAGAGTTGAGCTCGCACTCTTGAGCGAGCTCTTAACCAATTGAGCCACTCGGCCGGCCCTGGTAGGATGTATTTTCATTCTCATTTGTTTCTATGTAGCTTTTGATCTCTCCTCTTATTTCTTCTTTGACCCAGTCATTCTTTAAAAGTATGTTGTTCAATTTCCACGTATTTGAGGTTTTTCCTGCTTTCTTTTTGTAGTTGATATCCAATTAAAAAGCCTTGTTATCAAAGAGTATGCTTGGTATGATTTGAATCTTTTTGCATTTTCTGAGGCTTGTTTTATGTCCCAATATATAGTCTATCCTTGAGAATGTTCCATGTACACTAGAAAAGAATGTATCATCTGTTTTTCTGGGATGAAGTGCTCTATAAATGTCAATTATGTCCATTTCATTTAATTTGTCATTTAGGGCTAATATTTATTTATTTTCTGTTTGGATGATCCGTGCATAGCTGTGCATGATGTTTATGCCCCCTACTATAGTTGCGTTTTGGTCAATTTCTCCCTTTAGTACTGTTAGTAATTGCTGTGTATATTTCACTGCTCTTGATTGGGGGTATAAATATTGATGACTGTTATGTCTACTTGTTGCATAGTCCCCTTTATCATTATGAAATGTCCATCTTTGTCTCTTGTTTCTTTTTTTTAATCCTGAAGTCAGCTTCATCTGATAGTAATATGGCTACAACTGCTTTTCTCTGAATACCATTTGCTTGGAGTGTCAATTTCCACCCTTTCACTTAAAGTCTATATTGGTCCTTGCAGCTGAGATGTGTCTCTTGGAGGAAGCATATGGTTAGGTTTATTTTTTTGATCCAGTCAGCTACTCTGTGACTTTTTATCAGTGAATTCAGTCCTTTTTACATTTAGGGTGATTATTGATATATGAGGATTGCCTATCTCACTATCTTTGGTTTTGTGGTAGGACGGTGTCTCAATTGTTTCCTTACCTTTTTGCTGCTGTCTATTATTTCAGTGTGATGGTATTCTTTGATTTTAACCTCTGTCCTCTCTTTTTTTATGTTATATGTTTCAGTTCTGGAATTTTTTTGAGTGGATACCATTAGAGTATTCCATTTTCTTCAGCATGCTTACTTTCTCCATTCCCTTGTGACAGTTCAGACCTTTACTCTCCCCCATTTTATGTTTCTGTTGCCACAAATTATCCCTTTTTATGTTGTGAAGTGATTTTTGCACTGAAGTAGCAAGTTGTTTTTTTTCTTTTTTCTCTGTATATATGTTTAAGTATATAGTGTCTTATTTGGTGTAGGGATTGGCATTTCCTGCTTATATCTGTCTGCTCCTAATACTACTTATGGTTCTGTATTCTTTAACATTTTTGTTTCAGGTGAAATAACCTCTGTCAGTATTTCTTGTAGTTCAGGTTGTGTGTTAGAAAATCCCCTCAGCTTCTTTATGTCTTGAAAGGTCTTTATTGCTCTTTCATATCTAAAGGATATTTTTGCTGGATGTATCATTCTTAGCTCATAATTTCTCTCTTTCAATAGTTTAAATATTTGATTCCACTCCCTCCGGCTTGTAGAGTTTCTGCTGGATAATGTGATGATAATCTAATGGGCTTTCCTTTGTAAGTTATCATCTTCATTTCCCTGGTTGCTTTGAGGATTCTTTCTTTGTTGTTAATTTTTGACAGCTTCAATACAATGTGCCTTGGAGAAGGCCTGTTGGGATTGAGGTAATTATGTGTTTTATTTGCCTTTGGATTCAAAGATCTAGTTCTTTCCATAAGTTTGGGAAGTTCTCATTTACTATTTGAATATACTTTCTGTTCCCTTCTTCTTTTCCTCCCTTTCTGGAATGGTCATTATTTGTATTACTCTTTCTGATGGAGTCAGAAAATTCTTGTAGATAACTTTCATTTCTTCTAACTCTCAAGTCTCTCTCTTCTTCAATCTCTGTCATTTCCAGATTTCTATCTTCAATGTCACTGATCCTTTCCTTTATTTGATCAGCTTTATTACCTCAGTTGGCTATTTCATTCTTCATTTGTTTCATTGAGTTCTTAATCTCCAGAAATTCTATTTGGTTCTTTTTTAAAATTTCAATCTCTTCGGTAAAATTTTCATTTTGTTTTTTTTTTTATTGTGTTTCTGACTTCATTAAATTGTCTGTCTGTATTTTCTTTCATTTCGTTGGGTTTTTACAGAACAGCAATCTTGAATTCTCTGTTATTGAAGTCACATATTTCCATGTCTTTAACTTCATCTTCTGGAAACTTTTTATGTCCTTGCTGAGTTGCCTTGTTACTTTGATTATTCATGGCAGTTAATGAATTATTATTTCTCTCCCTGTGCATCTACAGGAGGGGGTTCTTCAAGAGATTGGTGGGAAGGGATCTTTCTTTTGCTTTCCAGTTAGTGTTGGTAGAATGTTTTATTTCCTCTCTGACTACAGCCTTTTATTCTCTCTCACTTCATCCTGTAGTGTTATATTTTCTCTGCTTTGTTCTGGCTTCTCACACAATGGGGGGATTCCCTGGAAGTTGGGCTTCTCCTCTGTGAGCAGGTTGCCTGGGTCACAGGCCACCACCTCTGTTGTTCTGAAGTGCTGAAGCTGTTCCTGCACCAGATTCAAAGCCTGTGTGTTTCAGTGGCTCTATTTCCCCTGCAGCGATCTGCCCAGATATGTGGGGGCAGCAGTGAGATGGGTTTGAAAGGTGGCCCTGAGCAATGGTGGCAACCACCAGCACAACCAGTCCTGCACCCAAGACTCTCTCCTTTTTGCTGGAACCAGTTGGGCTGCAATTCCATGGCTTCTGGCCACAGTTCTCAGAACAGCCAACATTATTTTCTTTTGATCTGAAACTGCTACTGTTATGCTTCAAGCACTTTGAAGAGAGGGGTCAACTAGGCTCCATGCCTATGCCTTCCACCCCGCCATTAGAAGTGAGGGCTCAAACCACCATTTTCTCCCTTCTTCTCTCAGTCTTTGCTCCAAGGTCTCTGCCGTGAGCATTACTTTCAGCTGCGTTATATGCTGATCCCTCTTGGAGCATTGTGGGCCATAAGGGGAGCACTAGCATGGCTCTTCCCTCTCCCATGGCTGCAGTAGCTCTGGACTGCAGGGAGCTCAGAGCTCCTGGCTGTGTTTTGCAGCCCGTGGAGACTATGTCTCCACACTTCCCCTTTTCCCTCCTCCCCTGCTTGCCACCCAATTTGCCAAACTTCAGATGATTTAAATAATGCATGTCTTAATCTTGCTGTCTGCTGTCCAGGGAGTCCTTTATGGAATTATAATTGCTCAATTTGTTTTAAATTCCATGGGAGATTTCAAGAGGTTCACCTCATGCCATCATCTCCCAATTTGTAATTTGTTTTTTAATACTTTTATTGTGAAGTAAACATTTTTTTTAAAAAATTAGTTTCCAGTGTACAACACAGTGCAATAGTTATACGTTTTACCCTTCAAACTGACAACTCCCCTCCCCCAATTCGCCACCCCACTCCTCCCCCCATATAATACATATCTATTAAAATTCCTTTGACTCCGTTCTACAGTATAATCCACATCCCGTGACTAGCTATATATTCAATTACCGTTGGCATACAATATTACACAACATCAGCTTCAGATGTACAGTGCAGTGATCAAGCTTCTACTCTATCCACAAAGTGGTCTCCCTAACAAGACATGTGACCATCTGACACCCCACAAAATATTTACAACATTATTATATTCCCTGAACTGTCTTTCATATCCCTGTGGCAATATTGTAGTCACCTATATATGCTGTCTAATCCCTTCCCCTTCTCCTTCATCCCCACCCACTTCCCAACTAGCAACCATCAGTTTTTCCTCTATATCTATGAGACTGTTTCTGTCTACTTTGCTCGTTCATTCAGTTTTTCAGATTCCACATATAAGTGAGATCAGATAGCATTTGTCTTTCTCCGACTGACTTATTTCACTTAACATAATAGTCTCTAGGTCCATCCATATCGTTGCAAATGGTACGATTTCATTTTTTTTTTATAGCAGAGAAATACTCCATTGTATAAATGTACCACAGTTTCTTAATCCAGTCATCTACCGATGGGCATTTCGGTTGTTTCCAAGTCTTGGCTATTGTAAATAGCGCTGCAATAAACAAAGGGTGCATATATTTTTTCGAATTAGCATCTTGGTTTCTTCTGGGTAGATACTCAAGAGTGGAATTGCTAGGTCATATGATAGTTCCATTTCCAGTTTTTGAGATACCTCCATACTGATTTCCATAATAGCTGCACCAATTTGCAGTCCTACCAACAGTGCACTAGGGTTCCTTTTCTCCACACCCTCACCAGCACTTCTTTTTTGTTGATTTACTGATGATAGCCATTCTGAGTGGAGTGAGGTGGTATCTCATTGTGGTTTTTATCTGCATTTCTCTGATGATTAGTGAGGTTGAACATTTTTTCATATACCTGTTGGCTACCTGTGTCCTCTTTAGAGAAATGCCTCTTCATATCCTCTGCCCATTTTTTAACTGGATTGTTTGTTTTTTTGGTGATGAGTTTCAAGTGTTTTATAAATTTTGGATATTAACCCCTTATTGTTGGCAAATATCTTCTCCCATTCAGTAGGCTGCCTTGTTTTTTTATTGATGATTTCCTTTGTGTGAAAAACTTTTAAGTTTGATGTAACCCCATATGTTCATTTTTTCGTTTATTTCCCTAGCCCGAAGGGATATATCAGTAAAAATATTACTCAGGGTAATGTCTGCAAACTTATTCCCTATGTTTTCTTCTAGGAGTTTTATAGTTTCAGGTCTTACATTTAAGTCTTTAACCCATTTTGAGTTTGTTCTCATATATAGTGTAAGTATGTGGTCCATTTTTATTTTTTTGCACGTGTCAGACCAATTTTCCCAGCACCATTTATTAAACAGACTATCTTTACTCCAGTGTAAATTCTTGCTTCCATTGTCATAGAGTAAATGACCATACATGGATGGGTTTATTCCTGGGCTCTCTATTCTGTTCCATTGGTCTATGTGTCTGTTTTTATGCCAGTACCATACTGTTTTGATTACTGTAGCCTTGTAGTATGTTTTGATGTCAGGTAGTATGATGCTTCCCACTTTGTTCTTATTTCTCAAGATTGCCATGCCTATTCGGGGTCTTTTGTGGTTCCACATAAATTTTAGGATTATATATTCTATTTCTGAGAAAAACGTCCTTGGTAGTTTGATTGGAATTGCATTGAATCTATATATTGCCTTAGGTAGTAATGACATTTTAAATATACTAATTCTTCCTATCCATGAACATGGTATGTATTTCTATTTATTCGTATCTTCTTTGATTTCTCTGTTCAGTGTCTCATAATTTTCTGAGTACAGGTCTTTTAGTTCTTTGGTTAAATTGATTCCTAGATACTTTACTGGTTTTGAAGCAATTATCAACAGGATTGACTTCCTGATTTCTTCTTCTGATAGTTTATTATTGGTGTATACAAATGCAACTGATTTCTGAATATTAATTTGGTATCCTGTACATCATCAAATTTGTTAATCAGTTCTAGCAGTTTTTTGGTGGAGTCCTTGGTATTCTCTATATATAGTATCATCTCATCTGCATATAATGACAATGTTACTTCCTCTTTTCCAATTTGGATGCCTTTTATTTCATTTTCTTGTCTGATTACTGTGGCTAGAACTCCAGAACTATATTAAATAGAAATGGTGAAAGTGGGCAGCCTTGTCTTATTTCTGATCTTAAGGGGAAAGCTTTTAGCCTTTCCCCATTGAGTACGATGTTTGCTGTGGGCTTATCATATATGGCCTTTATTATGTTGAGATATGATCCCACTATTCCCACTTTGCTAAAAGTTTTTTTCATAAATGGCTGCTGGATTTTGTCAAATGCTTTTTCTGCATCTATTGATATGATCATATGATTTTTATTTTTCATTTTGTTAATGTGATGTATTTCATTAATTGATTTGCGGATGTTGAACCAACCTTGCATACAAGAAATGAGTCCCACTTGATCATGGTATGTGATCTTTTTAATGAGATGCTGAATTCGGTTTGGTAGTATTTTCTTGAGAATTTTTGCCTCTATGTTCATTAGGGATATTGGCCTGTAGTTTTCCTTTTTTGTAATATCTTTGTCTGACTTTGGAATCAGGGGATAGTGGCTTCATAGAAAGAGTTTAGTAGCCTTCCCTCCTTCTGTATTTGTTGGAAGAGTTTGAGGAGAATAGATATTAATTATTTTTTGAATGTTTTGTAACATTCACCTGTGAAGCCATCTGGTCCAGGGCTTTTGTTTGTTGGAAGATTGTTGATTACTGAATCAATATCTTTGGTAGTAATCAATCCTTCCAGAGTTTCTGTGTTCTTTTTGTTCAGACTTGGTAGATTGTATGTTTCTAGAAATTTGTCCATTTCTTTCAATTGTCGAATTTGTTAGCATACAGTTGTTCGTAATACTTTCTTAAATTTTCTGTATTTCTGTGGTATCTGTTGTCACTTCCTCTTTCATTACTGATTTTATAAATTTGGGTCCTCTCTCTCTTTTTCTTGGTGAGTCTGGCTAAGGGTTTGTCGATTTTGTTTATCTATTCAAAAAACCAACTCTTAGTTTCATTGATCTTTTGCATTGTTTTTTTGTTCTCTATTTCATTTATTTCTGCTCTGGTCTTTATGATTTCCTTCCTTATATTCCCTTTAGGCATGTTTTGCTGTTTTTTTATCGAGTTCCCTTAGGTGTAAAGAGAGTCTGTTGATTTGAGATTTTTCTTCCTTCTTTAGGTAGGCCTGCACTGCTCTGAACCTCCCTCTTAGGACTTCTTTCACTGTATCCCAGAGATTTTGGGTCGTGGTGTTCTCATTTTTGTTTGTCTCCAGGTATCTTCTAATTTCCTCCTTGATGTCATTTTTGACCCACTCACTATTTAGTAGCATGGTATTTAGCCTCCATGTATTTGTAAGCTTTCCAGATTTCTTCTTATAATTGATTTCTAGTTTCACAGCATTGTGGTCAGAGAAGACACTTGATATGATTTCAATCTTAAATTTGTTGAAACTTGTTTTGTGGCCTAACATGTGGTCTATCTTAGAAAATGTTCATGTGCACTTGAGAAGAATGTATGTTCTGTAGCTTTGGGGTGAAATGCCCTAAAAATGTCAATTAAATCCAGCTGGTCTAAAGTATCCTTTAAGACCACTATGTCCGTGTTGATTATCTGTCTGGAGGATCTGTCCATTGTTGACAAATGGGTGTTGAAGTCCCCTACTATGGTAGTGTTACTGTTGATCTCTGTCTTTATGTCTGTCAAACTCTGTTTTATATATTTAGGAGCTCTTCTATTGGGTGCATAGATGTTTACTAGGGTTATGTACTCGTGTTGAATCGAACCCTTTATTATTATGTAGTGCCCTTTGTCTTTGTTTGTATTCTTCATTTTAAAGTCTATTTTGTCCGAAATAAGTATTGCTACTCCAGCTTTTTTCTCATTTCCATTTGCATGAAATATCTTATTCCATCCCTTTACTTTCAGTCTCTGTGTGTCTTTTGATCTGAGATGAGTCTCTTGTAGACAGCATATGCATGGGTACTGTTTTCTTATCCACTCAGCCATTCTGTGTCTTTTGATTGGAGCATTTAGCCCATTCACAATTAAAGTGATTACTGATAGGTGCATATGTATTGCCATTTTGTTATTTGTATTTCTTGTCTTCCTGGGTTAGCTTGTTTTCCCCTTTCTTCTGTTTAAAAAAGTCCTTTGAACATTTCCTTGCAATGTTGGCTTGGTGGTAATGAACTCCTTAAGCTTATTCTTTTCTGAGAAACTCTTTATCTCTCCTTCAATTTTTTTTTCTTTTCTTTTTTTTTTTTTTTGAGGGCAGTGTCACTGGCCCTCAAATGTGGGATCCGAATTGAGGCCGCCGGTGTCCCAAGCCAGCAACTAACCACTGCGCCACTTGGCCAGCCCCTCTCTCCTTCAATTTTAAGTGATAGCAGTGCTGGGTAGAGCAATCTTGGTAGTAGACCTTTATTTTGTGTCACTTTGAATATCTCCTGCCACTCCCTTCTGGCCTGCAGAGTTTCTGTAGAAAAGTCAGCTGTTAGTCTTATAGGAGTTCCTTTGTATGTAACCTGCTGTCTTTCTCTTGCTGCTTTTAGGGTTCTGTCTTTGTCTTTAAGCTTTGCTTTTTTAATGATGATGTGTCTTGATGTGGGCCTGTTTGGATTCAGGCACTTCCTCTGCACTTCCTGGGTTTGTATGTCGGTTTCCTTCACCAGTGTAGGGAAGTTTTCAGTCATTACTTCTTTAAATACATTCTCAATCCCTTGCTTCTTCTCTTCTCCTTCTGGTATTCCTATATGTGAAAAATTGTTGTGTTTCATATTGTCCCAGAGGTCTCTTAAACTATTTACATATTTTTTATTATTTTTTCTTTTTGTTGTTCCAACTGGGTTATTTCTGCTATTTTGTCTTCTAATTCGCTGATCCACCCCTCTGCTTCATCTATTCTACTGGTGATTCCTTTGCATGTGTTCTTCATTTCAGTTATTGTATTCTTTAGTTCTAACTGGTTTTTTTTTATGGTTTCCCTATCCATTTTTATGTCTTTGCTAAGTTCCTTAAACATTCTTATCATCAGTGTTCTAAACTCTGTCTCTGAAAGTTTGGATATCTCTGTTTCATTTAGTTCATTTCTAGAGTTTTCTTCTGACCTTTTACTTGGGACATGTTTCTTTGTTTCTACATTCTGGCTGTTGTTCTGTGAATGCTTCAATGTGTTAGATAGATCACCTAGAAAGAAGAAAGAGAAAAAAGAAAAGAAAAGAAAGTAAAAAAGAAAAAAAAAAAGACGTGGGGGTGCTCTCCATCCTCTTTAATCTGCAGACCACTTGCTCAGCAATAGAGAGTCTCTGGGCAACTCTGCACCAGCTATTGGGGGATAAGTGCTTAATGTGTTATGCACCGGCCTCCCTCTCAGGCTTGCGGTGAGCTTTCCGCAATTAACTGCTGTGTGCTCTGGAACCGTGTTCACTACCAAAAGAAAAATCTTCACAGGTGGTTGCAGGTTGTCCGCCCCTGCAACAAAACCCTCTGTGACCTGCAAGGTGTGGGCCTGGCACCAGTGGCTCAGGGTACCTCTAGCAATACAGCTCTAGGTGGGTGGGGCAGGCCCCCAAGGCACCATTTGATGTGGTCAGTGGCCACCACCAAGTCAGAGCAGCATGCACTCTGCACTAGCAAGCAGCCCACACAAACTCACCAGGAAAGCCTCGATTAGATCACACAGGCACATAGCTCCCGGCCCAACACTTTCACGAAAACTCCCCATCTCAGCCTGTACCAATCAGCTGCCCGCTGATCAGGCTAAGCAGCTCAACAACCAATTCCCAGCCTGGCATCTCTTCACAAACAGTGTGGAGAGCGGGGACCCAAGGCAGCTCGCGCACTCTTGAGTCTCAGTGAACAGCCTGATGGAGCTGGAGAGCACTTCCCCTGCATTTCCCTAGCTACACAGCACAAGCAGGGTGGAGGGTGGGAACCCAGTGTGGTCTACACACTCCTGCGTCTCAGTGAATAGCCTGATGTAGCCGTAGGGCACCTGCCTGGCATTTCCCTGGCAATACAGCACAAGCAGTGTGGAGGGTGGGGATCTAAGGAGGCTCGTGCACTCCTGCGCCTCAGTGAGCAGCCTGTTCATGCCGGAGGGCACCACCCAGCATTTCCCTGGCAATGCAGCATAATCAGGGCGGACGGTGGAAATTCAAGGTCACATGGACACGCATGCACGCACTCTTGAGCCAATTTCACCAGACCAATGCGGTCCCAGATCTGACCCTCTGTGGGAGGGCCCAACCCTGAAAAAATGGTGTCTTCCTGTACACCACTCATGTGCAAGCTCCACACCAAGGGAACAATGCTCCCCAAACCTCCAGCTTCTGAACCAAAGGTGCTCAGTTCAGTCCTTCCCCGCAGGCTTCTGGGCCCTGCTCACACAGCTACTTACTCCAACAATAACCAGGTGAGTGCTCACTGATGAGAGAACCTGTGTGCTGGCCCCACTGGTTCTCCAGCTGCCCCCAGCCCCACCGAGCCGAGCAAAGAAAGTCCTAATTTCTACTGCCCACTATCGTGGAACTCCTCTTCCTGGCAAAGCAACTCTAGGCTAGTGAGCTTGGTGTGGGGCCGGAGGGTCTCTCCCCCAACGAGAGAAGCCTCCCCATAGCTAGGGCGTCCCTCACTGGGCTCGCCCTCTCTCGTCTGCGCCCCTCCTACCAGACTTGACGTGGCCTCCTGTTTAGGTCCTTCGTTTACAGGTTCTGTTCATCTAATGTTCAGGGGACTTCCAAGGTTAAATGTTGCATAAATTATTTGTAATTTTGATGTGATCCTGGGAGGCATTTCAGAGAGCGTCCTTCTATTCTGCCATCTTACCGGAACTCTCTCAGTAAGCATTTTTCATAAAGCATTAACTCTCATAAGAAAGTACACACATTTGAAGAAAGAATCAGCCTAATACATCTGTAAAACCATAGCCCTGGGGATTCTTCTAAGAAATTTAAAAGTTATATAAAGTAGTACCTTTATCACATCAACATCATGTCTGCCATTGTTTCCAGCTAAGTTTTTATCAATTCTTTACTATATACCAGCCATTATGCTAAATGTTAACTGTATTATCTCAATTAATCCTCATATTAACCTTATAAGGTATGTTCTATAATTACTCCCTAAGGAACAAAGGGTTTTAATAACATAGCTCAGTCAGTTTTTAAGTGTCTGACTCTAGAGCCTAAACTGCTAATCACTATATCATGCTGTCTTTTGAAAATTAAAATAATAACAGGACACTCCACATTTTCCAAATAACTCTCACATTTATTTACACTATATATTCTGCTGTTAAAATATAAGCTATGAAGAGGTTAGAGGCATTTTAAAATACTTTAAAGTTAATTAATCAAAATAATTATTTCTTAAACACCATCTATATGCCAGGCCCTGTGCAAGAAGAAAACACATGAGTAATCTTTACTCGTGTAGCACTCATAGTCCAGAAATAAGTTGGGTTGAGGTAGACATCTCTAAGACAATGGATAGGGAGTGGCAGAAAAAGGGAACTAACATTTGAAAACTTGTTAGGGCTATTACTATCACATGCATCAATCTATTCAAACTTCATCACTAACGTATGAAATAAGTGTGATGGTCTTCATTTAACAAATGTGACTACTGATGCTCAGAAAAGTTAAGTAAATGCACATTGTCATATGGGCACTATTAAAAAATAAACAGTATTGGGCCAGCCGAGTGGTGCAATGGTAAGGAGTTGGCTTGGGACCCCAGCTCTGAACAGCAGGGCCCCAGTTCAGATCCAAAATGAGGGCCAGTGACACTGAGCCCTCTACAGCTAAGATGGTGAACAACAGCTCGACCTGGAGCTGGGCTGCCTTGAATCACCAGCACTGGAGTAGGCTGCAGTGGGACTGGCTGGCAACTGGCGTGTGCATTCATGAGCTGCCGTGAGCCACCGTGAGTGGCCGTCCAATGGCTGGTGAGTGACTGCACACAGGAAGAACACAATGATAATACCAACATGGGCCAGTGAAGCAATGTCCTCCACAACTAGACTGAAGAATCCAAGGACAGCAACTTTTCTGTTCCCCTTCCCTGATTCCTCAATGCCATTCCCCTCCCCAATTCCCCAATAAAATCTTTCAAACTAATAATAATAATAAATAAACAGTATTAAAATATTGATTTGATTGAATCTGAAAAGTTATGCTCTATTTATTATTTGTTCCAATCAGTGTCCTAGGGACTAGAAAAACTTTCCAAAGATATATAGCATTCACTTGTCTTTCCTTCCTCACTCCCTCACTCCCTCCCATTTTCCCCCCTTTCTTCTAACTAACAGCTATGGCAATGAATAACAGAAGAGATTGTGTTTGCTTGGAGAAATGGGAGAATGCTTCTTTATGGTGCAACAAGCTGAGCTGAGCTTTGAAAAAAAAACAAACTCTTCATTAGTTAGAGCATCAGGAAATGTCATCCCAGGCAACTCACATGTTGTGGTAAATGGGATGGATGCAGGGCCCTGAAAGAAATGGTAAGGTTTCTATGAAGGGTGGTCATAAGCAATAAGGTTGGTAAAGATTTAGGTCAGACTGCAAAACGCTTGAAGGTCATAGTTAAGAGCATAATGAAGGACTCTTTGTTAGCAAGGAGACTTGGAAAAGAAGATCCACTGAAAAGTGAGTCTTTATTGACTCCTCATAAGTGTCCAGGCACAACAAAACCAAATTATTAAAATCACCTGAGATTAAAACAAATGAGTTTCCAAAACAGAAACCAACCAAGTATTGATTATTTCAACTTTAGAGGAAAGATGATGTTTAAGCACAGACAATAATCACAGAATTTCATAAATGTCCAATAATTTTTTTAATTTAAAAATTAATAGTATAGACAGTTGCACAGAATAATTTTTCCATGAATTGCCAGTAAAATAAACAACTTCTAAGGAAGCAACCAAGATCATATACTATCATGAATAGCCACTTCAAACCCATTATTAATCAGAATGGTTTGGGAAATGTGGTGGCCTTTAAGAAATCTGGTGTATGCCACTGTCATTTCTAGGCTAAAATGTTTTATCGTCAGTTGTTTTCCCTAACTTGATTATAATTACACTACTTTGGAGGCTGTATGGAAATGTCTAGAATTGCCACAGTTTTCATCATTGACTTATTCTTGGCTCTTTATGTGAATTTTCAAAAAACTGAGACAAGAATTTTGTTGGTTATATATGACAGTTATACATAAATATGTCTCTTTTGGTAAAATGTTGAGTGAAATACAGTGCTCGTTTTATTTATTTTTTATTTTTTTAGTCATAGCAGCCTTAGTTGTATGGATGCAGGCTTTGTTCTCCAGGTTAATGGAATCTATAACTGTCCAAGAATGGGCTTCAGTCAGTCAACAAATGCCCCCAAAATGCAAAGTATCATGCATTTTTCTAGGGAGAGCATCCATAGTTTTCATCAGATATTCAAAGGGATCATGACCTCCCCACAAATTTAAGAACCATTAGCATAGAAAAAGAGTGTCTGTGATTTGCTTTTTTTCTGTCTCAAACATAGGACTATAGCCAGCCAACCATCTTCAGTGTCTTATATGAAAAATCATCTTTAACTTAAAGGCAAACTTTGATGTTGTGAAAGGAACATGTGCTCATCTCACTAACTATAAGACTCTTTCCCTCTAGGTATGGAACAGAAACTCTTAAGCTCCCAAGGAACGACCTCTGGCAGAAGTGGTTGCTCAAGAGATGACAAATGACAAATAAGTTTTCTTGATATTAATTTTAAAATTGGTGCAGGACATATGTATATGCATAAGAGAATAAATATGTATGGAAATTTGATGGATACTGTCCATCTTACCTCTTTACAGAGATAAGAAAAAAAGTAGCACAGTTTTAGATATTTTATTAATGTATTTTACAGCAAAGCCAATGTATTAGCTGACCAAAATATCACTGTTTTTGTCCCTGAAGAACATGCTGCCACACTTGCTTTTTTGACTTGTTCTTATTGTCATGGTATGGAATTAACCCCTGGTCATTCTCAAAAAGTGAAAGCATTCATAGACTCTACAAAGAAAGTTTTTATAAAGTTAACACAGAGAGAGGATGACCATGGCAGTGTCCAAAGATGATGGCTGCTTCGGTAGCAAAAAGAGGAACACCAGTGGGAGAGTCACCGGGACAGAGTCCAGAGTCTGAGAGTGGACAGCTGCACCTAATTTCAGGTTAGCTTTTTCTTATACAGAAAAGGGGAAGTCAGTCAGGCAGAGTTGAGGGCTGAAATCCTTCCTAGGGTCTGGTCTGTTGGAAGATAATATTATCTCTGAACTCTGGATTTGGACTTGGCAGTGGAGGCCTGGGACTTTAATACATCACCCGTAAAAACTGCAAGAAGTTGTAAATTGGATTCCAGTGTCTGGGCACCTGAGGATTAAGAAACTGCTCTTTCCCAGGTTAGGATGTTGTTAATTAATGAGGTATGTGTAAACTTGTAAAAAGGAACAAACAGAGTTCTTTAGTTAATCAGTGAGGGAAGAAACAAAGAGAAAACAGATAAATATCAGGATGGATCAAACTGCAAACAAACTAAGTCTAATTACAGGTGATTAGATAGTGAGCTATGCATTGAGTTAAACTGCAAACTAGCTAAATCTAACTGCATTATTGATTCCCTGAATTTTGCCCTTATACTTATTAACACCTGTTTAGAGTTGTCTGAGCTCGGCTTCTCTGAATTCCGGATATACAAGAAATCCATTAACTTAATTTTGTTCTGGGAATGTCTAAATACTTTTGTTACAAATTCCTGCAATTCACTTAATTTTTATAGGATGCTGGTGCTTTTTTGAAAGGCATTATTATGTGGAAGCACCAGTATGATAATCTGACTGAAATAATATCAGGATTCTTCTCAACGCTATTATATCTTTTGAATGCCTATAAATATACAAGCTGTGGGCTTACTAAATTATCTAAGCATTATTCTAGTTACTGACATTTATGACAAATTCTGAATTTCTAACTATTGCTGTTTAGTTGCAGAGAATACTTATTTTCAGTGCACTTGTCTGAAATTTAGAATTATATCAACATGTTAGATTTTTATTTTATTGTTTCCTTATGATTTTGGCTATTAACAAACCAATAATAAGCTAGCACTGCTACTAACAATCTCTTACTTTGAAATGTGAAATAAAAGGGAAAGAATGAGTATTTATCCTGCTTGTTTCAGAGGAAACAGAATTTATCCTGGTTGATGAGAGGAAGTTGTTCTTTCTTTATAGAGGAATGCCATGTAATAATTCTACTCAAAAGGAATGATAAAATTAGAAAAATCAACACTTTGTAACTCCTAATACAATAATTATTTCAGGCAAGAATCATCAGTGGATGCTAAAATCATTGTGGGAAAGGCATTTGAGGAGAATAAGTAATTCACACTTTGCCAAAGTGTCAGTTAACAGATTACTTGCCAATTGTAATGGGGAAAAATATTCCTTTACAATGGAGACATCTGGCTTTCTCAACCTTAACTGAGTGATCAAATGTGCTACAAAAATGATATTATATGTGTGAACTAAAATTAATTTTTGACTGTAATTTAAAAAAAAACATTTATTTGAGTAAAACGGAGCTACAGCCCAAGAGACACACATTCAGGTAACAACCAAAATTGTGTGCCACTAAGAAGGGGAGGTCATCTTTTATAGTGAAAAGTTTCTGCCCAGGTCCTCAATTAGATCTGTTTTATGTAAAATGTGGCATCCAAATTCTGCAGCTCTGATTGGACAGGTCAGATCTCAGTCTGCGTTGGCAGAAAGTAAAACCAGGGTTTCCCTGCAATGGTTGGCTCAAATGGTTTAAATAAGCAAGCATAGTACAAGAAGCCAAGTTTAATCTGAGGTTCTTCTTGGCATGCAAAGTATGTGAAAAGCCCTTGTCAGTAAATTGCCCTTAGACTCTTATTATTTATAAAATTTGGGCCCTCAGTTGACCATGTGGAGTCCATTTCAGCAGCTAATGTGACACATTCTACAAGAGAATGAGTCTGATTTGGTCATGCATAGGCATACATAATAGGCAGCAGGACTATTGTTGTGAATGAAAACAGACTAAAAAGACAAAATATCCCAATGTATAATATGAAACTTCATTGATCCTGGATTTTTCTTAAAATCATAATATACATGTTAGTAACAACTGGGAGAAATTTGAATATGGACAACTATTTAGATAATACTGTAACATTTTTGTTAATTTCTTAGGTATGATAATGACATATTATGATAATGACATATTATGACTATAAATGAAAATGTTCTCATTCTTACAAAATACATACTGGATCATTGTGATATCTTTCACTGACTTTCACATAGGTCATTTTTAAAAAAAAGAAATACTGGGGCCGGCCGAGGGGCTCAGTTGGTTAAGAATTAGCTTAAGAGAGTGAGCTCTGAGCTACAGGACCACCGTTCGATTCCCACATGGGCCAGTGACACTGCGCCGGATCTGAGCTGTCGCTGAGCTGCCAACAGGTGGCAGGTTGGCTCAACTGGTGTAACAATAAGATTGCCTGTTCAATGGTGAGCTACATCCACCTGCCACTAAGACTGAAATTGTGCTAAGCTGCCACCCCGATGGCTCAGTGGATAGGGTGTGCACTCTTAACAAGAAGGCTGCCAGGTTCAACTCCTGCAAAGAATGGTGTCTACGCCCACCCGCAACTAAGATTGAACACAGCACCTTTAGCTTAGAGAGACCACGAGCTGTCGACAGGAAACCAGATGGTGACTGGCGCCCTCCACAATGTAGATTGAAGAACGTTGGGAGCTGACAGCCCCCCAGTGTTTGACAAGGCCAAATTGAAGTAAAGATCCATGCTCAGCACTGGATGTTTAGGGTGCTGCCTTATGGTTGGTCATGTAATATTTCTTGCCTCTATGAACTCATGTGCCTTTCCTCTACATCGGATCCTATAGGAGACACTGCATTTATGACAAGCTCCTGTGGTACCCCAATGAGATAACTATGCAGCCAATGACAGGTAAGATCTCCTAAAGGAAAGGAGACAACCCAAACCAGGCAGTAGTTGCGCGGGGACCCCAGGACTGAGATATAGGGGACTCAAGCCCCTTGGAAACAGAGGCTCAGACTCCTGGCCACATAAGCCAAAAAGCCTGGATATGAGAAACTGATAATAATATCAATTTGTTAAGCTCACTTGTCTAAGATAATCACAGTGAAAAGTCTCCTTGGAGACCAAAAGTGTCCAGGCCATGAGAGTTCCAATAAGAGACGATTTGCTGACCATGAGCTCTGTTAATTGGATTCTTTGCCTTGTACATTGTTGTAGCAACAGACACTGAAGCTTTAGCTCAAGTATACGCCCTGTGAGTCTTACTGCTGGAATTTGGGACTAGGTAGTCATGGTAACTATTCTTCAGGTGATATGTAGAAACTGAGTCTGGGTCACAAAGAGATGATCATAGATGAGATTATCCTTTAACATAGAAAAGATCACAGTGTGCCCTGGAAGAACAATTATAAGGAAGTAAAGACTGTAAAAGTCTTAAGAAAGAAAAATACATCAAAACTATGTGGAACTTAAACTTGTGATTGACTAATAGTCAAAAGTCCCTATAAAGGGGAATGCTGTGGCAATAAAGTGTGACAGTACTCTGAAACTCACCCAGTGTCTCCACTCCCTTCTTTCCCTTCGCCGCTGCCGTCTCCACCTGAGGGAACCCCTGGACTCACGGAGGCTGGACCCCCGCAGAAGAACAACAACTTGGCTGGTCTCCTTCCCCGACACTGTTCCCCTCCCCAAATTCCCCAATACAATCTTTATTTTTTAAAAAAGAAATACATTCACATTTATAACTACATTAAGCAAATGTGGCAAAAGTTAACAATTATTGAATTTAGATGTTGAGCATATGGATATTCATTGTTCATTTAAATATTTCAGCATTTTAAAATATATAATTTAAAATATATAAAACAGAAGAGTAATGGCATAGGTGTTTTGTATGTGCAATTTTATTTGTATATACATATATAATTTAATCTGTAGAAATTCAATAAAAATCCATTGTCTCAGGATTCTTTGTATGCTTATATGATGCTACTTTATACAGGGTTGAAAGGCCCCCAAATTAACTTGTGATACAATGTCAGCTCATTTTGGATGGAAGTGTTCTCCCTTCCTCTAAAATCTGTAATGTATGCACAGAGTTTATGTGGTGTCAACAGAGTGATGGATGTTCCTAACACTATGAAAGAATTATAGAAATATAGTGTAATCTTAACTGCATAGACTGACATGAAATAAGAAAGAACAGGGCATGACGTGAAACCTGGGATGAAAGTAGAGATTAGAAATTTAAGAGCACAAAAAAAAATTGTAAAAGTGTATAAAAGGGAGATTAAGAGACTGGTGAGCATAAGGAGGCAGGATGTATGGAAGCCATGTGGCATAAGAATGTGCCATATGTTGCTGAAAGATGGCAAAGAAAGGGCAAGTGCCCTGAAGAGATGAGGTAAAAATCACATTGAGAAAGACCAGACAGAGGTCAGCACAGCATCAGTGGATGGCATTTCTATTGCAAGGTGATGGGAAACCTAGAAACAACTCAAAGCTAGCAGGATGGTAAAAATAATCAACCTGATCTGGTAAGTAGGGGATTTTGAGGTCAGGAAAAGTCAAGTGATTTGAAGCCAAGTCAGCTTAGAAGAGTGAAAATAGTATGAGTTTTCTAATCAGGTAAATCTGGCTTTGCTATGTACTACCTGTATGACTTTGGAGAAATCATTTGGGGTCTCAGTTTCATAATTTAAAACTCATAAGTTGGGATTTTGAATAAAGATAATAGGTGAACAATAAACTTTTAATTTTATCCACAGAACTAATCAGATATAATTTGATATCTGTTACCTGATTGTGTACATCATGATTGCATAAACTTAATAGCAATTTAGAGAGGATTGTAATTTATTAAGAGTTTTGATATTATTTTTAGCCCTCTCTGACCAGGGGAGAAGGTATGGTTTAGTGGAGCAGAAGACAATTATAAAAAAAAACTCACACTGGGTGAAGTCCCTTGAATTGACTTCATTTATCGTTCACATTGATTCAACAAATATTTATTGAGGACATGCTATATACATAAGACATTATATATAATAGGCAGTAGACTTATATTAAATAGATAGAATGTCTGTCATACAGGGATTTATAACATGTAAGTCTCTACTTTATCTATTCATACATTCCTTCAAAAACATTTATTGAGCATTTTCTATATACATTTATTGGGTGCCTCTTATGCAGAACACTTCTAAAACTAGTCACATGAACATATTTGTTCTTAGGTTTTGCTTTTGACGGAACCTAGGCCAAGGAACTGCTAGAAACTGTGCTGCATAAAAAACATGAAGATGAATAAATTATGGTAACACCATTTGAAAAGCTTGCAATCTGGTCATCAAAGAAGGTCACACAAAAGTGACAAAACAGGGTAAAATGTGATATTCCAAAGAGTCACATACGAAGCTCAAAGAAAGGAGACATCACATAAGCCATCTAATTTGCTAATGGAGAAGAGGGAAGAAGCAATAGAAAAATCTTGGTAAAAAGAAGTGTCTTTGAAAAGAACTTAATGACTGGATAGAATTGCAAAGGATTAAGATGGTGCATTAGTTTCTCCTGGCTGCTGAAGCAAATTACCATAAACTGGGTGGCTTAAGACAACAGAAATGTATTTTCTCACAATTCAGGAAAGCAGAAGTATGAAATCAAAGTGCCAGCAGGTTTGTTTCCTTCTGGAAGCGTTGAGGGAGAATCTGTTTATATCTCCCAGCTTCTAGTGACTGTTGGTAATCATTGGTTTTCCTTGACTCACAGCCATATCATTCCAGTCTCTACCTTAATATTGACATAGCATTCTCCTCAGTGAATCCCTGGGTGCCTTCTCTTCTTCTCATAAGGTCACCAGTTATTGGATTTAGGGCCCATACTGAATCTATGATAATTTTATCTTGAGATCCCCTATGAATAGGGTCTGCAAAGACCTTATTTCCAAATAAAGTCACATTCTAAGGTTTTAGATAAATATGAGTTTTATGGGGGACATTATCCAACCCAATACAGATGGAAAGGGACATCCTCTAGGTGAAGAGAAAAGGCATGATGAAATGTACTTTACTGATATATCCACAGGGAAAAGAGTCATCCAGACTATCTGGTAAGTGTACAAGTTGTGGGAAAAGGGTGAGTAATATGGCTTAAAAGAACTAGGCATCCTTTTTGCATCCTTTAATACTCAGAGCCAGTGTCACATTTTATGTGACCTCTTATCTGAACAATCCTTTTCTGTCCTCCAAGAGAGTTAGTTGTTTCTTCCTTTGTGTTCCCATCATACTTTGTCCTTAGCTCTGTAATATATTCACCACATTGTATTTTAATTTTATGTACACATATCTAATTTTACTAGATTGATTGGAAGTGCAACTGTGTAATTTGGCTTTGTTTCTCAAGGCCTAGAACATTGTTGTACATAAAATAATGAGTGAATACTTGTGAAATGATGAAAGAAGAAGCAGGAAAGGAAGAAAGAAATGAAAGAAGGGATGGATGGATGGATGGATGGATGGATGGATGGATGGATGGATGGATGTGTAGTAAGGCTTGTGAAGGAATGCAGAGGATTCTGAATGCCAGCTTGAGAGTTTTATACTTTGTTCTGTAGATAATTGACAGTCTCTGCAATTCTCAATGGGGAATAATGAATTATAACTATGTTTTAAAATAAAATACCTGATAATGATATTTAATATGGATTGAAAAGAAAAGAATAGCCCCAAGAGAAATATTAAGTTCAGAGAACATTGGGATAGAACAAAGATAGCAATTGAGCACCTAAAAGAGACCTTGTATATTAGGGATGGAAAAAAAAAAATTGGAAGTAAAATTAACATGCTGAGTGATTGTTGTAGTTTTATTAACATAAAAAGATAAGTAGGATAAAAATACATAAATTTGTGCTTAATTAATTCAACTAGGGATATTTTAAAAGTTTAGGTAGGACATTCCAGAATTCAGAATTTACCATTCAACTAGATATTGAGGTGTAACTTTGAAGGGATCGAGTTTGAAGTTTGGCTTTGGAGATTATTTAAAAAGGGAATGGACATTCAGTAGGGATAAGAATGCCTACGGAGAGAACAAAAAAGGAGAAGCGAAATGGCTTAAGAAGAGAACTTTAAATATAATCAATATTTAGGGAAATTGAGAAGAAAAAAGAACCTGCAAAAGAATTAGAGAAGCAGTGAGGAAGTTCTGTGCATTTCCACTACTGCTAAGACAAATTTAATGTGCATTCATCTGTCTAACTAAGTACAATATGCTCATTCTGGATTTCAATTTTTTTTTTTTTTTTTAAAGATTTTATTGGGAAATTGGTGGAGGGGAACAGCGTTGGGGAATCGGGGAAGGGGAACAGACAAGTTGCCGTCTTCTTGTTCTTCAGTTTTAGTTGCGGAGGATGTTGCTTCACTGTTGGTATTGTCATTGCGCTCTTCCGGGATGAGGCAGATGGGTCGCTGGCCTCTGGATGTCGCTCATCGCGGCTATTGGCAGCTCGCGCTGGCTGCCAGCCGCTCACGCTGGCTGCCGGCCACTCACTGCAGCCTATGGCAGCCCACTGCAGCAGGGGCTGCAGCCCACACCATCACCGGGGCTCGCACAGCCCAGCTCCAGGTGGAGCTGTTGTTAGCTGTAGAGGGCAGTGTCACTGGCCCTCATGTGGAATCCGAACCGGGGCCGCTGGCATCCCAAAACCAGCGCTTAACCAATGCGCCACTCGGCCGGCCCTGGATTTCAAATTTTTTACAATATGACCACCTCAAATTATAAACAACAAATTACTTGTAGACTGGTGCACTATATAATTTTTTCTTGTGACTGATATGCTTTGGGAAATAAGTACTACTATGTCTATTTTGACAATTTTTAATTTTGTTTTTGGAACAAGAAGATTGCATTTGAATATGTATTTTGAGGTAGGCAGTCAGGTCCAGATCAGAGCCCCACCCCCACCCCAAAACAAAATTGTAGCACATGAAAGCTTTGTTTTTAGAATCCCTTTTACCTTGGATTTTCCTCCTCTATAAGCTCCTCCACGTTAGCCAGTTAAATATCTCTCCTGACACTCAGCAAGTAAAGGAGACTGACCGATACATTCATACAAAGGGGCCAGTCAATGTAGTTGGCAAAGGTGTAGCTTTTTTTACCAGCACTTTCCCATATTTTCCCCATAACAGTGTTGATGAAAAAAACATCCAGCCTTAGAGAAAGCTTATAAGAGTTTATTTGAGCCAATCTGACAACAATTGCCAGGAAGCAAATCTCAACAGATTGAGAAATACTCCAGAAAATGGCCGGTTTGCAACTTATTTTATACATTAGAATCAAAGGAGGAAGGTTACATGAAATTCATTGGTTGTAGATTGCTTTGCACAATACCCAGCAGGAAATACATCATCCATATCCTGCTTGGCACAAGTAAAAGTTTTCTGTTACTCCCAGCCATTGCCCTCCAGCTGTTGCCACCGGTTGCTTACTCCACCCTATAAAAACTACACCCTTCCCTTAGTCTGTGCTGATGCCTTTCATGGCCTCAGCCCAGCAGGTTAATAAACTTGCTGGCATGAATACTGGTGTCTCTCACTCCCTCTCTCCTCAGGGAACCTTTCATTTTGGTGCTGAAACCTGGGAGGGGCAAGACCAGGAAAGTGCTGGATTGCCCTTACCCTCCTCTCCCTCCCTTGGGCTTGATCTGCACAATGGTCTCCCTCCTAGACCTGACCTGCCGGAGAGACACCTGCAGGGGATTTCTCACTTCCATTGCTGACCTCACAGACATCAATAGCCAAGTCCACACCTCCTATTTGGGTGAGTACGGATTCCCTGCTCTCCTTCAGGTCTTCTGCTCTCTGTCTCAGCTCATCAGTCCAAGTCTTAGCGCTAGACCAGAAGACTCTCTCGGCCAGTAGGCCACAGCTCTCTCAGACTGGGGATGCCCGTTCTGGGAGCAGTCCCTCATTCTCTCCGGGGTAGAATATCGAGAGAGGGCACGCCTTCTCTCCTTATTCTCCTCCTAGTAGCACTCCCTCTTCTCACTCATCTCGCACTCTTTTTCTTTCTATAGGGGACTCTTCTTAACTCCCCCCTAATGGGATGCCTCTGGGCTGCCTTCTCAGCAATTTGGACGCCCTTGGGCTCTGGAGTGAGATCCAACCCCAGTGATTAATTTTCTTTTGTAACAGGGCCTGGCCCCAATATAAATTGGATAATGGGTCTCAATGGCCCGAAAACAGAACTTTCGACTATAACACACTTAGGGACCTAGATAACTTCTGTCATCGCAATGGAAAATGGTCAGAAATCCCCTATATTCAAGCTTTCTTCACTCTCCAATTCCTTCCCTCACTCTGCCAATCCTGTTCCACCTTCCAGATACTTCTAGCACACACCAAACCTCCCCCCCATTGCACCCCTACCTTACACCCCTACAGTCCCTCTTTCTCCTCCAACCTCCTCCTCAAGCAACAATTCAGACTCTGAAACCTTAGAGCCCTCAGCCCTAAATCCCTGGGAAGACATGTCTTCCCTTTCAGGCCCACCTTCCCTACAACTCACCCACTCTCGAGTACAGCCTGCTTCTCTCCTCCCACTCCGGGCAAAGGGCATTATTAGAATCCATGTCCCATTTTCTCTCTCTGACCTTTCTCAGATAGAAAAATGATTAGGTTCCTTCTCTTCGACCCCGACACCTACATTAAAGAGTTCAAATACTTAACCCAGTCTAAATCCAGCCCAATTTTTATCCTGCCTCACTGAGGCTCTTCAGAAATACACTAGAGTAGACACCTCATCTCGGAAAGGAATCTTTATCCTTATTATTCATTTTATCTCACAGTCAGCTCCAGATATCTGGAAAAAAACTAAAAAAGGATGAAAAAGGCCCTCAAACCCCTCAACAGGACCTTTTAGCCCTGGTATTCAAGGACTTTAACAATCAAGACTAACAGGCAAAAATAAAAAAAGGTCCGTTGAAATCAGGCAAAATGCCAGCTACTGGCAGTGGCTATCAAGGGCTCCAACCACAGGGGAACTCCTAATAGGGCATCGGATCATCCACCATGGGGTCCCCAGGAAGCTCCCCCTGGCCCTTGTTTCTGGTGCGGCAAAGAAGGCCACTGGGCACATGCTTGCCCCAGTCCATGGCCCCAGCCAGGACCTTGTCCCTCCTCCAGAACCAGGGGACACTGAAAGGTTGATTGCCCTTCCCAGGGAATAGGCACTTCTCTTTCCCCTGCAGACGACCATTCTCATCTCGCATTGCCAGATACTTGGCCTCGCCGCTGAAGACTGATGGTAACCAGGGACCACGGCCCCATCTCCTATCACCACCTCGGAGCCCAGGGTAACACTTCTAATGACAGATAAGCCAATCTCCTATTTGAGATACAGGGCCCACCTTTTCTACCCTAACTGAATTTTCAGGCCCCACACACCCCTCCCAGGTTTCTGTTGTCAGCTTTGACGACCTAATATCTCAGCCTGTCTCAACCCCCTTACTGTTATATACCCTTTGTAACATTCTATTTTCATTCTCCTTACTGATCCTTCCCCGATGTCCCACTCCTATACTAGGAAGGGACCTCCTTTCCAAGTTTAAGGCCTCACTCTCTTTCCATTTCCCAAACCCAGAGCCTGCCTTACTCTTCCTTCTCAATCCCACCATCTCTTCATCTCCCCTCTCCAGAGAGACTATCTCACAGAAGGCAGAAATGATTGCTCTCACTCGGGCCCTAACTCTGGCCAAAGGAAAGAAGGCCAATATCTACACTGATTCCAAATATGCTTACCTAACATATCTTACACTCTCATGCAGCCATCTGGCAGGAGCAAGGGTTCCTATCCACAAAAGTATCCCCCATCACAAATGCCCCTCTCATTCTCCATGTCCTCCAAGCGGTCCATCTTCCTGACAGGGTTGGAGTCATACATTGTAAGGGACACCAAAAGGGAATGGACCCTATCTCAATAGGCAACAACAAAACAGATAAAGAGGCAAAACAAGCCTCTCAATCCCCTGCCCCAGCTAACCAACTCCTTGTCATGCCACAAATACAGCCTCTCTACTCCTCATCTGAACAAAAGCATCTCTTGGCCCACGGGCCATCTTCCAGGGAGATTGGCTCCTCTCCAATGGACAATATATCCTCCCCCAAGCCTAGGCTAGGGAAATCCTAACAATCATTCATCAATCCTTCCACATATTGTTCAAGCCTCTATACCATCTTCTAAGGCCTCTACTAACTCTTGACATTTTCCTACCCTTCTCTACAAAATCAATGAAGCCTGCACTATCTGTTCTGTTGTCTCCCCACAAGGGGCCATCTGGCCTCCATCCTTTTCCACACACCAGCTACCAGGAGAGGACTGGCAAATGGATTTCACACATATGCCGCCTGTCAAGAAAACAAGATATCTACTAACAATGGTAGATACATTTTCAGGGTGGGTAGAAGCCTTCCCCACCACCTTGGAGAAGGCCTCTTAGGTCACTAAGATCTTACTACATGACAGTTTTGGGCTATCACACTCCCTTCAGTTAGACAACGGCCCTGCCTTTATTTCCCAAATAACCCAACAGGTATCTGAGGCTTTAAACATCCAATGGAGGCTTCACGTCCCCTACAGGCTACAGTCTTCAGGAAAAGTAGAGAAGGCAAACAGTATCATCAAAGCCCAGCTAACCAAACTCAGTCTGGAGGTGAAGAGACCCTGTATAGATCTCTTGCCCATAGCTCTCTCCCATCTTCTCGCCAGCCCTTATGCCCCTACCTTTCTGAGCTCCTTTGAGCTTCTGTATAGTAGGCCTTTTCTGTTGGGAAACATCCCTAACCAGACATCTCCCTTGGGCAACTACCTACCAATCCTAAGTTTAACTAGACAACTTCTTAGGGAACATGTGGACCAGGCTCTCTCTGGGCCCCATGAAGGCCCTCACCCGACTTCCCTCTTCCCTGGGAACTGGCTTTTCCTTAAGATTCTTCACCTGACTGATCTCCAACCAAAGTGGACTGGACATTTCCAGGTCATACTCACCATCCCCACTGCTGCCAAGCTTTCAGATCACCCTTCTTGGTTCCATATCTCTAGGTTGAAGGAAACACCAGACCAAAGGCCCCCCCATACAGAATCCCACCCTAAGGACTGGTTGCCGAGATACTCCAGTACTCTCCTAGGGTCAACCAAAGTCTGCCATCCCTGAGAAAAACAGCCCAATGAGTGGTAAGTCCTGTCCATGTCAGACTTTCCAGGGCCCTCTTTGTTTCCACTTCCCCTGTGTTGGGTGCCAAGGACTCCGACCCGAAGGTTCCCCCTTACCTGTCTCCTATCAGATCCTAGAGGTACTCTCTACCCATCCCCCTTAACCTTCATCACCAAGTACTTGTTCACCTCTATACTGCTCATCTAAAGGGTGAATAGGACCTTTAACATTCTTGTTTCTACTCCTAGTGTTTGGCCCCTGCCTACTATGCCTTCTTACACGCTTCTTACAGGATCGACTCCAGGCTTTCACCAACAACACAGTTCAAGATATGATGCTACTCGGTGATTATCACCATTTGTCATCCACCTCAGAGCCTGACTGTACCCCTAACTCCAGCCCCTACCCCTGTTCTGATATCATCCCCTCTCAGCAGGAAGCAGCTCCAAAAGAGAGACACACCACTCCTGTTACTTAAAAATCATATTATAAAAGGGCTGGAATGTAAGGAACTGTTCACGCTGAAAGCTAGCTCAGCCATGCAGTAATAGGTGCACACCCTGCATCCTGCTTGGCGCAATACCCAGCGGGTAAGACATCATCCATATCCTGCTTGGCACAAGTAAAAGTTTTCCGTTACTCCCACCCATTGCCCCCAGCTGTTGCACCCAGCCATTGCTGCCAGCTGTTGCCACCACCAGCCGTTGCCAATGGTTACGTACTCCAATCTGTAAAAACTAGACCCTTCCCTTAGTCCGTGCTGACACTTCTCATGGCCTCAGCCCAGCAGGTAAATAAGCTTGCTTGCTTGCTTGAATACCCGTGTGTCTCACTGCCTCTCTCCTCATCAAACCTTTCAAGGGGGTGGAAGAAAGAAAAGTGGGGAAATATCTGGGATTGGATGAAAAGTAAAATGAAGAGACAACACTTTTTTACATTGGTAGATACAGGATAGTTAATAGCATTTTACAGCACAGAGATAGTATTTGGGGAACAAGATAACAATGAGGGATTTTGCAGTTTCCTGCTCTGGTGTAGTGGGTTGTGCCCCCTGGAGGGTCTGAAAAGGTATTACTTTGAGATTCCAAGAGTATGTTATCTTAAAGGCAAAAAGATTACAGATAGGCTCATTTAAGGTAAATATTGACCTTTGTCAAGGAAGCTACAGGTCAAGGATGTGACTACGGGCCATGATTCACTTTTACTTCAGAATTTTTATGTTCAGACAACTTTACATGGCTATTTTCAGTCTCCTGAGCTTGTCAGGATTAGCCTGTGCCCGCCCGCTTTTCCATCCACAGTAGACATCATTATCTAAAATGGCCAATATTCTTACTTAACTTCACCTTGGGATAATTTACAGTGTTGCATTCCAGGGCACCAATTAATGGGGGTTGGAAAGGTTGATAGCAGCCATCCATGATCTTATTAAACCATTTAGAATTACATACAAAATAAAGAGAAAACATGTTCAGAAATAAAATGTTAATATATAAAATTCTGGAATTATGGAAGCGTTTGACTGGCTAATGTCGACGAAAAGCATCCAGCCTAAGAGGAAGCTTATAAGGGTTTTTTTGAGCCAAACTGACGATAATTGCCAGGAAGTAAAGTCTCAAGGAATTGAGAAAATACTCCAGAAAATGGCCATTTTGCAATTTATTTTATACATTAGAATCAAAGAAGGAAGCTTACTTGAAATCCATTGGTTATAGATTAAGGGGGTGAGAGAAAGCAAAGCGGGGAAATCTCTGGGATTGGATTAAAAGTAAAATGGAGAGACACATATTTTATGAGTACAGCATAATTTATAGCATTTTACAGTACATAGAGATAGTATTTGGGGAACAAGATAACAATGAGGGATTTTGTAGACTCTGGTGTGGTGGGTTGTGCCTCCTGGGGACTCTGGAAAAAGAGATTACTCTGATATTGTAAGGGTATGTTATCTTAGATGCAAAAAGGCAACAGATAGCCTTAAGGTAAAGATTGACCTTTGTCAAGGAAGCTACAGGCCAAGGATGTGACTTTCTACCATCACCAACCTTCGTTAGAAATTTTTATGTTCATGCCATTTTCTGTGGTTATCTTCAGTCTCCTGAGCTTGTCAGGTTTAACATATGGCCCCTTTCCCATCCACACTACTATCCTTCAAATCAGGCAATGTGTGTGAGTAATTGTCTTGTAAGGCAAGATTTAAGGTGAGGGTGAAAGGAGAAACTGTAAAACATCAGTTTGGTCAACAGTCATGTTTAAACATGAATTATGAAAAACTGTTCTGGGCTAAAAGAGTCAAGGAATCCCGAAGTCAGAAAGAGAAAAAAAATCAATGGAAAAATAGAAAAACCAGGAAAACAATGTTATGAGTATGTAAGTGAAAGAAGTGAGGCAGGTAGAAAAAAAGCAGGAAGCAGAATCTTTTGCTTTAAATGAAAGCAGACATGAATATCTCTCTGAGTTTCATTAAATGTTTAAGGCCATGTACTGGCTCTTCTGATACTCAGCCCATTGAAATGTTTAAGTGATTCTGATTTAAAACAGTATTAATTGTGAAGATCACAAAAAAAATGTATTCATCTATTTGGCTACAAAGAGACATGAAATTAGTTATAATGTAAAAACAAAAAGCAAAACTTAAAAACAAATTTTATTTTTATCTTTCTTCTTTGAAGATGTTATTTTTCAACAAATTTAAAAACATGAAAGTAAACTGAATAATATAAAAACAGAATATGAGCTTTGTAAGGTGATTCCATTTCTCTTTTCTGTACTTAACATAACTAAGGAGGATAGATGGCAAAAACATGTTTTGAATAAATGGATAAAAAAAATGCTATGCTTCTACACCCAGAATAGCAATAATATTTCATTATGTTTATTACTATCATATTTTGATTTATGATTTACATATTATCAATTAAACTTAACATTCAATGTTATTTAATATTAATGTAAGTTATATAGGATAGTGGTTAGACATATACAAAGCGATCCCCCAATTATTGAAGTACCCACCTGGCACTACATTTCGTGTGAATGGAAAAGGGGCCGCATGTTACACCTGACAAGCACAGGAGACTGAAAATAACCACATAGGATGATAGCACGTAAAAGTTCCTAACTAAGGTGGGCCATAGTAGGAAGTCACATGTTTAGCCTGCAGCTTCCTTGATAAGGTCAGTCTTTACCTTAAGTGAGCCTATCTATTGTCTTTTTGCACCTAAGATAACATCTTTGGAATGTCAGTAAATCCCTTTTTCTAAACCAGAGTAGGAAACTACAGAATCCCACATTGTTTTTCTTGTCCCCTGATTACCATCTCTGTGTGTTGTAAAAAAGTGAACTATTAACTATCCTGTATCCACCTATGTAAAAGACGTACCTGTCTCTCTAATTTAATTTATTTTAAATTAGTTTCAGGTGTACGAAACAATGTAATAGTTAGACATTTCACCCCTCACAAAGTGATAACCTCCTCTCCCCCAATATACTATGCCTCTGACATCATATATAGCTGTTACAATTTCATTGATTGTATTTCCTATGCTATGCTCCTCATCCTGTGACATAATTATTAAATTATATTGACATTCAATATCCTTCAGTTTTAGCTTCAGGTGTACAGCACAGTGGTCAGGCATCTACACCATCCATGAAGTGGTCACCCTAATAAGACAACTGCCCATCTGACACCCTACAAAATCTTTACAACATTATTGATTATATTCCCCAAACTTTCATATCCCATGGCAATATTGCGACCAATGGTACCCATGGCTACCAATTTATACTTTCTAATCCCCTCACCTTCTCCCTCATCTCCACCCCCCTCCCAATAAATGAGCAGACTAAACAGAAATAGCCTCCAATTTAATTTTAGGCAATCCCAGAGATTTCCCCACTTTGCTTTCCCCACCTCATTAATCTCTCACCAATGGATTTCATTTAACCCTCCTCCTCTGATTCTACCTATAAAATAAACTGCAAAATGCCATTTTGTGGAGCATTTTCTTAATCTATTGAGATTTTGCTTCCTGGCAGTTGTCATCAGTTGGGTTCATATAAACTCTTTTTTTTTCACTGGCCCTCACATGTGGGACCCGAACCGGGGCCGCTGGCTTCCCAAGCCAGCGCTAACCATCGCGCCACTCGGCCGGCCCCATATAAACTCTTAACAAGCGTTCTCTTAGGCTGGATGCTTTTCATCGACAATAGTTATTGCTATATTATTGAGTATATTCCCTACGCTATATTTTACATCCCCATGACATTTTTTGTAATTACCAATTTGTAATTCTTTTTTTTTTTTTTTTTTTTTAAAGATTTTATTGGGGAATTGGCGGAGGGGAACAGCGTTGGGAAATCGGGGAAGGGGAACAGACAAGTTGCTGTCTTTTTGTTCTTCAGTTTAGTTGCGGAGGATGTTGCTTCACTGTTGGTATCGTCATTGCGCTCTTCCCGGATGAGGCAGATCGGTCGCTGGCCTCTGGATGTCGCTCACTGCGGCTATTGGCAGCTCACTCTTGGCTGCCAGCCGCTCACGCTGGCTGCGGGCCACTCACTATAGCCTATGGCAGCCCACACCATCACCGGGGCTCGCACAGCCCAGCTCCAGGTGGAGCTGTTGTTAGCTGTAGAGGGCAGTGTCACTGGCCCTCATGTGGGATCCGAACCGGGGCCGCTGGCATCCCAAAACCAGCGCTTAACCAATGCGCCACTCGGCCGGCCCACCAATTTGTAATTCTTAATCCCTTTACCTTTTTACCCATCACCCAAAACTGCCTCCCATCAGTTTATTCTCTGTAACTATGATTCTATTTCTGTTTTATTTGTTCATTTATTTTGTTCTTCAAATTCCACATATTGGGTTGTCAGAAAAGTCATGACAAATTTTTTTCTATTTTTTCATTGCAAAAATGCGTCATGACTTTTTCGACAACCCAATATAAGTGAGAGATCATACAGTATTTGTCTTTATCTATTGGACTTATTTTACTTAGCATAATACTTTCCAGGTCCATCCATGTCACAAATGGTAAGATTTCTTTCTTTTTATGGCCAAGTAATATTCCATTACATATATATGTATCACCTTTTCTTTATCCAGTCAATCATTGATGGGCACTTGAGTTGGTTCCATATCTTGGCTATTGTAAATAATGCTATCATGAACATAAGGATGCCTTTCTTTTTGAATTAGTGTTTTGCATTTCTTTGAATAACTATCCAAAAGTGCAATCGCATGGTAACAGGTAGTACTAAGTTGAATTTTTTGAGGAACCTCCACACTATTTTCCATAGTGGCAACACAAATGTCCAGTAGGTTGCCTTATTTCCACATCCTCACCAACATAGATGTTTCTTGATTTCCTGAAGATAGCCTTTCTGACAGGTGTGAGGTGATATCTCATTGTAGTTTCAATTTGCATTTCCCTGATGATTAGTGATGATGAGCATCTGTCATATGTCTATTGGCCAAATTGTATGTCCTCTTTAGAGAAATGTCTAAACGTCAGGACCTCTGCCCATTTTGTAAATTGGATTGTTAGGGTTTTTTTGGTGTTGAGTTGCATGACTTCTTTATAAATTTTGGATATTAAGCCCTTATCAGATGTATCATTGGCAAATACCTTCCCTTATTCAGTAGGTTGTCCTTTCATTTGTTGATGATATCATTTGCAGTGCAAAAGTTTTCAATATAATGTAGTCCCATTTGTTTATTTTTTTTGTTTCCCTTGTGCAAATAGATAACAGTGTGTGTGTGTATGTGTGTGTGTGTGTGTGTGTGTATGAATGTCTGAAAGTTTACTGCCTATGTTTTCTTCTAGGAGTTTCATGGTTTCGGGTCTAACATTTAAGTCTTTAATCTGTTTTGAGTTTATTCTTGTATATAGTGTAAGAACATGGTCTGGTTTAATTTCTTTTCTTTTTAATTAAAGTTTATTGGGGTGAAAATTGTTAGAAAAGTTACATAGGTTTCAGAAGGACAATTCTGTAATACATCATTTATATATCACATTCTGTGTTCACCAACCAAAGTCAGTTCTCCTTCCATCATCACATATTTGACCATTTTACCCTCATCTACCACCTTCCCCACCCTCTGGTAACCACTAAACTGTAGTCTGTGTCTATGAGTTTTTGTTGCTTCATTTATTTGTCTTTTCCTTTGTTGTTTTCAGTTTTACATACCATGTATCAGTGAAATCATATGGTTCTCTACTTTTTCTGTCTGACTTATTTCACTTGGCATTATAATCTCAAGATCCATCCATGTTGTTGCAAATGGCACTCTATTTCATCTTTTCTGAAGGCAGAATAGTATTCCATTGCGTATATATATCACATCTTCTTTATCCAATCATCTATTGAAGGAAACATTGCTTATGTGAGCATCGAAGCACATATATCTCTATGAATAAATGTTTTCAGATTTTTTGGGTAGATACCCAAAAGAGGAATTGCTTAGTCATGTGGTCATTCTATTAATTTTTGAGAAATCTCCACACTGCCTTTCATAGCAGCTGCACCAATCTGCATTCCCACCAACAATGTATGAGGGTTCCTTTTTCTCCACAACCTCTCCAACACTTGTTATTATTTGTCTTGTTGATCATAGCCATTCTAACTGGTGTGAGCTAATATCTTATTGTGTTTTTTATTTAGTGAGGCTGAGCATTTTTTCATGTCTATTGGCCATTTGTATATCTTCTTTGGAGAAATGTCTATTCAGGACTTCTGCTCATTTTTTAATTGGATTGTTTGTTTTGTTGTTGTTGAGTTGTATGAGTTCCTTATATATTTTTGATATTAGCCCCTTATCAGAGGTGTTGTTTGCAAAAATCTTCTCCCATTTGGTTTGTTGACTCTTTATTTTGTCAATGGTTTCTTTTGCTGTGCAGAAGCTTTTAATTTTGATATAGTCCATTAATTTATTTTAGCTTTTACTTCCCTTGGCTTTGAAATCAATTTCATAAAATGCTCTTTGAACCCAGTCTATAAGTTTAGCATCTACATTTTTTACTATACAGTTTATTGTTTCAGGTCTTATGTTTAGGTCTTTGATCCATTTTTAATTAATTTTGGTACATGGCAACAGGTAGACATCTTGTTTCATTCTTTTACACATAGCTTTCCAATTCTCCCAGCACCATTTGTTGAAGAGGCTGTCTTTTTTCCATTGTATGTTTTTGGTTTTTTTGTCAAAAATTATCTGTCCATATTTATGTGGGTTTGTTTCTTGCTTTTCAGTTTTACTCCATTGGTCTGTGTATCTATTTGTCTGCTAATATCATACTGTTTTGATTATTGTTGCCCTGTAGTACAGGCTGACGTCAGGGTGTGTGGTACCTCCAGCATTGTTCTTTATTCTTAGGATTATGTTGGCTATTCGGAGCCTTTTGTGGTTCCATATCAATCGGATGATTTTTTGTTCTATTTCTTTAAAATATGCCATTGGGATTTTAATGACGATTGCATTAAATAAGTACATTGCTTTTAGTAATATGGCTATTTTAACTATGTTGATTATTCCAATCCATGAACATAAATATCTTTCCATTTCTTTGTGTTCTTCAATTTCTTTGAAAAATGTCTTGTAGTGATCAGTGTATACGTCTGTCACATCCTTGGTTAAATCTATTCCTAGATACTTTATTTTTTGTTGTTGTTACACTTGCAAAACGAGTTTTATTTTATTTTCCTGAAGTTTGATTATTAGTACATAAGAATGCAGTGGACCTCTGTACATCGATTTTGTAGCTGGCAAATTTACTGTATTAATTTGTTTCTAAAAGCTTTGTGGTGAGTCTTTAGGGTTATCAATATATAGCATCATGTCTTCTGCAAAAGGTGACAATTTAATTTCTTCATTACCTATTTGGATGCCTTTTATTCCTTTCTCTTGCCTGATTGCTCTGGCTAGGACTTCAATACTATGTTGAAAAGCAGAGGTGATAGGGGACAACCCTGTGGTGTTCCTGAATGTAGAGAAAAGGGCTTCAATTTTTCACTATTAATTATGATATTAGCTGAGGGTTTGTTATATATGGCCTTTATTATGTTTCAGTATTTTCCTTCTATACCCATTTTATTAAGTGTTTTAACCGTCATAAATGGATGTTGTATCTTGTCAAACACTTTTTCTGCATTTATTGATAGAATTATATGATTTTTGTCTTTTATTTTGTTCATGTGTTGTATCACATTGATTGATTTGTGTATGTTGAACCATCCTTGTGCCCCTGAGATGAACCCCACTTGGTCGCAATGTATAATCTTTTTAATGGATTGTTGCATTCAATTTTCTAGACATTTGTTAGGATTTTTCCATCTGTATTCATCAGAGATATTGGTCTGTAATTTTCTTTTTTGTGTATTATCCTACCAGGTTTTGGTAGCAGGGTAATGTTGACCTCATAAAATGAGTCAGGGAGTATTGTCTCTTCTTCAATTTTTTGGAAGAGTTTGAGTAGGACAGGTGTTAGATTCTCTTTGAATGTTCGTTAGAATTCATTAATGAAGCCATCTGGTCCTGGACTTTTGCTTTTGGGAAGGTTTCAGGTGACTGATTCAATTTCCTTATTGTTGATCGGTCTATTTAGATTTTCCAATTCTTTGTGATTCAGCCTAAGAAGGATATATATTTCTAAGAATATGTCCATTTCTTCTAAGTCATTGAATTTGGTGGCATACAGCCCTTCATAGTATTCTTGGATAATCCCTTGTATTTCTGTTACTTCCCTCATTCATTTCTGATTTTGTTTATTTGTGTCGTTTCTCTTTTTATCTTAGTGAGTCTAGGCAAGGGTTTCTCAATTTTATTAATCTTTTCAAAGAAGCAGCCCTTTGTTGTATTAATTTTTTCTATTGTCTTTTTGTTCTCTATTTCATTTAGTTCTGCTCTGATTTATATTATGTCCTTCTTTCTGCTGTTTTGGGGTTTCCTTTTTTTTTTTAGTTCTTTAAAGTACAACGTGAGGTTATTTATCTGGGATTTTTTTTTCTTTCTTGAGATAGGCCTACAATGATACAAATTACCCTCTTAAAACTGTTTTCGCTGCATCCCAAAAATGTTGGTAGGGTTATTTTCATTCCCATTTGTTTCTATGTATCTTTTGATCTCTCCTCTTATTTCTTCTTTGACTCAGTCATTCTTTAAAAGTATGTTTTTCAATCTCCACATATTTGTGGTTTTTCTTGCTTTCTTTTTGCAGTCGATATCCAATTTCAAAACCTTGTGATCAGGGGATATGCATGGTATGATTTCAATCTTCTTGCATTTGCTGAGGCTAGTTTTATGTACCAATATATAGTATCTTTGAGAATGTTCCACGTACACTAGAAAAGAATGTATAGCTTGATGTTTTAGGATGAAGTGTTTGAATGGATTGTTGCATTCAATTTTCTAGACATTTGTTAGGATTTTTCCATCTGTATTCATCAGAGATATTGGTCTGTAATTTTCTTTTTTGTGTGTTATCCTTAGCAGGTTTTGGTAGCAGGGTAATGCCCTCATAAAATGAGTTAGGGAGTATTGTCTCTTCTTCAATTTTTTGGAAGAGTTTGAGTAGAACAAGTGAGTTGGACAAATAAATATCAATTGTGTCCATTTGGTCTAATGTATCAATTAGGGCTGATATTTCCCCACTTATTTTCGGTTTGGATGTTCTCTCCATAGCTGTCAATGATGTATTTAGGTCCCCTACAATAATTGAGTTTTGGTCAATTTCTCCCTTTAGTTCTGTTAGTAGTTGCTGTTTATATTTCATAACTCCCTGGTATTGTTGACTCTTATGTCTTCTTGATGTATAATACGCTTTATCATTATGAAATGTCTATCTTTGTTTCCTGTTACCGTTTTTTATCCTGAAGTCTGCTTCAGCTGATAGCAGTATGGCTACACCTGCTTTCTTCTGAATACCGTTTGCTTGGAGTGACAATTTCTGCCCTTTCACTTTGAGTCTATATTTATCCTTGTAGCTGAGATGTGTCTCTTGGAGACAGCATATGGTTAGATTTAGTTTTTTGATCCAACTTGCTACTCTGTGCCTTTTTATTGGTAAATTCAGTCCATTTACCTTTAGGGTGATTATCGATATATGAGGATTTCCTATCATTCTATCTTTTGTTTTCTGGTAGGACGGTGTCTCCATTGTTTCTTTGCCTTTTTGTTGCTGTTTATTATTTCAGTGTGGTGGTATTCTATGATTTTTCTCTCTGTTTTTTTCTTTTTTTATTATTTCATATAATTACATATTTCAGTTTTGGATTATTTTGAGTGGTTACCATTAAGTTTAAGTAAAAGAAAGTTTCATATTTAGAGTATTCCCATTTCTTCAGCATAAGTACTTTCTCCATTGCCTTGTGCCAGTTCAGAACTTTTTTTTATCTCCCCTTTTATGTTTTTGTTATCTCAAATTATCCCTATTTATGTTGTGAGTTTATTTCTGCACCGCAGTAGCAAGTTGTTTTTTTCCTTTCTTCTTTTTTTTTAAAAGTTGTTTTCTTCTTCTTTACTGTGTATATTATGTCTAAGTGTATAGTATCTTATTTGGTGTAGGGGTTGCCATTTCCTTCTTCTGTCTGTCTGTTCGTAATACTATCCATGTTTTTGTATTCCTTTGCTTTTTTGTTTCAGGTTGAATAGCCTTCTTCATTATTTCTAGTAGTGCAGGTGTGTGCTAGAAAATTCCTTTAGTATCTTTATGTTTGGAAAGGTCTTCATTCCTCCTTCATATCTAACAGATAACTTTGCTGGATATATCATTCTTGGCTCATAATTTTTCTCTTTCAATAGTGTAAATATTTGATTCTACTCCCTCTGGCTTGTAGTTTCTGCTGGAAAATGTGATGATAATCTAATGGGCTGTCATTTTTAGGTTACAGTCTTCTTTTCCCTGGTTGCCTTGAGGATTCTTTCTTTGTCATTAATTTTTGACAGCTTCAATACAATGTGCCTTGGAGAAGGCCTTTTGGGATTAAGGTAATTACATGTTCTATTTGCTTTTTTGATTCGAGGATCCAGTTCTTTCCACAAGCTCATTGACTATTTGTTTCAATATACTCTCTGTTCCCTTCTCCCTTTCTTCTCCTTCTGGTATGCCCACTATTCTTATATTGCTCTTTCTGATGGAGTCAGAAAGTTCTTGTAGACTTCTTTCATTTCATCTCACTCTCAAGTCTCTTCTGCAATCTGTGTCATTTCCAGATTTCTTTTTTTTATTTTTAAAATTTATTTATTTTTAATTAGTTTCAGGTGTACAACACAGTGCAATAGTTATACATTTTGCCCCTCAAAGTGACAAACCCCCACCCCCAATTCGCCACCCCACTGCCCCCCATATCATATATATCTATTACTCTTCCTCTGACTCTCTTTCATAGTATAATCCGCATCCTGTGACTATCTATATATATTCAATTACATTAGGTATACAACCTCTGCTTTAGTAATACAGTGCAGTGATCAAACCTCTACTCCATCCATGAAATGGTCTCCCTAACAAGACCTATGACCATCTGACATTCCACAGAATATTTACATTATTAATTATATTCCCCAAACTGTTTTTTATATCCCAGTGGCAATATTGTAGTGCCTATTTTTGCTGTCTAATCCCTTCCCCTTCTCCCTCATCCCCATCCCCCTCCCAATTAGCAACCCTGATTTTTCCTCTATATCTATGAGACAGTTTCTGTTTACTTTGATCATTCATAGAGTTTTTCAGATTCCATATATGAGTGAGATCATATGGTATTTGTCTTTCTCTGACTGACTTATTTCACTTAACGTAATAGTCTCTAGGTCCATCCATATCATTGCAAACGGTATGATTTCATTCTTCTTTATAGCGGAGTAATACTCCACTGTATAAATATACCACAGTTTCTTAATCCAGTCATCTACTGATGGGCATTTTGGTTGTTTCCAAGTCTTAGCTATTGTAAATTGTGCTGCTATGAACATAGGGGTGCATAACTTTTTTTGAATAAGTGTCTTGGTTTTTTTCAGGATAAATACCTAGGAGTGGAATTGCTGGGTCAAACGGTAGTTCTATTTCCAGTTCTTTGAGATACCTCCATACTGACTTCCATAGTGGCTGCACCAATCTGCAATCTCACCAAGTGCAGCAGGGTCCCCTTTTCCCCACAGCCCCGCCAGCACTTGTTGTTTGTTGATTTATTGATGATAGCCATTCTGACTGGAGTGAGGTGGTATCTCATGGTGGTTTTTATTTGCATTTCCCTAATGACCAGTGAGGTTGAACTTTTTTTCATATGCCTGATGGCCATCTGTATGTCCTCTTTAGAGAAATGTCTCTTCATATCTTCTGCCCATTTTTTAATTGGGTTGTTTGTTTTTTTGGTGTTGAGTTTCATGAGTGTTTTATAAATTTTGGATATTAACCCCTTATCAGATATATCATTGGCAAATATATTCTCCCATTCAGTAGGCTTCCTTTTTGTTTTATTAATGGTTTCCTTTGCTGTGAAAACACTTTTAAGTCTGATATAATCCCATATGTTCATTTTTTTCTTTTACTTCCCTTGCCCGTAGGGATGTATCAGTAAAAATATTGCTCTGGGTAATGTCTGCAAATGTACTCCCTATATTTTCTTTTAGGATTTTTATGGTTTCAGGTCTTACATTTAAGTCTTTAATCTATTTTGAATTTGTTCTTGTATAAGGTGTAAGGAGGTGGTCCAGTTTCATTTTTTTGCATGTGTCAGTCCAATTTTCCCAGCACCATTTATTGAATAGACTATCTTTACTCCAGTGTAAATTCTTGCTTCCTTTGTCATAGATTAACTGTCCGTAAATGCCTGGATTTATTTCTGGGCTCTCTGTTCTGTTCCACTGATCGATGTGCCTGTTTTTATGCCAATACCAAACTGTCTTGATTACTGTAGCCTTGTAGTAGGTTTTGATGTCTGGTAGCGTGATTTCCCCCAAATTTGCTCTTATTTCTCAGAATTGCCGAGGCTATTCTGGGTCTTTTATGATTCCATATAAATTTTACGATTATATTTTCTATTTCTGTGAAAAATGCCCTTGGTAGTTTGATAGGACTTGCATTGAATCTATATATTGCTTTAGGCAGTATGGACATTTTAACTAAATTAATTCTTCCTATCCATGAGCATGGTAGGTGTTTCCATTTATTTGTATCTTCTATGATTTCTTTCTTCAGTGTCTTATAATTTTCTGAGTACAGATCTTTCACTTCTTTGGTTAAATTTATTCCTAGGTATTTTATAGTTCTTGACGCAATTGTAAATGGGACAGTTTTCTTCATTTCTCTTTCCATTAGTTTATTATTGGTATATACAAATGCCACTGACTTCTGAACATTGATTTTATATCCTGCTACTTTACTGAATTCGTCTATCAGTTCCAATAGTTTTTTGATGGAGTCTTTGGGGTTCTCTATATACAGTATCATGTCATCTACATATAATGACAATTTTACTTCTTCCTTGCCAATTTGGATGCCTTTTATTTCTTTTTGTTGTCTGATTGCTGTGGCTAGAACTTCCAGCACTATGTTGAATAAAAGAGGAGAAAGTGGACAGCCTTGTCTTGTTCCTGATCTTAAGGGGAATGGTTTTAGCTTTTCCCCATTGAGTATGATGTTAGCTGTAGGTTTATCATATATGGCTCTTATTATGTTGAGATATGATCCCTGTATTCTCACTTTGCAAAGGGTTTTTAACATAAATGGCTGTTGGATTTTGTCAAATGCTTTTTCTGCATCTATTGAAATGAACATGTGATTTTTATCCTTCATTTTGTTGATGTGGTGTATCACATTAATTGATTTACAGATGTTGAACCAGCCTTGCGTACTAGGGATGAATCCCACTTGATCATGATGTATGATCTTCTTAATATATTGCTGAATTCTGTTTGCTAATATTTTATTGAAAATTTTTGCATCTATATTCATCAGGGAGATTGGCCTGTAGTTTTCCTTTTTTGTGATGTCTTTATCTGCTTTTGGAATCAGGGTGATAGTGGCTTCATAAAAAGAGTTTGGGAGCCTTCCCTCCTTCTGGATTTTATGGAATAGTTTGAGAAGGATAGGTGATAGTTCTTTTTTGAATGTTTGATAAAATTCACTTGTGAAGCCATCTGGTCCAGGGCTTTTGTTTTTTGGGAGCTTGTCAATTACTGATTCAATTTCCTTGGTAGTAATCAGGGTATTTAGACTTTCTGTTTCTTCTTGTGTTAGCTTTGGAAGGTTGTATGCTTCTAGAAAATTATCCATTTCTTCCAGATTGTCAAATTTGTTGGCATATAGTTGCTCATAGTAATTTCTTAGAACTGTTTGTATTTCTGTGATGTCTGTAGTCATTTCCCCTCTTTCATTCCTGATTTTGCTAAGTTGAGTCCTCTCTCGTTTTTTTTTGATGAGCCTGACTAAAGGCTTGTCAATTTTGTTTATCTTCTCAAGAAACCAGCTCTTGGTTTCATTGAACTTTTGAATTGTTTTTCTATTCTCTATATTGTTTATTTCTGCTGTGGTCTTTATTATCTCCTTTCTTGTACTTCCCTTGGGCCTCTTTTGCTGTTCTTTTTCCATTTCCCTTAGGTGTAAGGATAACCTGTTGATTTGAGATTTTTCTTCCTTCTTTAGGTAGGCTTGCAGTGCTATAAACTTCCCTCTTAGGACGGCTTTCGCAGCATCCCAGAGATTTTGGGTCGTGGCGTTTTCATTTTCGTTTGTCTCGAGGTATCTTTTGATTTCCTCCTTGATCTCATTTGTGACCCACTCACTATTTAATAGCATATGGTTTAGCCTCCATTTATTTGTCAGCTTCCCGGATTTCTTCTTATAATGGATTTCTAGTTTCATAGCATTGTAGTCAGAGAATACAGTTGAAATGATTTCAATCTTCTTAAATTTATTCAGACTTGTTTTGTGGCCTAACATGTGGTCTATCTTAGAAAATGTTCCATGTGCACTTGAAAAGAACGTATATTCTGTAGCTTTGGGATGAAATGCTCTGAAAATGTCTGTTAAATCCAGCTGGTCTAATGTGTCATTTAAGGTCGCTGTTTCCACATTGATTTTCTGTCTGGAGGATCTGTCCATTAGTGACAACAGGGTATTGAAGTCCCCTACTATGATAGTGTTACTGTTGATCTCTGTCTTTATGTCTGACAATATCTGTTTTATATATTTAGGGGCTCCTATGTTAGGTGCATAGATGTTTACTAGAGTTATGTCCTCTTGTTGGATCGATCCCTTCATTACTATGAAGTGTCCTTCTTTGTCCTTTGTTATATTCTTCAATTTAAAGTCCATTTTATCTGATATAAGTATCGCTACTCCAGCTTTTTTCTCAGTACCATTTGCATGAAATACTTTACTCCATCCCTTTACTTTCAGCCTGTATGAGTCTTTGGATCTGAGGTGAGTCTCTTGTATACAGCATATGCTGGGGTCTTGCTTTCTTATCCATTCAGCCACCCTGTGTCTTTTTATTGGAGCATTTAATCCATTTACATTTAATGTGATTATTGATAGGTGTGTATTTATTGTCATTTTGTTGTTTGTGTTCGTAGTCTTTCTTAGGTTGTTTTTCTCTTCTACTTAAAGAAGCCCTTTTAGCATTTCCTGCAAAGCTGGCTTGGTGGTAATGAATTCCCTTAACTTATTCTTTTCTGCAAAGCTCCTTATCTCACCTTCGATTTTAAATGATAACCTTGCTGGATACAGCAATCTCGATTGTAGGCCTTTATTTTTCATCACTTTGAAAACCTCCTGCCACTCCCTTCTGGCCTGCAAAGTTTCTTTAGAAAAGTCAGCTGATAATCTTATGGTGGTACCCTGGTAAGTAACTTGCTGCCTTTCCCTTGCTGCTTTAAGGATTCTGTCTTTGTCCTTAACCCTTGCCATTTTCACTATAATGTGTCTTGGAGTGGGCCTGTTTGGAATCATCCTGATTGGAACTCTCTGCACTTCCTGAGCTTGTATTTCAATGTCCTTTGCTAGGTTAGGGAAGTTTTCAGACATTATTACTCCAAATATATTCTCAATCCCTTGCTCCCTCTCTTCTCCTTCTGGTACTCCAATGACCCCTAAGTTATTGCGTTTAATATCCTGGCACTTCAGGTTTGCTGTACTTGAGTGTGGTTGTGATGTGTGATTGGTGCTTTTTACAAAGTCACTGCCTTTTTGCTTTTGCCTGTCCCAAGGCAGGCTGCACCCCCAAAGGCTCAATGAGTGTCTCTGGGCACCCTTTCGGTTGACAGCTGTGGAGAATTAAAGAATTCCTCACTACCAAAAGCCTGCTGCTAAGAATCTGTTAATTAGTGCCTCAGCAGGTGAACCTGCCCTGCCTCCCAAGCCTTGCATAAAGGTGGGGGCGGGTAGGTAGTCTCACTCTGCAGCCTTTACTGGGTTGGAAATTCTCAACCCCCTGCAGGTAGGCATATCTTCCTAGTCTGCCCCTATTGCTCCATTCAGGAGTCAGTTTAGGACTCTGTCTTGGCGGGGGCCAAAGTTTGTGGGAGTGGGTGAGTTATTGGTTTTTTTTGCTTTCTGTTCAAGAGTAGAAAAAGGAAAGAAAAATAAAAAACATAAAAATAAACAAAGCCACAGTTCTAACACTGTTTTAAGCTAAGGCCTTTGCCTCTTATGCTCCAGTGGAGTTCCTGCTGCTCTCCCAAAGGGTCTGCCGGGATTTAGGGAATTGCGCGCACCCTACCGTGTGGCTAAGATCCCCGCTCCGTCTCTCGGGGACCTGCATCTCCACCCGGCACGCTGCGTCTCTGCGGGCGAGTCCTCTTTTTTCCCCTGCTCCCGGGTTTCAGGCTTCTGCACTCCGCGGGACCCGGTGGGCACAGAGACTGATCCCTGAACCAGGAGGGTGCAGGGATTGATCTTGCCCAGTCGCTGCGGGGCTCTGCACCCTGCTTCCTGGGGACCCGGCGAGCTGCGGGTGCAGTTTGTACCTCTGCACAGTCGTCTCCTCTCTCTCCTCCCGCACTTGCCCGGCCTGAGGCTTCTGCCTCAGACTGCAAACCAACCAACGCGCTCTTGCTGAACTCTAGGTGGGCCGCAGGCCGCAGGGAGTGAGCGGGGGCAACACTCACCGTGACTCAGCAGCCGCGGGTGCGGGCTGCACCTCACGCGTCTTGCCGCCTTCTTCCCCTACTCGCCCAGCCTGCCCACCTTCCAGCAATCCTTGTGTGGAACTCTTAGTTGCTGTGTGTAATGAGTAGATGTCTCTTTGAAGCGTCTTAGAAGTTCAAATTATGGATATTTCCAGGGGAGATTTCATGGAGCCCTCCTCACAGCCACCATCTTGCGCCTCCTTCATCATTTCCAGATTTCTATCTTCGATGTCACTGATTCTTTCCTCCATCTGGTTAGCTGTATTAATTAAGCAGCTATTTCAGTCTTCATTTTTTAATTTTTTAAAAGATTTTTATTGGGGAATTGGGGGAGAGGAACAGCATTGGGGTACCGGGGTAGAGGAACAGACAAGTTGCTGTCCTTTTGTCCTTCAGTCTAGTTGTGGAGGATATCGCTTCACTGGCCCATGTTGGTATCATCAATGCACTCTTCCCGGGTGAGGCAGATCAGTCGCCGCCGGCCTCTGGATGGCCGCTCACAGAGGCTCTTTGCAGCTCACGCTGGCTGCCAGTCACTCACTGTAGCCTATGGCAGCCCACTGCAGCAGGGGCTGCAGCTATGCCATCCCTGGGGACTCACAGCATCCCAGCTCCAGGTGGAGCTGTTGTTCACCATCTTAGCTGTAGAGGGCAGTGTCACTGGCCCTCATATGTGGGATCCGAACCAGGGCTGCTGGTGTCCCAAGCCAGGTCTTAACCAATGCTCCACTCGGCCTGCCCTCTTCATTTTTGTTATTAAGTTGTTAATCTGCAGAAATTCTATTTTGTTCTTTTTGAAAATTTCAACCTCTTTGGTAAAATGTTCATTTAGTTTTTTAATTTTGTTTCTGAGTTTATTAAACTGCTTGTCTGTGTTTTCTTTCATCTCATTGAGTTTTTTTCAGAACTGCAATCTAGTATTCTCTGTCACTGAAGTCACATATTTTCATATCTTTTTAAAGTTTATTTTCTGTAGACTTTTCATTTTCTTTTTGAGTTCCCTTGTACCTTGGTTATTCATGGCAATTAATGAATTTTTATTTGTCTTCCTAGGCATTCACAGTAGTGGTTTCTGCAAGAGGTTGGTAGGAAGAGGTCTTTCTTTTGCTTTCCAGTAGATGTTAGTAGAAAGTTTTATTTTCTCTCTTACTGCAGCCTTTTATCCTGCCTCATACTGTAGTGTTATATTTTCTCTACACTGTTCCAGCTTCTCATACAATAGGGAGATTCTCTGGAAGCTGGGCTTTTCTGTGAGCAGGTCATTTGGGTCTCAAGGCACAGCCTATATGGGAGGATTTGGAGAGCTACTGATGTTCTGATGCTTTTCCTGCACCAGATTCAGGGCCTGTGTGTTTCAGCAGCTGTTTACCCCTGCAGAGATCCTCCCAGATAGATGGGGGCAGGGGTGGGTTGGGTTGTGAAAGGTGGCTCTGAGCAATGGTGGCCACCACCAGTACAGCCAATCCTGTGCTCAAGGCTCTCCCCCTTTGTGGGAACTAGTTGGGCTGCAAGTCTGTGGCTGTGGGCTGCAGTTCTCAGAACTGCAAATATCCTGTTCTTTTGATCTGACTCTGCTACTGTCAGCTTCTAGCACTGAGCAGGGGAGATGGGGCAAGCTCTGGGAGGGTAAGGAGGGGTCAGCTCATCTCCCTACCTATGCCTTCCATTCTCTGCTTGGCAGTGAGGGCTTAAACCATTGTTTTCACCCTTCATCCCTCAGTCCAAGGTCTCTGCTATGAGCACTGGGTTCAGCTGTGTTATATGCTGATCTTTTAGGTGGGACTGTGGGCCATAAGGGGAGTGCTGGCAGTCCAAATTCTCCCCTCTCCTTTGACTGCTGTAGCTCCAAAATGCAGGGAACTCAGAGCTCCGAGCTTGGTCTGCATCCATCCTGTGTCCCCAAGAGGGCCTGTGTCTCTGCTCTTCCCTCTTCTCTTCTCCCCCGCTAGCCCAATTTGTCCACCTTTAGATGATTTCAGTTCCGCTTCTCTTAGTCTTGCCTGTCTGCTGAGCAGGGAGTCTTTTGTGGAATTATTGTTATTCAATTTGTTGTAAATGCCAAGGGAGATTTCAAGAGGCCCACCTCTTGCCATCATTTCAATGATGTCTTCCACCTAGTTTAATTTCCTTCTATGTATCTGTCCAGTTTTTCCCGTATCATATATCAAAGACACTGTCTTTACCCCCATTGTCTTTTCTTGTTTCTTTTGGCATAAATTAATTGATTATAGAGGCATGGGTTTATTTCTGAACTCTATTCTGTTGAATTGATCTATGTGTCTGCTTTTATACCAGGACCATGCTGTTTTGATTACTATAGCTTTGTAGTATAGTTTGATACCAGTAATTGTGATACTTCCAATTTTGTTCTTCTTTCTCAAGATTGCTGTGGCTATTTGGTGTCTTTTATCATTTCATTTAAATTTTAAGATTATTTGTTCTAGTTCTGTGAAAAATGCCTTTGTTAGTTTGATAGTGATTGCATTGAATCCATAGGTTGCTTTGAATTGTATGGATATTTTAATGATGTTATTTTTTTCTGTCCATGAGCATGGTATGTGCTTACATTTATTTGTAGCTTCTTCAGTTTCTTTTTTCAATGTCCTATAATTATCCAAGTATAAGACTTTTACCTTTTTGGTTAAATTTATTTCTAGTATTTTTGCTTTACTCTCAGTGTAATTATAAATGGGATTGTTTTCTTCATTTGTCTTTCTGATAATTCATTATTGGAGTATAAAAATGCAACTGATCTTTTTTTTTTTTTTTTTGAGGGCAGTGTCACTGGCCCTCATATGTGGGACCTGAACCGGGGCCGCTGGCATCCCAAGCCAGCTCTTAACCACCGCGCCCCTTGGCCGGCCCAGCAACTGATTTTTAACTATTAATTTTTCAATTTGTTATTTCACTGAACTCATTTATCAATTCTAATAGTTATGTGGTGGAATGTTTAGGGTTCTTAATATATAGTATCATGTCATTTGCAAATAATCACAGTTTTACTTCTTCCTTTCCAATTTGGATGCAGTTTATTTGTTTTTCTTGTCAGATTGCTGTGGTTATAAACTCCAACACTATCATGAATAAAAGTTGGAAAGTGGATATCCCTTTATTGTTTTTGATCTTATGGAAGATGTTTTTAGCTTTTCACCACTGTGTATGATATTAGCTGTGGATTTGTCATATATGGCCTTTATTATGTTGAGGTATGTTTCCTCTATTCCCACTTTGCTGAAAGTTTTTATCATAAATGGTGCTGAATTTTATCAAATGCTTTTTATGCAAATATTGATTGATCATATAATTTTTATCTTTCATTTTGTGTATGTGGTGTGTCACATTAATTGATTTGCAGATATTGAACCAACCCCAGGAATTATACTTGATCATAGTGTATGATCTTTTTACTGTATTGCTAAATTTAATTGCTTATATTTTGTTGAGGATATCTACATCTAAATTCATCAGGAATATTGGCCTATAATTTTCTTTTGTTGTGATGTCTTTTTCTGGTTTTGAAATCAGGGTAATGGTAGCCTCGTAAAATGAGCTTGGGAGCTCTCCCTTTTCTTTAATTTTTGGGAATAGTTTGAGAAGAATAAATGTTACTTCTTAGAATGTATAGTAAAATTTACCTGTAATGCCATCCGGCCCAGGATTTTGGTTTGTCGGAAGCTTGTCAATTACCAATTCAATTTCATTAGTAGTAACCAGCCTGTTTGGATTTTCTGTTTCTTCTTGATTCAGTATTGGAAGATTCTGTTTCCAAAAATTTATCCATTTCTTCCAAATTGTCCAATTATTGGCATAGAATTGCTTGTACTAGTTTCTTAGATATATATAATTTCTGTGGTATCCGTCATCACTTCTCTTTTTTCATTTCTTGATGAGCATCGTTAAGGTTTTATCAATTTTGTTTATTTTTTCAAAGAGCAGTCTCTTGCTTTCATTGATATTTTATATTGGCTTTTTAGACTAGTCTATTTCCACTCTGGTTTACCCACTACTCACTTTGCTGTTGTTTTTTTTTTCCCCTCATTCCTTTAGGTATAAAGTTTGATTGTTCATTTGAGATTTTTCTTGTTTCTTGAGGTAGGCCTATATTGCTATGAATTTCCCTTTTAGAACTGCTTTCACTATGTCCCACAGATTTTGGTTGGTTGTCTTTTCCTTTTCATTTGTCTCACGGTATTTTTTGATTTGTTTTTTGACTTCATTGTTAATACTGTTTAGTAGCATGTTATTTGGCCTCCATGTTTTTGTGTGTTTCTCAGTTTATTTTTTTTTTGTAATTGATTTCTATTTGGAGATGTTTGATATGACTTCAATCTTCTGAAATTTATTGAGGCTTGTTTTATGGTCTAATATGTGGCCTGTCTTCATTTTTTTTAACTAAAGTTTATTGGGATGACAACTGTTAGTAAAGTTACATAGGTTTCATGTGTACAGTTCTGTAATACATCTGTCTCAGAAAGTGTTGCATATACACTTGAAAAGGATGTATATTCTTCTGTTTTGGGGTAAAATGCTCTAAAAATACCATTTAAATCCACGTGGACTAATGTGTCAGTGGAGGTTGCTGTTTCCTTTTTGGCATGTTAAAATTTCCTACAATAACTGTATTACTGCCAATTTTTCCTTTTTTGTCAGTTAATTTTGTTTTTATGTATTTAAATGCTCTAACATTAGGTGAATAAATGTTTACATAGGTCATATATTTTTGTTGGGTTGATCCCTTTATCATTATGAAATGTCCTTCTTTTTCTCTTATTATAGCCTTTGTTTTAAAGTTTATTTTTTCTTATATAAATATTGTTACCCAAGCTTTTATTTTTGTTTCCATTTCCATGAAATATCTTCTTCCATCCTTTTACTTTAAGTATATGTGTGTCTTTCTATCTTAAGTGGGTCTCTTGTAGACATTATATGTATGGGTCTTGTTTTCTTATCCATTCTGCTACCCTATGTCTTTTGATTGGAGCATTTAATCCATTTACATTTTATTTATGTATTTATTATTTATTTTCATTAAGTTTATTGGAGCAACAATGGTTAGTAAAATTGCATAGGTTTCAAGTGTACAATTCTATAATACATCATCTATATATCACATTGTGTGCTCACTACCCAAAGTCAGTTCTCCTTAGTCACCATATATTTGACCCCCTTTACCCTCTTATGGATGCATATATGCCCTCAAGTAGCATTTTGGATTTCTTCAGATAAATACCCAGAAATAGGATTACTGGGTCCTTCTTTGTCTCTTGTTATAGCATTTGTTTTAAAGTCTATTTTGTCTGGTATAAGTATTACTACCCTAGGTTTTTTTTTTTTGTTTGTTTGTTTGTTTGTTTACCTTTTCATGAAATATCTTTTTACTTTCAGTCTCTGTGTCTCTTTTGATTTGAAGTGAGTCTCTTACAGGCAACATATGTAAAGGTCTTGTATTCTTTTCCATTCAGCCAACCTATGTTTTTGGATTGGAGCAATTAACTCATTTACATTCAAAGCAATTGTTGATAGATATGTAGTTAATCCCACTTTATTATTCATGTTTTTTACCATTTTAACTTTTTCTTTTTTTTCTTTCTTATCTTAAAGAAGTAACCCTAGCATTGCTTGTAATACTGGTTTGGTGGTGATTAACTCCTAGGCTTTTTTCTGGGAAGCTCTTTATCTCTCCTTCAATTTTTGAATGATAACCTTGCTGGTTAGAGTAGTCTTGATTGTAGGTCCTAGATTTCATCACATTGAATATTTCGTGCCACTCCCTTCTGGCATGCAAAGTTTCTGTTGGGAAATCAGCTGATTGTCTTATGTGGGCTCCTTTGTAGGTAACTAATGGATTTTCTCTTGCTGCTTTTAAGATTCTTTCTTTGTCTTTAAGCTCAATTATGATGTATCTTGGTGTGGACCTTTTTGGGTTCATCTTGTTTGGGACTCTGTGTGCTTCTTGGGATTATATATCTAGTTCCATCATGGGTTAGGGAAGTTTTTCATCATTATTTCTCCAACTGGGTTTTGAATTCCTTGCTCTCTTTTGTCTTCTTCTGGTACCCCTATGGTGTGTTAGTACACTTGATGTTATCTCAGAGGTCCCTTAAACTATTCTCATTTTTTTTGTATTCTCTCTTCTTTTTGCTGTTCTGATTGGGTGTTTTATGCTACTTTATCTTTCAAATAGCTGATTCTATCCTCTGCTTCATCTAATTTATTGTTGATTCCCTCTGATGTATTCTTCATTTTAGTTATTGTACACTTTATTCCTGATTGGTTCTTTTTTATATCTCCTATCTCTTTGTTGAAATTCTCCCTGAGATCATTGAGCACCTCCTTATAGACATTGGTTTGAACTCTGCCTCCCCTGGTAGATTGCTTTTCTTAATTATGTTTAGTCTTTTACTGGAACTTTGTTCTGTTCTTTTATTTGGGACATTTTTCTTTGTATCCCCATTTTGGGTTTCTCCCTGTATTTGTTTTTATGTATTAGGAAGGGCTGTTATGCTTCCCAGTCTTAGTAGAATGGCCTTATTTAGTAGGTGTCCTGTGGTGCTCAGTGGCACTCTCTCCCTTGTCATATGAGCCAAGTGCTCCAGTTGTGTCCCTTGTATGGATTGTATGTGTTTTCCTGTTGAGTTGAGTCTTGGTTGCTGTTTGCATGTTAATGGGTTGATTGGTTATGAAGATTGGTCATGACTACAGTGGAAAGCTATTGTGCAGGGGCTGACCCTGTGAAGCAGGATTCACTTTAGCAGGGTTTTGGTGCTGGCCTTTTGGTGTGTCATACTTAGAGGTACTCAGGTGATGCTACAGCTTGGTCCTAAGCTGGCCACTAGGCATGCCAGCCGCAGAGCCGCCTGGGAGGGATGCCACTACAGACCAAATTCTGCTGCAGCCTGTGCTCTGTCTTGCGCCACCTGAGAAGAGCCAAAAGCAATCCTCCACATGCCCTGAGATTCGGGGTGCTTCCAGAGGCCAAGCCATTAAACTGGGCCAGGTTTTGCTATTGCCAAGCTTAGAGCAAGAGGTACAGGACACACCAAAACCAGATGTAGTTTTTGTATTGTGAACCTTTAAGAGATTTTAGGAAATTCTGTAGCATGAGTCAAGACAGGCCATTTGTAAGGAAAAGCCACTGGAAGCAGCGTGGGTTGTTCTGAAATTTGGGTGAGGCAGTGTCTCAGAGAATCACAGGGTGAGGCAAATTAATGGTGTTAGCCAGTTTGGTGGCAACTCAGCTGCCTGTATCTGCATGATGCAAGTTGGGAGTGTTCAACAAAGAAACAATGGCTTTCACTAGCTCCTCCTACTGGGAGAAAGCTGCCCCTTCAGTGCTTGTTCTAAAGCCAGACCTCCCCTTATGTCCCTGGCACCTTTCAAGCTGAAGCTCAGAATGTGTAAGTCTGTCAGCAAGTAAGTTCATTGCAGGCCCTTTAAGAGGAATGCCTGGGACTTCAGCTGCCTTCGTCTGACTCAGCCATCTCTGCTGGTTTTCACAGCCAGAAGTTATGGGGACTTCTCTCCCTGGTACTGGAACCCTAGGCTGTGGTGCCTGGTGTGTGGCTGTGACCTCTCGTTCCTTCAGTATGTGTGTGTGTGTGTGTGTGTGTGTGTGTGTGTGTGTGTGTGTGTGTGTGTGGAGGCTGAGATATCCCTCCAGATTTTTAATGGTTACACACATGTGCGGGACCAACCTGTTCTGCATCTCTGACTCTCCTTTCAGCCTTGAGGTGTCTTCCTGTGTACGTCTTTAGTTTTAGGGCTTCTGTTCAGCTAGGCTTCAGATGATTCTCAATGATGGTTGTTCTGTAGTTTAGTTGTAATTTTGATATAATATGAGATGAGGCAAGCACGGCATTTAGCTACTCTACCATTTTGACTGGGAAAAATGTTGGTTCTTTTAAAAGTCATTGAGTCCCCACAACTTGTCAAGCATATACTGGCCACCCTCACTCCTTAACTAAATCAACAATGGTCATTTGGCTTTGGGTTTGGGATCCTTTTATATTGAGGAAGGGGAGGTAGGAAAGTTGAGTTTGTCAAGAGTGTCCCTAACATTTCTCAGTATCATTTATAATCATTCTTATTTAAAAAGAGATACTAGTTTGATTTAAGAGTCTCAATTTCAATTAATACTATTTTTCACCCCCTCTACCACATTACAAATACCTAAAAGCTATCCAGATGGTAGTTAGAGAGTAAGTGTGGCACAAATTCTTTCCCTTTTTTGACTGTGATGTCAATCTCCCACTACTGCACTCAAGCAAAATGCTGAAGGCCCTCTCTGCTGGTAGTCTTAATGGTAGAATTTAACAATCCAGTCTGCTGTCTTGGTGTTTTCTAGTTGCTTAAAGCAGTTGTCAGCAGCGCATTTGGCAACCTGGTAGGAAAGGTTAATTAGCAGGGAAAGTTGAAGAGTGCTACCCAGAGGGAGCAGGAGTTCTGAGCCCACTGGGAGCCTGGAAGACAAACAAAGAATTTGGGAAGTATTTATTTTCTCTGTTGGGGAATCTTTTTCTCCACAAGACTTGAGTTCAAACAGGGGCCAGCACCTTGTTGCCACCACATGAGAGACACAGAATCAAAGTGACCTGAAAATGAATGTTGGTTAGAACAGGGATCAGAAATTTGACTTGCAGTCAGAAAGCCAAAAAGGTTATTTTGCTTTTCTCAGTGAAAGGCTATTGATTGTTGCAAATAAGAGCTTGCTGTTCCCTGAAGTTTAAGTTTATTCAATCTTTTGCCCTTTGAGAACTCCTTGTTGTTAAGAACTGCTATGGGATTTAGCACTTGTTTAATATAAAATGAATTATTTGTGATCAGCCATGACTACTCTCACAGGCTATAAGTCTGCTGTCAAGGTGATATTGAAGAACACTTTACATAATGTAGATTTTACTGAATGATCATCTTTAAAGGGATCTTAGCACCACACATCCTGGCATTCTCATCACCGTGTCTTACCTTCAAAATTGATGGATTGGGTACTGGAACAGCAGACTCTAAAAATGTCCTACTACTCTACAAGAAGATACCATGGTTATTTTAAGCTGGAAAAATGGAAAAGCAGTACCAGGAAACTAATGTCTTCTAAACAGGCAGTACCAATTAGGTTTGCAATCATTAATACACATACTAATGTGATCAGAGAAGAGGACTAATCATGCTCAGTTCTTGTATCTACAATCTCTTTAGCAAAAGTCTGGACATTCATAACATAACCTAAGATCCACAGAAGCTGTTTGTAATTTAGACTTCTTTGTTTCTAGCTGATAGGATGACAATTTTTCTGAAATGATATGTTTTATTTTTAAGTTTGCAAAAGTAATGCTTAGTGATAAATATCATTAATATTTTTAAAACTATTTTTAGAGTATTTTTTCAGTTTACAACAAAATTGAGAGGCAAGTATAGAGATTTTCCATATACCTCCTACCCCATTTGTAGCCACCCCCATTACTAATGTCATTCACCAAAATGATACTTTTTTTTTTATCAAGGATGAACCTACATTGACACATTGACACATTAACACATTATTATCACGTAAAGTCTAGAATTTACCTAAGAGTTCACTTTTAGTGTTGTACATCATATGGGTTTGGACAAATGTATGACATATTCCATCATTATAATATTATGCAGAGTATTTTTACCACACTAAAGATCCTCTGTGCTCTGACTATTTTATCCCTCCCCCCTCATCCAAACCCTGGCAGCCACTGACCTTTTTATTGTCTTCATAGTTTTTACTTTTCCAGAATGTCGTATAGTTGGAACCATGCTATATGCAGGTTTTTATTTATTTTTTATTATTTATTATTTAGCTGAGCCATCCTGCCACCTGTTGACAGCTCAGCTTGAACTGGGCATCAAACTGCTGTTGCTCAGAGCTCAGCTCACACTCTTGAGCGAGCTCTTGCTATATGCAGACTTCTAAAATTGGTTTCTTTCACTTAGTAATATACATTTAAAGTTCCTTTATGTCTTCTGGCTTGATAGCTCATTTCTTTTTATTTATTTGTTTATTATTATTATTTTTTTTATTTTCAAGAGCAGTGTCACTGGCCCTCATATGTGGGACCTGAACTGAGGCCACTGGCTTCCCAAGCCAGCGCTTAACCACCACGCCACTCAGCCGGCCTGATAACTCATTTCTTTTTAACATAAAAAAATATTCTATTGTCTGGATGTACCACAACTTATTTATTCATTCACCTACTGAAGAACATCTTCATTGTTTCCAAGTTTTGAAAAGTATGAATAAAGATGTTATAAACATCCTTATGCAAGTTTTTGTGTGAACATATTTTCAACCCCTCTATGTAATATAAAATATATACATAACCATACATAATAAAATACATTTTTGCTATTATTTTGAACAAACTGTTGTTTGTTAGATCAATTCAGTATAAGAAAAAAAATTCTTTATTTTACTCACTTATTTCTTCTTTGAAGATCTTCCCTTTTTTATGTGGATTTGAGTTTCTGACCTCTATTATTTACCTTCTCTCTAAATAATTTATTTCAACATTTCTTATAAGATAGTTAAGTTTACTAATAACAAATTTCCTCAATTTTTGTTTGTCTGGGAAAATCTTTACTTTTTCTTAATTTTTGAAGGAAAATTTCAGAGTACAGAATTCTGTGTTGGTGCTTCTTTCCTCTCAACAGTTTAAACATTTTTTCCATTCCCTTTTGCTTGTATATTTTGAGTAAAAATCAGATGCAATTCTTATTTTTGTTCCTCTATAGGTAAAGTGTTTTTTGTTCTCTGGATTTTTTTTTTTTTTTAAGATTTTTATTGGGGAATTGGGGGAGGAGAACAGACAAGTTGTTGTCCTTTTGCTCTTCGTCTAGTTGTGGAGGACATTGCTTCACTGGCCCATGTTGGTATCATCATTGCACTCTCTAACTTATGGCAGCCCACTGCAGCAGGAGCTGCAGCTATGCTGTCTCCGGGGACTCACAGCAGCCCAGCTCCATGTGGAGCTGTTGTTCACTATTTTAGCTGTAGATGGCAGTGTCACTGGCCCTTATATGTAGGATCTGAACCAGGGCCACCAGCTTCCGAAGCCAGCTCTTAACCAATGCGGCACTCAGCCAGCCCCTCCTCTGGATTTTTAAAGAACTTTTTCTTATCTTTGATTTTCTGTATTTTGTAAATGAAATGCCGAAGTGTAGTTTTTGTTTCTTGGGGTTTCTTTTCCTTTTTAAAAAACTTTATTTATTTATTGATTCATTGGTTTTTAAATTTATCCCATTTGGTGTTTTTTGAGCTTCCTAAATCTGTGGTTTGGCATCTGACATTAATTTTGGAAAATTCCTCTCAGACATTATTGTTTCAAATATCACTTCTGTTCCTTTCTGTCGTTCTGCTCTTTCTAGTATTCCCATTATACTTATGTTACACCTTTTATAGTTGTCCCACATTTCTTGGATGTTTAGTTCTGTTATTTTTTTCTTCAATCTTCATTCTCTTTGCTTTTCCATTTTTAGGAATTCTATTGGTATACTCTCTAAGTCAGAGAATCGTTCCTTGGATATTTTTAGTCTACTAGTAAGCTCATCAAAGATGTTCTTCACTTGTCTTAGTTTTGTCTCTGCATTTATTTTTGGTTCTTTCTTACGATATTTGTCTCTTTGCTTACATTACCTACCTGTTCTGGCATGCCATATATTTTATCCATTAGAGCCCTTAGCATATTAATCATAGTTGTTTTAAATTATCAGTCTGGTAATTCCAAAATCCCTCTTATGTCTGTTTCTGGTGCTTACTTTGTGTCTTCAAATTTTTTTATTTTTTTTTTGCCTTTTGGTATGTGTTGTAATTTTACCTTGATAGCTGAACATGTTGTACTGGGTAAAATTAACTTCTGTAAATAGGAATTTAGTAACATGATGGTGAGATGGGAAAGTGGTAGGGGAAGCATTTTATAGTGCTATAATTAAGTCTCAGTCTTTGAGCCTATGCCACTGGACTTGAATTTCACAAATAGTTTCTCAGTGTTTTCTCCACCTTTAAGTAGGTCAGGATGGCTAGAACAGCTTGGAGTTGGGTATTCTGCTGGGGACCGACAGCATCTCAGTGTCTGACAAGGCCACATTGAAATAAAGATCCATGCTCAGTACTGGATGTCTGGGGTACTGCCTTATGGTTGGTCATGTAATATCTCCTGTCTCTATGAACCCATGTGCCTTTCCTCCACATCAGATCTTATAGGAGACAGTACTTTCACTGCATTTATGGCAAGTCCCTGTGGTGTCCCAATGAGAGCTGGCTGTGTAAGTCAATGATGGGCACGATCTCCAAGAGAGGAGACAACCCAAGCCAGGCTACAGCCCCCTTTGGGACCCCAGGACTGAGAAATAGGGGACTCAAGCCCCTTGGAAACTGAGGCTCAGGCCTCTGGTCATATAGGCAAAAAGCCTGTCTGTGAGAAACTCACAGTGTCTGTGAGAAGCTGGTGATGTCATCCGACCTTGAGCTTACTTGCCTATGCAGCTGTGAAAGGTTTCCTTGGAGACCAGGAGACCAAGGTCATGAGAGTTCTGGTAAGAGACAACTTACTGACCATAAGGTATTTTAATTAATAGCCTTGTTTTAACTTTTTGCTTTGTACATTGCTGTAGCAACAAATACTGAAGCTTTGACTGAGAAACAGATGTTACCCTCTATTGCAATAATATGCAGCTCTTCGTAGGATAGGAAAAGTTTGAGACTCCTTTGCTACTAAGTATTATAATCACATAAAAATAGACTTTAGATGGGTTTTTGCCCTAAACTCAGCCACTGCTAGACTCTTGGCAATAGCTCAAGTATGCGCCCTGTAAGGTAGGCATGGTAACCACTCTTTAGATGATAAGTAAATCCTTGACATAGAATAGGCCATAGTGTACCCTGGAAAGATACAATTACAAAAAAGTAGAGACTGTTAAAGTCCTGAGTAAGAGAAAATGTCATGATCATGTGAAACATAACTTGTAATTGAGATAATGGTCAAAAGCCCCTATAAAAGGGGACAGGCTTTTAACAATAAAGTATGACACTCCTGTGAACCTCTTGCCGGTGTCTCTACCTTTCTTTTTCCTCTCCGATGCTGTCCCACCCAAGGGAATCCCTGGTCCTTGCGGGGGCTGGCTCCCCGCAGTATTCCCCTTCCCCATGCCAATTAGGCTATGGCAATAACCCAGGCAGGTTAGGCTTTGGTTAACTGATTTCCTCTGAGGGCAGAACGTTTTACGAAGAAAACAGTGCACTAGTATATTACAAATGGTTTATTTGCCCCTCTCCCAACTGGCACTCCAAGGAGACTTTTCTCTGCTATTTACTAAGGGAAACTGGTCAAACTTCTGGACGTAAATCTTACAATATTTTGAGGCGCCCCCGGCCCCATTAATATTTTCTCCTGGAGATTTTAACTCTCAGAGTTGTCTAAACTGAGTCTTCAGTAATTCATCAATTACAACCTGGTTTTCCTACCCCCTATACTGGTTCCTATGGCAGTTTCCACTCATGAGTTCCTGCTCTAGGAAGCTGCAACACCCTGCAATTTTGCCTTTCTGTCCCTTCAGTTGGGGCAACAATTTACTCTGTGTTCTCCCCTCTCATGGATTGAAGAAGAGGTGTTGATCTTTCATTCTGTTCAGCTTTTTACTTTTTAAGACGATGTGGTGATTTCCATGCTCCTTAGATGCACATCTGGACTGAACTATTTTTTGAACCCATAAAGTATAACATCATTAACATTTTGAAAATATATTTCCTTTACTAAGCTTTTCTTAATATTTGATGTTATTTTACCAGACTAGTATATTTTCAGATGGGAATGTTCCATTTTGATCTACTGGTGAGTACATTTGTAATTTAAAAAACAATTTAAGCCATTTCTATAGTCATACAATTTAGGTTTCCATCTTGCGTAAGACGATAAATTTTATCCCTATTATTTTCCTTACACCTGCAAATTCTTCATTTTCATTTACAGAGTATAGGATTTATACCCAGATCATGATTATAAAATTAATAATTTGATATAATCTGTTTTCTTTTCTAGAATAATGTCTGATATTTGCATTAAGTGTTAATATCATATTAGAAATGATAATTTAGACTTAAAGATGTTTATTCACTTTTACTGTTCACTTTTCATCTTATATAACTTTCTCTCTTTTTTGCTCTTTAGTATTTTCTCTGTTAGTCAGCTGGAGCACATATTCAATTAACTGCTTTGGGAGAGATGTGTGGGTGGTATGCTTTCTGAGTCCTTGCACGTGTGAGAATGTCTTTCTGCTGCCTTGTTACAGGAACCAGTGGGTACAGTAGTCTTGCATCAAACCCTTTTTGCTCTCAGCTCTATGGATAATTACTATCTCATGCAGTGCTCCAGAGAAAATGAAGAACAGCCTGTTTTTGGTGTTAATAGTAATTCTAATTTTTTGCCTGTCAATGCTTTTAACATTTTATGTGTATTCTTAAAAAATAAACTAACACGTTATTGTTCTTTTTAGTTTCATGAATCTTTTTCTTCATTATATCTGTAACCCAATACTTTTTTTTTTGTCTCAGGAAAGTTTTCTTCTACTTTATTCTTAACTATGACCTTTGTGCCATATGATCTGTTATTTCTTCATGAGGTTATTATTTTGCACATATTGGTCGACTGAATCAGTACTTTATTTTTTTATTTTTTATTTATTTTAAAGATTTTATTGGGGAATTGGGGAAGGGGAGCAGACAAGTTGCTGTCCTTTTGTTCTTCAGTCTAGTTGTGGAGGACGTTGCTTCACTGGCCCATGTTGGTATCATCATTGCGCTCTTCCCGGCCGAGGCAGATCCGTCGCAGGCCTCTGGATGGTTACTCACCGCGGCTATTGGCAACTCACACTGGCTGCCAGCCACTCACGCTGGCTGCCGGCCACTCACTGTAGCCTATGGCAGCCTACACCATCGCCGGGGTTTGCACAGCCCAGCTCCAGGTGGAGCCATTGTTAGCTGTGGAGGGCAGTGTCACTGGCCCTCATATGTGGGATCCGAACCAGGGTCGCTGGCATCCCAAAACCAGCTCTTAACCAATGCGCCACTCGGCCGGCCCTGAATCAGTACTTTAGATCTTACGGTTGTCATTGCTTTATGTATTAGTTTTGGAAATATTTCTTTTTTTAGATTTTTTTTTTAATTGGGAAATTGGGGAGGGAAACAGTGTTGGGGAACTGGGGAAGGGGAGCAGACAAGTTGCTGTCCTTTTTTTTGTTCTTCAGTCTAGTTGTGGAGGACATTGCTTCACTGGCCCATGTTGGTATCATCACTGCACTCTTCTTGGGTGAGACAGATCGGTCGCCAGCCTCTGGACGGCTGCTCACAGTGGCTCTTGACAGCTCACACCAGCTACCAGCTGCTCGCGCTGGCTGCCAGCCACTCACTATAGCCTATGGCAGCCCACTGCAGCAAGGGCTGCAGCTATGCCATCCAGGGGACTCACAGCATCCCAGCTCCAGGGGGAGATGTTGTTCACCATCTTAGCTGTAGAGGGCAGTGTCACTGGCCCTTATATGTGGGATCCGAACCGGGGCTGCTGGCATCCCAAGCCAGCACTTAACCAATGCGCCACTCGGCCGGCCCTAGTTTTGGAAATATTTCTTAAGTTAACCTTCTGCTTCACTAACTTGATTTTCTTTAGTATTAATCCTGTTTTTTTCTGACCCCATATTAGAATTTAGTAATCATTCAAAATAGACTTCTGTGTTCTAGCTTTTTGCCCCCCCCCAATAAATCCTTTGCTTATTCTTATAGAGAGGAAGGGGCATAGTTACCCAGTATTAACTCACAGCAAAGTAGAAGTTGGGAAGTTCTGTCAGCTATTGTTTCAAGTGACTGCCTGAAAACTTTATATCTAGGTGAAGGAGATTATATTTACTGTAAAATTACAATAACTGTTCAGAGAGCCCAGAGTCTTGGGAGAAAGGTGAAGCAGCTAAGGCTATAGGCAGATTCATCAGGAAGCCCTTCATCTGTTCAGAAACATTACTTCTTTTTTCATTTCTGTTATGATGTGGCTACCTACTCAAGAACAAGCTGAAGTACTTTTTATCCTCTGTCAATCTTAGGTACCTGGGCCAGAGCCCAGCCTGCAGTGTTGCCCTAAGCTTTGTTTGTGGTAGCCCCATGAGTAGGGATGATTGATTTAGCAAATAAAAATATAGCACAGTCAGATAAATTTGATTTTCAGATAAACAATGGATTTTGGTTTTGTATATGTTACAAATATTGCGTGAGAAATAGTTATACCAAAAAAACCACAAAAGACACCAAAAAGAAATCTGTTGTTTACCTGAAAGTAAAATTTAACTAGGCACCCTGTATTTTATCTGGCAATTCTACCCATACACTACAGTTTGCTTTTGCCCTTTTTAAGGTAAAAAGATTTTAGAAGGGAGCTCTTTAACCCTCCATCTAATTCTTAAGGATGGTATTCTTTCATAGAACTGCATCATATTGCCCTCTAGGTCTTCCTTCACTCAGGTCCTATCTGCATTCTACCTGGTGGAAATCCCTTGATATTTCATGTCAATATCAGATATAACATATAGGTTCCAGAACTGAACTGATGCTGGTTTCCCAATATTTTTATATTTCAATGATAATTTCTGTAGAATTCTGTAGGTGTGAGTGTGTGTATGTGTATATATACATGAGGTAAGGAGAAGATTTTGATAGATAAAAGGAAAATTAAATGTCTATGCTTACACTGTGATTATACTAAGAAGTTATGTCACATCTGACTCAACTTTCTAGAACTCTTGTGCCTAGCTGTGTAGTGCCCCATTAAAAAGTTAGACAGTGCCCTATTAAAAAATTAAAATGGACCGGAGGAGTTATATAGTTGGATAAACTGTGCCGTCTTAAGCTGTAACTGATGTAATAGACTGAGAAGACTGGGTTTCCCCAAACTATCCTCTTAGAGATTTGTTTTCCCATTCCCTCTCTATTCTCTGTTTACTACCTTACCACTTGAGTTCATCTACCCCTCTCAGAAGTTAATAAACCAAAAGAAGATAAATGCTCCATGGGAAACTATCAATAGAAAATAACCATACTAACATTTATTGAATATTTAAAATATAACAGGCACCAAGTTAAGTGTTTTATATACATTACCTAATTTACTCCTTCCTACACTCAATAGAATGGTTATTAACCCTCCTTTTCCAGGCAAGGAAACACATAACCAGAGAGGTTAACAGACTTGTCATAAGCCACACAGTAAGATTTGAGCACACTTTTTCTACTCTACCATATCATTCCAGAGTTCCTTATTCTCAATCATCCCTTTTAGAAACAGTTGGGATTTTGTTTGGGTCTGCTCATTAATTCTTTTCTTCTTCAATTTCTCATAGAGAAATAACTGTGGGTTTAGGTATTAGTATATGCTACTGATTTTTATTATCAGTATCATCATGCATGTTGCCCTCACAATCATACACAGATAGTCATCAAAGGCAACTTTCTCTTCCTATAGTTATTAAGGTGGTGTTCCTATCTGCAGAGGTTGTTTTATCTATCCACCAACTCACAGAGCATCAAATGAAAATTTGTGACCTAGAAAAAGTACTAAAATATGGAATACAAAGGGAACATAAAGCTAGAATATATTGAGGAACCAGTTCCCAAAACAAAATGGATCAAAGGAAAATCCCTAGTACTTGCTCTTAATTGTGTTGCTTATTTACTTTGTGCAGTGGTGGCTCATATTAATTACAGGTGATCCCCCACAATTTTCATGACATTTATCAATGGTCTACATTGTCTCCAGCTATTTCCACTGAAAGTAATGACTTTACAAAGCCATCTCTGTGTGCACTATGTAGTGTTACTATCACATTAGCTTGTAATGAGATAAAGTATTTAACTCACATTACTACAGTGCATTCGAGTGCATTTGTTTGATGCAAATTTCTGACCATACCTTCTGTTCATTATTAAAATGAAGGGTCATAAGTGTACTGCATAGAACCAATGAATATCACATAAATGTCCTTACCAAATCATTTGACTTTTGATACTTCTTGCTGGGCCACTCCATAGTTAGAAACTCATATGAACAAATATAGGCATATATGTGATTGTTTTGTGAAGAAGACAAAGCTTCAGAGAAGAAGGTACAAGAATGAGAAATAAACAATTACTAATTGAGTGCTTACTATGTGCTTAATGCTTTCCATGTATTATTAATGCCCAAACAACCCTATGAATCACCTTCCCTTGCTCTCTTTTTATAAATCCAGGAATGGAAAATCAGAGAAGCTACATAATTTGCTGAATGTAATGCAGCCCATCACAGCATTATCTATCTCAGAGCTAATCTATCTCTAGAGTTCCAAGTTTTTCCACTTGAACCACAAACAACCTCTATTTCACTATCTATAACTCTTTTTTCCTCAAAAGTAAACTTCCAGCTTCATATATGAATATTTAGTGTCTTACATTCATATTAATCATTGTTAATTTTAATTTAAAAATATTTATTGGATTAGCTGACTCTGATATAGATATATTAATAAATATAAAAGAACCATTTTCTACAATTCACTGTTTGCATAGTTAAGCAAAAGTCAAACGGAAATATATCTAACAAGCGAAGTTTGTTACATTTTATAAACGCTAAGTTATTTAGACCCAAATTTGGGTCATCAGTAATTGAGATTCAACTGGGCTAGATCAAAACTCAACCATACACATATGAAAATACCCAAGGGAAGAGAAGCCACAAAGAGTGTAAATAAAGGACAGAGGAAAAGCTCAGATTATTTTTTTGTTCTATAATTGTGGTCAAAATTATTTCTCCTGTGGTTAAAAGAAGAAAGGTTCACAGTGTTTTCTGTTTAAAAAAAAAAAAAAAAAAAAAGGAGACCACAAGAGACTGAGATGAGAAGATGCCCATTTCTAAAACTCAAATTAACTTTCTCAGAAATTAGAGTCCTTGTCTCATTGGGAGGTTGAGATCATGTAGTTTAACCTCAAAGCTGCTGTAATAAAAGTGCTACAAACATATATTTGGCGAGACATAAAAGCAAAAAAAAAAAAAAATGCGACTTTAGGAGAAATGATTAGGCTACAAGCGAACCTGAGAGAAGTTCATAAAGTTTTGTTTTCTAATTAATATTTCATTTTTTTTTGTTGTTGTTTGCTTTTCTTTGCTGGTTTTTACTTCCAAGAATCAGGCTATTTCCAAGAGATAAATATTGCACATAGAATAGGATTTTAAAACAACAGACATGAAATATTTGTAATAGGAAGCAATATCACTTAGTCAATAATAAAACCTCATAGTATCTTTCACCTAAAGAAGTCTTTAAACTCTCAAATAATAATAGCAGCTAATATTTATCAAGCACTTATAATGGGTCTGGCCCAGTGCAAAGTGTTTTACATGGCCCGCGTACAGTGGACTAGCCACCGTTTTAGGATTCATGGGAAGACAAAATTCTTCTCTTTAAGAGCAGCTGATTAAGAAAGGGTGGCCAATGCAGCTGGGGCTAGGAGCCCCTGTCAGCAGGTGAAGTAGCACAGTGTCAACATCTGCCATAGCAGCCTGGTGTTTGTGCAACTAGGCTTGATAATTGTGAATTGTTCTATTCAAACAGTGGGTATCACAGAGAATCAGAGATAGCATGTGAAACAGAGCCAAACTAGAACTTCTATTCCTATTCATGATTAGGAGCTCTGTTCATGTGTTCATTCACACATTCAACAGGCATTCATTGAGCACCTTCTATGTATCAAGTGATGAAGGTGATGAAGATACAAAGATAAACATGACATAATCCTTTTCCCAAGGTGCTCCCAGGCTATTTAGTGGGAAAGACAGACACTAGATCAATAAGTCCCCAAAACTATTAATGTAAGAATGGAATAGTGCCGTTTTGGACAACATGGATGGATCTTGAGATTATTATGCTAAGTGAAATAACTCAGACAGAAAAAGTTGAGAACCATATGCTTTCACTGATATGTGAGATATAAAACTGAAGGCAATAAAGGAACAAGATAAACAGACAAAGAAATAAGAATTCATAGACATTGACAATGGTTTAGTGGTTACCAGAGGGTAAGGGGTTGGGGGTGGTAGATGAGGGCAAATAGGGTCAAATCTATGGTGATGGAAGGAGAACTGACTCTGGGTGGTGAACACACAATGTGATATATAGATGATGTATTACAGAATTGTACACTTGAAACCTATGTAACTTTACTAACAATTGTAATCCCAATAAACGTTAACTAAAAAATAAAAATAAAAAAAAGAATAGGCAGAAGTATTAGATAGGAATAAAGGATTCACCTTGGCAAGATATGTCTAAGGGAGGATAGAGCTGGGTTGACTAGATAGACAAGAGAGAAAATAATAATTCAGGCAAATGAAATAGCATTAACAAAGCACTTGGGCATAAACCAGCATAGTTTATTTTGGGACCTCTAAATAGGATAAAGAGGGCAGCATAGACTGATTGTGAAGTGATTTATATGTATTTAAAGAGGTTAGATTATTCCTGTAGCAGAATGGCAGTTAATGTAAAACTGAGAGAAATAGAACTATAATCCGACTTATACTCTGGGGAAGTTAATTCTGGTGAAAATGTGGGTAGTGGAATATACAAGGGCATGTGCAAGGTATTGTGATTAATTGCTATATGGATTAGTTAGACATTGAAAGAAAAGTTTGCAAAACTGTCTATACATGAATTATGTAATGAGACATCTTACCTTGATCTACTTTTGAGATCTTAACTATGTTATGTACATGTGTGTGTGAGTGGACTTTTTGTAGTAAATTATTTTCCAGAAATCATTAAGTCTATAATTTCTAGCATTATTTCCCTAAGCAACAATTAGAAAATTGGATTTAATGAATATTTCTTCCATTTGATCTTTTAAACAAGGCATCTCCAGTTTAACTGTGACTAAAATCATTCTGGCTTTTGTATTCCTACTAAATAAAGTAACTGTCTCATTATACTATTGGGTATATCTTTGAAGATGATGCTGTTGACTCACAGTCTGAAGGGCTGAATCTTTGGGTATATTTTTACCCTTGAATTGGTGACAGGCTATACTGACTCACTCCTCCCTTCTGTGCCCAGTGGCAACTTTGTCTGCTGATTTGTTTGCTGTGAGAAATAAACCTGAGTCCTTGGAATTGGAAATTTTTTCAATTCCATTTGAACAGATTCATAAGAGGCAGAAGCCAGGACCTTAGATTCAAAAGCTCTATATTTTAACCCACTGAATTGACTAGTTTAAGCTCAGTCTCACAACTTCTTATTAATATAATGCCTGACTCTTTAAAATGTTTAAGACCAAAACATTTGTATTCATTTTGTATAAATTATCCCACAAATATGTTATGTAAAGGTCTAAGTAACACAAAAGGTCCTGAGCATTGAGATGGAAAGTCTTTAAGACAAGTATTCTGCTGCCCCAACTCTACATTGTACAGTCATAATACCCTTTTCCTAGAACTATATAGATATTTCTAGAACTATCATAGTCTTTACATTTGGCTTTATGCATAGAGAATATAAAATAAAACAAGAAATGAAGCTTTATACCAGGATATTTTAAAGGGTAAACCGCCTACCTCAATATCATCAGCTTTCTCATCTACAAAGTGGAGACATTAAGTACATCTCATAGGAATGCTTTGAATATCAAATGAGATAACAAATACAAGAATACTCAGTGTAAATGGCTCTATCAAGTTAATTGTTTCACAATAGAAGAATGTCCTGGGAAAAAATCATGTGTCTACTTCTTTAAATAAAAAAATTCCTTGAAAGAGGGTTTGGAACATGTGAAGAGAAGGCTAAATAACACATGTTAAATTACATGCAATAGAGGACTTTTTTTTTTTTTTTTTTTTTTTTTGCCGGCAGTGTCACTGGCCCTCATATGTGGGACCCGAACCAGGGCCACTGGCTTCCAAAGCCAGCACTTAACCACTGCGCCACTCTGCCTGCCCTGTAGAGGACTTCTAACAGCATTACCAAAGCATTCCTCCTTTGTATTTGAGGGTAAGGTAAAAATGAAAAGCTCTTTGCCTCATTGTCACCCACTTATACTGGGGGATACACCTGGCTGGAGAAAAAGAACATGTGACCTTTGCCCTACACAGTTTATTAGCATAGAAAAGACACCTGACCTAAGGGCATAGGTCTGGAAAGGCATAAGCATCCTACATGTTCAGCCAAGCCCTATGCTGTATAAGAAAGGGTTGGAACAGTTTCCTCCTAAGTGCATACATTAGAATCGTACAAGTGTTTATATTAAACATGCAGAGTTTCAAGCCCAAATTCTATGTATTCAAAATAGCTGTTGGGCCTGGAGCAGTTATTGAACTTTTCCATGTTTTAGTATCCTCATCTGAAAAATGAAAATAATAATATTACTTGGTATAGTGTTGTTTTAGGATTCTAAAAATTTCTTCCTCTTTGTCTTTTACAAATTATTATCATTTACATAAGATTCTTTATAAGCTATTAAATTTAACAAGTGGAATTAACAAATTTTACCATCATTTATCTCATTTAAATTTGAAAAGTGAAACTTTCCTATTTCATTATTTGCTCCCATACAACAGTGAAACTGTTGGTTTTCTTTCTCTGACTAGGATTTTAAGTCTTAAGTAAAAATCACAGGACCATCTTTAAAAGCGAATTTAAGACAATTCATAGTCATTGCATTTCTCTCACACCTCAGGTCTCCACTGTATTTCTAATAAAGTCAGCCTCTGGATAATCATGAGTCAGGCTGTACAATTTGACCTGTGCAAGGCTGGAATCTATTCCTGAAAAGTAATAGGTAATTTGACCTAATTTAGCTTGAGTCTCTTATGAGGTGAGATGAGATTACCATTAGAGAACAATTATAGAGGGTGATTTGGTGCTTCCGATCTACAGTCAGCTAGAAACTAGAGTTGTATCATCTTACCTGTAAAATTTCCCTGAGGGTGTCCAATAATGATTTTAAATGTTAATTACTACACGTAGTCAATGCCTAATACAATTGAGAGCATTTTGATTTATGACGGATATTAAGAAAGAGAAAGAAAAAAAACTCAGTAGATTTAATGGCTTTAAACATAGGAGGCTTGGGCACAGAAAGAGAACTGCAAAACCCTTCCTTTTCAATAGTCATGTTTATTTCAGCTTAGAAACCTCTCCTTCTTACTGTCAATGATGTCACTGTAGAAACTGACCCAATTCTGTCCAAATTTGTCCAATTTGGTCCATTAAAAATGTGTCTTCTTCAACTTGGCAGCATTGCTAGGCATAGCCAGAGGCAGGGCTGACTCCTATATAATGTTTCAGGAGGTCTAAATCTGGACTAAGTAGAAATATAAAGGCAGAACCGTCAGAACAGCTCTTCCTGGATCTACCTAGCTGAAGACACGTCAAAAAGGATCCAGGGATAGAGAGTGAGAGATTCCAGACTTAGATTCACACCATCCTAAGTCTTGCTCTTTTGATCATATATTTAAATATCAGAGATTTAGTACAGTTTAATGACATGAACCTGAGTATGGTTATCAAGCAAAATATGACTCAATGAAAACTTTGACCTTTATTTGTCCCATATTGTGGTCAATTTCTTAACCTCTCTGAATTTCAGCTTCTGTAAAAATGAGGATCATGGCACTAATTCCTCATACAGTTGTTACAAGCACTAAGTGATTTAAGTAACTAACACAAGGTGAGTGCTCAATGTATGCAAAGAAAACCATTCTTCCTTTAATATGATTGAGGGACCTGGGTTTGGTTTTGCCATTATGTACTCTTGAGCAATATTTTAACCTTAAGGCCTCATTTTCTTCTTCTTCAAAATTAGATGGTGAAGCCACAGCCACATTACTTTTTTTTTTTTTTTTTTTTTTTTTTTACACATTAGTTTTTTGAAGTGTTTTAAAGAACTGTCATATTTCACAAAAATGCCTCAGAGAGTGTGACTGGATTTCTCTTTCAAAATGTATTTTTAAAACTGTAATACAGAAGTATGCATATGTATATGGGTTTTACATCCATATTTTATCATATTGTTGGAACCTAATAATATGTAAATCTTCTACTTTGAACTTCTGAAATTGATTTTGTAATGTCCATCTCAAATAGTGGGGGTTCCTATCAGGTTGCACTTGAAATAAAAGATTCATTTCAGTGCTAAAACATTTTGAATGCCACAGAATCAATGATTTCTGAGGATCTATCCAGCCTATGATTCTAAATGATTGGATTCTTAAATTCAACAGAATAAAAACAAGTGTTCCTGAGCTTTCCCTTGATGTATTAGATGTCTTGGTGTACGGGAGGTATGTGAAAGTCAGTTTCTTTTGCATCTCTACTACATGTAAAGCAAATGCTCCTTTGCATCGATTTGGATGGCTGTTAAGCTATTTAGTTATTAGAATATATGTGACATGGCCTCTGCCCATTTTTAAATTAGATTGTTTATTCTTTTTTGTTGTTGAGTTGTATGAATTCCTTATATATTTTGGATATTAGCCCCTTATTGGAGGTGTTGTTTGTAAAAATCTTCTCCCATTCAGTTGGTTGCCTTTATTTTGTTGATGGTTTCTCTCGCTGTGCAGAGATCTTAGTTTGATATAGTTTCATTCATTTATTTTTAGCTTTTACTTTCCTTGCCTTTGAAGTCAAATTCATAAAATCCTCTTTGAACCCAAGGGCCATAAGTTTAATACCTCTGTTTTCTTTTGTGCAGTTCATTGTTTCGGGCCTTATGTTTAGGTCTTTAATCCACTTTGAGTTAATTTTGGAATATGGTGACAGAGCAGATTAATTTCATTCTTTTACATGTGGCTTTCCAGTTCTCCCAGCACCATTTATTAAAGAAGCTTTCTTTTCTCCATTATATGTTTTTGGCTTCTTTGTCAAAAATTATCTGTTCATATTGATGTGGGTTTATTTCTGTGTTTTTAAATTCTATTCCAGTGATCTGTGTGTCTGTTTTTCTGTCAGTGCCATGCTGTTTTGATTATTGTTGCTTTGTAGTACTAGCTGAAGTCAGGGAGTGTGATACTTCCAGCATTATTTCTTTTTTCCTTAGGATTGCTTAGGCTATTTAGTGTCTTTTGTGGTTCCATACAAATCTGATGATTTTTTGTTCTATTTCTTTAAAAAAATGCCATTGAGATTTTGATGAGGATTATATTCAATCTGTGTATTGCTCTGGGTAATATGGCCATTTTAACTTTGTTGATTCTTCCAGTCCATGAACACTGAATGTCTTTCCATTACTTTGTGTTTTCTTCATTTAAAAAAAAAATGTCTTATAATTTTGTATAGGTCTTTTACATCCTTGGTTAAGTTTATTCCTAGCTATTTTATTCTTTTTGTTGCAATTGCAAAAGGAATTGTTTTTTAAATTTCTTTTTCTGAGATTTCATTGTTAGTGTATAGGAATGCAATGGATTTTTGTACATTGATTTTGTAGCTGGCAATTTTACTGTATTTGTTTATGGTTTCTAATAGCTTTGTCATGGAGTGTTTAGGGTTTTCTATATATATAGCATCATATCTTCTGCAAAAAGTGACAGTTCTCCAAAGAGGATATACAGATAGCCAATAGAGATATGAAAAGATGCTCAACATCAATAATCGTCAGAGAAATACAAATAAAAATCACAATGAGATATTAGAATGGCTATCATCAACAAGACAAATAATCACAAGTTTGGAGAGGGTGTGGAGAAAAAGGAACCCTTATACAATGTTCATGAATGCAGATTTGTGTAGCCACTATGGAAGGCAGTGTGGAGAGTCCTCAAAAAATTAAAAATAGAGTTACCATATGACCAAACAATCCCTCTCTTGGGTATTTACCCCTCAAAATCTGAAAACATTTATCCAAAGATATATGTTCTCTAATGTTCATTGCAGCTTTATTTACATTGGCCAAGACCTGGAAACAACCAAAGTGTCCTTCAATAGATGATTGGATAAAAAAAATGTGGAATACTATTCTGCCATAAGAAAAATGAAATAGTGCCAGTTGTGACAATATGGATGGATCTTGAAATTATACTAAGCAAAATAATTCACACAGAAAAAGTGAAGAACCATAAGATTTCACTGGTATGTGGGATATAAAACTGAAAGCAACAAAGGAAAAAGGCCAACAAATGAAGAAACAAAAACTCATAGACATAGACAATAATTTAGTAGTTACCAGAGGGTAAGGGGGGAGGGGAGGTAGATGAGGGTAAATGGAGTCAAATGTATGGTGATGGAAGAAGAACTGACTCTGGGTGGTGAACATACAATGTATTTACAGAATTGTACACTTGAAACCTATGTAATTTTACTAACCATTGTCACCCCAATAAACTTTAAGTTAAAAAATAGAATATATGTGACATGGCAATTAATACAGCAACACATTCAGAATTAGAAATCTGAGATAAATATAAATTGCAGATGCTCTTTCTTGCATGTTTGATGGCCAGCAGTGGGGAGGCCATCAACAGAGTCTCACACTCTGCCTTGGACTTTGGTCCGACAGTGTCCTGGATCCACTCACAGGGGAAGGTGCTGGGTAAAGGTGAAGTCAAGGAGGACAGAACAGTAGGTCTCTGCCCTCTGCCCGAAGTTGAACTCCACCATACAGTTCTTCACCAGGACATAAAGGTAGAGAGCCTGACCCCTCAAGGCTTCCTTCTGAATTCAAAAAGCAATGCCTATCCATTTCCCATTCTTGGTGAAGGAAAGTTTCACATCATTTCCACATTCTATCCTTGCAAAGCAACCAATCACATCATTCTATGCAAACTTAATTCTGTAGTTTTCAAACTGGCTATTGATGGTCTTCTACCCAGTGCCTCCACAGCCATATGACAAAGATTCTTCACCAAGCTAGGTGCTATATGTGTCCAGGGACCAGTCAATACAGACTACATATGGGTTGGGCTCCATGGATGAAAGGTGCTTCATGGGGATTTCTTCCTTGATCTTAATCTTAAAGCACATGCAGACCCTTATGACCCAATAGTTGGCATAGGCTCCTTCACCTTTACCCAGCACCTTCCCCTGTGAGTGGATCCAGGACACTGTTGGACCAAAGTCCAAGGCAGAGTGTGAGACTCTGTTGATGGCCTGCCCACTGCTGGCCATCAAACATGCAGCCTCCAACACCTCCAAAAGGTGCATCATCCTGCATATCAGTGTTGTCATGAATAAGATGGGGTGATGGGCCTACACTGGCAGTGGACTCTGCTAGCTACTGGGATGTCCTGATCCAGCAAGCCACACAGTGTTTCAACAGCCTCATCCATTGCCACTGGCAAGAAGCGTAACTATAACCTAAACCAGAAATGTTTATGAGTCAGCCCAGAGACAAAAAAATGAGACCATTTGAAGGCTTCCAGCACAAAGCTATTGTCATTTGTTCCACTGATGAGGATCTAAAAGACAAAACAATAAAGTGAACCTAAGGAGGAAGAGAAGGATGGCTCAGATCTTGTGGTCTTGGAAATGAAGGCCAACATCACATTGCCAGACGTTGGGGACTTCCTGGAGGAGGTGATGTTCCTTGATCTGCAGTAGGAGGAAGCAGACAGGGTGGTGAGGCAATACAACAAGGAAGGCTGCAAGGCCTAGCCACCCCCTGAAAAGCACATTGACAACCAAAGCAGTGGCAGTGGCTTCCGAAGCCGAGGGAGTAGTGGTGGCTAGCAGTGGTAAGACAAACGAGTTCCCCGGAGGCAACCGAGGAGGCTTCCAGAACTGAGAGGGAGGCAGAGGTGGAGAAAGCAACTATTGAGGAGATTCTAATGGCAGCAGAGGTGGTGACTACAACTAGAACCGCTGCGTAACAACAGGCAGGATAACAACTTCGACAACTGAGGCAGCCACAACCGAGCTCTCCAGCAGCAGTTGCCCTCGCAGCAGCGGCTGTCACCACCACCCAGCTACAGTCCTGCTCATAGCCCACCGGGGGCTGGCAGCTACAGCAACAACAGCAACATCCCCAGCTTTAGCGCCAGTACCAACCATCCCCACCGTCAGCAGCTATAGCCCTCCAGTTGAGTTACGGCCAGCCACCCTCCATACAGGGAGGTTGCAGCCAGGTCCATACAACCTCACCACCAACTACCTGCAACTATGGGAGCTACAGCAGTTACACCCAGGCCTCCTACACCCTACCACTGCCGCCTACCATACAGGCCTACCCTCAGACCAATATCAGCAGTATGCTCAGCAGTGGAATCAGTGCTACCAGAACCAGGGCCAGTGATTGCCATACCGATGGGAATTACAATGACAGAAGCTACACTGGGAACACAGGGAGCACAAGCACTCAGTAGCCAGTGTGCCCCAAAGACCCCTGCCAGCTTCTTCCACCAGTGCCCACCTTGGTTTTTTTCACCTGCCCCACCAGGTCCCGTGGAGTTGGCGGACAGGTCATTCCACGCTGCCTCCCTTCAGCCTGCTGCCTCCCCTGAGGGGCTCCTTCTCCACACAGGACTGAGCATTTTACTCTGGATTCAAACAGGCAACAATGACCTTTTATTTTCTGTTTCTACCCCATCCCCCAGCCCCGTTCTTCTCTTCCTCCTTTTCTCTCTTCCTTGGTTATAAACTTATGAAGGCTCAGAGTTAATGGAAGCATGTGGCTTAAGTCTGCACAGCTGTGTATCCAGTACCTGATGTTCTCTACCTCTGGGTGTATGGTGCATTCTGGAATGGAACAGGGGACAAATTGGCGGACAGGCATAATCTAGGGAAAAACAAGGTAGAAGAATTGTTTCTGCCATTGCCGTCACAGTTTTTTCCACATTGGACTTTGCCAGGAAGTTTCTTCTGTGAGATATATGAGACTGCAATATCCTATAGTTGCTGAGAAAGATTCCAACAATGGTAAATAGGGCAACTGTATCAGAATCCCCAACTAGAGCTACTACATAAGTCAGGCATAGCCACATGATAAAAACATTATTTTAAATGCATCCTATTTAGAGTGGCTATCCATTTCAGTTTTCCCAGGACCATCCTGGTTTTAGCACTGAAAGTTTCACATCCTTGGAAAACCATCATTCCCAGGCAAACCAGTATAGTTGGTTACTGCCTTCCACATGTTTCTACCTAGACCTGCCCTTCTATATAACCACAGAATATTGGGCCTACCTCTTCCCAGTCATGCTTGCTTTTGGACTGATACCTTCACACATATACATTGATGGATTTGGGCAGATAAATACACACAGGAGTGCACATTTTTGATTGTGAATTTTGATAGCATGATAGAAGAATGCGATTTATTTGGAATTTTAGAAGAACAGATTCTTACAGATTCAAAATACAGGTATGAAAATGATAGGAAGTACGTATAGGAAGTACACTTTAGGAGCACACTGGAGAACCAAAGATGGATGCTTTTGTGTGTGTGCCAGCACATGTGATGTTGTACCTAAATGACTTTTGATACTATAGGTACACAGTGACTACATCATTGTTCAAATGTGATATTTAAAGTACATTACTATTGGGCCAGCCAAGTGCTCAATTGGTTAAGAGTTAGCTTAAGACCACGAGCTCTGAGCAACAGGGCCACCTGTTCGATTCCCACAAGGGCCAGTGAAGCTGAGCCTGAGCTGTACAGCCTCTGGGCTGCCAACAGATGACAAGATGGCTCAGCTGGTGAGAGCATGTGTTCCTAACAACAAGACTGACTCTTGGATGGTGGGCTATGCCCACTCGCAACTAAGACTGAACTTGGCACTTCCAGCTCAGCTGCCCCCCGCATGGCTCAGTGGATAGAGCAAGCATTCTTAACAACAAAGCTGCTGGTCCAACTCCCGCATGGTGGCTATGCCCACCCACAACTAAGAAATTACTATAAAAGCCTTGTAATATAATGCTCTAACCCTGAGCCTTGGCCAAATTTTCTAACTAAACATGTTGCTTATTGCCACTTGAATGACTTAGTGGCAAAGCCTTTGTCTTCTTGAATGAAATCTGTGTACAATTTCCTGACAAAGAGGATAGAATTAGCTTGGAGATGGATCTTTGATCAAAACACATCTGGAGAAATTGCAGAAACTTGTAAACAAACAAATAAGGCCATTCTTAGATGTGGACTCAAGGAACTAATGAATCGTATTTTTCAGTTGCAGTGATCAGACTCCATCTTATGAAGGGGGTTAGGTGGATAATGACCTTGCTGTTAATAAACTGAACCCAATTTTAGTTTCACACCATTCTTTCATTGTTTTTATTTTCATATGCTTACAATTTTATTACATGTAATACCATTTAAGAATGTTAATAGACTTTCTTTACTAGAACCACATTTCAGAGACATGATTTAATATGTAGCACTGTGTTGTACAAATTTGATTATAAGGTAGCCAAAAATTATTCAGTCAATGAATTACCACTAAATTGTGTGCAGTATAAAGCTCAAATCATACACAATGCATACCAATAATTTCCAATAAGCTTACTACAAATGTAACATATTAGTGATTCAGGTAGAAGGTTACCTACTTTCATATGGTGGGACCGTTTTGAAGAATATACAAATATATATATGCCATGCTTTTTTAGTGATATTGTTTTCCTGAAAGAAGAGGATTTACACAATCTGCCAGGGCTTTGGGACTTTTCTGACTCAAATGCCAGTGGTGTAAAACTCCCCTTTGAAGAGAAAACATTGGCTACCATGCAACATACGTTTTGCACTTTCAAAATTTTAGAAAATCTGTGCAACATACTGGAAGCATGGGAAGTAACAGGAAGCAAGTAAAAAGATCACACATGGAATACACTATGAGGTAATCATTCACTTGTTTATTAATTTTTAAAGTGTATATAAAACACCTATTAAACGCTTGGCATAGTACAAGACATTAGGATGATTAGGAAATATCTTTGCCCTAAACAGCTTGCATTCTAGTAGAAAAGATGGAATTTTTTTGATAATTAATAACTTAAAACACATAAATTAGTTGCTATGAGAGTTGAGCTATTGGAGAGAAGATTTTCCCTTTCTTCTTTCCTTCCCTTTGCTTTCCTTCCTTCCTTCCTTCCTTCCTTCCTTCCTTCCTTCCTTCCTTCCATCTTTCCTTCCTTCCATCCTTTTTCCTGTTCACAGATTCAGGGAAGGTTTACTAAAAAGAGCTTCAGTTTTGTGATAGCAAATGTAACAAAGATTATAAAATCTATACAATGAAAATAATTCTTAATTTTCATTCCCTAGAAGCATCCCTTTTTGCCAGATTTTGTGTATCTCTTTAGATATTAAGCTTATGGGCAAACATGTGTACATATACTCTTTTTTCCTTTTACATAAACAAAAGCATTGTTTATACACTGTGTTTCCCTTGCTTATTTTAACTTAATATTTTAAAAAGTTTAAGTAGGGCCGGCCGAGTGGCGCAGTGGTTAAGCGCTGGCTTGGGAAGCCAGCGGCCCCGGTTTGGTCCCACATATGAGGGCCAGTGACACTGTCCTCAAAACAAAACAAAACAAAACAAAACAAAAAAACAGTTTAAGTATATTTAATTAATGTAATTTTGGTACAGGGAAATTAGTCTTTTTGCCATATGTGCTGCAAATATTTTCCCAGTTTATTATCATCTGCCTTTTAACTTTGTTTAGGTACTTTTACCATGCAAAATTTTAAATAATTTACTTGGTTAAATTTATTAATTTTTAATGAATTTTGTATTTTTTTGTAAAGCTTTCTCAAAGCCAGGATAAAAAATAAATTCTTCTATGTGTTCTTCAAATACTTTTATTTTCTCAATTTTTTTTCAGTTAAACATTTTCCTCACGTAGAATTATTTTGGGTGTAAGGCTTCACTTTTACCCAATGGTTAGCCACTGAAGCCAACACCAATTTTAGAATAACAATTCACTCTTTTCTCCACTGATATGAAGTGTCAAGAATGGTAGATTTGGAATTTTCAGAGAAGGAAAGGACACAACTTCAGGCAGAGGGAATAATGTGAGGCAAGGAGTTGTATACCAGCCTTCTGACCCTTCAACCTAAGTCCACTGCTGTATTTCAACCTTTTCAGAAAAATATCTTCTGAAAATAGCAGCCACTATCACCATTCTGGCACCAGAGCACTTATTCAGTCCTCACTATCTACCAAATGTGGTATAAACATTTTATAGGCATTATCACACTCAGAACTCACATCAGCTTTGTAATGTAACTGTCTTCAATTTCAAGGTAAGGAACCTGAGAGAATGAAAGACTAAGTAACTATCCCAAGACAACATATCCAGTAGATAGTGCAGCATGAGCCTGAACTAAGTAGTCAGATTGATAACAGATTCTGTGCTCTTAAACCCTAGAGTATACCACATCTCCACAGACTCACCTGAACAGGAAAACAAATTTTCCCTGAGAACATTTGCTTCCATTATATCCTTTTAAGTCATGATTGTTCACTTTCCAATACAGCATGCAGAAGTAGATGGAATTCAAAATTAGAGGTTGAGAGATGACTTTGGAGACTTTCAGGAGTTCAGGGAACAATGTTAAATGTCTAAATTAGACTGAAAAATTGGGTGGGAGAGGAGAGGGGATGTTTGTGAAATATGTAAAGGATAAAATAGGCCACATTTAATGGTTGAATGGATATAAAAAGGAGAAAGAAAAGTCAAGGATGACGCTTATATTTTTTAACTTGGTTGGCTAACCAGATAGATGGTTAAATCAATGGTTGCTATCACTTTAAATAGAACTCAGAAGGATAATCTGGATTTCAATGAGAGATGACGGTGAGTTTAGTTTTTGATTGGAAATAATAAGCAATAGTTTTATAGGTAGTTTTACATGATTATGAAAGTTAAGTAGGGATTAAGACTGGAGACTTAAGTTTGGAAAATCATTAGTGAATAAGTGTAAGTTGAAATTTTTGGAGTGAGTGAGAGAAGATGAAGTGTGAGAATAACTATGGGACAAAGACAGAACCTTGGTGAACAGTACCATTCAAAACGTAGGTGGCTCATTTTATTTTATTTATTTATTTTTTTTTTTTGAGGGCAGTGTCACTGGCCCTCATATGTGGGACCAAACCGGGGCCACTGGCTTCCCAAGCCAGCGCCTAACCACCATGCCACTCGGCTGGCCCTGGGTGGCTCATTTTAAAAGAGAGAAAAGAAAAATAAAAGAAATTGGAAAGCCTAATGTCAAAAAAGTAAAGAAACCAATAGAATCAAATGTAACCAAATTCAATTATATCAATGGGACATATCCTTTAGGTTGTAAGTATAAGGTCATTGGTGACTTTATTAAGAATAATTTAAGTAGAGTGGAATGGAATACAAATTATAGTCAGTTGAACTATTTATGGGAAACAATATTGAGGAGAGAGCATGAATTACTCTTTTAAGAAGTCTGTCAGACAACTGAATTGTAACTCAAGGTTGAATGTGAGATACAGAACTTTTGTTAGGGTAGGAGAGACTGGAGCATCTTCATTGGCTGAAAGGAAAGAAACTTGAATAGAGAGATAAATGAAAGGGAGAGTGTCTAATCACAGAAAACAGAAGAAAAAAGTCTCAAAGATGCAGATGATTTTGGAAAGTTGGCTTCATCCTTTATGACTGAAGGAAATGATATATTTACAGATGCAAGGTAAATAAATTTGTACACAGGGAATTAGTAACTTGAGGGATATTTGATGAATTCACCCTAACAACCTTGATGTTCATAATGACATATATATATATATATATATATATATCAGCACAGGCATGGTGTCAGATGCTGGAGGAGAGCAGTAAAAAATTGTTGATGCTTGAGAAGAGTTTTAAAAAATGTTGGGATGATATATTCCTGATTAAGAATACATGAAATAGAGCTTTCCTGAAGATGATGTCATAGAAATGGCAGTGTGAGGTAAGCCTCTTGAAATCACCCCTGGAATTTACAACAAATTGAACAACAATAATTCCAAAAAGGATTCCCTGCGCAGCAGACAGGCAAGGCTAAGGGAGGCGCAACTGAAATCATCTAAAGGTGGCCATATTGGGAGAGCAGAGGAGGAGGGAAGGGGGAAGTGCTGAGATGAGGGCCTCCCAGACAGAGGACACAGACCAGAGCTTGGAGCTCCTAGCTCCCTGAATTCCAGACTTCCACAGTCAGGGAGAGGGAAGAATTTGCACTGGTAACATTCCCTTTATGGTCCACAGTCCCGCCTAATGGATCAGCATATAACACTGCTGAACCCAGCACTCATGGCAGAGATCTCAGAGCAAACACTAAGGGAAGAAGGCTGAAAAGGGCAGTTTAAGCTCTCACTGCCAAGCAGTGGATGGAAGGCATAGGAAGGGAGATGAGCTGACCCCTTCCTACCCTCCCAGAGCTTGCCCCACCCCCACCTGCCCAGTGTTAGAAGCAAAACAACAACAGTGTCAGATAAAAAGAACATAATATTTGCAGTTTTGTGAACTGTGGCCCACAGCCACGGACTCACGGCCCAACTAGTTCCAGCAAAGGGGAGAGAGCCTTGGGTGCAGGTCTGGCTATGCTGGTGGTCGTGGCCATTGCTCAGAGCCACCTCTCACAACCTAACACGCCCCTGTCCCCACCTATCAGGGTGGATCCCTGCAGGGGAAAAAAGAGCTGCTGAAAAACGCAGGCTTTGAATCTGGTGCAGGAAGAACTTCAGAACCGCCCCACAGAGGCGGTGACCTGAGACCCAGGTGACCTGCCCACAGAGGAGAAGCCTACTTCCTGGGAATCTCCCCCATCACTTGAGAAGCTGGAACAGTGCAGAGAAAATACAACAATACAGGGTGAGAGAGAATAAAGGCTGCAGTCAGAGAGAAAATAAATCATTCCACCAATACTTACTGGAAAGCAAAAGAAAGACTTCTTCCTACCAACCTGTTGCAAAACCCACTCCTATAGATGCTCAGGAAGAGAAATAATAATTCATTAATTACTACAAATAAACAAGGCAATAAGGCAGCTCAGAAAGAAAATGAAAAGTCTCCAGAAAATAAACTTAAAGACATGGAAATATGGGTTCAATGACAGAGAATTCAAGATAGCAGTTCTGAAAAAAACTCAACAAGATGCAAGAAAACACAGACAGGCAATTTAATAAACTCAGAAAAACAATAAAAAAACTAAATGAACATTTTATCAAAGAGATTGAAATTTTGAAAAAGAACCAAATAGAATTGCTGGAGATTAAGAATTTAGTAAAACAAATTAAGAATGAAATAGACAGTTTAGGTAATAGAGCTGACCAGATGGAAGAAAGAATCAGTGACATTGAAGACAGAAATCTGGAAATGACACAGATCAAAGAAGAGAGAGACTTGAGAGTGAGAAGAAATGAAAGAACTCTATAAGAACTTACTGACTCCATCAGAAAGAGCAATATAAGAATAATGGGCATACAAAAGGAGAAGAAAGGGAGAAGGAAACAGTGTATATTCAAACATATCGTCAATCAGAATTCCCAAACTCGTGGAAAGAACTGGATCCTCAAATCAAAGAAGCAAATTGAACATGTAATTACCTTAATTCCAAAAGGCCTTCTCCAAAGCACATTTTATTGAGGCTGTCAAAAATTAATGATAAAGAAAGAATCCTCAAGGCAGCCAGGAAAAAGAAGACCATAACCTAAAAAGGACAGCCCATTAGATATCATCACATTTTCCAGCAGAAACTCTACAGGCCTGGAGGGAGCGGAATCAAATATTGAATCTATGAAAAGAGAGAAATTATGAGCTGCGAGTAATATATCCAGCAAAGATATCCTTTAAATATGAAGGAGGAATAAAGACCTTTCAAAACATGCAGGAGATGAGGGAATTTTCTAACACACAACCTACACTACAAAAAATATTGAAGGAGGCTATTCTACCTGAAATAAAAAAGCAAAAGAAATCAAACCATGAGTAGTGTTACGAACAGACAGACAGAAGCAGGAAATGGCAACCCCTACACTAAACAAGATGCTATACACTTAAACAAAACATACAGGGTAAAGAAGGGAAAAAAAAAAAGTAAAAGACAATTTGCTACTTCTGTGCAGAAATCAGCTCACAGCATAAATAGGTATAATTTGTGACAACAAAAATGTAAAAGGGGGACGAGTAAAGGTCTGAACTGTCACAAAGGAATGGAAAAAGTAAGCATGCTGAAGGAAATGGAATACTCTAAATAGGAAAATTTCTTTTTATATAAACTTAATAATAACCACTCAAAAAAATCCAAAACTGAAATATATAGCATAAAAAGAGAAGAAAATAAAAGAGGGAAAAATCATAGAATACCACTACACTGAAATAATAGACAGCAACAAAAAGGCAAAGAAACAATGGAGACATTGTCCTACCAGAAAACCAAAGATAGAATGACAGGAAATCTTCATGTATCAATAATCACCTTAAATGTAAATAGACTGAACTCACAATAGAAAGACAAAGAATAGCAGGTTGGATCAAAAGCCTAAACCCAATCATATGCTGCCTCCAAGAGGCACATCATAGCTTCAATGACAAATATAGACTCAAAGTGAAAGGATGGAAATTGACACTCCAAGCTAACAGTATTCAGAGCAGAGCAGGTGTAGCCATACTGATATCAGATGAAACAGACTTCAGGATAAAAAAGGTAACAGGGAACAAAGATGGACATTTCATAATAATAAAGGGTATTATACATCAAGAAGACATAAGAGTCAACAATACCAGGGAGCACCAAAATATAAACAGCAACTACTAACAGAACTAAAGGGAGAAATTGACCAAAACTTAATTATTATAGGGGGCCTAAATACATCATTGGCAGCTATCGAGAGATCATCCAAACAGAAAATAAATGAGGACATCAGCCCTAAATGACACATTAAGACCTAATAGACAAAATTGATACTTATACAACACTTCATCCTAAAACATCAAACTATACATTCTTTTGTAGTGTACATGGAGCATTCTCAAAGATAGACCATATATTGGGACATAAAACTGCATCAGCAAATTTAAGAAGATTGAAGTCATACCAAGCATATTCTCTGATCACAAAGCTTTGAAATTGGATATCAACTGAAAGAAGAAAGCAGGAAAAACCCCAAATATGTGGAAATTGAACAACATACTTTTAAAGAATGACTGGGTCAAAGAAGAAATAAAAGAAGAGATCAAAATACACACAGAAACAAGTGAGAATGAAAATACATCCTACCAAAACTTTGGGAATGTAGCAAAAGCAGTTTTAAGAGGTAAATTTGTATCCTTAAAGACCAGCAAGAAAGAAGAAAAAACCCAGATAAATAATCTTATGTTACACCTTAAAGAAGAACAAATGAGACTCAAAATCAGCAGAAAGGAGGAAAAAATAAAAATCAGAGCAGAACTAAATGAAATAGAGAGCAAAAAGACAATAGAAAAAATTAATGCAACAAAGAACTGGTTTTTTGAAAAGATTAATAAAATTGAGAAACCATTTGCTAGATTCACCAAGATAAAAAGAGAAAAGACACAAATATTATCAGAAATGAAAGGGGACGTTCCCATGGATGCCACAGAAATGCAAAGGATTACCCAAGAATATTGTGAAGTGCTATATGCCACCAAATTTAATAACTTAAAAGAAATGGACAAGTTCTTAGAAATATATAGCTTTTCTAGGCTGAAGAATTGGAAAATCTAGACAGATCAACAGTAAGAAAATTGAATCAGTCATCTGAGACCCTCCCTAAAGCAAAAGTCCAAGACCAGATGGCTTCACTAGTGAATTCTAACAGGAAGATCTAAGAGGATCTAACACCTGTGCTACTCAAACTCTTCCAAAAAATTGAAGAAGAGACAATACTCCCTAATTCATTTTATGAGGTCAACATTACCCTGCTACCAAAACCTGGTAAAAATAACACACACACACACAGACACACACACAGACACACACACACACACACACACACACACACACAAAATTACAGACCAATATCTCTAATGAACACAGATGCAAAAATCCTAAACAAATTTCTAGAAAATTGTATGCAACAATGTATTAAAAAAATTATACATTACGACCAATTGAAGTTCATCCCAGGGGCACAAGAATGGTTCAATATATGCAAATTGATTAATGTGATATACCACGCAAACAAAATAAAGGATAAGAATCATATGATTATATCAATAGATGCAGAAAAAGCATTTGACAAGATACAACATCCTTTTATGGTTAAGCCACTTAATAAAATGAGCATAAAAGGAAAATACTTTACCATAATGAAGGCCATATATGACAAGCCCTCAGGTAATATCATAATTAATGGAGAAAACTGAAGCCCTTTGTTCTAAGTTCAGGAATACGACAGGGCTGTCCCCTTTCACCTCTGCTTTTCAACATAGTATTGGAAGTCCTAGCCACAGCAATCAGGCAAGAGAAAGGAATAAAAGACATGCAAATTGGGAATGAAGACATCCATTAATTAGTCACTTTTTGCAGAAGACATGATGCTATCTATAGAAAACCCTAAAAACTCCCCTGGAATGGCATTAGAAACAATAATGAATACAGTAAAGTTGCTGGCTACAAAATCAACATACAAAAGTCCAGTGCTTTCCTATATACTAACAATGAAACTTCATGAAAACAATTTTTTTTTAAAATTCCTTTTGCAATTGCAACAACAAAAAAGTGAAATAAAATGCCTAGGATAAACTTAATCAAGGATGTGAAAGGCCTATACACTGAACAGTATAAGATATTTTTTATTTTTTATTTATTTATTTTTTTGAGGACAGTGTCACTGGCCCTCACATGTGGGACCTGAACCGAGGCCGCTGGCCTCCCAAGCCAGTGCCCAACCACCACACCACTCAGCCAGCCCAATAAGATATTTTTAAAAGACATTGAAGACACAGAGAAACAGAAAGACATTCTGTGTTCATGGATTGGAAGAGTCAACATAGTTAAAATGACCATATTACCTAAAGCAATATACAGATTGAATGCAATACCCATCAAAATCCCAATGGCATTTTTTAAAGAAATAGAACAAAAAAAAATCATCAGGTTTGTATGGAACCACAAAAGACCCCAAATAGCCAAAGCAATCCTAAGAAAAATGAACGATGCTGAAGGTATCACACTCCCTGACTTCAGTTCGTACTACAGGGCAACAATAATCAAAACAATATGGTGTTGGCAGAAAAATAAACACACAGACCAATGGCATAGAATCAAGAACCCAGAAATAAACCCACATAAATATGGACAGATAATATTTGAAAATGAATCCAAAAACATACAATGGAGAAAAGAGAGCCTCTTCAACTAACAGTGCTGGAGAATTGGGAAGCCACATGCAAAAGAATGAAATTAGACTGCTGTCTGTCATCATATACCAAAATCAACTCAAAATAGATCAAAGACCTAAATATAAGACCTGAAACAATAAACTCCATAGAAGAAAACATAGGTACTACACTTATGGACCTTGGGTTCAAAGACGATTTTATGAATTTGACCTCAAAGATAAGGGAAGTAAAAGCTAAAATAAATAAATGGGATTATATCAACCTAAAAAGCTTCTGCACAGCAAAGAAATCATTGACAAAAGAAAGAGGCAACCAACTGAATGGGAATATATTTTTGCAAACAACACCTCCAATAAAGGGCTAATATCCAAAATATATAAGTAACTCATGCAACTCAACAACAACAACAACAACAACAACAAAAACAATCCAATTAAAAAATGTGCAGAGGACCTGAATAGACATTCTCCAAAGAGGACATACAAATGGCCAACAGACATATGAAAAAATGTTCAACATCACTAATCATCAGAGAAAAGCAAATAAAAACCACAATGAGATATCAGCTAACACCAGTTAGAATGACTACCATTAACAAGACAAATAATAAGTGTTGGAAAGACTGTGGAGTAAAAGGAACCCTCATACACTGTTGGTGGGAATGCAGAATGGTGCAGCCGATATGGAAGGCAGTATGGAGTTTTCTCAAAAAATTAAGAATAGAATTACCAGCAATCCCTCTTTTGGGTATCTACCCAAAAAAATCTGAAACCATTTATCTGTAAAAATATATGTGCTCTGGGCCGGCCAAGTGGCACAGTGGTTAAGTGCTGGCTTGGGAAGCCAGCGGCCCCGGTTTGGGTCCCACATATGAGGGCCAATGACACTGCCCTCAAAAAAAAAAAAAAAATATGTGCTCCAATGTTCATTGCAGCTTTATTTATGGTGGACAAGACATGGAAATAACCAGAGTGTCCTTTGATAGATGATCAGATAAAGAAGTTGTGGTAGGGCCGGCCGAGTGGCTCAGTTGGTTAAGAGCTCGCTCAAGAGTGCGAGCTGAGCTCTGAGCAATGGCGGTTCGATGCCAGCCCGAGCTGAGTTGCCGTTGAGCTGCCAGCAGGTGGCAGGATGGCTCAGCTAAAAAAAAAAAAAAAGTTGTGGTATATATACACAATGGAATACTATTCTGCCATCAGAAAAGTGCCATTTGTGACAATGATGCATCTTGAGATTATAATGCTAAGCGAAATAAGTCAGACAGAAAAAGTCAAGAACTACATGACTTCACTGATATGTGGTATATAAAACTGAAAACAACAAAAGAACAAGAAAAACAAATGAAGGAACAAAACTCATAGACACAGACAAGAGTTTAGTTGTTACAAGAGGGTAATGGGGAGGGGAATGGTAGATGAGGGTCAAATATATGGTGATGAAAAGAGAACTGACTCTGGGTGGTGAACACACAATGTGATATATAGATGATGTATTACAGAATTGTACACCTGAAATCTATGTAACTTTACTAACTATTATCACCCCAATAACCTTTAATTTAAAAAAAGAATATATAAAATCATTTATTGGTAGTTCTGAATACTTCACTGACAACAGATGCAGATTTTTTTTTGTGCTGTCACCTCGTGTTGTCTTTTCTTGCTGTAGAAGAGAAGTTGTTTGGTAACATTGATTATGTGTTGTTTTGGGAAATTAAAGACAAGGAAATATAGCATATCTACAACAGGATTAATAGATGATCAACATTTTAGTTTAGCTCATGTAAGGAAGAAATGAGCAATAGATCTAATAAGCAGGAAGAAAATTAAAATATCAAGGATTTTGATATCTCTATGACATGGAATAGTGATGTAGTGGGAGTGAAGGATGAAAGGTATAGTCAGAGAATGAGGTGCATAATTCACAGTGCTGACAGGATACAGACTTTGGTAACAGGTGTAGGTGAATCTCAATAGAGTAGAACTGAAGTTCACTTGAATAAGTAAGGTTCAGGGATTTATTTGGAGGCTTGTTTAAATGATGAGTTAGTAAAAGAAACTGTGAAGTTTCACAGATTACCATAGGAAAGGAGGAAGATTCTGTGTCAGAGGAGTGACAGTGGCAGGGAGGTTGATAATGAGGATGTAGCTTGATGGCATAAGCATCGAAGGAAGGAGGATGAATATTTTAATCTGTAGATGAATGTGTGTTGGGTCCGAGAGTTTCCAGCAGGGCTGGTTTCAGAGGTGAGGTACCCAAATGGAAAAAAGCCTTGCAGAGTCTTTGACACGGATGCAACAACACTTTATTCAGCAAAGGCAGAGCTCAGTTAAACAGCAGCAGCAGCAAAGGTAGAACTCAGAAACTGGAACCCACAGCAGCAACAGAAGCCAGAGCCCAGACCTCCACCCAATTAAGACAAACGGGTTTTTACAACACAATAACCATAGTGTCACGGTGCCAGCACACATGAGCACTAAGAGCAACTTACATAAACAAGTTGTTTTCCTTGCAGTCCCACCTGGGCCTGCGGGAGTCAGGGCTGCTGGTCTCCAAAGCCTGCAAACATTTCCTGACCCTAGGAGGCCTTAACACCTGGGTCCCCACAAACGTGTGATCAGATGACAAGGAGTGGAGCGAATGCTTAAGATGAATTATTTAATGAAATAAGCACTTCATTGGAGAAAATTATGTATATATAGCTGGGATACCAAAAGAAATGTATACAAGTGGACACTTTGGTCAACATTGCTCAAGCAGTAGTTTGCCATAATCAGAAGAGCCTGGACACTGATGATAACTACTTTGAGCACCTTTTGTAATTGCAGAAGTCAAACGTGATTTGTATTCATCTTTTGTTATTGGTATATATTTAGTATTACAATTTCAATACAGTTTCCTTTCTTAAAATGCGTATACATTTTTTTTGGTACCCTCTGTAGATATAGACATACAAAGTGATGACCACTTCAATTTTAACAAATGTTTAAACTCATATTTTTTCAATGTCAACATTGATAGTTCGTTGACCCCAATAACTTATCCCAAATAAGACAAAGTTTTGAGTATGTTTTTACTTCTTTCTTGTTGCTCACCACCAGGTTATCATTAATTAATTTTTTGTTACATTGTGACTCTATTTTTTTAAGTATCCTTCCTCAATGTGAGGATTTTAAAATATGTGCCAATCTAATACCTCTTCTTTTGAATTCACACTGGAGTTAGTGACTTGTTCTTAAAGAATAGAAGGTGGTGGAAATTGTTGTATGACTTCTGAGGCCAGGTTGTAAGAGAAACAGTTTCCAACTGGTTCACTCTTTTTGAGGATGATTGCTCTTAAACATAGCTGCTTTAAGTAAGCTCAGGCCACATAGGGAAGCTACATCAAGGTGTTCTAGCTGACAGTCTCAGCTGAGGCCCCAATAGTTAGCCAGCATCAACTCCCAAATATGAGTGAGGAAGCTATTTAGATGACTCTATCACCAGCTATCATCTGATTGCAATGACATTAGAGCCCCTAAGTGAGAAGCATCTAGCTGAGCTGAATTAACTCCATTGACTAGTATAGAAAATAATAAATGATTATTATTGTTTTACACCACTAAAATTTGGGGTTATTTGTTCTGTAGTTATAATTAGAACACTAAACTATTGAATTAAACTTCACAGCTATATTATCAATAATTAATTTGGCATAACAATGTATTTGACATATAGTAAATATTGAATAAAATATTTGATAAAAAATGAGTGAATGAATTACTTGCTTTGTTTCATTTTGTTACTACATTTTCAATCTGAAGACCTGAATCTTTTCCAGCTCATACCTTTTTTTAAAAAAAGCTATCTTTTCATTGTTTATTTTTCTCATTCCTTTTATTTCCTAGAACATGACTTTTGATTATTATTGGAACTCTCCTCCATATCCTCTAAGTTTTTCTTCAAATTTTTTGTTTCTTTTACTGTATGTACTGAAATATTTTCTTGATTTGGCATTCTTTAGTGATGTCCATTCACTTTTTCAGCCCTTTTATTAATTCTTAAAGATTTCAGAAAACATGTTTAATTTACAAGAATATTTTACTTTTTCTGATTGCTGTTTTAATTGAATCTTGTTTTTCTTTTATGAATTCAGTGTCTTCTTGAATCTTTCTAAAATTACTTTAAAATTAAATGTCTGTTTCTCTTTCTGTATATCTGTTTCATCAATTTGTTTTTAAACCACTTCTTTCATATTATTTGTCTCTTTTGGATATCTGGTAGAGAAAATTCACATAATTTCTATAAAATGTCTTTGTAAAAAATAAAATTATATTGTCACTGAACTGAACTCTATGATTTTTCAAGATTTCTAAGATTCTATGGTCCAAAAATCAGAAGAGTCTAGTTGGATATCTGATTTGGAATTGGGACACATGTGGCTAAAAGTGCTTACTGGAATTTGTATAATAAAAATGAAGGTTTTAAGAAGAAACTGTCATACAAATAGGCATTTTTTTTTTTTGAGGGCAGTGTCACTGGCCCTCATATGTGGGACCCGAACCGGGGCTGCTGGCTTCCCAAGCCAGCACTTAACCACCGTGCCACTTGGCCAGCCCCAAATAGGCATTTTCAAAACAACTTTTCATACAGGAGTTTTCCATGCTTACTCTGTGGAATTGCTAAAGATTTGTTTTCAGCAAAAGAATATTTGTGTCAGTAAGGCTCTTCCTGGATTTTGCATAATGGTATTTTCTCTTGTTTAGGTTTATGAAATCTACCCAAATACTTATTGCCAAGAATAAAAGCTTTGGAAGGGTTATCACAAATTGTGAAATGGAAAGCCATTTTATTTCTACAATTATTATAACTCAGGAGAAATGTCACTCATTATCAAGATGATGTTATATTGAAATACAGTTATATATATGTATATATTATGTATAAATAGTATATATGAGTATATTATACACTAGGATACATATAGTATATAATATACATACTATGTATCTTATATATTTTATATATATATATATATATATATATATATATATATATAGTCTGACAAGTTCATGAACTTGTTTTCAATGATGTTGCTAAACTTTTTTTATATCAGCGGGATTATTCATTATGAATTTATACCAACTGGATAAACAGTTAACCAAGCTTACTCTTTAGAAGTATTGAAAATGCTACATGAAACAGTTAAACTACCTGAACTTTTCACCAACAATTTATGGCTCTTGCATCACGGCAATGCACCAGCTCACATGGCACTGTCTGTGAGGGAGTTTTTATCCAGTAAACAAATAACTGTATTGGAACACCCTCCCTACTCACCTGATCTGGCCCCAATGACTTCTTTATTTACCCAAAGATAAAGAAATATTGAAAGGAAGATATTTTGATGATATTCAGGACATCAAGGGCAATATGGCAAGAGCTCTGATGGCCATTCCAGAAAAAGAGTTCTAAAATTGCTTTGAAAGGTGGACTAGGCACTGGTGTCATTGCATAAATTCCCAAGGGAAGTACTTCAAAAGATAGTAATTTTCAGCAATTAGGTATGTAGTACTTTTTCTAGGATGAGTTCACAAACTTAATTATCTGACCTCATATTATATATAATATACTATATATGGTACATATACTATATATAGTATATATAATATACCATATAGTTATACATAGTATTTATAATATGAATATATAGTATTATATATATGTATTTATATATGAATAAATATATACTACATATAAATATAGTGTGCATATATATATAAAATATATAGTAATCATTCATACATTGTATATTTTTCCTTCCTACTACTTACCACAATGTAAAAATAGTTTTACATAATACATACTTACATTAGAATATGCCTCTTTCCCTAGCCCATAAATGTCAGAAAGGCAAAGACCAAATCTGTTTTTCTCATTGTTTTATTTCCAACATCTAGAAGATAATAAAGCCTCATAAATAACCTGCTGACTAAATTTGGGTTTAAGCAGTGCCCCCTGCAGTTGCTTCAGTGCCTTTATTCCTCACTGTAGGTTCTTTTAATTTGTCTAACTCCCTTCCACATATTGTATCTTCTTTGTCACGGAGGCCTGGCAAAACTTACATTTAAACTTGATATATAAGGTGTAATTAAAAGATATGGTAAATGTTTAAATAAAAAAAATATTACAGTGAAAAACACATTGCCATTAATCCCCCTCGAAACATTCGCCCTCACTTCGAACACACTTATCCCATTGTTCTTTTTTTTTTGAGGGCAGTGTCACTGGCCCTCATATGTGGGACCCAAACCGGGGACACTGGCTTCCCAAGCCAGTGCTTAACCACCGCGCCACTCCGCCGGCCCTATCCCGTTGTTCTTGCCACTCCCTGAAGCAGTTCTGGAAGTCCTCTTTTGTGAGTGTCTTTACTTTGTCCTCCATTATGACAATGCTCCATGTTACACATTGCTTCTGATATGGCAATTTCTGTCAAATAAAAAAAACTACGTTGTGTTCTCATCCACCTTATTCACTGGATCTGGCACTGTGCTACTTCTGGTTCTTCCCCAAAGTCAAAATGACTATGTAAACAAAACATTTTTAATTGATTCAGGACATCCAGGCATCCACAAAAGTGCAACTAAAGACATTCACGAAAGAGGATTTCCAGAAATGCTTCAGAAAGTGGCAAGAATGATGGGATTGGTGCCGGCCGAGTGGCTCAGTTGGTTAAGAGTTGGCTTAGAGCACGAGCTCTGAGCAACAGGTTTGATTCCCACATGGGCCAGTGAACGCTGTGCCAGAGCTGAGCTGTCACTGAGCTGCCAACAGGTGGTTCAGGTGGTGTAACAACAAGATTGCCTGTTCAATGGTGGGCTATGTCCACCTGCAACTAAGACTGAACTCGGCACCTTGAGCTGAGCTGCCACTCGGATGGCTCAAAGGATAGGGCATGTGCTCTTAACAACAAGGCTGCCAGATTTGAATTCCACATGAGATGTTGGCTATGTCTACCCACAACTAAGATTGAACACATCACTTCGAGCTTAGAGGCCTTGAGCTGCCAATGGGAAGCCAGATGGCAACTGGCGCTCTCCACAATGAAGATTGAAGAACAACAACTTGGCTGGTCCCCTCCCTCAATTCCCCAACACTGTTCCCCTCCCTCAATTCCCCAATAAAATCTTTTTTTTAAAAAATGATGGGATAAGTGTGTTCAAAGTGAAGGGGTGTTTTTTTTTTGAGGGGGAGGAATGGCAATGTGTCTTTTATTATAATTTTTTTTAAACATTCACTGTATGTTTTTATCTCCCCTTGTATAGTATCTAGAAGAAGAATAAATAGGGAAAGTTAATGATTACCAAAGAGACACTTTGTGAATTAAATCAATGAACATTAGCAGGTTTATCAGTGCCTCCTTTAGAGGTTACTCACAAAACATTTTTATTTACAGGTTTCCTGGTGATTTTTCTATTGCTGATTATTTTAGATAAGAAACATCCAGATAAATCATGTGTTACCTTAATATTATGCCTTACATCACCTTTGTCTCCTTAATCCAAAGGTAAATGTAGAGATGTCATACTCTTTCTGAATGAGAGAAACCCATCCATAGACTTTCTTCCAAAGGCATGCATTTCTAAGCCAATATATTAACCTTCATGGTGTTATACAAGTATTTCTATAGCAAATGATGGAATCAAAACTTGTCTTCATAGACCCTTGATAAGTAGAAGAACAAAGAACAGCTTTTCTGTCACACTCTCATCTTACTGTAGAAACCAAAATTATTGAATAATAAACCTTAGAAAAAATCAGAACAGGGCATTCAATTAATCTCCTTGCCTTGAGGCATTTGTACTTAAACAGTAAAAACAATCTAACACATGCACCCCCAAAACAAGCAACAACAACAAAAACAGGGGTCTATCAGGTTGAGGCAAGAAAAAGTAAAAGAAACAGTGCTCTGGGAAAAGAAAATATTTACCCCAAACTATCTTCTTATTTTATCCATATTTATTATACCTCCAGATATATTTTATAAGCAGATAATCATCTACTAACAATTCTTAAGAAAATATTCATTGTGTTTATTAAAAAAATTATAAGACACTTTATAAAATTGATATAGAAGAGAAATACCTTAACATAAAAAAGCCCATATATGACAAACCCTCAGCTAATATCATAATTAATAGTGAAAAACTGAAACCTTTTGCTCTGCATTCAGGAACAAGACCAGGTTGTCCTCTATCACCACTGTTATTCAATGTAGTATTAGAAATCCTAACCAGAGTAATCAGGCAAGGGAAAGAAATAAAAGGCATCCAAATTGGAAATGAAGAAATTAAATTGTAACTTTTTACAGATGACATGATTCTTTATATAGAAAACCCTAAAGACCCCACCAAAAACTATTATAAACAATAAACAAATACAGTAAAGTTGCTGGCTACAAAATCACTGTACAAAAACTATTTCATTCCTATATACTAACAATGAAGTTTCAGAAAAAGTAAATAAAAACAAACAATTCCTTTTGCAAATGCAACAAAAACAATAAAAGATCTAAGAATAAATTTAACGAAGGATGTGAAAGACCTATACACTGAAACCTATAAAACAGTTTTAAAAGAAATCAAACAAGACACACAAAAATGGAAAGACATCCAGTGTTCATGGATTGGAAGAATCAACATAGTTACAATGGCCATATTACCCCAAGTAATATATAGATTTAATACAATCCCTATCAAAACCCCAATGACATTTTTCTTTATTAAAGTTTATTAGGGTGACAATGGTTAGTAAAGTTACATAAATTTCACATGTACAATTCTGTAATACATCATCATTCAATGGCATTTTTAAAAGAAATAGAACCAAAAAAATCAGATTTGTATGGAATCACAAAAGACACTGAATAGTCAAAGCAATCCTAAGAAAAAAAGAAGGCTGAAGGTATCACACTCCCTGACTTCAGCTTGTACTAAAGGGCAACAATAATCAAAACAGAGTGGTACTGGCAGAAAAACAGACACACAGACCAATGGAATAGAATTGAAAACACAGAAATAAGACCACATAAATATGGACAGATAGTTTTCAACAAAGGATCCAAAAACATACAATGGAGAAAAGAAAGCCTCTTCAGTAAATGGTGCTGGGGGAATTGGAAAGCCACATGCAAAAGAATGAAACTAGACTGCTATCTGTCACCATGTACCGTAATTAACTTAAAATGGATCAAAGACCTAGACATAAGATCTGAAACCATAGTGTTCTTCCTTATGTCTATCATAATCTCTCTGGTTATAGTTTAACTCCTTCTATACCCAGCAAAGAGAAGAGCAGCTGGCAACATCCTCTCCTTCCTAATAATCCTCCACATTATTAAAAATAGTCGGTCACTAACCCTTTGCTTTCCTTGTCTACCCAAAATCAATTCAGCATTTTTTCAAAACCTTTCCCCACAGGACATATATTTTTGTTGTTTGATATTTTTTATAGGCTACGTTTGTCTATGATTTATATTAGTAGTCTTATATTTTTCTTAGAGTTTCTTTTTGTTTAATAGACAATGTTATGGAAAACAAACCTCATGCACATTAGAAAAATTGAGACTGAAATTTTCAAATGAGAGGCACTGGATATAAAAAGCTTATTTAATATTACTGGATCTAAAAGTCAATCTAATCTCATTGATAACTAAGGCTGAATGAAAGAATATTAGCTTTGTTTTGACAAGTGACTGCTAGTTTGTTTAAAAATCAATAATTTGCTGCAATTTTTACTCAGCAGTAATACTGAAGGTGAAAAAGTTAGACAGCATGATTATCAGCCATCATTTCAAGAGCTCTGACAAGGAAATGATGTAAACCTAGAGACAGAAAGAAATTAGGGTAAGGGAAAATTAGAGTTAAAAAGCTTGGGCAGAATTTGGTGGGAAAATAACAAGTGGAATATAAGAAATAAAAGAGATAAAGTGAGAAAGTAGGACAAATTAGCTCCTAAAAGAGATAGGAGGGATTGGAGTGGATTTTAACTTCCCTGGACTTCTTTTTATTTTATTTTATTTTATTTTATTTTATTTTATTTTATTTTATTTTTATTTGTAATTAAATTTATTGGGGTAACAAGGTTAGTAAAATTACGTAAGTTTTAAGTGTACAATTCTGTAATACATCATCTATTTATCACATTGTGGGTTTACCACAGAGTCAGTTCTCCTTTCATCACCACATATTTGATCCCCTTTACCCTCATCTACCATCCCCTTCCTTCCCCCTTCCCGTCTAGTAACCACTAAACTATTTTTTTTTTTTTAGTTTAATGTATTTTAATAGCAAACTTACAGGAACAGCACAGAAGACAGACAACATTAAAAACATGTACTTGCATGTAGGACAACTCAGTTAGAAAAGTATAGAGAATGGATGGAATCTACTGTATGATAAACATACTACAAACACCATTTAGTTGCCATCAATAAGAAATTTACTTGTTTTAAAAAAATCCAAATGCTGGCATTGTCCAGAAAAATGTAACAGGTTTATTTATAATCGTTATAAAGTTGAACTGCTGAAACTTGTTCACTGAAACTTTTGACTTGCATTAATGCTTCGTCCCCGCATTTATATTAAAAATTCACACACAAATGAAAATGGAAAAACTGCCAATACCTGATTTCTGTCCCCTATTTTTCCACTTGCAATCATATACTTAGGTACCTTTTGACCCCATGGGAAAAAAAATAACTAACATTCAGAACTACCAATAACAGGAAGAAGAGAATTTTTTTTTAAATTTTTTTTTTAAAGAATGAAATGTTTCCCATCATAGTGGATTCTTAAGCACATTTTCCACGTATGCGGCGTGCTAGCTGGATGTCTTTTGGCATAATTGTTACACTTTTGGCATGGATAGCACACAGGTTGGTGTCTTCAAAAAGGCCAACCAGATAGGCCTCACTTGCCTGCTGCAAAGCACCAATAGCTGCACTCTGGAAGCATAGATTTGTTTTGAAGTCCTGAGCAATTTCTCACACCAGACACTGGAAGGGAAGTTTGCGATTCAGAAGTTCAGTGGACTTCTGATAACGTCTAATTTCACGGAGTGCCACGATACCAGGCCTGTAACGATGAGGTTTCTTCACCCCTCCAGTAGAGAGCGCACTCTTGCGAGCAGCTTTTGTAGCCAGTTGCTTCCTGGGTGCTTTACCACCGGTAGATTTGCGGGCAGTCAGCTTTGTACGAGCCATGGTATAGAGACCTCTTTACTTACCCCCACTTCTCCTACGGCTGGAGCTCGGTGAGCTAGAGGCGGTGCTGGCGTTAGAGAGCGGCATGGCGGCGGCTGCGACCACCACCACTAAACTATTGTCAGTGTATATGAGTGTTTGTTTCTGTTTTTTAATTTGTCTTGTTCCTTTGTTGCTTTCAGTTTTATGGGTTGTTGGAAAAATCATGAAGCATTTTTGCCATAGATGGCATTTATTCATTTTTGGAAATAATAGAGTCATGTGCATCTATGTTATTGCTATGTCATTTGACAGCTGACAGTTCTAGCTTCATTCTAAAAAAAAATGAGCGATTCGGTTGAGTTTTGGAGATTTTACAAGTTGAAGATGGAAGATCAAACTGCACATTGTCGCCATATTTTACTGTTTTACTTCTGTAAAGGGAAAAATGCCCGTCAAGCTTGTGAAAAGTTGCATAAAGTTTATGGTGACAATGCTCTACAAGAACATCAGTGCTAACAATGGTTCACAAAGTTCTGTGCTGGTGATTTTAATCTCAAAGATGTTTCTCAGTCAGGGAGGCCCACAGAGGTTGATGATAACAAAATAAAGGCATTGACTGAGTCAAACTTACATTACAGGACATGAGAGATTGCAGAAACATTAAACATCTATCATTCAAGCATTCATGACCACCTGAAGGAGCTGGGATACATAAGCAAGCTCGATATTTGGGTTCCTCATAAACTCAAAGAAATTCATTTAACAGCCCGTATAAACATCTGCTATATGCTCATTAAACATGAGGAAAATGACTGATTACTGGTGATGAGAAGTGGGTTGTTTACAACAATATGGTGCACAAACGGTCTTAGTCCCAAGGTGATGATTCTCCTCAAAAGACATCAAAAGCATACATTCATCAGAGGAAGGTTATGCTCTCAGTGTGGTGGGATTTTAAAGGAGTGTTTTTCGAGCTCCTACCAAGGAACCAATCAATTCAAATGTGTACTGTCGGCAATTGGACAGTTTGAATGAATCCATCACCCAGAAACGTCCAGAGCTCGTTAATCGTAAAGGAGTTGTATTTTATCACAATACGAGACCACACACAAGTTTGATCACCAGTCAAAAATTATTAGAGCTTCGATGGGATGTGTTGCCACACCCAGCACATTCACCTGACCTTGTTGCCATCAGACTTCCACTTGTTTCACTCTCTTCAAAACTCCTTCCACGATATAACATTCAATTCATATGAAGCTGTAAATCAGCACCTTGTTCAGTTTTTCACCAGTAAAGACAAGTCCTTCTATGAAAGAGGAATTATGAATGATGGCAAAAGGTTATTAAACAAAACAGGCAATATATTATTGACTGATCTTTGTTCTTTATATAAATAAATGACCTTTGATAAACATAGAAAAAATACATCATGACTTTTCCGACAACTCTATATACCCCACATATCAGTGAAGTCATATTGTTCTCAATTTTTTTCTCACTTATTTTACTTAGGATAATAATCTCAAGAATATCTATGCTGCTGCAAATGACAGTATTTTATCTTTTCTTATGGCAAAATAGTATTCCATTGTGTATATATACCATATCTTCTTTATGCAATCATCTATCGAACATTTTGGTTGTTTCTATATCTTAGCTATCATAACTAAAGCTGCAACAAACATCGGAGCACGTATGTCTTTATGGATAAATGTTTTCAGGTTTCTTAAGTAGATACCCAAAAGAGGGATTGCTGGGTCATATGGTAATTCTATTCTTAACTTTTTGAGGAACCTCCACACTGCCTTCCATAGCAGCGCACCAATCTGCATTCCCACCAACAGTGCATGCGGGTTCCTTTATCTCCACAGCCTTTCCAACTCTTATTAGGCTTGTTGATGATAGCCATTCTACCCAGTGTGAGGTGATATCTCATTGTGCTTTTTATTTGTATTTTTCTGATGATAAGTAATGTTGAGCATCTTTTCATATATCTATTGGTCATCAGTATGTTCTCTTTGGGGAAATGTCTATTCAGGTCCTCTGCCCATTTTTTAGTTGGATTGCTAGTCTTTTTGTTATTGAGTTATATGAGTTCCTTATATATTTCAGATATTAACCCTTTATTGTAAGCATTGCTTGCAAATACTTTCTCCCATTCAGTTGGTTGCCTCTTTATTTTGTTGAGATTTTTTTGTTGTGCAGAAGCTTTTAAGTTTGATATAGTCCCATTCATTTATTTTAGGTGTTGTTTTCCTTGCCTTTGAGGTCAAATTCATAAAAATCTTTGAACCCAAGGTCCATAAATTTAGTATCTATGCTTTCTTCTACGCAGTTTATTGTTTCAGGTCTTTTTTTTTTTTAATTAAAATTTATTGTGGTGACAATTGCTAGTAAATTTACATAGATTTCAGGTGTACAATTCTGTAATAAATTATCTATACATCACATTGTGTGTTCACCTCCCAGGGTCAGTTCTCCTTACATTATCATATATTTGATCCCCTTTACCCTCATCTACCAACCCCCTACCCCCTTACCCTCTGGTAACCTCTAAACTATTGTTTGTGTCTATGAGTTTTTGTTTCTTCATTTGTTTGTCTTGTTCTTTTGTTGTTTTCAGTTTTATTATATACCATATATCAGTGAAATCATATGGTTCTTGACTTTCTCTGTTTGACTTATGTTTAGGTCTTTGATCCATTTTGAGTTAATTTCGGTATATGATGACAGTCTAGTTTCATTCTTTTGCACATGGCTTTCCAATTTTCCCAGCCCCATTTATTGAAGAGGTTTACTTTTCTCTATTGTATGTTTTTGGCTTCTTTGTTGAAAATTATCTGTCCATATATATTTGGGTTTATTTCTGTGTTTTCAATTCTATTCCATTGGTCTATGTGTCTGTTTTTCTGCCAGTACCATGCTGTTTTGATTATTGTTGCTGTGTAGTACAAACTGAAGTCTAGCCTTCTTTTTTCTTAGGATTGCTTTGGCTATTCGGGCTCATTTCTGATTCTATAAAAAAATGATGATTTTTTTGTTCTGTTTCTTTAAAAAATGCCTTCGGGGTTTTGATGGGGATTGCATTAAATCTGTATATTGCTTTTGATAATATGGCCATTTTAACTGTGTTGATTCTTCCAATCCATGAACATGCAATGTCTTTCCATTTCTTTGTGTCTTTTTTGATTTTTTAAAAACTGTTTTACAGTTTTCAGCATATAGGTCCTTCACATGTTTTGTTAAGTTTATTCTTAGGGTTTTTTATTGATTTATTTTTGTTGTCATTGCAAAAGGAATTTTTTTTCCTTCATTTTTCTGAATTTTCATTTTCAGTATATAGGAATGAAATAGATTTTTGTACATTGATTTTGTAGCCGGCAACTCTACTGGATTCCTGCATTGTTTCTTATAACTTTTTGGTGGAGTCTTTATGGTTTTCTAAATAAGGAATCTTGTTCATCCTCATGGACTTCATTTTAATAAGCAAAATTCCACTGTGTTGCTCTGACTTATAACAATATTTGATTTCTTATGTTATCCTCTTGATTTTATAAGCAGTTCTTTTAGTCTGCTAATTTTTGGGAAACGTGTTAAGGTAGAAAACAACTCTTTATTATTATTATTATTTTTGGTAATTATTTATTGCACCATTATGACAATGTCTCTTAGGTAATATCTGGACTAGACTAGACTTATTTTTTCTTTTTGAATCCTTTGGTTGGCTTTGGCTTTAAGCTTCTTTTTTTTTTATTTTATTTATGAACTTTTGACTGTTCCATATTTAAATCACTGAATTATTTTAATTGCATTCGCAATCAGTTTTAAACGTAAATAGTTCTAGTTACCTTACAATTCTGTAGTTTTCCCTTTCTGAGCACTTAGAGTTTCTGTTATTACTTGTCTTTTTATATCTTGCATGTCTTTGCAATCCATGACCTTCTTTATTAAAACAATCAGGTGTTCCATAATTCTGCCAAAATACTTGAGAGCAGTTCCAGAGTATTCCAATTTTTAATTTTCCCAAATGCAACTGCTATGAAAACAATAGCTTTTGGTGGCCTCTTCCCTCAGGAATTTTCTTTTATGGGTGATGTCAAAGCAGAGGATGCAGTTTGGGTAAACTGAAAAGCAAATCCATTTTCTTAAGTTGGATTTTAATTAGTCAAGTGCAACATGTTAATGTTTTTTATTTTAGTTTTCAAGAGGAAGGAACCAAACCACCAAGGAATGTAGCAGGTAAAATCCAATTCACTTTCTCTGAATTCTCTAGAAACGTAGGGTGTTGTGCCCCTTAATTTTTTTCTCAACAAAAGTATTATATAAGAAAGAAAAAAATTGTGAGAGGCTAAATGTTACTCAATAATATAGTAGCATATGCACCACAAAACAGCTAAAGATATAATGCTTATAGCATTTCTTTGCAGCACAGTTGCTTATCAATGAAGCGTGTATGCAGTTTAATTAACATAATCGGAGCTGCTATAATTATGCTATCACTTTGTTTACTTTAGCACTTCTGTTGAGGTATATGGGTAGCAATATGTGTTATTGAAATATTGCCCTCTTGCTGCACAGAGGTTGTTTAATCACCCTGTTTATCCTACTTTCCTTATGGTGCTGCCCTACTCAAGGTGAGGAAAGTGTTAAATGCTTGTAGCCAGGAAAAAAGAAGAGAAAAACAATGAAATTAATCAGGAGCTGGTAGCCACAGAGCTCCAAGAGTGGGCAGTTTTGCAAAAGCACAATGGGAAAAATAATACTCCCTAGTTCAGAGCATTCAATCTAATAAAATGATGAAGGAAATTGATTTAAAACAGAATGCATTCATCGTATGTGGTTTGCCCCTCTGTTTTAAGCAATTTAAACAAATTATATCTCATTTTGGAAAACTGAGACTAAATCCATAGAGGCTCAGTTCATTACCAAAATGGTACCAAAAGATTTTATTTGCTTTGACCTTTTAAGTGAGGCTTCAGTGAGGATGGGAAAATGATACTTGCTACTCAGCATTCTTGCTCCTACTTCTTGCTTTTAGAGGCATTAAGTATTATTTTTCCTGGGGTCTTAGCAGAACCAAGCAGGTGATAAGACCTTCACAGGCCATCAGGAACTTGTATGATCACTCCTTTCCAGCATCTTCAAAAGGAGGCAGGAAGCAGAGGGCTTGATTTTTGGAATCAGTTCATGTGGCTGTTCTGTAGCACAGAAGAAGTTACACAGGTGTTTCAGGCCTTTGAAGTTTTGTTTTTGCCCATGTTGTTTTCAAAGAGAAAGTGTGGGTTAAGCATTCCCAATGGTTCCTACCAGAGACGTCAAGCCAAGGGAAGCAGATGTTGGTGTCACATTCACAGCCAATGAATGTAATATCTGTTTTTTCATAACTATTCTAAAGAGCATAAACAGAACACAGTATAAAGATCAATAAAACAGGTGGGTACATACTCCATGCCTCTCAACCCACTGAGCTCTCCAAATGACTCCATATCCTCCAGTCTGCATTTCCTGAGCTCCCTGTTAGACACCAAAACTCACTGAAATGCTGCTAATGTGTACTCTCCTCCTTAAAGTTACATCACATATTCTTAGCTGAGGTTCAGGATGTGGATCTTAATCATCTGCCAGATGTTTTTATTTACCAGTTGTTATTTAAAATAGCTTGTAGGGTTTTCTTATTTCATTCTGATCTCATTCTATTTGGAAGTCTTTAAATGCATGGAACACATGTATTCCTGAAGCAAAGATTCAGCTGCAATAATCAGGGCCCTGAAAGTGTTTTGTGAGATCCACACAAAACCACTTAACTGCATTAACGTGCTGAACACTATTTCATACTAATCTTAAATAATGAATAAAACAGAAACATTTTAATGGACCAGTGAGGGAAGTGAATGCTGTTAGTGCCCCTGGTCAAGATTCGTTTTTCTTGGCCCCCATCTTCTGTGGATGTTGGTGGTTAATGGCTTATAGCTGTCTCCTTTTCCAGAGAATTTCCCTAAGCTGATCTAAATAGGAATATTCTCCCTGAAGGCTACTCTGATACACACACACACACACACACACACACACACACAATCATGAGTGACTGCTAGGCTCACAGTCTGTGCTGCAGTCTCTTCCTGCAAGTCAGTGGAACTAACCTCCGAGAGACTCTCAGACCCCCAGAATCTACCTGGCACACTAACTGAGACCTCCACAGTAGATATGACATGAGTGAAGGACACAGCATGCAAGATTTTAACTGCCTTTCAATATGCTTTTTACTCAAATATCAATCATCAACACACCAAACAGTAAAGCATTGATCATCAGTACACCAAAAAGTAAAGCACACAGAGTAATACAATAATTAGGTAAAATAGAGTAACGAACCAGTCCCAAAGTCAATCTGAGTCCTGGTAGAGTGAGGAAGGGTGGCTGGTCTGGGAGATCAGTCTAGCAGAGGTTCCGACTGAGCAGAGCAGAGTGGAGGGTTCTCAGAGCAGAGTGGCAGCGTGGTCACCTCTCAGCAGAGACCCGCTCTCTGAGCTGCAAAAGTCCTCGGTTGTTATGCAGTTCTGAGTACCTTCCTGACATTGCCTTATCTTCAGTAGCAAACCTTCGGTGTATAGCTGGTTACAACCGATTACCAGGGCAATTGGGCAGCTCCCTGGGCATTGTCTGCTAAGTTCTTTGCACATGTCCAAAATAGAGTTACTCTTGTACATTAAATATGGAGTCGCTCTTGCTCACACAAAACTCATTCTAACATCTTCCAGGGGTGCTCTTCACACACATAGACACACACACACACACACACACACACACACACACACACACACACAAAACAGGTCAACTCACTGCCATTAACTAACTAGCATGGAGGTATTTAGGACCCATCCTCTTGACAGTGGTACAATTCATGCACCAGAGCTCCCAAGGGATCAGCCTGAAGCTAGACACCAACTGGAACCACATTCTTTCATAGATCTTTCCTCTGCCCTATCTTGCCTCCCCCATGGCCTCTCTCTTAAAAGCACTCTTTTATGTACTAAAATTCCTGCTCTACTTGTTGGGAACCCAACCTAGAAAGTGAGAATATCTAAACAATTTATACCATTAACAATGAGGTTATAAATTAATAAAAATATGATCTGTACTCTGAAGAGACAACATAGATGGAAAACAGCAATAAATACAAAGAGCTGAAGACACTACCTGGAACTGAGTATCAGTTCTATTATTTTTTTTAAATGATGAATAAATAAACAAAAATTGAGTTGAAGACTATTATGGTTAGTCATGAAGAACTAGGCTCTGCAGCAGACATTTGGGTTCAAATTTGGATGCCTCCATTCCCTGGTGGTATGAGCTTGGTTGGACAAGTCACTGTTCTTCTTTGTTTCCTCACCCATAAAATAGAGATAATAATAGTACCTCTTCAGATGACTGTTAAAAGCATTAAATGAGTTAATAAATGCAATTTTAGGGCAGTGTGTAATACAGAGTAAGTACTCAAATAAAGTTAGCTTTCAACAATATATGTACGTCTGCAAAGATACCATTGTCTTTATCAACAACCATTATAAGTAAAGGATGTGGGGTACACCAAAGATTCCAAAATAACAAGGAATCCTCTGCTCTGAATCTTGAAAAGTTTCACTAAGATTGGATACAGTGGGTTCAGAAAGGAGTTCCAGGCTTCATAAGATATAGCAGAATTTTTTTCATTCATTCAACAAACATTATGTACCAGAAACTGTTCAGGAAACTGTCCATATAATAGTGAGTTGACCAGGTTCCTGCATTCATAGAGCTAACAGTGAACAAAACAATAAGCAAATGAAAATAAGATTTCCTCAGGTTGTGACAAGAGCTGTAAAATTAGACAGTAATGATCTGGAGTGATGTTATCAATAAAACTCTCTGGATAATGAAAATATTGCATGTCTACATTGCCCTGGTAACCACTAGCTGCATGTAGCAACTGAAAACTTAAAATATGGCTAATATGACAGAATAACTAAATTTCTAATTTTATTAAATTTTAAATGAAAATCAAATAGCTAGCCACAAGTAAATTTGGATTTATAAAAAGATAAGTGAGAATCCAGAAATTGACTCACACATACATGAACACTGGAATTATGAAAAACTAACACTATTGAGAGGACACTGCAGAATGGGAAATGGATTGATTTTTTAAATAAATGGTATTGTGTTATTTGAATATAAAAATGAAAATACAGGGCCGGCCGAGTGGCGCATTGGTTAAGCGCTGGTTTTGGGATGCCAGCGGCCCCGGTTCGGATCCCACATGAGGGCCAGTGACACTGCCCTCTACAGCTAACAACAGCTCCACCTGGAGCTGGGCTGTGCGAGCCCTGGTGATGGTGTGGGCTGCAGCCCCTGCTGCAGTGGGCTGCCATAGGCTACAGTGAGTGGCCCGCAGCCAGCGTGAGCGGCTGGCAGCCAAGCGTGAGCTGCCAATAGCCGCGATGAGCGACATCCAGAGGCCAGCGACTGATCTGCCTCATCCGGGAAGAGCGCAATGACGATACCAACAGTGAAGCAACATCCTCCGCAACTAAACTAAAGAACAAGAAGACAGCAACTTGTCTGTTCCCCTTCCCCGATTCCTCAACGCTGTTCCCTTCCACCAATTCCCCAATAAAATCTTAAAAAAAAAAAAAAAAAAAAATGAAAATACAAAATTAAACTCAGCTTCTAACCCACAATATAGAAATAACTCAATTCTAGAGATTGTATACCTAAATATTCAAAGCAAAACAATAAAACTTCTAGAAGACAACATTAGAGTATATCATTGCTACTTTGGTGTAGTTAAAGATTTCATAAACAGAACTCATAAATCACTGGACATAAAGGGAAGACTGATAAACTGGAGTTGGTTAAAATTAAGGAAATACATTCATCAAGATACCTTTGTGTGATTTTTAAAAAGCAAGCCATAGAGGGGCCGGCTGAGTGCCGCGGTGGTTGAGCGCTGGCTTAGGAAGCCAGCGGCCCCGGTTCGGTCCCACATAAGAGGGCCAGTGACACTGCCCTCAAAAAAATAAAAAAAATAAAAAAAATAAAAAGCAAGCCATAGAATGTAAGAAGATATTGCTATACATATATCTGACAAAGCACTTGCATCCAGAATATATAAAGAACACCTACAAATCATAAGAAAGACGCAGAGAATTTAATAGAAAAAATGGACAAAACTTAAACAAGTCTTCACAACATTTCACAGAAACAGGTATTCAATTAGCTAATAAACATGAAAAGATATTCAACCTCACTCATGTTCAGAGAATGCAAATAAAAAAACAACAAAGCTTCTACTGTACACCCCTGCATAATGGCTAAAATTAAGAAGATGGAAGACAGATGATACTAAGACTGCATGGAAATGTGGAACAATTGGAACCTTATATAAAGTTGTAGGGAATGTCAATTAGTATAATCAATTTTGAAAACTATTTACATAGTCTCTTACCCTAGCAATTCGTTTCCTGAACATACAAAATACGATCAAAAAATACAGTGAATGTTTAAAAATTTAAAAATGTATTACAGTGAAACACACATTTTCATTAATTCCTCTCAAAATACTCCCCCCTTTCTTCAAACACACTTATCCCATTATTCTTGCTATTTTCTGAAGCAGTTCTGGAAGTCCTCTTTCAGGAGTGTCTTTAGTTGTACTGTCATGGCTGCCTCGATGTCCTGGATCGTTTCAATATGTTTACCTTTCATGGTCATTTTGACTTTGGGGAAGAGCCAGAAGTTGCATGGTGCCAGATACCATGAATAAGGTGGATGAGGACACACCATATGTTTTTATTTGACAGAAATTCCCATACTAGAATTGATGCATGACACAGAGCCTTTCCATTGTGATCACAGTGAATGCTGCTGCCTAGTGCTATCCAACAGAAAGGCAGGGATCTTCAATATGGGAAGCAGTGCGACAAACCTTAGTAATACTGTGTGACAAGTTTCAACTTGTTCAGTGCAGTCAGTTGGGTGTGAGCTACAGTTGAGAGAAGGTGTGTTTTAAAGTGTGCCATAAATCATCCTCCATAATGACAATGCTCTGTGTCACATATCACTTTTGGTATATGGCAATTTCTGTCAAATAAAAACATCACAGTGTGTCCTCATCCACCTTATTAACTGGACCTGGCACTGTGTGACTTCTGGCTCTTTCCCAAAGTCAAAATGATTCAGGACATTGAGGCAGCCATGACAGCACAACTAAAGATACTCATGAAAGAGGACTTCTATTGTATAACTGCTTCAGAAAGTGGCAAGAACAATGGGATAAGTGTGTTCAAAGTGAGGAGGAGTATTTTGAGGGGGTTAATGGCAATGTGTCTTTTACTGTAATTAATTTTTTAAATTTAAACATTCACCCCCTAGCATACTAATAGAAATGTATACAAATATGCTCTATAATATGTGTACGGTAGCCTTCACAGCAACACTATTCATAATAGCTCAAAACAAAAATCACTATAAATACTCATGAACAAAAGAAAAGATAAATAGTGGTGGATTCATACTATAATTTATTATATGACAATGAAAAAGGAATAAACCAATGCTATACACAATAAATAGCATGGACGAATATCACAAACATAAGATGGAATGAAAAACACAAGTTGGAAAACTGTGCACATAGTATGAACAGTAGATACTCAGAGTTTAAGAACAGGAAAAAAAATCTACAGAGTGAGAAGTCAGGAGAGTGGTGAGTTTTGAGAAGAGGGATGCTCCTCAGGTTTTGAGGGTATTTTATTTTTTTAATGGGTGTTAGTATAATTTAGCTGTACAATTTTCTATATTTTTCTTCAATAAAATCCTTATTTTAAAAAAACAAACAGAATGTATAATTTATCCCATCTCATACTACATAAATATATGTGTGGGTTCATAATAAGAATATGAATGATGTTTGGGTATTTGAAGGAATTTATTAGCAATTTATTTTTACTTCCCTTATTACATTTTCTAATTAATCTTCAACAAAAATGTATCACTATTTTTTTCCTTTATTACAACAACAATAAGAACAAAAGATAAAGTGAAATGGTATGCATAAAGAAGACTGAAGATCAAAGGAGGAATTTTCTTTTAGAAAATATGAGAGATCTGAGCATTTTTACATACAGTATGTCCTTGAATAATGTCAGTTCATTCAACTTCGTTTCTTTATATCACTGATGAGGAAAAAAAACTAATTTTTTCTGAGGCCTGACTGCATGGTGTTTGCATGTTCTCCTCATGTCTGCATTGATTTTCTCAAGGTACCCCAGTTTCCTCCCACATCCCAAAAATGTGCACATTAGGTGAACTGGTGTGTCTATAGTGTCCCAGCCCAAGTGAATGTGGGTGTGTGTGGCCTTGTGATGGAAGGACTTCATGTCCATGGTGAGTTCCCACCTGGTGCTCTGAGCTGCTGGAGTAGACCCTGACCACCCACAACCCTGTGGGTTGGAAAGGAATTATTTTAGTAAATGCATGTGTAGCTCACATCTATTTTAATGTTTACTATTAGAAGGGTTTAGGGTCTTTATTTAAAGTTTTGGTGATGTTTTTGTTAAGAGAAAAATTCTGTAGGAACTTAACTCTGATTTATATCAATTAGCCTATGGTAAAATTGAATTTGTTATACATTGTTTTGCTTAAAGTAATAGTTCCCAAGAACCTACTGATGACATTAGGTGAGGACCTACTGCATGAATGGGAAGATTTAGGAAGAGGCAGGAGCAAAGAGGCTTTCATTTTGTTTTGTCATTATAAAAATTGAAAGGACCATTTTATCCATTGATACTACAGAAGGGACAGATCTAGACCTACTATATGCAGTTTGCCAGGATTTGTCTTGGACAGGAGCTATTATTTTTACTTACTTTCTTTTCATTTCCATTATAGTCGGGCATTCTACTATGCCACCTTTGAAAATTCTATATTAAAATAATAAAAACAAACAAACAAAAAACCTGCCAACAATAGCAAAAAAAAATAAACAAAACTACTGAAAAACACCAATGTTTTCCTTGGCTTATAGCAAAATCTTCAGATATTTTAGAATGATACTCAATGCCCTTCATAACGTATCACCACAATTTTATTTTTTTTTGGCCTATTTCTATGCCATCCACTTCAGCCCTGTTCTGCTCTAGGCATATCAAAACATGTGTATGTTCTTGTTGTTTCATATTTGAATTATAATCAAGCTCCTTGGCAAAATCCTCCTGGTGTTTTAAGGTACAGCTCTAATGGTAAATTTTGGAGTGAAGTTGCCTAAGTTCCCCTAGTTTTAACAGTTATCTCCCTGTATGTTTTCTGAACCCTTTATAATAGTAAGATCTACCATGATGCATCAGGCACTGACCTTGATATCAATATTACTAATTCTCAAGACTATTCTACCAAGTAGATATGATGGCACCTCTTTATCAGGTCAAAAATCTATCCAAGCTTATTTAGCCAGTAAATATTGCAAGATTTGAACTAGATCTGTCATCTCTAAACCAATGTATGTGGCTCTCTCCCCTACTACATGGTGCATTTGAGGGCAGGAATCATATTTTATTAATTTTGGTTTCCTCAACACCTGGTATAAAAATCACCTATTTAAATAGTTACACATGCTTGCAGAACTTAACTGAATTTATTTCAATTTAGGTAGCATAACATTGTGTTATGGGCTGAACTGATATGTCGAAGTCTCAGCCTCTAGGATCTCAGAATGTGGCTGTATTTGGAGACAGGGACTTTCCTGAGGTAATTAAGGTAAAATGAAGTGATATGGGTTGGCCCTAATCCAATATGACTGGTGTCCTTATAGGAAGAAGAGATTAGGACATAGTTACACACAGAGAAATGGCCACATGAAAACACAGGAGGAGGATGGCCATCTACAAGCCAAGGAAAGAGACCTCAGATGAAACCAATCCTGATGATACCTTGTTCTCAAACTTCTTGCTTCCTGAACTATGAGGAAATAAATTTCTGTTATACAATGCAGTCTGCAGTACTTTGCTATGACAACCCAAGCAAACTAATACAATTGTTTGGTCATATCATCCTAGCATGTGCCTAATCAAAGCTCTGCTGAGTGACTTTCTTTCTCTTGTTTTGCTTTGGATGCCTTCTGTTGGGTCTGCAAATGTTTCAGTTCCTGATTCTTCTTTACCAATCATCTCCAGCCCCTAACCAATTGGTTCTTTCCTTGGAATTTGTGGTTTCCTGTTTTTACCCATGTATGTGATTTCTCTGTCTAGCTTTGTGTTGTGTATCCATCCCTTTTAGGCTTGCTTACCTGACTCTGATTTATAACTTTCTGGTGTTTTAGATAACTATCTGACCAAAGTTTTCAGAGGTAGCAAATAAAAATTATTATTTTTCTGAAACCCAAAGTTACATGGGTGCCCTGTATTTTATCTGGCAACCCTATGTCTGATCTGTTACCCATCACTATAGTCTTCGATGTCCTTGGTGTAGCACAGCTAATTATAAAGTGGGGAAAAAATTATACCTGCAGTTTAAAAAAAAATGAATATCAGGATTTAGAGCAAGGCATTAGATTCAAATTCTAACATTCCCACTAACTTCCCAAGTAGCATTCTACCACTTATTGTCTTTCTTAATCTGTATATTAGTACATTCGTTAACAAACCTAGCTGAGAAAAAGACTTAATCCCATTCCATTTATATCTGGCCAGCCAGCTCCTCTAAATTGTTGGGTTCTTTATTATTTTTCAAATCATTCATTATGCTTCCTCCAACTAGAACCAAAGCAATGTCGAAGTGCTAGTTTGTTTCATTCTCCATCCCATCCGTAGCCCTCTCCACCCCTGCCCTCTCCACCACCTCTTTTTTTTTTTTAGGGCAGTGTCACTGGCCCTCATATGTGGGATCCAAACCGGGGCCGCTGGCTTCCCAGGCCAGCGCTTAACCTCCGCGCCACTCGGCCGGCCCTCCACCACCTCTTTATTCCCTAATTCTAATGAGCCTTTTCCCATTCATTCATTTGGTATGAACCATTGGAAACATGTTTGCAAGCCATTTAAAAACCACTCCCCATAATCCTATCCCCTACACCAGCGTTGGTGTCCTCTACAAATAAGCCTTTAGGGAAAGAATCTAAGTTGTTTATCAACTTCATAAAGCTCTTCTGTAAATAAACCAGTTTACGTTTCACTTGTAATCTTTTTTATTCAAACAGCAGAATCAATAGTATGTTTTGTGATTCTGTTTAAAGGGAGACACAATTATAAAGTTTAACAAAGACAGCATGGCCTTACAGCAGTTACCCAGGCTTGGTAGATGTCAGTTACCTTCCCAATGTTCCCTTTTAGATAGACGTTCTCTAGGAAACTTGCAAAACACATGCATGTTCTGCTAGCAGCAAAGAAGTTAAATAGGAATCCACTTCCTCTTTTCCCTGAAGCATGCTTAAAAATCAGAAACTATAATTAAAGACATATGTGGTATTTTTCATAATACTTTAGGTTGGTGGTTCAAATTATTATCATACATATATATTTGATCTGGTAAAATATGTGAAAATGTTTGTATACTTTTACATTATGGTTTAACAATGCATATAAACATTTAGGTATAAAAGAACTATAAATTTTGTAAAAGGCATTGAGTTACTGTCAAAAAGAGAGAAACTTTAGCAATTATCCCTGTATTTTTTGCAAACCTTTTGTAACAGAACAAACTGTTTTTGAAAGTAAAACTGTAAAAACCCAAGTTGAAGAAGTAAGAATGAAGTGTGTCAAATAAACAGAATATATTATTGGAACCCTCTTTTAGGACTCTGAAAGAATCTGAGAATCTGGGGACCAGAGCTCTTCTATCTTTTGCTCTACTCATGAGAGGTGAAGAAATGAGTGGAGGTGGTCTGAATTGCCCAATGTCATAGAACAGATGTCTACCTGCAAATTATCGAGAACCTACCATGTTCCAGGCACTTTTCATACATGAATTCTAATCTTTACAACAAACTGGCTCTCACATTACAAATGAGGAAATGGATCAAAAGTTTTAAGTAGCTTTTCCATTGTTATTTAGCTGACTAAAGGCAGAACCTGGAGTGACAGCCATACCAAGGTCTGAGGGTAAATATACTTCTCCTGTCTCAGGGAGGATGAGGGTGGGTTTAGTCTGAGCTTCCCCTCCAGAGTGCTAGGGATATTAAATTAATTATACAACTAGGCCATTAGACTGAAGTGGCTCTAATGCCAGGGTGGCCTACATAAGCAAACCAAAATCTGAGGCATTTACAAGTGCCTCAAGGTAATGAAACTGAAACCTAAAGGCAACCAACTACAAACAGCCAGCTAGGCTTAAAGTTATAGCCAATCAATAATTTTCTTACTTTCCACCTCTTACAAAAGTCTTTCCGGGCTGACAGAGTGCGTGGTGGTTAAGCGCTGGCTTGGGACTCGAGCGGCCCGGGTTTGGGTCCTACATATGAGGGCCAGTGACACTGCCCTCAAAAAAAAATAAATAAATAAAAAGTCTTTCCCCAGTTCCTATTGGCAGAGCGCTACTAACCACTTCAGGTTTGGCACTGCCTGATTCCAGGGATAAATGCTCAACTAAACTCCTACAATTTTTAATATGTCTCAGTTTATCTTTTAACAAGATGAAGGGATTTTATAATTTTTATATCTGTGACTTGTAATAACTTTATATTGCTTGCTAGAAAGGTAGCAAGTTGTATGCAAGTGATGCTTGAGAAAATTTATGTCATCAGTTCATAAAATGTCAAAGTTGGAAAGCCTTAGAAGGACACCTGGTCAATTCCCTTCATTTTAAAGATAAGGAATCTGAAGTCAAGCAGCTGTGTGACTTGGGATCAGCAATAGTAAGCAAGGGTGTTTTGAAAACACCACCCTCTGGCATCCTCATATCTCTAGTTCTAGGGCAGAGGGGTGGGCGAATGTAGTTTGGGCTCTGTTGGCAGTCGCTAAATGTTAATATGTCTTTTTAGGCTGTGAGGTCAATGGGAATGATCTGGCTAGGCAGCCAAGTCACTATTGCAGAGATGGAGAAATCTTTCCCAGGATGTTTCAGCATGTAAATAACCCAGCCAATTCAAGCAGTTTCCTCTTTTTTTTTTTTTTTTCTTATAATGTAGAGGATCAGTAAATCAAACTCAACCAGCTCCAGCTACTATTGGCTATTTCCCACCTAATTAACAGGGCTGGAATGACCACCAGAGGGAGCCTCTGTAATCCTCAGTTGTGGCTGCAGATGAACTTTGTGGTTGGAGGGAAATTAAAATGCCTTGAGGTCTAGACAGAGACTTATCTTCAAAGGTGGAATAAGGAGCCACAGAGAGAGACAGCTATGAAACTACAGCTCAGGAGTCTGCTGGACTAATAATGACTAGAAGTGGCTTCCCTTCTGACTTAAACTATTAGAGGTAGTCACAGTGATTTATAGAGATGGGAATAGAGATCAGCTTCCTTCCTCCCTCCTGTTTCTCTAATGCCTTTGAAGTTTGCTGATGTCATAGGAGCTAGTTTCATTCATTTCTAGCTGTGAAGCAGGTCATAATTACCCATTATAATTGTAAAATAGCTTTTAAAAAATCACATTGTAGGGTATTGTTGGGTAATGACAAGATACAATACAATGGTACACAGCTCAAAGGCAACAGAATAGTGTTTGGTAACAGAAACATTTTCATTAAATCTACCTTTTCTGTCACCTGCTTCCCATTTCCAAGACTGTTTAGGACAAGGATTAAAAGTTAGTGTTCAAGAAAAGACAAAACTGCTACTGATCTCACAGGGAATGGGACACTTGTGCAGAAGAGGTGGTAGAGTAAAATTCAGGACTATCTGTTCTTCACACTGTGTTCACAATGAAGAATTTTTCCTTATTCCTTCTCTTTAATTTATTGCTCCTCAACCTCTCATTCTAGATGTCTTATCTCTTTTGTTTTTTTCACTATTAAAGTGAACTCATGGAAAAAAAGCTAATTAAAAATAAGATGTAAGAAACTACCTCAGAAGATATGGTCTGACAATTAAGTTCATGAACCCATCCTAGAAAAAGTGCTACATACCACATTGCTGAATATCAGTATGGTCACCTTCAAAGTACTTCCCTTGGGAAGCTATGCACTGATGGGTGCCTAGTTCACCTTTCAAAGCAATTTTGTAACTCTTCTGGAATGGCCACCAGTTCTGTCTTCATATTACCCTTGATGTCCTAAATGTCATCAAAATGTCTTTCTTTCAATATTTCCTTTATCTTCTGGTAAAGAAAGAAGTCATTGGTAGCCAGATCAAGTGAGTAGGGAGGGTGTTCCAATACAGTTATTTGTTGACTGGTTAAAAACTCCCTCATAGACAGTGCTGTGTGAACTGGTGCATTGTTATGATGTAAGAGCCATGAATTTTTGGCAGAAAGTTCAGGTCATCTAACTTTGTCAAGCAGCCTTTTCAACATTTCCAAATAGTACTTGGTTCACTGTTTATCCAGTTTAAATTCATAATGAATAATTCCTCTGATATAAAAAAGGTTAGCAACATCATTTTGACTCTTGATTTAGACTGATGGAACATTTTTGGTTGTGGGGAATTGGCTGACTTCCATTGTGCACTTCGACACTTTTGTTTCAGGGTCATATTGGTCCACCCATGTTTCATCACCAATGATAACACAGCCCAAAACATCATCTTGCCTCTCCAAAAGGTCTTGGCAAACTTCCACTCTCCTTTGCTTTTGTTCATCAGTGAGCTCCTTCAGGACCATTTTTGCACACGTCTTTCTCACCCAAGATTTTCAGTTAAGATTTTCCTAACTGTTTCTCTATCAATGTTTGCTTGGTCTGCTATGTTTCTCACAGTCAGTCAACAATTTTGATGCACAACCCAATGAATTTTTGCAATGTTTTCATCAGTTCTGCTCATTACCGGCCATCCTGACCTCTTTTCATCAGTGATGTGTTCTTTCTTCTCAGAAAAACATTTAATCCATTTGTACAGTGCCATTTTTTTCATGGCATTATCACCATAAACTTGGACTAACGGGTCCCTGATTTCACTTCCATTTTTGCCAAGTTTAACAAGAAATTTAATGTTTGTTCATTGCTCTAATTCAAGTTCAGACATTCTCATGATGGCACATAAAAACACACAACATTAATGAACGCCACCAGCAAGACACCACCACATGTCGGTATGAACACAGCTGTGAGACACTGATATACCAAGGTTACAAAACCTTACTAAGCTGTTTGTACAGTGCTGCCAGTGTAAGCGCACAGTGGTGAATTCAATGCAAACTTAATTGTCAGTCCTCTTAATTCACTAAATCCCTAAGGTTCCTCAAAATTAGATCTATCTTACTAGTTTTTAAGTATTCATTGACAACCTACTAAGTGCAAGTGTTAACTAAGAACTGAGTAAAATACAAAAGTGTCACATGGGGTAATAACCAAGGAAGAAAATGGATGTTGCTTGGGAGTGATGGGACTGTGGCATGTTTTGAAAAAGGTTCTAGTAGGAATAGGACTCAGTAAGAAACTGTACCACTGTTGACTGGACATCTTTGCCATGGACTGCAAGTGCCTCACTATCTCACAGAAGCCTCCCAGCAGCCCTTCAGAAGAAAAACTAGTTTCCCTCAATTTATAGATTGGGGAACTGGTCCTTGTAAAAGGTAGATAATTCTCCAAAAAGCATATATTAATAGCTAATAAATGTAGAATCAAGTTATCTGACTGCCAGTTGTATTTTACAATATAATTCTATTTGTTTATTCTTTAAGCATGAGTATAGTTGGTATACAATATTATATTAGTTTCAGGTGTATAATATAGTGATTCAATATTTATATATCTCACAATGTAATCACCATGTGATTATAATTTTATTTTTAAATGTATATACCACACTGGACTTCTAGGCAAGACAGTGCAATGAGCGCAGTTAATTATCTTATAGTGAAAGAACACTAGAAAGCAGATGAAGGAGACCCAGGAAAACATGACTAACAATCCTTAAATTGAAGAAAAGGGCTAAAATACCACACAATGGGAAAATGTGAATCCCAGGAAAACAACAGGATACTTTCTGCACAAAGAGCTTCTGGACAGGGTGCCATTGGGCTCCTTTTCAGTGGCCATAACAAGCCTGCAATACTTTGGACTACAGACAAAATTACCTGCAATGTTTGTCCATGTTCTGACTCACCTCTACCCCAGTGTACAGAATACCAAAGGTAGTCAAATAAACTGATGATAAATCTAGTTTTTTACATTTTATATTTGAAAATGAATGAATTAGGTAAAGGCTTACATGAATCTCAATTTCAAATTTATTTTAAGTCAATCCTGGATAAACAGGGTTGCAAGCAGAAGAAAAAATAAATCACCATGCTTTTAAAATTATATCACAGTTCAAAAAAACAAAAGGGTAATCCTAAAATCATCACAGGTGTCTTCCTTTGAAATAGATTTACTGCAAGGAAAAAGGTTTTTTTTTATTCTACGGTGGGTATTCATATACACACAAGAAGACAATGAATCAAAGAAAATGCAATATTAAATCAGAAAGAGAAAAAGATCTTGGATAAGAAAATTTGAAATATGAAAGACATAATTTTGCAATTAAACTTACAGTGTAGTCTTTCCCTATGCTATATATAACAAAAAATGAATTTAGTAGAGAGCAGATTTAATATTTTAATGTAGAGTTCAGAGGAACAAGGTAAAGAGATCAATATGCTAATGAGAGATAAGATCACATTCAGTAGATTGCATAGAATATATATTTTGGATTTTCATTTCTGTGTGCAGACAACTAATATTTCAGTCATCCAAGGAGGTCAGAAAATATAATGTTTAAGTACTTCCTGAAAACAATTTAAGTATGTGCTCTAACAAATTAAGATATAAATCAAAATAAGAAATTTGAAAAGTGCCTATACTTACCAATAATGTGTACTTAAAACTTTGTCAAGAGGGTAGATATTAAGAGTTCTTATTCCAAAAAAATATAAATAAATAAAGAGGGCAGTTCACACCTGTTAGGATGTCTATTATTTTTAAAAAAGAGAAAGAAAGAGAAAATATGCTGTTGAGTATGTGGAGAAATGGGAACCCTTGTACACTCTTGGTGGTAATGTAAACTGATATAGCCACTATAAAAAAAAAACACAAAAAAAAAACAGTATGGGGGCCAGCTGAGTGGCGCAGTGGTTAAGCGCTGGCTTGGGAAGCCAGCAGCCCCGGTTCGATCCCACATAAGAGGGCCAGTGACACTGCCCTCAAAAAGAAAAAAAGAAAAAAAGAAAGAAAAACAGTATGAAGATTCCTCGAGAAAGTAAGAAAAGACCTACCTTATAATCCAGCAATTCCACTTCAGAGTATGTATCCAAAGGAAAAGAAATCATGATCTTAAAGAGATATCTGTACTTTCATGTTCACAATAGCATAATTCACAACAGCTAAGGTGTGGAAACAACCAAAATGTCTGTCAATAGATGATAAAGGAAGTGTGACATAATGGAATATTATTTAGCCTGGAAAAAAAAAGGAACTCCTGTCATTTACGACAACATGCACAAATCTGGAGGGCGTTTATGCTAAGTTAAATAAGCCAGACAGAGAAAGACAAATATTGCATGGTATCACTTAAATGTGATATTAAGAAAAAATAAAGTCAAACTCATAAAAAAAAGAGAGTAGAAAGTGATTGCCAGTGGCTGTAGGGTAGGATAAATAGAAAGAAGTTGGTAAAATGGTACAGACTTTTAGTTATAAGTGAATAAAATCTGAGAATCCAAATTATGACATGGTGACTATAGTTGATAACACTGTATTGTATAACTGAAATTTATTAATAGAACTTAAATGTTTATATGTTCTCACCATAAGAAAAAAGTTAATATATGAGGTGATGAATGTGTTAATTAACTTGATGGGGAGAATCCTTTCACAATGTATACCAAATCATCACATTGTATACTTCAACTATCTTAGAATTGTATTTGTCAATTATACCTTAATAAAGTTGCTGGGAAAAAGAGCAGAACAAAACTTTCAGAAGTAATTGATATGTTCAAGGCATAGATTACGGAGATGGTTTCACAGATGTATACTTATCTCTAAACTCATCAAGATGTGTATATGAAATGTATACAGTTTTGTGTATGTCAATCATACCTCAAAGAAGTGGTTTAAAAAAAAAGAAATTCAAGAATAGGCAAATATGGGTCTAAAGAAACAGGGGTGAACAGTGAGACCAGTTAAACTGTATCTACATAATTTCCAATATGGTTATAAAACTTGGTGCCAATGTGAAAATGGTCTTTGAATACTAGATGCATAATTTGATTAACAGAAATAATATTTAAGTAAAATCTCACTTATATGTTATATATACAGATATATGTTTTTAGATATGTACATATTTGTATACTCAAAAATGTGTATCAGACACTCTTGGGTCTGAATCCTGGTTGTACCACTTAGTTTTGTAGGATCTTGGGCAAGTATCTTTACAGCATCCATGTACATACACTCACATACCTCTGCACACACATAACACACATGTAACACATATTTCCAAGAAATATTCAAACAATTATCTCTAGTTGAAAGAATTATGTTAATTTTTTCTTATTTTCTCATACATTTCTTTTCCCTACTCATTTCTTTTCCCTACTCAAATTTGTAAAGTAAACTTTTATCACTTCAGTAATCAGAAAATATCACTAAATACAAGAAAAGAAGTACCAAAAATTAAAACTATAATTACAGCTTAGGATCTTTCCCTCTAAAAATCAAATCTGCATAACTGAGAACCTAGTTTGAGTTTTAGTTGAACTTGTATTGGTAATCTTATTAATTGCACACTCCACTCCATACATCTTGGAATCTCAAAGTCACAGCATTGGAATTATTGACACTTTTAAATGTGCTATTGATTATTTGACATCATTGACAGCCAGTGGAGAATGCTGCTGAGAACAGGGTGTTGTGATCAAACTGCCTGTGTCTGTTTCCTACTCAGTCCTTACTTATTCCCATCATCTTACACAGGGTAAGATACGTAAACTTTCTGGGCCGCACTTGTTCTAACCTGTAAACTAAGAATAATAGAAGTGATTATATCATAGCTTGACTCTGAGAAAGAAATCAGATGTGGCTGATGAGGAACCTGAAGTTTAGGAAAGCTACAGTTAGTTCTCAAAGTAGAGCTGACTGACTCCAGAGTTCTGCCTCATTGCCTTTGGTTCCCCACTGGCCCTGAAACCAGTCCTAAGTCTGGGTCCCCTGCAGAGTTTTGTTATGTTCATCTTTCTGCCTGGGCTGAAACTGTATTTGGTGCTTCAGTCCTGACATCAGAATTCTTCCACTATCTACAAGTCATTTATTTGGAAATTTTTGAAGCTCTGTCCTATGACATTTGTAGCCACCATACTGGGACCATTTAAAGTTTCTAGTCATCACAGCTTTCACATATTAGGAATAAAATAGAAAAAAATAAAATGTGCTTTCCATCTAACTCTGAAAAACATACATTATAGACAGTATAGTCAAGGATAATGTGAGCTAAGGCCTCTTGAACTCCTTTCAAATTCTTATAAAAGCACTATATACTCTCTGTGTAGAAAAGTGGATCTGTAGAGAAATGAAAGGTAAATCACAGTCACTTGTCCAGAGACTTTTGGCTTTGTTTTGTAGTCAGCATATTGAGAATATTCAGTATTTTCTTTTTTGAATTGGTTGCTTTGTTCTTTTGGTTTCTGTCCTTCTTGCCTTGAATAGAAGCAAGTCTGAATACTAATGTTTGGCCAGTTCCAGGCAATCACTTGGAGGTATTAATTTGGACAGCAAGCATAAACCTAGCATTTGGGGGTCTGACTTAAGGCTTGGCTAATTCACCAGGTGAATTATTTCATTTTTAAGTAGCTACTCTTCCATTAATAAGGTAAGTGTTCAACTTCCAGTCCCACATCTGACTCAGGCCCAGTGGACCACCAAGTTCCTAAATGTATCAATAGAACATGTTGGTTTGGTTTTTCATTTAACTGTCACAAAGCCAAGTGCTTAATTAATTTTTTAGGTCAACAAACTCCCAGGAGCTCCCAAACCAGAATATAATGAGGAATGAAATGTTAATTATTCTCACATCAGAAACTGAAAGTGCTATGTTGATCTTTCTCACTGAGTAATTGTGAAACATATACTCCACATTTCAAAAGTGTTTTATATCAGGGGTCTACCTGGCCAATTCCCAATATGTTCTCTTCTAAGAAGCATGAACTCCTTAGAACATTTCTCACAAAATATATTTGTGGCATTATATCAATACTTCTGAAAAAACGTTGAAATTTGCAATCAGCAACTAAAATATCTTCAAGGACACCCTCATAAGGAGAACACCGTATTATTTTCAAACCTTAAACAGAGGTACAAATACTGGAGGCTCATTTCCTTAAGGCCCTTTTTGAAATTGGGAAGGATCACCCAAATGTTGCTACCTAGAAGGCCTTTAACAACTTGCATACTTTGGCTAACATAATAGGACAATGACACAGCTCCTTAGTTCAGAAGTGTAACACAAATGTAGCAGAAAATGCAATTGCACAGCATGGCGGCAGTCACTGATCTCTTCTTTCACCTTGGTAATAAACTGAGTCATATTGTCTGACTAAGGGTCATACTTTTGTGCTCCATTTATTTTAGTCATGCTCCACTAACATACCGGTAGTCAAATGGACAAGTTAACTTCAACCTTTCCAATCCTCAGAAACACTTCAGTCTGTTTCATCTGATTTAACATCAGCAGCTATGTGCCTTACAAATCTTTGTTAAAGACCACTAACCTTAATGTTCAAAAAGGGCACTGCTGAATCTGACGAATTTAAAACACGGAAGGATGAAAACCAAGAATTTCACAAGATTGTTTTTTTTAAAAAATGCTTTATTGGTCAGGACTGCCAAATGGAGAATGTATCAAAGGAAATGCTACTACAAAGAAGAATAGTGCTTTTCTTCCCCCTAACATATGTTTTGCAGCTGAGCCCTGCTCTGTTTTGAGACTTGTTTCATGTTGAGCTCTGATTTTCTTCTTTGGCTTGAAGCTCAAACATCTCTGATGATTCTTTTCCTATCTTCCAAAACTTTATAATTAGACAGAAATATTAAACTGAACATAAAGTATTAACATGCAATCAAGTTTCCATGCAATCAACAGTTCAAATGACATGTTTGTCTAAAGGAAAAAGGTAAAACGAAGGTCACTTTCACTTGTTGGAAAAGCATCTTGGGGAAGTCGCATGTTTTTTCCCCATAAATACTCCTCTTCATTTTGAAAAGCGAGTGAGGTGAGAAAGGAAATGCAAAGAATAAAAGAGGATAAAAAATTTTTGCAAACTGGCAGAACAAAAGGTAAAGATTTGAATCTGGTGTTCATGGATAGAGAAAGAAATGTCACAACAAAAGGAAGAGTGGTTAATGTTAACAGACATTTTAAAGGTACATATGCATTAATGCTAATTCCATTGAAAAAGATGTAGCTTTCTGAAGGATGAAAAGGTTAAGGTTAGCTCCTATATGTCCTGCTCACCATGTGTCAGTGATTTATGACTAAAATAATTGCTGCAGTGCTTCCTCCATTCAGAATGAGAGAAACTATGGAGAAAAAGGATCACAGTTGCAGGCCCTGCTCTTTCATGAGGTTTTATGATTCTTTACCAAACCTGACCCTAGTCTTGATAACTTTGAATTCTATTTTTGCAAGTTTCTTCTCAATAGTCACACTCCACTCAATATCAGAGATACTGACCTTATCATTTCAAATCCTTCCATATTTTCTTAGGCTTTATTATCCTTTGAGTAATTTATTAAAATGAGATTGAATTGATTAAAATAAAATAGAAAAAATTTAGATTTTTACAAAAACATTTGTACTACAATTTCATTAACTCAACACCTATCAACACAGAGAGAATTGCATCACCTCCAGTGCCTTCTCTGCACCATTCCAACCCCCACTGTTTGTGGGAGGTCTTAGGGGTTCATGAACAAGTCTGTTCATGGGGAGCCACCATGCTCTGTAACAGTCACAACTGCTTCATGAAAAACAACAGTCTCTCTGCACTTGTGTAGACATAGGATAGTCCCTGCCTATAAGCACCGCTGTTCTTTGGGGACCTATAGGCACAAACCTACTCCTCCAGCTCTTATGATGACTCTCTCTCCCTCCTCCCCTAAGTGCAGAAATATTATTTTGCTTTGATCTCTCCTGAGTGCTTTCCTGTGGCAAATTCAGTATTCCTCTGTGGGTCACAATCTATTAGGAAGACTACTAAAATAGAGTTATTTGAGCCACAGTGGAGTATGACTTTTAGTGAAAATTCTCTTTTAGGTTTATTTACCACATTCTCTGGAATTTAGGTAGGTTGGAAAATTAAAGCTAAAAATACCTTCATGTGGAAAACAATGCAATCAAAATTGATACTCTACTCCAAATATCTACTCTCTATATTCATCAAACTCATCATGGGTTATTCCTTCTTTTTTTTTTTCAAAAGATCCCTCAACCTTCCTACGAACAGACTTTCATTGGGTAAGACCTTCAGATTTGCCAAGGAATTCCTGCACTTTATCAGAAAATGTTTTCCTCTTGTAGATCTCCCATTTACACAGAAGACATAACAAGGAGATGGAGATAGATAGATAGATAGATAGATAGATAGATAGATAGATAGATAGACAGACAGTGAGGTAGATAGATATAGATATATAATGTGTGTGTATATACAGTGATATGTGTGTATATATATATATTTACATGTGTCTATATAATATATAGATATATAGTATGATTCTCTTAAAACTTAGGCCAGTTTCACCTCAATTTTTAAATTGGATATTTCAATGAGGCATGAAAATTGAACAGATTGGATATTCTTAAAATAATTACTAGACCAAGATAGAAATTTACAAAGTAAAATATCTGAAAATCAGTCTCATGACTATTATCTCTCTACCTAGGTAGCAGTTTGGGCCATCCTACATGAAGATCATGAAGGAATCTTAGGAATACACTCCTTAGAATGAATCATGGTGTTCTATGAGTTCCACCATTCTAAGACCTAGTGAGACAGTCTTCCCAGGGCCGCCCAAAGAATTTGATTTGTGTCTCTGGCAGCTAGAATATTTACAGTGGCCTCATATCATATTTTGCATGTTAAATATAAAGGTATACAAGCCGGCTGGCTGCTCCAAGTTTGAAAAATATTGCAGAACAAGAAATGGCTTGTATTCTATGATTTGCTGAAGAACAGTTTTCAAGACACATGAGGTAGAAAGGTTCTGTCCAAGAGAAATACCAAAAGGCCCAAACAGACCTCAGCATGAAATAGCTGAAGTATGGCCAAACTGTGAAAGCTCAAGACCAGCCTAAGATGGTACTGGGGAAATAAACATTTTCTTACATTCTTTACCTGTCCTCCTTCTGTTTCACCTCTCATTCCCTCATCCTGCAAAGCAGTAATTATTTAGTGGAAGAGGAGGGTATTCAAATGGAGGGAAGAAGCTCTCCTGTTGGGAGCTGTCAGCACCCCAATATATGACAAGGTTTCATGGTTGGTTATAGTCTCCACTCCTGTGAACCCATGTGCCTTTTCTCTACATCATATCCTATAGGAGACAGTACTTTCATTGTATTTTATGGCAAGTTCCTGTGGTACCCCAATGAGATAACTACGCAGACAACGACAGGTAATATCTCCTAGAAAAGAGGGGAGACAACCTAAGCCAGGCGGTAGTTCCGTGGGGACCCCAGGACTAAGAAATAGGGGACTCAAGCCCCTTGGAAACAGGCCCAGACCCCTGGCCACATAAGCTAAAAAGCCTGGCTATGAGTAACTGATAATAACATAATCCGTTAAGCTTGTTTGCCTAAGATAATCACAGTGAAAAGTCTCCTTGGAGACTAAAAGTATCCAGGCCATGAGAGTTCCAATAAGAGGCGACTTGCTGACCATGAGCTATGTTAATCTATAGCTTTAATTGGATTCTTTGCCTTGTACATTGTTGTAGCATCAGACACTGAAGCTATAGCTCAAGTATATGCCCTGTGAGTCTTACTGCTGGAATCCGGGACTAGATAGTCAAGGTAGTCATGGTAACTATTCTTCAGGTGATATGTAGAAACTGAGTCTGGGTCACAAAGAGATTATCATAGATGAGATTATCCTTAAACGTAGGAAAGGTCGCAGTGTGCCCTGGGGAGAACAATTATAAGGAAGTAAAGACTGAAAGTCTTAAGAAAGAAAAATACATCAAAACTATGTGGAACTTAAACTTGTGATTGGATAATGGTCAAAAGTCCCTATAAAAAGGACATGTTATTGCAATAAAGGGTGACACTTCTTCTCTAAACTCCCCCGGTGTCTCCACTGTCTCCCTTCTTTATTTTCTTCCCCCGCCAACGCCATCTCCACCTGAGGGAAACCCTGGACTGCGGAGGCTGGTCCCCCACACTCTCCCTGGAAACTATTCTTCCGGGGCATATAGCTCATTCTAAGAGCCCTCTGAGGCATGCTCTTGAATGAAGGATATGAACATTCAAATTTCTAAATTGCGACTTGTTCTTCTTCTTCCAGCTGAGCCATCCTACATGTTGGCTGCTACATGTTGGCAGCTCAGCAGCTGCTCAGCTTGGGCACAGCATCACTGGCCCATGTGGGAATTGAACTGGTGATCCTGTTACTCAGAGCTCATGCTCTTAAGCTAACTCTTAACCAACCGAGCCACTCAGCTGGCCCAAGACTTGATTTTCTGATGTGAACAGACTACTAAGTCCCTGACAAGAGAATCAAAGAAATGCCAATTTTTTTTTGTTCAGAGTCATAGAAAACTAACCTCAGTAATTAAAGACAAAAGGACAATGAGGATACAAAATAAAGTTTCTTTATTAAAACACTCCATGAATTCGGTGTGTTCAATATACCAGGTATGATAGCCACAAATCCCAGATGACAACAGGTAAAAGTCTCACACAGTTTTATCTAGTTGAATCCCTTTTTCTTTCTTGACCCTTTAAATCCATGTGACACTTTATGTTTCTAATTAGAACAACTTCTATGATGTTTCCTATTTCACTTATTATATCAGATTTAATAATCATATAAATTTTAAAGGTGGAAGTACACTTAGGAGCATCTAATTCAGTGGTTTCCAACCTTCAACACACAAAAGAATCACCTAGGATCTTGTTAAAACTCAGATTCTGCAGCCGGCCGAGTGGCGCATTGGTTAAGAGCTAGTTTTGGGATGCCAGTGACCCCGGTTTGGATCCCACATATGATGGCCAGTGACACTGCCCTCTACAGCTAACCACAGCTCCACCTGGAGCTGGGCTGTGTGAGCCCCGGCAACAGTGTAGGCTGCAGCCCCTGCTGCAGTACGCTGCCATAGGCTACAGTGAGTGGCCAGCAGCCAGCGTGAGTGGCTGGTAGCCAGCGTGAGCTGCCAAGAGCCACGGTGAGTGACCATCCAGAAGCTGGCGACCGATTTGCCTCATCCGGGAAGAGCACAATGACAATACCAACATGGGCCAGTGAAGCAACGTCCTCCACAACTAGACTGAAGAACAATAAGATGGCAACTTCTCTGTTCCGCTTCCCCAATTCCCCAACACTGTTCCCCTCCCCCAGTTCCCCAATAAAATCTTTTAAAAAACCTCAGATTCTGATTCGATATATTTGAAATGAGGCAAGAAAGTCCGTGTTTCCAACCGCTCTCATATGATGTCAATGTCAATGTTTCTGGTCCATGAGCCATATTTGAATAGTGAGGCTCTAGTCCACATTTGCCCCACTCTTACATTATAACCAAGAAAATGGAAATTAAAATCCTCAAAAAAAAATACTGAAGGGTTTTATTTGAGGCATAGAAATCAGAAGAGGTGATTCTAGAACAGAGGCTTTTGACGTCTACTTCTTTAGGTCATGCTTCTTCACTGTCATTACTCTGGGCATGGGTTATAACCAGTCTAGGTGCTAAGTGGTCTATGAGGCCACTATGGGAGTGCACTAGCTACACTTCCCAAATCATTCTGTTATGCCAGTGTTACCCTAATAACAAAACCAGATAAAGACATCATTAGAAACTAGAATCCAACATAAATGCAAAAATACTTAATGAAATATTAGTAAACACAGTCCAGCAATATAAAGTGTATTTTTTTAAAAAATTGTATAACATGGCCAACTAGAATTTTTTTCCCCAGTAATGCAAAGTTGACTTTACATTTTAAAAATCAATTAATGTAATATGCCATATTCATAAACAATGAAAATCATATAATCATCTTAATAGATAGAGACAAATCACTTGAAAAAATATAAAACTCAATTATGTTAAAAAAAATAATTCTCAAAAAACCAGGAGTACAAAGGAAACTTCCTCAGTCTCATAAGAAGTATCTAAAAACAAAAACAAAAATGCATCCAGCTAATATCACACTAATCGTAAAAAACTGAATGTGTTTTCTATCTAATATTGAGAACAAAGCTAAGATGTCTGATCTTGCCATTTCTGCTTAACATTGTATGGACAGGTCTAACCAGAGAAATAAGGAGAAAAACAAAAAGAGAGAATAGAAATATTTTTAAAGGTATCCAGGTAGGAAAGGAAGAAGTAAAATGTTTTCTTAGCCATGACATGTTCCTGTTTGTAGAAAATCCCAAGGAATCATCAAAATTACTATGACCAAGTTCAGCAAGATAACAGGATATAAAATCAAAATATAAAAACCATGTATTTCTATCTGCTAGCAATGAACAACCCAAAATGAAATTAAGAAAACAATTTTATTCACAATTGGATAAAAAAGAATAGAATATTTAGGAAAAAGTTAACAAAAAAATATAAGATTTGTACACTGAAGCTATAAAATATTGTGAGAAATCTAAAATGATGTAAATTAATGAAGAGACATTTTATGTTCATGAATTGAAAACCTCAATATTGGCAAAAATGGTGATTCTCTCCAAATTAATCTATATTGTCAATGCAATCGCTATCAAAATCCCAGCTAACATTTTAGTAGGAATTGACAAGCTGATCCCACAGTATAAAGAGAAATGCAAAAAAACCTAGAATTGCCAATACAATTTTTAAAAGAAGAATAAGTTGGAGGAATCACACTACTAATTTTAGAACTTACTATAAAGCCACAGTAATCAAGATAATGTGGTATTCACAAAAGGAAAGGCATATAAATCAATGAAAGAGAATTGAGAGTTCATAAATAAACTCTTACAATTATGGTCAATTGATTTTCAACAAACGTGACAAAGGAAATTCAAAGACAGGAAGGACAGTCTTTTCAACAAGTGGTGCTGAAACAATTGGATATCCACATGTAAAACAAACAAGCACATATACCTTTATCTCAAACTATAAAGAAAAGTTAATTGAAAATTAATCATAGACCTAAATGTAAGAGCAAAAGATATTTAACTTCTTAACCTTGGGTTAAGCAAACAATTTTATTTTATTTTATTTTTTATTTTATTTATTTATTTTTTTTAGCTGAGCCATCCTGCCACCTGTTGGCAGCTCAACAGCAACTCAGCTCGAGCTGGCATAGAACCGCCATTGCTCAGAGCTCAGCTCGCACTCTTGAGCGAGCTCTTAACCAACTGAGCCACTCGGCCGGCCCATAAGCAAACAATTTTAGATATGACATCAAAAGCACAATGCATTTTTAAAAATTGATTAATTGGACCTCACTGAAACCAAAAACTTTCATACTTCCAACAATACAATGAAGAAAATGAAAAGATAGGCCACAGATTGGGAGAAAATATTTGCAAATAAAATATCTTGTAAAGAATTTGTAAACAGAATATTTAAAAAACTCTTGCAATTCAATGAAGAGGGCCAACTCAACTTAAAACTGAGAAGAAGATGTGAATAGACTTTCACAATACATCTATTAGAATGGTTATAATAAAAAGGATAAGTCAAGAGCAAGTATCAAAGAAGATTGCTTTAAAATGGTGTAGCCAATTTGGAAAGAAGTTTGGCAGTTTCATTAAAGAGTGAGGATTGGAGGGGCAGCTTTCTCCTGGACAGAAGAGCTGGCAGAAGCCATTGCTTATATGTTGACTCCTCTCCCTTTTCAGTGTGCAGACACAGGTGGCCACCATATCTGAGTCCCCATCAACCTGGATAACACTGTTTGTTCATCCTGATTCCCTAAGACCCCACCCCACCCAACTGTTAGGCTCACACAAGTTGCTTCTGGGGCTTTTTGGTATAAACAACCTGCCTTTGCTCATGCTGCAGATGTTCTTGAAATCTCTCAGAGCTTAACAAAACCAAAACAAGCAGAATATGGCTTTGACATCTCCTGTACCTCTGACTGAGCAGCCCTAAGCCCAGCACTAATGACAACCCACCTCACTTCATGGCTTGGCCTCTTGAGACACCACAAAGAAAAAGTCAGAAATGAAATATAGAATAACTGAAATGAAGAGCACATTACAGGAGATCAATAGTAAATTAGATAAAGCAAAGGATCGAATCAGAGATTTAAAAAATAAGGCAGCAGAAAACACCAAAACAGAAAGAACAAAAAGAAAAAAAAATCCAAAGAAATGAGGATACTTTAAGAGGCCTGTGGGACAACATCAAGCCTACCAACATTCACACCACAGGGATACCAAAAGGAGAAAAGAGAGAGCAAGGAATTGAAGACCTATTTGAAGAAATAATGATGGAAAACTTCCCTAACCTGGTAGAGGAAACAAATATACAAGCTCAAGAAGTACAGAGTCCCAAATAAGATGAACGCAAAGAGGCCCACACCAAGACACATCATAATTAAAATACCAAATATTAAAGACAAAGAATCTTAAAATCAGCAAGAAAAAAACAGTTACTTACAAGGGAGCTCCCATAAGACTATGAGCTGATTTCTCAACAGAAACTTTGCAAGCCAGAAGGGATTGGCAGGAAATATTCAAAGTGATGAAAAGCAAGGACCTACCACCAAGATTATTCTACCCAGCAAGCTATCATTTAAAGAGCTTTCTAGACAAGGAAAAAAATTAAAGGAGTTCATCAAAACCAAACCAGAATCGTAAGGAACCTTAAAGGGACATTTTTAAAACAAATAAATAAATAAATATATGAATAATAAATGGCAATAACTATGTATCTATCAACAATTGTTTTCAATGTAACCATTTACATTGCTCCAATCAAAAGATAGAGTAGCCGAATGGATAAGAAAATAAGACCCAGCCATATGCTGCCTACAAGAGAACCTCTTCAGGTCAAAAAACATATACAGACTGAGAGTAAAAGTATGGGAAAAATACATTTTATGAAAATAGAAACAAATAAACAAACAAACAAACAAAAATCTGGAAAAGCAATACTTATACCAGACATAATAGACTTTAAAACAAAACTTATAACAAGAGATAAAGAAGAACACAGCAATCCCACTTCAGGGTGTTTATCTGAAGAAACCCAAAATGCTACTTTGAGGGGACATATCCATTTTTATGTTCATTGCAGCATTGTTTATAATAACCAAGATGTGGAGGTAATCTGGGTATCCTTTGATGGATGAATGGATAAAGAAGAGGTGGTACATGTATACAATGGAATGTTGCTCAGTCAGGGAAGAAAATGGGTTCTTGCCATCTATGGCAGCTTGGATGGACCTGGGAGGCATTGTATTGTCTTGAGTGGAGTACATCAGACAAAGACAGATGCAATGTGATTTTGCTTATATGTGGAAACTAAGGAACAAAACAAACAAACAAACAAACAAAACAGAAACAACTCACAGGTACAGAGAACATTTTTTTTTTTTTTTTTTTTGGTGGACCCGAACCGGGGCTGCTGACTTCCCAAGCCAGCACTTAACCACAGTGCTACTCGGCCGGCCCCAGAGAACATGTTAATGGTTTCCAGATGGAAGAGGGGTGAGTGAAAAAGGGAAAGGGATTAAGTGCAAACTGGTTATTAAAAAGTAGTCATGGGGATACAAAGCATAGGGAATACAGTCAATAATGTGATAATGACTATGTATAGGGCCAGTTGATTACTAGATTTACTAAATGATGTAAGTGTCTAACCACTATGCTGTGGTTATAAAGCATAAAATAACATTGACTGTCAACTGTAACTGTAAAATTTAAAAGGGGGAAGATAAAGGGGAATAAGAGGTTCAAATTTCCATGTATAAAACAAATAAGTGGGCCGGCCGAGTGGCTCAGTTGGTTAAGAGCTCGCTCAAGAGTGCTAGCTGAGCTCTGAGCCACGGCGGTTCAATGCCAGCCCAAACTGAGTTGCTGTTAAGCTGCCAACAGGTGGCAGGATGGCTCAGCTAAAAAAAATTAAAAAACAAAACAAAACCAAAAACAAATAAGTCGCACGGATGTAATATACAGCATAAGGAATATAGTTAATAATATTGGAGAGTGTGGGGCAGTGTCAGATAGTTGCTGGTTTTATCACTTCTTTAGGTATATAAATGTTGAATAACTACTGTGTACACCTGAAACTAATATAATATTGAATGTTAGCTATATTCTAGTAAATCTTTTTAAAATAAACAAGTACTTTGGAAACTACAAAAGAAAATATCCACCACTATACATAGATATAACTACATATGGTGATGGGAACTTTTAAAATCAAGCCTCTTAGGAACTTCCAAATATATAATACAGTTTTGTAAACTATAGTCACTATGAAATGCTATTTTAAGTGGAAAAGAACAGACATTAAAAAAACCCCACATGCTTCATTTATATGAAATATCTACAGAAGACTAATTCATAAAGACAGAAATCAGATCAGTGGGTACCTAGGGCTGGATATGGGAAAGTAGATAAACTACAAATGGGCACAAGGGAAATTTGGGAGAAGGTGGAAAAGTTCTAAAACTGGATTGTGATGATATTTATACAACTAAATTTACTAAAAAACCCTTAATTAGGAAATAATTGCTTTAGGAGGAAGTGAGAATAAAGAATAGGAATAAGATTTTTTCTTTTATTGTTTCAGCACCTCACCCTATTTTTGGTTAATATACTAATTCATGTTGACATCAGTTGTCCAATCAGTTCAAGATATTAGTCACAACATATCATCTTCATAAAAATGTATTGTTGCAACAGGCAGTTTGAATGCTATGCTTGCTCTGAGGGGACCAGCTGAGCACCTGTTTTACTTGGATTTAGTTCACGTATTTTTTGCTATTTTGGTTAAAGCCTAAAGTAGTGGTGCCCATCCTGCACCTTTATCACGGTTAAGTGACTTCTGGCCCTTCCCTTTCTTAAAAAAAAATAAAATGCCAAGGTGCCAAGACTCCTTACAAGTAGTGAGTTATACAAGGCTCTGGGGGTTTCCGATATGTCATGGTGCACATTTAGCCAAGTGTTTTAATCACTTCCTCTTTATCTCATTTATGAGTGAAAGAGTCCAACCTTAAGGGGGAAGACAGAATATACAACACCCAACACTGGACAGAAGAGACTGGCGGCAGTTTATTAGTCACATATATTCACAGCCTGGAGGAAGAAAACACCACATGCCACACAAGCCCCATGGGGGTTGCAACTGGGGACAAAGTGAACAACTAGGGGCCATGGGAGGCAGGCTTTGAAGTTTCAAGACCACAGGGTGTCTCCTGGTTCTATAAGAGCATGTGATTGGCTTGGAGTAATTCCACAAGCCAGCAGGAAACTGAAACCTGCTACTGGGGGATAAGCAGGTAGTATAACTTGTTTGTTTGGGAAGGATGATTTTTTGGCTAGAGGATTATTCTCAGGAGCAAATTGAGGAGGGAACTTATAGTTAGGCCAGTTGAAGTACCCAGTTTTACCAGATGTCCAGGTAGTACATAATATTATTGAGCTTTAATTTTAGATCTTACACTACACTAAGTTAAATACATTGAACCCCTTATTTTGTATGATTATATACCCAGAAAAGTGAATCAACAGTCCTTTGCAAATTCTCTAGTTAGACTTCCCAGGCCTCCATTTACAATCACAGTATTTGTCAATTATATAAGTTAGAGAGGAAAACACTACAAACTTCATTACCAACAAGTTATCTATCAGATGTTTTATATTCTTGGAAAGAAAAGCACTAAGCATGATTTTACATAACATAGATTCCATAATAAATATAAGGAAAAGATAGGTACTGCATATGGCTTCTGTATGTCCCCAGTGAACATCTGTGTTTCTTTATCACCCAATTAAACTGTATTGTTTAAGCTCCTAGAGTTTGGAGCTATGACATATTTGTCATGGTGACTCCAGCATTGATTCTAATGTCTGGTAAAATACAGGAAATTATACCGGTTAATGAGAATTTACTATGTGTCAACAATGTCGTAAGCAATGTGTACACATTATCTTATTTAATTGTCAGAATCACCTTTTGAAGTCAGTACTATCATTTCAATTTACTAGATCAGGGTGGGGGTGTCAGGGTGTAGTGGGGTGGGGAGAGCAAACTTTTTCTGTGAAGGGCCAGACAGTAAATATTTTGGGCTTTGTGGACCCTCTGGTGTCTGTTGGGATACTAACTGTATTATTGTGGTATAAAAGAAGCCAGAGACAATATGTAAATGAGTGAACATAACACTAGTCCAATAAAACTTTATTCACAAAAACAGGAAGTGGGTTGAATTTGGCCAATGGGCTGTAATTTGCCAACCCTGTTTTAAATGATACACTAATGCTTGGCATGGTTAGTAATCAAGGGGCAGAGCAGGATTTTAAACCTTGATATATTTGGGAATATATCTGATTCCCAAACTCCTTCTCTTAACCACCACTCTGTATTACATCTAACTACTGCAAGTCAGTGGGGCTCCATATATATGTGTTGAATAAATGAAAACTTCTATTATTATATTCATTTGCAATAGCAAAATTTGAGTCAGATTATATTAGTCAGCATAGTCAGGACTTCTGACTTTTACTCTAAACTGAATTTAAATTATAATAAAAAATTAATCAGTCTGGGATTACTATCCCTCTGTATACTGGTTTAGTGATTTAGTAAGTACATATCTGTTTTCCATTATTTGGATTTTCATCAGTAGGGGCCTCCCCTCAATTCACTTTCATTTCCTTCAGGCTTGACTAGGAACTAATGCATTTTACCTTCCAGGGCTGTGCAGTTTTAAACCTGTTCACATTCCCATAGGCCAGAAGAAATTCAAATACTCCAGCAACTAGCTCTTTTTCTCTTATATTAATTACATAAGACAAATGAGGTGTTTTGTTTTGTTTTGTTTTGTTTTGTTTTCCACACTTTGTTGAAAAAGTTGCTTCCCAGCTGGAATAGCATCTTCTAACTTTAAAATTTTTTTTCATGAGTTTGGCTTGTTAATTTAATTAGTTTCAGATGTACAACACAGTGCAATAGTTATACTTTTTACCCCTCAAGGTGACAATCCCCCTCCTCCATTCCGCTGCCCAATGCCCCTCTCCCCCAAAATCATACATATCTATTATAATTCCATTGGCTCCACTCCCACACTATACTGCATATCCTGTGACTATATATTAGGTTGTCGGAAAGGTCATGACGTACTTTTTCTATATTTTTTGTTGCAAAAATGTATCAGAACTTTTCTGACAACCCAATATATATTCAATTATAGTTGACATACAATATTATACAACATCAGCTTCAGGTGTAGAGAGCAGTGATCAAGCCTCTACACCATCCATGAAGTAGTCTCCCTAACAATCCGTCTTCTAATTTTTAACCAAAAAAATACATAGGATGAAGAATAAAAAAAATTGCTGACATATCTTTAACTGTGCCTGGATATAGCATTTATAAGACAGTTCAAGTATTATTTTCCATAAACTAGAGGAATTAATAGCTACAGTGTTGCTACTTATTATTTAGAGCTAGCCAGTATAAAACAAACAAACAAACAAACAAACAACAAAAAAACCTGTGGCATCTGGAAAATGTAATTGATTTAGTGGTACAAGGCTTCATAAATTATCAAGTATTCTCATTAGCAGCCATGAAAAACTTAGAGAAAACATGAGCTGCCTCTAAATTGCTTAGCTTGCTCACAACCAGAATTATTTTAAGGATGCTGAGTTACTGTTGGTATTAAAAGATGTTTTTATTATTATTACCATAAATGACTGACTCTACCTTGAAATAGTGTTGCCTTACAGCCGATTCCAAGACCACCCCCTCTGCACTAACCCCTGACCCTATTAGTCTTGAGAGAGTGTCTCAGTATGACCAAGGCCCGGTGGAATGATATCGGTAAAGCTCTCTCGGGGGGGTGTCTCAGTATGACTGGGACCTGATGGAATGATATCAGTTATCTCCCCTGGGAGGACACAGTAACGTCAGTGTCCTGGGGCTGTGTAGTGATGTATGAAGGCATAGCATTTGTTGGAATACAATGGGATAGGTTAATGGAAAACAGCCTTAAGGCACACAATACACACGGTTACTAATTTACAGCAGTTTTACTTCCTTGAAAATTTTCATTAGAAACCATGCGTTGACCCGATTCGGGGCTCAGTCTTCTTTGGCTGAGTCCCTTGGTCTCGCTCTTATCTTACTTTTGTCTCTTCTTATTCAATCTGCGTCGCCCCTCTCAAGTCCCATTTGCCCTTGCCACGCAGGACGTGACAAAATAGCATGATAGAAATTTGGAGTCAATGCAAGCCAGCATCAGCTAATTAAGTGAAGTTTATAGAAATTAATTATGGGGGAAAGGTTGCTGTTACCTCCAGTGGGAATAAAATCTCCAGATTCCAAATCAAGTGTTACTGAGGAAGAAGTACCAAGGTCGCACCTCCCAAAACTCCACTCACATTGTGCTCATTTTTCCAGGAACATGCAACATGTTTGAACAGTAGAAAAATGACTTAGGGAAGGAGCTTTATTCTTCACAATAAATATAAAAAAGCAATCCTAGGAAAACAAAACAATTAGGTGACTAGAATAATTCCCGGGGCCAGAGTAGCGGGTTCTGAGCCAGGGGTTTTAAATATCTACATGGTAGTTGCAAAATAAACAAGATGATATCTGACGTTTCCTACTTGTCTAGAAATTATATATATATGCCAAAAAATGTATACAAGTGAATACTTTGGTCAGTGTTTCTCAAGCAGTAGTTTGCCATAATCAGAAGTGTCTGGATGCTGATGGTAACCACTTTGAGCACCTCTTGTAATTGCACAAGTCAAACGTGACTTGTACTCATTTTTTTTTTATTGGTATGTATTGAGAATTACAATTTTAATACAGCTTTCCTTTCTTAAAATGTATATACATTTTTTGGCACTGTGTGTGTGTGTGTAAAAATATACATATATAATATATGTTTATAAACACAATTACTTTTAAAGTGGATATAACGCGTAGCATAATTCTGTCTTCTGAAATAATCATTAGAAGACATTTATAGTCTGCATGGTGTTTAGGTGGGATCTAAATTAAAGACCACCTATATTATCATTTGATACTTACTGTGGGAGAGAAACAAACAAATAGTCACAAATAAATATCGCTTCTGTTCAAAGATGGAATAGCTAGCATTGGGAGGAAGTTAATTGAATTTGTCATGCTAGGGTTGTTAAGCCCTAAACTATCTGCCTATTTTTTGCAGTTTATATAGAGGTTTCAACTATCTCCAAGAAGTTCTAGTAGTGGATAATTTTGAGGTCATTTTAATTCTTGTGATTCTTTCATGATTTAATGACATTTATGAAAGGGATAGGCAATTAGAAAATTAGAAACATGAATTATATGACTTAGGTCAAAAAAATTTAAATCGTGAGATCATTCCCAAGATCATCCAAAATATTTCCTACATAGGGACAAGAGTAGAAGGCTTAGGACTAAGACAGCCTGCAGTAGAATAAAAGTTTGGACACTTCAGAGTTAAACTGACCGTTTTCCCAATTGCATAATTGCTTACAGCTGATTTGTAGGTAATTTTATAAAAATGTCCTCATTATCTTACTTTTTAGAAATATAAGGGAAAAGATAAATGCACTGGGTGGATCACTTATTTGAAAGGAGAGCTGGGGATAAGGAACACTAATTTGAAGATCTCAATTATCAACATACTCCCTATTCACTGGCAACATCAGAGCTGCAAAAGAGCTGTAGAACTCTGAAAATATTAAATAATTTTTTTATAATAATGCCATAGTCACTGGCTCTTGAATATTCAGTAGCAAAAATTTTGGGTTTTCTTATTATATATTTATTTATGGTAATTATAGGATACATTAAATTAGATAGTGGCAAGATTTCTAAAAATCAAAACACACACTGAAATACACATATACAAAGAATAAAAATTGTAGAAATGCATTTCTTCTGCAAAAAGAAAACAAAACGATGTCAGAGTGTTACCACAGCCTGTGCTGTAAGAGATCCAGGTCTGTTGTGCCTCCTTTTATCTCAGGGTCTGCAAAGCTGATGGCACTTGGTGCAGTTGTGGCTCACTGATGAAGCTGCAGAAAACACAATGGTCTATCTATATCTATATCTATATCTATCTATATCAATCTATCTCTATATATCTATATCTGCATCCATATCTATATGTTTATATCTATCATCTGTCGATTGCTAGATTGATCTATTGATCTATATCTATTTAATACAACATGTGCACCCAGCCCTTTTGGCACAGTCAACCTCTTCCTGTCTAACAGTTGACAGTATAGCAGAAGTTTACTCTGAGAAGTTGTCAATCGAAGCCCTTCTAGTTTGCCATGGGAAGCTAGGAAAACACTGAAAAAAATATTCAGCTCACTTCATTTTGTTTAAATAAAACACACACATTAAGTTATTATAATTTTCTCCTCTCTTTTTTAAATTGTCCATTTAGAATCCAATATAGAGATCAAGGAAAGGTAACAAAGTAGCATTTAAAGAATAGAAAATAAAAGGATTTCTCTTGGGTATCTTGAAGAATATGAAGGTACAAAGGCCATTTGTACCCTCTGTTGAAGGAAGTGGGTACAGGCTAAATTACTTTAAATAATGCCACATTGACAGGTACATATTTAATTTTAAAAGATACTCCCAGTAAAAAGTATGAAAAAATTGATCAACCTACTGAAAAAACAATCATGCTGATAACAAACCCACTAAAGAGGTTATGGAACTGTTTAATTTAGTAAAATAAGATTTTGCAACTGTTTCCTATGCTTCGGTGAAGAATAGTTTCATTTTTACAGCTCTTCAAAAGAGACACTTTAGAGATTAATGCAAATGGAAGAGAATGAGTGAATTTATCCTTCCAGCATGAAAAACATGAGTCACTCCAAGAGTGAGAATCACATGAAAGCCCTAATGGAATTGGGAGACTCAAGTCCAAGCTCCTCCTCATTCTAAAAATGATAACACTGACGTTCAGAAAAGCAAAAGCAGTGTTTCCCAAGTTTATCATTTGTAGAAATCATCTTGAAATCTTATTAAAATGATCATTCTGATTACATGGGTCTGGTGGGGAACCAGGATTTTTTGCATTTCTGACAGGCTCTTAGGTGCTGTTGCTTTGTGGATCACACTCAGAAGAATTTTCCACCTTAGTTGATGGAAGTAATGGGACCTGGTTCCAGGTGTTCCATATTATATTAAATGGAATAAATAATTTATTGTCAAGTATTAGAAAATAGTTTATTTTTTATTATTAATCAGATGTACGCTTCACTCTCCTCATAGAGAAGGAACACGATATATTTATTTGGTGATAAAAGCTGGATTCTGTGACAGGCATTCTGGGTTGAATTCCAGTAATGTCACTTACTACGTATGTGATCTTGGGCAAGTTTTCTACCTTTTTTTTGTCTCAATTTCTGCAACTGTAAAATAGTGGAGGTTGTTTGTTTTTTGTTGTTGTTTTTTTTAACCATAAGTAAATAACAGTGCCTGGCATAAGCTAGCATTCAAAAAATTTAGACTTATCATCAAAGACAAGTGGAGTCTGACTGATTTTATGACTATGGAACTTGAGGCTTAGAAGAAAAGCAGAGCAAAACCAGAATTAGCATGATTTATTGTCACTTGTGATCCTAGGAGAGAATAAAAGTTCAAAAGGCATATTATTAACTTGTTCCAGAGTAGGCAGGAAAATTACATGTGCTGAACACTAGTTTTTGCCTTAGGTACCAAATATTATCAACTTTAATTTTCTTAAAAGGCCTGTGGGATTACACTGCCATCCCCATGTTACAGGAGAGGAAACCAAGGCACACACATTAAATGACAAGCCAGAGTCCTAGTGGCTACAAACATGGCAGATCCAAGATTTGGACTGAACTTGATTGGCTGAATCCTGCATGAAACCATGCAGTGTGAGCCTTATGATGTGGGAAAGCCGGAGCCTGGGTTAAGTGAAGAAGGGCAAGGCTACCAGTGCTATGTGTGGTTACCCTCCTAATTCTCCACAAGTGATGAGACATTGGTGATTTGTTAGCCAACACTTCATAATAGGACAGCATAGCAATTCTCTCACACACCAAAATAAACAAACAAACAAACAACAACAAAAACAAATCATTTTTCTCTGGTTGAATATTGTTCTAGGTGTTAGAGAAGAAAAAATGAATGGATGCCTTATCCCCCTAGAGCCTCAGGCTTCTCTTGGTCTCTCTCTCTCTCTCTCTCTCCCACTTCTCTTTTTTCCCATCTTCCTCTAAAGGAGGTGTCCCTATATCCTCATAATAGTCTTCATTCTTGCCTGAGCCAATGTGCTCACAGAATTTATCCCTCTTTGAGTCACCATAAATAACAGAGTTTCTCAAAAGGTTTGGCAGGCAAATTAGGACTTAATGATATTTTGTGGGGTTTTTTTTTTAGAGTTTACAGCAGAGGACAGTTTATTAGAGTAGAAATTAACAGCTCTCAAAACGAGAGGGGTTCCCTACTGGGTTGCCCACTAGTTAGGGCAAAAGCTTTGGTTTTTATACCTTTTGTATGTCTGGGGAGCGGGGGCCTCTTGGCACTATTATCAGTTTTACATTGTTGCCTCGCCCAGAGGAGGTGTTTTCTTGAAACTGTCTTCTTGTCTCAGAATTGATGTCTCTTTTGATAGGATTATGTTATCTCAAGGCAGGGGCTTTGAAGATATCATTGTCTGTTGCTCATTCTAGTAGGGAGTTCCTGACTGTCTTATGTTATATTAACTAACCTGTCTTAATCCCCCTTTTGGAGGTGAAACTTAACTTTTGATTTTTTTGTTATAGGCTCTGAAAAATTATTTCCTCCTCCCCCTCCCGAGTTTGTCCTTCTGGTGGGGTCCTGTGACTTAAACCTGTCAGTCAGCTGTTAAAATTATTTCTCCTGGCTTTTGTTATGGTTTTCACCTTGATTCCCTCTACCGTGGCCATTTTCCTGACTACCGATAATTTTCCTATCTCAATCCCCCCTTTGATGATGTAACCCTAACTGCTGTTAGGGAAAGGGGCAAAGACTGCTCTGGCTGCTTCCTGCTGAGGAGGGCCAAAGTATGAACCCACAGTTGGGGCTAGTCCAAAGGAGTTCTAACAGTCCATGGTAGATGAGTGAATCCAGGTGAGGTTGTTGTGGTGGTATAGACCATGGTAGCCAGCCAGTGGGTGGTCTGTAAGCAGAGATGAATTTTGAGGCAGCAGTATGAGGCAATCCCTATAAAAACAAAAAAGAAAAATGAGAAATATTTTCCTAAATCCTATTAGACTGGGAAGCTAGGATGGAAGGAAGGAAAAATCTCAGCTGAAGAAATCCTGTTTTTTTGTCTGATTAGAAACTATGTTATGAATCTTTTGAACTTTATTTTTGATTAACTGAGTTATCAGGTAGGTTGAAATATAATCCTTTAAAATTTTTACATCTTTGATAATATTTGAGGAGCAAATAGCTTATAGCAGCTCTGGTGCTTGGGTGAGAGCTATCAGCTCAGCCAGTTGTGAACTGGCCCCAGATGGGAGGCTTGTATTTTTTATGATATTATGTAAAGTTACTACAAATATATCCAGGCTTTAGCGTGTTATTTTTCATAAAAGAGCTTCCATCAGTGAAGAGTCTCCAATCTGGGTTGTCTAGAGGTATTTCTGTAAATCTGTTTTGGCAGCATAATTTTGTAGTAAAACCAGTTGTCTTAAGAGGCAACTGTCTGTAAACCAATGACTAGTACTAGGATTTAAAAGCCTTTGGTGGTCTGGGATGAAAACTGTTAAGTCTTGTCCCATTGTGAGCTTAGTGGGTTCAGTAACTAGTAGAGTAGTCCTTGTAATGGCTCTGAGGCAAGCTGGCCAGCCATGTTCTGTGAGGCCCAGTTCCTCACCTAGACAGCCCATCAGCTGCTGTGAGGGACCTCTGGGCTGTGTCCAAATTTCTAAAGCCATTCCCTCCCCTCTGTCACAAATAAATGAAAGGATTTTTCAGTGGAAAGGAGAGCACTGGCTTCAGGGATGGGACCGGTAGCCCATTTATCTTAACCTCAGGTGACATTTGTTTACCCTCCAGGAGCTAGGTCTTCTGAAGGGTCACAGGAGTAGGAGCGACAGCCTTCCTTTTGGGGGAGTCCTGTGGAGACATAAATGAAATAAGTTTAATTCAAGGGAAGTAGACCCAGCTACCCACTCTTTGAAGTCCTAAAACCGTTGGAGTGTTTCTTTTCCCTTTAGAACTCTAGATTTCTTAAGTGACTGTTGAAACTTTCCCAAGCTAACTACATAGAAGATAACAGAATTTAGTTTAGAATCTAAAATAATGGACAGTATAGTTTTGATAAAACTTTTTTAGAGTCCTTTTAAGTTTGATTTTATATTTTCCCCAAGGTATATAGACCAATAGTAAGGAACAGGCTGAGAAAAATGAACCCAAATCAGGGGGCTTTTTTTATCTTTACAGTCGAGTCGTTTTTAGAGGAAAAAAAGGTTCAGAGTGAGCAGCTGAAACAAAAAATGGTTTCTGTAAACTCAGTCTTGCCTGCCACATCAGTGTCACCCACAGTTTTACCCCTGTGATGAGAACAGCCTGGGAGCTTCTGAGAGTGTTTGTTAGGCCCAACAGTGATCACAGCTATTGGTGGGGAGGGAAGTTGTTCTCTGCTCCCTTCAGAGCAGGGCACAATCTTTCCTCCAGTGCCCTGTACTGTGCACAGGGGGCATGGCTGCTTTGGAGGATTAGGACATTCCATGTTCCAGTAGTCTGGGCTTCCCCAGCCCAAAAGCAGGCTCCTTTATTTGGTATTTCCTCTCTTGGGACTTTTGGGTTGCACTGAAGTGGCTTTAGCCCTGGGTTGTTTATAACTGTGGCCAAAAGTCTGGCTTTGTGTTTGGTCTCATCCTCTGGTCTCATTGTTCCTTTATTTCTTGTTTTTCTGTCTTGGTTGTTAAAGACTGCAGGGGACCAGCCTCCGCTGACCAGGGTTTCTCCCTCAGGTGGAGAATAAGGGAGGAAAATAAGGGAGACAGTGGAGACACGGGGGAGTTAAAGAGAAAAGGAAAAAAGTGTCACACTTTATTGCAATAACATGTCCTTTTTATAGGGACTTTTGACCATTATCCAATCACAAGTTTAAGTTCCACATAGTCTTAATGTATTTTTCTCTTAAGACTTTTAGTCCTTATAATTGTTTTCCCCAGGGCACACTGTGACCTTTTCTACGGTTAAGGATAATCTCATCTAAGATCATCTCTTTATGACCCAGACTCAGTTCCTACATATCACCTGAAGAATGGTTACTATGATTACCTTGACTATCTAGTCCCGGATTCCAGCAGTAAGACTCACAGGGCATATATTTGAGCTAAAGCTTCAGTGTCTGTTGCTACAACAATATACAAGGCAAAGAATCCAATTAAGGTTATAGATTAACATAGCTCATGGTCAGCAAGTTGTCTCTTATTGGAACTCTCATGGCCTGGAGACTTTTAGTCCCCAAGGAGACTTCACTGTGATTATCTTAGGCAAGTGAGCTAAACGGATTATGTTATTATCAGTTACTCACAGCCAGGCTTTTTGGCTTATGTGGCCAGGGGTCTGGGACTGTTTCCAAGGGGCTTGAGTCCCCTATTTCTTAGTCCTGGGGTCCCCACGGAACTACTGCCTGGCTTAGGTTGTCTCCCCTCTTTTCTAGGAGATCTTACCCGTCGTTGGCTGCGTAGTTATCTCATTGGGGTACCACAAGAACTTGCCATAAAGACAGTGAAAGTACTGTCTCCTATAGGATCTGATGTAAAGAAAAGGCACATGGGCTCACAGGCATGGAGACTATACCGACCATGAAACCTTGTCATATATTGGGGTGCTAATGGCTCCCAGCAAAAGACATTTAAAAAAATTCCTGGCCTTTTTCTATTATCTAAACAGTGTGCCAGGACCATTATGATCCTGTCAGGTTAAGGAGAATAAGCTTCCTTTACATTGGCCTATACTCTGAGGCTGAGGGGGACACATGAACTCCAGCAGTCCCAAAACACAGAAATTTACATAACTATTAGTAAAACTTAGTTGTTACTATAGTGGAGATTTTAGTTTTTTCCCCCCGGCAACCAGGAACCTGATTGTGAGACAATATGAAACATAGCTAAGAAATTTGTCCTGGTTAGCAGAGAGAGAAAGAAAATACTTAACTCTATTAGCTTTTGGTACTCAAATCTACCTGAATGGTTGTATTTAGCTTAATCATATACAAAACTCTCAAGACTTTTCACAAACCTTCTACAGCTTTCCCAGTCCCTCTCACTCTTTCAGAGGACAAACTACTTTCTTTCAGTTCCTTCAAAAAAATGTGTTTTCATACCTTATATCTTCTTTGAAACCACATATCATTTCCTTTCATACTAATTAGAATCTATAACCCTTAAAACATTAATTTTAATGACAACCAAAAGCAAGCAAATTAGTATTTTTACTGACAAATCCAGGAACATATTTTGTAATCTTCAGAAGCATAGACTTGTGATAAAACACAAGATATCTTTGAATATTCCTGTGACAAGAAGCTAGAAATAGGTGAATTTAGCAAAACTAAAATCTTAAGTTGTCAATAGATGTTGAGAAATCATACCTAAGTATCCCCAATATACGATCATTACTGAAAAGTTTTACTTAAAACCTTATTTGAATGACTTTTTATTAGTTTTTAACTCTATGAGGTACTGAAGTCAATTATGTAAGCTATTTTCTTGACAAATTTTGTAGCAGAGATAACATGACTTTAAAAGTAAGCTTATTTAGAGTATTATCACACATGGACTCAGGTCATCTTCCTTACAATGAGTCCCATTGTAGGTGGTCCCTATAGGAATGCCACCAGCAGAGTAAGGGGTAGGTGTCTTAAGAGACTGAGAAAGGGATGGAGTACTGGGTTCCTTCTGTGGGGGCGTCCCCTGGGGAGGGAGATCTTGCTGGAGGTTCCTTTGAATGGGCCTCCTTTGGAGGAGGGAGACAAGAAACCACAGCCAGAAGAGCTGAATCAACTTGACATTTTTTGTAAAAGTCTGGGTTGTCCCTCAGAGCGAAAATAAGCCTGAACATAGGGAGAGATATTGGAAGCCTCAAGAAGCTTCTGATAAAGCTACTTCCTTAAGGCAAAGTAAGTCTGAAAAATGTTGTCTCTTCTCCAGGATCTTGCCTGATGGTTTGTAATAGCACTGGCGTAAAAGGATAGTGGCCAGATATTTCAGACCCCAAGGGTGTAACCCCTCATGGAGGTGGGCCACTAAATAATTGCTGGAAAGTGGACAGTGGGTGGAAAGGGCATAAAAACAGCAGGGATGTAGAGACAAAATTCCATGTTCGTACCTTAAGATATCTTGAAGCCGACGTGGAGTGTTGAAGTCTCACAGGGAAGGGGCCTCAGACCAGTGTCTCAGGGATTGAAGAGAGACAGTGTCGGGATGAAAAAAAGCAGTAAGGGTGGAGGAGGTGTTCTACCGGCACCCATACAGGTGGTCGGGCTGAGAAGGGACCAATGTGGCCTTTGGGACTCTACTGCGGAGTGGCCACAGCCGAGGGTCCCTCAGTTGCCAGCAAAAGCCCACAACTAGCTACACACCAGTATCCAGCCTTCTCGCAGAAAGGAAAAGGCAGTGGAGTAGCAGAGCGGGGAGAGAGAGGGAGAGCCATCAGCCAGCACCCTGACCTAGGGCTGTCAGATCGGGAGAAGAACCAGGGAGCCTTCAGAACACATCACAGAGTCACCATGACCAGAGTTCTTCAGATGCATCCAAGAGTCGTTCACCTCAACCTCACTCTGTCCTCAGATTCCCCTCTCTTCCCCAAGAGAGCAGGCAGCTAAGGCCAACATTCCTCCCACTCAGTATAGGAGGGGATTAACCAGAGCTCTTCTGTTAAGCCTGTCTTCAGTCTTAAGATTGGCAGCCAGGCTAGTCATTTTTACCTGGCTGTCGGAGGCCCAATGTTTGTGTGACAGGAAAATATTGTTGAAGGCCCATGAGTGGGAAAGGCAAACAGAAAAGCACAGATCATATTTACCTCTCTTTCGTCCCAAATGATGTAGGATATTTCTCTTGTGCCAGGATCGTATTCTTGTGAAGCTAAAGAATGGAGACACAGACCAGAGAGGTAGAGTTTACAGCAGAGGACAGTTTATTAGAGTAGAAAATAACAGCTCTCAAAACAAGATGGGTTCCTGACTGGGTTACCCCTTAACAATGTTTTCACAGGAAAGATTGAAGAGAAGATTTCCATCTTCTCAGACAACTGCTTGAAATTATCCTTCCACAATGTTCCTTTTCTTTCATGCTGAAAATAGGGTCCTTGGTTTCTCATTTCTTACCTCATTGTAGCACCGATATTTGCTGGTTCTACTCCTTCCTTCAAGGGCCTCTTTGAGTTCCTCTACTTTTTTTTTTTTTATTGGGGGAATTGGGGAAGGGGAACAGCATTGGGGTACACAGAAAGGGAACAGACAAGTTGCTGTCCTTTTGTTCTTCAGTCTAGTTGTGGAGGACATCGCTTCACTGGCCCATGTTGGTATCATCATTGCGCTCTTCTCGGGTAAGGCAGATTGGTCGCTGGCCTCTGGATGGCTGCTCACAGCAGCTCTTGGCAGCTCCCACTGGCTGGCAGCCGCTCACACTGGCTGCTGGCCACTCACTGTAGCCTATGGCAAGCCCACTGTAGCAGGGGCTGCAGCTATGCCGACCTGGGGACTCACAGCAGCCCAGCTCCAGGTAGAGCTGTTGTTCACCATCTTAGCTGTAGAGGGCAGTGTCACTGGCCCTCATATGTGAGATTCAAACCGGGGCCACTGGCATCCCAAGCCAGCCCTTAACCAACGCACCACTCGGCCGGCCCTCCTCTATTTTTCTTAAGCAAAGCCATTTAGAGGGCTCCTTTCTCAGATTGACACATTTATACTTACCCTGAAGAAAACCATAGCCCTTCAATTACCAGAACCTACCTTTCTTAGAAGGCAGTAAAGTGCCTACAGCAGGAAGTTCACTGGCCAGTCACAGAGTTTACAAGTAGCACCACTGTGTGCCAGATAGAAATAATGCTCAACAAGAAGCCAGTCTCTCTGCTGCTTACAGTCTGGTGGGAAAAACAACCATTGACTCAGTAAATTTATGTGCTGCAAGATTTGTAAAAAGAGGGCTGAACGTTATTCCAGGGGGAGCTTCCAGAGGGATGAATGTATCAGCTGAAAATTAAAGGATGGGGCAGAATAACAAAGATTAAGAGGTGAGGTGAAGGAAGAAGAGTTCAGTCAGGCACAGGGAATATCATGGGAGAAAGCCCAGCTTGTTCTAATTCCTTGATTCTCCACGGAGAGGACATCATTCTCCTTTCTCTTGCTTACCAGCTTGCAGGTGACAAGATGTCATAAGTGGCTTCAAAGTTTATCATTCAAAGCCCTCAAGGGACACTTCAGAGAAATATTAATGGCCTACCTTAATCCAGAGTGAGGTTCCATGGTCTCTCTCTGAACATTATTACACATCATCTGTAATCTATTAAAATATTCATATGGGCTAATGTGTATGTCTAACACTTTATTAGATATTTGAGATTACTTGGAGTAATTAAAGGGAATAAAAACTATAAATGCCACTTGCTGAAAAACTGTATGAATACATATATGTATTTTGGTGATACATAAAATTTGCATAAATCAATAAAAGGGTATTTTTGTTATTGCAGCAACTTCCAAACAATGCTGTATACATGATTGTAATTCTAAGTAATCAATGGGATTCTCAAATTCATCAGAAGCTTTACGTAGGGTTCCCTCTCCATGACTTCTGTCAGCCTTACACTCAATCAAAATCTGCAGAAGCTGGAAAACCTGGGATTCTTCAAAATAATTTCCCATGATCGCATCATCTTTGAATCCCCATCCCTATAATTCTAGTCTCTACATTTGCTTCTTTATCATACAGAGACGAAAGATCATTGATTTTGATCTCACTCAAGGACAAAGCCAAACTTCTTAGAACTGCCAGCCTGAGCTGGATATTCTCTGCTGGCTTCCCCAGATCTATTCACTACTCTTCTCCCCTCTGCCCTGACTCTGTCTCACATACAAGTTTCGTGAAGACATGCTTTTTTGTCAGTTTTGCTCCCTGTGCTATCCCTACATCCTACAACAGTGTCTGTAAATCATTCCTAAAAACAAATAAACAAATAAACATTATTTTTAATAACATAATTGCAATTGCCTTGACTTAAATCAATAAATCTCAATTCATAGGCCCTTCTCTTCACCTCTCATAGTACTCTGAGATGTTATTAAATAAAAATCGTTACAGGATTTTATTCATTTTCACATGTATATAAAATATGAAAAGAATCATGTCTACCTTGTACTGTAATGACTTTTACTGCACTTGTCTTCTCTCCTTTTACTGGATAGTAAAATCCTTGAGAGTACATGACTATTTATGATTCAGTCCTGATTCATTCTGTTACCTAGAACAGTGCCTGGAATATCACCGATAATTAACATTGGTTGAATATGTGTGAAAGAACAAAAGTGAGATATAGAGTTAATATAAACTATAAACTAGGCACATATGTTTGTATTAGGCAGATAACACAGTCAGCCATCCTTCTTAAAACTGTATTGTTACAGGTCATTCTATGTATCTGGAGCACTGCATGGCTGCTAAAGATTTTCATTCTGATGACTTGTTGCTGATATTTGCAGGTGACAGGAGGGTGAACTGGAAGAAATAACTGAACTTTCTCTGCATTGATTATGCTCTCCAGCAGCATGACTTTTTGGCTTGATGCTCAAATCTCTGTGATGTTGGCAGGTGCAGCAGAAAGAGAGCTGACTTCTTCTATACACGTTCAAGTGATTATACTGCAAATGTCCACAGTGCCTGTGCCAGAGGGCCCCTGGGACTGACTGCAGCCAACTTTCTCATTTATAGGTTTCCCTTTCTGTGATGCCTGGTGTTTTTAAGGCTAAGCTGGCAAACAATCTTTGATGACAGCCTTCAGAGAAGAGACTCATATTAAGTAACTATAATGGCTTGAGTTTACAGAGTTCCTTAACACTTAACAAGTTATCTTGATTTTATCCTCTCTATGTTCCTTTCCTATAAAAAGTAAGAGTGATTCCCACCTTCATTTTCTAGTTAAATAGAAGCACATAGAGACCAAATGTGCTTCCGACTAAATAAGATTAAAACCTAAATGTTCTGGTTTCTAGTTCAAGACTGTTTCACTGTAAGACTTGGAGATAAAATGAGATATTTTTTGAAAGCACAATAGTAGCATGTTGGGGGAAATAAATCAAATATAAGTTAAAGTATAAGAAATCCCTCCTTTCTTCAAATTTGAAACCCCAAATTCTCATATTAGATATGGCTCTTTCCTGAATTTTTGTTCTTGCCTACTAAACATTATTTTTTTTTAAATGAAAAATGCCCTACATCTTTAAACAAACAAAACTGAATAATAGTGGTTTCTCTGAATTATTTTATTTCTTTGTTTCATATAGTTAATGCTTTATCAATGTTAAATAAAGAAAATGTCAAAATTATTTTCTGATTACCAGTTTTCTCTCACTTTCAATGTAGGTAGGTTAAGACATTAATTTTCAAGTTCTACCCACTGCAGAGTATAGAAATAAGTAGAAATCAAGCCAGAATACAATCAGAAATCCAGAACATAATAAAGAATAAGCTATCAAGCAAATGCACCTTCCTCTGGTACCAGTTTGGCCACTTTCCAGACCAGTTATGTCTTTACAGCACAGGAAAGAGTTTGTTTATTACATAGATATTAAGCATAACCACAGAATATTCATTAAAAATTTCAGCCAAAAAAAAATCCATACTCCAAACTGTGTAAGCATCAGTCATGTCATTTCATTATCTGAAAAGAAAGATTGTTTTCCCTTTATTACTGAGAATAAATGTCTATTGAACTCTATGGACTTTTTGTTGTTTAGAAAATTATAGATAACCTATTCTAGCCTTCCAAATAGTCCATACTACCCTGTTTATTATATTGTAGGTTTCTCTCTGTGGTTCTAGGAATGCAGGATCAATAATGAATATTCCCAATCTTTTCAACTGCCACTGATTTTTCAGAATCCTCTGATTGGTCTCATCACCAGAGCACCTCCATTGCTTATGCACTTGCAGGCATTTTCTGTTATTCAATCATTTTTAACCACAATATTGCTTTGAATCGTGATTAATTTTGTATGTATTATAATAAATGAGAAGCAATAGCAGCATTTCACTCTTAAAGACACTAAAGCAGAAAAAATGGAGGAGACTATGCAAGGTCTTGTTTTACTTCATAGAGCAACCTGAAGTTACTACTGCATACTTTTCCTTAGAAGCACTGCCTTTCTCTCTATGAGTTGACTCCTTACTGAGGGCATATAGTCATGAAGGAGCTTCTCATATAAACACTACAGAATCTCACAGAACTTTTAAAAGCAACTATGGAAAATATTTGCCTAAGAGTTTTCCATTAACTTGAGCATTTGTAACTTTCTTATGCAGAGTAAATCATAGTAATGAATGTGTGCTGAGCATACTGAAAAACTGAGTACACAGAACTTTTGTCAAACAGATACAGCAATGACTGCCGGGGAGCTTTAAAGCAGTAGTAATATCCTCTGCAATAGTAAATAAAGCTCCAAGAAAAATTTTAGTGTTATTTAAAAAATAATTTTAAAAACCCAACAAAATTCTGATTCCTGATGACTCATACAAAGCAACAAGAAGAAAAGCCACAATTCCAATCAAGTCAGACTTCCTAGGAGGTCGCAGGCAATCCTTTATAAATTTCTAAAGATCAATATTTAAGCAGCAACAAGAAAACAAATATAGAGATTTTTTCTCTTTTCTTCCTTATTTGTGAAATCAGTACAGGCCTTAATAGAACAAGGTTGGAAATAAAATGGAAAATCATTTCCTAACATAAAGAGAAAATAAGGCAATGAGGGTGCAGAGAGAGTAGAGGAATGATATTTTTGTACATAAAACCAGTAAGCTTTACTGAGATCTAAAAGCCAGTCACTTGCAATGCTATTTTCTAAGAGATTTAAAAATATATCTGCTCCTAATATGTTCTAGTGCTGACTTCTGAGATGAGCGATCTCAGCCACACAAAGGTGTTATGATGCGGGGGCCCAGGATGAATAGAAGGAGCTCTCCAGCTTTGCCAAAAAGGTCTGTACAAGAAACATTCTTGATGGCACCATACCCATCCCAAAGTTCAAAGGCAATTTAGAATTAGAATCCATAAACTATGAGAAATTCTCTACTTTTCATAAAGAACTGAGAGAGGTGGAAGCCTTCTTCTACATTTTGATTTTTTTTCTCTTTGGAATCTTTTGTTTATTCCTTCTGCCCACCAATTGCTCTGATGATCTTCCCCATGTCTAAGATCATTTCAGAATACCCCAGCAGGATGCAGCACCTGTTTTTGAAAAAAATCCCAATAGGTAATTTTCATTCTACTTCTCTTATGCCACCCCTTTGAAGACCATCCATTCAAATATTACCTTAAGCCCTACTAGTCTAGTCTTTATCTAGCCCTGTTTGCCTCCATGTATTAAATCCTAACTGATTGATTCCATTCCATCAATTTCTGTGGCTAGACAATGTTAATAATTCTCTTATGCAAGTCTCTGACTAATGTCAAATTAGACATTATCTTTTGAGAGACACACAGGTCCATCAAAAAGTGAAATTAAAGCCCTTTGCTGTAAGGAATCTAAACCTACTCAAATCAGTGAAAATGGAAGATTTATTAAAAGGATACAACAACAACAACATATGGGTGTCCAGAGACAAACGATGAAGTGGAGTTAGCAGGTGGGGATTGGAATGGAAAATCAGAAACCAGGTTTCTTCCTCTGAGTATAATTCTGCTTTCTGCATTGTTATTCTTTTTTTTTTTTTTAACTGAGCCATCCTGCCACCTGTTGGCAGCTCAGTGGCAGCTGAGCTCGGGCTGGACATCGAGCTGCTGTTGCACAGAGCTCAGCTCACACTCTTGAGCAAGCCCTTAACCAACTGAGCCACTAGGCGGGCCCTGCATTATTATTCTTGTCTGTCCAGTCTCAGATGTTCTTTTTCTGTTTACACTTGCCTTCCCAGTGACATTATAACTTCACACTGCATTTGGTGTTGGTTTTCCAATATTTTTAAAGATATGAGGTGTGATCAAAATACACAATGAATGTTTAAATTTAAAAAAAATACAGTAAAACATACATTGCCATTAATTCCCCTGAAAATACATCCCCTCCCTTCAAACACACTTATCCCATTGTTCTTGCCACTTTCTGAAGCAGTTCTGGAAGTCCTCTTTTGTGTCTTTAGTCACATTGTCATGGCTGCCTTCATGTCCTGAACTGATTCAAAATATTTTCCTTTCATGGTCATTTTGACTTTGGGAAAGAGCCAGAAGTCACACAGTGCCAGATCTGCTGAACAAGGTGGATGAGGACACACCATAATATTTTTATATGACAGAAATTGCCATACCAGAAGTGATGTGTGACACAGAGTCTTTCCATTGTGATCACAATATACAGTGAATGCTGCTGCCAAGTGCTGTGCAACAGAAAGGCAGGGATCTTCAACATGGAAAGTGGCATGTTGAACCTTAGTAACAGTGTGACAGGTTTCAACTTGTTCAGTGCAGATAGTCAGGTATGAGCTATGGTTGAGAGAAGGTGAGTTTTAAAGTGTGCCGTAAATCATCCTCCATCATGACAATGCTGCATGTCACACATCACTTCTGGTATATGGCAATATATATGAAAATGACATTCTAGGAGAATTTATATGGGCAAAACTGGTCTGACATAGGTAATATATGACTGGCCCATACAATTTCATCAATAAACATTAATATACATGTGTGTATAAAAGTATATAATATGCATAAAATTATGTATACATGCAATATTTAACATCACATCTGTCTATATATACATTTGATATCAAAAATAACTCACAATATGCTGCATAGAAAAAATGAAACAAATGTGTAGACAGTCAATCCAGTTATAATTAGAAAAAAAATGATGAGCAATCACTCTACTCATATAATTTTTACAAAAGTTAGAAAAATAGTCAATACAATTGCTGAAAATAATGTGTGGAACATGAAAATTACTGATGGTGGGAGTGTAGGCCAATGCAAATACCTCAGAAAATAACGCAGTATAACTTTCTCACATTTAAGTATTTTGTACCCTATGACACTACAATTCTGATACTGAAAAATGCAGCCCCAAAAGTGTCTCACATAAGTGCTTAAGGAAATATTAATTAAGGCACTCAGCTTTGTGTTAAAGTGAATGTGATATGTTGAAAGCAATACTGAGGTTCAGGAAATGGGAACCTATAAAAGAAAGCTAATATTCATGCAACAAGTGAGAAGTAATAATTATGGGTAATCTCAGAAAATAATTAAAAAACTGAATGATGCTGGAAAAGCTGGATGGATATATGTAAAAAGATGAAACTGGACCACCGTCTTATGCCATATACAAGAATAAACTCAAAAGGTACCAAAGACTTAAATATAAGACCCAAAAGCATAAAACTCCTAGAAGAACACATAGAAAGTGAATTCTCAGACATTACTCTTAGTAATATTTTTACTGATATATCTTCTCAGGTAAGGGAAACAGACGAAAAAAAATATACAAATAGCACTACATCAAACTAAAAAGTTTTTGAACAGCAAAAGACTTCATCCACAAAATGAAAAGACATCCTACTGAATGGGAGAAGATACTTTTCAATGATACATATGATAGAGGGTTAATATCCAAAATTTATAAATAACACATACAACTCAACACCAAAACAAACAAAAAACAATCCAATTAATAAGTGGACAGAGGGGGCAGGCCGAGTGGCACTTTGGTTAAGAGCTGGTTTTGGGATGCCAGTGGCCCCGGTTCGGATCCCACATATGAGGGCCAGTGACACTGCCCTCTACAGTTAACAACAGCTTCACCTGGAGCTGGGCTGTGCAAGCCCCAGCGACAGTGTAGGCTGCAGCCCCTGCTGCAGTGGGCTGCCAAGGCTACAGTGAGTGGACGGCAGCCAGCGTGAGCGGCTGGCAGCCAGCACGAGCTGTCAATAGCCACGGTGAGTGACCATCCAGAGGCCGGCGACCCATCTGCCTCATCCAGGAAGAACGCATGACGATACCAAAATGGGCCAGTGAAGCAACGTCCTCCGCAACAAGACTGAAGAACAAAAAGACAGCAACTTGTCTGTTCCCCTTCCCCAATTCCCCAACACTGTTCTCCTCCCCCAATTGCCCAATAAAAAATCTTTAAAAAATAAAAAATAATAAAAAATAAATGGACAGAGGACTTACATAGACATTTCTCCAAAGAGAACATACGGTTGGCCAATAGACATATGAAAATATGCTAAAAATCACTAATCATCAGTACAATGAAAATAAAAACCACAGTGAAATATCACTTCATACCTGTCAGAATAATCATCATCAATAAATCAACAAAAAAGTGCTGGAAAGGATGTGGAAAAAAAGGAACCTTCATGCATTATTGGTAGGAATGTAAAGTGGTCCAGCCACTATGAAAAATAGTATGGAGTTTCCTCAAAAAATTAAAACTAGAACTACCTTATGACCTAGTATTCCACTCCTGGGTATTTATCCAAAGAAATTCAAACACTAATTCAAAAAGATATATGCACCCCTATGTTTACTGCAGCACCATTCACAATAGACAAGGTATGGAAATAGCCCAAGTGCCCACGAATAGACAATTGAATAAAGAAGTCATTATATATACTCTGCCATGGAAAAGAATGAAATCTTACCATTTACCATAACATGGATGGACTTATAGGGTGTTATGCTAAGGGAAATAAGTCAGGTTGAGAAAGAGAAATACAATATGATCTCACTTATATGTGGAATCTAGAGGACAGAATAAACAAACAAACAAAACAGAAACAGATTTGTAGATAGAGAGAACAAACTGATGGTTGTTAGATGGGAAAGGAGTTGTGGGGCTGGGTGAGAAAGATGAATGGATTAAGAAGTACAATTTGGTAGTTATAAAATAGTCACAGGGATGTGAAATTGAGTGTGGGGAATATAGTCAATAATATTTTTTAAAGTGTCAAATGGGTGCTAGATTTATTGAGGGCATCACTTCATAAATTATATCAATTCTTCACTTCTATGCTGTATGCTTGAAACTAATATAAAATAATATGGAATGTTAGCATAAAGATATATATATATATATTTATTTATTTATTTACAGAATGTAAAGTTCAGTATAGGAAATATAGTCAATGGTATTGTAATAGCTATCTACAGTATCAAATGAGTAGTAGACTTGTTAGAGTTATCACTTTGTGAATTGTGTAGATGTCTAATCACTATGTTGTTTTGTACACCTGAAATTGAATTTTTAAATTACAAAAAAATAAAACACCTAGGAATAAATTTAACCAAGGAGGTAAAAGACCTATACTCACAAAATGGTAAAACACTGAAGAAAGAGACTGAAACAAATACAATTAAATGGAAGCATATACCGTGCTCATGGATAGAAAGAATTAACATCATTAAAATGTCCACACTACCCAAAATAATGTATACATTCAATGCAATCCCTATTGAAATACCAATGACATTTTTCACAGAACTCGAACAAATAATCTTAAAAGTTATATGGAAGTCCAAAAGACCTCAAATAGCCACAGCAATCTTAAGAAAGAAGAACAAAATTGGAGGTATCATGCTGTCTGATACCAAACTATACTACAAAGCTATAGTACTCCAAATAGCATGGTACTGGCATAAAAACAGACACATAGATCAATGGAATAGAATAGAGAGCCCAGAAATAAACCCACATTTACATGGTCATTTAATGACAAAGAAGGCACGAATATACAGTGGGGTAAAGAAAGTCTCTTCAGTATATGGTGTTGGAAAAACTGGACACGTACTTGTAAAAAAATGAAAAGCCTTTTAAAATCATATACAAGAATAAACTCAAAATGGATTAAAAACTTAAATGTAAGATCCCAAACCATAAACCTCCTAAAATAAAACACAGGCAGTGAACTCTCTCACATTGCTCTTAGTAATGTTTATTCTGATCTATCTCCTCAGGCAAGGGAAACACCACCAACATCAAATTAAAAAGTTTCTAGTGCCGGCCGAGTGGCGCGGTGGTTAAGCGCTGGCTTGGGAAGCCAGCTGCCCTGGTTCGGATCCCACATGTGAGGGCTTGCGACACTGCCCTCAAAAAAAGAAAAAAAGAAAAAGTTTCTGCACAACAAGAAAAAACCACCAACAAAATGAGTAGTCAGCTAACTGAATTGGAGGAGATATTCACTGATTATACATCTGATAAGGGGTTAATGTCCAAAATTTATAAAGACCACATACAACTCAACACCAAAACAAAAGCAACAACAAAAAAAATTATCCAATTAAAAAATGGGTAAAGGACCTGAATTGTTATTTCTCCAAAGAGAACATACAGATTGCCAATAGACATATGAAATGATGCTCAACATCACTAATCATCAGAGAAATGCAAACTAAAATCACAAGGAGATATCAGGTCACAGGTGTCAAGATGACTATCATCAATAAATCAGCAAACACAAGTGTTGGTGAGGATGTAGAGAAAAGAGAACCTTCATGCACTGTTGCTGAGGTTGCAAATTGGTACAGCCACTAGAAAAAGAACATGCAGGTTCCTCAAAAATTTGAAAATAGAACTACATTATGACCCAGCAAATTCACTTCTGGGTATTTATCCAAAGAAATCCAAAACACTAATTTGAAAAGTTGTATTCACCCCTATGTTCATTGATATGGAAGCAAACCAAGTGCCCATCAATATATGATTGGATAAGAAAGATGTGGTACCTATATACAATGGAACATTACTCAGCCGTAAAAACAGAATGAAGTCTTGCAACAACAGCATGGATGGATCTAGAGGCTTTTATGCTTAGTGAAGTAAGTCAGCCTCAGAAAGACAAATATCATGCAATATTACTTCTTTTTGAAGTCTCACAAACAAAATAAAGGAGCTGAACCAACAAAACAGAAACAGACTCACAGATACAGAGAGCAAACTGATGATTGCTAAAAGGGAGGAGGCTTGGAGAGTTGGGTGAAAAAGGTTGAAGGGATTAAGAAATACAAATTGGTACTTCAAAATAATCATGGGGATGCAAAGTTCACCATAGAGAATACAGTTAATAATGTTGCAACAACTATGTATAGTGCCAGGTGGGTGCTAGACTAATCAGGGGGATCGCTGCATAAATTATATAATTGTCTAACCACATTTGTCTATCCCTGAAAATAATGTAAAATAATATTGAATGTCAACTGTAACTGAAAAAAAAAAATTTAATCTGTATTGTTTTAGGAAAATTCCTCCATTACCCTGGTGACTGAAACATAACTTTGTTCTTTTTTGCCTCCCACAAGTTTTGGGGAGCAGATTTAAAAGTAAAATTCTTCATATCAAGAAATAATAAGAGCTACAGTTCATTGAATGCTCAAAGGTGCTATATAATCTTTAAACCTATAAAAAATATTTTAGAGATTAGAAAACAAATTCCCAGATAGTATGTCACACAACTGATCAAATGGCAGTGGCAGGGTATGAAAGACAACTTCCTTGTTTGCTGACATATTATTCCCATGGCTTTGTCTATTTTGAGACGTATTGCTGTGGCTAACACACTGGACCTTGACACTGTAGAGTTTTGAATCTTGCCTCTGCTAAATTGTAGCTGGTGAATGAATTTAGTTTCGTTATTTAACTTTTAAATTCAGTTTCCTTGGCTGGAAATAGATAAGTAAATACACACACACACACGCACACACACACACACACGCACACGGTGACAATTAAGTTCACGAATTCACCACCGTGCACTTACATTGGCAGCACTATACAAACAACTCAGTAAAGGTTTTATAACCATGGGATATCAGTGCCTCACAGCTGTGTTCATGTTGACATGGCAGTGTCTTGCTGAGAGGCGTTCATTACTGTTGCTGCGTGTTTTTGTGTGCTGTCATGAGAATGTCGGAGCTTGAATTATAGCAATGAACAAACATTAAATTTCTTGGTAAACTTGGCAAGAGTGGAAGTGAAATCAGGGACATGGTAGTCCAAGTTTATGGGGATAATGCCATGAAGAAAACAGCAGTGTACAAATGGATTAAACGTTTTTCTGAGGGGAGAGAACTCGTCACTGATGAAGAGAAGTCATGGTGACCAGTAATGGGCAGAACTGATGAAAACCTTGCATATATTCATCAAATTGTGCATCGAAATCATCGGTTGACTGTGAGAAGCATAGCAGACCAAGTAAACATTGATAGAAAAACAGTTAGGAAAATCTTAACTGAAAATCTTGGCATGAGAAAGGTATGTGCGAAAAATGGTCCTGAAGGAGCTCACCAGTGAATACAAGCAAAGGAGAGTTCAAGTTTGCCAGGCCTTTTGGAGAGCAAGATGATGTTTTGGCCATGTTATCCTGGTGAAACATGGGTGTACCAATACAACTTTGAAACAAAGCATCAAAGTGCACAATGGGAGTCAGTCAACTCTGCACGACCAAAAAAGTCCTGTCAGTCCAAATCCAGAGTGAAAACAATGTTGCCAACCTTTCTGATATTTTCTGATATCAGAGAAATTATTATGAATTTGTACCGACTGGACAAACAGTTAACCAAGTTTATTATTTGGAAGTGCTGAAAAGGCTGTGTGAAAATGTTAGGTGAAAACTACCTGAACTTTTCGCCAATTCATGGCTCTTGCCTCACAACAATGCACCAGCTCACCAGCACTGTCTGTGAGGGAGTTTTAAGCCAGTAAACAAATAACTATTGGAATACCCTCCCTAGTCACCTGATCTTGGCACACAATGACTTCTTTCTTTACCTGAAGATAAAGAAAATATTGAAAGGAAGACATTTTGATGACATTCAGGACATCAAGGGTAATACAATGACAGGTCTGATGGCCATTCCAGAGAAAGAGTTTCAAAATTGCTTTGAAGGGTGGCCTAGATGCTGGCATCCTTGTATAACTTCCCAATGGGAGTACTTTGAAGGTGACTGTAGTGATATTCAGCAATGAGGTATGTAGCACTTTTTCTAGGATGAGATCGGAAACTTAATTGACAGGCTGTGTGTGTGTGTGTGTGTGTGTGTGTGTGTGTGTGTGTGTGTGTGTAATCACTGGGAATTAGTGTGAATTAAATAATAGCCATTCTGACTGGTGTGAGGTGATATTTCATTGTTATTTTGATGTCTATTTCCCTGATGATTTGTGATGTTGAACATCTTTTCACATGCCTGTTGACCATCTGTATATCACACGTTGCCTTTTCTGTTGACTCAGGTGGGTCTGGGCGGTCCTGCTCTGTGTGCACATGCCATGCCACCCTACTCATTCTGCACTTTCTCCTGACAATACAACCATATGGGAGTGTACAGCAGCACCCTATTAGTTTTGTACTTCCTCCAGATGGGGCAGCCCTTTGTGTAGGTACCCTATGCAGCAACCTGATAGTTCCATACATTCTCTGGGTAAGGGATCCCTGTGTGTGCACCTAGCCCAGTAGGTGTATGCAGTAGGGCCATTTTACCTGCTGGATCAATTTCTGAGTGAAAGGGCCCTGTGTGTGTCCTCTATGACTCCCTCCTGTTCCTGCTGGAGCTAGCTCTGGAAAGAGTGGCTGGCAATGCACTATAAGTCAGCCAGAGCACCTGGATACTCCTGCCTTCTATGCAAGTGCAGAGGAAATGTAAACAATGGCACTTACTGGTTCCTCAGTTACTGGAGAGCTCTTATGCTTCCTCAGCCGCCTTCTTCTTCTTCTTCTTCTTCTTCTTCTTCTTCTTCTTCTTCTTCTTCTTCTTCTTCTTCTTCTTCTTCTTCTTCTTCTTCTTCTTCTTTTCTCTCTCTCTCTCTCTCTCTCTCTCTCTCTCGTTTGTTGTTTGTTGTGCATAAGCTATTCAATTGGCCCTCAATTGTCTCTCAGGAAAAAATGCTCAAAACGTAGTGTTCTTGGTAGAGAGCAAGCTCAGCTTCCTTCTGTGCCATCATCTTGGACCTGCCTTTGCAAACTAATTTTTCTGAATGAGTGTTTTAAGGCAAACGTTTGGAGCAATGGGACGAGAGCTTCTCAATGTTCCAACAGAGAAAAATTATTAACTGAAAAAGAATCCATCTACCATTTATACCTTAATTTGATAATTGAAAATTCTTTGTTACATGCTTTTTCTTCTTACCTGTAATCCCATGAAGAGCTTTTGATCATGCTCTTGTTTTTACTACAATTGCACACATCAAATGAGTGTTTACTTATTAATTTACATATAGAAGAAAATGAAGATGATTTATAATAAATGACTTTTTAAAAAATTATTTTCTGAATGTAATGACTATGAACAATCTGGCAAAGGGGTGAGGTGTAGGGAGTAGAATTCTTGCCTTTGTAAGTTTTAAGATGCCATTTACCCTTCAGTCTTTCTTTAATTCCTGTAGGAAATACTTCAGTAGCACTTTCTATTCTCATGTAATAATACCTGAGATGAATAGACAGAGAATGAAGCACAGCTGTAAATGTTCAGCAAAGTTATGTTCTGCAATTTGAATAGTATTAGAAAATAAATCAAATATAAGTGGAATTAGTGTGTATAAGGAGACTGCAAATGAGATGCTAAGTGATACCTTTTCTACTTGCACTTCCACTGTTTTTTTCTAATAGCATAGCTAATTAATCAGGTCTTCAGCATTTGTTTTTTGAACTCAATGTCATAATTTAAGCAGACATTCCAGGGAATGAGGGCAAAAGAAGATCTAGGCCAGATGAACTTGTGAATGATGTGAAAATTAAAAAGAGACCACCATGGTGGTCTGAATATATTTTCTTTATTCTAAAAGTTATGGAAACATCTTACCCATGAACCTGTAATTTCCCAGCAGAGACATGTGTTAAAAATCTGTAGGTGAATCTAAGAGAAAACAATTCTTGAAGGCCATCTTTCAATTACATCAAATAGTTATTCTGGAACAATTTTTTTAAATATAAAAGGTGGACAGGATTTGATCTCAAGCTCAACAGTTTACTAGTTTTGTGTCATTAGACAAATCCCTTACAAACTATTAAATTCTATTGCCTTATCTGCAAAATTGAGATACTACTTGTGCCAGTTGCTTGTTACAGTGAAATAAATCACCCCAATCATTAATTTTGTTCAGAAGTTGGCAATTTAGACAGGGTCCACCAGGGACAGCTTATCTCTGTTCCTTGCAATATTAGCTGGGGTGAGAGAAAGGCTTGGGGTAACTTGCCAGCTGGAGGCTGAAATCATCTGAAAGCTGACCACTCAAATCTGATGGTTGCTGGCTGCTGGCTAAAACCACAGCTGGGAATGCAGAGTGCACACATTGCTTCTTCTCTACATGGGCCACTCCATGTGGTGCTTGAGTTTCCTCACGGAATGGAGGCTATGTTCCAAGAGTAAGCTCCCTGAAAAAATTGTGTGGAAGCTGGAAGCTGCATAATTTTTTTATAAATAGCCTTGAAAATGATACATTGTATCTTCTGCTACAGTAAGGAGCCTACTCAGATACAAGGAGAGAGAATGTAGACCCACCTCTCACTGGGAGGAATGGTAGAGTTTCATGGTAAGAAGAGTGTGTGGCATGAAGTTTATTGCAGCGGCCATTTTTGGAATATACAATGTACTACAATAATAAAATTTACCATTTAACATACATTTCTATTCCACTTTTTTTTCTTTCAGAAAAACTCTTTATAAGTTTTTGCACATATTTTAACATTTAAAAAAATCAATTTCTCAAAGTAAGAATGAAATTTAAGATTTGATATTGAATTTAACTTCTAATCTTAAGTTTTTGCCCCTTAGGCAATGGCTTCTTGGGTAAGGATGCACAAGAGCTTTAGTGTACTATGAGTTAGGGAGGAGAATGACAGGTAAAACACCCTTCTTATTGTTGTTGCCTTGAATTGTGAGAACACACTGAGTAACCTTTGCAAGTGGGACAAACAGTAGTGCCCTATCATCAAGACTATGTTTGCTTTATGACAATCCTATTTAATATCCACTTCTTAAACACCTCTCCTTCTTATCCCCTTTTGTTTCTCAAGAAGTAAGGGCATTAAGCAAGGGCTAAGATACCTACCATCTTTGATAAGTATTGCTGTAGTTATTACATGTGACAGTGTATATGAAGTCCTCTAACCACTGGTTGAATAAGCAACTTTTTTTGACAAGTAAAATCTAAATCTCGTGCAATTATCAAAGGAATCAGGTTTACTGATTGGCAAATTAGCAGTGTGTTATTAATTTTGAGTCCCAATATCCTCAATTCCCATGAGAGAATTGCATATAAGACCACTTGGGAGAAATAAAAAGCTCTGTCAGAAACTTTCACCAAATGTCCCCAGATGTTTCCTAAATGTTGTTAACGCCCCACAAAGGAAACTCCTTAGATGTTTGTCTTCTCATCAGAAAGTTGTTACACAAGGCTGCCAGGTTCAACTCCCGCATGGGATGGTGGTTAGGCCCACCCACAACTAAGACTGAACTCGGCACCTTGAGCTGAGCTGCAGCCCAGATGGCTCAGTGGATAGAGTGTGCCCTCTTAACAAGGCTGCTGGTTTGACTCCTGCATGGGATGGTGGCTATACCCACCCACAACTAAGATTGAACACAGCACCTTGAGCTTAGAGGCCAAGAGTTGCCAACAGAAAGCCAGATAGTGACTGGCGCCCTCCACAACGAAGACTGAAGAACAACAACTTGGCCAGTCCCCTTCCCCAATTCCCCAACACTGTTCCTCTCCCCCAATTCCCCAATAAAATCTTTAAAAAAAATAAAAGTTGTTATAATACTCAATGCCAAATATTCAAACAAAATAAGGTCCCCCCAAAAAATTATTTATAATTCTATAGTTTCCAGATATTTAACATCACAGAGACTCAATTAAAATCTGTTTTCCTCCAAGTTTTATTCTGGCATTGATTTACTAAACAAAAACTGAGAAAATTATTGAGAACAGTGGCAAAATGAAGTGTATTATTGAAATGTCAGCAAAAATACCTACACATTTTCTAATTTTTGGGAATAGAAAAAAATAATGTAATAGACAGTGTTTTTATTAATTCTATTAAAACTGTTGCTTTCATTGTTGCCCAATCATACTAATCAGTTGAAGTAGGGGTACACACTGATGATCCACATTAGTAGCCAATACTTCACCACAAATGTTTCCTGTCCTTTTATATTCAGGTACTGTGTCTTCATTAACCATTTTTACAGTGGTAAAATTGGTGGTGGATATTTTGGTTTATGTTAGATCTTTGAAATCAATGTTGACTTTGAAAAATGAATTTTAAACAATGTAGAAAAGAAGTCAGTTACATCCTACATGTATGTTGTCCAGTTTAAATAGCAGGACACATTTTATCAATATAAACATAACTCTTGGGTTTCACCAGTATTGATGAGATAATCGGTTAATTAATCTTTGTGAATAACTTAAATTACTAGATTAAAGATGCCACTTAAGTGCAAAGACCCTTTATCTGGAGAGAAAATGACATAAAATAAAGTAGCATTGAGAAGTACAGCATCTGAACTTTTATGAAATTTCTCTATTTTGTGCCTTCATGCTCTAAATCTGTCACTGTACCCCTGGTACAAAGTAAAAATGTAAGACAATTGCTTCAGTTAACTCTCAGTTATTCTTGAAAATGGGAAAGTATGGACAAATGAAACACACAGATAACCCAAAAACATCTTCTATAATTCTGTCTCTGAAGAAGTGGACAGATTTTTGTAAAATCTCAGCTTGAACTTGAATTTGTGCTAATTGGTGAGTCAGGCTACCAGGATTTGATACACATGCAGGACAAGAATTTTGAAAGCACTCTATTGGGAGGTGTGCTGATTATCTATCACTGTAACAAACTATCACAAATTGAGTTAATTAAAACAATACGTATTTATTATCTCACAGTTTCAGTGGGTCAGAAATGTGGGCACAATTTCTCTGCGTTCTCTGCTTTAGGGCTTCCCATGAGACTGCAAGCAAAATATCATGCCTTAGTATCTGCCCTGAGTGACCCTGGGTGACCAGATGGAACTGTGCAGTGTTAGGGGTAAAGGGTGTGGTAGAGAGAACAAGAAGCAGTAAGGCTGCTGGGAATGGCTGAGAACGTAGTCCTTAGGCTTCCCTGAACCTGTGGATCTGGCTACATTTGTGGGACCCTCAGCAGCATACTCAGGCCAAGCCAAGTTACTGAATAGGGTCATAAATCACCCTGGGTGCTTCCTTTTCCTTTGTCTCCCCAGTATTTTTATGCAAGTTAAATAAGTTCAAGATGAAAATCAATGGTAACACTTAAGGGAAAAAAGTAAATAAGGGTAGGATGAGAGTATCAAAGGGTAACAGAGACTGTTCTCCAACAAGAGGGGTGACAGTACTGGCCAATGAGGGAGCAGCATGTCTGGCTTCTACTGTGCAAAGAATGGTTTAGCAGGAGGATTAACCAGCGATGGATCACCTTGACAATGCAGGCTGCAGGAGCCACACAAGATAGCAGCACTGTGCGAAAATTACCATAAATCAAAACCCTGCGCGTCATGCAGTCTCGGAAACCCAATTTGGGCCTCACCTTGAGAATATTTGCCTTTTGAGGCAGATTCACTTTAACTAAATTCATAAGCGTGATGAATACAATACAGCAGCCATTTTATTCTCTTTAATGGCCTATAAGATTCTGCCTATCTGCACTCCCCCACATTTCCTTTTTGAGCTAATCTCCTAACTACCCTACCCCTTGTTCACAGTGCTTGGGCTATGCTGACCCTCCCCAACCCACCTCTCCGTGACCTTCCTTAGACACACCAAACATTCTCCCTTCATCCTTTTTTTTACTTTTATTCCCAAATTGTTCCCTTAGTTCTTATCAGTCATTTCACAAATGTCAGCTTCTCAGTGAGGCTTGCACTCAAGTCCCTATTTAAAATTCAATGTCTACCCTCCCCACCTCATTCTCACTGCTCTCCCTTTTCTGCTTTTTTATTTTTACTTTTTAATATCTTTATTGTAAGGGTGAAACTTAAAAAATCAAGAACTTAGTTTATGGCTTGATTCACCTCATAGTTTACTATACGGCTATTTTCTCTTTGTTCCTCCTCCTCTCTGCTTGATTTAATGACTCTTCTTCATTCCCCTTTTCAAGGCCACACATACTTTCCTAATCCAATTAATCAGCAGGGCACTAACTGAAAAAAGTAACTCTTTAGTTCTCAGGCAACCCTGTGCCAAAATCCATTTTGCAACTCCCTTGCAGTTTTCATTGGTGATGCATAAAACACCCAGTGGTGGTGGTGGGAGATAACATTAACTTGAAATAGACCAGACCCTGGGAAGCAACATCAGCCCTGGAACCTGCCTGACCAACTCCCCCACTTCTCTTTGTTCTTTCCCCAACCTGTATGCCTATAAAACCTCTTGATTATCCTCAGATTAGGGAAGATGGCATTTCTCAGGACAGCAATCCACCATCTTCCCTGGCTGCCAGGATCCAGAAAAACAAACAAACAAACAAACAAACAAACAAACAAGAAACACACCTTTCTCCTCATCAAATATTGCCTATCCAATTTTTGGGTCTCATGCAGCAAGTGGCACTGAACCTGGGATTGGGAAATTAGCACCATCTGATGCAACTTTATGTATTGTTTATTTACTAGACTATAAATTCTGCTTATTTTCTAGGAAGTAAACTCCATGACGCCAGGAGCTTTGGTCTGTTTTATTCATTGCAGTAAGCTCCAAATCTAGAACATTGCTGGGACATACTAGGTACCCAATTAAAAATATGTTTAATAAAGCCTGAAATAGGGACCCTTTCCCAAAAAACACACACTAAAAAGCAGGTCTTCTAAATCTGGAAAACACACAAATATATGGAGGCTGAATAACAGGCTAATAAACAGCGAGTGGGTCAAAAAATAAGATCAAGGAAAAAAATCAAAAGATACCTCCAAACAAATGAAAATGAAAACACCACTACCCAAAATCTCTGGGATGCAGTGAAAGCAGTCCTAAGAGGGAAGTTCATAGCAGTGCAGGTCTACCTAAAGAAGGAAGAAAAATTTCAAATCAATAGACTATCTTTACGCCTAAGAGTACTGGAAAAAGAACAGCAAAACTAGCCCAAAGGGAGTACAAGGAAGGAAATAATAAATACCAGAGCAGAAATAAATAATAGAGATTAAAAAAAAATACAAAATATCAATGACACCAAGCGTTGGTTTTTTGAAAAGATAAACAAAATCGACAAACCCTTAGCCAGACTCACCAAGAAAAAGAGAGAGAGGACCCAAATTAACAAAATCAGAAATGAAAGAGGAGAATTGATGACAGATACCACAGAAATACAGAAAATTTTAAGAAAATACTACAAGCAACTATATGCCAACAAATTCGACAACCTAGAAGAAATGGATAAATTTCTAGAAGCATACAATCTACCAAGTCTGAACCAAAAAGAAACAGAAAATCTGAAGAGACTGATCACTACCAAAGAAACTGAATCAGTAATCAACAACCTTCCAACAAACAAAAGTCCTGGACGAGATGGCTTCACAGGTAAATTTTACAAAATATTCAAAAAAGAATTAATACCTATTCTCCTCAAACTATTCCAAAAAATATAGAGGGAGGAAAGGCTCCCAAGTACATTTTATGAGGCAACTATTACTCTGATCCCCAAATTAGACAAAGATATTACAAAAAAGGAAAACTGCAGGCCGATACCCTAATGAACATAGATGATAAATTCTCAACAAAATACTGGGAAAACCGAATTCAACATCACATTAAAAAGATCATACATCACGATCAAATGGGATTCATTCCTGGTACACAAGGTTGGTTCAATATCTGCAAATCAAATAATATAATACATCACGTTAACAAAATGAAAAATAAAAATCATATGATCATATCAATAGAAGCAGAAAAGGCATTTGACAAAATCCAGCGGCGATTTATGATAAAATCTCTTAGCAAAGCAGGAATACAGGGATCATTACTCAACATAATAAAGGCCATATATGATAAGCCCGTAGCAAGCATCGTACTCAATGGGGAAAGGTTAAAAGCTTTCCCCTTAATCAGGAACAAGACAAGGCTGACCACTTTCACCACTTCTATTTAACATAGTTCTGGAAGTTCTAGCCACAGCAATCAGACAAGAAAATGAAATAAAAGGCATCCAAGTTGGAAAGGAGGAAATAGAATTGTCATTATATGCAGATGACATGATACTATATATAGAGAATCGCAAAGACTCCACCAAAAAAATGTTAGAACTGATACACAAATATAGTAAGGTAGCACGATACAAAATTAATATTCAGAAATCAGTTGCATTTTTATACACCAATAATAAACTATCAGAAAAGAAATCAGGAAATCAATTCCTTTTACAATTGCTTCAAAAACAGTAAAATACCGAGGAATAAATATAACCAAAGAAGTAAAAGACCTGTACTCAAAAAATTATGAGACACTGAAGAGAAAAATCAAAGAAGATACAAATAAGTGGAAATACATACCATGTTCATGGTTAGGAAGAATTAATATACTTTAAATGTCAATACTACCTAAGGCAACATATAGATTAACGCAATTCCAATCAAACTACCAAGGACATTTTTCTCAGAAATAGAATATACAATCCTAAAATTTATATGGAACCACAAAAGACCCCAAATAGCCACAGCAATCTTGAGAAATAAGAACAAAGTGGGAGACATCACACTACCTGACATCAAAACATACTACCAGTTTACAGTAATCAAAACAATATGGTACTGGCATAAAAACAGACACATAGACAAATGGAACAGAATAGAGAGCCCAGGAATAAACCCACCCATATATGGTCATTTAATCTATGACAATGGAAGCAAGAATTTACATTGGAGTAAGATAGTCTATTTAATAAATGGTGCTGGGAAAATTGGACTGACACATGCAAAAAAATCAAAATGGGCCACCTACTTACACCATATACAAAAACAAATTCAAAATGGATTAAAGACTTAAATTTAAGACCTGAAACCATAAAACTCCTAGAAGAAAACATAGAGACTAAGTTTGCAGACATTACCCTGAGCAATATTTTTACTGATATATCCCCTCAGGCAAGGGAAATAAAAGAAAAACATGAACATATGGGATTACATCAAACTTAAAAGTTTTTTCACAGCAAAGGAAATCATCAATCAAACAAAAAGGCAGCCTGCTGAATGGGAGAAGATATTTACCAATGATATATCTGATAAGGGGTTAATATCCAATATTTATAAAACACTCATGAAACTCAACACACAAAAAACAAACAATCCAAATAAAAATGGGCAGAGGATATGAAGAGGCATTTCTCTAAAGAGGACATACAGATAGCCAACAGGCATATGAAAAAATGTTTACCCTCACTGAGCATTAGGGAAATGCAAATAAAAACCACAATGAGATACCACCTCACTCCGGTCAGAATGGCTATCATCAATAAATCAACAAACAAGTGCTGGCAAGATTGTGGAGAAAAAAGAACCCTGGTGCACTGTTGGTGGGATTGCAGACTGGTGGAGCCACTATGGAAATCAGTGTGGAGGTATCTCAAAAAAAACTGGAAATGGAATTACCTTATGACTCAGAAATTCCATTCTTGGTTATCTACCCAGAAGGATTCAAGACACTAATTTGAAAAAAATATATGCACCCCTATGTTTATTGCAGTGCTATTTACATGAGCCAAGACTTGAAAACAACCGAAATGCCCATCAATCGATGACTGGGTTAATAAACTGTGGTACATTTGCACAATGGAGTATTACTCCGCTATAAAGAAGAACGACATCGTGCCATTTGCAACAGTATGGATGGACCTAGTGACTATTATGTTAAGTGAAATAAGTTAGTCGTGAAAGACAAATACCATATGATCCCACTTATATGTGGAATCTGAAAAACTGAATGAATGAGCAAAGTAAACAGAAACGGACTCCTAGATATGGAGGAAAAACTGATGGGAGCTAGTTGGGAGGGAGGTGAGGATGAGGGAGAAGGGGAAGGGATTAGTCAGCATAAATAGGTAATTACAATATTGCCACAGGGATATGAAAGTCAGTTTGGGGAATATAATAATGTTGTAAATATTTGTGGGGTGTCAGATGGTCATATGTCTTGTTAGGGACACCAAATCATGGATGGAGTAGAGGCTTGAGCACTGCACTGTGTACCTGAAACTGATGTATAATATTATATGCCAACTGTATTTGAATATATAGATAGTCATGGGATGTGGAGTATACTGTGAAAAAAAATGATTGTGTAGGGTGGTTAGTGTGATCACTGTATTATGATTATGTTTTCTTTAATTGTATTAAATTTATTGGGGTGCCATTGGTTAATAAAATTGTATAGGTTTCAAGTGTAAAAAAAAAAAAAAAGCAGATCTTCTCCTTTGTCCTGTAAGTAAGGATTGGGGAGGGGAGGTATTGCTGATCTTCAAAGGGCTCCTATGAATGGGAAAGGATTTGAGCTCTCTGTTTTAAAACTAACAGTTTCTTATGTGAATTTGTTTGTGTGTAAATAAAAACAGAAAGGAAATAATGCATTTAATTAGTTAACTAACTTACAAAGAAAAATATAACTATGACTATTTACATTAGGGTTCTCCAGAGAAACAGAACCAATAAGAATACACACACACACACACACACACACACACACACACACACACAGACAGGGTGTCAAAAAAATGTATACACATTTTAAGAAAGTAAAAAAATGTACTAAAATTGTAATACTCAATATATACAAATAACAAAAGAGAAATACAAGTCACATTTGACTTCTGCAATTACAAGAATTGTTCAAAGTGGTTACCATTAGCATCCAGACACTTCTGATTACGGCATGCTACTGCTTGAACAACACTGACCAAAGTGTTCACTTGTATACCCTTTTTTGTCTCCTCAGTATATACATATACAAAAAACATAGAAGAAATACGTCATGACTTTTCCAAGAAATATATATATATTTCATATATACAGAGAGAGATGGGTTTAAGAATTGGCTTATGTAGTTATAGGGTCAAGAAGTCCCACAATCTGCCATCTACAAGCTGGAGAACAATAAGTGTTGGTGGTGTTATTCAGTCTGAGCCCAAAGGCCTGAGAATAATGGAGGAAGTGATGGTATAAGTCCAGATCTGAGTTCAAAGCCTGAGAAACAGAACCACTGCTGTACAAGGACAGAAGAAAATGGATGTCCCAGCTCAAGCAAAGAGAGCAAATTCACCCTTCTCTGGCCTTTTTGTTCATTCAGGTCTTCAGTGGATTGGACGATGCACCACTACATTGATGAGAATGATCTTGTTTACTGTCTACTGATTCAAATGCTAATCCCATCCAGAGACCCCTCTCACATATACACAGAAATAATGTTTTACGTGTTATCTGTGCATCCATCAGTTATTATACTTTAAAATTACACTGATAATTTTATCAGTTAAGTTGACACATAAAATTAACCATCACACTATTTAAAAATGTAAATATAATAACTTATGTTACATGTTAGTTGATATGATAGATATGATACTTGGTCACATACAAAATATTAATATGGTACTTATGTATAGAATGGCTACTCAGAGTAGACAGTGGAGCTTGGTAAGGAAATTAAATTTTTTAAATTGCTTGGGATTATGCAACAAGACTAAGAGAATTGATCATATATATAGTACCAATTAAATCTCAAACCATAATTTTGGGTAAGCTCCTCAAAAACTCATTTTATTTAATTGCACTTAATTTCTATCTGGAATCTTATTTTTTTCTGGTAGCAGAATCACTTCATTTCTGACAATTCAGAGTAAACATATCAATTCAAGGTGGACTAAGTCAATCCATAATTGTTCCCCTTGTTCTCTCTTTGTTTATTTATAAATCTTAGGAAATGTACTTAATGTCACTGCAGGGGAGGAGCTAGCTGGTTCTTGGTCATCATTTTCTGCATTGCTGGTATCTGCGGAAACTTCCACATTCCCACTTGCCCCCCTTATATGGCTCATGGTAGCATTCCCAATCTTCCCCTCATCCTATACTCAGGGCCTCTTCGCATCTATCATCCTTCTTTTCATCACCTTCTCTGGAAGAAGGTTGGAAGGTACACAAGAAAATATCCTATATTCTTCCATGCCACCCTCAGGCATAGGAAACTGTAGAGGAAGGTGCTGAAGAGGGTGGTGGTGCGTAGGGAATGTCTTTGAACTTCTCTGACTAGACAAACTACATTTTTTCATGACTTCTATCTCATTATTTCAGCCTGGGGAACCTCCTCAAATTTTGCCACTTTCCAGAACCTCAACTAGGATGTGGGTTACATGTTGACTTCTTTCTTAGGCCCCAAAACTACATGGCAATTAGTGGCAGAGATGGCTATCTGCTGTCCACCAAAATAAAATGTTTCTCCATCTATAGTATGAAATTATTGCTGTGAAGAGACTGGATAACTAAGGGCTGTATGAGGTCAAACAATTAAGCTCATGAAAACATCCTAGAAAAAGTGCTACATACCTCATTGCTGAATATCAGTATGGTCACCTTTGAAGTACACCCCTTGGGAAACTATGCACTGATGCCAGTGCCTAGTCTACCCTTCAAAGCAATTTTGGAACTCTTTTTCTGGAATGGCCACCAGAGCTGTTGTCATATTACCCTTGATGTCCTGAATGTCATTAAAATGTGTTCCTTTCAATATTTCCTTTATCTTCAGGTTAAAGAAAGAAGTAATTGAGGTCCAGATCAAGTGAGTAGAGAGGGTATTCCAATACAGTTATTTGTTTACTGGCTAAAAACTCCTTCACAAGCAATGCCATGTGAGCTGGTGCATTGTTGTGGTGCAAGAGCCATGAATTGTTGGTGAAAAGTTCAGGTTGTCTAACTTTTTCATGCAGCTTTTTCAGCACTTCCAAAGAGTAAACTTAGCTAACTGTTTGTCCAGTTGGTACAAATTTATAATGAATAATCCTTCTGATATCAAAAAAGATTAGCAACATTATTGCAACAAGTTCACGAACTTAATTGTCAGACCTTGTACTTCCAAGCTTCCCTTGCATTCAGTTGCGTGTATGTAACTAATTCTTGCCAATTGAATAAGAGTAGAAATGATGCATTTTATTTCTACACCAGGGTTTACAAAAAGCACGTGTGACTTTCCTGCTTTCTATTTTCCTTTTTGCCTTCTGGATGCCAAGGTTTTAGAAAATTGAGAAACTGTAAGATATAAGGAATCTGGGTACCTAAATCACTACATGGAGAAATCTGACAACCTCCTTGGATTGTTGTATAAAAAAATAAAATATTATTGTATTAGGACTCAAAAATTTAGTTATAGCAGAAAATATTACTTTAATGTATACAGAGTTCTGCAGTCTTCATAAAAAGATCTGAATATACAAGGTAGGCCTTTTCATAGCACACTCAGTGGCATCTAACAATCTTGCTTCCTTTTTCATGTACTCTAATCCTAGCCCAAGGAATCCTTGTTGAGTCTAAATTCACAGGGAAAAATTGTCCTTGAGAGATATTTATTCTTTTAACACTTTTTTTTTTTTTTGAGGGCAGTGTCACTGGCCCTCATATGTGGGACCCGAACAGGTGCCGCTGGCTTCCCAAACCAGTGCTTAACCACCGCACCACTCGGCCGGCCCTATTTATTCTTTTATTAATGTTATTTATCATAGGATCTCCTGCTTTATAAAGAAATCATTCTTTTTTTTTCTGTTTCAGAAGTATGCTTTGAAATTTATAGTTGAATATTGCCAGAAAGCTTTCTGTTTGCATTCTCACTGCCATAATTCTTCTGAGATACTGGATGCTTTTGGCTGAATAGAAGTTAGAGAGGATAGCTGCTTGTTAGAATAGTTTGGATAGAGAAGGTAAACCTCAACTAAGATAATATCTTCTTACTTTCTATAATTTATATCATCGCATCACATCAGTAGGAACTTCCCATGGAACTGTAGTACATAAAGTCTAAGAATTAATATTTACTTTTTCCCAGAGAGTGCTTAGAGTTTTACCAACATTTGCCTTGATGACCTACCTTTATCTGTATTTTCTTGGCTGATCCCCACTTCTGATCAATATATGATTTTTTTAGACAGATTATCTTTCCAATCAGGTTATTTTCAATGTTGCTGGCTAGATGTCATTTGACTCTTTAAGTTCATCTGTATTCTTGTTAATTGCATATTTATTTTGTAAAGCATAAATCAGAGGACAATCAAATATTCCTCATTTCTAATATTTTGGGAACAGAAACTGTCTACCCACTTTCTACATTTGTAAACACTAGAGTTCTTAAAAAGGAGGTATTTCTTCTATTGTGGTTCAGCAACAAAATCACTCCTGGAGACCAGCTAAATCTGTCTCCCTAACCTGAATACTAGGCAAGATCTCTGAATTTATAGATGGTCCTCCAGTTGTGGATGGATTAAAAAGTTGGGATATAAAGGGAATTTTATTTCATGCATTTTTAATAAGCAAAGAGAAAGGCCTGGCAATGGATACAGGGAACTGAGATCACATGCTGAGAATGTTAGCTATTTTAAAGTGAGGCAAAAACAAGTATGATTGCTCACTTATTGCAAAGGTCAAGATTTGTGGGATTCCATTGTCATAGATTAACTGTCCGTATATACAGGGATTTATTTCTGGGGTCTCTGTTCTGTTCCACTGGTCTATGTGCTTGTGTTTATGCCAGTACTGTACTGTTTTGCTTACTGTAGGCTTGTAGTATGTTTTGAAGTCTGGTAGCATGATTCCCCCTACTTTGTTCTTATTTCTCAGGATTGCCGAGGCTATTCGGGGTCTTTTATAGTTCCATATAAATTTTAGGATTATATTTTCTATTTCTGTGAAAAATGCCCTTGGTAGTTTGACGGGAATTGCATTGAATCTATATATTGCTTTAGGCAGAATGGACATTTTAACTATATTAATTCTTCCTATCCATGAGCATGATAGGTGTTTCCATTTATTTGTATCCTCTTTTATTTCTTTCTTCAGTGTCTTATAATTTTCTGAGTACAGATCTTTTACTTCTTTGGTTAAATTTATTCCTAGGTATTTCATAGTTCTTGAAGCAATTGTAAATGGGACAGTTTTCTTAATTTCTCCTTCCGTTAGTTTGTTATTGGTATATGCAAATGCCACTGATTTCTGAATATTGATTTTATATCCTGCTACTTTACTGAATTCATCTATCAGTTCCAATAGTTTTTTGATGGAGTCTTTGGGGTTCTCTATATACAGTATCATGTCATCTGCATATAATGACAATTTTACTTCCTTGCCAATTTGGATGCCTTTTATTTCTTTTTGTTGTCTGATTGCTGTGGCTAGAACTTGCAGAACTATGTTGAATAAAAGTGGAGAAAGTGGACAGCCTTATCTTGTTGCTGATCTTAAAGGGAATGGTTTTAGCTTTTCCCCATTGAGTATGATGTTAGCTGTAGGTTTATCATATATGGCTTTTTGCAACGATATGGATGGTCCTAGAAAACATTATGTTAAGTGAAATAAGTCAGTCAGAGAAAATCAAATACCATATGATCTCACTTATATGTGGAATCTAAAGAACTGAATAAATGAGCAATGTAAACAGAAATAGTCCTAGAGACACAAAGAAAAAACTGATGAGGGCTAGCTGGGATGGGGATGGGAGAACGGGAAGGGACAAGGCAACATAAACTGCTAACTACAATACTACTGCAGAGACAGAAGAGACAGTTTAGGTAATATAATCAATAAGGTTGTAAATATATTTTTTTAGGGGAACAGATGGATGCATGTCCTTTTAGGGAGAACACTTCATGGATGGTATAGTGGCCTTACCACTGCACTGTACATCTGAAGCTGCCGCTGAACACTATTATAGGTCAGCTGTAATTTGGCACATGTGTGGTCATGGGATGTGTAGTGTAGTATGGGGATGGAGTCAATGAAATTGTAATAGATATGTATGATATCGGATGTGGGAGGGCGGGGGGAGAGGAGAGTCACTTTGTAAGGGGTGAAAAAAATAACTATTGCATTGTTTTGTACATCTGTAACTAATAATAATAAAATAAAATAAAGTAAAATAAAATAAAATAAAATAAAAAATATTTGTGGGATTCCCAAATAGAGGGAATTCACGGTGAGGACAAGAAAAGATACTTGAATTTGATTTTTGAGTTCAAATTGTGAAATTTTGGATGATGATGGGCATGTGCATTTCCAGTTTCTTCTTTATAGAAAAAGGGTTCTCTTTAAAAGGCTTTCTACTAGATTCTTCTCCCGTTATATCAACCAGTGTCTCACTATTTACTTTGGAGATAAGACAATTAACTTAATATCACTAATAGGAATTGTTCAAATGTCTGAATGATTAGCAGGTCTTGAACACTGTTGATCTTAAAAAATGGGATGTATCTCTTTCTTCTAGAACTGGAAGGCATTGCCTTATACATTCTCTGTACTTCTCAGGTAATAGAACTGAGGTTCAGAAAGGTAAAATCCTCGCCTAAGGTCATCCATCTTTGTACAGAATGAGAAAGAACTGTGAAAAGACACATAAATGCATAGTAGTTAGGGAAGGAATAGGAGGTATCAAAACTGTTAATGTGCTAAGGATTTTTATGTTCATTGAATTCTTGTAAAAACCTGATACTAGTATGAGGATTGTCATTTTTTTTTTATTAAAGTTTATTGAGGTGACAATGGTTAGTAAAATTACATAGGTTTCAGGTGTACAATTCTGTAATACATCATCTACATATTACATGTGTGTTCACCACCCAGAGAAAGTTCTCCTTCCATCACTATATATTTGATCCTGTTTACCATCATCAACCCCCCTCACCCGCTGGTAACAACTAAACCATTGTTTGTATCTATGAATTTTTGTTTCTTATTTGTTTGTCTGTTCCTTTGTTGTTTTCAGTTTTATATTCCACATATCAGTGAAATGATGTGGTTCTTGACTTTTTCTGTGTGACTTATTTCACTTAACATAATAATCTCAAGATCCATTCACAGCATGGCAAATGGCACTATTTCATCTTTTCTTATGGCAGAATAATATTCCATTGTGTATACGTACTACATCTTTTTTATCTAATCATCTATTGAAGGACACTGTTTTTTTCCATGTCTTGGCCACTGTAAATAAAGCTGTGATGAACATCGGAACACATATATCTTTTACGGATAAATACTTTCAGACTTTTTGGGTATATACCCAGGGGAGGGATTGCTGGGTCATATGGTAATTCTATTCTTAATTTTTTGAGGAACCTCTACACTGCCTTTCATAACAGCTGCCCCAATCCATATTCCCACCAACAGCATATGAGCATTCCTTTTTCTCCACAACCTCTCCAACACTTGTTATTTATCTTGTTGATGACAACCATTCTAATTGCTGTGAGGTGAGGTGATATCTCATTGTGTTTTTTATTTGCATTTCTTGGATGATTAGTGATGTTGAGCATTTTTTTCATATGTATGTTGGCCATCTGTATGTCCTCTTTGGAGAAATGTCTATTTGGGCCCTCTGCCCATTTTTTAATTGGGTTGTTTGTTTGTGGTGGAGTTGTATGAGTTTCTGATATATTTTGAATATTAACCCCTTATTGGAGGCATTGTTTGCAAAAATCTTCTCGCATTCAGTTGGTTGCCTCTTTATTTTGTCAATGGTTTCTTTTGCTGTGCAGAAGGTTTTTACTTGATATAGTTCCATTCATTTATTTTAGGTTTTACTTTCCTTGCCTTTGAGGTCAAATTTATAAAGTCCTTTTTGAACCCAAAGTCCATAAGTTTAATATAATGCCTATGTTTTCTTCTATGCAGTTTATTGTTTCAGGTCTTATGTTTCGGTGTTGGATCCATTTTGAGTTAATTTTGGTTCACAGTATTGTCATTTTAAAGACACAGAAACTGAGACTCAGTGGTATTAATGAACTCTTTTACACAACAAATAAGCACCAGGGCAAAACTTGAACACAATTTTGTCTCACTCCCAGACTCTCCATCTCACTGTAATATGTTGTCTCTTTAACCATCTCAATAAAAACAAGTTTAGCTTTTTTCCTGACTTACTTTCCCCCTTTTTGTTCCAAATCTACTTTTTACTATAATGGCAGTTTTATAACAACTGATACAGTTGTGCCAATATTTGTTAGGGCCCCCATTCAAAGAATCACTGCATGCTAGTGAACATCAAAGAAACACAAATAAGTAGAAAATCAGTTATTCTTGTAAACTAGAAGTTCAACACCCAGCCTAAGGAAAATTTCCATTTGAAAAAACTTTCAAGACTCAGTAGTCCATAAAGATTTTTTTAAAAAATCTGCCTCAACAATCTCCTTACTGATACCCAAAGAGCCACATTGTGAAAAAGGGTGGCCTTCAGTAAAACATAGTGGTAACCTGAAAATTATCTTTTGAAACATTATCATTGTAATGTTATAGCTGCTACTGTTTTGTTTTTTTTTTCATTAGTGTGATATGCACAGCTATGTGAACAATAACAGAATCTGAGGTAGGACCCACAGATAAAACCTGGCTGAGAAGAACAAAAGCTTCCCAGTCTTGCTTTTACACATTCCTCCCTAGGAATCTTCTCAGATATATGTCCCTCATTGTCAATCAGCATCTTGATGTTTTCACTAGTGGTAAAAGGAGATGGAGAAAAGCTCCCTTTTTAATCAGACATGCACCATTTATCTATAGAGTACTAGCTAGAGCCAAGTCAGGGAATACAAAGAAGAATCAGGCAAAGCTGCTGCATTCAAGGAGCTCTCAGTTTAGTGGTCTTTTATGTTCTTTTTCTTATCCACATTCCAATGGTTGAATTAGAATCTCCTTAGTGGGATCAGATTCATGAACCAGGGTAGCTAATTTTGTGAAAGAAATGGCAACATGGGAATTCCAAGTCAGACACAGAGGACACATGAGCTCATCAAAATAAATTTCCTACCTCCACCACATTGACATATTAAGGGTCATATTCTAATAGCTAATTGCACATTTCACAACAAACATTAAACACCCACCTTCCACTCACCATGATTGCTATACAGGTTAATAATGCTAGATGGTGTATGCTACATGGTGTATGCTGAAGGATAGATTTCGAAGGGCAGACTTTTATCATTATTACACATTTGTATGGAGACTATTCCAGACAGGTAAATATTCCCAGGTTTAATTTTGTCCTTTTACTGATCATCAGCTTTAATTATATCTCTAGACTATTTGCATTGTATTTTTATGAAAATATCCTTGTTATAAAATGAGGTATCACTTAAAGATGGATCCAGTTTCCTCCTCTGCCTGTACTCTATATCTTTTGACTTCAGCCCACAAACTATCTTCTCCACCCACATGTCCCATTTCCCTATCACCGTGAAATAGAATCTCTGAGTTCATGAACGTCAAAACAATGTGCTAATGTTGAATCCAGCCACCCACGTTTGCTCTAAGTACAGCTATTGTAAAATCCAACCTATTTTATCACTCTGTCTTCATGCTGGATTTAGCAGCTTCACAATTCCACACCTCTGTCAATGAAACCCTCATTATGCAGGCTTCCCCATTTTACTTGGGGAAAAAATAAACAACATACTTAGTATTAATGAGGTGAGATACAGCTTTTTATTTGCATTACTGTTTAATGATTGTGATAGCTCCAGCATTTTGAGCTCAGGGAGCTTGTTTTGATTGATGCAGTTTTTCAGCAAGCAGCTATTGCAGACAACCAGCTACTTACACAGTGTAGTTTGTCACATTTTCTGGATGTGTGGCTTCAGGATAATAGCAAAATGGAACCCCATCTTCCACTCACCATGGTTGCTATACAGGTTAATAATGCTACTCATTCTGTTTATGTTTCAGCATAAACATTTTGAATGGAGTGTTCGCTAACCAGAGAAATTTAATCATAACATTTTTCTGTATTTCCTACTTCTTCCCTTTGCTATACAATGGTTATAAAATGCCAGCAATTAAAATACTTCCTGTGATCCTAATTCATCCTAATTCTTCCTGCTTCAAAGTGTCTTTCAAAAATCACTTACTTAAGCAAATATGCAATGCCATTATGTAACATACATTTAAACACTCTATACTCACTCCAAACTAAGCATGACTGATAGCAGCAAGTTTTGGTCTCTAAATAGAGAGGGTTTGGGAGCTATAGAATAATTACAAAATTAATTTCAGGACAATTCAAATGCAAAGGAAACATGAAAATAATAGAGCCTTTATGGCCAAGCAGTGCTGTATTTGAATCCCATCTGTGCTACTTAGTAGCTTTGTAAGCTTGTTAGTTAATTAATTTGACACTCAGGTACTTTATCAATATATGGAGATTTTAACACATTGAGGATGGGGCATTTAAATTATTTAAATTATGTTTCTGGGGTTTAAACCATTGAAATCAACTTTTATACTGTGTTTCTTTAAAAAATGTATAACAGGGCCAGCCAAAGCCAGCAGTCCCGGTTTGGTCCCACATATGAGGGCCAGTGACACTGCCCTCCAAAAAAAATAAAATAAAATAAAAAATGTATAACACATTTGCTAACTATTTTTTGTGAACTGAAATTTTCAGGAAGTACTCACCAGAGATCCTAATAGTGCTTGAGGGTGTGATGTCTCTGGAAACATTCCCCCTTAATGTATAGATGCAACTCAGCATCACCGGTTCGCAATGTGTTAAGATATCAACCTTATTTAGTCCTAAGGATTAATGAGATAATGAATATAAAATTCCATTGTCTGAAGCTCTAGTACACACCAGGCACTCAATACATTTTTGTTCATATTATCATTGTTAAAATATTCACACCAGAGTGAGGCAGCTATGTAGATAATTGATAAATCTACATACAAAAATAGAAGTGGTACTAGAACTAAGTGTTCACAGGGTAACGAAGAACAGCTTTTCATTCTGTGTTTAACCCCTGAACTTTGAAAGCAAAGGCTACTTTCCATTCACACTCAAACCTTTAGTATGCTTAAGAGATGTTAAAAAGTTTCTAAATTATTCCCCTACCAATTGGAAAAGGAGAGACAGCCCTCAACATGCTACACAGTTGGTGCCTTGCAATATGTGATGTCAAATCATAACTTCAAATCTGTATTGTAAACGCATGAATCAAAATAATATATCATGAAACATACTCTAATTTTAAATTTTGCATTGGAAACCATTATTCTGAAGTGCAATAAGAATTTCTACAAAAAAAAAAGCTTCTTGATTTGGGGCTGGTTTTGAGAAATATCCAGTTTAGTTTATAGTTTATAGACTTCACACGTGTTCAGTGAATTCCATGTTTCAGGCATTGTGCTAAGGAATGGTATACTTCATGACATGAGTCAAACACAGTGCCGCTTTTGGACACAACTAGGCCCAATAAGCCTGTGGCCTGTTTAGCACTGTTACAATTTAAGCATGTGGGTGAAAGGAAAGCAGAAAGTGTAAGCATAAGGATTTGAGAACAGGTAGGAAGGAGTGTGATAGAAAGAGTGGGACTGTGTGAGGGTAAAGAAACAGAAGAGGTTGGGCCGGCCGAGGGGCGCGGTGGTTGAGCGCTGGCTTGGGATGCCAGCGGCCCCGATTCGGGTCCCGCATATGAGGGCCAGGGACACTGCCCTCAAAAAAAAAAAAAAAAAAAAGAAAAGAAACAGAAGAGGTTTAAGACTTCCCAAACGTTCACTGAAAAGGAATTTCAGATATCACTTACTTTCCATAAATAACTGTTTATAGATGTCTTTTAATTTTTATAACTCCAATGCAATGCAAAGTTTAATGCTTCATATTTAGAATACACATGGAATTGCTGCATTAAAATAAGAATTGGCTAGAGATTTGAAGTTGTGAGTTTTTATGTGTTTATAATGTTTTGGTATACAATAATTATACTCTGCAGTGAAGATAGGGTTAAAAACTTCCGTACAGGGATAATTAAATAAAAAATTTGTAAACTCAAACTATAATTACAAAGGATTAGGTATGTATTGATTTGGACACTGCTGTGGTCACTCACAGGTTGTGAAAGAATTCACAAGGCACAAAAGAACAGAAGTTAGAAAACTTGCTTAAGAAGAGAAGCACAGGCAGAAAAGTTGCCAGGGGTAGAGTCTACAGTAGACAGCTGCCCTGAGTTTCTGTTTAGCTGAGGTTTTATATTTTTCTATGCAAGACGTAGGGTACTTGTAAGCTTGCAGGGGGTTGCCATTACAGTTAGCTTCTTCCGGGAACTGTTTTGTTCCCACAGCTATCTGGGAGATTCAGAGCCAAGGGGTTAATTTTGAAGCTCATCCCTGTTAACTCAGAAGCTCATTCCTGTTAACTCTTCACCTGTCTCATTATCCCCTCATCTCCAATTAACAAATAAAAACTATTTTATAAAGAAAAAAAGTATAGTTTTTTTAGTACAAGATATATTTATTAATAGATCTTACTCTTTTAGTCTTCTAGTGACAAAAGGGATGGAACTGAAATCTTAAGTCACTAATAGATGCTGAGAAATCTTATCCAAGTATCTATACTATATGTAGTACTGGAAGGGAGTGAGGTCCTTAGAGGCCATCCCCCTTTTGATAAAGGAGAATGAGATGACAAGGAAGGTAATTATAGACAGAAGGACAAGATTAGGAGGTGAAGTCCAAAAGGAAACAGGGTCTGGAGCCCACTGACCTGTCAGGACACAGGTAAGTAAATGAGACTAGACAGTGATGCAGAGACAGAGAAGGAAAGTCAGAAAGAGGATCTCATCTGGAGAGAAGACAATGAGATCCCTCTGCAACCAACAGTCTTCAATATAGCCAATTAAAGGTTCTACTGAATTAATTTTGAACCAAAAGAGATCTCGGCACAATTCAGACACAAATTGACTAAAACTACTAAACAAGGGTTCCTAATTCATACAAAACAGACTGAAACAAATTCCTGAGACAAATTTTCTGGCTGAAAAAACAAACCAGAGCCAGAAACCAGAGACAAATTCCTGATCAAAAACAGAACCAGACAAATTTGCTGGCTAAAAAACAGAACCAGGATCAGGAAACCAGAACAGAAACCAGGTTCTCCCACTGGCGTCCCAGTCTTAGGGAGAATAGTCGGACGACGTCGATAGCCACTTCTGACCTTAAGTCTCTGGCAACCAGAAGGACTTGTCCTACCTGAGACAAAACAGATACCTGAGACAGGGTATAAATCCAAAACAAACATAAAATATTAAAACCAAGACTTATCTCTGGAGGCAAACAGAGGGACACCAAACGGGTGGATGACCATGTGATGTCTGCAACTGGCTTGTGAGGAAAAGGGTGATGTTGTGGGGCGCTGAATCATCCTCAGGGGGTAACTCCCCTATGACAATACCATCCCCAGGGGGCCAGGGATGGAGGCCAGGATCAGGCAAGTGACCCTGTCAGTTTGTCTATCTTGCTGGGGCCTCCAAATGTTGTACCCAGCAATCAAGAACAAACCGAGACAAAGTTTTTATTAAGTTTGGAGTTTATTAGCCAGTGGCTGTGAGTGGGCTCAGACCACTGGAGTAAGGAGTGTCTTAGTCCTTCAAAGCAGCCATGCCCCACGTGCAGACTAAAAGGTCACTGGGAGAGGGGTTTCCCCTGCTCTGAAGGGAGCAGGGACTGAAGTAACAGGATGCTCATCTACTAGTCCCCATCCCTGGCCTCTCTATATTAGAAATTTATTAAAGCTTCCCCTTAGGCTGACCAGAATAGACCCCCCTTAACTGCCTCTTACACAAACCACAAGGTCAAACTGCCTCTTATCCAGACATTGCATAGACCAGCTGTGCCTCTTATCCAGACAAAACCGCAAGGCCTGACTGCCTTTTATCTAGACATTGTACAAACTAACTGCTGCTTATTTTTGGCTTCTGTAACATGCTTGTTCGCTGCGCTTAGGGATATCAAAACTGTCAGAAATCTATGAATACCACCTGCAAACTGCAAGAAGTGGGGTTTGCAGTTGGGTTTTGCCTATATAATCTCTTCTCCCCACCTGCTTGGGGCTGTGCGTTTGGTCCATCCATATCATTGCAAATGGTAGGATTTCATTCTTCTTTATAGCGGGGTAATACTCCAGTGTATAAATGTACCACAGTTTCTTAATCCAGTCATCTACTGATGGGTATTCCGGTTGTTTCCAAGTCTTGGCTATTGTAAATAGCACTGAAATAAACATAGGGGTGCATATATTTTTTCGAATTAGTGTCTTGGATTCTTCTGGATAGATACCCAAGAGTGGAATTGCTGAGTCATACAGTAGTTCCATTTCCAGTTTTTTGATACCTCCATAATGATTTCCATAATGGCTGCACCAATCTGCAGTCCCACCAACAGTGCACCAGGGTTCCCTTTTCTCCACACACTCACCAGCACTTCTTGTTTGTTGATTTATTGATGACAGCCATTCTGACTGGAGTGAGGTGGTATCTCATTGTAGTTTTTATTTGCATTTCTCTGATGATTAGTGAGGTTGAACATTTTTCATATGCCTGTTGGCCATCTGTATGTCCTCTTTAGAGAAATGCCTCTTCATATCCTCTGCCCATTTTTTAATTGGTTTTTTGGTTTTTTTGGTGTTGAGTTTCATGAGTGATTTATAAATTTCGGATATTAACCCCTTATCAGATATATCGTTGGCAAATACCTTCTCCCATTCAGTAGACTGCCTTTTTGTTTTATGGGTGAATTCCTTTGCTGTGAAAAAAACTTTTAAGTTTGATGTAACCCCATATGTTCATTTTTTCTTTTATTTCCCTTGCCTGAGGGGATATATCAGTAAAAATATTACTCAGAGTAATGTCTGCAAACTTACTCCCTATGTTTTCTTCTAGGAGTTTTATGGTTCAGGTCTTACATTTAAGTCTTTAATCCATTTTGAGTTTGTTTTCATATATGGTGTAAGTCCGTGGTCCATTTTGATTTTTTTGCATGTGTCAGTCCAATTTTCCCAGCACCATTTATTAAATAGACTATCTTTATTCCAATGTAAATTCTTGCTTCCATTGTCATAGATTAAATGACCGTATCTGGGTGGGTTTATGCCAGTACCATACTGATTTGATTACTGTAGCCTTGTAGTATATTTTGATGTCAGGTAGTGTGATGCTTCCCACTTGGTTCTTATTTCTTAAGATTGCTGTGGCTATTCGGGGTCTTTTGTGGTTCCATATAAATTTTAGGGTTCTATGTTCTATTTCTGAGAAAAATGTCCTTGGTAGTTTGATTGGAATTACATTGAATCTATATATTGCCTTAGGTAGTATTGACATTTTAACAATATTAATTCTTCCTATCCATGAGCATGGTATACATTTCCATTTATTTGTATCTTCTTTGATTTCTCTCTTCAGTGTCTCATAATTTTCTGAGTACAGGTCTTTTACTTCTTTAGTTAAATTGATTCCTAGATATTTCACTGTTTGTGAGGCAACTGTAAAAGGGATTGATATCCTGATTTCTTCTTCTAATAGTTTCTTATTGGCATATACAGATGCAACTGATTTCTGAATATTAATTTTGTATCCTGCCACCTTACCAAATTCGTTTATTAGTTCTAGCAGTTTTTTGATGGAGTCTTTGGAATTCTCTTTATATAGTATGTCATCTGCATATAATGACAATTTTACTTCCTCTTTTCCAATTGGGATGCATTTTATTTCATTCTCTTGTTGGATTGCTGTGGCTAGAACTTCCAGAACTACGTAAAATAGAAGTGGTGAAAGTGGGCAGCCTTGTCTTGTTGCTGATCTTAAGAGGCAAGCTTTTAGTTTTTCCCCATTGAGTACAATGTTTGCTGTGGGCTTATCATATATGGCCTTTATTATGTTGAGATATGATCCCACTATTCCCACTTTGCTAAGAGTTTTTATCATAAATGGCTGCTGGATTTTGTGAAATGCCTTTTCTGCCTCTATTGATATGATCATATGATTTTTATTTTTCATTTTGTTAATGTGATGTGTTATGTTAATTGATTTGCGGATATTGAACTAACCTTGCATACCAGGAATGAATCCTACTTGATCGTGATGTATGATCTTTTTAATGTGATGCTGAATTCGGTTTGCTAGTATTTTGTTGAGGATTTTTCCATCTATGTTCATTAGGAATATCGGCCAGTAGTTTTCCTTTTCTGTAATATCTGTCTGACTTTGGAATCAGGGTGATAGTGGCTTCATAGAAAGAGTTTGGGAGCCTTCCCTCCTTCTGTATTTTTTGGAATAGTTTGAGAGAATAGGTATTAATTCTTTTTTGAATGTTTTGTAAAATTAACCTGTGAAGCCATCTAGTCCAGGGCTTTTGTTTGTTGGAAGATTGTTGATTACTGATTGAATTTCTTTGGCAGTAATCAGTCTGTTCAGACTTTCTGTTTCTTTTTGGTTCAGACTTGGTAGATTGTATGCTTCTAGAAATTTATCCATTTCTTCCAGATTGTCGAATTTCTTAGCATATAATTGCTCGTAATATTTTTCTAAAATTTTCTGCATTTCTGTGGTATCTGTTGTCACTTCTCCTCTTTCATTTCTAATTTTATTAATTTGGGTCCTCTCTCTCTTTTTCTTGGTGAGTCTGGCTAAGGGCTTGTCAATTTTCTTTATCTTGGTTTCATTGATCTTTTGTATTGTTTTTTTTGTTCTCTATTTCATATATTTCTGCTCTGGTCTGTATTACTTCCTTCCTTATACTTCCTTTAGGCTTGTTTTGCTGCTCTTTTTCTAGTTCCCTTGGGTTTATAGATAGTCTGTTGATTTGAGATTTTTCTTCCGTCGTTAGGTAGACCTGCACTGCTATGAACTTCCCTTTTAGGACTGCTTTCACTGCATCCCAGAGATTTTGTGTCGTGGTGTTTTCATTTTTGTTTGTCTCAAGGTATCTTTTGATTTCCTCTTTGATCTCATTTTTGACCCACTCACTATTTAGTAACATGGTATTTAGCCTCCATGTATTTGTAAACTTTCCAGATTTCTTCATATAATTGATTTCTAGTTTCATAGCATTGTCGTTAGGAAAGACACCTGATATGATTTCAATCTTCTTCAATTTGTTAAGACTTGTTTTGTGGCCTAACATGTGGTCTATCTTGGAAAATGTTCCATGTGCACTTGAGAAGAATGTATATTCTGTAGCTTTGGGGTGAAAGGCTCTAAAAATATCAATTAAATCCAGCTGGTTTAAAGTGTCATTTAAGGCTACTATGTCCGTGTTGATTTTCTGTCTGGAGGATCTGTCCATTGGTGACAACGGGGTGTTGAAATCCCCTACTATAATAGTGTTAGTGTTGATCTCTGTCTTTATGTCTGTCAAAATCTGTTTTATATATTTAGGAGCTCCTCTATTGGGTGCATAGATATTTACTAGGGTTATGCCCTTGTGTTGAATCGATCCCTTTGTTATTCTGTAGTCTTCTATGTCTTTTATTGTAGTCTTCATTTTAAAGTCTATTTTGTCCGAAATAAGTATTGCTACTGCAGCTTTTTTCTCATTTCCATTTGCATTAAATATCTTATTCCATCCCTTTACTTTCAGTCTGTGTGTGTCTTTTGATCTGAGATGAGTCTCTCATAGACAGCATATGTATCAGTCCTGTTTTCTTATCCACTCAGCCACTTTGGGTCTTTTGATTGGAGCATTTACCCATTCACATTTAAAGTGAATACTGATAGGTGCATATGTATTGCCATTTTGTTATTTGTATTTCTTGTCTTCCTGGGTTAGCTTGTTTTCCCCTTTCTTCTGTTTAAAAAAGACCTTTTAACGTTTCCTGCAATGCTGGCTTGGTGGTAATGAACTCCTTAAGCTTATTCTTTTGTGAGAAGCTCTTTATCTCTCCTTCAATTTTAAGTGATAGCTGTGCTGGGTAGAGCAATCTTGGTTGTTGACCTTTATTTTGTTTCACTTTGAGTATCTCCTGCCACTCCATTCTGGCCTGCAGAGTTTCTGAAGAAAAGTCAGCTGTTAGTCTTATAGGAGTTCCTTTGTATATAACCTTCTATCTTTCTCTTGCTGCTTTTAGGATTCTGTCTCTGTCTTTAAGCTTTGCCATTTTAACTATGATGTGTCTTGGTGTGGGCCTATTTGGATTCAGCCTGTTTGGAACTCTCTGCACATCCTCGGCTTGTATGTCGATTTCCTTCACGAGGGAAGGGAATTTTTCAGTCATATTTTCTTTAAATACATTCTCAATTCATTGCTTCTTCTCTTCTCCTTCTGGTATTCCTATGATGTGAAAAATTGTTGTGTTTCATTTTGTTCCAGAGGTCTCTTAAACTATTTTCATTCTTTTTTATTCTTTTTTTGTTGTTGTTCCAGCTGGGTCATTTCTGCTTTTTTGTCTTCTAATTCGCTGATCTGCTCCTCTGCTTCATCTATTCTACTGACAATTCCTTCACGTGTGTTCTTCATTTCGTTATTATATTCTTTAGTTCTAACTGATTGTTTTTTGTGGTTTCCCTATCCTTCTTTATGGCCTCGCTAAGTTCCTTAAACATTCTTATCATCAGTGTTTAAACTCTGTCTCTGAAAGTTTAGATACCTCTGTTTCACTTAGTTCCATTTCTAGAGTTTTCTTCTGATCTTTTACTTGAGACCTGTTTCTTTGTTTCTTCATTCTGGCTGTCGTTCTGTGAATGCTTCGATATATTAGATAGATCACCTAGAAAGGAGAAGAGAAAAAAGACGTGGGAGTGGTCTCCATCCTCTTTAATCTGCAGACCACTTGCTCAGCAATAGAGAGTCTCTGGACGACTCAGCACCAGCTATTTGGGGGAAGAGCTTAATGTGTTATTTGTTGGCCTCCCTCTCAGGCTTGCAGTGAGCTTTCCACAGTTAACTGCTGTGTGCTCTGGAACCGTGCTCACTACCAAAAAAAAAAAATCTTCACAGTTTGTTGCAGGTTGTCTGCTACTGGAAAAAAAAAAAAAAACACCCTCTGTGGCCTGCGGTTATGCGGGCCAGTCACCGGGGGCTCAGGGTGCCTCTGGAAACACAGCTCTAGGTGGGTGGGGCAGGCCCCCAAGGCACCGCTTGATGTGGTCAGTGGCCCCCACCAAGTCAGAGCAGCATGCACTCTGCACCAGCAACCAGCCCACAAAAACTCACCAGGAAAGCCTCGATCGGATCACACAGGTGCACAGCTCCCAGCCTAAGACTCTCAGGAAAACTCCCCATTTCAGCCTCCAAATCAACTGCCCACAGATCAGGCTAAGCAGCTCAACAGCCAATCCCCAGCCTGGCAACTCTGCACAAACAGTGTGGAGAGCGGGGACCCAAGGCAGCTCGCGCACTTCTGAGTCTCACCAAACAGACTGGTGCAGCTGGAGAGAACCTGCCCTGCATTTCCCTGGCTACGCAGCACAAGCAGGGTGGGAATCCAAAGCCCCATGCGCACGCACGCACGCTCGCACTCCTGAGCCAATTTCACAAGACCAATGTGATCTCGGATCTGACCCTCTGTTGGAGGACCCAACCCTGTAAAAATGGCGCCCTTCTGTACACTGCTCGTGTGCAAGCTCTACACTAGGGGAACAATGGTCCCAAAACCTGCAGCTTCTGCACCAAAGGCATTCAGTTCAGTCCTTCCCCACAGGCTCCTGGGCCCAGCTCACAGAGCTACTCCTTTCAACATGAACCGGGTGAGTGCTCACCAGCCAGCGAACCCGTGCACCCACCCCTCTTGTTCTCCAGCCACCCTCAGCCTCACCAAGCTGAATAAAGAGAGTCCTCACTAATTTCTACTGCCCGCTATCATAGAACTCCTCTTCCTGGCAAAGCAGCTCTGGGCTAGTGAGCTCGATGTGGGGCCTAAGGGTCTCTCCCCAAACCAGAGAAGCCTTCCCACAGCTGGGGCATCCCTCACGGGGTTCACCCTCTCTCATCTGCGCCCCTCCTACCAGACTTTACATGGCCTCCTCTTTAGGTCCTTTATTTAGAGGTTCTGTTCATCTAGTGGTCAGGGGACTTGTGAGGTCAAATGTTGTATAAATTATTTGTAATTTTGATGTAATCCTGGGAAGCAGTGGGAAAGTGTCTGTCTATTCCACCATCTTACCAGAACCCCAGTCAAAATTATTATAACAACCTTGTCAGATTAGGGAAAATATCAGACGCTTAATTAATTTACCCTAAACTTATCCATGTTTTCGGTAAAAACAGTTGAATTGTTCCTTAAACTGGCTTATATCTGACATGATAAGGACCATATTTAATGTTAATAACCTTAAAAGACATGCTTATTTAACCAAAAGTTAAAACTCACCTTAGTGGTCCGGCCAAGTGGCGCAGTGGTTAAGCGCTGACTTGGGAAGTCAGCAGCCCTGGTTCGGATCCCACATATGAGGGCCAGTGAAACTGCCCTCAAAAACAAAAACAAAAAACAAACAAACTCACCTTAGTATCAAATATTATCTTAGATCATGTGATCCTGAAAAGCACTTGGGTCAGTTTTTATTATTTAAATTTATATAAGCACTTGAAGTTTTATTTTTCAAGCCAATTAACTATTATAAACTAATACCATCCAGATGCAAAAACACTATATATAAAACACAGATAAGCACAGATATCACAGATCATACACTTAAACAGAACTACCAACAATCGCAAAGAGGACCTAAGATCTTTTAATTGCCTCCACTAGAACAGCTTCAAAAAGGCTGGAAAAAAAGGGTGGAGGTGGGGCTTGAGAAACTAGCTGGTTTTGTTTTTAAAAAGTGCCTCCTTTTTTTCTTTTCTTCTCTTTTTCAGTTACCTCAGCCTCAGGCAGTAATGGCTCTGTTTATACTTCAGGTTATCTGCAAGATCTTGAAAGCTACTCAGAATTAGAAAAACCTTACAAGATTTTTACTTTTCCAAGTTTCTGAACATAAAGTTGGTGTCCAATCTTTATTGAGTAACATTATAAAACCTTGCATATAAAAAAATCTCATCCCATTTTTCCTGACCTTTGACAAAATAATTTTAGCTTCAAAATAGTATATTAATTTAAAGATTCATTGAAAGGCTACATTTCCTCCGAATCTAGAATATACATGGGCTTGGCCGGCCGAGTGGCGCAGGAGTTAAGCACTGGCTTGGGAAGCCAGCAGCCCCGGTTCGGTCCCACATATGAGGGCCAGTAACACTGCCCTCAAAAAAAAAAAAAAAAAAAAGAATATACATGGGCCAAGCAGTGTTACAATAAAATACCATTGGCGTATAACCATAAGCTGACCAGTTTGCCAATATGTGACCCAGAGGACTCTCACAAGGTATAGACATAGAGCCTCCCATTTTTAGCTTAAGACAAATAGAACAGTAAAAGGGAGAAAGAGAAAAAATGGGGAAAGGGCAGACAGAGGTGAACAAAAAAAAGAAATGAATCACAAACTAGAACCAAAACCAGATGAGTACTCACAGAACCAAATCTTCTAGAACCAGACAACAGTTTTCTTTTCACTAGCTTAAGCATTTACAGGTGGTGAATGCTGGGAAAGGAAGAGCGGGGGGGAAAATCCCTGAAACAAAAAAATTCTCTGCAGCTGCTGGGATGTCCCTGCAATCACTTCCCTAGGTGAATCAGCCTGCTACAAACAGCTGTGGTCTTGGATCAGTTGCCTGCTGCATGAAAAGGTTGAAAATCTAGAGACAAGGTGGGTGTAAAGAAAAGTATGGTTATTCATAATGCCAGCATTCTGGGAGGATGGCAGATTCCTGAACAAAGGCCATCTCCCTTATAATAAGTCCCACTAAAGGTGGGCCCTGTAGGACTTAGAACTGGACCAGTGGAGTAAGGGGGAGAGGTCACAGGAGATGGGGAAAGGGGTGGGGCAGAAGAATCAGAGGTAGAGGAAGGAGTGGGTGCTAAAGGCTTAGGAGGAGGAGCGTCCAGAGCGCCTTGACCTTGGGGGACCTCAGGATAAGAAAGGATCATCAAGGAAGTTGAGAAGGTAGACTGAGGAAATTTAGCTAAACACATACAGCATTGTTTCTGGAGGTCCAGGTCTTGTCTTAGAGCCATAAAGGCTTGAACACAAGGGACCTTGGACTATTTTTGTAGTCCCTGACAAAAGGGGTCTAGTTGCATGATGATGTTAAAGTTAAGAGTTCTGTTGGCTTGCCAGACCTCCTGATCTTCTAACTTATATTGTGGCTAGGAAATGTTACAAAAGAAAATTATTATTATTATTATTATTATTATTATTTTAGAGTGGAGAGGTCAAATTTGTCCAGTTCTTAAGAAGACAGCCAAGAGGAGAGTCTTGGTGAATAGAGGGGCCACCTCCCATTGTTACCGGCCAACTGAGCAGTACCAACCCCCACCACTGAAAAACTTTAAAGTTTTCTTTCCTATAGAAATGTTAAGTATAAAAATGTTAAGTCTCCTCCCTAGTTCTTTAGTTTCTTAGTTCTTGGGCTTTGATTGCTCTTCTAACCAGTTTGTGAATCTTGGACTGAAGATCCCCCTTGCTTCTTAATTGCTTTGTAAATCAGTTTCTGAATCCTAAACAATAGAGTTCTACTACCCCTGCTTCAGATAACTATTTGAAAGCCTGTGACTTCCTAATATGCCCCAGGCCAGAAAGCTAAATGTCAAACCCATTCTGTGTCCAGAGGACTGATGCCACCTGAGTGATGGACTGAATAGCCACAAGTTTCATAAGAACTAACAGATTTAAATATTTGTCCTCATTCAGGAGCCTTGGGGATACAGGGGATATCCCAGCAAGATTGCCAGTCACAACCAAAGAAGCCAGCACAGTCTTCCAGGTGGAGCTCAAGACCCCTTCCTCTCATCTGATATCAGCTAGGGTGAGAGTTCCGTGAACCCCCAATAGGCAGGGACAGCTCTATGCCCCTGCCCAGCAGGAAGCAGACACAGAAGAAGAGACCTCCTGTCCCTTAGCTTCCCATAGAGATTTTATGGGGATCACATCTCTCAAGGAGAAAACTAGGCAGGCAGTTAGAGGCAGGCATTGGGTCTCTGCATTCCTACACAAAGTGCAACCGCCTGGGGGACATCTCCTCTCCACCCAAAACTCCCCTTTGTATTGTAATTACCTACCCCTGCGGGAAGAGCAAATGGGCACAAAATATCCAATAGATCAGACCAGTCACTCACACCTGCGCAGTACCTCTTGTCAATCACAGGTGCCAATCAAGTGGTCCCATGCCCAGAGAAGAACAGCCCATTCTAGAGAAAAAAGGATAAAAACCCCAAGTCCTGGGAAGCTATTACTACTGCTGCTGCTGCTGCTGCTGCCGCTGGCTGTTTCCTCTGTTTCTTCCTTGCTCTTTTTGACTGCTTCTTCCCTTTGAGCCTCGCCTTTGTGCGTGGCTCACTCCATTCTCTTTGGAATGTAACTTCTAGTAATGGGTCCTTGAGCCCATCGGGTCTACTTTTACTTCTAAATGTACTATCTCTTCTAATAAACCACTTATTTTACTGCTTTACTGTGGTATCTTGTTCAATTCTTTGCTCGAGTTGCCAAGGACCTGGACTTTGCACAAAGAAAGGCCCACTCTCCGACAACACCATGACTGTAGGGGAAGTGGTTTGTGATGCCTCTGCAGGAGATCAAAGGGTATTCCCCTGAGTCTCCAAACAATGAGTATCTGACTCTGGTTTTCAGAGTCAGATAAGTAGGAACCTTACTGCATATCAGAGAGAAAGAGCAAGTGAGTGAAACTTACCATTAGCTATGAGGGCATCCCTAGCACTTCTAAGGTCAAGGCTCGTAGATCCAGCCAGTGGAATTGCTGGTGCCCCACAGATATCCCCAGGCATACCTACTTACTAACTGATGTCCCAGCATCCCACTGGAGATGTTATAACAGGACTTCCCTGAAAGATTGAAAACTACGAAGTGGAAAGAGTCTCACACCAAGTTCAGCCATGGGAGTCTACCTTGGTGAATAGGATGGGCTTTTGATTCCACTGGAGAGTAGCCCCAGCCAGGAAATGTCACTTCCTGCTTAACCTGCAGGGGATCTGTGCAAGACTAGTGGAAACTAGAGAAAAAGGAGACCTACTAGCATGTGTGTTCTCCCTAAATGAGCTGCCACTACCAACTGAGCCACATCTTTGAGTAGGTATCAGAGGGGATAGAGTCACCAGGGAGGAACCCCAGTGGGGACAGGCGGAAGTCTCCCCATACATGCCACCAAAATGTTGTGGTCACTTGTGGGTGATGAAAGAATTCACAAGGCACAGAGAAATAGAGCTAGATAGTTTGAGAAGCACCGGCAGAGGAGTTGCCAGGGGTAGAGCCTAGAGTAGACAGCTTCCCTGAGTTTCTGTTTAGCTGGGGTTTTGTATTTCTACGCAGGATGTAGGGTTCTTGTCAGCTTGCAGGGGGGTGAAATTACAGTTAGCTTTCTCTGGAAACTGTTCTGTTCCCACAGCTATCTGGGGGATTCAAAGACAAACAGCTAATTTTTAACTTGTTCCTGTTAACTCACAAGCTTGTTTCTGTTAACTTTTTACCTGTCTCATCAGACACTATGGAGAGTTATTTTCATTTATGATTGGTTAAATGCATGCAATGCTGCTGCAATTTATTGTAATATTACTAACATGGTTGGCATCCTATAAGCTAGAAATATAGGTTGAAGCACATTTAATTTTTTTTCCCCCAAGTCAATGGGAATGATTGCCAATTCTTACTTAAAGAAAGGGCAGAAATAAATTCAAAGAGATTACTCACAATTCATTGGAATGTTATTGTGTTAAGAAATACATCTTGGAAATTTACTCATTTTATGGAATTCATTTCTTTCCCCCACAATATTAATGAATAGCATAGATAGAATCTGGGTTCCTGTAATAAAATATGTGTGTATCTATAAACACATTGAAAAGATATGGAAATCAACCTTTCTGAGAATTAATTCCTTTCAACCCTTCCAGCTTTTGTGCATTGTCCTTTTATGAGCAATCTTTATGCCTCTGACTGAGGCAGGGTCATAAGGAGATGGTAACACTCTCATACCAAGAATAGCAGCACTGCTGTTAGGCAGAACATTTTTCATCTCATACATGAATCTTGAAAAATATAGCTACTTACTCTCTTATGTCTCTTGATTCTTAACCTGCTGCCCTTTTTTTTAAATTCTTTTATTGTGAAATAAACATTTAAAAAAAAATTAGTTTCAGGTGTAAAACATAGTGCAATAGTTATACTTTTTACCCCTCAAAGTGACAACTCCCCTCCCCCAATTCGCCACTCCACTTCTCCCCCCCATGTCATACATATCTATTACAATTCCTTTGACTGCCTTCCACAGTATACTCCACATCCCGTGAATATCTATATATTCAATTAGAGTTGTAGCCCATTTCTTTTGATGCCTACAGTTATCCAACTTTTATTCTTTTTTCCAGCAGTGCATACTTAGGCTTACTTAAATATGCCCAAATTTAAACTTAAGTCTGAGATGCAAATTTCCATCTATCCAATTTTTTTTCTGTGATTCTCTGAATACCTGGGCAGAAATTGTTACATTTTGCTTTTTGGAGGAGATAAACAAATGGTGAAACTTTCATACAGAAATTATAGGCTCCCACAGAAGTTAATACTAAGACTGTTTTCTGTACACAGATAGAGCTGCATACTATAAATGATGATGAAAGTAGTAGATTTGATGAGAGCCAGTAGAAACATTTTAAAAACACTAAGTACACAATGAATGCATTTCCACAAGTCAATGTGATGTATTGTGATTAAGTGAACAGAACACTGCACACTGTGCTTCAGTTTAAAAAAATCAATTTGGGGCCAGCCCAGCGGCGCGTTGGTTAAGAGATGGCTTGGAATGCCAGCGGCCCCTGTTCGGATCCCACATATGAAGTGCAGTGACACTGCCCTCTACAGCTAAGATGGTGAAAAACAGCTCCACCTGGAGCTGGGCTGCTGTGAGTCCCCGGACGGCATAGCTGCAGTCCCTGCTACAGTGGGCTGCCATAGGCTGCAGTGAGTGGCCGGTAGCCAGCGTGAGCTGTCAACAACCAGTGTGAGCTGCCAAGAGCAGCTGTGAGCGGCCATCCAGAGGCCGGTGATCAATCTGCCTCACCTGAGAAGAGCGCAATGATGATACCAACATGGGCCAGTGAAGCAATGTCCTCCACAACTAGACTGAAGAACAAAAGGACAGCAACTTGTCTATTCCCCTTCCCCGGTTCCCCAATGCTGTTCCCCTCCCTCAATTCTCCAATAAAATCTTTCAAAAAAAAAGTTCACTTTGCCCAGGAACACACAACTCATCACAAGTGAACTATGAGAGAAGAAAATAAAGAATATGAGAGAGGGAAAAGACCCTTCTTTTTTGTCTTATTCACAGTAGACAGGTGTATCAGATAGTTGATACAATAGGATTTCATCTTCTCACAACATCCCAACTTGGGATGTCAATGTTATTCATAAGTGTCTTCCATTCTTAGTCACAGAAGCAAATATTTATAGTGGACATTCATGTATTGCAGACTTTTGAGGTTTGGGAAGATGTCTATATAGCAAATGTTTCTAAAAGTTGAATAGGAATTTCTGTTTTTTTTTTATCTTATTAATGTACATCAGTAGACTCAATTCTAGTTTGAATTTTAAGAATTTACACTGAGTCCAGTAGATAGTAATTATCTATCATTCTATGCTGTTTACTTCTTTTTATTGGCATGGTCCATCAATCAAGCTATTCTAGCCTTCTCTTGGTGTAGTCATAGCTGGCTGGAGGTGGGACCAAAGTTGAAAATAAGTACTCTTATTTTAGACAACATAAGTTGCTAAGTGTCAGTCATAAACAAGATCCACTGGAAAGTGTCAACATTTTAATATTAACATGACAAAGTCCAAATGCTGGCAGATACAGGGACCAGAGTAAAAAAATCCAGTTTGTTGTTACTGAAGTAAGAGTTCATACAGGGTGAAGCAGGCTTAAATCATGAGTAAAACAGGAGTATGAAAGGTTCCTAAGTAATTTACTGCAACACCTCTAAGTATTAATAATTTATCTTTAAGTACCAGGAGGTGAGTAGGATAGAGATGTAAAAATTATTACGATAGAGTGGGTGACACCAAAAACATGGTAGTATGAGGGGTGAAACTTGACATCTCCCCTAGAAGTTGCAACAAATTGTACAGCTGTAATTCAACAAAGGATTCCCTATGCAACAAACAAACATATCTGAGAGATCCATGCCTCAAAACATCTAAAGATAGGGAGAATTAAACATGGTAGATTAGTAAATTCATCCCCTACTCCATCCCAGGATCACACTTAATATCACAAATAAATTCTAGAACAATCAGCCTCAAGATTCAGCTGAACACTAGCAGAACAGAGCCACTATACGGATATAAAGAAACCACATCAAGAATGGTATGGGGGTGGAGACATGAAAAAGGTTGACAACAAAGAGAAATTGAATGCCAGGAGGGACACCTTAATGACAGAGATCGCTCCTGAAGAGGAAGGGGCCCCCAGCCCCACACTGGGCTCTCCAGGTCAGGGGTTTTGTAGGGAAAGAGGAGTTCCCATGGCATCTGACAGTGAAAATCAATGAGGACTCTGTTTGCCCTTCCCAGTGGGTGGAAGGTGGCTGGAAACCCAGACACCCTTTTGTAGAGCTGACACATATACTCACTTGCTGGCAGGCACTATTTGGTCTCTGGTGGAGGGGACAGCAGCTCAGGAGGCCCATAAATGTGTGGGAAAGGACTGTACTGAGTGCCTACGGTGTGAGAGCTGGAGAGATGCAAGCCATTATTGTCCCTGTGTGAAGCCTGCACATGTGTAGCTTAAGAGGGGGTTACTATCTTTTCAGGATTAAGTTACCCCCAAAAGGGCCAAGTTTTGGATCACATTGGTCTGGTGGAATGCATGCATGCACACTGCATTGGTGACACTCTTGGTCCCCACCCTCTGCACAACCAGTACTAAGTCATCTCAGAAACTTGACTTCTGGGCTTCAGGTCCCACTTCATAGGCTGCAGATTAAAGCAGGTGGAGAGCCTATGATGGCTCTGGAAAGGTTTACTAGAGGCTGTTAACACAAGATCTGTGCAACAGCTTAAACAGGCAGTGGTGTGGTGGGTCTGAGATGGGCAGTGGCTGGCAACAGTGTTCTCAGGGCCTTTTCGTGGGGGTGTTCATGGGTCTAGCACTGGTGGAAGAGCTTAGACTGCACTGACTTTGTAAAAGCTACTGACCACACCTCTTAGTTCCCTGTAACCCTGCCCTGCCCACGTAGAGCTGCATTGCCAGGGACATGCTAGGTACCTGGGGGACCAGCCATGGAAGCCATGAGGAAGCCATGGAAGAGATTGTTTACAGCAGCAGACAATTCACAATGGCACAGGGAGATTTTGGTGTAGATAGTGACCCAAAAACTGCACCCCAATCACTCGGGGGCAGCTCTTGGGAATTTGCAAACCTAAGGTGGTGGTGGGTGGCAGTGTTCTCAGGGTGCTGTGCATGTGGCCAAAGTCCAAGAACTGGCATAAGAACTGAATCTGCATTAACATTGTAAAAACTACCAGTCATGTCTTGTGATTCTCTTGAACTCCACTCCATCCAGCTAGTGCTGCATTGCTGAAGGCACTCTCAACAGTAGGTTAACTGCTCCAGCATGAGATCCTAAGAAGCCACTTTCAACAGCTGGGCCTTACAGGCAGCCAAGAGGTCTAGGGAGCCCTGGGATTTTTGCTAAGCTGCCTCAGGCACACTATTGGTGACAGCCAGCCTCAGTTCACAATGATGCCACCCAAACATGCCTCCAGGTACAGTACATGCAGCAACCAAACACATATAGCTTTGAGGCTCTGATAAGGCAGCAGTGAGCTGGTAACAGACAAGGCTAAAATTGGCCTATACAGGAACCCTTTTCAAGAGACACCAGAAAAAAACACAACTAGAAGCCAGCTTCAGACCACAACAGAGCACTACCTGGTCCTCTCCACAAGTGGCACACACAAAGGGTGGTCTCAACAAGCATAAGAGCCCACAGGGCAAAACCTCCTCTGAGGGGTCAACCCCCACACAGAAGCCCATACACTGTGGGCATAACCAGTTTTCACAATCAGTCATCCTGAGAGTCAGTCCCACCCACTGATGCACCAAAACCAATCATGGCTCAACTACAACAGGAAAACACACACAACACACAAGGGTCATTCTTGGAACACAGGAAATTTGGAAGACTGAGCAATTCAACTACACAGAACACATGCTACATAAGACCATCCAGCCAAGGCCAAGATATATAGGAGAACTGCCTAATACATAGAAGCAAACACAGAGTGGCAGCCAGAATGAGGAAACAAAAATACATGTCCCAAATTAAAGAACAGGAAAAACCTCCAGAAATGGAACTAAATGAAATGAAGGCAACAAACTTACCAGAGACAAATTTCAAAACACTGATTATAAGATTACTTAAGGAAATTAGTGAGTTTTTTACCAAAGAGATAACAAACATAAGGAAGGACAGAGAACCCATGAAAAAGAACCAGTCAAAAATAAAGAATTCAATAACTGAAATGAAGAATACACTAGAAAGAATCAATAGAAAATTAAATGAAGGACAGGATTAAATAAACAATTTATAAGACAGAGTAGCAGAATACACCCAATTGGAACAACACCAAAAAAAAGAAAAACATTGAAAATAGTTTAAGGGACCTATGGAACAACATCAAGTGCAACAATATTCACATCATAGAAGTACCAGACAAAGAAGAGAGAGAACAAGAGATCAAGAGACAACCTATTTGAAGAAATAATAACCAAAAACTTCCTTAACTTGGTGAAGGAAATTCACATACAAGCCCAAGAAGTGCAGAGAGTCCCAAACAAGATGAACCCAAACAGACCCACACCAAGAAACATCTAGCTAAAATGGCAAAGGTTAAAGACAGAGAAAGAATCCTAAAAGCAGCAAAAGAAAAACAATTAGTTACTCACAAGGGAGAGCCCATAAGACTATCAGCTGGTTTTTCTACAAACACTTTTCAGGCCAGAAGGGAATGGCAGGAAATATTCAAGGGAATGGCAGGAAATATTCAAGGCAAAGGCCTACAACTAAGACTGCTCTATCCAGCAAGGCTATCATTTAAAATTGAAGGAGACATAAAGAGCTTCCCAGATAAGAAAAAACTAAAGAGATTAGTTACCACCAAGCCAGTATAACAAGAAATTTTAAAAGGCCTTCTTTAAGCACAAGAAAGGAAAAAACATACAAACTAACAAATGAAGACCTAAATTATAAATAATAAAATAGCAATAACTATACATCTTATATATTTTAAATATAAATGGATTAAATGCTCTAATCTAGAGGTCTGCAAACTGCAGCTTGCAAGCCACATGCAGCTCTTTGGGTACATTCCATCTCAAAAGTTTGTTGACCCCTGGAAGAGCCAATCCTGTCCCTCACAACTTAAAAATTATTCAAAGGCCATAAATATATTTTACATAATCACCATTATGTGAATAATATTCTTTAAAAATTTTGTAAGTGAAACTATGATAGTTTTATTTTCATTTTCAATTTTACTTCAGAGCCTGCGGCTCGCGAGCCACAGTTTGCTGACCTCTGGCGTCTCTTAAGTCTCAAAAATTTGCCAACCCCTGCTCTAATCAAAGACATAGGGAAGCTGAGTGGATAAGAAAACAAGACAACATATGTTCTCTACAAGAGACCCCTCTCAGATAAAAAGACACGCACAAACTGAAAGCAAAGAGATGGAAAAATATATTTTATGCAAACAAAAACAAGGAAAAAACTGGAGTTGCAACACTTATATCAGACAAAATAGACTTTAAAATAAAGACTATAATAAAAGACAAGGAAAAACATTACATAAGAATAAAGTGATCATCCAACAAGAGGACATAACCCTAGTAAACATCTAGCACTCAACATAGCAGCAGCTAAATATATAAACAATATTGACTGACAAAGGCAAAGAACAACTGTAACATAATCATAGTAGGGTACTTTAACACCCTACTTACACCAGTGGATAGATCCTCCACACAGAAAATCAACACAAAAACAGTGGCCTTAAATGACACAGTCGAACAGATGGATTTAATAGATATTTTTTAGAACATTTCACCCTGAAACAGAAGAACATACATTCTTTTCAAGTGCACATGGAACATTTTCCAAAATAGACCACATGTTAGGCTGCAAAATAAGTCTCAATAAATTTAAGAAGATTGAGATCATATCAAGCATGTTCTCTCTTGGAGTCATATCAAGCTACCACAGTGGTATGAAACTGGAAATCAATTACAAGAAAAAAACCTGAAAACACACAAACACATGGAGACTAAATAACATGCTACTAAATAATGAATGAGTCAACAATGAGATCGAGGAGGAAATCAAAACATACCTAAAGACAAACAAATATGAAAACACAAGGACCCAAAATCAACGGACACAGCAAAAGGAGACCTAAGAGGAGAATTCATAACAATGCAGGCCTACCTAGAGAAACAAGAAAAATATCAAATTAACAGTCTATCTTTACACATAAGGGAACTGGGAAAAGAACAGCAAAATAAGCCAAAAATGAGTACAAGAAATGAAATAATAAAGATTAGAGTAGAAATAAATAAATAGAGACCAAAAAAATCAATAAAATCAAGGGCTGTTTTTTCGAAAAGATAAACAAAATTGACAAATCTTTAATCAGACTTATCAAGAAAAAAAGAGAGAGGACACAAACAAAATCAGAAATGAAACAGAAGTGACAACCGACACTGCAGAAATACAAAAAAAAATTTAAGAAAATACTATGAGCAACCAACTACACATCAATGAATTTGACAATCTAGAAAAAAAATACATAAAGTCCTAGAAGCATACAATCTTCTGTGGCTGAATTAAGAAGAAAGAGAAAACTTGAACAAACGTATTAGTCCCAATGGAATTCAATCAGTAATCAACAAGCTCCCACAAAACAAAAGTCTTGGACCAGATGGCTTCACAGGTGAATTTTACAAAACATTCAAATAAGAATTAGCACCTATTCCCCTCGAACTATTCCAAAATTTAGGAGAAGGGACAGCTCCCAAGTTCATTTTATAAGGCCACCATTACCCTGATCCCAAAACCAGACAATGATATTACAAAAGAAGAAAACTATAGGCCAATATTCCTAATAAACTTAGGTGCAAAAATCCTCAACAAAATATTAGCAAACTGAATTCAGCAATACATTAAAAAGAACAATCAAATGAGATTTATTCCTGGTATGTAAGGTTGGTTCAATATCTACAAATCAATTAATGTGATATTCCACATGAAAAAATGAAAAATAAAAATCATATGGTCATACCAATAGATGCAGAAAAGGCATTTGACAACATCCAGTATCAATTTATGATAAAAACTCTTAGATAAGTGGGAATAGAAGGAATATATCACAACATAATAAACGTAATATATAACAGACCCACAGCTGACATCATACTCAATGGGGAAATGATAAAAGCATTTCCCTTAAGTGCAGGAACAAGACAAGGATGCCCACTTTCACTACTTTTATTCAACATTGTACTAGAAGTTCTAGCCACAGCAGTCAAACAAGAAAAGAAATAGAAGTCATCCAAATTGGAAAGGAGGAAGTAAAATTGTCATTATTTGCAGATGACATGATACTATATACAGAGAACTCCAAAAATTTCACCAAAACACTATTAGAACTGATTAATGAATTTAGTAAAGTAGCAGGATACAAAACTGATATTCAGAAAGTGGTTGCATTTTATAAACCAGTAAAGAACAATCAGGAAGAGAAATTAAGAAAACAATACTATTTACAATTGCTTCAAAAACAATAAAATACTTAGGAATAAATTTAATGAAAGAAGTAAAAGACCGGTACTCAGAAAATTATAAGACATTGAAAAGAGAAATTGAAGCAATAAACAAATAAATGGAAGCATATACCATGCTCATAGATAGGAAAAATATACATAACATGTCCATTCTACCCAAAGCAATATATAGATTCAATGCAATCCATATAAAAATACCAATGACATTTTTCACAGAACTAGAACAAATAATGCTAAAATGTATATGGAACCGTAAAAGATCTGAATAGCAATGGCAATCTTGAGAAATAAGAAATAGCTGGAGGTATCATGTTACCAGATATCAAATTATACTACAAGCTTATTGTAATCAAAACAGCATGGTATAGGTATTAAAAATAGGCACATAGACCAATGGAATGGAATAGAGAACCCAGAAATAAATCCATGGCTATGTAGCCATTTAATCTATGGCAAAGGAAGCAAGAATTTACATTGGGGTAAAGACAGTCTGTTCGGTAAATGGTACTGGGAAAACTTCACAATACCTGCAAAAAACTGAAAATGGATCACTTTCTTAGGCTGTATAGAAGAATAAATTCAATATGGATTACAGATTTAAATGTAAGACCCAAAACTATAAAACTAGAAGAAAATGTAGGATGAAAACTCTCAGACATTACCCATAGTAATATTTTTACTAATATATCTCCTCAGACAAGGGGAGCAAGAAAAAATAAACAAATACACTACATCAAACTAAAAACTTTTTTCACAGTAAAGGAAACCACCACCAACACAAAAAGACATCCTACTGAATGGGAGAAGAAGATATTTATCAATAATATATTTGATAAGGGGTTTATTTTTTTAAAACTCTTACCACTGAACACCAAACAAAAAAATTCTATTTAAAAATGGGCAGAGGACCTGAATAAACATTTTTCCAAAGAGAACATACAGTTCGCCAATAGACATGAAAAGATGCCCAATGTTACTAATCAAATTAAATGCAAATTAAAACCACAATGAGATACCATCTCACTCTTGTCAGAATGGTTTTAATCACATCATAAATCAACAAACAAGTGTTGGTGCAGATGTAGAGAAAAGGGAATCCTCATGCACGTATGATGCTCTTGGAAATTGGTGCAGCCAGTATAGAAAACAGTATGGAGGTTCCTTAAAAAATTAAAAATAGAACTACCTTTTTTTTAAAATGTATTTTAACAGTTTTGTTTTGTTTTGTTTTGTTTAATTGGGGAATTGGGGGAGAGGAACAGCGTTGGGGAATCGGGGAAGGGGAACAGACAAGTTTCTGTCTCTTCGTTCTTCAGTCTAGTTGCGGAGGACGTTGCTTCACTGGCCCATGTTGGTATCGTCATTGCGCTCTTCCCGGATGAAGCAGATTGGTCGCCGGCCTCTGGATGGTCGCTCACCGCGGCTATTAGCAGCTCACGCTGGCTGCCTGCAGCTCACGCTGGCTGCCAGCCACTCGCTGTAGCCTATGGCAGCCCACTGCAGCAGGGGCTGCAGCCCACACCATCGCCGGGGCTTGCACAGCCCAGCTCCAGGTGGAGCTGTTGTTAGCTGTAGAGGGCAGTGTCACTGGCCCTCATATGTGGGATCCGAACCGGGGCAGCTGGCATCCCCAAACCAGCTCTTAACCAGTGCGCCACTCGGCCGGCCCTAGAACTACCTTTAAATTTAACCCAGCAATTCCACTCCTGGGTATTTTTACAAATAAACCCTAAACAGTAATTCAAAAAATATATGCACCCGTATGTTTACTTCAGCACTATTCACAATAGCCAAGATATGGAAACAACCAAAATTCCCATCAATAGGCGATAAAGAAATTGTGGTACATTTATACAATGGAATTTTACTCGACCATAAAAAAATAATGAAATCTTACCATTTGCAATAGCATGGATGGACCTAGAGAATATTATGCTAAGTGAAATAAGTCAGACTGAGAAAGACAAACGCCATATGATCTCACTCATATGTGGAATCTAAAGAACAGAATAAAGACCAAACAAAACAGAAATAGACTCATAAATACAAAGAAAAAACTGATGGTTGCTGGATCAGGGGAGAAGGTGAAGGGATTAGAACATACATATTGACAGTAATAAAAAATATCATAGGGATGAGAAATACAGTATGGGGAATATATTCAGTAAGGTTGTATAGTCTATATACGCTGTCAGATGGGTACTAGACTTATCGGGGGATCACTTGATAGATTATATAAAAGCCTAACCACTGTGTTCTACACCTGAAACTAATATAAAATAGTATCAAATGTGAAATATAGAAGATAGATAGATAGATAGATAGATAGATAGATAGATAGATAGATAGATAGATAGATATTCATGGGATGTAAAGTACACATAGAGAATGTAGTAAATGGTATTGTAATAGCTATTATGATGTTAGAGGGGTAGTAGACTTGGTGAGTTATCACTTTGTGAGGTGTGTAAATACCTAATCATTATGTCGTTTTGTATGCCTGAAACTAATAAAAAACATCATTCAAAAAATATTTGTTGAACAAATTAATGAATAACACTAAAAAAATCCTGAGGTGGGAGAATTGGGGTGAATAGGGGAGGAGGGAAGGGAGAAATATAGAGACTGGCCTATGGTTTGCAGCACGGAACTAGAAACTGCAAGAGCACTTTCTATGGCCCCAGCAATCCTGTCGTAGGGATCAGCATATAATACTGCTGAACCCAGTGATTGGGGCAGAGACCTTCGGTCAAAGAATGATTATAGAAGTGCTCTGACAACTGCAGTCTAACAACCTTCACTACCAGGCAGAAAACAAAGCCAGGGAGCTTGACTGCCTCGCCCCATCTTCCCAGAGCTCCCTCTATCACACCCTTCCAGCTAGCAGCAGACTCTAGAAAAAAAAAAAAAAAAGGTAGCAGTGTCAGATTAAAAAGCAGACTATCGGGCCGGCCAAGTGGCGCATTGGTTAAGCGCTGGTTTTGGGATGCCAGCGGCCCCGGTTCGGATCCCACATGAGGGCCAGTGACACTGCCCTCTACAGCTAACAACAGCTCCACCTGGAGCTGGGCTGTGCGAGCCCCGGTGATGGTGTGGGCTGCCATAGGCTATAGTGAGTGGCCCGCAGCCAGCGTGAGCGGCTGGCAGCCAAGAGTGAGCTGCCAATAGCCGCAGTGAGCGACATCCAGAGGCCAGCGACCGATCTGCCTCATCCGGGAAGAGCGCAATGACGATACCAACAGTGAAGCAACATCCTCCGCAACTAAACTGAAGAACAAAAAGACAGCAACTTGTCTGTTCCCCTTCCCCGATTCCCCAACGCTGTTCCCCTCCGCCAATTCCCCAATAAAATCTTTAAAAAAAAAAAAAAAAGCAGACTATCTACAGCCCTGACAACAAGGGAGACAGTTCTTGAGCAGCATACACACAGTGTGGCTAATTTCAGTGACAGAGAAGAAGCAGCAAGGGCAAGGCAGCTGTGGTCTAGTGGTCATAATTGCACAAAAGTGGACAGGACCACAAATGCACCTGCTGACTCTCCCAGCCCACCAGACCCCCATGTTTTTTTGGTTTATCTCACTGGGGTCATCCAGGGCTACTGAGACACAATCTTTGCATCAGGCAGCAGGGGCAGCATTAAAGTTTCAGAGGCTCATAACGTTGCCCACCACATCCTCCCACAGGTGTGGTGCTCTGATACCTAGGCAACATGATCACAGAGAAGCCCACCTTTTAGGAAACCTCTCACCATGCAGTACACCAGAACAGCACAAGAGATAATAAATCACTCTAGTGGGAGAGAAAATAAAATGTTCCAGTGCCACCTAATGGAAAACAAAAGAAAGACCTCTTCACCTCAAGCTGCTACAGAATCCTCTTGTAGATGCCCAGGAAGAGAAATCCATTGATTGCCATGAATAACCAAGTTAACAAAGCAGCACAGAGGGAAAACAAAAAATCTCCAGAAAGTAAACTTAAAGACATGGCAATGTGTGACCTAAATGACAGAGAACTCAAATTGCAGTTCTGAAAAACTCAATGAGATGCAAGAAAACTCAGAAAGGCAATTTAATGAACTCAGAAATAAAATCAATGAACAAAATTAATATTTTACCAAAGAGATTGAAATTTTAAAAAAATAACCAAAATGAAATTCCGGAGCTGAAGAACTCAATAAAAGAGATGAAGAATGAAATATCCAGCTTAAGCAATAGAGCTGACCAGACGGAGGAAAGAATTAGTGATAGGAAAGATAGAAATCTGGAACTGATGCAGATGGAAGAAGAGAGAGACTTGAGAGTTAAAAGAAAGGAAGGAACTCTATAAGAACTATCTGACTCCATCAGAAGAGTAATATAAGAATAATGGAAAAGAAGAGTGGGAAAAGGAAACAGAGATTCTATTTAAACATATAGTCAATGAGAACTTCCCAAACCTATAGAAAGTACTGGATCCCCAAATCCAATAAGCACACAGAACACCTAATTATGTTATCCTAACAGACTTTTATCAAGGCACATTATATTGAAGCTGTCAAAAATTAATGACCAAGAAACAATTCTCATGACGGCCTTGAAAAAGAAGATTGTAACCTAAAAAAAAAAAAGCCCATTAGACTATCATCAGACTTTTCAGCAGAAACTCTATAAACCAAGAGAGAGTTCAATTAGTTAAAGAGAGAAATCACTACCAAAAATAATATATCCAGCATAGTCATCATTTAGATATGAAGGAAGAATAAAGACCTTTCTAGAAATACAGAAGGCCTTTGCACTACAATGCCTGCATTACACGAAATACAGAAGGAGGTTATTTGACCTGAAACAAACAAACAAACAAACAAACAAACAAAAAAGGACACAAATCCATGAGCAAGATTACTAACAGACAGACAGAAGCAGGAAATGGCCACCACTACACAGAATAGAGCACTATGTACTTAAATACAACATGGAGGGTAAAGAAGATAAAAACATTAATAAAAGAGAAAAAAATGAAGAAAAAGACAACTTGCTACTGCAACTCAGGAATCAACTCACAGCATAAAAAGAAACAATTTGTGACAAAAAAAGCATGAGAAGGGAGAGAGTAAAGGTCTGAATTTGCAAAAGGGGATGGAGATAAGAAGCATGCTGAAGAAAAAGGGCTACTGTATATGTAGTTTCTTTTACATAAACTTAATGGTAATCACTCAAAAACAGAAAAATCCAGAACTGAGACATATAACATAAAAATGGGGAAACAGAAGGAGAATACCACAGAAACAAAAAGGCAAAGAAACAATGGAGAGAGCGAGCTGCCAGAAAACACCAGATAAAATGGCTAGAGGAAATTCCTCATATATCAATAATCACCTTAAATACCAATGGACTGAACTCACCAATAAAAAGGCACACAGTAGCAGACTGGATCAGAAAACAAAACCCAAACATATGCTGCCTCCAAAGACAAATTTCAGGTACAAAAATAAATATAGACTCAAAGTGAAAGGGTGGAAAGTGATACTCAAAGCAAATGGCATTCACATAAAATCTGGTGTAGCCATACTTATATCTGATGAAACAGACTTAAGGATAAAAAGGTAATAAGAGACAAAGATGGGCATTTCATAATGATAAAGGGACAATACAACAAGAAAACTTAACACTTATCAATATACAGAAGGTGCCCAAAAAATGTATACACATTTTAAGAAAGGGAAAAACTCTATTGAAATTGTAATATTCAATATATACCAACAACAAAAGATAAATACAAGTCACATATGACTTATGCAATTACAAGAGGTACCCAAAGTGGTTATCATCAGCATCCAGACACTTCTGATTATAATGAACATCATTTGGTAGACTTCTGTGATGAGCATGTAAACTGTTTCAACACAATAGCATAAGAAGCAGGACTTGCTGTGCGAGGCCTCCTGGATCTTCCCTTGTGCACATCACACACAATACCATGGGTCTCAAACTTACCACAAATGAGTGAAATTGTTAGGCGTGTTGGAGGTTCTGTTGCATACTCATGCCTCCATTGTACTTCCACTCATTCCTGAATTTCAAACACCACTTCAAAATGGTCTTGCTCTTCTCGAATGACAATTGTGCTTCCGCCATTTTCTTTGATTGTCTTCCCTGTTGCATGGTGGTGCTAGCATTCATTTGATTAACACCATCTTCTGAGCAGATGTCATACTACACATTGCTACCATAATTCAATTAAACTTTGAAAAGTAAAACATAGATATCATCTCTTAAAATGTGTATACATTTTTTGGCACCCCCAGTATATTCTCCCAATCAGGGAGCACCAAAGCATACAAAGTAACTACTAACAGAATGAAAGGGAGAAGCTGACAAAAACACAATTATAGTTGGGGACCTAAATATGCCATTGACAGCTAATGATAGATCATACAAACAGATAATCAACTAGTAACTATCAACTTTGAATGACACATTGAAACAAGTGGTCATAATTGACATTTACAGAGCATTTCATCTTAGAACACCAGATTTACATTCTTTTCTAGTGCACATGGAACATTCTTAAGGACAGACAATATGTTGGGACCCAAAACTAGCCTCAACAAACTTTTCTTTTAAGATTTTATTGGAGAATTGGGGAAGAGGAACAGCATTGGGGAATTGGGGAAAGGGAATAGCCAAGTTCAATTACAGCCATGAAGGGCACAGCTAGCTCAGCTCCAAATACAGCCTCCATCTGACTGCCCGTTAGCAGCTCACAGCCGCCCAGCTCAAGGTGCTGTGTTCAATCTTAGTTGCGGGTGGGCAGGCGTAGCCCACCATCCCATGTGGGAGTCGAATCAGCAATCCTGCTGCTAGGAGAAGGGGCTCCCACCAGCTGAGCCACCCCACCACCTATTAGCAGCCCAGTGGCAGCTCAGCTTGGGTGCACCCCACTGGCCCATGTGGGAACTGAACTAGGGACTCCGCTTCTCAGAGCTCATGCTCTTAACCAACTGAGCCACTTGGCCAGCCCCCCAGCCTCAACAAATTTAAGAAGATTTAAATCATACCGAGCATATTCTCTGACCACAAGGCTTTGAAATAGAGATCAACTGCAAAATGAAAGTGGGGAAAAAACACAAATATATGAAGATTAAACAATATACTAGTAAAGAACAACTGAGTCAAAGAAGAAAAAGGAAAGATCAAAAGATACATTAAACAAATGAGAATAAAAACACACAGTATCAAAATTGTTGGGATGCAGCAAAAGCAGTACTAATAGAGAAATTTATATTATTACAGGCCTATTTCAAGAAACAAGAAAAATCCCAAATAAACAACCTAACAGTGTATCATATAAAACTAGAAAAAGAAAAACAAATGAAAAACAAAGTCAGCCAAAGGAAAAAAAATAATAAAAATTAGAGTGGAACTAAATGAAACAGAGAACACAAAGATAATAGAAATAAATTAATGCAACAAGAGCTCATTCTTTGAGAAGATCATAAAATTGATAAACCCTTTGCTAGACTCACTAAAAAAAGAGAGAAAAGACAAAACTAAACAAAGACTGAAATAGAAGATGTTACGACTGATGCCACAGAAATACAAAGGATCATCCAAGAATACTATGAAGAACCATATGCAAACGCAAAAGTTCAGGACCAGATACCTTCCCCAGTGAATTCTACCAAACATTCAAAGAAGATCTAATACCTATGCTCCTCAAACTCTTCCAAAAAATTGAAGAAGAGGCAGTACTTCTTATTATATTTTATGAGGCCAATACTACCCTGATCCAAAAACTGGTGAGGTTAACACACAAATAAAGGAAACTATAGACCAATAGCACTGATGAATATATTAATAGATTTAAAAATCCTAAACAAAACACTAGCAAATTGAATACAATATATTCAAAAGATTATACATCACAATCAAATGGGGTTCATTCCAGGGGCACAAAGATGGTTCAACATATACAAATCAATCAATGTCATACACCACATAAACAAAATGAAAAGGGGATCAAATATTTAGTGATGGAAAGAGAACTGACTCTTGGGCCGGCCGAGTGATGTGGTGGTTAAGCACTGGCTTCAGAAGCCAGCGGCCCCGGTTTGGGTCCCATGTATGAGGGCTAGTGACACTGCCCAAAAAAAAAAAAAAAAAAATAAAGAAAGAAAGAAAGAAAGAAAGAAAGAAAGAAAGAAAGAGAACTGACTCTGGGTGGTGAACACAATGAGATATATAGATGATGTATTACAGAATTATACACATAAAATCTATGTAAATTTGCTAACAATTGTCACCCAAATAAACTTTAATTTTAAAAAAATCATATAATTATATCAATAGATGCACCAAAAAGACACAACATCCATTTATGATTAAAACAACTTAATAAAGTGGACATGGAAGCAAAGTACCTCAACATAATAAAGGCCATATATATATAAAACCGTCAGCTAATATCCTACTCAATGGTGAAAAACTGAAGCCTTTTGCTGTAAAATCAGGAACAAGTCAGGGATGGCCCCCTCTCACCACTGTTAATTCAACACATATTGGAAATCCTAGCCAGAGCAATCAGGCAAAAGGAATAAATAAAAGGCTTCCAAATTGGGTATGAAGAAGTTAAATTGTCACTTTATCAGATGACATGATTCTTTACATAGAAAACCCTAAATACTCCACCAAAAAACTATTAGGAACAATAAACTAATACAGTAAAATTTCAGCATACAAAACCAATGTAAAAAAATCTACTACATTCCTATATACTAACGAGGAAATTTCAGAAACAGAAATGAAAAACAGCAATTTTTTTTGCAATTGCAACAAAAATAATAAAATACCTAGGAATAAACTTAACAAATTTTGGGAAGACCTATACACTGAAAACTATAAGACATTATTAAAAGAAATTGAAAAATATACAAAGAAATGGAAAGATATTTCGTGTTCATGGATTGGAAGATACAACATATTTAAAATGGCCATATTATTCAAAGCAGTATACAGATTTAATGCAATCCTCATCAAAATCCCATGGCAGTTTTTAAAAAAATGGAACAAGCCTCACCCGGGAGGAGCGCGGTGATGATGCCAGCATGGGCCAGTGAGCAATGTCCTCTGCAGCTGGACTGGGGAGCAAGAGGACAGCAACTTGTCTGTTCCCCTTCTCCGGTTCCCCAACGCTGTTCCCCTCCCCCAATTCCCCAATAAAATCTTTTAAAAAAAATGGAACAAAAAAATTACCATATTTGTATGGAATCACAAAAGACCCTGAATATTCAAAGCAATCCTAAGATAAAAGGACAAGTCTGGAGGTATTACACTCCCTGACTTTAACGTGTACTACAAAGCAACAATAATCAAAACAGCATGGTATTGGCAGAAAAGCAGACACACAGGCCAATGAAACAAAATTGAAAACCCAAAAATAAATCCACATATATATGAGCAGATAATTTTTAACAAAGTAGCCAAAAGAGTAAATGGAGAAAAGAAAACTTCTTCAATATGTGGTGCTGAGAGAATTGGAAAGCCACATGCAAAAGAATGAAACTAGACTGCTATCTGTCACCATATACCAAAATTAACTCATAGTTGATCAAGAACATAGCATAAGACCTGAAACAGTAAATTGCATAGAAGAAAACACAGATATTAAACATATGGTTCTTGGGTTTAGAGAGGTTTATATGAATTTGACCTCAAAGGCAAGGGAAGTAAAAGAATGGGACTATATAAAATTAAATGATCCCATAAATAATCCCAAATTAAAGTCCCATAAATGAATAAGACTATATCAAATTAAAGAGCTTCTGCACAGCTAAAGAAACCATCAACAAGACAATGAGGCAAACAACAGAATGGGAGAAGATATTTGCAAACAACACCTCCATTAAGGGTCTAATATCCAAAATATAAATATCTCATTCAACTCAACAACAAAAAACATCAATCAATCCAATTAAATGGGCAGAGTACCTGAACAGACACATATTCCAAGAAGACATACAAGTGGTCAACAGATATATGAAACAAACATTCAACTTCACTAGATATTAGGGAAATGAAAATCAAAACCACAGTGAAGTATCACCTTACACCTGTTGGTTTGGTTCTCATCAACAATACAAATAATACCAAGTGTTGGAGAGGTTGGAGAGAAAAAAGAATCCTCATACTCTGCTGGTGAGAATGTAAATTGGTACAGGAAAACAGTATGAAGTTTCTTCAAAAAAAAATGAAGAATAGAATTACCATACAACCCAGTAATCCCTCTTCTGGGTATCTACTCAAAATATCTGAAACCATTTATTCATAAAGATATATGTACCCTGATGTTCATTGCATCAATATTCATAGTGATGAAGACATGGAAACAACCAAAGTGTCCTTCAGCATATTATAGGATAAAGAAGATGTGGTACATATACACAATGGAATATTACTCACCCATAAGAAAGGACACAATACTGCCATTTGCAACAACATGGATTGATGCTGAGATACCATGTTAAGTGAAATAAGTCAGACAGAAAGAGTCAAGAAACATATGACTTCACTAATATATAGGCTATAAAACTGAAAATAAGAAAGGCATAACATAAACCAGCAAAAACTCATAGACACAGTGAAAGAGTTTAGTGGCTACCAAACGGTAAAGTGGGTTAGTAGAAGAGGGAAAAAAGGGTAAAAAATGTGGTGATGGAAGGAGAGCTGACACTGGGTGGTAAATACACAATGTAAAATATAGATGATGTATTATAGAAATGTACTCTTGAAACATCTATAATTTACTAATCAATGTCACCCCAATAAATTTAATGAAAAAATTATTAAAACAGAATAAACACACCTATTAGATATATGCTGATACTCCTGGCATCTATTAGCAGCTTAAATTGTAGCTATTTTTCCCTCAAATCATTACATTGTTCTTTTCATCCATGACTAACATAGAAATCAAAACTAAAAGAATTATTGGAATGATCTAACTTTGGTTAAATTGGGATGAAGTTAATTAGCAAAAAATAAAATTAGTTTTAAGAATATCTTGAAGTCCTAATTTCCTGGATGTATATTAGATTCACTTGGAGATCTGGTTTTTGTGTTTTTGTTATTGTTGCTGTTGTTTTTGTTTGTGGTCTTGGTTTGCTTATTTTGATTTGTTTTGGTTTTCAAATATCTTCATGCCTTGGCTTCATCCAAACCAATTTGACAGAATACCTGGGAGTTGGTCTCAGACAATATTCATTTAAAAGCTTTCTAGGTGATTCAAATTCACAGGTAAAGTTGAGAACTAGCCTAGTTGCATCAGTGCTTGAAGTCAAGTTCATCCTTTTGGGGAATGTTGACACAAACCACTGACTTAGTTTTCAAGAATAAAATATTAAATGAGGGAAGAACAGTTACTATTCATTGGAAAATAGTTTTCATTTTGTTAACGAATTCATTCAACAAAAATTTTTGGAATGGCTACTTTGTGCCATGTACTTTGTGCCTTTTAAGGAAGCATAAACACATCACACCTCTCTATGCACAGGCCAATAAAAGAGATCTCAGGCAGTTCAAGGTTATGTCAGGGATTCCCCTGTAGTTCTTTTGATCTCATCCTGGCCTTTCACAGACTTTCTCTACTTGGCTTCAGATCTTATGTCCTGCAGCTTTAATTAGGCTGTGGACATTTGAGTCTGGTATTTACATCTGTTCCCATCATTATTACACTCTTAGATTTCTCCAGGACCTTTGGTCTTTATAGTGCTTTCTGACTCTCCTTTCTTCAGGCTGCCTTGGATAGGTTTTGCTCTTCAAACAATAATTCCTCTGATAGCTGTAGTTCACTAGAAAAATGGGAGAATTCCAATTCATACGTATTTATTTCTATACCCCAAGAAATAAGAAATAAAAGTGATTCTGAGTTCAAACATACAAACAAACAAACTAACTAACTAAAACAGACAGGAAGTGGGGCAATCGTAAATGACTCCGAGTTCTCCACTGGGATTAACTCTACCAGGACGGTAGAGTTAGATTTTGCATAAACCAAGAGGACATTGCTGGAACTGTGATGAAAACATGCTAAAATTAAGCCAAACCTAAATTTTCTGGTCAAGATGGCAGAGTAGGTAAATGCTGTTCTTACCTCCTCTCAGAGCCATGTCAAAATTGCAACTCAACTACAGAACAACATTATTGAGATCAAATTAAAGTCTAGATGAACTGAAGCCCTACAACTAAGGACATACAGAATAAGACATCTTGAGACTGGTAGGGGGGCAGACATGCGGAACAGGCTTGTCCCACATCTGTGTGTGACCATTAAAAATTGGGAGGGATAGCTCAACTGTAGATGTTCCCCAAAACCCACACAAGGAACACACCTGGAACACCCAGCTCTGGTGAACAGGGAGACTGCACCACTGGGCCCCACAGGACACCTACTACATAAGGCCATTCTACTAAGACCAGGAGGCATAGCAGACCTACATAGAAAAAAATACAGGGAGGCAGCCAAAATGGAGAGACAAAGAAATATTTCCCAAATAGAAGAACAGAAGAGAAGCTCCAGAAAAAAAATAAATGCCAACTAAACAAAATGGAGCCAAGCAATCTTCCAGATGCAGAGTTCCAAACACTGGTTATAAGAATGCTTACTTCTATCAGGGAGAACTTCAACAGAGAGATAGAAACATAAAAATGAAGATAGAAAACATATAAAAGAACCAATTAGAAAAAAAGACTACAATAATGAAATGAAGAATATATTAGAGAAAATCAACAGTAGACTAGATAAAGCAGAGGATCGAACCAGGGATTTAGAAAATAAGTAACAGGAAACACCCAATCAGAACAGTAAAAGGAAGGCAAAAAAATAAGGACAATTTAAAGGGCCTCAGGGACAACATAAATCATACCAACATTTGCATCATAGGGATACCAGAAGGAGAAAAGAGAAAGCAAGGAATTGAAAACCTATTTGAAGAAACAATGACTGAAAAATTCCCTAACCTGGAGAAGGAGTTAGATATACAAGCCTAGGAAGTGCAGAGAGTCCCAAACAAGATGAACCCCAAGAGACACACACCAAGACACATCATAATTAAAATGCCAAAAATTAAAGACAAAGAGAATCTTAAAAGCAGCCAGAGAAAAGCATTTACCTACAATAAGATAATAAGGTGATTTCTCATTAGAAACTTTGCAGGCCAGGAGGTATTGGAATGAAATATTCAGTGATGAAAAGCAAAGACTTACGACCAAGATTACTCTACTCAGTAAAGCTATCATTTAGAATCAAAGGACAGATAAAGAACTTCCCAACCAAGAACAAGCTAAAGGAATTCCTCATCACCAGACCGGTATTACAAAGAATGTTAGAGGGACTTCTTTAAGGTGAAAAAAAGATTTTAAAAAATGAATTCTAAAATGCAATAACTATGTATATCTATCAATAATTACTTTCAATGTAAATGGATTAAAAGTTCCAATCAAAAGACATAGGATGGCTGAAATGATAAGAAAAAGAGAACCATACATACATTTGCTGCCACCAAGAGACTCAATTCAGATTGAAAGACACAGTAAGTCAGACAGAGAAAGACAAATGCCATATGATTTCACTTTTAAGTGGAATATAAAGAAAAAAAAATAAACCAAACTAACAGGATAGAAGCAAACTCATAGATGCAGAGAATATTTTGATGGTTGCCACATAGCAGGGGATTAGGTAGGTGGAGTGGAAGGGGATTAAGAAGAGTACAAATTGGTTGTTGCAGAGTAATCGTGGAGATGTAATATATAGGATAAGAAGTATGATAAAAAATGTTGTAATGAGGGCCAGCCTAGTGGCGTGTTGGTTGAGCTGGCTTGGAATGCCAGCAGCCCTGGTTCTGATCCCACATATGACGGATCCCATACTGCCCTCTACAGCTATGATGGTGAACAACAGCTCCACCTGGAGCTGGGCTGCTGTGAGTCCCTGGGCGGCATAGCTGCAGCCCCTGCTGTAGTGGGCTGCCATAGGCTACAGTGAGTGGCCGCCAGCCTGTGTGAGTGGCTGGCAGCTGGTGTGAGTTGCCAAGAGGCCTGTGAGCGGCCATCCAGAGGCCAGCAACCAATCTGCCTCACCCAAGAAGAGCACAATGATGATACCAACATGGGCCAGTGAAGCAATGTCCTCCACAACTAGACAGAAGAACAAAAGGACAGCAATTTGTCTGTTCCCCTTCCCCACTTCCCCAATAAAATCTTTTTTAAAAAATTAAAATGTTGTAATGACTGTATGGTGTCAGATGGGTACTGGATTTATCAGAGTGATAGATTGGAGAGGGGTTCAGGGGAAGTGTGGAAAAGGTAAAGTGATTAAGAAGTACAAGTTGATAGTTACAAAACAGTCATGGAAATGTAAAGTAAAGCACAGGAAATATAGTCAGTAATATGGTAATAACTATGTATTGTGCCAGGTGGGCACTAAACTAGTCCGGAGGATCACTTCTGGGTGTTTTTAAAGATTTTACTGGGGAATTGGAGGAAGGGAACAGCTTTGGGGAATCAGGGAAGGGGAACAGACAAGTTGCTGTCCTTTTGTTCTTCAGTCTAGTTGTGGAGGACATCGCTCCACTGGCCCATGTTGGTATTTGCATTGCACTTTTCCCATATGAGGAAGTCGCTCACCAGCCATTGGATAGCCACTCACAATGGCTCACGGTGACTCATGGCAGCTCTCGCCAGCTGCTGGCCGGTCACGCTGGCTGCCAGCCACTCAGGGTAGCTTATGGCAACCCACTGCAGCCTACTGCAGCTTACGCTGTCAACGGTAACTCACAGCAGCCCAGCTCCAGGTTGAGCTGTTGTTTACCATCTTAGCTGTAGAGGGTACAGCATCACTGGCCCTCATGTGGGATCCAAACTGGGTCCATGCTGCTCAGAGCTGGTGCTCCAAAGCCAACTCTTAACCAATGCACCACCCTGCTGGTCCTCATTTCTCTTTTATTATTATTATTTTTAATTAAAAATTTTTGGATGACAATGGTTAGTATTATATAAGTATCTAATCACTATGCTGTACACTTGAAATTAATGTAAAATAATATTGCATGTCAACTGTAATTGAAAAATTAAAAAGGAGGAAAAAAATGGTGAAGGAGAATAAGAGGTCCAAATTTCCAGGTATAAAACAAATAAGTCATGGAGATGTAATATGCAACATAGGAAATATAGTTAATAATATTGTAATAGTGTGGTACAGTGCCAGATGATCACTGGGCTTACCATGTTGATCATTTATTTAGGTATATAAATGTTGAATAACTATGGTGTACACCTGAAACTAATATAGTATTATATACTAGTTATATTTTAATAAAAATCTTTATAAAAATCAAGCAAATAAAAAAAAAAACCAACACACTGCTTTTTCTACATGTTACCAATGTCAAGCATAACCTAATCTTAGCTGGTCAATTAAGTATAAATTAGATGCCCACAAAAATCTCAGGCTCTTAAGTGGTTCTCAACTATGGCTTGTGTCAGAATCATCCAGTGTTGAAGGGTAGAGAGGGGATTTGAAAATAGTGTTCCTAGGTACCACTCAGAGCAACTGAATTAGAAACTTGTGGAGCTAGTGTGATGGTGGGTGAGCATCCTGTTTACCATGATTCTGATACACAATGAGGATTAAGAACCACAACTCTAAAAGAACATATAAAGGTAGAAAGAAACCCATCTTCAGTAGCTGTTTTTAACTCATCAGGAACCGAAAAAAGGCATATGCCTTCTGTTCAGAGAAAGCTCACAAACTGAATTTTATTGACCCTTCATAGAGGAGAGAACAAAAAGAAAACTCAGTCAAAAGACACAAATTTTTGCAAGGTGTCCATGACTTGGGTTAGTACCTCAAGGTTTCCTTTTGGCATGTACTTTGCCAAGGGCTTTTGTATTTTCATGACATAATTTCAATTTAATTATTTTAAGATACTTTATTCTGGTAGACTATAATCATAGCTCTGCCTACAAAAACCATTATTTTTCCATACTTTTGTGGCTTTGGGGGAAAAAAAGAAAACAAGGTAATATCAAAAACAGAACAAGCAATAGTCAATATGGATCAACACTTTTAGTCTGAAAAGAAAAGTAAATGTCATATACTTCTAAAGATTAACAGATATTATTTATTTTGAAAACCTGGTGAATAGTTGTATGACTGTCACATCTTCTTAATAAGTATTTGTGTTCTCTGTGGACACAGTATGGGGTTTCACAATTTTTCTAACATCTCTCTCTAATTACAGAGCAGGCCATTGTATATTTCACTTTCATCCATGGGCTTCCCAACTGGTTAGTGCCATTGTGTTGAACACAGTATGTGGCCTTTGCATTTCTGCAAAATAGGATAGGGTGTATATGGCTGGGGGGCTCTCTGTCTTACTGGCATTTCTCATAGAAATTTCATCCATAAACTAATGGTTTTACTACAGATGATATTCTCCAAGTGGAAAACTACATTTTTTTCTATTACACTTTTTATTCTTTTTTGTTTGTTTGTTTGTTTGTTTGTTTTTTGTTTGTTTGTTTGTTTGTTTGTTTGAGGGCAGTGTCACTGGTCCTAACATGTGGGACCCAAACCAGGGCCACTGGCATCCCAAGCCAGCTCTTAACCACCGCACCACTCGGCTGGCCCGACATTTTTTCTTCTTTACTTACTTAATTCACAATACTTTCTTCTGAAGGGAAATCCATGAAAAACAACAAGTACATTATTAGACCAATGTCCTCTCTTTGTAAGAAAAATGATATGCTAATTCTTTGTATCAGACATCCCAGATCGTTTTTTCTTATTTTGAAATAAAATTTTATATTTTGTTCCTTTAATTTTTTGTTTGTTTGTTTAAAAATAGGGAGTCTTGCGCCGGCAAAGTGGCACATTGGTTAAGAGTTGGCTTGTGATGCCAGCTCTGCGCAGCAGGGCCCCGGTTTGGATCCCATATATGAGGGCCAGTGACACTGCCCTCTATAGCTAAGATGGTGACAATGGCTCCACCTGGAGCTGGGCTGCTGTGAGTTGCCGGCAATGGTATAGGCTGTAGCCTCTGCTGCTGTGGGCTGCTATAAGCTACAGTGAGTGGCCGGCAGCCTGTGTGAGCTGCCAAGAGTCACCATAAGTGGCCGTCCACAGGCCAGCAACTGATCTGCCTCACCTGGGAAGAGTACAATGATAATACCAACATGGGCTAGTGAAGCAATGTCCTCCACAACTAGACTGAAGAACAAAAGGACAGCAACTTGCCTGTTCCCCTTCCCCGATTCCCCAATGCTGTTCACCTCCCCCAATTCCCCAATAAAATTAAAAAAAAAAAAAATAGGGAGTCTTGTAGGATTTTTCTAATTCACACATAGCTTTAAATTTAGATGTATTCATGTTTGGAATCAAGTATGACTTAGTATTTTTATCCTAAAATTATAGAAAGGAAACACTTTTTCTGAAAAGCAATTAACAAGCTAACGTGTCAATTTTTTAATCTTTTCAAATTTTTAATCAAATTTTTAATCAAGTAACCAATGCACATGGCCTCAATTTATTAGCAGAAAAGCTATAATCATATCAGAATAATGTACAACAATTATGTTATCTGTATTTTTCATTCATTCCTTTCTTGCTTCATTAATCATAACCCTAACAAGGCATTGTGCTACAATTGCCTATGACACTATAAAAATGAGTAGGACATTGTTTCTGTCCTAAGAAATGTTGAAATTTAAATGGCATGACAGGGATAAAAACTGCATAAAATAATGCTATCAGAATTTAATGAACGTCACCAGAGACATACAAAATGCTATGCAGGTTCATAGAAAAGAGAGAATAAACACATTTCACAGGAGTAGATAGATGGAGGTCTCTATTTTTCACTCATTTAAAATCAGACTCTACCATCCTTCATGAATACAGTGAATAAAACACCTTTAAGATGCACATGTATTAATTAGGTGTAAGCCATGCCGTTTTATAATGAAAGAAAGTTAGTTTTCTCCACAAACGAATCAGGTACAAATAAACGTAGCTGCATCTATTCATCTTCTGAGGGTAGGGTATAGATGGTTGAAGCTCTCTGCCTTCAATAAGGCAGAAGCACTGCCGTAGGCAGCACCACTGATTGTTAGCCCACTTAGCATACAGCCAGTTATACTCACAGATCAGGAAGGGACAGTCCAAATTATTCTTAGCTTTATTAAGAAGTAGGTAAATTTATCTTCAAAATTTCAGACTGTTCTTTCTAAATCTTTTCCACTCATACTTAACATACTCATTTTCACCAATTTGCCTCAGAAATCTTGAAGTATATCCCATTAAAATATATTTTTAGATCCCTAAAACTCACATAAAGACATGAATAGCTAATACTACATAAATTTATGCTATCAGTAATAAAGATAAGTTATGAATGATTATAAGTATATCTCATTATCTTTTCATATATTTTATAGTTTGCAATACTTCTTTGTTTTTACTTTCTAGCTTGTTCCTCACAACAGCTCTGTGATGTAGTCATGCAGGTATCATTGTCCATATTTTACAGGTGATGAAAATGAAGGCAAAAAGATTATGTTATTTATCAGAGCCACACAATGTGCAAGTGCCGTTGCTGTTACTCAAACAACAAGCCTTCTGACTTAAAATTCATTGCTGTACATACAGATAAAAATGAAAGTTTGAGCACCCATTTTTGTTCTGAGGTAGATATTTGGAAGATTTTCCATTTCTTGATACATCAGACCATAAGTACAGTAATTTATTTTGCCTATATTTGACCAGCCCTTATTATATCACCAGGGACATATAACCTTTCTGATAATTTTTCCTTTCTTCATTAACTTAAGTCTACTGTTTGTCATTCAGAATAAATTAAACCAGAAAAAAAAAACGGCATCACAGGAAATCAATATTTAAAATTCAAGGCTGGAGCATGATTTGGATGAATTAAGGATGTCAAATGGCAACTGCTCATACTATAGCTGTTACTCAGTAACTTTTTCAGGATTCTCTTCCATCAGGAAAACAGTGTCTGAGCTAAGTCAAAGTAGAAACAATGATCATATGGAGTGACAGAGCTTTCATTTCACAGGAGACAGTTTAGCTAGTTCTTGCGTTAGACTCCTAAAAGATGCATATGGAACTGGAACACTAAGTCTATGAATGAAGCATGTGTGATCTTCAGGGAGAGCTGGCCAAAGTATTAAAGTGCATGGATTTTAGATAAGTCAGTGTGAACATGTGGTGCTGTTTGAATAAAATGTGATAGTGCCTATCATAATGGGCCTGCATCATATTCTTACTTGACAAGTTAAGTAAAGCTTTCAGTTCTGGGCATACTGATGATAGAATTTTGCTCATAATTGTTTCATAATAACTTTTTCTGGAATGTTAAATCCAAAGATTCTATCTTCCCATCAGGAAAGGCTTAAAGAAGTACCATACACTTAGACAGTGTACTCTGTGCCTCCAGGGTTGAGAACCCATTTGTTCTCTTCTTCATTCTAAAAAGCTCAGCCTGTTGAATTCTCCATACAATATTATATTTTATCTAAACAGTCTACTGAGAATTACATATTTGAATTGCAGTGCTACATTCTTGAATTACAATTCTTTGATTAGGTAAAATATGGGAAATAATTGTGTGTGTCCTCCAATATATTTGATCATATATACTGAGGTAAATGAATGGGGATATCTATGTTTTTGTTTATTTGTTGGAACCTTCTTTTAAACCTCTAATTTATACCAATAAAATTCCTTGCTATATTATTAATTAATCATTTTATTTTTTTAAAGATGGCTCCACATAACTTTTCTTTTTCTTTTTTATTATTTTCTAATTAAATTTATTGGGGTGACAATTGTTAGTAAAATTACATAGGCTTCAAGTGTACAGTTCTATAATACATTACCTATATGTCACCTCACACCTGTTAGAATGGCTATCATCAACAAGGCAAATAATAACAAGTGTTGGAGATTCTGTGAAGAAAAAGAAATCCCCATACATTGTTGGTGGGAATGTAGATTGGTGCAGCCACTATAGAAGGCAGTATGGAGTTTCCTCAAGAAATTAAGAATAGAATTGCCATATGACCCAGCAATTGCTCTCCTGAAAAATCTGAAGACATTTATCCGTAAAAATATATGTACTCTGATGTTCATTGCAGCTTTATTTACGGTGGCCAAGACATGAAAACAACAAAGTGTCTTTTGATAGTGATTAAATAAAGAAGATGTGGTATATAAATACATACAATGGAATGCTACTCTGGAAAAGCTGAAATAGTGACATTTGCGACAACATGGATGGATCTTGAGGTTACTATGCTAAGTGAAATAAGTCACACAGAAAATGTTGAGAGCTATATGATTTCACTGACATGTGGAGTATAAAACTGAAAGCAACAAAGAAACAAGAAAAACAAATAAAGAAACAAAAACTCATAGACACAGACAGCAGTTTAGTGGTTACCAGAAGCTAAGGGTAAGAGGGGTGGTAGAAGAAGGTAAACGAGGCCAAATATATGGTGATGGAAGGAGAACTGACTCTGGGAAGTGAACATACAATATGATATAGAAATGATGTATTACAGAATTGTATACTTGTCACCTATGTATTTTTATTAACCATTGTCACCCCCAATAAAATTTAATTTAAAAAAATTCCGAAGGTAATTCACATATACCAATTTAACACATGTTGATAAAAATATTTACTTTTTCCAATAGTACTATTATAAATGTGTAGTGCATTGTTTCATCTAAACATGATATTTGACTCTTAGTAGCTCTTGGGAAATGAATGCCAACAGTCTCAGGCAAACCATGCTGACCTCTGAATTCTCTCTTGCTAGAATACTAGTGACTGATATGAGATCAATGTGACTGGTGGGTGAAAAACAAACAAACAAACAAAACACATTAGAGTGAAGTATTCAGGGAGATAATTGGTAAAGATTAAATTTTCCAAAATTGTTTTTAACAAGATGACTACTTCACAGCTTCCCTTTTTTCATATAATTTCATCACATACATTGTTTTTATTTTGTTCCCATCTGACCACAGTCTTTGAATCTGGGTCTTCAAGGAACATTAAAAAGGCATGAGATAGCATTGTGAATCAACAATGAGTCCTTTATTTTTGTTTATTAATATTTCAGTGATTATTTGAATAAGGGATAAAAGTAAAATGGTGGACAATACCTAGTCATTCTGTATTTTTATTGCATTTGTAAATCAAGTTGGGGAGAACATATATTTTTATTAGACTAAATATTACTCTAATTCTATGTTTCCCTTGTTTTATTTGTGAAATGGAAAAAACTAAAAAAAAATATGGTTTGCTACTTATAAGTCTTTCTTTTAAAATACTCTATTAGCTTTCCATATGCCATATCTCTTTTGTTCCTCAAGTCTTTCTTCATTGTCTTCTTTTGTGGTAAACACATATTTTTTTTCCTTACCATTTTAATTCCCTTTTCCTTCTTTTACTATATACCTTTTAGTTATTTTCCTAGTGATTGGCCTGGGGGTTACAATTAACATCTTAATTTATAACCATCCAGCTTTAATACCAACTAATGTTCAATAGCATATAAAATCTTTTCTACTATATAGCTCTATCCCCCATGCTTTTATTTTCACAAATTATAATTTTATACATTGAGTACTCATCAAAAATATATTTATAATTATTGTTTTATAAAGTTGCCTTTTTAAAAGATATGAAAAACAGAAGTTACAGAAAGAAATATATTAATAATGACCTTTATATATACCTATGTATTTGCCTTTACTATTGTTGTTTATTTTTTGTGTGTGGGTTTGAGTTACAGTCAAGAGAAGAGGTGTTTTTCTTAGGAATTTCTCTACAGTTACCCCAAGAGAAAGGAGTATCCTTTTAGTATTTTAACTCTATGCTTCCTCATTAGCTTATGAAGAGGAATAAAAGCTATAAAAAGTTGTTGAAGAGTGATATCAGTGAAAATGGCAGAGTAAGGAATTCCAATAGTTTATCTTTCCATAAACAATGAAAAGTCTGGCAAAACGGCAATAATTAACTTTTTGTGAAACTGTAGAAACTAATCAAAAGACTTTCACAACCAGTGTAAAATAATATCAAGAAAAAACAGATGGGGTTGGCCGAGTGGCTCAGTTGGTTAAGAGTTGGCTTAGAGCACAAGCTCTGAGCAACAGGGCCGCCGGCTCAATTCCCAAAAGGGCCACTGAACGCTGTGCCCTAGCTGAGCTGTTGCTGAGCTGCCAACAGGTGGCAGGATGGCTCAGCTGGTGTAACAACAACATTGCTTGTTCAATAATGGGCTATGCCCACACGCAACTAAAAATTGAACTCTTAAGCTGAGCTGCCTCCAGATGGCTCAGTGGATAGGGCGTGCACTCTTAACAACAAAGCTGCTGGGTTTGACTCCCGCATGGGATGGTGGCTACGCCCACCCACAACTAAGACTGAACTCAGCACCTTGAGCTGAGCTGCCGCCAGATGTCTCAGAGGAAACAGTGCGCACCCTTAACAACAAGGCTGCTAGTTCAACTCCCGCATGGGATGGTGGCTATGCCCACCCGCAACTAAGATTAAACACAACACCTTGAGCTTAGAGGCCACGAGCTGCCGATGGGAAGCCAGATGGTGATTGGTGCCCTCCTCAATGAAGATTGAAGAACAACAACTTGGCTGGTCCCCCTCCCGAATTCCCCAACACTGTTCCCTCCCTCAATTCCCCAATTTAAAAAAAAAGAAAGAAAAAGAAAACCAGATGAATCTTGGTAAGAAATGCAAGATTTGTGGCATTTTAATTCAGCATGATCCTAGCTTCCACTCCCCAAGTCACTGGTGGTGTTGAAGAAAACAGATTCTATATCTGGTGTATGTACAGGTACTAGGGAGAAGAGAATAGAACTGATTTACAAAGAATTGTGGTTGTTTGTTTGACCTGTCTTGTGGCTCCATACAAGAGCTCAAAAGTGTTTATCTCACCTAACTCAGAACTCTCTCACTACTAAGGTGGCTACCCAGAAGGAATTTGTCAAAACATTTATAGGCCAATATATTAAGTTGTTGCTGTCTGTGGTAATGGATAACTGTTGGGATAAACAATAGACTAAATGACACTTGGGAAAAAAGGCTGGTGAATGAGATGTTTTGGGAAATAAGGATATGAAATCCTCATATCCTTGTGATTACATCACAGAAGGTGATTACATCACAGTAATGGCAGTTTGAGGAGTGCTTCTTGAAATCTCCCTTGGAATTTACAACAAACTGAACAGCTATAATTCAACAAAGGACTCCCTGTGTGGCATACAGGTATGCCTGAGATACCCACAGATCAAATCATCGAAAGGTGGGCAAATTAGGCGAGTGAGGGAAAAGGGAAAAGGGAAGTGCAGAGACATGGGCCATGGGCTGCAGGATGCAGAAAAAAGCTAGGAGCTCCCTGCAGTCTGGAGCTTACTGAAGTCATGGGAGAAGGAACAATTCAAAGTGCTAACACTCCCCTTATGGTCCAGAGTCCTGCCTGAGGGATCAGCATAAAACATGGCAAAACCCAATGCTCACAGCAGAGACCACAGAGCAAAGACTGTGGGAAGAAGGGTGAGAATGATGGTTTAAGCCCTCATTGCCAAGCAGAGGATGGACTATATAGACATGGAGACTGACTAACTCATTCTCACCCTCTCAGAACTTGCCCCACCACCACACTCGCAGTGCTAGAAGCAGATTCCAGAAGAAAGAGTAGAACAGTCAGATTAAAGAAAATATATGTACAGCTCTAAGATTCATAGTGCAACTAATTCTGGTGAAAGGGAAGGAAATGTAGCAGCAAGACAACTGTGTGTTGCTAGTTGCCATTGCTCAGAGCCACCTTTCACAGCCTACCCCTCACCTCTCTGGGTGGATCCCTGGAGGGACAACAAGAGTGGCTGAGACACAAGCCTCTGAATCTGGTTGCAGGATGAGCTTTGGGACATCAGAAGCTCTCCACATCCACCCATAGTGACAGGACCCTGAGACCCAGTTGACTCCAGAAGAGAAGCCTGCCTTGCAGGGAAATCCTCCATCATGTGAAAGGTCAAAACAGTGCTAGAGAAAATATAAAGCTACAGCATGAGAGAAAATAAATGGCTGCAGAGGGAGAGAAAATAAAACATTCCACCGACACCTACTAGAAAGCAAAAGAAAGACCTCTTCCTAGCAACCTTTTGTAGAACCCACTCCTCTAGATTCCCAGAAACAGAAATAACATTTTATTACTTGCCATGAAAAACCAAGGTAACAAGGCAGCACTAAAAGGAAATGAGAAGTGGGCCAGCTGAGTTGCTCAGTTGGTTAAGAGCTTGCTTAAGAGTGTCAGCTCTGGGGCCGGCCGAGTGGCACACTGGTTAAGAGCTGGTTTGGGGATGCCAGCGGCCCCGGTTCAGATCCCACAAATGAGGGCCAGTGACACTGCCCCTCTACAGCTAACAACAGCTCCACCTGGAGCTGGGCTGTGAGCCCCAGCGATGGTGTAGGCTGCAGCCCCTGCTGCAGTGGGCTGCCATAGGCTATAGTGAGTGGCCAGCAGCCTGCGTGAGCAGCCTGCAGCCAGCGTGAGCTGCCAATAGCTGCGGTGAGCGACCATCCAGAGGCCGGTGACTGATCTGCCTCATCCGGGAAGAGCACAATGACAATACCAACATGGGCCAGTGAAGCAACGTCCTCCGCAACTAGACTGAAGAACAACAAAAAAAAAAGACAGCAACTTGTCTGTTCCCCTTCCCCGATTCCCCAACGCTGTTCCCCTCCCCCTAATTCCCAAATAAAATCTTTTTTTTTTTAAAAAAGAGTGTCATCTCTGAACAACAGGGTCACCGGTTCGATTCCCACATGGACCAGTGAGCTGTGCCCAAGCTGAGCTGCCGCTGAGCTATCAACAGGTGGCAGGATGGCTCAGCTTGTGAGAGCATGTGCTCCTAACAACAAGGTCACCTGTTCGATTCCTGCTTGGGATGGTGGACTACACCCGCTGGCAACAAAGGCTGAGCTTGGCACCTTGAGCTGAGCTGCCGCCTGGGTTGCCCAGGGGATAGAGCATGCTCTCTTAACAATGAGGCTGCTGGTTCAACTCCTGCATGGGATGGTGGCTATGCCCACCCACAATTAAGTTTGAACACAGCACCTTGAGCAGAGCAGCCATGAGCTGCCTACAGGCAGCCAAGTGGTGACTGGACTTGGAGCTGAGCTTGCTGCACCCTCCACAACTAAGATTGAAGGGCAACAACTTGGCTATTCCCCTTTCCCAATTCCTCAGCACTGTCCGCCTCCCACAATTCCCCAACACTGTTCCCCTACCCAGTTCCACAATTAAAAAAAAAAAAGATAAAACAAAAGAAAATGAAAAGTCTCCAGAAAATGAACACAATCACATCACAGTCAAGTGGGGTTCATCTCAAGGCAACCAGAATGGTTCAAAATATGCAATTCAATCAATGTGATACACCGCAAAAACAAAATAAAGGACAAAAATCATGATTATATCAGTAGATGCAGAAAAAGTGTTTGACAATGTACAACACCAATTTATGATTAAAATACTTATAAAATGGGTATAGAAGGAGAATACCTTAACATAATAAAGACCATATATGACAAACCTTCAGCTAATAGCATAATTAACAGTGAAAAACTGAAGCCCTTCACTGTACATTCAGGAAAAAGACAGCTTATCCCCTATCACCACTGCTATTTAACATAATAGAAACCCTAGGCAAAACAAGCAGGGGAGAGAAAGAAATAAAAGGAATCTGAATTGAGAATAAAGGACTTAAACTGTCACTTTATGCCAATGATATCATGCTATGAGTCAGACAATTAAGTTCACAAACTCATCCTAGAAAAAGTGCTACAAGATGATGTCATAGAAATGGCGGTGTGAAGGTATCCTTTTGGAATCGCCCCTGGAATTTACAACAAATTGAACAACTATAATTCCACAAAGGACTCCCTGTGCAGCAGATAGGCAAAATTAAGAGATGCGCAAATGAAATCATCCAAAGATGGACAAATTGGGAGAAGAGGGAAGGAGAGAATGGGACAGGAGACGCGCTGCTCAGGCGCAAGATGCAGACCTGAGCTCCGAGCTCAGAGCTCCCTGCATTCTGGAGCTACCCCAGTCATGAGAGAGAGAAGAATTTGGACTGCTAGCACTCCCCTTATGGCCCACAGTCCCACCTGAGGGATCAGCATGTAACACGGTTGAGTCCAATGCTCACAGCAGAGACTTTGGACTGAGGGATGAAGGTTGAAAACAGCGGTTTAAGCCCTTACTGCAAAGCAGAGGACAGAATGCATAGGCACAGAGCCTAGCTGAAAGACTGTCCCACCCCCAACTGCCCAGTGATAGAAGTGGAACAGTAGCCATGTCAGATCAAAAGAAGGAGGCTATTCAACTGGAAATCTGCTGTCACATACTTGCAGCCCAACTAGATCTGGCAAAGGAGAAATAGCCTTGGGTGCAGGATTGGTTGTGCTGGTAATTGCCACCATTGCTCAAAGTCACCTCTCACAACCCACTGATCCCCTGATCCCTCCTATCTGTGCCGATCCCTGCAGGGGTAAACAGGGCCCCTGAATCACACAGGCCCTGAATACGTTTCAGGAAGAGGTTTGGACCTTCAGAAGCTCTCCACGTTACCCCACAGAGGCGGTGACCTGAGACCCAGGTAATCTGCTCACAGAGGAGAAGCCCACCTTCCAGGGAATCCCCCCATTGTGTGAGAAACTGGAACAGTGCAGAGAAAATAAACTACTCCTTGAGAGAAAAAAAAGGCTGCAGTAGGAGAGAAAATAAAGCATTTTATGAACACTTACTGAAAAGCATAAGAAAGACCACTTCCTATTAACCTGTTGCAGAACCCACTCCTCCAGATGCCGAGAGAGAGAAATAATAATTCGTTAATTGCCATGAATAACCGAAGTAACAAGGCAGCTCTAAAAGAAAATGAAAAGTCTCCAGAAAATGAAATTAAAGACATGGAAATATGTGACTTCAATGACAGAGAATTCAAGATTGCACACCTTAAAAACATCAAGAAGAGTCAAGAAAATACAGACAGGGAGTTTAATGAACTCAGAAACACAATAGAAAAAAAAAATGAACATTTTAGCAAGGAGATTAAAACTTTAAAAAGAGCCAAATAGAGTTTCTCGACATTAAGAACTCACTAAACAAAATGAAGAATGAAAGCCAGTTTATGTAATACCACTGACCAGATGGAGGAAAGAATCAGTGACATCGAAGATAGAAATCTGAAAATGACACAGTTGGAAGAAGAGAGAGACTTGAGAGTTAAAAGAAATGAAATAACTCTACAAGAACTTTCTGACTCCATCAGAAAGAGCAATATAAAATAATGGGCATACCAGAAAGAGGACAAAGGGAGAAGGGAATACAGCATATATTAAAAAGAAAGAGTTGATGATAACTGCCCAAACTTGTGAAATAATTGGATCCTTGAATCAAAGAAGCAAATAGAACACCTAATTACCTCAATCCTAACAGGCTTTCTCCAAAGCACACTGTACTGAAGCTGTCAAAAATTAACAACAAAGAAAGAATCCTCGGACATCCGGTAAAATGGCGGAATAGACAGACGCTGTGCTAACTGCCTCCCAGGATCACACCAAATTACAAACAAATTATACAGCATTCAACCCTGGAGGTCCCCGGAACACTAGGTGAACAGAACCACTAAATGAAGAACTTAAAGAGGAGCCCACGTCGAGTCTGGTAGGATGGGTAGAGATGAGAGAGGGCAAACCCCATGAGGGAAGCTCCAGCTGTGGGGAGGCTTCTCCAGTTGGGGGAGAGAGAACCTCTGGCTGCACACCAGGCTCACCAGCCCAGAGTTCCTTTGCCGGGAAGAGAAGTTCCAAGATAGCTGGCAGTAAATTAGTGCTCTTTGCTCAGCTCAGTGAGGCTAAGAGCAGCTTGAGAATCAGTGGGGCTGGTGCACGGGCTTGCTCGGTGGTGAGCACTTACCTGGTTCCTGGTGGAGGGAGTAGCTGTGTGAGCTGGGCCCAGGAGCCTGCGGGGACGGACTGAACTGAGCACCATTGGTGCAAAGGCTGGAGGTTTTTGGACTGTTGTTCCCCTGGTGTGGAGCCTGCATGCAAGTGGTGTAAGGAGGGCACCATTTTGTCAGGGTTGGGCCCTCCCACAGAGGATCAGGTCCCGGACCTCATTGGTCTGGTGGAATTGACGCAGAAGTGCATGTGTGCATGCGCGCACATACGACCTTGGATCCCCACACTCCGCCTGGCTTCTACTGCGTTTCCAGGGAAACGCTGGGTGGGTGCCCTCCAGCGCCAACAGGCTGCTCACTGAGACCCTGGAGCGCGCAAGCCGCCTTGGGTCCCCGCTCTCTGCACTGCGTTTGCAGAGTTGCCAGGCTGGTGATTGGTTGTCGGGCTGCTCAGCCTGATCTGCGAGCGGCTGATTGGGACAAATCAGCTAAGACTGGGAGTTTTCCTGGGAGTGTTGGGCTGTGAGCTGTGTGCCTGTGTGATCCAGCCAGGGATCTCCTGGTGATCTATCTAATACATCACAGCAATCCCAGAGGGACAGCCAGAATGGGGAAACAAAGAAACATGTCACAAATAAAAGATCAGAAGAAACCTCTAGAAATGGAACCAAATGAAACAGAGGGATCCAACCTTTCAGAGACAGAGTTTAGAACACTGATGATAAGAATGTTTAACAAACTTAGTGAAGACATAAGGAAGGACAGAGAAATCATAAAAAAAACACAAAAACCAGTTAGAACTAAAGAATACAATAACTGAAATGAAGAACACACTTGAAGGAATCACCAGTAGAGTAGATGAAGCAAAGGAGCAGATCAGAGATTTGGAAGACAAAATAGCAGAAATCACCCAGTTGGCACAGCAAAAAAACCAAACAATAAAAAACGATGAAAATAGTTTAAGAGCTATATGGGACAAGGTGAAACGCAACCACCTTAGACTCATAGGAATACCAGAAGGAGAAGAGAAGAAGCAAGGGGTCGAGAATGTATTTGAAAAAATAATGACTGAAAACTTCCCTACCCTGGTGAAGGAAATCAACGTACATTCCCAGGAAGTGCAGAGGATTCCAAACAAGCTGAACCCAAACAGGTCCACATCAAGACACATCATAGTTAAAATGACAAAGGTTAAAGACAGAGACAGAATCCTAGAGGCAGTGAGAGAAAGACAGCAGGTTACATACAAAGGAATTCCTATAAGACTAACAGGTGACTTTTCTACAGAAACTCTGCAGGCCAGAAGGGAGTGGCAGGAGATATTCAAAGTGACACAAAATAAAGGCCTACAACCAAAATTGCTCTACCCAGCAAGGCTATCACTTAAAATTGAAGGAGAAATAAAGAGCTTCTCAGAAAAGAATAAGCTTAAGGAATTCATTACCACCAAGCCAGCATTGCAAAAAATGTTAAAAGGGCTTTTTTAAACAAAAGAAAGGGGTAAACAAGCTAACTCAGGAAGACTAGGAATACAAATAACAAAATGGCAATACGTATGCACCTATCAATAATCATTTTAAATGTGAATGGGCTAAATGATCCAATCAAAAGACAGAGAGTGACTGAGTAGATAAGAAAACAGGACACATGTATATGCTGTTTACACATGGAATAAGATATTTCATGCAAATGGAAATGAGAAAAGAAAAAAAAGCTGGAGTACCAATACTTATTTTGGATAAAATAGACTTTAAAATGACTACAATAAAAGACAAAGAAGGGCACTATAACCCTAATAAACATCAATGCACCCAACATAGGAACTCCTAATTACGTATAACAGATTTTGACAGACATAAAGACAGAGATCAACAGTAACACTATCATAGTAGGGGACGTCAACACCCCATTGTCACCAATGGAATGACCCTTTAGACAGAAAATCAACACAGAAAGAGGGGACTTAAATGACCAACTTTAGACCTGCTGGATTTCGTTGATATTTTTAGAGCATTTCACCCTGGAAATACAGAATATACACTCTTCTCAAGTACACTTGGGACATTTTCCAAGATAGACCACGTTAGGCCACAAAGCAAATCTCAGTAAATTTAAGAAGATTGAAGTCATATCAAGTAGATATAAAGGAAAAACGGATGGTTGCTGTCTGGGAGTGAGTGGGGATGAGGGAGAGGGGGAAGGTTTTGGACAGCGTAGGTGGGTGACTACAATGTTGCCACAGGGATATGGGGGCAATTGTGGGAATGTAATTGATAATGTTGTGAAGAGACTATTATGTTAAGTGAAATAAGTCAGTCAGAGAAAGACAAGTACCATATGATCTCACTTATATGTGGAATCTGAAAAACTGAATGAACGATCAAAGTAAACAGACTCATAGATATAGAGGAAAAACTGAGAGTTGCTAGTTGGGAGTGGGGTGGGGATAAGGGGGAAGGGGAAGGGATTAGACAGCATAAATAGACAACTACAACATTGCCACAGGGATATGAAACACAGTTCTGGGAATATAATAATGTAAAAATTTTGTGGCATGTCAGATAGTGACATGTTTTGTTAGGGAGACCACTTCATGGATGGAGTAGAGGCTTGATCACTGCACTGTACACCTGAAACTGATGTTGTATAATATTGTATTCCAACTGTAACTGAATATATAGAAAGTCACAGGATGTGGAGTGTACTGTGGTAGGGAGTCAAAGGAATTGTAATAGATATGTATGATATGGGGCAGGGGAGTGGGGTGGCGAACTGGGGGGGGGGTTGACACTTTGGGGGGTACAGAGTATAACTTGCATTGTGTTGTACACCTGAAACTATTTTTAAAAATGAGAAAAAAAAATAATAGAAAATAAACATGGAAAAAAAAAAAGAATCCTCAAGGCAGCCAATGAAGACAGTAACCTACAAAGGGAAGTCCGTTAGATTATCTTCAGATTCTTTTAGCAGAACCTCTACAAGGTAAGAAGAAGTGGAATCAAATATTCAAACAATAGAAGTACAGAAACTATGAGCCAAGAAGAACATAACCAGCAAAGATATCCTTTAGATATGAAGAAATAATAAAGATCTTTCCAGACATACAAAAGCTGAGGAAATTTTTTAACTTAAGACCTACACTACAAGAAATACTGAAGGAGGCTATTCAACTGGAAACAAAAAGCAAAAGAATACAAAACCATGAGTAGTATTACAAACAGAGAGACAGTAGAAGAAATTGGAAACCCCTACACCAAATAAGGCACTACACATTTAAACATAAAATACAGGGTAAAGAAGAAAAAATAAAAACCGTTCCAAAAAAAAAAAAAAGAAAAAGACAACTTGCTACTACAGCACAGAAATCAAATCACAGCATAAATAGGGATGATCTGCGACAACAAAAACATAAAAAGGGAGAGAGTAAAGGTATGAACCAGTGCGGGGGACCAGCCCCCGCTGACCAGGGTTCAAGAAGGTGGACACGGCGTCGGCGGTTAATGAAAGACAGAAACTGTTTGTTGCAGTAAAAGACAGAAAATGGAGAGATAGATCTCCAGTTTATTTGTTGCAGGCTTTATATACATTTTTTAGGTAGGAGGCACGTGCAAGGGTACGTGTAGGAAAAATACGCATTACCTCAGTGAAAGGTAGATCATTAACTGTTTACCAATAGTCTAAAGGTCAGTGAAACCTTGGTTAGTTTCTTAAGCCGTTTTCTTCCATTTACCCAGATAGCCATCTTTCTTTTGTGTCCCAAGGATCCGGCCATCCTCACCACATTCCTTAGTAAATAATAAGCACCCTCCGGGTGCAGCAAAGAACAAAGAAGCAGATAGACAAGTTTATGATTCACCAAGCCCATTAAAGTCAGCCTGCATGCCCCTCAATATTGGGCTACACAGTCCTCAACACTGCATGCCCCTCAATATTGGGCTACACGGCCCTCAACAAACCAGCACAAGGGAATGTAAAAAGGAAGCATGCTGAATAAAATGGAATACTCTAATTATGAAACTTTCTTTTACATAAACTTAATGATAAGCACTCAAAGAAAAAAAATCCAGAAATGAAATATACAACATATAAAAGAATAAACAGAGGGAAAAATCATAGAATACCACCACACTGAAATAACAGACAGCAACAAAAAAGCAAAGAAACAATGGAGATGCTGTCTTACCAGAAAACCGAAGATAGAATGATAGGAAACCATCACATATCAATAATCACCATGAAGGTAAATTGACTGAACTCACTAATAAAAAGGCACAGAGTAACAAATTGGATCAAAAAACTAAACCCAACCATATGCTGCCTCCAAGAGAGACATCTCAGTTACAAGGACAAATTACAGACTCAAAAGAGTAGAAATGGACACTCCAAGCAAATGGTATTCAGAGAAAAGCAAGTGCATCCATACTGATACCAGATGAAACAGACTTCGGGATAAAAAAGGTAACAAGAGACAAAGATGGGCATTTTATAATGATAAAGGGGACTATATAACAAGAAGACATAACATAATTCAATATTCAGGGAGCACTGAAATATACACAGCAACTACTAACAGAACTAAAGGGAGAAATTGATCAAAACACAATTATGGTAGGGGACCTAAACACATCATTGACATCTATGAATGGATTATTCAAACAGAATATAAATAAATAAATAGCAGCTTTAAATGACACATTAGATGAAATGGACATATTGACATTTATGGGGCACTTCATCCTAGAATATCAGACTATATAACTTTTCTAGTGTACATGGAATATTCTCAAGTATAGACCTTATATTGGGACATAAAACTAGCCTCAGCAAGTTTAAGAAGGCTGAAATCATACCAAGCATATTCTCTAATCACAAGGATTTGAAATTGTTTATCAACTGCAAAAAGAAAGCAGGAAAAACCACAAATATGTAAAGATTTAACAACACAGTATTAAAAAACGACTAGGTCGAAGAAGAAATAAGAGGAGAGATAGACTGGCCAGCCGACTGGCTCATTGGTTAAGAGCTGGCTTGTGATTCCGAGCTCTGAGCAGTAGGGCCACAGGTTTGGATCGCACATGGGCCAGTGACACTGCACCCTCTACAGCTAAGATGGTGAACAACAGCTCAACCTGGAGCTGAGCTGCCATGAGTCGCTGGTAAGAGTGTAGGCTACAGCCCTTGCTGCAGTGGGCTGCCATGAGCTACTGTGAGTGGCCATCCAATGACTGGTGACTGACTGCCTCAACTAGGAAGAACTCAATGGTCACAACACTGACATGGGCTAGTCAGACAACATCCTCCACAACTAGACTGAAGAATGAAAGGGACAGCAAATTGTCTGTTCTCCTCCCCCAATTCCCCAATAAAATCTTTTTTTTTTAAAGTGGGAATTGAGGAAACATATCTCAACATAATAAAGGTCATATATGACAAACCCACAGCTAATATCATACTCAATAAGAAAAAGCTAAAAGCATTGTCCTTAAGATAGGGACTAAGACAAGGATGTCCACTTTCACCACTTTTATTCAACATAGTACAGAAAGTCCTAACCACAGCAATCAGACAAAAAAAATAAAATAAAATAAAACGTATGGAAACTGGAAAGGAAGAAGTAAAACTGTCATTACTAGCAGATGACATACTATACAGAGAGAGAACCCCAAAGATTCCACCAAAAACTATTAGAATTGATAAATGAATTTAGTAAAATAGCAGGATACAAAATTAATATTCAGAAATCAGTTGCATTCTTATACACCAATAATAACCTATCAGAAAAAGAAATTAAAAAGACAATCCTATTTACAATTGCATCAAAAAATACTTAGGATAAATTAAATGAAGGAAGTAAAGTAACTTTATTCAGTGAGTTATAAGACACTGAAAAAAGAAATTAAATAAGATACAAACAAATGTAAACATATACCATGCTCATGGATAAGAAGAGTTAATATAGTTCAAATGTCCATACTATGCAAAGCAATCTATATATTCAATACAATCCCTATCAAAATACCAATGGCATGTTTCATAGAATTAGAACAAATAATCTTAAAATTTATGTGGAACCATAAGTGACTCCAAATAGCAATGGCAATTCTCAGAAAGTGGAACAAAGATGGAGGTGTCATGCTACCTGATATCAAACTATACTACAAGGCCATAGTAATTAAAACAGCATGATATTGCCATAAAAACAGTCATATAGGTCAATAAAACAAAATAGAGAGCCCAGAAATAAATCCATACCTATATAGTCATTTAATCTATGACAGAAGCAAGAATTTACATTGAGGTAAAGACAGATGTCTATTAAAAAAAATAATGTTGGGAAAACTGGACAGATACATGCAAAAAAATTAAACTGAACCACCTTCTTACTCCATATACAAGAATAAACTCAAAATGGGTTAAATGTAAGACCTGAAACTTCTAGAAGAAAATTTAGGAAGTAAACTCTGACATTATCCTTAGTAATATTTTTACTGATATATCTCCTTGGGCAAGGAAAACAGAAGAAAAATAAGCAAATGGAACTACATCAAATTAAAAGGTTTTTGCACAGCCAAGGAAACCATCAACAAAACAAAAAGGCAACCTACTGAATGGGAGAAGATATTTGCCAATGATATATTTGACAAAAATGTTAATATGCAAAATTTATTAAATACTCATACAACTCAACACAAAACAAATGAATTAAAAAATGGGCAGAGGACCAGAATAGATATTTTTCCGAAGAGGACATATGGATGCCCAATAGACATATGAAAATATGCTGAACATCTCTAATTATAAGAGAAATACAAAGAAAATCACAATGAGATATCCCATCACATCAGTCAGAATAGCCATCATCAGTAAATCAACAAATAAGTGTTGGTGAGAATGTGGAGAAAAAGGAACCCTTGTGCATTGTTGGTGGGATTACAAATTTGTGCAGCCATGATTGAAACAGTACGGCAGTTCCTCAAAAAATTAAAACTACCTTATGGCCCAGCAATTCCACTCCCAGGTGTTTATCTACAGAAATCCAAAACTAATGTGAAAGGATATGTGAACCCGTATGTATACTGCAGTGCTATTCACAATAGCCAAGATATGGGAACAACCCAAGTGTCCGTTAGTAGATGATTAGATAAAGAAATTGTGGTATACGAGTATTAGAGGTCTGGCAATTAAGTTCGTAAACTTGTTGCAATGCTGTTGCTAATCGTTTTTTTATATCAGAGGAAATATTCATTATGAATTCGTACTACTGGACAAACTGTTAACCAAGTTTACTATTTGCAAGTGCTGAAAAGGCTACATGAAACAGTTAGACGACCTAAACTTTTAGCCAACAATTCATGGCTCTTGCATCACAACAATGGCACTGTAAGTGAAGGAGTTTTTAGCCCCTAAACAAATAACTGTATTGGAACACCCTCCCTACTCACCTAATCTGGATCCCAATTACTTCTTTGTTTACCCAAAGATAAAGGAAATATCAAAAGGAAGACATTTTGATGATATTCAGGACATGAAGTGTAATACAATGGCAGCTCTGATAGCCATTTCAGAAAACGAGTTTTTCAAAATTGCTTTGAAGGGTGGAATAGACTTTGGCATTGGTACACAGCTTCCCAAGGGGACTACTTCAGGTGACCATAGTGATGTTCAGCAATGAGGTACGTAGCACTTTTTCTGGGATGAGTATATGAACTTCACTGTGAGACCTCATATATATGTTGGAGTATTACTCTGCCATAAAGAAGCATTAAATCCTACCATTTGCAACAACATGAATTGACCTAGAGGGCATTATGCTAAGTGAAATAAGTCAGACTAAGAAACTTATTTGTGGAATGTAAAGAACAGCATAAATGAACAAACAAAAACAGTAATGGACTCATAGATACAGAGAATAAACTGATTGTTAGTAAATGGGAGGGGTTTGGGGCATGTAATCAAGGTGAAGGGATTAGAAAGTACAAATTGGTAATACAAAATAGTCATGGTGATGTGAATTATAGTATGGGTAATATAGTCAATAATATTGTAAAAACTATGTATAGTGTCAGATGGGTACTAGACATATCGAGGAGATCACTTCATAAATTATATAAATGTCTAACCTCTACACTGCACTCCTGAAAGTAATATAAAATAACATTGAATGTCAACCATAATTATAAAAATATACAGTCATGGGATGTAAAACATAGCATATGGATTATAGTAAGGTGTGCTGTAGTAGTTATATACAGTCTCAGATGGGTAGTAGACTTGTTTAGGTTATAACTTTGTGAGGTGTAATCTCTAATCACTGTGTTGTTTGTACACCTAAAATACTCATTAAAAAATACATACATACATACATACATACATACATACATACATACATACACTGGAGAAAGAATAAACAGAAGTAAGTAAAAAAACATTTTAAGGGCTGGCCAAGTGGCACGGTGATTAAGCGCTGGCTTGGGAAGCCAGCGGCCCAGGTTCGGGTCCTACATATGAGGGCCAGTGACACTGCCATCAAAAAAAAAAAATTTTTTTTAAATAAGTAATTACCAGTTGAGAGAAATTTATCTGTGTTTTTAAGATAATTATGTTTGAAATTTATTTTATTCCTATTAGGCAACCTCCAAGTGTGTTTTTTAAAATTACATTTTTCTGGCTGGGCTGGGATTTTCTTATGGATGATGAAGGGTGGAGGAATGGTGCTAAATGGGTTTTCATGCCCTCTCTCCCATCTCCGCTCTTGGGAAGTCATCTCTGACCCCATTAACTAGAGGAGAAAGAGAGTAGATTCCTAAATAGAATCATCCAAACTCCCTCAAATCTATGGAAACTTTTTTTATTTCCAATTCTGCTCTGGTATTGTGGAAGGGAATTGAATAGGGAGCAATGAGGAGACACCTTTAAGAAAGGAATCAACATTTGATCTTGGAGAAGGATTTAGTCAAGCCAAAGTGAGCAGCAGAGAAATATTTCTAGGCTGAGGGAATGACTTAGCAAGAAGTGAGGAGACCACATCACAATCCAGAAACTGATGAAAAGTTCTGTGTGTCTAGATTATTAAAGATCTCAATTCATGTTTGAAAAACACACAGAAAGAAGGAGAGTGGATCAGAAAATTCTTGCTGAAGGAATGAACCTTCCAAACCTGAGCTATTCAATGTTAAACAGTTCTTAATCCATGTCCAAATATAGAAAATATAGATGTTCCAATATAAAAAAAATAAGAAAAGAAAACATACACATCTAAATGAAGAAATAAATTTTTGCATATAAATCCACAAAGAAAAATGCTAATGTGATCATATTGAATAAACATAATTTCCACAGTATTTAAATATAATGAATTATCTACAGATATGAAGGACTAAAACCAATAAAGAGCATTTATAAATTCATTTTCTCATTATGAAAGTCATGGATGTTGTATGGTCATATTTAAAACCAGTCATGATAGGATTGATGACTCACAGGATGCATGGGGCTGTGGCCACTGGTGATACTTAATGGTAAGATTGTGTACCAGGACCAAGTCAGGAAATGAATGGTTCTTTCACACTCACAGTTCATATCAATGTAGCTGTACAGTAAACAGAGACCTGAAGTGAGGTTCACTACACTAGCTTAGGTCATTTTGAAGCAGGATAGGTAGCCTGGGGAACCGATACCTTCTAGAATACATGAGGCACCTCCCTAGTTTCAACTTCACAAGAAACCACATCCAGCACCTGTAGCTGAAGAAAAACAAGAACCAGTTTTATCTGACAGGACCAGGGTCCCTGACTGGGACCTGACCTTTAGCTAATTTTAATGTCATTATAATCTAATTTATATTGCAGTTACTGCAACTCCCATGATGCACCTGATGCCATGACAGTTCCAAAGGAACCAAATTAGGAAGAAAAAGCAGGAAATAGAGGGTCCAACTGAGCGAGAAGAGAAAATAATGAATCATCACCAAAGCCAACCCCTAAAGGAAATAGAAAACCCTGGTCAGGACTTCCTTGTGGTTACTCCACCTCCAGGTTAACCTGCACCTCTCAAGTGTGTACTTTTGCTTCAGTAAACACCCTATACTTTCCTACATCTGTCTCACTCTTGAATTCTTTCTTGCACAAAGACAAAAACCTGGCTTCTGCTCCAGGTTGGGTCCACTTCAGCATGTCCCTGGGAGGAAACCTCTGGTATCAATTCAAATTCTAGTCAAAATAATAGAATCTTAAAATAATTTAAAGACAATGACAACTGCCCTCTGAAATTTTCACAGTAAGACTCAGGAAACAAAACTGGATTAATGTAGGACATTTTCTGATCCATACCAGTATTGCATCTAAAGAACTGTGCATCTTACTCTAGTGGTGTGTGCTTTTCACATGGAGCTTGTATTGGTACTTACATTTTTCTTATTAACCATGTACTATATATTTTGAAAGTCTTTGTAATCTATTACCATTCCATAACCATGAGATAAGAGATTAGAGAAAATTATTCAGGAAGCAAGTCAGATATCATTTCTGACAAAGTACAGTCAAAATCCTTTGGGAACTGCTCCACTCTCCAGAAGGAGACATGATAAACTGTAATATCAAGGTCAAAATTGTGGGGAATATAGTTTTAGTAAAAGGGCTGATACCTATAGAAAAGACCAGGAGGAAGCCATGTGAGGTTTAAGGAAAACTGGAAATTTTTGAGAAACACATACAGACAATAAATTTCACTGGATTAGAAGTGTGGGGGTAAACACTGTGAAAATAACATGTGCATATATAATGCTTATATATGTTTATATTCCCAGAAAATCCAAGTAATTGAGGATTTTGTGACTTGAAGCCTCAGTTCTCTCTCTTTTCTTCAGGAATGTAATTAAAAATTATTATCACTAAAATAAAAACAACTTTTAAATTATTTTAAAGTACTCTAGATATCTATAATCCATGTCTTTAGGATAGACTGTCTTTCTTTGAAATAGCAGAAAGAAAAGTAAAGCATATTAAAAAGCAGTTATTTCTAAAAAAAATAAACAACAACAAAAAAACACAATACAACACTTTAATAGTTACCAGAGGGTAAGGGGGAACAGGAGTAGTAGAAGAGGGTAAAAGGGATCAAATATATGGTGACAGAAGATTTGACTTTGGGAGGTAAACACACAATGCAATACATAGATAATGTATCATAGAATTAACCTATAAAATGTTATTAACCAGTGTCACCCGATAAATTTAATTAGGGAAGATACACATGCACACTCACTATATTGTTTCTTATTCAGATATATGTTCCTTTCACAGAAGTAAATTAAAGAAGTACAGATTAGCAAAACTGTATAGAGGTTTATGAAAAAGCAAACTTGAATCACATTACAACTAGCTTTATAATCTGCTTTTTCAACTAAATCATACCATGAATATACTTATTTATCATTAACTACTCTTCTACAAAGTCATTTTTAATGATAGTATGTGACTCCATTTTATGAAAACTCTGTAACTTATATGAGGTGTGATAAAATAATATGGTGAATATTTAAATTTTAAAAAATTATTACAGGACTGGCTGAGTGGTGCATTGGTTGGGAGCTGGCTTGGGACGCCAGTGGCCCCAGTTCGGATCCCACATATGAGGGCCAGTGACACTGCCTTCTACAACTAATATGGTGAACAACGGCTCCACCTGAGCTGGGCTGTTGTGAGTGCTCGGGCTGGCGTGGCTGCAGCCCCTGCTGCAGTGAGCTGCCATAGGCTAGAGTGAGTGGCCAGCAGCCAGCGTGAGCAGTTGGAAGCTGGTGTGAGCTGCCAAGAGCCGCTGTGAGTGGCTGTCCAGAGGCCGGCGCCGATCTGCCTCACCAGAGAATAGCTCAATGATGATACGAACATGGGCCAGTGGGGCGATGCCCTCCACAACTAGACTGATGAACAAAAAAGGACAGCAACTTATCTGTCCCCCTCCCCAATTAAAAAAAAATTATTACAGTAAAAGACACATTGCCATTAATCCCCCTCAAAATACTCCTCCTCTCTCCAAACGCATTTATTCCATCAATTCTTGCCACTTTCTGAAGCAGTTCTGGAAGTCCTCTTTCATGAGTGTCTTTAGTTGTGCTGTTGTGGCTGCTTTGATGTCCTCAATCAATTCAAAACGTTTACTTTTCATCTTCATTTCTCTCTCTCTCTCTCTCTCTCTCTCTCTCTCTCTCTCTCTCTCTCTCTCTCTCCCTCTCTCTTTCTAGTGTATCTTGAACTTGGTGGTTTCTTTATTGTTTAATGTTAGTAAACTGTCATAAGTAAAACTGCTGACTTAATGGACAACTAAGTCTTTTGGAATATGAACTCAGACCCTCTCACTTTAATCTGTCAGCCTACGGTGCCTACGTATGAGTACATCTGCCATTGCCCTAAGAGTATATTATACCCTATTGCTAATATTTCTTCCTCATTAGACTGGAAGCTCCTTGAGGATTGGGTCCTTATATTCCTTCCTATCATGTCTTCACTTCCTATCAAAACAATGGAAATGTAGCAAAGCTCAACAAATATTTGCTAAAGAATTAATCTATGTCATCCATTCACACCTCATCAGTCATCAAACAACTTTTTTGCTGACTGAACAGATACACATCTTCAAATATGTATGTATGGTAGAAAGAATCCTGGCTTTTGAAAGAATGTAAAGCTATTCTAAATATTCTATTTTGTGCTTCATCTCCACCCTGTTTATTTGCTTTCAAGGACTCATGGCCAAGACAGTTCAAACGGAAAAACATAACATGACATGAAAATGTAAATAGTTTGAGATAAAATTAACCCTTACACTTATCCCATGCAAAATCAAATTGACCCGTTCATATTTGATATGGTTATTGAAATGGAGAGCAGATAATCCTACAGAAAGATGATGCTAATAGATAAATTTTAGGTTTCTGAGAATGAGGTGGGGGCTTGGTATATTTCTCTCAATCTCTTTTCTGGGGTCTTTACAATTTAATCTTCTACACTTGGGTCAATAAAATTGGGAAGGATCAATGACCCCCAGGAATAAAGGAGCAAATAGTGCAGTGGATGTCAGACTTTGTAGACTGTATTGAAATAATTACTTTTTAACAGGAAAGTTATTTTTTACCCACATTTTTTTCTTTCAATCTCAACAGACAATTGAACTCTCTCTTTAAAATATGTATCAACACCCTACACATCAGTTTCTTTGATAAGAAGGCTGTACTGTGCCAGTATCAAAGTTGACATGCAGGACTAGGTTGAATATCAAAATGTATCTCTTTGTAAACAACATGTTGTGCTGTTTGACTCATCCACAGAAAAGAAAATTATTTATTTCATTTCTATTTATTTTAAATATCTCAGAAAACATTTGATGGCAAACCATTTTCACTAAAAGGGAAATAGTGACATCTGCTGGAATAATCTAGTATTATCACAAAGTCTAATCAATATATCTACTCTCTAAAAATAGTGTTTAAGATATACACTTTGGGGCCGGCCGAATGGCTCAGTTGGTTAAAAGCTCACTCGAGAGTATGAGCTGAGCTCTAAGCAACAGCAGTTCAATGCCCAGCCTGAGCTGAGCAGCCGCTGAGAAAAAAAAAGATATACACTCTCTTCCTGCAGAACAAGTGTGCCTTTGTGATGAAAAAAGCACCTGCTGCATATCATGATGTTACTTTATGGTGCCAATGCCAGTAAGTAGCTCCCCTCCTAAAATAAAAACATGGAAATTTTTCAGTGGAGGTATATACCAACTATAGGGATTTGAGTCTTCCATCACTCTAGCCATTTGAACAATGAGACTTGAATGTAGCAAGCACTAAGCTCTGTACAAAGGTATAATGATATTCTCATATATGTACATGTATATATATGTGTTTGTATTTATATATTTATATAACATATATTTATGTGTTATATGTTTAATATAATTATATATAATATATAAATATAATTTATGAGATCTGGCAAAATGGAGTAAAGTACAATACTGTTTCATAATGTTCAAGAGGGCTTAACCCAGACTATCATAAATTTATGAATCTTCAAATGCTTATGTAACATATAGTTTTTAATTAAATTATAAATGAATATTAATAGTGAGTTGCAAGGTACCTGTAAGTTACAGTACTGAATGATAGACTAGCCCGACACCTACACAGCATCCAAAAAGGTTTAATATTCCCATGATTACTAATTGTACTACATGTTCTGGAACATGAGTTGTTTGCAACTATAATGTACTGCAAATTCTAAGTCAAATAAAACTCATGGTCTCCCCTGTGTTAAATGGAGAGCAGACTTGAGAGATACTTATGATTCCCACAGACATGGGTTAGAATCCTGATTCCATAACTGTGTAAAACTGGAACAAGACAGTTAATTTTTCTATATCTTAGTATCCCCATCAGTAAAATGAGGACAAAAAAAATGCAACAATTGTAAGTATTAATTGAAAAATATAGGTAGAGCATTTTAGCAAAGTGGTGAAAATGGTGTTTCTTCTGTCACACATTGTTGTGTCATATATGTATGTCACATATTTATTAGTGTATAGAAGTCTCTTGAGGGTATAGTTTTACATTAACATGAAAGGTCAGAACTACATAGCATTTCAGAGCTTGTGGTCTAGAGCCAGTTCAGAATGTGGTTCAAATCTTGACTATGACATACTGTATGATCTTGTGCAAATTACTTAACTTCTGTGTAGTCCAGTTTTATCAGTTATGTACTGGGGATAAAACTTCATTTTGTCTCATATAGTCCTTTTTAAGATTTTTTATTAAAATATAGCTGATATACAATATTATATTAGTTTCAAGAGTACAACATAGATATTCAACATTTATATAACTAAAAAAGTGATAACCATGGTGTGTCCAGCAACCATCTGACACCAAACCACACTATCACAATATTATTGACTATATTCCCTATTCTCTACATTACATCCCCATGACTTATTTGTTTTGTACCTACAAATTTGAGCTTCTTGCTCCCCTTCAACTTTCTCACCATTTTTATTTTCTCAATTACAATAGACATTCAATATTATTTTATATTAATTTCAGGTATACTGTATAGTGGTCAGACATTTATATAATTTAAGTGATTCCCTGAGTAGTCTAGTACCCATCTGGAACTATACATAGTTATTACCATATTATTGACTATGTTCCCTATGCTTTACTTTCCATTCCCTTGATTTTGTAACTACCAATTTGTACTTTTTAATCCCTTTACTTTTTCACCCTACCTCCCAAGCCCCTCCCATGTATCACCCCAATTAATCTAGTACCCATACATAGTTATTAAAATATTATTGACCATATTCCTTATGCTATACCTTATATTGCCATGACTACTTTGTAACAACCAACTGTACTTCTTAATCTCTTCCCCTTTTTTACCCCTTTGAATCCTTCTACCATCTGGAAACCATTAAAATGTTCTCTGTGTCTATGAGTTTGTTTCTAGTTTGTTCTTCTGTCTTTCTCTGTCTGACATACTCCAGTCAGCACAATTCCCTCCAGGTCCATTCATGATGCTACAGATATCAAAAATCCATTCCCTTCCATGGCTGAGCAATATTCCACTGTATACATGTACTACTATCTCTTTATCCATGCATGCATTGATGTACATCCAGGCTGCATCTATATCTTGGCCATTGTTAACAATGTTGCAATGAACATATGGATGCATATGTCTCCTCAAAGTTGTGTTTGGGGTTACTTTTAATAAAAACCAATAGTGGGATTACTAGGTCCTTCATTGTCTCTTGTTATAACATTTATTTATTTATTTATTTATTTATTTATTTATTTATTTATTTATTTTCTGAACTGTACACCTGAAGCTGAGCTTATTTATTTTTTTTGAGGGCAGTGTCACTGGCCCTCATATGTGGGACCCGAACCGGGGCCACTGGCTTCCCAAGCCAGCGCTTAACCACTGCGCCACTCAACTGGCCCATAACCTTTATTTTAAAGTCCATTTTGTCCGATATAAGTATTGTTACTCTGGTTTATTGTTTGTTTGCTTGTTTTCATTTTCATGATATATCTTTTCCTCCATTCCTTTACTTTCAGTCTGTGTGTGTCTTTCAATCTGAAGTGGGTCTCTCATAGGCAGCATATGTAAGGGTCTTATTTTCTTATCCATTCAGCCATCCTGTTTTTGATTGGAACATTTAATCCATTTATATTTTACTTATTTATTTTTGTTGTTGTTCATCTTAAAGAAGACCCTCTAACATTTCTTATGATACTGGTTCCATGGTAATGAACTCCTTTAGTTTTTTTCTTGTCTGGGAAGCTTTGTTCTTCAATTCTAAATGATAGCATTGCAGGGTAGAGTAATCTTGGTTGTAGATCCTTGCTTTTCATCACTTTCAACATTTCTTGCCAGTCCCTTCTGGCCTTGCTTTCTGCTGAGAAATCAGCTGATAGTCTTATGGGAGCTCCATTGTAGGTAACAAATTATTTTCTCTTGCTGCTTTTAAGATTCTCTCTTTTTCTCTTTAATCTTTGGCATTTTAGTTATGATGGGTCTTGGTGTGGGCCTCTTTGGGTTAATCTTGTTTGGTACTCTCTGCTCCTCTTGGGGTTTTATGTCTATTTCCTTTGCCAGGTTAGGGAAATTTTCTGTCATTATTTCTTCATATAGGTTTTCAATTTCTTGCTCTCTCTTTTCTCCTTTGGGTGTCATGTCATGTGAATGTTGGTATGCTTGATGTTGTCTCTGAGGTCCCTTAAACTATCCTCATTTTTTCATTCCTTTTTCTTTTTGCTGTTCTGATTGGGTGTTTTCTGCTACCTTATCTTCTAAATTGCTGATTTGATCCTCTGCTTCCTCTAATCTACTGTTGATACCCTGCAATGTATTTTTCATCTCAATTATTCTATTCTTTACTTCCGACTGGTTCTTTTTTATGTTTTCTACCTCCATTTTTATGTGTCCTATTTCTTTGTTGAAGAGATTATTGAGCATCCTTATAAACAGTGGTTTGAATTCCGTATGTGGTGGATTGTTTTCTTTTTCCAAATCTTTGTTATGTTTTCTTGTTTGGGACATATTGTTTGTCTCCCCATTTTGGTTGCCTCCCTGTGTTTGTTTCTATATATTAGGAAGATTTGCTATATCTCCTGGTCTTAGTAGAGTGGCCTTATATAGTTTGTGTGCTGTGGGGCCCAATGGTATAGTCTCCCTGTTCACCTGAGTCTGGTGCTCTAGATGTGTCCCTTTAGTGGGCTGTGTGTGCCCTCCTCTTGTAGTTGAGCATTGGTTGCTGTTTGTACATTGGTGGGATGGATTGACCATTGGGCTGATTGATTATGAGGAATGGCTGTGACTACAATGGAGGAGCTGTTGTGCTTGGGATGACCCTAGAGAAGAGGAGTTGCTTTAGAAGGGCCCTGGTGCCTTCCCAGTCTGTCCTTTGGTTGTGTTGTCCTTGGAGACAGCCAGGTGATGCTCTGGCTCAGTCTGAAGCTGGCTGTGAAGTATACCAGCCCCAGGGCTCCTAGAAGGCACCCTACCACAGGCCAAGTTCAGCTTCAGCCTATGCCTTGCCCAGAACCTCCTGGCATGAGCCACAAATCAATCTGCAGATGGATACCACCTGTGCTGGGCTTGGAGGTGCCTTGAGAGTCCAAGTTGCAAATAAAGTTTGGCTGCTGCTAGTGCTGGGCTTCTGACTGCTCAGCAAGAGGTATGGGACATGCCAAAATCAGATGCTGATTATTTGGGTTTTGTGAACCTTTGAGAGAGTTTAGAAACGTCAGCAGTATGAGCCAAGGCAGGCTTTTTGTATGAAAAAGCCATTGGAAGGAGGTTGGATTGCCCAATAGTTGGGTGGGCAGGGTCTTGGGGATTACAGGGTGGGCAAATGAACCTTGTTAGCTAGGTTGATGGAGACTCAGATATAGCAACCACCCACATCTGCATGCAAGGGAAAGCTCAACAAAGAAACAATAGATTCTTCCAGCATTTCTTTCTGGGAGAAAGCTGCCCTTCCAGCCCTTGATCTGAAGTCAGACAACTTAGTTCCTCACCATATGTCCCTGGCACCTTTCTAGCTGCTTCCTCAGTACTAGAGCAAGTGAATCATTGAGCAAGCAAGTCTGTGCACTGGTCTTTTAAGAGATCACTTGGCACTCTAGCCATCCTCCGTTTCACTCAGCCACATCTCTACTAGTTTTCACAGCCAGAAGTTATAGGGACTTCTCTCCCCAGTACTGGGATCCTGGGATGGGGAGCCTAGAGTGGAACTGAGAACTTTTACTCCTCTAGAGCTGGAGGGACCTTGGCAGATGAGATATCCCTCATGAATTTTTTTTTTAAAGATTTTATTGGGGGAGGGAAACAGAGAAGTTGCTGTCCTTTTTTGTTCTTCAATCTAGTGGTGAAGGATGTCGCTTCACTGGTCCATGTTAGTATTATCATTGCATTCTTCCTGGGTAAGGCAGTTGCTTGCCTGCCATTGGATGGCTGCTCACGGTGGCTCATGGCAGCTCAGGAAGGTGCATGCCAGCTGCCAGCCAGCCCCACTGCAGCCTACGCTGTCAACAGCAACTCAGACAGCCCAGCTCCAGGTCGAGCTGTTGTTCACCATCTTAGCTGTAGAGGGTGCAGCATCACTGGCCCTCATGTGGGATCTGAACTGGGGTCCTGCTGCTCATGGCTGGCGTCCCAAGCCAACTCTTAACCAACGTGCCACTTTATCAGCCCTCCCTCATGAATTTTAATGGTCACACATGGACCCATCCATTCCATGTCTCTGCCTCTTGAGGTGGCTTCTTCTGTATGTTCTTAGAGGTAGGACTTCAGTCCAGCTAGACTTCAGGTAATTCTTAATGATGGTCACTCTATAGTTTCGTTGTAATTTTGATATGGTCATGAGAGGAAAGAAGCATAGTGTTTACCTATGCTGCCATCTTGACTGGTAAACTACCTCATGCAGTTTTATTATGAGGATTAATTATGAAGTTTTATCATCAAGATTAAATGTGTTAATGCATGTAAAGGTTAGAGAACTCCCTGGCTCACGGAAACAGCTGTATAAATGTTAGCTCTTAGTATTGCATGGAGAACAAGATAATGTTTGATCTACTCATCCAAATAATTTCAGGGGTATAGGGTGAGGAGGGGATTGATCTGGGCTTTTGACCCCTACAATATGAATAGCCCAGAAGAGATAATTCCATGACCACTGTTCACTTTGTCTTGTTTATCCACTTATGAATACATATAGTCAACTGAAATATATATTTTTACTTCTCATAGAGAAGTGATCTCAGCTTGAGCCTAAATTATGTTCACTGCCTGGTTGGGCATCTCTTGCTGACTGGAAGAGCAGGTCAGTTTATGTAAGAAAATGAAAATTTTCTTAGGAAATAACCCATCCTAAGAGAAAACAAAATGTGCACAGACAAATGTGCCCAATGACAAAAACTGAATTCTCAAATGAGGCAGATAAATCTCCATTATTTGTATTTGTCCCATTCTATCTTATGGACTTACATGACTTATGTTTGAATCCCTGGAAGGAGAGAGGTGGTTATTAATAGTAATATTTTAAAGCTCCATAAAATAATGAAGCTCAAGTGGCTTGAGAACCAATATAAAAATGTGTAACACAAAGCAAGGAAAAGCATCAAAAGACAACAACCTTGTCACAGACATCAAAATTCTCATGCCAACTACATCAGAAAAAGTAATAAGTGATGAAATGCCTGTAACACCAATGGAAGCTCAATCAATGGGCCTCCCTGGAAGTAAGGAGAACTGGGATGATGAAAATGGAAAATAAATAACATAAATTGAAAGGACTTAATCTTAAATTAATATGAGACAACATACACATTTCTAGAAATAATTGATGAAACTTTGAGAAACAACTGAAGATCTGTAACAGAGAAATGGAATTAGAGCTAGATAAATAATATTATGTAAAATTTCCTAACTGCCTCCCAGGATCACATCAAAATTACAAATAATTTATACAACATTTAACCTCGGAAGTCCCCTGAACACTAGATGAACAGAACCTCTAAACAAAGGACCTAAAAAGGAGGCCACGTCAAGTCTAGTAGGAGGGACGGAGATGAGAGAGGGAGAACCCCATGAGGGATGCACCACCTGTGGGGAGGCTTCTCCAGTTGGGGAAGAGACCCTCTGGCCCCACACTGAGCTCACTAGCCCAGAGTTGCTTTGCCAGGAAGAGGGGTTCTACGATAGCAGGCAGTAGAAATTAGTGAGGACTCTCTTTGCTCAGCTCAGTGAGGCTGAGGGCAGCTGGAGAACCAGTGGGGCCAGTGCATGGGTTCACTCGCTAGTGAGCACTCTCCCGGTTCCTGTTGGAGGGAGTGGCTGTGTGAGCCGGGCCCAGGAGCCTGTGGGGAAGGACTGAACTGAGCACCTTTGGTGCAGAAGCTGCAGTTTTTGGGACCATTATTCCCCTAGTGTGGAGCTTGCGCATGAGTGGTGTATGGGAGGGCACCATTTTGTCAGGGTTGGGCCCTCCCACAGAGGATCAGATCTGGGATCCCATTGGTCTGGTGAAATTGGTGCAAGAGTGTTGGTGTGTGTGTGTGCGTGCATGCTGCGCATGCAGCCTTGTATTCCCACTCTCCACCCTGCTTGTGTGCGTTGCCATGGAAATGCTGGGCAGGTGTCCTCCGGCTCCAACAGGCTGCTCACTGAGACGCAGGACTGCGGGAGCCGCCTTGGAACTCCACCTTCCACCCTGATTTTGCTGCATAGCCAGGGAAACGGAGGACGGATGCTTTTCAGCTGCATCAGTCTGTTCACTGAGACTCAGGAGTGCGCGAGCCGCCTTGGATCCCTGCTCTCTGCACTGTTTGTGCAGAGTTGCCAGGCTGGGGATTGGATGTTGGGCTATTGGATGTTGGGCTGCTTAGCCTGATCTGTCGGCAGTTGATTGGGAAAGGTGGAAATGGGGAGTTTTCCTGAGAGTGTTGGGCCAGGAGCTGTGCACCTCTTTGATCCAATCAAGGCTTTCCTGGCAAGTTTGTGTGGACTGATTGCTGGTACAGAGTACATGCTGCTCTGACTTGGTTGGGGCCACTGACCACATCAAGTGGTGCCTTGGGGGCCTGCCCCACCCACCTAGAGCAGTGTTGCCAGAGGCACCCTGAGCCCCAGGAGCCTGGCCCACACCTCCACAGGCCAAAGAGGGATTTTTTTGCAGTAGCGGACAACCTGCAAAAACCTGTGAAGATTTATTTGTTTGTTTGTTTATTTATTTATTTATTTATTTATTTATTTATTTATTTATTTATTTTGGTAGTGAGCACGGTTCCAGAGCACAGAGCAGCTAATTGCAGAAAGCTCACTGCAAGCCTGAGAGGGAGGCCGGCACATATCACATTAAGCTCTTCACCCCAATAGCTTGTGCTGAGTCGCCCCAAGACTCTCTATTGCTGAGCAAGTGGTCTGCAGATTAAAGAGGATGGAGAGCCCCCTCACCTCTTTGTTTTGGTTTTTTTTTCTTTTTTTCTCTCTTCTTTCTAGATCATCTATCTAATGCATCGAAGCATTCACAGGATGACAGCCAGAATGAAGAAACAAGGAAACATGTCTCAAGTAAAAGATCAGAAGAAAACTCTAGAAATGGAACTAAATGAAACTCCAAACTTTCAGAGACAGAGTTTACAATACTGATTATAAGCATGTTTAACAAACTTAGCCAGGCCATAAAGAAGGATAGGGAAACCATAAAAATCAACCAGTTAGAACTAAAGAATACAATAACTGAAATGAAGAACACACGCAAAGGAATCACCAGTGGAATAGATGAAGCAGAGGAGAAGATCAGCAAATTAGAAGACAAAATAGCAGAAATCACCCAGCTGGAACAACAAAAAGAAGAAAGAATGAAAATAGTTTAAGAGAACTCTGGGACAAAATGAAACACAACAATTACACATCATAGGAATACCAGAAGGAGAAGAGAAGAAACAAAGAGTTGAGAATGTATTTAGAGAAATAATGACTGAAAACTTCCTTGCACTGCTGAAGTAAATCGACATACAAGCCAAGGACGTGCAGAGAGTTCCAAACAGGCTGAATCCAAACAGGCCCACACCAAGACACATCATAGTTAAAATGGCAAAGCTTAAAGACAAAGACAGAATCCTAAAAGCAGCAAAAGAAAGACAGAAGGTTATATACAAAAGGAACTCCTATATAAGACTAACAGCTGACTTTTCTTCAGAAACTCTGCAGGCCACAAGGGAGGGGCACAAAATACTCAGTGACACCAAATGAAGGTCTACAACCAAGATTGCTCTACCCAGCACAGCTATCACTTAAAAATGAAGGAGAGAAAAAGAGCTTCTCAGAGAATAAGCTTAAAGAGTTCATTACTACCAAGCCAGCATTGCAGGAAATGTTAAAAGGGCTTTTTTAAACAGAAGAAAGGGGAAAACAAGCTAATCCAAGAAGACAAGAATACAAATGACAAAATGGCAATAAATATGCACCTATCAGTAATCATTTTAAATGTGAATGGGATAAATGCTCCAATCAAAAGACACAGAGTGGCTGAATAGATAAGAAAACAGGACCCATACATATGCTGTCTACAGGAGAATCATCTCAGATCAAAAGACATACACAGACTGAAAGTAAAGGGATGGAATAATATATTTCATGCAAATGGAAATGAGAAAAAATCTGCAGTAGCAATACTTATTTCAGACAAAATAGACCTTAAAATGAAGACTACAATAAAAGAAAAAGAAGGGCACTACATAATGATACAGGGATCAATTCAACATAAAGACACAACCCTAGTAAATATCTATGCACCCAATAGAGGAGCTCCTAAATATATAAAACAGATTTTGACAGACATAAAGACAGAAATCAACAGTAACACTATCATAGTAGTGGATTTCAACACCCTGTTGTCACCAATGGACAGATCCTCCAGACAGAAAATCAACATGGACATAATGGCCTTAAATGACACTTTAGACCAGCTGGATTTAATTGATATTTTTAGTGGATTTCACCCCAAAGCTACAGAATATACATTCTTCTCAAGTGCACATGGAACATTTTCCAAGATAGACCACATGTTAGGCCACAAAACAAGTCTTAACAAATTGAAGAAGATTGAAATCATATCAGGTGTCTTTCCTAACGACAATGCTATGAAACTAGAAATCAATTATAAGAAGAAATCTGGAAAGCTTACAAATACATGGAGGCTAAATATCACGCTACTAAATAGTGAGTGGGTCAAAAATGAGATCAAGGAGGAAATCAAGATACATCGAGACAAACGAAAATGAAAACACCATGACACAAAATCTCTTGGATGCAACAAAAGCAGTCCTAAGAGGGAAGTTCATAGCAATGCAGGCCTACCTAAAAAAGGAAGAAAAATCTCAAATCAACAGACTATCTTTACACCTACGGGAACTCCAAAAAGAACAGCAAAACAAGCCTTAAGGGAGTATAAGGAAGGAAAAAATAAAGACCAGAGCAGAAATAAGTGAAATACAGAACAAAAAAAAATTACAAAAGATCAATGAAACCAAGAGTTGGTTTCTTGAAAAGATTAAAAAAACCTTACCCAGACTCACCAAGAAAAAGGGAGAGAGGACCCAAATTAATAAAATCAGAAAAGAAAGAGGAGAAGTGACAACAGATACCACAGAAATACAGAAATTTTAAGAAAATACATCACATTAACAAAATGAAAAATAAAAATCATATGATCATATCAATAGAGGCAGAAAAGGCATTTCACAAAATCCAGCAGCCATTTATGATAAAAACTCTTAACAAAGTGAGAATAGTGGGATCATATCTCAGCATAATAAAGGCTATATATGATAAGGCCACAGCAAACATCATACTCAATGGGGAAAGGCTAAAAGTTTTCCCCTTAAGATCAGGAACAAGACAAGGCTGCCCACTTTTACCACTTCTATTTAACATAGTTCTGGAAGTTCTAGCCATAGCAATCAGACAAGAAAATGAAATAAAAGGCATCCAAATTGGAAAAGAGGAAGTAAAATTGTCATTATATGCAGGTGACATGATACTATAGAGAGAGAATCCCAAATACTCCACCAAAAGACTGCTGGAACTGATAAACGAATTTGGTAAGGTAGCAGGATACAAAATTAATATTCAGAAATCAGTTCCATTAGTATACACCAATAATAAAGTATCAGAAGAAGAAATCAGGAAATCAATCCCTTTTACAGTTGCTTCAAAACAATAAAATATTTAGGAATCAACTTAACTAAAGAAGTAAAAGACCTGTACTCAGAAAATTATGAGACCCTGAAGAGAGAAATCAAAGAAGATACAAATAAATGGAAATACATACCATGCTCATGGATAGGAAGAATTAATAGAGTTAAAATGTCAATACTACCTAAGGCAATATATAGATACAATGCAATTCCAATCAAAGTACAAAGGACATTTTTCTCAGAAATAGAACATAGAATCCTAAAATGTATATGGAACCACAGAAGACTCCTAATAGCCACAGCAATCTTGAGAAAGAAGAACGAAGTGGGAAGCATCACACTATCTGATATGAAAACATACTACAAGGTGACAGTAATCAAAACAGTATGGTACTGGCATAAAAACAGGCACATAGATCAGTGGAACAGAACAGAGAGCCCAGTAATAAACCCATCCATATATGGTCATTTAATCTATGACAATGGAAACAAGAATTTACATTGTAGTAAAGATAGTCTATTTAATAAATGGTGCTGGGGAAATTGGACTGACACGTGCAAAAAAATGAAAATGGACCGCCTACTTACTCTATATATGAGAACAAACTCATAATGGATTAAACACTTAAATGTAAGACCTGAAAACATAAAACTCCTAGAAGAAAACATAGGGAATTAGTTTGCAGACATTATCCTGTGTAATATTCTTACTGATATATCCCCTTTGGCAAGGGAAATAAAAGAAAAAATGAACATATGGGATTACATCAAACTTGAAAGTTTTCTCACAGCAAAGGAAATCACCCATAAAACAAAAAGGCAGCCTAATAAATGGGAGAAGATAGTTGCCAACAATATATTTGATAAGGGGTTGATATAGAAAATTTATAAAACACTCATGAAACTCAACACCAACAAAACAAACAACTGAATTAAAAAATGGGCAGAAGATATGAAGAGGCATTTCTCTAAAGAGGACATACAGATGACCAACAGGCATATGAAAAAATGTTACACCTCACTAATCATCAGAGAAATGCAAATAAAAACCACAATGAGATACTACCTCACTCTGGTCAGAATGGCTATCATCAAAAAATCAACAAACAACAAGTGCTGGCAAAGGTGTGGAGAAAAGGGAACCCTGGTGCACTGTTGGTGGGACTGCAGATTTGTGTAGCCATTATGGAAATCAATATGGAGGTATCTCAAAAAACTGGAAATGGAACTGCCGTATGACCCAACAATCACAATCTTGGGTATCTACCCAGAAGAATCCAAGACACTAATTCGAAAAACTATATGTATCCCTAAGTTTATTGCAGTGCTATTTACAATAGCCAAGACTTGGAAACAACCAAAGTGCCCATCGATAAATGACTGGACTAAGAAACTGGTTCATTTATACAATGGAGTATTACTCCACTATAAAGAAGAATGAAATCGTACCATTTGCAATGATATGGATGGACCTAGAGACTATTATGTTATGTGAAATAAGTCAGTCGGAGAAAGACAGATACCATATGATCTCACTTATATGTGGAATCTGAAAAACTGCATGAATGAGCAAAGCAAACAGAAACAGTTTCATACATATAGAGCAAAAACAAGATTGCTAGTTGCTATAGGGGTGGAGATGAGGGAGAAGAGGAAGGGATTAGACAGCATAAATAGGTAACTACAATTTTGCCACAGGGATATGAAAGACAGTTCAGGGACTATAATAATGTTGTAAATATTTTGTGGAGTTTCAGGTGGTCACATGTCTTGCTAGAGAGACCACTGCATGAATGGAGTAGAGGCTTGATCACTGCACTGTATACCTGAAGCTGATGCTGTGTAATATTGTATGCCAACTCTAATTGAATATATAGATAGTCATGGGATGTGGATTATGCTGTGGAAGGGAGTCAAAGGAATTGTAATAGATATGTATGATATGGGGGGAGGAGTGGGGTGGCGAGTTGGGGGATGGGGGTTGTCACTTTGAGGGGTAAAAAGTATAACTATTGCACTGTGTTGTACACCTGAAGCTAATTTTTAAAAAAAATAAAATGTTTATTTCACAATAAAAGAATAAAAGAATAAAAAGAGTTAAAAAAAATTAAAAAATAATAATAAAAAATAAAACTACTGGAGAGATAGAAAAAAAGTAAAATAATATAAAATTACACACAAAAAATGTTACATGATAATTATTGATTAAAGTAGACTAAGAAAGAGAAAAGGAGGGAAGGGAGGTAGTGGAAAGACTGACTATATGGATAGAAAAATATTTAAACTTGTGTTGTTGAAAGAACATTTTGATCGATATTTTAATACCCTCCTTGTTTTTCCCATTAACTTTCACTGATTATCTATGAGTTCCTGGTCAAGTCATTTGAACTTTTTCAAACTCAGTTTCCTTATCTGTTCATAATTTATGCATTCATTCATCAAAGATTTATTGACCTATCACCATTTGCTAAGTATTAAGCTAGGCACAAAAGTGCATATAGCATATTTCCTATGGCCAAAGTAATTATAGTCCAGTTGAGAAAACACAGAAGAGAAACAATTAAATAAGACCAGGGACAGTCAGTAAAGGAAGGTTTCAGGTAGGAGGAGACTCTTGGGCTAAGTTTTTGAAGAATTAGTAGTTTTGACAAAGGAAGGAGTAAAGCTCTCTAGGTCTGAGCAGCATGTGTTAAGGCACTGAAACATGAAACACCAAGATACATTTGCAAAACTGCTAGAAATTCCCCATAACTAAATCCAAGGGTACGTTCAAGAATACTGTGATGCAGAACTAGAGTGGTAAATAGAAGTCAAATCAAAAAGTGCCTGAGATATTAAGCCTAGCTATCAAATGGGGAAGTTGTACTACATTGACTCTTGTTTCTGACTGTCTTATAGCATTTTCTCTCATGGACATAAAGCCCTTTCTCTTACATCACATGGAGCCATAGAATCTCAAAATTTGGTGACTCTAGCTCATAATTTCAAAATGAAGCAGGAATCCTGTCAACATTCCTCTTGAATGATTGTCCATTTCCTGCTTGAACATCTCCCATGACTGAGAATTCATCATATCTTGAGGCAGCATAGTCTGCCTTTTAGAAAGTAATTACTAGAACTCCAAGTTAAACATGGAAGATCAAACAACCCATTTATCTCCCTCTTTATTTCCAAAATTCAACTAAAACAAGTGAAGAATTTCTAAAAAGCCCACCAGGACAAAGTGCCAGGGAGGTCAATTAAATTTTGGAAGCTGATTTGGCAAAATGGAGAAGCTTGAAACTTAAGCCTGCAAGGGGGAGAGAAACCATGGAAAGGCTCAGGTAAATTTGAGGTGTGGTGTAGGACTGAAATGGGAGAATTTATTGATAGGCTTTCTAAGAAGAATCCAGCACCTAGATTTTCTCCTACCTCATAAAATGAGGAAACTGCCCTGCATTCCAGGGAGGCATGATAGTTTACTTTCTGAAGATGTTGAACTATAAGACTATTGACATCAGGCACAGTGAATGGTGAAGGTGAAGCACCGTCTGAAAACAAGGGGATTAAGTTTAACTCTGCACATTGAACAATGAGCCACTTGATTGGCTTTCTAGCATGCTAGCCACCACGCAACCCCTTCCCTAATTTCATCTGTGGAAATTTACCACCCCAAGAGTAACACCTTTGATACTAACATCTGAGACTCTTCCTAAATTATCTCCCAGAAGGATCACCTTGTAGTGATGTCTACATTTGCTTAACTTCATCTGCATCACAGCATTTTAGTGCTTTGCTATAGTAGATGCCTATCACCAAGATTCCCCCTTCAGGACTGAGGTGGTGTTCACAACTATTGAAAGTGTAAGTGTCTTATGGATTATAGCTGGTTCCCTCTCAAGGAATTGCCTTCAGGTGAAGAGGGCTGCCTTTTCCAAGGTCATCCCCCTTTCCAATGGACAGCATAAATCCAGTAACTTGTAGATGTAACATAAACAAGTCCATCCCTCTTGCCTCAATTTGGTACATCTCTGAGAAACTATCCCAACCCCAGACCTGATAACCTGTTGAAACCATATTTCCATCCAGTGTTCCCCTTTCTCCCTCAAGTGTTCGTTCCAAGAGAATTCCCAGTAAACTTGCTGCACAGAGTCTATTTTCCAGGGAGCCCAATATTACACATTCACTCTAGAATATAAAAGGATATCCCAGCATTTATGAATATAAATTACACATTCACTCTAGAATATAAAAGGATATCCCAGTATTTCATGTTGAAAGGCTCCAACATGAAAGACTGAGTCTAAATCAATGCATAGTGTGAGGGGGAAACAGACCTGGCAAGAGACAGATAATGCATAAAATATTAATATGAAATTATTCTCAGATAAGATACTTCATTCATAAAATTTAAAAAACCAGGCTGTTATAAAAACAGGACTTTCAAAGAATAAAGGAGAGCTCTGGAATTCAGAATACAATAATGGAAATCAAAATTTTGACAGACTAATTGAAAGATAATTATGAAACTCTCCAGAATATGCAATGAAACACAAAGAGATGGAGAATAAGAAGGACAACATAAGAAAATTAGAAGATCCAGGAGGTACAATATTTGACTAATAAGAGTTCTAAAAGGAAACAAACAAACAAACAAAATGAAGGTACATAATTAGTTTTCAAAAAACTAATAAAGAACATGAGAAAACTTCTCAGAATTGAAGACCAAGAATTTCTAAAATTTCTCACACAATGAATATAAAAAGTTCCACATTAATGTATACCATTGAAAAATTTAAGGCTAATAAGAATAAAGAGAATTTAATGAAACCTTCCCAGAAGGAAAACCAACAAATGCAGCATATGTGCAAAACCTTATGCTTCTTAACAACAATCCTGGAAGTTAGAAAACAATAGCATAATTCATGCCTTCCAAATCAAGTGAGTATAATTTCCGACCTAGAATTTTAGGCTTAGGAATACTCTCAATCAAATTTATGGAAGAATTGAGACATTTTCAGATGGTCAAGATTCAAAACTTTTATTTACCGTACATCTTTTCTGAGGAAGCCACTGGAGAAAATGTTCCATCAAAACAGGGAGATAGAACAAGGAAGAAGATACTGTAAGATTCAGGAAAGAGATAAAGGGAATCACAACTATATCTGCATCAAGATAGAAGCTGGTGAGCTGAAGACACCAGAGAGAATTTTGCTAGGGAATATAGTGCTGACAGATTGACCAATATACTCTACTGTGTTGACTGAAGATCTGCAGCTCTGATGGAAGTTTGCGGATGAACTAACAAAAAGTACCCAGGTAGTAAAAAAAAAAAAAAAAAAGAAACAGAAAACAAAGAAATTGGACAATCATTAATTCTAAGGAAAATAAAACGTTGTATAAAACAGAAAATATAGGGCCAGCCATGTGGCGCGTTGGTTAGGAGCTGGATTGGGATGCCAACTCTGAGCAGCAGGGACCGGGTTCGGATCCCATTTGAGGGCTCGTGATGCTGTGCCCTCTACAGCTAAGATGGTGAACAACAGCTTGACCTGGAGCTGGGCTGCCATGAATCACAGGCAACAACATAGGCTGCAGTGGGACTGGCCGGCGGCTGGCATTGCCATGAGTGGCTATCCAATGGCCAGTGAGTGACTGCCTCATCCAGGAAGCGCATAATGATAACACCAACATGGGCCAGTGAAGTGACGTCCTCCACAACTAGACTGAAGAACAAAAGGACAGCAACTTGTCTGTTGCCTTCCCCCAGATCCCCAATTAAAAACAAAACAAAACAAACAGAAAATATAATCTTAATACTTTATGTGACTCAATCATGAGCTATATACATAAAGGACATCCTGAATATTGATTAAAGCAGAAAAAGTTATTGGAAGAATGAAAGAAAGGAAGGGGAGAGTGATAGGGAACCAAATTCCCATTTTCTAAAATAGAAGTCTTTAGATTTATACCCCAATAAATTTAATTTAAAAAACCCAAAAACTTAAAAAAATGTTATTAGACTTATTCTTTAAAAAAAACAAAACAGAGTATGCATGGTATTTAGAAAACAGAGGAAACTACCAGAAGAATAAGTGAGAATAGTTCCTAGAGGTTGCCTCTGGTGAGCAAGGATTAGGGGGAGAGAGGGAACATAACTGTAGTTTTATTTATTTAATTTTTTTTTTTGATGTTCACATTTTTATTTTTATATTTTTTTTGTTTTTTTAATTTTATTTTTAATTAGTTTCAGGTGTACAACACAGTGCAATAGTTATACATTTTACCCCTCAAAGTGACAACCCCTCACCCCCAATTCGCCACCCCACTCCCCCCCCATATCGTATATATCTATTACTCTTCCTCTGACTCTCTTCCACAGTATAATCCACATCCCGTGACTATCTATATATATTCAATTACAGTAGGTATACAACCTCCACTTTAGTAATACAGTGCAGTAATCAAACCTCTACTCCATCCATGAAATGGTCTCCCTAACAGGACCTATGATCATCTGACATTCCACAGAATATTTACAACATTATTAATTATATTCCCCAAACTGTTTTTCCTATCCCAGTGGCGATATTGTAGTTGCCAATTTTTGCTGTCTAATCCCTTCCCCTTCTCCCTCATCCCCATTCCCCTCCCAATTAGCAACCCTGATTTTTCCTCTATATCTATGAGACAGTTTCTGTTTACTTTGCTCATTCATAGTTTTTCAGATTCCACATATGAGGGAGATCATATGGTATTTGTCCTTCTCTGACTGACTTATTTCACTCAACATAATAGTCTCTAGGTCCATCCATATCATTGCAAATTGCACGATTTCATTCTTCCTTATAGCAGAGTAATACTCCATTGTATAAATATACCACAGTTTCTTAATCCAGTCATCTACTGATGGGCATTTTGGTTGTTTCCAAGTCTTAGCTATTGTAAATTGTGCTGCTATGAACATAGGGGTGCATAACTTTTTTTGAATAAGTGTCTTGGTTTTTTCAGGATAAATACCTAGGAGTGGAATTGCTGGGTCAAACGGTAGCTCTATTTCCCGTTCTTTGAGATACCTCCATACTGACTTCCATAGTGGCTGCACCAATCTGCAGTCCCACCAACAGTGCAGCAGGGTCCCCTTTTCCCCACAGCCCTGCCAGCACTTGTTGTTTGTTGATTTGTTGATGATAGCCATTCTGACTGGAGTGAGGTGGTATCTTATGGTGGTTTTTAATTGCGTTTCCCTAATGACCAGTGAGGTTGAACTTTTTTTCATATGCCTGTTGGCCATCTGTATGTCCTCTTTAGAGAAATGTCTCTTCATATCTTCTGCCCATTTTTTAATTGGGTTGTTTGTTTTTTGGTGTTGAGTTTCATGAGTGTTTTATAAATTTTGGATATTAACCCCTTATCAGATATATCGTTGGCAAATATATTCTCCCATTCAGTAGGCTTCCTTTTTGTTTTATTAATGGTTTTCTTTGTTGTGAAAACACTTTTAAGTCTGATATAATCCCATATGTTCATTTTTTCTTTTACTTCCCTTGCCCATAGGGATGTATCAGTGAAAATATTGCTCTGGGTAATGTCTGCAAATGTACTCCCTATATTTTCTTTTAGGATTTTTATGTTTTCAGGTCTTCAATTTAAGTCTTTAATCCATTTTGAATTTGTTCTTCTATAAGGCGTAAGGAGATGATCCAGTTTCATTTTTTTGCATGTGTCAGTCCAATTTTCCCAGCACCATTTATTGAATAGACTATCTTTATTCCAGTGTAAATTCTTGCTTCTCTTGTCATAGATTAACTGTCTGTAAATGCCTGGATTTATTTCTGGGCTCTCTGTTCTGTTCCACTGATCGATGTGCCTGTTTTTATGCCAATACCAAACTGTCTTGATTACTGTGGCCTTGTAGTAGGTCTTGATGTCTGGTAGCATGATCCCCCCGACTTTGTTTTTATTTCTCAGAATTGCCGAGGATATTCTGGGTCTTTTGTGATTCCATATAAATTTTAGGATTATATTTTCTATTTCTGTGAAAAATGCCCTTGGTAGTTTGATAGGAATTGCATTGAATCTATATATTGCTTTAGGCAGTATGGACATTTTAACTATATTAATTCTTCCTATCCATGAGCATGGTAGGTGTTTCCATTTATTTCTATCTTCTATGATTTCTTTCTTCAGTGTCTTATAATTTTCTGAGTACAGATCTTTCACTTCTTTGCTTAAATTTATTCCTAAGTATTTAATACTTCTTGATACAATTGTAAATGGGACAGTTTTCTTCATTTCTCTTTCCATTAGTTTATTATTGGTATATGAAAATGCCACTGATTTCTGAACATTGATTTTATATCCTGCTACTTTACTGAATTCGTCTATCAGTTCCAATAGTTTTTTGATGGAGTCTTTGGGGTTCTCTATATACAGTATCAGGTCATCTGCATATAATGACAATTTTACTTCTTCCTTGCCAATTTGGATGCCTTTTATTTCTTTTTGTTGTCTGATTGCTGTGGCTAGAACTTCCAGCACTATGTTGAATAAAAGAGGAGAAAGTGGACAGCCTTGTCTTGTTCCTGATCTTAAGGGGAATGGTTTTAGCTTTTCCCCATTGAGTATGATGTTAGCTGTAGGTTTATCATATATGGCTTTTATTATGTTGAAATATGATCCCTGTATTCCCACTTTGCTAAGGGTTTTTAACATAAATGGCTGTTGGATTTTGTCAAATGCTTTTTCTGCATCTATTGAAATGACCATGTGATCTTTATCCTTCATTTTGTTGATGTGGTGTATCACATTAATTGACTTACGGATGTTGAACCAGCCTTGCGCACTAGGGATGAATCCCACTTGATCATGATGTATGATCTTCTTAATATATTGCTGAATTCTGTTTGCTAATATTTTATTGAGAATTTTTGCATCTATATTCATCAGGGAGATTGGCCTGTAGTTTTCCTTTTTTGTGATGTCTTTATCTGGTTTTGGAATCAGGGTGATAGTGGCTTCATAAAAAGAGTTTGGGAGCCTTCCCTCCTGGATTTTTTGGAATAGTTTGAGAAGAATAGGTGATAGTTCTTTTTTGAATGTTTGATAAAATTCACTTGTGAAGCCGTCTGGTCCAGGGCTTTTGTTTTTTGGGAGCTTGTCAATTACTGATTCAATTTCCTTGGTAGTAATCAGGGTATTTAGATTTTCTGTTTCTTCTTGTGTTAGCTTTGGAAGGTTGTATGCGTCTAGAAAATTATCCATTTCTTCCAGATTGTCAAATTTGTTGGCATATAGTTGCTCATAGTAATTTCTTAGAATTCTTTGTATTTCTGTGATGTCTGTAGTCATTTCCCCTCTTTCATTCCTGATTTTGCTAATTTGAGTCCTCTCTCTTTTTTTTTTTTTTTTTGATGAGCCTGGCTAGAGGTTTGTCAATTTTGTTTATCTTCTCAAGAAACCAGCTCTTGTTTCATTGATCTGTTGAATTGTTTTTCTGTTCTCTATATTGTTTATTTCTGCTGTGGTCTTTATTATCTCCTTTCTTGTACTCCCCTTGGGACTCTTTTGCTGTTCTTTTTCCATTTCCCTTAGGTGTAAGGATAACCTGTTGATTTGAGATTTTTCTTCCTTCTTTAGGTAGGCTTGCACTGCTATAAACTTCCCTCTTAAGACGGCTTTCGCAGCATCCCAGAGATTTTGGGTCGTGGCGTTTTCATTTTCGTTTGTCTCGAGGTATCTTTTGATTTCCTCCTTGATCTCATTTGTGACCCACTCACTATTTAATAGCATATGGTTTAGCCTCCATTTATTTGTCAGCTTCCCGGATTTCTTCTTATAATGGATTTCTAGTTTCATAGCATTGTGGTCAGAGAATACAGTTGAAATGATTTCAATCTTCTTAAATTTATTCAGACTTGTTTTGTGGCCTAACATGTGGTCTATCTTAGAAAATGTTCCATGTGCACTTGAAAAGAACGTATATTCTGTAGCTTTGGGATGAAATGCTCTGAAAATGTCTGTTAAATCCAGCTGGTCTAATGTGTCATTTAAGGTCGCTGTTTCCACATTGATTTTCTGTCTGGAGGATCTGTCCATTAGTGACAGCGGGGTGTTGAAGTCCGCTACTATGATAGTGTTACTGTTGATCTCTGTCTTTATGTCTGACAATATCTGTTTTATATATTTAGGGGCTCCTATGTTAGGTGCATAGATGTTTACTAGAGTTATGTCCTCTTGTTGGATCGATCCCTTCATTACTATGAAGTGTCCTTCTTTGTCCTTTGTTATATTCTTCAATTTAAAGTCCATTTTATCTGATGTAAGTATCGCTACTCCAGCTTTTTTCTCAGTACCATTTGCATGAAATATTTTACTCCATCCCTTTACTTTCAGCCTGTATGAATCTTTGGATCTGAGGTGAGTCTCTTGTATACAGCATATGCTGGGGTCTTGCTTTCTTATCCATTCAGCCACCCTATGTCTTTTGATTGGAGCATTTAATCCATTTACATTTAATGTGATTTTTGCTAGGTGTGTATTTATTGCCATTTTGTTATTTGTGTTCCTAGTCCTTCTTAGGTTGCTTTTCTCTTCTACTTAAAGAAGCCCTTTTAGCATTTCCTGCAAAGCTGGCTTGGTGGTAATGAATTCCCTTAACTTATTCTTTTCTGCAAAGCTCCTTATCTCGCCTTCGATTTTAAATGATAACCTTGCTGGATACAGCAATCTCGGTTGTAGGCCTTTATTTTTCATCACTTTGAAAACCTCCTGCCACTCCCTTCTGGCCTGCAAAGTTTCTGTAGAAAAGTCAGATGATAATCTTATGGGGGTACCCTGGTAAGTAACTTGCTGCCTTTCCCTTGCTGCTTTAAGGATTCTGTCTTTGTCCTTAACCCTTGCCATTTTCACTATAATGTATCTTGGAGTGGGCCTGTTTGGAATTATCCTGGTTGGAACTCTCTGCACTTCCTGAGCTTGTATTTCAATGTCCTTTGCCAGGTTAGGGAAGTTTTCAGACATTATTACTTCAAATATATTCTCAATGCCTTGCTCCCTCTCTTCTCCTTCTGGTACTCCAATGACCCCTAGGTTATTGCGTTTGATGTTGTCCCCCAGCTCTCTTAAACTATTTTCCATGTTTTTCATTCTCTTTTCTTTTTGTTGTTCCGCATGGGTGAACTCTGCTATTTTGTCTTCTAAGTCACTGATTCGATTTTCTGCTTCATCCAATCTGCTAGTGATTCCATCAAGTTTGTTATTTAATTCAGTAATTGTGTTCTTAAGTTCTAGCTGATTGCTTTTCATGATTTCTCTATCCTTCTTTATATTTTCATTAATTTCCTTGAACACTCTAATAATCAGTGTTCTGAACTCTGTCTCCGATAGGTTGGTTACCTCTATTTCCTCTATTTCCACTGATTCAGGAAGTTTCTTCTGTTCTTTTATTTGTGTTATGTTTCTTTGTCTCCCCATTCTGGCTTACTCTTTGTGTTTGCTTCAATATAACAGATAGATGCCCCCGATTTCTCAGTCTTTTCTGGGTAAACTTATATGGTGTGTGTCCTTTATATTTGAATTACTCAGTCTCCCTATTCTCCTGTGCTTGTGCCTGAGGTGTTCCTTGTGTCGTGTGTCCTCACTTGTTGAAGTTTTAGTTTTGATTACTTTTGGCTTGTCAGTAGGTGGGATTGACTCCCAGATTGATTAGCTGTGAGGATCAGCAGCGTCTGCAGTTTATGAGCTGCTGTGAGAGGATTGACCCCTCTGATGAAACTTGGACCCTATGGGCCCTAGTACCTGTAGCAACTTCCTTTTGGGTGTGACTCTTGTATGTCAAACCCAGAAATGCTCTGGTTTTATCTATAGTTGGCCTCCGGGTATGAAGATTCTTGTGTCTGTTTGTTTGGACCCACTGCTGCAGAGTGATTTTAGAGCATAACAGATCAACAAGAACAACCTCCACAGCCACCAAAGCAAACCAAATGCTCGCACAAGTAAAAAAAACCAACCATCAAACTACAGTCAACTTGTACAGAAATATCAATCATACTAATGAAGAAAACAAACAGAAACAAAACAAAAACCACACACACAATAATAACAGAAGAGGAAACAAAATAAAATACAATATCCTGAAATAAAAAATAGAATAAACATGAGAAACCAATTAGCTATACCTAAAAAATAAAAAATAAAAATAAACTAAAATAATAATAAAAAAAGTAAGAATAAAAATTATAAAAATAAAATTTGCAGAAAAAAGGAAAAGAGGAAAAGTATAGCAGTGAGAAGAATGAATAAAATGAGAAAGTGAGGGTGGGGAAAAAAGAAAAAGAAAAGAAAAAGAAAAAAATATATATATATACATATATTTGTCTACACACCCATATATATGGACATATATTCACCTATATACACCTATATATATGCCTATATTAAAAACTACAAAATGATAAGAATGAAATAGAAACAAAAACCAAAAACAACCAAGATAAGCAGCCAATAAAGGGAAAACAAAACAGAATAAAACCAAACAAACCAAAAATACCCGTGCCGGTCTTGGCTAAAGTCCACCAAGCTCTCTTCAGTTTGTCTGCTGTACAAAAATTCCTGTGCGTCTTGTGGGAACAGTAGGCCACCTGATGCCTAGCGTGATCCTGGCACTGCAGGTTTGCTGTACTTGAGTGTGGTTGTGACGTGTAATTGGTGGTTTTTACAAAGTCACTGCCTTTTTGCTTTTGCCTGTCCCAAGGCAGGCTGCACCCCCAAAGGCTCAATGAGTGTCTCTGGGCACCCTTTGGGTTGACAGCCGTGGAGAATTAAAGAATTCCTCACTACCAAAAGCCTGCTGCTAAGAATCTGTTAATTAGTGCCTCAGCAGGTGAACCTGCCCTGCCTCCCAATCCTTGCATAAAGGTCAGGGCGGGGTAGGTAGTCTCACTCTGCAGCCTTTACTGGGTGGAAATTCTCAACCCCCTGCAGGTAGGCATATCTTCCTAGTCTGCCCCTATTGCTCCATTCAGGAGTCAGTTTAAGACTGTCTTGGCGGGGGCCAAAGTTTATGGGAGTGGGTGAGTTATTGGGGTTTTTTTTGTTTTCTGTTCAAGAGTAGAAAAAGGAAAAAAAAATAAAAAACATAAAAATAAACAAAGCCACAGTTCCAACACTGTTTTAAGCTAAGGCCTTTGCCTCTTATGCTCCAGCGGAGTTCCTGCTGCTCTCCCAAAGGGTCTGCCGGGATTTAGGGAATTGCACGCACCCTACCGTGTGGCTAAGATCCCCGCTCCGCGTCTCTCGGGAACCTGCATCTCCGCCCCGTGCGCTGCGTGTCTGAGTGAGTCTTCTTTTTCCCCTGCTCCCGGGCTTAAGGCTTCTGCCTTGGAGCCGGCGCGCACCTGCGCGGTGCTCCTGCTGCTCTCCTGAAGAGACTGCCGGAGTTTAAGGGACTGCACGTCCCCTGCCTCGAGGCTCAGATCCCCGCTCCGTCTCTCCGGGACCTGCGTCTCCACCCGGCGCGCTGCTTGTCCAAGCGAGTCTTCTTTTCTCCCTGCTCCCGGGTTTCAGGCTTCTACCTTGGAGCCGGCGCTTGCCCGCGCGGATCTCCTGCTGCTCTCCCAAATGGTCTGCAGGGATTTAGGGAACTGCGCGCATCCTGCCGCATGGCTCCAATCCCTGCTCCATCTCTCTGGGACCTGTGACTCCAGCCGGCGCGCTGCGTCTCCGCGGGCAAGTCCTCTGTTTTCCCCTCCTCCTGGGTTTCAGGCTTCTGCCTCGGAGCCAGCGCGCCCGCTCCGTTCTCCTGCTATGCTTCTGGCGGGACTGCTGCCGGGGTTCAGGAGACTGTGCACACCTTTCCGCGCGGCTCCAATCCCCTCTCAGTCTCTTGGGGACCTGCGTCTCCACCCGGCATGCTGCGTCTCCGCGGGTGAGTCCTCTGTTTTCCCCTGCTCCCGGGGTTCAGGCTTCTGTGCTCCGCGGAACCCGGTGGGCACAGAGATTGATCCCTGAACTGGGAGGGTGCAGGGACTGATCTTGCCCTGTCGCTGCAGGGCTCTGCACCCTGCTTCCTGGGGACCCGGTGAGCCGCGGGTGCAGCTCGTACCTCTGCACAGTCGTCTCCTCTCTCTCCTCCCACACTTGCCTGGCCTGAGGTTTCTGCCTCAGACTGCAAACCAACACGCTCTTGCTGAACTCTAGGTGGGCCGCAGGCCGCAGGGAGCGATCCGGGGGAACACTCACCGTGACTCAGCAGCCGTGGGTGCGGGCTGCACCTCATGCGTCTCGCCACCTTCTTCCCCTATTCGCCCGGCCTGCCCACCTTCCAGCAATCCTTGTGTGGAATTCTTAGTTGCTCTGTGTGATGAGTAGATGTCTCTGAAGCGTATCAGAAGTTCAAATTGTGGATATTTCCAGGGGAGATTTCATGGAGCCCTCCTCACAGCCGCCATCTTGCCCCTCTCTGACTGTAGTTTTAAATTACATTCTTTGTAGTATTACTTGTCTCTGTAAACTCTGCTTTCTTCTTCTTCTTCTTCTTCTTCTTCTTCTTCTTCTTCTTCTTCTTCTTCTTCTTCTTCTTCATGTGTGTGTGTATTACTTTGATAAACACATTTTAAAAGAAAGAAAATTTATTTCTTATGCTGACCTCTCTACCTTTTGGTTCTAATTACACAGTTTAACACAAAAAATAATAGTTTTTCTTCACCATGACTATCCTTCAAGTACTTTAAACCAGAGCTCATGTTCTTCCTTCAGTTTCCATTAATAAGTGCTAAAACCTCCCAGTTCATTCAACCACACCTCATATGAAATTATTCCTTTCCATCACCTGATTGCTCTTCTCTATGCTCAATAGAGTAGTATCCAAAACTGAGGCTGATACTCTGGACATAGTTTGGCTAATTTAGAGCAGCATTATCATATCTCTCATTCTGGGTTTTTTTGTTTTTTTTTGAGGGCAGTGTCACTGGCCCTCATATGTGGGACCGAACCAGGGCCGCAGGCTTCCGAAGCCAGCGCTTCACCACCGCGCTGCTCGTCCGGCCCTCTCATTCTGGGTATTTTAATCCATTAAAGTCAATAAAGATCACATTAGCTTTCAGAAGCCAAAGCATATTATGTTTCATACTGAAACTTTAAAGTCTTTCCCACATATATGATTTTTAAATCACCTGGGATTTGTTTTTTTGGGTCTTTTTTTTTTTTTATCTTGGTGAAGTACCTTACATTTATCTCCATTAAGTGTGACTTATTGAAGTCACATTATTGTCAAACTAAAAAGACAGTATATTTGGCTCTTGATTTTTTTTTCCACAGAAGATGTTACCTATGTCTTCCAAATTTTGTCACTCATAAATTTAATAACTGCACTTTCATTCAGTTTGGAGTAAAAATGGTGAATGCCACTAAACCTAGCAAGGCCAACCCCCTCAGCCATCAGAACATGTGTTTCAGGTTAACAACCGTGTCAATCAGCTTTAAATTGTAAGTTGTTCAACCATTAAAAGTTCATCAAATCTGGCCAAGAGACTGATAAACCTAGATGATGAAAGTCCTCTATTTTAGCTGTTTGTCAAACCAGTAATTAAAAAGATAAATTAATCTAATTAAATTTATTACTTTTTCTCATATGCATTATTATGAAACAAATAAAAGCAGATACTATCATTGTCACTTCATTAGCTATTCAGAAAAAGAGACATCATTTGACTTGTCTAAGATCTTATAATAACACACCTGGGATGCAGACTTTGATTTTGGCTCCTGACTTCTAGCCTTATTCACTAGAAGTAGGTCAGAATCTTGGAATGTATTGTTGTTGTTGTTGTTGTTATTTTAATATGAGATTCTAAACTAAAGGTTTTTAGCTTTATTATCATACCCTGAAATCCTACCCAAATATGGATTAGCTCAGTCCTGGATATCATGCCTTTGATATTTAAATTGTAATGGGCAAATCCTGCCCTTCACAGGCCCAGCTATTCCATTGCTTTCTGACAACTGACTAAGGATATAGCTTTATGTCTCTAGATCTTCCTAGGCAGAGTCTGTGCTTTGACATTTGCATTTATCTCATTATGTTTGACTGGCATATTGAGATCTATAAGCTTGTGGTTTATATGTTGCCAAGGATTCTCAATTAAGCTGGTTGTGCAAAAAAGGCATCAGAGCCTCCTGAGAAATGTATATTCTTTGCCAGTCATTCACTTTGAATTTGCCTCGTTGACCTGGTAGCATATCAATAGTGCTACAGAGAATTGGAACTTTGACATAAAAACCAAAGGCTTTTCTAACTTGGTTCTGCTATCTTAGCTGGAGGAAAAGTTGACTGTTACAATACAGATGGGAGACAAGCAGGATATCTAAATTCATATTCTCCGTGGACAAATGAAACAGAACAAAATATATGATAGACAAAGCTGCCAGTTGTCATACTCTAAGGAATTATTAAATATTAACATCTTTACTTTCTACTTGCTTTTTCCTGCTAGCCTTTTCATGAAATTGATAGTTTGGTAAGCTGAGACAAAAAAATAAAAATAAATCTCTACTGTATTAAAGCCATCTATAAACACTCCCAGGCCTCTGTGTGCTGAAAGGCAGTGGATCTCAAAGTTTGTTGCCTGGATCTGTATCATTAGACAACTTAGAAATGCAAATCCTCAAGTCCCACCTACCCCATACCAATTTAATCAGAAACTTTAGGTTAAGAGTCCTAGGGAAGCCATCTAGATCATTCTAATACACTTCAGTTTGAGAACCACTGCTATAAAGGAACTGCTCAGATTTTCCAAGGTGGGAACCTCTCAAAGGAGATGATTAAGTAATACCAAGCAAGGCGAAAACATCTTGTGGAGAAGTCCAGGCTGAGCATATTCACTGGCTCATGTTTTACCATTATGCCAGCTTGGCTGTCATTACATTAGCATCCCCTGTGTGGCAAATGCCAAGGGACCCCATTGTTCATCAGATGTCCTCAGGAGTTCCCTTCAGGGAACAGTATCCCTACAGGAGAGGTATGATGCTTCCCCTACCCCTCCACCCCCCATCCCCACACACACATGACTCATCATCTTTGCCTTCAGCCTTCACTCTGTCTCAAGACAATGAGCATTGGGGAAAATTTAATTTTGTTGACTCCAGACATTATGCATTCATCTCTTTCCCACCCCCACACTGACCCATTCAGGATTCCTTGAGGCATTCTTTTTATGGCTTGATTTCAACAGGATGCTACAATTTAAATGTGGATCATTCAATGAGTAAAGTGCTAGATTGTTCCCAATCTCTAGGTGATTCTCCCTGGGCTCATAGTGGCTGAGACATCTCAGCTTTGCTGTGCCTACTAATAATCCTTTCAATACGGAGAATGGGTATTGAACTTCAGTTCAAGAAGGGTTTGGTGACATTTTATTTATTTGTTATAAACACAAAATATCCCTATGTCATGCATTCCTGTACAGTAATTGCTCTATGAGGAGCGATCTGGGTGTAAAAGTTGTAACAAATGCATTTAAATCATTTTGATCTGTGAATTCCTAGGTTCTTTCCTTTTGCTAATTCGCTCATTGTGTCTAACACTTGCCAAACAACTGTGGAGCTATGTCTGGCCACAGTTTTTATTTGCTGCTTTTAGTTATTTTTAATTTTTTAGCAGAAGCAAATACAAGGGTAAAAGTCAATAGAGCAGGTTTAGGTGAGCTCTATCTTATCCATGCATATTCTGAAGAATACTTGCATGTACTTCAGGCAAGAAAGAAGTTTCTATTCTGATTTGAAACACCATAAATCAAATAACTATGGTTCAACCATTCCCAAGGCTGATGACATGGCCTTTTCCCAATATTTATTGCCAAAAGTAAGAATTTAGAAATGCCAACAAGTGTACAAAGTCAGACAATTAAGTTCACTTACTTAATTGTCCCATTTGCTGCCTACACTTGGCAAGTTATTTCTGGTTTGTCAGAAAATCCAGCAGCTGCTTTTGTTTGATGTTGGAGTTGCGCAGTCATTGTTCCAGTTCCATTTGCATGACAGTATCTCTCAACAACAGACAGAGTGGGAATCACCTGGAGAACCTTCAGACCTCATGTTGCATAATCCTTTTCTCCATAAACACCAACTGACAAGCCTCTATTCATATAAGCCAACATCTAAACTTTTCAAAGATAGAGGTGGTAAGTGAAGGGTTTTCATAGTTATCTGGTACAGTTTGTTGAGTTATTCTACATAGGTGAAAAAATAATGTTTTGATGACCATTTTGAGAGCATCCTGTATGTGTCAGCCACTCTTCTGGGGATGGTGAACACTGATCTTGCCTTTAAGAAGCTTACAGGCTCTAGCTCTAGCACCAGGTAGAAATACTAAAGGGAGATTTCCCCCTCTACTATCACTCCAAGTATCTAAATGGTTTTCTCCCTGCTTGTTTACAAACACACTATTGTACTCCTGGCTTAGTAGAGCAGCCTTATATAGTGTAGGTGTGCTGTGGGGCTCAGTGGTGCAGTATTCCTGGTCACTTGTGCCATGCACTCCAGTATGTCCCTTTTGTGGTTTATGTGTGCCCTCCTCTTGTAGTTCAGCCTTGGTTGGTATTTGCATGTCAATGGGAGGGATTGACTCTTGGGCTTATTGGTTGTGAGTACTGGCCTTCAATTGAGTGGAAGAGTTGTGGTACAGGGGCTGACCCTAAAGAGCAGGATCTGCCTAAGCAGTGCTCTGGCGCCTGCCAATCTGCCCATAGGTGTGTCATCTTTGGAGGCAGTTTGGTGATGCTTCAGCTCATTTTGAAGCTGAACCTGCTAGAGAACCTGCTGCATCTCAGGTTCAGTGACAGTTGTGCCCCAACTGGGGGCACCTGGCAGGAGCCACAAAGCAATCCACAGATGGCTGCATCTGTGCCATGCTTGGAAGTGCCTTAAGGAGCCAATCCATGAACCAGGGCTGACTGCCACTAGTGCTGGGATTAGGGTTGCTCATCCAGAGGTACAGGACATGCTCAAGCCAGGTGCTACTTGCCTAGGTTCCACAAACCTTTGAGAGACCCTAGAATAGTTTGCAGCATGAGCCAAAGCAGGTGGTTTATGTGAAAAAAAAAAAGAAAAAAAAGACACTGAAAGCAGCTTGGGTGTGCCCAAAAGTTGGGTGGGGTGAGGTCTCAACTCACCAGGGTGTGGTGAATGGTGTTAGCATGCTTGACGGAGACAGATATGGCAGCATCTGTATCTGTATGCTAGGAAGAGGTAGGGCTGAACAAAGAAATAATGGCCTTTGCTAGCTTCTCTGTTAAGGAGAAAGCTGCCCCTCCAGCCCAGTTCCAAAGCCAGACAACTCATTTCCCACCATATGTCTCTGTTGCCTCTCCAGCTGTTGCCCCAGTGCTGAAACTCAGAGGCAGTGAATTCTATTGGTGAGTTAAGTCTGGCACATTTCCTTTAACAGGAGCATCTGGAACTCCAGCCACCCTCTGTGTCTCACTTAATCACAATCTCCACTGGTTTTCACAACCCGAATTTATGGGGACTACTCTCCCTGGTACTAGAACCCTGGGTTGGGGAGGGGCTGGGACCCCTCATTCTTCTACAGGAGACTTAAACAACTGAGATAGCCCTCGCAATTTTTAATGGTCACACTCAGGTGTGGAACCAGCCTGTTCTATGTCTCTGCCCCTCATGCCAGGCTTGAGGTGGCTTCTTCTGCATGTCATTAGTTTTAGGGCTTCAGTTCAGCAAGAATTTAGGTGATTCTCAATAATGATTGTTTTGTAGTTCAGTTGTAATTTTGATGTGGTTGTGAGAGAAAGTAAGCACAGTGCTTACCTACTGTGCCATCTTGACTGAAACTCTGGACCATGTGCATATAGTTTTGAATCTATTTTTTTTTAAATCTGAGCACTTTTCCTGTAACTGAAGTTATAATCATTGCATAATATTTCGTTATTTAGACATGCAATGATTTTTAAACTGTTCTCCTATTACAGTACATTTAATCTGCCTAAATTTCATCAGTGTTAATATCCCTATAGCTAACATTCTTATACATGATCTTTGTCTTCATCTATAGTTATTTCCTTAGGATATATACCTAGAAGCAGATAAATACCTAGGATAAAGCTTATGAGTTATTTTAAGTCTTTAGGTTACATAATGGCAAAATGTTTTCCAGAAATATACCAATTTAAATTTCCATCAGAAGTGTTTAAGAGCACCTGAGACCAAGGGTTTTTTTCCCCAAAATCTTGTATAAAACATTATAACATCAAGATTACCACACAGAAATATCGACATGAGAAGTATCTCTTGAAATATCCCCTGGAATTTACAACTATGCACATGCAGTGCAGAGAGTGGGGACCAAGGGCAGCTTGTACACTCATGTCTCAATGAGCAGCCTGTTGGAGCCAGAGCACACCTGCCATGTGCTACCCTGGCAACGCAGCACAAGCAGCACGGAGAGGAGTCTGGCGACCCAAGGCAGCATGTGTGCACACACACACACTCACACACCTGCACCAATTCTACCAGACCGATACATTCCCGGACCTGATTCTCTGTGTGAGGGCCCAACCCTGAAAAAAAACAGCACCTTCCTGTATACTACTCATGTGCATGCTCCACACAGGGGGAACAATGGTCCCCAAACCCCTCCCGCTCTAAAGGTGCTCAGTTCAGTCCTGTCCTGCAGGCTCCCAGACCACTGCTCGTGCACCCTCTCCCTCTGCCAGGGACCAGGTGAGTGCGCACCAGTGAGTGAGTCTATGTGCTGGCTCCACAGGAGGGCGACTGGGTCTGAGTTGAGCAAAGAGAATCCTCACTAATTTCTACTGCCAGCAATCATGAAACTCCTCTTCCTGGGATAGGAACTCTGGGCTGATGAGCTCAGCGTGCTTTTGGAGGGCCCCTTCCCCAACAGGAGAAGCCTCTCCACCATTGAGGTGTCCCTCGCAGGGTTCTCCTGCTGTCCATCTGGACAAGTTCTTTGAAATATATAGCCTCTCTAGGCTGAATCATGAAGAATTGGAAAATCTAAATAGGTCAATCAACAATAAGGACATTGAATCAGTCACCCAAAACCTTCCCAAAAGCAAAAGTCCAGGATCAGATGGCTTCACTAGTAAATTCTACCAAACATTCAAAGGAGATTTAATACCTGTCCTACTCAAAATCTTCCAAAACATTGAAGAAGAGACAATACTCCCTAACTCATTTTATGAGGCCAACATCACTTTGATACCAAAATTGGGTACAAATAACACAAAAAAAGAAAATTACAGACCAAATCTCTGATGAATACAGATGGAAAAATCCTAAACAAAATTCTAGCAAATCAAATACAACAATGCATTAAAAAAATTGTACATCACGACCAAGTGAGGTTCATCCCAGGGGCACAAAGATGGTTCAACATATGCAATCATTCAATGTGATACCCCACATAAACAAAATAAATGACAAAAATCATATGATTACATTAATAGATGCAGAAAAAGCATTTGACAAGATACAACATCTATTTATAATTAAAACACTTAATAAAATGGGTATAGAAGGAAATTACCTTAACATAATAAAGGCCATATATGACACACCCTCAGCTAATATCATAATTAATGTTGAAAACTGAAGTCCTTTGCTCTATGTTCAGGAACAATACAGGACTCCACCCTATCACCACTGTTTTTCAACTGAGTATTGGAAGTCCTAGCCAGAGAAATCAGGCAAGTGAAAGAAACAAAAGGCATCTGAACTGGGATTGAAGAAATTAAATCGTCACTTTTTGCAGATGACATGATATAGAAAACCCTAAAGACTCCACCAAAAAGCTATTAGAAACCATAAATGAATAAAATAAAGTTGCCAGCTACAAAATCAATGTACAAAAATCAACTGCATTTCTAACAATGAAATCTCAGAAAAAGACATTTAAAAACAACAACAATTTTTTTGCAATTGCAACAAAAAGAATAAAATACCTAAGCATAAACTTAACCAAGGATGTGAAAGGCCTATACACTGAAAACTATAAGACATTTTTAAAAGAAATTGAAGAAGACACAAAGAAATGAAAAGACATTTCGTGCCCATGGATTGGAAGAGTCAACAGAGTTAAAATGGCGATATTAGCCAAAACAATATACAGATTTAATGCAATCCCCATGAAAATCCCAATGGCATTTTTAAAAGAAATAGAACAAAAATAAACATCAGATTTGAATGGAACCACAAAAGACCCCAGATAGCCAAAGCAATCTGAAGAAAAAACAATGCTGGAGGTATCACAATCCATGACTTCAGCATGCACTACAGAGCAACAATAATCAAAACAGTATGGCATTAGCAAAAAGAAAAAAGAAAAAACAGACAGACCAATGGGATAGAATTGATAAACTCAGAAACAAACCCACATAAATATGGACAAATAATTTTTGACAAAGGAGCCAAAAACATACAATGGAGAAAAGACAGTCTCTTCAATAAATGGTGCTGGGAATTATAGGAAAGCCACTTGCAAAAGGATGCAATTAGACTGTTGTCACCATGTACCAAAATTAACTCAAAATGGATCAAAGACCTAAACATAAGACCTGAAACAATAAACTGCATAGACGAAAACATAGGTACTAAACTTATGGACCATGGGTTCAAAGAGGATTTTATTAATTTGATCTCAAAGGCAAGGTAAGTAAAAGCTAAAATCAATGAATGGAACTATATCAAACTAAAAAGCTTTTGCACAGCCAAAGAAACCATCAACAAAATAAAGAAGCAACCAACTGAATAGGAGATTTTTGCAAACAATGCCTCTGATAAGGAGCTAATACCCAAAATATATAAGGATCTCTTACAACTCAACAACAAAAAAACAAACAATCAAATAAAAAAATGGGCAGAGAACATGAAGAGACATTTCTCCAAAGAGGACATACAGATGGCCAATAGACATGTGAAAAGATGCTCAATATTACTAATCATCAGAGAAATGCAAATAAATATCACGAGATGTTACCTTACACCAGTTAGAATAGTTATCATCAACAGGACAAATCATAAGTGTCGGAAAGGCTGTGGAGAGGAAAGAACTCCCATAAACTGTTGGGAATGCAGATTGATGCATCCGCTATGGAAGGCAGTGTGCCCTTTTATTATTCATATTTTTATATTTCTTTTCTTTTCCTTCTTCTTGTTCTTCTTCTTGTTCTTCTCCTCCTCCTCCTCCTCCTCCTCCTCCTCCTCCTCCTCCTCCTCCTCCTCTTCCTCCTCCTCCTTCTTCTTCTTCTTCTTCTTCTTCTTCTTCTTCTTCTTCTTCTTCTTCTTCTTCTTCTTCTTCTTCTTCTTCTTCTTCTTCTTCTTCTTCTTCTTCTTCTAGAAGTCCATCTAATATTTCTTGTAATACTGATTTGATGATGATGAACTCCTTTAGCTTTTTCTTGTCTGGGAAACTCCAGTGGACCTTCCCAAAGGCACAGGAGGTAGAGAACATGACTCAAGGCTGACCATTCCAATATGTTCACATGATTCTACTAGAGCCTAAGACTTGTCAGTTTTAGATGTTCTGAAAACCATTTTTACTGCCACATGGAAAGAGCCTGCCTTAACAATACAGTGAAGTAAAGATCAGCAGAACAGTGAGAGAGAATCCTAATGATAATCTCTGATTTCCAGGATGCAGCTATACCTGAAGTTGGCTTCATTCCTAGAGTTCTAAGTTTCATGAGACAGAAATTATTGTTTAGCTCAAATAGGCTGTAGATATTTTTTTCTGAAAAACAAAAACATTCAAATATACAACTTTAGTGCAAAAAAGCCCATTAAAACATACAACTTCAAACAATCCCATGGAGCTAAGGGAGATATAAATCTTAGGCCAAATCAGAATCACATTGAGTAGAATGTGGTTCAGGGAGTTGGTGGAAGAATATATCAGTTTGAACAGAACTAAACATCTAAATGATGGAATGAACTCCCAGGTTAAAGAAAATGAAAGGACATATAGAAATATGCTCATTAGATCTTACATACTACATGCCTGATTTTCCATAAATATGCTTATATCCATATTATAACAGTCATTGAAGAAGGAAGAATACAATGGATGCAAAATATGGTCCTCACTTAAAAGTCTTACTAATCTTGTTTGATAAAATTTATTTGTGTGTATTTCTTGCTGCCTGACTAAAACCTAAAAGAAAAGTAACCAAAGTAGCCTGCATCTCTGTTGAGTGTCCAACTATGACTTTTTAGAATATAAATTATATATAGGACACATAAGATCAACACTTTTCCCCTATTTTTACTTCAGCTGATGCTAGGATACATTTTCTTGAAGTTATTTTATATGTAAAATAGCATGGGGTAATAGTAATTGTACTGAACTGAGAGCCCAGAGTTTTCAGTAGTCCAGGTGTTAGACCTAGGTTGTCATATGGTCTTAAGCTGCTCATTTACCTCTCTGACTTCTAATTTATTTATTGATACAAGTGGTTTAAATTCTACAGGCTATAGCATTAAGAATCAGAGATTCATCATTCAAAATATAACAGCTCAGGATAAGGAATTAGAGTTGTCCCCAGAAACTGTTTTTTCTTCAACACTCAGATTATGTCACCATGTTGGTTAATCCCTTGAACTCTCTAGACAGAGATATAACACATCTAAGTATTCAAGATGGTTAAAAAAAAAAAAAGAATGGACAAACATATAATAGGCAAACACTAACAGTAAGCTGGTATAACTATATTAATAACATCATTTAACATGCTAATGTAATTTAACAAATTGCTATAAAGTACACATCTTGTACCCACCATTGAGATCAGGAAGAGTACTACTGGTATGACCAGGATCCTCCTGAAACCACTGTGTTTCTTACTGATCACATTGTTCTCCTTCTACCTTTGAGATATGACAATGACTTTATGGCAATTATGTACTTACTATATATTACATATTTACCACCATTGCTTTTCAACTTTATATAAAACAGAATCATATATATGATTATATATATAATTTGCTTTTTGTAAAGGTAGCATTATATTTGAAAGATGTTGCAACCAGCTGCAATTTGTTTACTTTTATTACCATATAATATTCCATGTGTGCAATTATTGATTTATTTTCTCTGTTACCCTTGCTTACCTAACTTTGTGATACTGGAGCTGGACCTTACACATATTTCTGCTTTGCCAGATAGCATAATGTTAAGCTTTGAGTAGAGAGCACTGAAGAGGTAATGCAGGAAGAGGGGCTTTTCTTCTTGATTCCAGCATGTTTTCTTGTTCCTGTGGCTTACAGCTGCCAGCAACACCAAGGACACATGGTAACACTCACCTTACAGTGAGTTTTAATGACACTTCAATGGATGGCTGTTCAGGGAGTTTTACAGCACTCCAGTAGGCAGCTTCCCTAGTGAGTTTCACTGGCACCCCAGTGGGTAGTTCCTGTTTGCCAGCCATGGCCTCTCTAAATTTTCCTGACAAGCAATGTGCCACAGCCCCACCCTCTCCATGAGGTGTGAACCTCATCCTTGTAGGAGGCTTTCTTCCAAGCTTCTTCCTTCTCTCAGCTCTAGGCTGACCCTGTACCAGCTCTTTACAGTTCTCCCTAACTCTTAGTAGTCCATCACCTGCTACTAGTTAATGTTTTCTATTGAATTTTCACATTTGTGGTATGGTTTCTGTACTAACTGGACCCTGATTGTTATATTTTATACATGCCAAGTAATAGTTAATTGTATTGATTTTCTTCAAAGAACCATCTCTTGGTTTTGTTGATACTCACCATTTTATGTTCCTGAACTATATCATTAATTTCTAACCTTTATTGCACTCTTTCCTCTACTTTTCTTAGGCTTATTTTGTTGTTTGTTTTCTAACTTCTGAGATGGATACTTATTTTGTTTTAAACTTTCTTATTTTCAATATAGGCATTTAAGGCATTAACCTTCTCTGTAAGCACTACTACAGTTTTAGTGTAAATGTTTTTATGTGAAATATTTTTTATCATTCAGTACAAATTACATTATTTCCATTTTCATTTCTTTTTAACTCATGGAAAATTTGATTTCAAAATATTTGGAAATTATATAATTCTCTTTTTGATATTTACTTTTAGCTTTTATTTGCCTTTTTCTTTATCAGATAATAGTTCCTATGTCAATTTTTTGAAATTGTTGAGCCTTTTAAGGCTTACCAAATGGAAAATTTTTATTTTATATATCTTGAGGCTATATTATTAGATGCCTACAAGTTTTAATTTAATATGTTTTCCTGGTCAATTTAATCCTTTCATCAATATAAAGGAATTATTTTTATGTTTTTAAATGATTTTATCTAAATTCTAATTTGTCTATTATTAATGTAACTACAAAAGCTTTCTTCTGGTATTTGCCTAGTGTATCTTTTCCCATTTCCAGATTTTCAACCTTTCCATATCTTAATGTTTTAGATATTTCTCTTTTAAATACTATAATTGTCTTTTAATTCATTCAGAAAATCTTTATCTGTTAACTTTTATTCTATTTGCACTTTATAAATACTGATATGGCCGGCCAAGTGGCTCAGTTGGTTAAGAGTTGGCTTAGAGTGCGTGCTCTGAGCAACAGGGCTGCTGGTTTGATTCCCACATGGGCCAGTGAATGCTGCGCCCTAGCTGAGCTGCCAACAGGTGGCAGGATGACTCAGCTGGTGTAATAACAAGATTGCCTGTTCAATGGTGGCCTATGCCCACCCTAAACTAAAGATTGAACTCAGCACCTTGAGCTGAGCTGCCGCCTGGATGGCTCAGTGAATAGTGTGCGCTCTTAACAACAAGGCTGCTTGTTCAACTCCTGCATGGGATCGTGGCTATATATACAGCTTCAATTAAGACTGAACTCAGCACCTTGAACTGAGCTGCCGCCCGGATGGCTCAGAGGATAGAGCGTGCGCTCTTAACAACAAGGCTGCTGGTTCATCTCCCACATGGGATGGTGGCTACGCCCACCGGCAACTAAGGTTGAGCACAGCACCTTTATCTTAGAGACCATGAGCTGCAGACAGGAAACCAGATGGCTACTGGCGCCCTCCACAACGAAGATTGAAGAACAACAACTTTGCTGGTCCCTTCCTCCAATTCCCCAACACTGTTCTCCTCCTCCAATTCCCCAATAAAATCTTTTTAAATAAATAAATAAATACTGATATATTTGAGTTTACATATCTCATCTATTATTTGTACTGCTTTATAAATACTATTTTTTTCTCTTCTCTATTGTTTGCTTTTATTGCTGAATATTTATTTTCCTTTTCTTTTTCTCCCTAGTTCCATTCTTTAAGTGGTTATCCTAGAAATTAAAACATGCATAATTAACAAAACTAATCAAAACAGTTACCCTTTTCTCAGATAACACAACTACCGGAGAATATTTTAGCTATACTTTGTTAACAGTTACCCTTTCCTCAGATAACATAACTACCGGAGAATATTTTAGCTCCACTTTATTTTTCTTATTGACTGATATTTTATAGTTTTCCAGGTATTTTGACTCAATATAATTTTAACTCTCTCAGACATTATTCTGTTTTGTGTAATTAATTTTTCATTGATATTTTCCATATATTTATCCTTTTTTCCCTATTAATTCATCATTGTCTCTCATACCTTTCATCTGGGATCATTTTCATTCCTCCTTAAACATTTGTAGAATATTCTATTTAGAGACTGCTATTAATAAATACTTTCAGATTTATTTCTTTGAAAATGTCTTTATTTTGAAATATATCTATGTATATATTTAAGATTTTATTGGGGAATTGGTGGAGGGTAACAGCGCTGGGGAATTGGGGAAGGGGAACAGACAAGTTGTTGTCCCCCTGTTATTCAATATAGTTGTGGAGGATGGAGCCCCTCTGGCCCATGTTGGTACCATCATTGTGCTCTTTCCAGGTGAGGCAGTCGCTCTCCGGCCATTGGATGGCTGCTCACAGTGGCTCACGGCAGCTCACGCCAGCTGCCAGCCACTCACAGTAGTTCACAGCAGCCCACTGCAGCAGGGGCTGCAGCTACGCCATCACAGGTGACCGACCCATGGCAGCCCAGCTCCAGGTCGAGCTGCAGTTCAACATCTTAGCTGTAGAGGGCACAGAACCACTGGCCCTCATGTGGGATCCAAACAGGGGCCCTGCTGCGCAGAGCTGACATCCCAAGCCAACTCCCAACCAAAGTGCCATTTGGCGGGCCTGAAAAATATATATTTTAAAATACTATCTTTAAAAATACTTTTGATGGATTTGGATTTTTAAAATTAAAATTTATTGGGGTGACAATGAATAATAAAATTACATAAGTTTCAAGTGTACGATTCTATAATACTGCATTCATCTATATACTGCATTCTCTGTTCACCCCCCAGAGTCAGTTTTCCTTCCGTCACCATATATTTGACCACCTTTACCCTCTTTAACCATCCCCTCTCCCCACCAAACTGGTAACCACCAAACTGTTGTCTGTATCTGTTTTTGTTTCTTTATTTTTTGTCTTTTTCCTTTGTTGCTTTCAGTTTTATATCCCTTATATGAGTGAAGTCATATGGTTCTTGACTTTTTCTGTTTGACTTATTTCACTTAGCATAATAATCTCAAGATCCATCCATGTTGTCATGATCGGCAGTATTTTATCTTTTCTTAGGGCTGGGTAGTATTCCATTGTATATCTACACCATATCTTTAAGCAGACAATTTCTGCCCCCCCCCCAAGAACATTGAGAATATCATTACATTTACTTTCAGCTTCCATTTTTATGATTGGGAAGTCAGATATAAGTGGTTTAAATAGAATTTGAGTTCAGTTTAGCCTCTTCAAATTTTAAAAGATTTTATTTCTCTTTCTTTTTTTTTTATGCAACATTATTATGATATGACAGGTGGAGATTTTTAAATTTTATTATAGTTGGAATCCCCTGGGTTACTTCAATTTGTAAATGAAAGAATTTCTCACTTCTGAAACTTTTTCAGGCGTTATGCCTTCAAATATTACATTTGCTCTTCCTTCTGAGGCTCTGATCAAATGATGTTAACCTTAGAGTTTCCCCCATATTTCTCACCCTCTACTTCCATCTTTGTCTCTCTAAATGTATGTTGGGCAAATTCTTATGATCAATTTTTCCACATTCTCTTTTTCATTATTCTATCTGCTGGTAAACTCATTGAGTTTACTTTGTTTGTTTTAACTATTTGTACAGAAGTAGATAAAATAATGCAACAATAAATATTTGCACAGCTTCAATAATTACTAGCTCACAGCTAATGTTGCTGCATTTACATCTCCTCTTACTTCTCCCATACTCACATTTTGAAACAATTCCCAGATAGCATTTCAGATCACCTGTTAATATTTTAATATGTTTTCCTTAAGTATATTTTTCAAAAATAATCACAATAATGTTATCACAAATTAAGTTTTAGGTCTTTGCTGTCACCAAATATCCAGAGTCAAATTTCCCATTGTCTTATAAATATTCTTTACTTTGGTATTTTTTTGTTGTATTCTTTTAAATACTTGAGCATATTTATAAAAGATCTTTTAAAACATTGGACTAATTTCATCATTTCTCTCATTTCTGGGTCTGTTTCCATTGACTGCTTTTTCTCTTAGCTATGGGTCTTTAATCCTGCTTCTTTATATATTTAGTAACTTCTATTAGATGCAAGTCATCATAAATATAATTCTTGAATATTGAACTTTGTTGTATTCTTTTAGTTATGAGCTTTGTTCTGACAGGGAGTTAAGGTACTTGTGAACCATCCTGATTTCTTTCTAGGGATTTTTTTTTTTAAGCTTCTGTAGGACCAGGCTAGAGAAGCCTTACTCTAGTTTTTGCTTAGGCCCAATACTAATATGTGTGACCCTTTTACATCTGTAGTTAGAGGCTAACATATTCAACAGGGTCTCTTCACTCTGGCTAATGGAAACTCACATGATTCTAAGTCTTTGTGAACTTTTTCTTAAAGTCAACATGGGTCAAAGATTTTATTCAACTTAATGATAAAACCAGTGAGGTGTTAAGTTGAGTTCAAAAAAATTTGAGAAGTATTTACAGACAGTAATTATTGGAATGTTAAAATAAGATAGTTGAGTTAGACACAAAGTGAATTAGTATACTGTATATTAAGCCATAAACTTTGGGGTTGTTTTTATAACTGGACAGAAGTTATTTGAATCTTTATGTAACAAAAATCTACAAGTTACTGTATAGTTAGTAAACAGTGAGCCTTACAAAGTACAGTTCCCTAATCCATATGGCTCTGAGTCCCATATGGCAATGTGAGGACCTGATACAGATCTTTTGTCTTTTTTCCAAGCTGTGGATGATTTTTAAATGAGAGTAAACATCTTAGACAGGCATAGATCATTTTCTTGTGTCTGAGGATTGTTTGTTAATACCTGATGAAGCAAGCTGTGTTTAAGTACACTTGTAAGTTTTTAATTCCAATGGTAAACAACTGCCTAAGAATTATTCTTTTTTTAAAAAAAAATTAATAGGTATACAAAACAACATAATGATTAAACATTTACACCACTCATAAAGTAAAACCCCAACAAGTCTACTAACCATCTGACACCGTACATAGCTATTACAATATCATTGACTATACTCCTTATGCTGTAATTTACATCCTGTGAACATATATATATATATATATATATATATTACAGTTGATGTTCAATATTATTATACATTAATTTCAGGTGTACAGCACAGTCATTAGGCATTTATATAAATTATGAAGTGATTCCCCCTGATATATCTAGTACCCATTTGACACCATATATAATTTTTACATTATTGATTATATTCTACATACTGTACTTCACATCCCGGTGACTATTTTGTGACTACCAGTTTGTATTTCCTAATCCCTTCACCCTTTTCACTCATCCCCCCTAACTCCATCCCATCTAGCAACCATCAGTTTTTTTTCCATATCCGTGAGTCTATTATTACTGCTTTGTTTATTCATTTATTCTGTTCTTAGATTCCACATTTAAGTGATATAATATGGTATTTGTCTTTCTCATTTGACTTATTTCACTTAGCATAATATCCTTTAGGTCCATCCATGTTGTTGCAAATGGTAAGATTTCATTCTTTTTATGGCAGAGTAATACTCCATTGTATAAATGTACCCTATGTCTTTATTAAATCATCTGTTGATGGGCATAATGGTTGTTTTCATATCTAGGCTATTGTGAATAGTGCTACAGTAAACATAGGAGTGCATATATTCTTTTCAAATTAGTGTTTTGGATTTATTTGAATAAATACCCAAAAGTGCAATTGCTGGTTCATAAGGTAGTTCTAGTTTTAATTTTTTGAGGAACCTACATACTATATTCCTAGTGGATATATCAATTTCTAATCCGACCAAGCGTGTACAAGGATTCCCTTTTCTCTACATCCTAACCAACACATGTTTGTTAGTTTATTAATGATAGCAACCCTGACAGGAGTGAGGTGGTATCTCATTTTGGTTTAATTTGCATTTCTGTGATGATTAGTGACATTGAGCATCTTTTCATATGTCTATTGACCATCTATATGTCCTCTTTGGAGAATGTCTTTTCATGTCTTCTGCCCATTTTTTAATTGGGTTATTTGGGTTTTTTTGGTGTTGTGTTGTATGCGTTTTCTTATACATTTTGGATATGAACCGCTTATCAGATGTATCATTGGCAAATATCCATTTAATTCAGTAGGATGTCCTTTAGTTTTGTTGATGGTTTCCTTTGCTGTGCAACAATGTTTTTGTTTGATGTAGTCCTATTTCTTTATTTTCTCTTTTGTTTCCCATGCCTGAGGAGATATTGAGTAAAAATATTACTAAGGGTAATATCTGAGAGTTTACTTCATATGTTTTTCTGCTAAGAGTTGTATGGTTTCAAGTATTACATCTAAGTCTTTCATTCATTTTGAGTTCATTCTTCTATGTGGCACAAGAAGATTATCCAGTTTCATTTTTTGGCATGTATCTGTCCAATTTACCCAGTACCATTTATTTAATAAACTGTCTTTACCCCAATGTAAATTCTTGCTTCCTTTATCATAGATTAAATGACCTTATAGGCATGGAATTATTTCTGGGTTCTCTATTCTGTTCCATTGATCTCTGTCAGCTTTTATACTAATACCATGCTGTTTTGATTACTACAACCTTGTAGCATAATTTATATCAGGTAGTATTATGCTCCAGCTTTGTTCTTCATTCACAGGATTGCTGTGGCTAATCAGGGTTTTTTTTTAATGGTTCCACCTAAGTTTTAGGATTATTTGTTTTAGTTCTGTGAAAAAAAATGCCATTAGTGTTTTGGTAGGGATTGCATTGAATCTATAGATTGCTTTGGGTAGTATGGACATTTTAACTATAATAATTCCTCCTATCCACGAGCATGGTATATGTTTCAATTTATTTTGTATCTTCTTTTTTTCCCCCCGTCTTTAATGTTGTGTGATTTCTCAGTACAACTATTTTACTTTCTTGTTTACATTTATTCCTAGACTTTTTTTTTTAATTATGCAATTGTAAATGGAATTGTTTTCTTAGTTTCTCTTTTTGTTAGGTCATTATTGGTGTATAAAAATGAAACCAGTTTCAGAATATTAATTTTGTATCCTGTTACTTTACTAAATTAATCAGTTCTAATAGTTTTTGGTGGAATCTTTGGGGTTTTCTATAAATAATGCTATCATGTCTTCTGAAAATTATGACAGTTTTAACTCCTCCTTTCAAATTGGGATCACTTTTATTTCTTTTTCTTGTCTGACTGTTGTGCGTAAGACTTGCAGTACTATGTTGAATAAAGGTGGTAAAAGTGAGCATCCTTCTCTTGTTCCTGAAATTAAGGAGAATGCTTTTAGCTTTTCCTCACTGGGTATGATATTAGCTGTGGGCTTTTCATGTATGGTCTTTATTATGTTGAGATATGTCACCTCAATTTCAACTTTGCTGAGAGTTTTTATCATACATGGATGCTAGATTTTGTCGAATGCTTTTTCTGCATCTATTGATATGACCATGTAGTTTTTATTTTGTTCATGTGGTATATCACTTTAATCAATATGCAGATATTGAACCAACCTTGCATTCTGGAAATGAATCCCACTTCATCTTGGTGTATGATCTTTTTAATGTATTGCTAAAATTGGTTTGCTAATATTTTGTTAAGGATATTTGCATCTATGTTCATTAGGGATATCAGCCAATAGTTTTCTTTTTTTGTAATGTCTTTTCCTGGTTTGGGAATTACGGTAATAGTGGCTTTGTAAAATGAGCTTGGGAACCTTCCTTCCTTTTGGAAAAGTTTGAGGAGAATAGGTGTTAATTATTTTTTTTTCTTCTAATTCTCAGTAAAATTCACTTCGAAGCTATCTGGTCCAGGACATTTGTTTGTTAGGAGCTTGTTCATTACTGATTCAGTTTTGTTGGTATTATTTGATTGGTTCTGATTTTCTGTTTCTTCTTGATTCAGCCTTGGAAGATTTTATGCTTCTAGGAATTTATCTATTTCTTCCAGACTGTCCAGTTTGTTGGCATATAGTTGCTTATAGTATTTTCTTAAATTTTTTTGTGTTTCTGTGGTGTCTATTGTCACATCCTTTTTCTTTTTTTTAATTAAAGTTTATTGGGGTGACAATGGTTAGTAAAGTCACACAGGTTTCACTTATATAATTCTGTAATGCATCATCTATATAATCACATTGTGTGTTCATCACCCAGAGTCAGTTCTTCTTTCATCACCATATATTTGATCTCATTTACCCTCATCTACCACCTCCTCTCCCCTTACCTTCTGGTAACCACTAAACTATTGCCTATGTCTATGAGTTTTTGTTTCTTGTTTATTTGTCTTGTTCCTTTCTTTGTTGCTTTCAGTTTTATATCCAACATATCAGTGAAATCATATGGTTCTTGACTTTTTCTGTCTGGCTTATTTTGCTTAGCAACTTTATGTATGGAGTCAAGACATGGAAACAACCAAACTGTCCTTTGCTAGATGATTGGATAAAGAATATGTGGTGTGTATATACACAATGGAATACTATTCTGCTATAGAAAAGATGAAATTATGTCATTTGTGATAACATTGATGGATCTTGAGGTTGTTGTGCTAAGTGAAATAAGTCACATCCTTTTACATTTCTGATTTTATTTATTTTGGTCCTTTTTCATTCCATGATGAGTCTGGTTAATTTTTTGTCAATTTTGTTTATCTTTTAGAGAAATCAGCTCATGTTTTCATTAATCATTTGTATTGTTCATTTAGTCTCTATTTTACTTATTTTTGCTCTGATCTTTACTATTTCTTTCCTTGTACTCTCTCTGGACTTTATTTACTATTCCTTTTACAGTTCCCTTAGGTGTAAAGTTAGACTATTTCAGATTTTTCTTATTTTGTAGGTATGCCTGCATGACGATGAATTCCCCTCCTAGGACTGTTTTCATTGGGTCCCATAGATCTTGGGTCACTGTGTTTTCATTTGTATTAAGATATTTTTTAATTTCTTCCTTGATTTCATTGTTCACCCATTCATTATTTAGTAGCATGTTATTTAGCTTCAATGTGTTTGTGTATTTTTCAGGGTTTTTTCTATTATTGATTTCTAGTTTCATACTATTATGATTAGAGAAGAAAGTTGATACAATTTCAATCTTCTTAAATTTATTAAGACTTGTTCTGTAGCTTAACATGTGGTCTATTATGGAAAATGTTCCATGTATACTTGTAAAGGATGTATATTCTTCTGCTTTGGGGAGAAATGCTTTAAAAATATCAATTAAATCCATCTGGTCTAGTGTGTCATTTAAGGTTGCTGGTTCCATGTTGATTTTCTGTTTGGAAGATCTGTCTGGAAGATGGTGTCAGTGTGGAGTTAAAATCCCTTAGTATGATTGTGTTACTGTTGATCTCTGCCTTTATGTTGATCAATATTTGCTTTATATATTTAGGTGCTCCTATGTTGGATGCATAGATGTTTAGTGGGTGATGTTGTTTTGTTGAATTTATCCCTTTATTATTACGTAATGCCCTTCTTTGCATTTATCTTCATTTTTTTTGTTTTATGACTTATTTAGCTTTGATTTTATCTTTGATGAGTGGGCTTTATACTGATACCAATTCAAGGAAAATTGAGAACCATGCACTTTTTTTAAAAAATATATTTTATTCTTTTTTTTTTTTATATAAGAGGGCAGTGTCACTGGCCCTCATATGTGGGACCTGAACCGGGGCCGCTGGCTTCCCAAGCCAGTGCTTAACTACCATGCTACTCGGCTGGCCCTGCAGTCATTATTTCTTTGTATAGGTTCTCAGTCCATTGATCCCTCTCTTCTCTTTCTGGTAATCCTATGATGCAAATATTGTTATGCTTGATGTTTTCCCAAAGGTCCCTTAAACCTTCTTCATTTTTTTGTTTTTGTTGCTCTGATTGGTTGTTTTCTGCTGCCTTGCCTTTTAAATCACTGATTCGATCCTCTACTTCATCTAATTTGCTGTTGATTTCTTCTAGTGTATTCTTCATTTCAATTATTGTATTATTTATTACTGACTGGTTCTTTTTTAGTTTCTATGTCCTTTATGCTTACTATATCTTCATTGAAATTCTTACTAAGTTGCTTGAGCATTCTTATAACGGTCTTTTAAACTATGTCACTGGCAGTTAGGTTGCTTCCATTTCATTTAGTCTATTTCTGAAGGTTTCTATTGTTCTTTTATTTGGAACATGTTTTAACGTTTCCTTATTCTGGCTGCCTCTCTGTGCTTGCTTCTATGTACTAGGTAGATCTCCTATGTTTCTCAGTATTTGTTGGGTGGCCTTATGTAGTATGTGTGGTCCAATGGAGCAGCATTTTAGGGCTGACCTTTGAGTGTGTTGTGTGTATTCTTCTGTTGTAGTTGAGTGTTGATTACTATTGGCACATCAGTGGGTAAAGTTGAATCTTTGACTTCCTGACTATGAGGATGGGCGATGCCCACAGTGTATGAGCTGCTGTGTGGGGACTGACCCCTCAAAGGAGGATTTGCCCATATGGGCTCTTGTGCCTGTTGAGACCACCCTTTGGGTGTTCTGCTTGTGTGGCTAACCAGGTAGTGCTCTGGTGTAGTCTTTGGGTGTGTTGTTTCTGGTGTCTCTTAAAGGGGTTCCTTAGTGCAGACTAATTATAGCCTATGTTGTGACTGACCTGTGGCTACCCTGTAGGAGCCACAAAGCTATATGTTATTGACTGCTGCCTGTACTGGACCTGGAGACATGTGCATGTGGCCTTGTTGTGAACCTAAGCTGGCTGCCACCTGCACTGGGCCTGAGGCAGTTTAGCAAAAGGCCCTTGTATCCCCTAGGTCTATTTCCACCTGCCAGAAGCCCATAAAGCTCATCCGATGAGAGAACTTCCTTAGGTGCATGAGTTGGGCTGGTTGACCTGGTGTGGAAAGTGCCCTTGGTGATATAGCACTAGCTTGGTGAGGTGGGGTCCCAGTATGTCATGAGACATGGCCAGTATTTTTTACAAAGTTGATGCAAATTCAATTTTTTTACATCAGTGCTCTGCCTATGATCAATTTGCAGAGAATCCCCAGGATACCGCAGCCAGCCAGCATTCATCTCAAGGCAGTGCCTGGCCTGTGACCATTTTGTGAAATGTCCTTAGAACACTGCAGCCAGCCACCACTCACCTCAGGCTTGCAAATCATCAAGTGGTGCCTAAGAGATGCTGTGGCACACATTTTGGGTCACTGCCCACCACCAAAAGCTCCACGAGCTGCCTTGGGTCATCTGTTCTGGTAAAAGCCTCCACAGCTTGGGATGCAGGATAGGTCACCAGGTCCCAGTAGTGCCCTGGCAATGCAGCTTAGGTGAGCAGGGTGGGCTTCCAGGGAGCTATGGGGGCTGTGGGTGGTGGTTTTCATAAAGTTAATACAGTTTCAGTTCTTACACGAGTGTCAGGCCCATGACAACTTTGCAAAAATGCCCTGAGAATACCATGACCAGCCATTGCTTGCCTTAGGCTCACAAGAGAGGCTGCAATGCAAGTTTGGGGTCACTGTCCAAAACCAAATATTTCCCATGCTGCTGTGGAGTATCTGCTGCTGTAAAAGTATTTACAGGTTGTGAGGCAAGGCTTAGTGCTCAGTAGTTAAGAATGTTCCAGGTGATACAACACTAGTTGTGTGGGGCAGGGACCCAGGGTGTCATTAAGGTGGTATGCATGCATGGATTTTACCAGACCAATATAGTCTCAGATTTGGTCCTTTTGGGGAGAGTTCAACATAGAAAAGATGACACCCTTTTGTAGGATACACATGAGCCAAGCTCCACACGGATAATGGTGGCTGTACATCTAGCCCTCATCCTAAGCCACACATTCAGTCTTTCCCTGTATGTCTCTGTCACCTTTCAAGTTGTCACCCCTCTACCAGAGACCAGGTGAGTGCAAGCAAGCCATCCTGTGTGTGGGCTCTCAAAAAGGATGCCTGTGTTTCCAGCCACTTTCTGTCTCACCAAGATGGGGAAATAGAATCCTCACTGATTATCACTATAAGATGATGTGGGAACTCTCCTTCCTAGCATAGGACCCCTGGGCTGGGGAGCCTGGCATGAGTCTCAGATCCCTCATTCCTACAGGAGACCCCACTGCTGAAGTGTCCCTCCCAGTGTTCAGCCACTATCTATGGGTTTTAGGGCTAACCCATCTTGTGTCTCTGCCTTGCTACCAGTCTTGAGAATGGCCTCTTCCTTATATCCTTTATTATAGAGGTTCTGTTCAGATAGTCTTCAGATGATTCCTGAGTTTGATTGTTTTATTATTTATTTGTAATTCTTATGTGATCCTGAGATACAGCAGCAGAGCGTTTACCTAATCCACCATCTTGGACCTTCTCCTCTCTTTGTGAACTTTTAATGTTGTTCAGTTTATGGTCCCTTAGTAATTGTTCTTTTTATAGCATTTGTTCTTTGTAGTCTTTGGAATTTCGACTTACACCTACACAGATGGGAATTAAGACAAAGACTCAAGGAATTTCCTATGCAGATTTTTGCAGCTCTCTCTCTGATATTCTACCTACAAAATCTCTGTCTCCTCAACTCAGTGCAACTGCTGATCTCTGCTTGTGTTTCCTATCTCTGTACCAATTCAGAATTGCCACCAGACACACAGCTGCTGTAATTGTAGGACTCATTACTTTTGTTTCCTTTCTCTCACAACACATATTACTAAGCTGAATATTGTTCAATGTCTGAAAAGTGTTGTTTCATACATTTTTCCAGGTTTCTAGTGGTTTACAATGGTAATGTAAGTCCTACAGAAGTTAACCTTTCATAATCAGAAGCAGAAGTCTGCTATTTTCTTTTAACATAGAAATATAGATGTTTTATTATCTTTGGATAGTTCTAATGTCTGAAATCGGTTTCTGCTTCTATTGCCTTTGCTGGTTCTCCTCATAGTTCATTGTTTCCTTTAAGCCTATTCTTCTTTGGCAGAATCATGGGCATTGTAGATTGTAAAATTACATAGGGATCCTCTAAGGCATAAGATGAATGTGTACTCTGTCAGAGTTATCTTGTGTTAAATCTTCTCAAACCTGCAGGGACATAAGGGGAAGGGAGTGGATCTTAATCTACTGTTATAAATTTTTAGAGATTTTCTCCATTTTCTTCATGTTCTCTTACTTCACTGCCTCCTAAGTCAGGTTTTTCTGTGTTTGGATAGAAAGATAAAGCTACTTTCAATTATGGGTTGCACTTATCTCTCCAGAATGAGACCATTTTAGGAAGAGTGTGCCACTTTCACATACCCTCAAAACAAAACAAATGGCTTTAGTGTTCTGATATTATGTTTATTCTGCTTGTTTTTCTAGGTTTAGAGTTTTTCAAACATTTAATATTTGATAATGTAGTTTCTCACTAGTGTGTGTGTGTATCTTATAATTAAAATATATATTATATATATTTGTATACATATATATGTATAATATATTATTATAAGTAATACAATATGTAAAATATAAGTAATATCTAATATATTGTTCCAATTGTGTTAATATAATATATATCATCTATATTATAGTATATATTTATAATTTATATTTAACACATATTATATGTTATATATGGAATGTAATAAAAAAATATATATGATATTGGGTTGTCAGAAAAGTCATCATGCCGGCCGAGTGGCGCATTGGTTAAGTGCTGGTTTTGGGATGCCAGCGGCCCCGGTTCGGATCCCACATGAGGGCCAGTGACACTGCCCTCTACAGCTAACAACAGCTCCACCTGGAGCTGGGCTGTGCGAGCCCCGGTGATGGTGTGGGCTGCAGCCCCTGCTGCAGTGGGCTGCCATAGGCTACAGTGAGTGGCCCGCAGCCAGCGTGAGTGGCTTGGCAGCCAAGCGTGAGCTGCCAGTAGCCGCGGTGAGCGACATCCAGAGGCCAGCGACCGATCTGCCTCATCCGGGAAGAGCGCAGTGACGATACCAACAGTGAAGCAACATCCTCCGCAACTAAACTGAAGAACAAAAAGACAGCAACTTGTCTGTTCCCCTTCCCCGATTCCCCAACGCTGTTCCCCTCCGCCAATTCCCCAATAAAATCTTTAAAAAAAAAAAAAGAAAAGTCATCATATTTTGTCTATGTTTTTCAAAGGTCATTTATTTATATAAAGAACCAAGATCAATTAATGATATATTGCCTGCTTTGTTCAATAACATTTTGCCTTCTTTCAGTCAGCTTCATAATTCTTCATTCATAGAAGGACCTGTCTTTGCAAAAAACTGAACAAGGTGCTTATTTACAGCCTCATCTGAATTGAACGTTATACCACACAAGGAGTTTTGAAGAGAGCGAAACAAGTGGAAGTCTGACAAAACAAGGTCAAGTGAGTATGATGGGTGTGGCAACACATCCCATCCAAGCTTCAATAGTTTTTGATGGGTGATCAAACGTGTGGGTGGTCTCGCATTGTCCTGATGGAACACAACTCCTTTATAATTAACAAGCTCTGGACGTTTCTGGATGATGGATTTGTTCAAACTGTCCAATTGCCAATAGTACATATTCGAATTGATTGTTTGGTTCCTTGGTAGGAGCTCAAAAAACACACCTTTAAAATCCCACCACACTGAGAGCATAGCCTTCCTCTGATGAATGTCTACTTTTGATGTTGTTTGAGGTGAATCATCATGTGGGGACCAAGACTGTTTGTGCACCACATTGTTGTAAACTATTCCACTTCTCATCACCAGTTATCAGTCTCTTCAAGAAAGGATCGTTTTCGGGCCGGCCGAGTGGCGTGGTGGTTGGGAGCTGGCTTGGGACGCCAGCGGCCCTGGTTCGGATCCCACATATGAGGGCCAGTGATACTGCCCTAAAAAAAAAAGGATCGTTTCCCTCATGTTTAATGAGCATATTGCAGATGTTTATACACGCCATCAAATGAACTTCTTTGAGTTCATGTGGAACCCAAATAACAAGCTTGCTTATGTATCCCAGCTTCTTCAGGTAGTCATGAACACTTGAATGGTGGATATTCAATGTTTCTGCAATCTCTTGTGTCATGTATCATGCTTTTATTTTGTCACCATCAACCTCGGTGGGCCTCCCTGACTGAGGAGCATCATTGAGATCAAAATCACCAGCATGAAATTTCGTGAACCACCATTAGCACTGACTTTCTTGTAGAGCATTGTCATTGTAAACTTTATGCAACTTTTCACAAGCTTGATGTGCATTCTTCTCTTTATGGAAGTAAAAGAGTAAAATATGGCAAAAATGCAGTTTGGTCTTCCATCTTCAACTTGTTGCAAAATCTCCCAAACTCAACCAAATCGCTCAATTTTTTTTAGAATGAAGCTAGAACTGTCAGCTGTCAAATGACATAGCAATAACGTAGATGCCAATGACTCTAGTAATTCTAAAAATGAACTGGTGCCATCTGTTGCAAACACATGTCATGACTTTTCTGACAACCCAATATATATATGGCATGAGCATATTATTTTACTATATCTTATTGTTTTCAGCAAGAAAAGGTAATCTAAATACTCTTACCCACCATAACCAGACATAGAATTCTTTCAAACTGATTTCTTATAAAGCAAAAATCATGAGGGGTGAGGGAATTATTCTCTTCCAGCCCCAGTGCAAGGTGATGTAGTGATTCTGTGTAAGTGTGACTGCTTTATAAACTGAATTCTCCATCATGTGAGCTGTTCTAAAGTCTAACATTAGAGGGAGAGATAGCAGTATCCAGTCTGTTTAATTCTAGATCTATAACCATATATATATATATTTTTAACCTTATAACTGGAAGTGTATACCTTTTGACCACCTATAGCCACATCCTTCAGTCAGCTTAATTTATAATAAAGTTTATATTTGACCTCCAATTCTCTGTTTTCTATGTCTTATTTCTTATTTCCCAAATTTAGAAAAGGATCATTACTTATCCTCCCAGACACCCTAAAATTAAAAAATAAAAATAAAAAAGGAAAACACAACAGTATATATTTAAAAATATTTTTCATTTAATTCCTCATTAAATTTATATGTGGAATTATGAAAGGATAGATGAAGAAATAATGCAAGGAAACACAAGAAAACCCTGCCTGCTAGTTATGGTAATTGAATGAGAAAGAGGACTAGTTACTTCTTGCTACTCCTCTGCTACTTAGAGAATAACCTGATGATCTCTACCGCTAAGTCAAATGGTGCCCCTAAAAGCCTTGCTGTAGTGTGTGGTTTTACAGATTGTTGGTCCTCAAGATTAAGTATGTTACATTGCTTTATTTCTCAAGACAACTAAGGTCATTACATTATACACAGCAGGGTCTCCTCCTAGCACTTTTACTCAATGACTGCTAAATCCCACCAGTTAGTTAAGTATTACTTGTAAGGGCCATTTCTTTAACTTCTATGGCAAAAAAAAAAAAAATACTTGAAAAATAATTAAAGACTTATCAATGATGTAAGGTAAGAATTAAAGAAAATTGCTTAGTCCTTAAATACTATAAAATTATTATCCACAAAAATCTCTGTCCACTATGCAGTCTTCAAATCATTCTGGTTTCTGGTGTCTGGAACAGGCTGAGACCAGCCTGGACTATAACTCAATTACCAGTTCACTAGTATCAGTTACACAGTATGAAACAACATCATACTTGATGACTAAAAAGTCTGTGTTGGTGTGGAAAAAGTTTTAAAGGCCAGAAAGGTAAACAGAATCAGGGTCATTGAGAGCTTTATAGTTCATTAAAATAATTTTAAAAGTCATATGCTCTCTAGAAAGCAGCCAAGATTAAGATTGTAAAAAGGGAAAAATATGATCTGTAGATCAATTCTAGTAATAATGCTTGCAGCAACAGCATTCAAAGCCATCTGCAGCCAGTTTGGCAAACAATCTGGAATGCCACCAAATCCAAATTAAAATAGTCAATCCTGGAAGTAATGAAAGCCTAGCATGGAAGAGTGAATGCTGGAGAATGCAGAACCTGTAAACTTACGATATTTTAGAAACCATAAAAAGAATTTGTCACCACCAATGTAATATGGAGATTGAAATTTAAATTGACAGCTATTAAAAAAAACCCACCCATGACAACTACCACTTCATGGCAATGAACGTGAATCCCAATACCAGTGGTCCTGCTACCATAATGTACAGCTCAACCAAGAAAGAATGAGTTTAACACTGCTGCAGTCTGTAAGGGACACTGCTCACCGGGCCAGCCCTAGAAGCACAAAGATGTTGAGGATGATCATCAGTTTTAAAGGCAACAATTTTAATAATGCCCATTGGTAATACTTGAAGTGGACATTTGAATCATAACTATGTAAATATCACAACATGATTTAAAAATTTTTATTATTAGTTTTCGGTGTAAAAAAATCATACTAATTAGAGAACTACACTCCTCAGAAAGAGATAACCCCAACAAGTCTACTATCCGACACCTTACATAACTATTACAATACCATTGACTATATTCCCAATGCTGTAGTTTATATCCTATGACTATATATAATATTTTAAAATTATAGTTGACACTCAATTATTATTTTATATTAACTTCATGTGTACAGTGTATTAGTTAGGAATTTGTATAATTTATGAAGCAATCACCCCCACAAATCTAGTATCCATCTGACACTATACATAGTTTTTACAATATTATTTACTATATTTCCTATATTGTATTTCACATCCCTGTGACTATTTTGTATCTACAAATTAGTGCTTTCTAATCCCTTCACCTTTCCCACCCAGCTCCTCAACCCTCTTCGCATCAGCAACCATCAGTTTGTTCTCTGTGTCTGTATTTCTGTTTTGTTTGTTTGTTTATTCATATGGTATTTGTCTTTCTCCGTCTGACTATTTCACTTGGCATAACATCCTCTAGATCAATCCATGTTGTTGCGAATGGTAAGATTTCATTCTTTTTTATGGCAGAGTAATATTCCATTGTATATATGTACTACCTCTTCATTATCATATTATCTATTGCTGGGCATATTGATTGTTTCCATATCTAGGCTATTGTGAATAGCACTACAGTAAACATAGAGGTGTGTATATCTTTTCTTATTTATTTATTTATTTATGTATTTATTTTTAAATTAAAGTTTATTGGGGTGAACATGGTTAGTAAACTTACATAGGTTTCAAATTAGTGTTTTGCATTTCTTTGAATAAATACTTAGGAGTGGAATTGCTGGGTCATAATGTAGTGGTTTTAAAATTTTTTTGAGGACCCTCCATAATGTTTGACACAGTAAATGCACCAATTTGCAATCCCATCAACAGTGTAAAAGGGTTCCCTTTTCTCCACATCTTCACCAACACTTTTTCTTGTTGATTTATTGATTAATGCCATTCTGACAGGTGTGAGGTGATATATCATTGTGATTTTTGTTTGTATTTCTCTGATAATTAGTGATGTTGAACATCTTTTCTTATTTCCATTGGCCATCTGTATGTTCTTTTGGAGAAATGTCTATTCAGGTACTTGGCACATTTTTTAATTGGATTGTTCGGAGTTTTTTTTGATGTTGAGATATATGTTTTTTATAAACTTTGGATATTAACCCCTTATCAGGTGTACCATTGGCAAATATCTTCTCCCATTCAGTAGGATGTCTTTTAGTTTTGTTGATGGTTTCCTTTGCTGTGCAAAACCTTTTTAGTTTGATGTAGTCCCATTAATTTTTTTCTTTTGTCTCTCTTGCCTGAGGAGATATATCAGTAAAAATATTACTAAGCATAATGTCTGAGAGTTTACTTCCTATGTTTTCTTCTAGGAGTTTCATAGTTTCAGGTCTTAATTTAAGTCTTGAATTCATTTTGAGTTTATTCTTGTATGTGACACAAAAAGGTTATCCACTTCCTTTTCTTTTTCTTTTTTTTTTTCTTTTTGCATGTATCTGTCCAGTTTTTGAAGCACCATGTATTGAATACATTGTCTTTATTCCACTGTATATTTCTGCTTCCTTTGCTATAGATAAAATGACCATGTAGCCATGGATTTATTTCTGGGTTTTCCATTCTATTCCATTGATTTATGTGTCTGTTTCTATGCCAATATCATGCTGTTTTGATTACTATGGCCTTGTAGTATAATTTGATATCAGGTAGCATGATTTCTCCAGCTTTGTTCTTTCTAAAACTGCCATGACTGGGACAGCTAAGTGGTGCGGTGGTTAAGCGCTGGCTTGGGAAGCCAGCAGCCCTGGTTCGTTTCCCACATATGAGGGCCAGTGACACTGCCCTCAAAAAAATAAATAAATAAATAAAATACAATAAAATTGCCGTGACTATTCAGGGTCAGTTATGGCTTCATATAAATCTTAAGATTGTTTGTTCCAGTTCTGCAAAACATACCATTTGTATTTTGTTATGGAATTCATTGAATCTATAGATTGTTTAGGGTACTATGAACATTTTAACTATATTAATCCCTCCTACCCATGAGAATCGTGTATGCTTTCATTTATTTGTATCTTTTTTAATTTCTCTTTTTTAAAAATTAAAGTTTATTGGGGTGACAATGGTTAGTAAAGTTACATAGGTTTCAGGTATACATTTCTGTAATACATCATCTATATATCACATTGTGTATTCACCATCCAGTGTCAGTTGTGACAACATGGATGGATCTAGAGATTATTATGCTAAGAGAAATAAGTCAGACAGAAAAAGTCAAGAACCATGTGATTTCAGTGATATGTGGGATATAAAACTGTAAACAACAAAGGAACAACACAAAAAATATAGAAACAAAAACTCATAGACACAGACGATAGTTTAGTGGTTACCAGAGGACAAGGCGGAAGAGGGGTCTTAGGTGAGGGTAAACGGGATCAAATATATGGTAATGGAAGGAGAATCGACTCTAGTTGGTGAACACATAATTTTTCTTTTCAATATATAATTTTCTAAGTACAGCTATTTTATTTCCTTGGTAAATTTATTCCTAGGTATTATTTTTTATACAATTGTAAATGGGATTGTTTTCTTAATTTCTTATTCTGAGAGGTTGTTATTGGGTATAAAAATGCAACTGATTTCTAAATATCAATTCTGCATCCTGCTACTTTACTAAATTAATTTATCACTTCTAACATTTTTATGGTGAAAACTTTGAGGTTCTCTATATAGTTTGTCATCTGCAAATAATGACAGTTTTACTTCTCCCTTTCCTATTTGGATGCCTTTTATTTCTTTTTCTTATGTGATTGATGTGGCTAGGACTTTCAGTAGTTTGTTGAATAAAAGTGGTGAAAGTGTACATCCTCATCTATTCCTGATCTTAGGAGAATGTGTATAGCTTTTCCCCATTGAGTATGATATTAGTGTGGGTTTGTCATATATGGCCTTTGTTTTGTTCAGATATGTTCCCCAAATCCCACTTTGCTGAGAGTTTTTAACAAAAGTGGATGCATTTTGTCAATCAGGTTTTTCTGCATCTATTGATATGAGCATATGATTTTTATTCTTCCTTCTTTTTATGTGGTGTATCATGTTAATTGATTTGCAGATATTGAACCAATCTTGCATACCAGAAATAAATCCCACTTGATTGTGATGTATGATCTTTTTAATGTATTGCTGAATTTGATTTACTAATATTTTGTAGAGGATTTTTGCATCTGTGTTCATTAGGGATATTGGCCTATAGTTTTCTTTTATTGTAATGTGTTTTCTTGGTTTTGAAATCAGGGTAATAATGGTAACCTCATAAAATGAAGTTAAGGGCCTCCCCTCCTCTTAACTTTTTTGGAATAATTTAAGAAGAATATGTGTTGATTCTTCTCTCTACTTTGGTAAAATTCACCTGTGAAGCCATCTGAATCAGTATTTTTGTTTGTTGGGAGCTTGCTAATTACTGACTTAATTTCATTAGTAGTAATCGATTAGTTCAGATTTTCTGTTTCTTCTTGATTCAGCCTTGGAACATTGTATGCTTCTAGAAATTTACCCATTTCTTCCAGATTTCCAATTTTTTAGCATACAGTTGTTTGTAATATTTTCTTAAATTTTTTTTTTTTATATCTGTGGTGTCAGTTTTCACTTGCTCTCCTTCATTCCTGATTTTATTTATTTAGGTTCTCTCTCTTTTTTTCTAGCTGAATCTAGTTAAAGGTTTGTCAATTTTGTTCATCTTTTTTTAAAAAAACAGCTCTTGGTTTAATTGATTGTATTTTCTTTAGACTCTATTTCTTTTATTTCCACTCTGATCTTTACTACTTTCTTCCTAGTACTCACTTTGGGTTTTGTTTGATGTTCTTTTTACAGTTCCCTTATGTGTGAATTTAGATTATTTATTTGAAATTTTTCTTGTTTCTTGATGTAGACCTGCATTGTTATGAATTCCCGTTTTAAGACTGCTTTTGTATATCCCATAGATTTTGGGTCATTGTGTTTTTCATTTTTGTTTTTTTCAAGGTATTTTTAAATTTCTTCTTTGATCTCATTGTTCACCAAGTCATTAGTTAGTAGCATGTTATTTAACCTCTGTATGTTTGTGTTTTTCAGGTTTTTTTGTTGTTGTTTGTTTTTGTTTTTTGTGGGGTTTTCTTGTTGAATTTTTTTTGTAATTGATTTCTAGTTTCATTTCATTGTGATCAGAGAAGACACTTGATATAATTCCAATCTTCTTAAATTTTCTTGATGCTTGTTTTGCAACCTAACTTGTTCTTTCTTGGAAAATGTCCCATGTGCACTTGAAAAGAATGTGTATTCTGCTGCTTGGGGTGAAATGCTCTAATAATATCAATTGAATCCATCTGGTTTAGTGTGTCTTTTAAGGCTGCTGTTTCTGTGTTGATTTTCAGTCTGGGAGATCTGTTCATTTGTGTCAGTGTGTGTTAAAGGCCTCTATTATGAATGTGTTACTGGTAATCTGCTTTTATGTCAGTCAATATTTCTTTTATATATTTAGGTGTTCCTATGTTGGGTACATAGATGTTTACTAGGGTGATGTCCTCTTCTTCGATTGATCCCTTTATTAATATGTAATATTCTTCATTGTCTCTTGTTATAGACTTCATTTTATTGTCTATTTTGTCTTTTATATAGTATTACTGCACCAGCGTTTTTCTCATTTCCATTTGTATGAAATATCTGCTTCAATCCCTTTACTTTCAGTCTTTGTGTGTCTTTGATCTAAGGTGGGTCTCTTAGACAGCATAGCATGGGTTTTTTTTTCTTATCCATTCAGCTACCTTATCTTTTTTGATTGAGCATTTAATCAATTTATATTTAAAGTGATTATTGATAGGTACAGTTATTGCCATTTATTGTTCATATTTTTAAACTTCTTTTGTTCATTTCTTTGTTTTCCCCTTTGTTTTTCTTAAAGAAGTCTTTTTAACCATTCTTGTAATACTGGCTTGGTGGTAATAAATTCCTTTAGCTTTTTCTTATCTGGGAGCCTCTTTATTCCTCCTTCAATTTTAATTGATAGTCTTGCTGGGTAGAGTAGTCTTGATTATAGGCCCTTAATTTTCATCACTTTGACTATTTCCTGCCACCCCCATCTGGCCTGCAAAGTTTCTGTTGAGACATCAGCTGATAGTCTTATGGGAGCTCCCTTGTGAGTACTTAGTTGTCTTTCTCTTGCTGCTGTTAGGATTCTGTCTTTGTCCTTAACCTTTGCCATTTTAATTATGATGTGTCTTGGTGTGGGTCTGTTTGGGTTCATCTTGTTTGGGACTCTGTGCACTTCCTGGGCTTATATGTCTATATCCTTCACCAGGTTAGGGAAGTTTTCAGTCATTATTTCTTCAAATAGGTTCTTGATTTTTTTGCTCCCTTGCTTTTCCTATTGGTACTCCTATGGCTCAAATATTGTCACACTAGATGTTGTCCAAAGACCCCTTAAACTAACTTTATTTTTTAATTCTTTTTTCTCCTTGTTGTTCTGATTGGGTGTTTTTGCTACCTTGTCTTTTATATTGTTTATTTGATCCTCTGCTTCTTCTAATCTACTGTTGGTTCCTTATGTATTCATGAGTGGTTCTATTTTATGGTTTCTATGTCTTTTTTTTTTTCTTACTATCTCTTTGTTGCAGTTCTCACTACCTCCCTTATGCATTCTCTTAACCAGTGTTTTAAACTCTGTTCTGGTAAGTTGGATGCCTCTATTTCATTTAGTTATTTTTCTGGAGATTTCTTCTGTTATTTCATTTGGGACATATTTCTTTGTTTCTTCATTCAGGCTGCTTCCTGTGTTGACTTCTATATATTGAGTAGATTTCTTATGCTTCTCAGTCTTAACCAGGAGGTATTAGGTAGTATGTGTCCTGTGTGGTCCAGTGGTGCAGTCTCTATGATCACCTGTGTGTGTGTTCCAGGAGTATTCCTTGTGTGTATTGCATGTACTCTCCTGTTTTAGTTGAGCCTTGTGCTTTTGGTGCATCAGTGGGTGACATTGACTCTCAGGCTGACTGGCTATTCCCACAGTGTGTGAGCTACTGTGTGTGGGCTGAACTCTGAGAGGGTGATTCTCCTTGGCTGGCTTTTGTGCCTATTGAGACCACCTTTTGGGTGACCCACTTGTGGCAATAACCAGGTAGCACTCTGGTGTGGTCTGAGGCTGGACTCTGGATGGGTTGTTTTTAGTGTCTCTTGGGAGGAGCTCCTATGCGGGCCAAATTCAGCCTTTCCTGTGACTGGCTTGTGGATACCTGGTAGGAGTTACAAAGGGACATGTGTTTGGTTGCTGCTTTTTCTGTACCTGGAAGCATGTGAGGGTGGCTTTACTGTGAACCAAGGCTGGCTGCCTCCAGTATTGGGTCTGGAGCAACTTAGCAAAACACCCAGGACCCACCTAATCCTGTTGATACCTGCCTATAAGACTCAGCCTTTGGAAGAGCCTCCTTAGGTGCATAAGCCGTGTTGTTTGAAACAGTATTGAGATTTTTCCAGCAATGTAGCACTAGCTATGCAGGGTAGGGTCCCAGGGAATCATACAACATTGCCAGTGATTTTTTCAAAGTTAAGGTAGAATCAGTTCTTGCACAAGTGCCAGGTTTGTGATCACTTTATTAAATGCCCTGAGAACAGTATGGACAGCCACTGCTGACCTCGGTTATGTAGATTTCTGAGAGCCACCCAAGAGAGACTGCAGTGTAAATTGGGCTGGCTCCCTGCTGTCAAAAGTTTCCCAGGCCAACAAGAGCTGTTTTCTGTAGTAAAGGCTTCCACAGCTTGTGGGTTGTAGCTGGCTGCCCAGGAGCTGAGAGTGCCTCCAGTGATACATCACTAGTTGGGCAGGGCATGGACATAGAGCATCACCAAGGTGGTGCCCATGTGAAGATACTACCAGACCAATGCAGTCTCAGATTTGTCCCTTTGGGGGAGGGTTCAACATAGGAAAGATGGTGCCATTCTGTAGGCTATACATGAGTCAGGCTCTATACAGGGATAATGGTAGTGTCCCTCCAGTCCTCTCCCTGAGGCCACACAACTCAATCTTTCCCTATGCCTCTGGCACTTCTTGCTTGAGTTGCCACTGCTTCACTGGAGCCCAAGTGAGTGTTTACAAGTGAGTGAATTTTAATGTGAGCCTTTTAAGTAGATGTCTGGATTTCCAACCACCTTCCATCTCACTGGAAGATGAGTCAGAGTCCTCATTGATTTTTACTGCCCAATGTTGTGGGGAGACCTCTTCGCACAGGAGCCTTGGGCTGGGGACCCCAGTGTGGAGCTGGGACTCCTCCCTCTTCACAGGGGAAATCACTACCAAGGTTTTCCTCCTGGTGTACATCCACTACCTGTATGTTTAGAGTCAGCCCATTTCACTTATTTGTCCCTCCTACTAGTTTTTATGTGGCCTCTTCTTTACATCCTTAATTATAGGAGTTCTGTTCAGCTAGTCTTCAGATGATTCTTGAGGCTAATCGTCCTGTAATTTAGTTGTATTTTAATTTTGATGTGATTCTGGGAGGCAGCAAGCATAGTGTTTACTTAATCTGCCATCTTGGACTTTCCAGCTCATGACTTTTTGACAATTATTAATAATGCACTCTTTTGAGAATAGTCATTTGTCCAAAGAGGACACACAGATGGCTAATAGACATATGAAAAGATGCTCAACATCACTAATCATCACTAATCATCAGAGAAATGCAAATAAAAACCATAGTGAGATATCACGTCACACCAGTTAGAATGGCTATCATTAACAAGACAAATAATAACAAGTGTTGGAGAGGCTGTGGAGAAAAAGGAACCTTCAAAAATTGGTGGAAATGTAGATTGGTGCAGCCACTATGGAAAACAATGTGGAGGTTCCTCAAAAAATTAAAAACAGAATTAACATATGACCCAATAATCCTTCTCCTGAGTATCTACCAAAAAAATCTGAAAACATTTATCCATAAAGATATATGTACTCCAATGTTCATTGCAGCTTTATTTACGATGGCCAAAACATGGAAACAACCAAAGTGTCCTTTGGTAGATGATTAGATAAAGAATATATATATATATATATATATATATATATATATATATATATATATATATAATGGAATACTATTCTACCATAAGAAAAGATGAAATAGTACCAATTAAGACAACATGGATGGATCTTGAGATTATTATGCTAAGCAAAATAAGACAAAAAAATCGAGAACCATATGATTTCATTGATATGTGGAATATAAAACTGAAAACAACAAAGGAACAAGGCAAAAAAATAAATAAATATAAACTTATAGACACAGACAATAGTTTAGTGGTTACCAGAGGGTAAGAGGGATGGGGGGGTGGCAGATGAGGGCAAAAGGGATCAAATATATGGTGATGGAAGGAGAACTGACTCTGGGTGACACAATGTGATATATAGATGATGTGTTACAGAATTGTACATCTGAAACCCTGTGTAACTTTACTAACAATTGTCACCCCAATTAACTTTAATTAAAAACAATTATTGGGGTGACAATTGTTAGTAAAATTACATCGGTTTCAAGTGTAGAATTCTACAATACATCATCTATATTTAAGTAATTTCTAAGTAATATTTTCGCACTCTTATAAAAGTTGTAAATTTCATATATAAATACGTATCTGTGAGAGAGAGAGAGCCAAAAAAAAGTATAGACATTATAAGAAAGGAAAAAAAACTTTAAAATTGTAATGACATATACTGATAACAAAAGATTAATATGGAAGAATTTCATAGAAATGGCAGTGTGAGGTGAGCTTCTTGAAATCTCCACTGGAATTTACAACAAATCAAAGAACTGTAATTTCACGAAGGACTCTCTGCACAGCAGACAGGAAAGACTAAGAGACATCCAACGGAAATCATCTAAAGGTGGGCAACTTGGGGGTCAGCTGAGGGGCTTGTTGGTTAAGAGTTGGCTTGGGAGCATGAGCTCTGAGCAATAGGGCCACCAGTTAGGATCCCACATGGGCCAGGGATGCTTTGTTCTCTACGGCTAAGATGGTGAACAACAGCTCGACCTAGAGCTGGGGTGTAGTGAGTCACTGGCCATGGGGTAGGATGCAGTGGGGCTGCAGTGGGCTGCCATAAGCTACTGTCAGTGGCCAGCAGCCAGTGTGAGCGGCTGGCAGCTAGTGTGAGCTGCTGTGAGTCACTGTGAGTGGCCATCCAATGGCCAGTGACTGATCTGCCTCAGCCAGGAAGAACACAATGATCACAATACCAACATGAGCCAGTGAAGCAATGTCCTCCACAACTAGACTGAAGGACAAAAGAACAGCAACTTGTCTGTTCCCCTTCCCCGATTCCCCAATGCTGTTCCCTCCCCCAATTCCCCAATAAAATCTTTTAATAAAATAAAATAAAGGTGGGCAAATTAGGTGAGAGGGGGAGGAGGGAAAGGGAAAAAGTGTAGACACGGACTATGAGCTGCCGGGGCACAGGACACAGACCAAAGCTCTGAGCTCTGTGCATTCCAGAGCCACCACAGTCATGGGAGAGGAAAGATTTGGACTGCTAGGGCTCCCCTTATGGCCCACAGCCCTGCCTGAGGGATCAGTATATACCATGACTGAACCCAAAGCTCATGGCAGAGAACTCAGAGGGAAGAAGGACTGAGGGAAGAAGGGTGAAAATGGCAGTTTAAGCCTTCACTGTCAAGCTGAGGACAGAAGTCCTAGGAACAGAGCCTGGCCAACCCCTTCCTACCCTCCCATAGCTCGCCCCACCCCCATCTGCCTAGTGCCAGAAGTGGAACAGTAGCAGTGTCAAGTCAAAAGAACAGAATATTTGAGCTCCACAGCCATGTACTCACAGCCCAACTAGTTCTGGCAAAGGGGAGAGATCCTTGGGTGCAGGACTGGTTGTGCTGGTGGTTGCTGCCATTACTAAAGGCCACTTCTCACAACCCACTGTGCCCCTGCCCTCACCTATCTAGGTGGATCCCTGCAAAGGTAAACAGAGCCATTGAAACACACAGATCCTGAATCTGGTGCAGGAAGAGCTTTGGGACTTCAGAAGCTCTCCACATCCTTCAACGGAAGCAGTGCTCTGAGATCCAGTCAACCTGCTAACAGAGGAGAAGCCACCTTTCAGGGAATGCCTCCCACTGTATGAGAACCTGGAACACTGCAGACAAAATATAATACTACAGCATGAGGCAGGATAAAAGGCTGCAGTTGTAGAAAAAATAAAACATTCTACAAACACCTACTGGAAAGCAAAAGAAAGACCTCTTCCTAGCAACCTGTTGAGGACCCACTCCTGTACATGCCTAAGAAGAGAAATAACTCATTGATTGCCATGAATAACCAAGGTAACAAGGCCGCTCAGAAAGAAAATGAAAACTCTCCAAAAAAATGAACTTAAAAGACATGAACATATGTGACTACAATGACAGAGAATTCATGATTGCAGTTCAGAAAAAACTCAACAAGATGTTCAAAAACACAGACGAGCAGTTCAATGAACTCAGAAACAGAATCAAAGAATAAAATGAACATTTTACCAACAAGACTGAAATTTTAAAAAGGAACCAAATAGAATTTTTGAAGAGTAAGAACTCAATAAAAGAAATGAAGAATGAAATAGCCAACTTAGGTAATACAGCTGACCAGATGGCGGAAAGATTCAGTGACACTGATGACAGAAATCTGGAAATGAACAGATGGAAAAAGAGAGAGACTTGAGAGAGAAAAGAAATGAAAGAACTCTGCAAGAACTTTCTGACTCCATCAGAAAGAGCAACCTAAGGATAATGGCAATACCAGAAGGAGAAGAAAGGGAGAAAAGAACAGACTGTATATTTAAAAAAAATAGTTGATGAGAATTCCCAAAGTTGTGGAAAGAACTGGGTCCTTGAAACCAAGAAGCAAATAGAACACCTAATTACCTCAATCCCAACAGGCATTCTCCAAGGCACATTGTATGAAAGCTGTCAAAAATTAACAACAAAGAAAAAAATTTCATGCAGTCAGAGAAAAGAAGGTGGTAACCTACACAGAAAGGTCCATTAGATTATTATCAGATTTTTCATCTGAAACTTTGCAAGCCAGAAAGGAGTGGAATGAAATATTCAAACTATTAAAAGAGAGAAATTATGTGCCAAGAATAATATATCCAACAAGATATCCTTTAGATATGAAGGAGGCATAAAGACCTTTCCAGACATACAGAAGCGGAGGGAATTTTATAACACACAACCTGCACTACAAGAAATACTGAAGAAGGCAATTTGACCTGAAACAAGAAAGTAAAAGAATACAAAACCATAAGTACTATTACAAACAGACAGACAGAAGCAGAAAATGGCAACCCCTACACCAAATAAGACGCTATACATTTAAACATAACATTCAGGGTAAAAAAGAAAAAAAAAACTTTTTAAAAAAAGAGGAAAAAGACAACTTGTTACTACAGTACAATGAATCAGCTCACAGCATAAATAAGGATAATTTGTGACAACAAAAACTTAAAATAGGAAAGAGTAAAAGTCTGAACCAGCACAAGTGAGTGGAGGAAGGAAGCATGCTGAAGAAAATGAAATACTCTAAATATGAAACTTTGTTTTATATAAACTTAATGGTAAATTCACACACAAAAAGTTCAGATCTGAAATATATGACATAAAAAAGAATAAGCACAAGAAATAATTATAGAAGACCACCACACTGAAATAATAGACAACAACAAAAAGGCAAAGAAACAATGGAGACACAGTACTACCCGAAAACCAAAGGTAGAATGAGAGGAAATCCTCATGTATCAAAAACACCCTAAATATAAATGGACTGAACACCAATAAAAAGGCAGAGTAACAGATTGGATCAAAAAACTAAACTCAACCATATGTTACCTCCAAGAGACACATCTCACTACAAAGACAAATACAAATTCAAAATGAAAGGGTAGAAATTGACACTCCAAGCAAATGGCATTCAGAGAAAAGCAGGTGTGGCAATCAAACATACTTCAGGATAAAAAAGGCAACAAGAGACAAAGATGGACATTTCATAATAATAAAGAAACATAACAGCTGTCAATATTTATGCCCCAATCCGGGAGCACCGAAATACATACAGCAACTGCTAACAGAACTAAAGGGAGAAATTGACCAAAACGCAACTATAGTAGGAGACCTAAATACATCATTGACAGCTATCTTAGATAACCCAAACAGAAAATAAATAAAGAGATGTCAGCCCTAAATGACACATTAGATGAAATGGACATAATTTACATTTACAGAGCACTTCATCCTAGAACATCAGACTATACTTTCTTTTCTAGTGTACATGAAACGTTCTCATGGATAGACCAAATACTGGTATTGGGACATAAAAGTATCCTCAGCAAATTTAAGAAGATTAAAATCATGCCAAGCATATTTTCTGATCACAGGCTTTGAAATTGAATATGAACTGCAAAAAGAAAGCAGGGAAAATCACAAATATGTGGAGATTAAACAACATACTTTTAAAGAATGACTGGGACAAAGAATAATAAAGAGGGGCAATCAAAAGATACACAGAAACAAATGACAATTAAAGTACAGCCTACGAAAATTTTTGTGATGCACTGAGAGCAGTCATAAGAGGGAACTTTATATCATTACAGGCCTATCTTAAGAAACAAGAAAAATCCCAAGTTAAATAACCTCATGTTACACCTCTAACAACTAGAAAATTAAAAACAAATGAAACTGAAATTCAGTAGAAAGAAGGAAATAATAAAAATCTGAACAGAACTAAAGGAAATAGAGAACAAAAAAACAATAGAAAAAATTGATGCAATAAAGAGCTGCTTCTTTAAAAAGGTTAATAAAATTGACAAACCTTGGATAGATTCACTAAGATAAAAACAGAAAAGACAAATAAACACAATGCCACAGAAATACAAAGGATTATCTAAGAATACTGTGAAGGGCTATATGCCAACAAATTTAATAATCTAAAAGAAACGGACATATTCTTAGAGAAACATATACCCTTCCTAGGCTGAATCACAAAAACTTGAAAAATCTAAGTAGATGGATCAACAGTAAGGAAATTGAATCAGTCATCCGAAACCTTCCCAAAAGCAAAAGTCCAGGACTAGATAGCCTCACTAGTGAACTCTACCAAACATTCAAAGAGCATCTAATACCTGTCCTACTCAAAATCTTCCAAAAAATTGAAGAGAGACAATACTCCCTAACTCATTTTATGAGGCCAACATTACCCTGATACCAAACCCTGGTAAGGATTACACAAAAAAAGAAAATTACAGACCATTATCTCTAATGAATACACATGCAAAACTCCTAAACAATATTCTAGCAAATTGAATACAATGCATTAATAAAATTATATATCACCACCAAGTGGGGTTAATCCCAGGAACAAGGATGGTTCAACATGTGCAAATCAATCAATGGGAGACTCAGAAAAGTTAAGTCATTTGCCCAAGACCTATAAATAGAAACTGGATTAAAACTCAGTTTAGTTTACTTCAATATTTATGTGCTTATCCTTAAGAAATATTGTGATATAGAACTCCATGGTGTCTTTTTTCATGCCTACTACTCCTCCATCACCTGCATGTTCAGTGGATGGCTTCAGCATGGTGTGACTATCTTTTGGGATCTGGCTAAGAAGTTAAGCTGGGACTATGCCATATTAAATGAAATTTAGAAGGATGTTTTGGAAAGTTTCAAAAAACAAATGGAAATTACAGATAATTGATTTGGCTTTCTATTTTGTCTATTTTAAAATTTTTCATATTAAACAAGTTTTTAAAACTCAGATTAAAATTTAATGGAGTAGGAAAAAATAATATGTGCAGGAAAATCATGAAAATGACTTTATAATGAGAAATGAATTGCATCACAACAAAAAATTACATAATACCAAAAGCAGTAATTCTTTATATGAAGGGGTCATTTCCAAAAAGAAGCAATGAATGGGACCATGGTTTGTTTGAGAATACAATTAATAAAAATCATATTAAATATGATTGAAACATATAAAATAAATTATATTAACACATATGAAATGAAGTTTAAATTACCTGCCAATATGAACAGTGACAAAGGTAATAAAGTATTCAGAATACTACACTACAGCAAGAATACCAATGACAAACTGGTTAATGCCAGTTGTCAATACAAGGGCCATTTGAGAGTACTCATTGTACAAGAAAACTTGGAATGCCCTGAAATGGTAGCACAAATGCATGAAATAAATTTTCATAGAAATTTCACAACTTTGACAAGTATCCAAAATTCCCACATGACAGCACTAATACCAAATTATGAATCTAAAATATTTTCAAAAATTATCAATACAAAACTACAAATTTTACTCAATGATGCTAAAGGAAAAAATTGGTTTTTTTTCTGTTTAAAAAATGATACATAATTGCTGTTATATGAAGTGGTGATCAAATAGTGTGCAGAGAAAAATGTTGTTTAAAATAAGGAAGTGGGGGCTGACCAAGTGGCTCAATTGCTTAAGAGTTGACTTAGACCGCGTGCCCTGAGAAACAGGGCCACCAGTGTGATTCCCACATGGGCCAGTGAATGCTGCACCCTAGCTGAGCTGTCACTGAGCTGCCAACAGGTGGCAGGATGGCTCAGCTGGTGTAACAACAAGATTGCCTGTTCAATGGAGGGATACACCCATCCAAAACTAAAACTAAACTCAGCACCTTCAGCTGAGCTGCTGCCCGAATGGCTCAGAGGATAGAGTGTGCACTCTTAATAACAAGGCTGCTGGTTCAACTCCTGCATGGGATGGTGGCTACAACCACCTGCAACTAAGATTGAACACAGCAACTTGAGCTTAGAGGCCATGAACTGCCAACGGGAAGCCAGATGGCGACTGGTGCTCTCCACAACGAATATTGAAGAACAACAACTTGGCTGGTCCCCTCCCCCAGTTTCCCAACACCGTTCCCCTTCCCCAATTCTCCAATAAAATCTTAAAAATAAAATAAACTATGGAAGTGATTCCAAAAGTTAATTAATTAAAAATAACATTTTCTAGATTTGGAGGTGTTTGTAGTATTTATCAGTTTTGTCACATTTAGAAAATGTAATTTCTTTAATTTTTTTCCTCATCTATTAATAAATATCTATTTCATACCTTATTTTGTCACCCTTTTCTGAATTAAGGAGGGCACTTCCAACAGCATAAGTTCCATATTCCACTGAGCATAGCCCAGCTTTCTGGGCACTTGCAATGCTTGAAGGCAGTAGACTCAATCAACCAATCCAGCCTATGCTATATCTGTATGCAGAGTCAGAATCCATCTTATGGAACTGAACTCCCACTTCGTTTTTCAGACACTAGCTTCAGAATTTAAATTGCTCAAAACTGTTCAATTTTAAGCATAGAAGTTGGGGATTCTCCAAAGCAACATGTTGGATGTATCCTTGTTTGTTCCAAGGAGTCCATACTGCTATTTCCTACAGTACATTTCAGAGTTTGTTTTTTATTTTATATATTTTTGGCCTAACTACTACAGAGCCCCAATAGGTATTCAATAATGCATTAGTTATTTGTATATAGTTAGAATATTTGACAATAAATAAAATTTTATAAATTTAATCAGACTGGCTTGATGGAATCAACTGGTTTTGTTACTGAAACTATGTTAATGTAGTAGACCCAGCCAGCAGCATTATAAATAATAGTAATAATAATAATAATAATCCCCCTAAACATACAACATCAAATATGCCCAATAGGACTGTTCCACCCCATTCTCCTCAGGCCATCTGGTCCTTTGCTTAGCCTAGATTCTACTCATTTATCTATAGTGTCAAAGGAGTTAGGCAAAACTAGATTCTATTGTACAAAAAGTGAAGCAAATGAAACAAACCATGAATAAATTTATTTAAAATAATTTCAACCTTTTTGGGCTATCTAATTATTTACTTATATGAAGAATCAAGTTTATTTGAAACAACGTAGTTTATTTATTAGAAACAGCTGCCATGACAATCAAACAAGGCTCAAATTATGACTTAAAGTTGTGATTTTATTCTAAATGTGTGACTTATGGTTTCAGAATGACAATGCAATTGAGTGAAAAGTGTAGAAGAGCTACAGTTAAAGATAGAGGACTGTACTTCCAAAAATAAATGTTTTAGCATATGAAATTTATATCAGGAAGTAAAACTAACTGTAAAATATTTAAACCAGTAACTGGTTTTAAGGCAACTGAATTTGGCATTGGGAGCACTGGATATGGGGTCAGAGGCAACATTTCGTTCTATTTTAAAATTAAAGTTCATTGGGGTAACAATTGTTAGTAAAGTTACATAGGTTTCAGATGTACGATAATGTATTATATCATCTATATATCACATTGTGTGTTCACCACCCAGAGTCAGTTCTCCTTCCATCCCACATATTTGACCCCGTTTACTCTCATCTACCATCTTCCTCCCCCCTTACCCTCTGGTTATCACAAAACTATTATTTGTGTCTATGAGTTTTTGTTTCTTCATTTGTTTGTCTTGTTCCTTTGTTGTTTTCAGTTTTATATCCCACATAACAGTGAAATCATATGGTTCTCAACTTTTACTGTCTGACTTATTTTGCTTAGCATTATAATCTCAAGTTCCATTCCATTTTGTTGCAAATTTCATCTATTTTGATGGCACAATAGTATTCCATTGTGTATATATACTACATCTTCTTCATCCAATCATCTATCGAAAGACACTTAGGTTGTTTCCATGTCTTGGCTGCCATAAGTAAAGCTGCAATGAACATCGGAGTACATATATCTTTTTTTTTTCATTCCCAGGGCTTTTTTATTTTATTTTTATTTATTATTATTATTTACAGATGTATAAAACAATGCAATAGTTATCCTTTTCACCCATTACAAAGTGACTCCCCCCTCCTCCCAGCCACTGCCTCCCCACCCCCAATATTATACATATCTATTACAATTCCATTGACTCCATTTCCACACTATACTCCACATCCCATGAGTATATATGTGTTAAATTATAGTTAACATCTAATATTATTTAGCAGCAGCTTCAGATGTACAGTGCAGTGGTCAGGTCTCTACACCGTCCATGAAGTGGTCTCGCTAACAAGACATGAGTCCATCTGTTCCCCTAAAAAATATTTACAACATTATTGATTATATTCCCCAATGTGTTTCTTCTATCCCTGTGGCAATATTGTAGTTACCAGTTTATGTTGCCTTGTCCCTTCCCCTTTTCCCTCATGCCCACCCCCATCCCATCTAGCAATCATCAGTTTTTCCTCTGAAAAGTCTGAATAGTCTCTGAATAGTTTCTAAGACTATTTCTGTTTACATTGCTCATTTATTCAGTTTTTTTTAGATTCCACATATAAGTTAGATCATCTGGTATTTGTCTTTCTCTGACTGTCTTATTTCACTTAGCATAATGTTCTCTAGGTCCATCCACATTGTTGCAAATGGTACTATTTCTTTCTTCTTTATAGCTGCATAATACTCCATTGTGTAAATGCACCACAGTTTCTTAATCCAGTTGTCTACCGATGGCCATTTCAATTGTTTCCAAGTCTTGGGTATTGTAAATAGTGCTGCAATGAACATAAGGATGCATATATTTTTTTTGAATTAGTGTCTTGACTTTTTCAGGATAAATAGCTAGGAGTGCAGTTGCTGGGTCATAAGGTAGTTCCATTTCCAGTTTTTTGAGATACCTCCATATTGATTTCCATAGTGGCTGCACCAATCTGCAATCCCACCAACAGGGCAGCAGGGTTCCCTTTTCCCCACAGCCTCACCAGCACTTGTTGTTTGTTGATTTGTTGATGATAGCCATTCTGACCAGAGTGAGGGGGTATCTCATTGTGGTTTTTATTTGCATTTCCCTAATGATCAGTGAGGCTGAACATTTTTTCATATGCCTGTTGGCCATCTGTATGTCCTCTTTAGAGAAATGCTCTTCATATCCTCTGCCCATTTTTTAATTGGGTTGTTTATTTTTTTGATGTTGAGTTGCATGTGTTTTATAAACTTTGGATATTAACCCCTTATCAGATATATCGTTGACAAATATATTCTCCCATTCAGTAGGCTTACTTTTTGTTTTATTGATTTTTTTTTTGTTGTGAAAAACTTTTAAGTTTGATATAATCCCATATGTTCGTTTTTTATTTTACTTCCCTTGCCCATGGGGATGTATCAGTAAAAATATCGTTCAGGATAATGTCTGCAAATTTACTCCCTATGTTATCTTTTAGGAGTTTTATGGTTTCAGGTCTTATATTTAAGTCTTTAATCCATTTTGAATTTGTTCTTGTATATAGCATAAAAAGGTGGTCCAGTTTCATTTTTTTTGCATGTCAGTCCAATTTTCCCAGCACCATTTATTAAATAGACTATCTTTACCCCAGTGTAAATTCTTGCTTCCATTCTCATAGATTAACTGTCTATATATGCATGGATTTATTTCTGGGTTCTCTATTCTGTTCCACTGATCTATGTGCCAATTTTTATGCCAGTACCATACTGTTTTCATTACTGTACCTTGTAGTATGTTTTGATCTCTGGTAGTGTGATATCCCCGACTTTGTTCCTATTTCTCAGGATTTCCTTGCCTATTCGGGGTCTTTTATAGTTCCATATAAATTTTAGGATTATATTTTCTATTTCTGAGAAAAATGCCCTTGGTAGTTTGATAGGAATTACATTCAATCTATATATTGCTTTAGGCAGTATGGACATTTTAACTATATTAATTCTTCCTATCCATCAGCATGGTAGGTGTTTCCATTTAATTGTATTTTCTTTTATTTCTTTCTTCAGTGTCTTATAATTTTCTGAGTACAGATCTTTTACTTCTTTGGTTAAATTTATTCCTAGGTATTTTATAGTTCTTGAAGCAATTGTAAATGGGACTGTTTTTTTTAATTTCTCCTTCTGATAGTTTGGTTTTGGTATATGTAAATACAACTGATTTCTGAATATTGATTTTGTATGCTGTTACCTTACTGAATTCATCTATCAGTTCCAATAGTTTTTTGATGGAGTCTTTGGGGTTCTGTATACATAGAATCATATCATCTGCACATGACAATTTTACTTCCTCCTTGCCAATTTGGATGCCTTTTATTTCTTTTTCTTGTCTGATTGTTGTGGCTAGAACTTCCAGAACTATACTGAATAAAAGTGGAGAAAGTGGACAGCCTTGTTTTGTTCCTGATCTTAAGAGGAATGGTTTTAGCTTTTCCCCATTGAGTATGATGTTACCTGTGGGCTTATCGTATAAGGCCTTTATTATGTTGAGATTTGATCCCTCTATTCCCACTTTGCCAAGAGTTTTTATCATAAGTGGTTGCTGGATTTTGTCAAATGCTTTTTCTGCATCTATTGATATGACCATATGATCTTTATTCTTCATATTGTTGATGCGGTGTATCAAATTAATTGATTTACGGATGTTGAACCAGCCTTGAGTATTAAGGATGAAACCCACTTGATCATGATGTATGATCTTCTTGATGTATTGCTGAATTCTGTTTGCAAATATTTTATTGAGGATTTTTGCATCTATGTTCATCAGGGATATTGGACTTTAGTTTTCCTTTTTGTGCTGTCTTTATCTGGTTTTGGAATCAGGGTGATAGTGGCTTCATAGAAAGAGTTTGGGAGCCTTTCCTCCTGGATTTTTTGGAATAGTTTGAGGAGAATAGGTGATAAGTCTTTTTAGAATGTTGGTAAAATTCACTTGTGAGTCTGTCTGGTCCAGGGTTTTTTTTGTTTTGTTTTGTTTTAAATTTTATTTTATTTTATTTTTAATTAGTTTCAGGTGTACATCCAGGGTTTTTTTTGTTGGGAGCTTGTTGATTACTGATTCAATTTCCTTGGTAGTAATCAGTCTATTCAGATTTTCCTTTTCTTCTTGAGTCAATTTTGGAAGGTTGTATGCTTCTAGAAAATTATCCATTTCTTCCAGATTGTCAAATTTGGTGGCATATAGTTGCTCATAGTAATTTCTTAAAAATTTTTTTGTATTTCTGTGATGTCTGTTCTCACTTCACCTCTTTCATTCCTGATTTTACTAATTTGATTCCCCCTTTTTTTTTTTTAATGAGTCTGGTTAGAGGTTTGTCAATTTTGTTTATCTTCTCAAAAAACTGCTCTTGGTTTTGTTGATCTTTTGTATTGTTTTTCTGGTCTCTATTACATTTATTTCTGCTCTGGTCTTCATTATCTCCTTCCTTGTATTCCCTTTGGGCTTGTTTTGTTGTTCTTTTTCGAGTTCCCTTAGGTTTAAAGACAGTCTGTTGATTTGAGATTTTTCTTCCTTCTTTAGGTAGGCCTGCAATGCTATGATCTTCCTTCTTAGGACTGCTTTCACTGCATCCCTGAGATTTTGGGTCACGGTGTTTTCATTGTCATTTGCCTCGAGGTATCTTTTGATTTCCTTCTTGATCTCATTTTTGACCCACTCACTCTTTAGTAGCATGTGATTTATCTTCCACGTATTTGTAAGCTTTCCAGGTTTCATCTTATAATTGATTTCTAGTTTCATAGCATGGTGGTCAAAGAACATGCTTGATACGAGTTCAGTCTTCTTCAATTTATTGAGACTTGTTTTGTGGCCTAACATGTGGTCTATATTAGAAAATGTTCCACGTGCTCTTGAAAAGAAATTATATTCTGTAGCTCTGGGTGAAATGCTCTGAATATATCAGTTAAATCCAGCTGGTCTAATGTGTCATTTAAGGTCGCTGTTTCCTCACTGCTTTTCTGTCTGGAGGATCTGTTCATGGTGACAGCAGGGTGTTGAAGTCCCCAACTATGATAGTGTTACTGTTGATCTCTGTCTTTATGTCTTCAATATTTGTTTTATATATTTAGGAGCTCCTATGTTAGGTGCATAAATGTTTACTAGAGTTATGTCCTCTTGTTGGATTGATACCTTTATTATTATGAAGTGTTCTTCTTTGTCCTTTATTATGTTCTTCAACTTAATGTCCATTTTATCTGATATAACTATCACTACTCCAGCTTTTTTCTCAGTTCCATTTGCATGAAATATTTTACTCCATCCCTTTACTTTCAGATTGTACGTGTCTTTGGATCTGAGGTGAGTCTCTTGTATACAGCATAAGCAGGGGTCTTGCTCTCTTATCCATTCAGCTGCCCTATGTCTTTTGATTGGAGCATTTAATTCACTTACATTTAATGTGATTATTGATAGGTGTGTAATTATTGCCATTTTGCTTTTAGTGTTCCTGGTCTTCCTTAGTTATGTTGTTTTTCTCTTCTCCTTAAAGAAGCCTTTTTAACATTTCCTGTAATACTGGTTAGGTGGTAATGAATTCCTTTAGCTTATTCTTTTCTGGGAAGCTCTTTATCTCTCCTTCAGTTTTAAATGATAACCTTGCTGGATAAAGCAATCTAGGTTGTAGGCCTTTTCATCACTTTGAAAATCTCCTGCCACTCCCTTCTGACCTGCAAAGTTTCTGTAGAAAAATCGGCTGATAATCTTATGGGGGTGTCCTTGTAAGTATTTGCTGCCTTTCCCTTGCTGTTTTTAGGATTCTGGCTTTGTCCTTAACTCTTGCAATTTTCATATAATGTGTCTTGGTGTGGGCCTTTTTGGGATCATCTTAGTTGAAACTCTCTTCACTACCTGGACTTGTATTTCAATGTCTTTTGCCAGGTTAGGGAAGTTTTCAGATATTATTATTTCAAATATGTTCTTGATCCCTTGCTCCCTCCTTCTCCTTCTGATATTCCTAGTTGCACTTGATGTTGTCGCCCAGCTCTCTTAAACTATTTTCAATGGTTTTCATTCTTTTTTCTTTTTGTTATTCTACTTGGATGATCTCTGCTATCTTGTCTTCTAAGTCACTGATTCAATCCTCAACTTCATCCAATCTGCTAGTAATTTCATCAAGTTTGATCTTTAATTCAGTAATTGAGTTCTTTAGTTCCTGCTGGTTGTTTTTCATGATTTCTCTATCCTTCTTTATATTCTCATTAATTACCTTGAACATTCTAATAATCAGTGTTCTGAATTCTGTCTCCAATAGGTTGTTTACCTCTATTTCCTCTAGTTCCACTGATTCAGGAGGATTCTTCTGTTCTTTTATTTGCAATTAGTTTCTTTGTTTCCCCATTCTGACTTACTCTTTGTGTTTGCTTTGATGTAACAGGTAGACCCCTATTTCCTTCGATGTAACAGGTAGATCCCCTAGGTATCTCAGTCTTTTCTGGGTGGACTTATGCGGTGTGTGTTCTTTTTTTTTTTTAATTTTATTTCTTTTTATTAGTTTCAGGTGTACAACACAATGCAATAGTTATACTCTTTACCCCCCAAAGTGACAACCCCCCTCCCCCAGTTCGCCACCCCACTCCCCCCGATATCATACATATCTATTACACCTCCCCTGATTCCCCTCCACAGTATACTCCACATCCCGTGACCATCCACATATTCAGTTACAGTTGGCATACAATACTATACAACATCAGTTTCAGGTGTACAATGCAGTGATCAAGCCTCTACTCCATCCATGAAGTGGTCTCCCTAACAAGACATGTGATTATCTGACACGCCACAAAATTTTTACAACATTATTATATTCCCCGAACTGTGTTTCATATCCCTGTAGCAATATTGTAGTTGTCTATTTATGCTGTCTAATCCCTTCCCCTTCCTCCCCATCCCCACCCCACTCCCAACTAGCCACTCTGTTTTTCCTCTACATCTATGAGTCTGTTTACATTGATCATTCACTCAGCTCTTCAGACTCCACACACAAGTGAGATCACATGGTACCTGTCCTTCTCCGACTGACTTATTTCACACAACATAATAGTCTCTTCACAACATTATCAATTACATTCCCAGAACTGCCCCCATCTCCCTGCAGCAACATTGTAGTCCCATCTACACTGTCCAAAACCTTCCCCCTCTCCCTCTTCCCTACTCCCTCCCAGCCAACAACCACCAGTTTTTCCTTTATATCAACTCTTTCTGTGTTGATTTTCTGTCTAAAGGGTGTGTCCATTGGTGACAATGGGGTGTTGAAGTCCCCTACTATGATAGTGTTACTGTTGATCTCTGTCTTTATGTCTGTTAAAATCTGTTATATGTAATTACGAGTTCCTATGTTGGGTGCATAGATGTTTATTAGGGTTATAGTGCCCTTCTTTGTCTTTTATTGTAGTCATTTTAAAGTTTATTTTGTCCAAAATAAGTATTGGTACTCCAGCTTTTTTTTTCTCATTTCCATTTGCATGAAATACCTTATTCCATCTGTAAACAGCATATACATGTGTCTTATTTTCTTATCGACTCAGCCACTCTCTGTCTTTTGATTGCATCATTTAGCCCATTCACATTTAAAATGATTATTGATAGGTGCATATGTATTGCCATTTTGTTATTTGTATTCCTGGTCTTCCTGGGTTAGCTTGTTTACCCCTTTCTTTTGTTTAAAAAAGCCTTTTTAACATTTCTTGCAAGGCTGGCTTGGTGGTAATGAATTCCTTAAGCTTATTCTTTTCTGAGAAGCTCTTTATTTCTCGTTCAGTTTTAAGTGATAGCCATGCTGGGTAGAGCAATCTTGGTTGTAGGTCTTTATTTTGTGTCACTTTGAAAATCTCCTGCCACTCCCTTCTGGCCTGCAGACTTTCTGTAGACAAGTGAGCTGTTAGTCTAACAGGAGTTCCTTTGTATGTAACCTGCTGTCTTTCTCTTGCTGCCTCTACGATTCTGTCTCTGTCTTTAACCTTTGCCATTTTAACTATGATGTGTCTTGGTGTGGACCTGTTTGGGTTCAGCTTGTTTGGAACCCTCTGCACTTCCTGGGCATGTATGTTGATTTCCTTCACCAGGGTAGGGAAGTTTTCACTCATTATTTTTTCAAATACATTCCTGACCCCTTGCTTCTTCTCTTCTCCTTCTGGTATTTCTATGAGTCTAAGGTGGTTGCGTTTCACCTTGTCCCATAGAGCTCTTAAACTATTTTCATTGTTTGTTATTCTTTGGTCTTTTTGTTATGCCACCTGGGTGATTTCTGCTATTTTGTCTTCCAAATCGCTGATCCGCTCCTCTGTTTCATCTACTCCACCAGTGATTCCTTCGAGTGTGTTCTTCATTTCAGTTATTGTATTCTTTAGTTCTAACTGGTTGTTTTTTATGGTTTCCTTAGCCTTCTTTATGTCCTCGCTAAGTTCCTTAAACATTCTTATCATCAGTGTTCTAAACTCTGTCTCTGAAAGGTTGGCTCCCTCTGTTTCATTTGGTTCCATTTCTAGAGGTTTCTTCTGATCTTTTACTTGTGACATGTTTCTTTGTTTCCTCATTCTGGCTGTCACTCTGGGATTGCTTTGATGTGTTAGATAGATCACCAGGAGAGCCCTGGCTGGATCACGCAGGCACACAGCTCACGGCCCAATACTCCCAGGAAAAATCCCAGTCTCAGCCTGTCCCAATCAGCTGCACGCAGATCAGGCTGAGCAGCCCGACAACCAATCACCAGCCTGGCAACTCTGCAAGCACAGTGCGGAGAGTGGGGACTCGAGGTGGCTTGCGCACTCCCGCGTCTCAGTGAGCAGCCTGTTGGAGCCGGAGCACGCCCACCAGGTGTTTCCCTGGCAACACAACACAAGCCGTGTGGAGGGTGGGAATCCGAGGTGGCTTGCGCACTCCCGGGCCTCAGTGAGCAGCCTATTGGAGCTGGAAGGCACCCGCCCAGCGTTTACCTGGCAACGCAGTATAAGCCGGGCAGAGGGTGGGATCCAAGCCCGCAGGCGGGCGAGCATGCACACATGCACTTCTGCGCCAATTCCACCAGACCAATGAGGTCTCAGACCTGATCCTCCATGGGAGGGTCCAAGCCCAACAAAATGGCGTCCTCCCTACACCACTCGCGTGCAGGCTCCACACCACGGGAACAACAATTCAAAAATCTCCAGCCTCCAAACCAAAGGCGCTCAGTTCAGTCCGTCCCCGCAGGCTCCCGGGTCCAGCTCACACAGCTACTCCCTCCACCAGGAACCAGGTAAGTGCTCACCAGCGAGCAAGCCCAGTCGCCGGCCCCACTTATTCTCCAGCCACTCTTAGCCTCACCGAGCTGAGCAAAGAGAATCCTCACTATTTTACTGCCAGCTATATTAGAACTCCTCTTCCTGGCAAAGGAACTATTGGTTGGTGAGCTTGGAGTGCGGCTGGAGGGTCTCTCCCCCAACCAGACAAGCTTCCCACGGCTGGGGCTTCCCTCAGGGGCTCACCCTCTCATGTCTCCGCCCATCTTACCAGACCTGACATGGCCTCCTCTTTAAGTTCTTTGTTTAGTGGTTCTGTTCATCTAGTGTTCCAGGGACCTCCAGGGTTGAATGCTGTACAATTTGTTTGTAATTTTGGTGTGATCCTGGGAGGCAGTTAGCACAGCGTCTGTCTATTGCACCATTTTACCGGAAGTCTCCATGGTGTGTGTTCTTTACATTTGAATTACTCAGTCTCCCTATTCTCCTGTGCAGGTGTACCTGAGCTGTTCCTTGTGTTGTGTGTCTTCTCCTGTTGAAGTTGAGCGTTGATTGGTTTTGGCTTGTCAGCAAGTGGGATTGACTCCCAGCCTGACTAGCTGTGAAAATTAGCTGTGTCCACAGATTATGAGCTTCTGTGTGAGGGTTGACCCCTCATATGAGGTTTGGCCCTTATGGGCTCTCGTGCCTATAGTGATTTCCCTTTGGGTGGACTCTTGTAGGTCAACCCCAGAAATGTTCTAGTTTTGTTTAATGTTGACCTCTGGGTATGATGGTTTTATGTGTGTTTGGCTGGACTCTGCTGCAGAGTGATTTTATGGCAAAACAGATCAAGAAGTACAACCACCACAGAAACTAGATGCTCTCATGTAAAAAAAAACAACCAACAACCTACAGTCAACTTGTACGGAAATATCAAACATTCAAGAGAAGAAAACAAACCAAAACAAACAACAACCACAAAAAAAATAGAACATAAGACAAAACAAAACAAAATAAAATATAATAAAATAAAAAATAGAATAAACATGAGAAACAAAATAGCAATGCCAAAAAAAAAAATTTGCAAAAAAAAAAAGGAAAGAAGGAGGAAAAGTAGAGCAGTGAAAAGAATGAAGAAAGAGGGGAGAGAGTGAGGGTGGAAAATAAAGAAAGGGGGGCCGGCCGAGTGGCGCATTGGTTAAGCGCTGGTTTTGGGATGCCAGCGGCCCCGGTTCGGATCTCACATGAGGGCCAGTGACACTGCCCTCTAACAGCTAACAACAGCTCCACCTGGAGCTGGGCTGTGCAAGCCCCGGTGATGGTGTGGGCTGCAGCCCCTGCTGCAGTGGGCTGCCATAGGCTACAGTGAGTGGCCCGCAGCCAGCGTGAGTGGCTGGCAGCCACGCGTGAGCTGCCAATAGCCTCGGTGAGCGACATCCAGAGGCCAGCGACCCATCTGCCTCATCCGGGAAGAGCGCAATGATGATACCAACAGTGAAGCAACATCCTCCGCAACTAAACTGAAGAACAAACAGACAGCAACTTGTCTGTTCCCCTATCCCGATTCTCCAATGCTGTTCCCCTCCGCCAATTCCCCAATAAAAAAAAAAAAAAAATCTAAAAAAAAAAAAAAAAGAATGAAGTCAAAAAAAAGAAAATAAAGAAAGGAAGACAAGAAGGAAGGAAGGAAGGAAGGAAGGAAGGAAGGAAGGAAGGAAGGAAGGAAGGAAGGAAGGAAGGAAGGGAGCCCATGTTGGTATTATGATCATTATGCTCTACCCAGCTGAGGCAGTCGGTCACCAGCTGTTGGTGGCAGCTCATGGCAGCTCATGGCAGCTTTCATCAGCTGCTATCTGCTCACATTGGCTGCCGGCCACTCATGCCAGCTGCTGGCCACTCACACTGGCCACTGGCTGCTCATGGCAGCTAACAGTTGCTCATGGCAGCCCACGGCAGCTCAAGCCCACTGCAGGCCTCTCATGGCAGCCCAGCCCCATGTTGAGCCATTGTTCACAGTCTTAGCTGTAGATGGCGCAGCTTAGTGGCACTGCTTACTGGCCCATGTATGAAATGAACTGGCAACCCTGTTATTCAGAGCTCATGCTCTAACCAATGGAGCTACCCGGCCACCCCTATTTTTAATTTTTTGAGGAATCTCTACACTGCCTTTCATAGCGGCTGTGACAATCTGCATTTGCACCAACAGTGCATGAGGGTTCCTTTTCCTACACAGCATCTCAAACACTTATTATTTGTTTTGTTGATGATAACCATTCTAACTAGAATGAGGTGATATTTTATTTGCATTTCTTTTTTTTTTTTGAGGGCTGTGCCACTGGCCCTCATTTGTGGGACCCGAACTGGGGCCACTGGCTTCCCAGGCCAGTGCTTAACCACCGTGCCACTTGGCTGGCCCATTATTTGCATTTCTTTGATGATTAGTGATGTTAAGCATCTTTTCATGTGTCTATTGGCCATCTGTATATCCTTTTTGGAGAAATGTCTATTCAGGTCCTCTGCCCATTTTTTTTATTAGATTGTTTATTTTTTTGTAGTTGGAATGTATGACTTCCTTATATATTTTGGATATTAGCCCCTTATCAGAGGCATTGCACCATTTTAAACTTGTACAAAAAGCTAAATATGAAAAGAGTATGTAAGATTATGATAACTATCATTTAACACCATAGATTTTCAAAAGATCAACTGTCTGATCCGATGTTAAATAGAGTTAAATATGATCCCACATTTCTGTGCCACTTTTCCAAGTTTCCTTGGTTATAATTTACAACAAGCAACATATTAAACCCCTTTAAATAGTCATTAAAATGTAAACACGGAACACTCCTTATTGTAGCACTAAAAGCAGTCCCTCCAAAGTATATAAAACAGAAAACAGATCCTTGAATTTCATCTCAGGGCAGGAGGTGAATTTGAATTTGAAGACATGCCAAATGGTAATTTTGGGCACAAATATTTCAAATCAAATTTATCTATTATGAGTAGTAGCAGCATATGTTAGTTTATAAGTCAGTTATCATATGTCACAGGAAGCACATCCAATTAGGAAGTGAGGCCATTTCCAATTCAGCAAAATTACTAACAGTAACTCATCACAAAGGAGGTATGATTAAATTATACATTCTAATTTTTTTAAATTCTTTTATTCTTTTATTGTGAAATAAACCTTTTTTAAATTAGCTTCAGGTTTACAACACAGCGCAATAGTTATAGTTTTTACCCCTCAAAGTGATAACCCATCTCTCCCAATTCACCATCCCACTCCTCCCCCCTATATGATACACATATCTATTACAATTCCTTTGACTACCATCCCCAGTATACTCCACATCCTGTGACTATATAATCAATTACAGTTGGCATACAATATTATACAACATCAGTTTCAGATATACAGTGCAGTGATCAAGCCTCTACTCCATCCATGATGTGGTCTCCCTAACAAGATATGTGACCAACTGACACCCCACAAAATATTTACAAGATTATTATATTCCACAAACTGTCTTTCATATCCCTGTGGTAATATTGTAGTTACCTATTTATGCTATCTAATCCCTTCCCCATCTCCCTCATCCCCAACCCCTCCCAACTAGCAACCCTGTTTTTCCTCTATATCTATGAAACTGTTTCTGTTTACTTTGCTCATTTATTCAGTTTTTCAGATTCCACGTATAAGTGAGAACATATTGTATTTGTCATTCTCCGACTGACTTATTTCTCAACTTATTTCACATCACATAATAGACTCTAGGTCCATCCATATCCTTGCAATGGTACGATTTCATTCTTCTTTATAGCAGAGTAAAACTCCATTGTATAAATGTACCACAGTTTCCTAATCTAGTCATCTACCAATGGGCATTTCAATTGTTTCTGAGTCTTGGCATTGTAAATAGTACGGCAATAAACACAGGGGTGCATATATTTTTTTGAATTAGCATCTTGGATTCTTCTGGGTAGATACCCAAGAGTGGAATTGCTGGGTCATATGGCAGTTCCATTTCCAGTTTTTTGAGATACATCCATACTGATTTCCATAATGGCTGCACCAATTTGCAGTCCCACCAAGACTGCACCAGGGTTCCCTTTTCTCCAAAACCTCGACAGCACTTGTTTGTTGATTTATTGATGATAGCCATTCTAACCAGAGTGCTGGGAGCCGACAGCACCCCAGTGTCTGACAAGGCCACATTGAAGTAAAGATCCACACTCAGCACTGGAAGTCTGGGGTGCTGCCTTATGGTTGGTCATGTAATATCTCCTGCTTCTATGAACACATGTTCCTTTCCTCCACATCAGATCCTATAGGAGACAGTACTTTCACTGCATTTATGACAAGTCACTGTGGTGCCCCAATGAGAGATGGCTGTGTAAGTCAATGACGGGCACGATCTCCTAAGAGAGGAGACAACCCAAGCCAGGCTGCAGGCTCCATGGGGACCCCAGGACTGAGAATAAGGGGACTCAAGCCCCTTGGAAACAGAGGATCAAGCCTCGCTGGTAATGTAAGCCAAAAGCCTGTCTGTGAGAAACTGACAGCTTGTCTGTGAGAAACTGATGATAATGTCAGTCCTTGAGCTCACTTGCCTATGGTTATTGCTGTGAGAGGTTTCCTTGGAGACCAAGGTCTTCCAGCCATGAGAGTTCTGATAAGAGACAGCTTGCTGACCATGAGGTATGTTAATTAACAACCTTGTTTTAACTCTTTGCCTTTACATTGCTGTAGCAACAGATACTGAAGCTTTGACTCAGAAACAGATGTTACCCTTCATTGCAATAACATGTAGCCCTTTGTAGGATAAAAAAGGTTTGAGACCTCCTTTTGCTACTAAATATTGTAATCACATTGAAATAGACTTTAGATGGTTTTGCCCTAAACTCAGCCACTGCTAGTCTCTTGGCAATAGCTCAAGTGTGCACCCTCTAAGGTAGTCATGGTAACCACTCTTTAGGCGATAAGTAAATCCTTGTCATAGAATAGACCACAGTGTACCCTGGAGAAAATAATTACAAGGACTCAAAGACTGTAAAAGTCCTGAGAAAAAAGAAACATCAAAGTCATGTGGTACATAACTTGTGATTGAGGTAATGGTTAAAAGTCCCTTTAAAATGGGACATGCTGTAACAATAAGTGTGACCCTTCTCGTAGACTCCCCAATGTCCCCACTCCCTTCTATTGCCTCGCCAACTCCATCCACACCTGAGGGAACCCCTGGACTTGCGGGGGCTGGCCCTCCACACCAGAGTGAGGTGGTATCTCATTGTGTTTTTTTTTTTTTTTTTAAGATTTTTTATTGGGGAATTGGGGGAGGGGAAGAGACAAGTTGCTGTCTTTTCGTTCCTCAGTCTAGCTGCAGAGGATATCGCTTCACTGGCCCATGTTGGTATCATCACCGCACTCTTCCCGGATGAGGCAGATGGGTTGCCATCCTCTGGATGGTCGCTCACCATGGCTATTGGCAGCTTATGCTGGCTGCCAGCCACTCATGCTGGCTGCTGGCCACTCGCTGTAGCCCACAGCAGCCCGCTGCAGCAGGGGCTGCAGCCCACACCATCGCTAGGGCTCTCAGCCCAGCTCCAGGTGGAGCTGTTAGCTGTAGAGGGCAGTGTCACTGGCCTTCATATGTGGGATCCAAACCGGGGCCGCTGGCATCCCAACACCAGATCTCAACCAATGAGCCACTCGGCCGGGCCTCATTGTGGTTTTTATTTGCATTTCTCTGTTGATTAGTGAGATTGAACATTTTTTCATGCCTGTTGGCCATCTGTATGTCCTCTTTAGAGAAATGCCTCTTCATATCCTCTGCCCATTTTTTAATTGAGTTGTTTATTTTTTTGGTGTTGAGTTTCATGAGTGCTTTATAAATTTTGTATATTAACCCCTTATCAGATATATCATTGGCAAATATCTTCTCCCATTCAGTAGGCTGCCTTTTTGTTTGATGATTTTGGTTGCTGTGAAAAACCTTTTAACTTTCATGTAATCCCATGCGTTCGTTTTTTTCTTTTATTTCCTTTGTCTGAGGGGATATATCAGTAAAAATATTACTCAGGGTAATGTCTGCAAACTTACTCCCTATGTTTTCTTCTAGGAGTTTTATGGTTTCAGGTCTTACATTTAAGACTTTAATCCATTTAGAATTTGTTCTTGTATATGGTGTAAGTAGGTGGTCCATTTTCATTGTTTTGCACGTGTCAGTCCAATTTTCCCAGCACCATTTATTAAATAGACTATCTTTACTCTAGTGTAAATTCTTGCTTCCATTGCCATAGATTAAATGACCGTATATGGATGGGTTTATTCCTGGGCTCTCTATTCTGTTCCATTGGTCTATGTGTCTGTTTTTATACCAGTACCATACTGTTTTGATTACTGTAGACTTGTAGTATGTTTTGATGTCAGGTATTGTGATGCCTCCCACTTTGTTCTTCTTTCTCAAGATTGCCGTGGTTATTCGGGGTCTTTTGTGGTTCTATATAAATTTTAGGATTGTATATTCTATTTCTGAGAAAAATGTCCTTGGTAGTTTGACTGGAATTGCATTGAATCTATATATCGCTTTAGGTAGTGTTGACATTTTAACTGTATTAATTCTTCCTATCCATGAGCATGATATATATTTCCATTTATTTGTATCTTCTTTGGTTTCTCTCTTTGGTATCTCATCATTTTCTGAGTAAAGGTCTTTTACTTCTTTAGTTAAATTGATTCCTAGATATTTCATTGTTTTTGAAGCAATTGTAAAAGGGATTGATTTCCTGATTTCTCCTTCTGATACTTTATTATTGATGTATACAAATGCAACTGATTTCTGCATATTAATTTTGTATCCTGCTACCTTACCAAATTCATTTATCAGTTCTAGCAGTCTTTTGGTGGAGTCTTTGGGATTCTCTCTATATAGTATCATATCATCTGCATATAATGACAATTTTACTTCCTCTTTTCCAATTGGGATGCCTTTTATTTCATTTTCTTGTCTGATTGCTATGGCCAGAACTTCCAAAACTATGTTAAATAGAAGTGGTGAAAGTGGGCAGCCTTGTCTTGTTCCTGATCTTAAGGGGAAAGCTTTTAGTCTTTCTCCTGTTGGGAGCCGTCAACACCCCAATATATGACAAGGTTTCATGGTCAGTTATAGTCTCCACTCCTGTGAACCCATGTGCCTTTTCTCTACATCAGATCCTATATAGAAGACAATACTTTCAATGTATTTATTGCAAGTTCCTGTGGTATCCCAATGAGATAACTATGCAGCCAATGACGAGTAAGATCTCCTAGAAAAGAGGGGAGACAACCTAAGCCAGGCGGTAGTTCCGTGGAGACCCCAGGAGTAAGAAATTGGGGACTCAAGTCCCTTGGAAACAGGCCCAGACCCCTGGCCACATAAGCCAAAAAGCCTGGTTATGAGTAACTGATAATAACATAATCTGTTAAGCTCATTTGCCTAAGACAATCACAGTGAAAAGTCTCCTTGGAGACTAAACGTCTCCAGGCCATGAGAGTTCCCATAAGAGACAACTTGCTGACCATGAGCTATGTTAATCTATAGCCTTAGTTGGATTCTTTGCCTTATACATTGTTGTAGCAATAGACACTGAAGCTATAGCTCAAGTATATGCCCTGTGAGTCTTACTGCTGGATCCGGGACTAGATAGTCAAGGTAGTCATGGTAACCATTCTTCAGGTGATATGTAGAAACTGAGTCCGGGTCATAAAGAGATTATAATAGATCAGATTATCCTTAAACGTAGAAAAGGTCACAGTGTGCCCTGGGGAGAACAATTATAAGGAAGTAAAGACTGAAAGTCTTAGAAAAGAAAAATACATCAAAACTATGTAGAACTTAAACTTGTGATTGGAAAATGGTCAAAAGTCCCAATAAAAAGGACACGTTATTGCAATAAAGGGTGACACTTCTTCTCTAAATTCCCCCGATGTTTCCACTGTCTCCTTTCTTTATTTTCTTTCCCCGTTGATGCCGTCTCCACCGGAGGGAAATCCTGGTCAGCGGAGGCTGGTCCCCCGCATTCTCCATTGAGTACAATGTTTGCTGTGGGCTTATCATATATAGCCTTTATTATGTTGAGATGTGATCGAACTATTCCCACTTTGTTAAGAGTTTTTATCATAAATGGATGCTGGATTTTGTCAAATGCTTTTTCTGCATCTATTGATATGATCATATGATTTTTATTTTTCATTTTGTTAATGTGATGTATTACATTAGTTGATTTGCGGATATTGAACCAACCTTGCATACCAGGAATGAATCCCACCTGATCGTGGTGTATGATTTTTTTTTCAATTTTTTAAAATTAGTTTCAGGTGTACAACACAATGCAATAGTTATACTCTTTACCCCCGAAAGTGACAACCCCCCTCCACCAGTTTGCCACCCCCCATATCATACACAACTATTAAAATTCCTTTGACTTCTTTCCACAGTATACTCCACATCCCGTGACTATCTATATATTCAGCTACAGTTGGCATACAATATTATACAACATCAGCTTCAAGTGTACAGGCAGTGATCAAGCCTCTACTCCAGCCATGAAGTGGTCTCCCTAACAAGACATGTGACTATCTGAAATGCCACAAAATTTTTACAACATTATTACATTCCCCAAACTGTGTTTCATATCCCTGTGGCAATATTGTAGTTGTCTGTTTATGCTGTCTAATCCCTTCCCCTTCCCCGCATCCCTACCCCGCTCCCAACTAGCCACCCTCAGTTTTTCCTCTATATCAATGAGTCTGTTTACTTTGCTTGCTCATTCAGTTTTTCAGATTCCACATATAAAAGTGAGATCATATGGTTGGTACTTGTCTTTCTCCGACTGACTTATTTCACTTAACATAATAGTCTCTTCACAACATTATCAATTACATTCCCAGAACTGTCCCTATATCCCTGCGGCAACATTGTAGTCACTCACCTATGCTGTCCAAAACCTTCCCCCTCTCCCTCATCTCTACTCCCTCCCAGCCAGGAACCATCAGTTTTTCCTTTATATCTGCTTAATATGACTTCAATCTTCTTAAATTTACTGAGACTTGTTTTGTGGCCTAACGTGGTCTATCTTGGAAAATGTCCCATGTGTACTTGAGAAGAATGTATATTCTGTTTTTTTCAGGGTGAAATGCTCTAAAAATATCAACGAAGTCCAGCTGGTCTAAAGTGTCATTTAAGACCCCTCTTTCTGTGTTGATTTTCTGTCTAAAGGGTCTGTCCATTGGTGACAATGGGATGTTGAAGTCCCCTACTATGATAGTGTTACTGTTGATCTCTGTCTTTATGTCTGTCAAAATCTGTTATGCGTAATTAGGAGTTCCTATGTTGGGTGCATAGATGTTTATTAGGGTTATAGTGCCCTTATTTGTCTTTTACCATAGTTGTTTTAAAGTCTATTTTGTCCAAAATAAGTATTGGTACTCCAGCTTTTTTTTTTTCTCATTTCCATTTGCATGAAATATCTTATTCCATCTGTAAACAGCGTATACATGTGTCCTATTTTCTTATCCACTCAGCCACTCTCTGTCTTTTGATTGCATCATTTAGCCCATTCACATTTAAAATGATTATTGATAGGTGCATATGTATTGCCATTTTGTTATTTGTATTCCTGGTCTTCCTGGGTTAGCTTGTTTACCCCTTTCTTTTGTTTAAAAAAGCCCTTTTAACATTTCTTGCAATTCTGGGTTGGTGGTAATGAATTCCTTAAGCTTACTATTTTCTGAGAAGCTCTTTATTTCTCATTTAGTTTTAAGTGATAGCCATGCTGGGTAGAGCAATCTTGGTTGTAGGCCTTTATTTTGTGTCACTTTGAGTATCTCCTGCCACTCCCTTCTGGCCTGGAGAGTTTCTGTAGACAAGTCAGCTGTTAGTCTAACAGGAGTTCCTTTGTATGTAACCTGCTATCTTTCTCTTGCTGCCTCTAGGATTCTGTCTCTGTTTTTAATCTTTGCCATTTTAACTATGATGTGTCTTGGTGTGGACCTGTTTGGGTTCAGCTTGTTTGGAACCCTCTGCACTTCCTGGGCATGTATGTTGATTTCCTTCACCAGGGTAGGGAAGTTTTCAGTCATTATTTTTTCAAATACATTCTTGACCCCTTGCTCCTTCTCTTCTCCTTCTGGTATTCCTATGAGTCGAAGGTGGTTGTGCTGCATCTTGTCCCATAGGGCTCTTTAACTATTTTCATTGTTTTTTAATCTTCGGTCTTTTTGTTGTGCCACCTGGGTGATTTCTGCTATTTTGTCTTCCAACTTGCTGATCCACTCCTCTGCTTCACCTACTCTACTGGTGATTCATTCAACTGTGTTCTTCATTTCAGTTATTGTATTCTTTAGTTCTAACTGGTTGTTTTTTATGATTTCTCTATCCTTCCTTATGTCCTCACTAAGTTTGTTAAACATTCTTATCATCAGTGTTCTAAACTCTGTCTCTGAAAGGTTGGATCTCTCTGTTTCATTTGTTTCCATTTCTAGGGGTTTCTTCTGATCTTTTACTTGTGACATGTTTCTTTGTTTCCCCATTCTGGCTGTTGCTCTGGGATTGCTTTGATGTATTAGATAGATCACCAGGAGAGCCCTGGCTGGATCACACAGGCACACAGCTCATGGGGCAACACTCCCAGGAAAACTCCCAGTCTCAGCCTGTCCCAATCACCCGCACGCAGATCAGGGCGAGCAGCCCGACAACCAATCACCAGCCTGGTGACTCTGCAAGTGCAGTGCGGAGAGCCAGGACCCGAGGCAGCTTGTGCACTCCTGCGTCTCGGTGAGCAGCCTGTTGGAGCCTGAGGGCACCCGCCCAGTGTTTCCCTGGCAATGCAGCATAAGCTGGGCAGAGGGTGGGGATCCAAGGCCACATGCGCGTGCACGCACACACACACGCACTTCTGAGCCAATTCCACCAGACCAATGAGGTCCCAGACCTGATCTTCTGTGGGAGAGCCCAACCCTGACAAAATGGCGCCCTTCTTACACCACTCACGTGCAGGCTCCACAGCAGGAGAACAGTAGTCCAAAAACCTCCAGCCTTTGAACCAAAGGTACTCATTTCAGTCCGTCCCCGCAGGCTCCTGGGACCAGCTGACCCAGCTACTCTCCCCACCAGGAACCAGGTAAGTGCTGACTGGCGAGCACGCCTGTGCACCAGCCCCACTGATCCTCTAGCCGCTCTCAGCCTCACTGAGCTGAGCAAAGAGAGTCCTCATTAATTTACTGCCAGCTATCTTAAAACTCCTCTTCCTGGCAAAAGAACTCTAGGCTGGTGAGCTTGTTGTGGGGCCGGAGGGTCTCTTCCCCTACCCGAGAAGCCTCCCCACAGCTGGGGCTTCCTTCACGGTGTTCACCCTCTCTCGTCTCCACCCAAACTACTGGACTCAATGTGGCCTCCTCTTTAAGTTCTTCGTTTAGTGTTTCTGTTCATCTAGTGTTCCGGGGACCTCCAGGGTTGAATGCTGTATAATTTGTTTGTAATTTTGGTGTAATCCTGGGAGGTAGTTAGCATAGTGTCTGTCTATTCCACCATTTTACCAGAAGTCCGAGGACAGCCTTTAAACCACACTCTTTCTCTTCTGTCCCACTTCTGGGCAAGCTGATGAGAAAGCCTGCTTCCTCTTGTGTGAATTTTGAAACACTTCAGGAACACTTTCACCAGCCACACCCCATGCATACCATAAAAATCTCAAGCTAGTCTCCTTTCCTTGATCTCTAAAATCACTTTTGACTAGCTTGGGAGGCCTGCCATGCTCTTCTCAGAAAGCTGATTATGTAGGTAATTAACCTTTCTTGGTGCCTGTCTGGAATCATCAGTCTCAAACCAAGTTTTGAATAAGGCTAACCATCTCCACTTTAGAAAAAATGACTACAAAATAGGTGATTGGAAAGGGAAGTTTGGATGACAATTGAATGGCATCCTAAATGTGTAAGTGCATAGCTTGTAGAATTATAACTCTCTTCTTGACTACTATGCCTTGCCTAGAATGATGTAACACCCTTGAGGGAAAAAAATTATTCATTCTTGTATTCATATCAACCAATCAGCATAGTACCTGGAATGTAATATATATTCATATGTTTTGAACACATGAATGTTTTTCAAAACCCAAGAGAGAGTCATTTTTTAGAGAGAGTGGTTAAGAGTATGAAAATCAAAAAGGATCAGTAAGAAGAAAATTGAAAAGTAGTCATTGAAATAGGGAATTTGGAAGTGAATGATCTTCTTTCCAGAATCCTTTAAAAGTATGGTGGGGGCAAAGCTCAGACTAAAAAGGCCAAAGATAAGGAACAAATTTTGACTAGCAGTTTAACGAGTTGAAATGAAAATTACTCAGGAAGAACTGAAGATAAGCAGAGAGAAAAAGCAGAAAATGAAGCATGGTCAGATAAGGAATATTTTTGAGCAAAGGAATAGTATAGCAAACAATCTTTATATATTATGGTTACATCCAGTCAAGTAAAATGGTTGAAGACACTGGAAAGAAGAACTAATTGATAGAGCACTGCCTGAAAAAGCAAAATGGAAGTTTTGCTTTGTTTTGTTTTGTTTACATTAAGTTGTTTGTTTGTTTGTTTGTGATTAAGAATGCATTTAACCTATAGATCAATTTGTGGAGAACTGACTTGTTTTGATATTGCATCTTCCAATCATTATGCATGGTATATTTTGTATATCTCTCCATTTTATTAGTACTTCTGTGAAGTCCCCTAATAATTAATACATCTCTAAGGGTCTAATACAATACTTTGTTAAATTTATTTCTAAGAACACACACACACACACACACACACACACACACACACACACACACTGGCTATGATTAACATTTGAATATCCTCTTTTGAGAAGACTAAATCATATCTATTTTTCCATTTTTCTCTCATGCATTAATTGGGTAGTCTTTCCTTTTTCTCATTGGTTAGTAGAAGTTTTAAAAACTTTTTATTAAATCATGGATATAAATTTCAATTATAGTTGACATACAACATTTTATTAGTTTAAGGTGCATAACATAGTGATTAGACCTTTATATGATGTACAAAGTGATTACCCCAATAAACATTATCCACCGGACACCATACATTGTTATCACAGTATTATTGACTATATTTATTATGCTATACTTTACATCTTTGTAACTATTTTATAACTACAAATTTGTACCTCTTAATATCTTCCCTGTCTTCACTGATTCCCTCAAACCTCTCCCACCTGGCAACCAATAAAATGTTTTCTGTATCTATGAGTTCGTTTTTATTTTGTTTGTTTTTTATACTCCACATATAAGTAAGATTATATGGTATTTGTTTTTTTCTGTCTGACTTATTTCACTTAACATAGACCTTTAGGTACATCCAGGTTGTTGCAGATGGTAAGATTTTATTTTTTGTGGCTGGGTAATATTCCACTATATATATGTACCACTTCTTCTTTATCCATTCATTTTATGTTGCTTGCATATCATTGCTATTATAGATAATGCTGCAATGAACATATCAATGCATGTGTCTTTTTAAATTAGTGTTTTATGTTTCTTCAGATAAATACCTAGAATTGGGATTACTGGGTCCTTCTTTGTCTCTTGATATAGGCTTTGTTTAAAGTCTATTTTGTCTGGTATAAGTATTGCTACTCCAGGTTTTATTGTTTGTTTCTTTATATTTTCATGAAACATGTTTTTCAATCCCTTTCTTTAAATCTCTGTGTGTCTTTCCATCTGAAGTATGTCTCTTATAGGCAGTATACTCATATGTATGGGTCTTGTTTTCTTATCCATTCAGCCACCCCTATTTCTTTTGATTGGAGCATTTAATCCATTTACATTAGAAGTACTTGTTGATAGGCATGTAGCTACTGCCATTTTGTTATTCATATTTTTATTTATTTATTTTCTTCTTGAAGAAGCCTCTTTAACATTTCTTGTAATACTGGTTTGGTGGTGATGAACTCATTTATCTTTTCCTTGTCTGGGAAGCTCTTTGTCCTTCAATTCTAAATGATAGCCTTGCTAGGTAGAATAATCCTTGCTTTTCATCACATTGAATATTTCATCCCATTCCCTTCTGGCCTGCACAGTTTCTGTTGAGAAATCATCTGATTGTCTTATGGAAGCTCCCTTGTAGGTAACTAACTGATTTTCTCTTGCTGGCTTTAATATTCTCTTTGTCTTTAACCTTTGGCATTTTAATTATGATGTGTCTTGGTGCAGGCCTCTTTGGGTTCAACTTGTTTAGGATTCTGCACTTCCTGGGCTTATATGTCTATTTCCTTCACCAGGTTAAGGAAGTTTTCCACTATTATTTCTTTAAATAGGTTTTCTATTCCTTTCTCTCTCTCTCTCTCTCTCTCTCTCTCTCTCTCTCTCTCTCTCTCTCTCTCTCTCCTCCTTCTGCTACCCTTAGGATGAAATGGGTTTTTTTTGTTTTTTTTTTGAGGGCAGTGTCACCGGCCCCCATATGTTGGACCTGAACCAGGGCTGCTGGCTTCCGAAGCCAGCGCTTAACCACAGCGCCACTCAGCTGGCCCATGATGAAATGTTGATACACTTGATGTTGTGTTGTCCCAGAGGTCCCTTAACCTGTATATGTGTGTGTGTGTGTGTGTGTGTGTGTGTGTGTGTGTGTGTGTGTGTATATATATATATATTCTTTTTTTTTTGCTGTTCCAATTAGTTGTTTTCTGCTACCTTATCTTCCAAGTCACTGATTTGATTCTAGCTTCATCTAATCTACTATTGATTTTTCCTAATGTATTCTTTATTTCAATTATTGTATTCTTCATTTCTGACTGGCTCTTTTTCATGTTTTTATCTCCATTTGTGTATTTCCTATCTCTTTGTTGACATTCTCACTGAGGTCATTGAGCACCTTTATAACCAGTGTTTTTAACTCTGCATTGGTAGATTGCTTGTTTCCATTCTGTTTAGTTGTTTTTTTTTTACAGCTTTGTTTTATTCTTTCATTTGGAATATATTTTTTGTCTCCTTATTTTGGCTTCTTTCTTATGTGTGTTTCTATGTATTAGGTAGAGCTATTATGTCTCCCAGTCTTAGTAGAGTGACCTCATATAGTAGGTGTCCTGAGGGGACCAGTGGCTCAGCCTCCCTCATCACCTGAGCCAGGTGCTCCAGGTGTGTCACATGTGTGGGTTTTATATGCTCTACTATTGTAGTTGAGTCTTGGTTGTTATTTGCATGTCAATGGAAGGGACGGACACTCAGCATGATTGTTTGTGAGGAGTGGACATGACTACAGTAAACCAGTTGTTTGTGCAGGTCCTGAGCCTACAGAGCAGAATTCCCTTTAGCAGGTCTCTGCTTCCTGATGTGTCTTCCCTTTGTGTATGTCATTTGTTGAGGTGGTTAGTGGTGCTCTGGTGTGGTCTGAAGCTGGCCACCAGGTGTATTGGTTCTGGGGCATCTAGGGAAGCATTTTGGTGCAGGCCAAGGTTAGCCAGTTCATGTGCTTCACCTTAGGCCACTTGATATGAGCTACAAAGTAATCTGCTGATGATTGCCACTTGTGCTAGCCTTGGAGGTGCCTACAAGAGGCTAAGCTGTGAACTGAGACTGGCTGACAATAATGGTTTGCTTACAAGAGGCATCAATGCTGGTTATAAGAGACATCAGGTATTCTGAGGACAGATGCTGTCTGTTTGAGGTTTGTAAACCTTGAGAGATTTTAGAAAATTTCACATGAGCCAAGACAGGCCATTTGTATGGAAAAGCCACTGGAAGTCATTTGGGTGGGCCCACAATTTAGGTGATGCTCGGTCTCTGGGAATCACGTGGGTGAGGCAAATTGTGTTAGCTAGGTTGTTGGAGACTCAGGTGTGATGGCCACAGTTTCCTGCAGGCTTTATGTTTGTGTGTGTGTGTGTGTGTGTGTGTGTGTGTGTGTGTGTGTATGCTCAACAAAGGAACAATGGGTTTTGCCAGCCCTTCTGCCTGGGAGAAAGAGGGCTCCTCAAGCCTTTACTCTCAAATGAGACAACTCATTCCTCCCTGCCTGTTCATGTTCTCTAACGCTGCAATTCAGAGTGACTGAGTCCATTAGCGAGTAAGTCCATGGACTCTTTAAGAGGGACAGATAGGAATCCAGCAACCGTTCTTCTCTATTAGCTACAATCTCTTCTAGTTTTTATAGTAAAAAACTGTGGAGACCTCTTTTCCTGACACTGGAATCCTGGTCTGGGGAGCCTGGTGTGGGGCTAATGTCCCCTCAACTTCTCAAGGGATACCTCTGCAGTTGAGATATACCTCCCAATTTTTAACAGCCACACATTGGTGTGGGACAGCTGTTCTGCATTTTTACCCCTCCTACCAGTCTCCACCTGGCTTGTTCTGTATATCCTTAATTATAGGACTGTATTCAACCAGACTTCAGGCAGTTCTCAATGATGGTTGTTCTGTAGTTTAGTTATAATTTTAATGTTGTCATTGGAGGTGGGGAACACAATGTTTACCTACTCCAACATTTTGACTGGAACTCCCTGGAAGTTTTTATTTAAAAGAGAAAAGAAAGTAAAATAACAAAACAAGGTGTAAAGGAGAAAAACTTGGTAGATTTGACCTTGATTAGAAGAAAGGTCAACTGAACCACTGATTCTCAAACAATACAAATACATATGGATTTGGATGTGTATACCTTTAGGTGGCCAGGACTAGTAGAAAATAGAGGGAGAAAATGTGCAATGACTTCATGAGTATAGATGTAAGGGTATATGTAGAAGACCATTAGAAATGGAAATTAGAAAGGGGATTAAGGATGTGGCTTAGAATGGCAAAATCAATAAGCACAGAGTAGTGAAAGCATTCACTGACAGCAATAAAGACCCACCTCAGTCTATTGACTAGTGTCTTGGTGTGGAATTAACCCTTGGCCGTTCACAGAATGTAAAAGAATTTCTGAGACTCTACAAGAGTATCCAGAGAAAAGATTTATTGAAAGTTGAGAGACAGAGAAAGAGAAAGAGAGAGAGAGAAAGAGAGAGAGAGAGAGAGAGAGAGAGAGACTGGCAAAAGTTTAGCCAGGGCAGAATCCAATGTGGGACAGCTACACCAATGAGAAGGAATGATGGGGTTTTATGTTTTTCCATGCAGGATGTAGGGTGATTATTAGCTTGCAATGGGGCTGCCATTACAATTGTCTTCTCCTAGGAACTGTCCTGTTCCCATCTATGATGGAAGTATTTTCAGGGGGTTGCCATTGTGATTGGGAACTGTTCTGTTCCCATTTATGATGGGCATTAGTTTGTAGGGGGTTGCCATTTCAATTGGGAACTGTTCTGTTCTCACCTAGGATGGATTTAAGGTGCTTGTCAGCTTGTAGATGCAATGCTAGCAGGGGAGTTAGAGCCAAGCGGTTAATGTTTAACTTCATTCCTGTTAGCCTACAGTCTTGCTCCTGTTAACTTTTTGCCTGTCCCATCTTGCCAGCCCACTCCCCTTAACTCTTTACTTGTCTCATCATTCCCCCATCTCCAATCAGCAATGAAAAATCTTTGGAAATTGGGATGAAGGTCAAACTTCTATAACTGCTTCAGAGCTGGGTAGGGGTGTAGAGCTGTTCCTACCTAAGAGAATGCTGGTTGGGGATGGAGAGCAACCTGGCCTTGGAAAATCCAGGCAGTGTCATCTAGGGAGTGGACTGAAATGGGGGGCTCCAGGCTGGAAGTTGAAGCTCTGGTCTATGGGACTGATGGTAGTTTTAGGGTTACTTGTGGGGATGGGCTAGATGCCTTGCAGGAGCATAATCTGGTTGTGGAGGGGAAGTTGGTGTTTAAATGCCTGCAAGTGAGATTAAATAAAATTTGTTAGTAGATTAAGGATGCAGGGTCCAAAGGGTAGTATTAGGAGAACAGAAACAAGTGTGCTCATGAGAGGCAGGAGCCACGAAGCCCAAGACCAAGTGCCAGCCCAGGCCATCCATCCTTGAGCCACCTTTTCCTAAGTTAACATATTGGAGGATAATAGCCCCAGGGAGGGAAAGTTTCCCATTAGATACTGGCCAAAAAGGTGAGGACTGTCTCAGAAACCTTGTGGTAAGACAGTCCAAGTATATTGGCTGCAGACCTGAGTGTGGTGGTCCATCCACATGAAAACAAATAAAAATTGAGATTGAGGGTCTAGTGGAATACAAAAGAAAGCATCCTTTAAGTCCAGAACTGTGAACCATTCAGTCCCCAGAGGGATTAGTCCTAGTAAGGGATAAGGGTTATGGACTAAAAGATGAATTGGAATTACTGTCTCATTAATAATCCTAAAGTCTTCAACTAAGAGGTATTGCCCAGATGGCTTTTTGACCAGTGAAATAGATGTATTGCAGGGAGAATTCCATGGAATTATAAGCCCATGCCTAAGGAATTTGTTGAGAGTCAGCTGTAGTCCAAGAAAAACCTCCCTGTTAATGGGGTATTGAGGCTTACAGGGAAAATAGGTAGGTTCTTTCAGCCTAATCTGTACTGGAGTTAGATGAGATGCTCTGCCTGGAGTTTTCTGATCCCAGACAATGGGGTTAACCAGTTTTCTGATCCAGGAAGGAATTGTAGACAGGTCAGGGTTAAATGCTTGAGAAGGGAAAATAGGCTACAGAACAGCTATTAGAGTAGGGTTAAAAGGGATCTGAAGGGAAGCTTGTAGCTTCTACATAATATCTCACCCTAAAAAGGGTATAGGGTACTGAGGCATAATTAGAAAGCCATGTGTTAAAGCAAGGGACTCCAAGGAGGAAGGTAAAGGCAAGGTCTGTCTGCAGTTGGTGGGATTGCATTCAACACCTGTTAGGAGGAGGCTGGAGGGAAGTGTAGGGCCAGGGTGATGAATTAGAGCAGAGACTATGGCTCCCACATCAAGAAAGATAACATTCTTACCTGCCACATCCAGTGTTGCCCTGGGTTCGGCCTCTGTGATGTTGGGGAGTGGAACCTGAACAAATCCCAGAGCCTGTCAGTTGAGGTGGCATTCATCTAGCTCATAGTCAATGATGACTGACATTGGCAGCTGACTGGAGGAGCTGTCTTTTGGCCTTTTAGAAGTCAAGATGGCTTCCCTCTTCAAGAAGAGAGGGGACAGTCCTTTTTCCAGTGTCCTACCTTTTTGCAAAGGGGACATAAGCCAGGGGCACCCTCTTGACCAGGTGCACTGATGAAAAGGAGTGCTGTGGTTTTATATTTTTCCATGCAGGATGTAAAGTGCTTGTCAGCTTGCAGGGAGGCTGCCATTACAATTGTCTTCTTCTGGGGACTGTCCTGTTCCCATCTGTGATGGGAGTTTGTTAGTTTGTAGGGGGTTGCCATTTCAGTTGGGAACTGTTCTGTTCTCACCCATGATGGATGTAAGTTGTTTGTCAGCTTGTAGGTGCAGTGCTAGTCAGGGGAGTTAAAGCTAAGGGGTTAATATTTAAGCTCATTCCTGTTAGCCCACAAGCTAGTTCCTGTTAACTCTTTACTTGTCTCATCAACTAGGAATTTTCAGGGTCACCAATCTATACAAATGTGATCTTCTAGCCACTTCATTTGTTTATCAAATAATCTGGTGGTCTATATATACCACAAGAATTGGGATACAGGATCTCAAGACCACACATATTAAATATCCCTCCATTTTAACTCAAACTGCAAGTAATTTTTCTAAGTTATTCTGTCCTGTTTTATTCTACCTTCTCTCTCCCTTACATTGGCATTAACCTGGATGGTTTGTCCTGAGCAGGCAAAGTATGAGAATATGCACAATGAGGTCCCCCTCACATCTCCTCTGGGATTGGGGTGACAGAACATTGTTCCATACATACACTCTAGAACAATTTCTGATTTCTCCTTTTGGATTGTGAGATGGAATCCAAAAACATATTTTCTTAATTTTTGGATCTTTTGAACATGTAATGCAATTGAATTCATTACCCACAGAAAGAGAATCACCTAAAAGTAGATAAGAAATATACTATAGTAAGCATATTCCAGGAAAATGAAACCTGAAGACATACTTTCATACATCTGGCAGTAATTCATAACTTAATATTATTTCCTCTGTAGTTATGATGGTTTACACTAGCCTCAATCTGAAAAGTGAAAATAGCTGAGTAATATTGCTGGGACCTCTTTTTATCTCAACTCCATATGATCACAATAAAAGATTTAACTACAGTTCACTCCAGCAGCATTACACAGGAAATTTCAGTTAAGGTATTGAAAGAAAATAATTACCCTAGGAGCCTTAGACTGGAAGGGAAATATCTCTTTTATGATGTGTTTCTAATGGATATGTGTGAAGAGTAACCTGGAGGATGGGACCATTTTCTTATATGACTGCATTAGTATTTGTCAGAAACAGAAAAATTTGTGAAACAAGAAGGAAACTGAAATTTTCCATGATGAAAAATATAAAGTACAAACTTCCAGTATTAGAAATTTCACCCAAGATTCTAAGAATAAGGATGGTATGTTTCAGATACTTTCTGACACTGAAAAACTCACATTAATCAAAAACTATAGGCTGGTGAGAGGAGGGGGCAAGATAGCAGCTGTGAGGAGGGCTCCATGGAATCTCCCCTGGAAATATCCACAATTTGAACTTCTAATACGCTTCAAAGAGACATCTACTCATCACACAGAGCAACTAAGAGTTCCACACAAGGATTGCTGGAAGGTGGTCAGGCCGGGCGAGTAGGGGAAGAAGGCGGCGAGACACGTGAGGTGCAGCCCGCACCCGCGGCTGCTGAGGCACGGTGTGTGTTGCCCCAGCTCGCTCCCTGCGGCCCGCGGCCCACCTAGAGTTCAGCAAGAGCGCGTTGGTTGGTTTGCAGTCTGAGGCAGAAGCCTCAGGCCGGGCAAGTGCGGGAGGAGAGAGAGGAGACGACTGTGCAGAGGTACGAGCTGCACCCGTGGCTTCCCAGGTCCCCAGGAAGCAGGGTGCAGAGCCCCACAGTGACAGGGCAAGATCAGTCCCTGCACCCTCCCGGTTCAGGGATCAGTCTCTGTGCCCACCGGGTCCCGTGGAGCGCAGAAGCCTGAAACCCGGGAGCAGGGGAAAAAAGAATACTCGGGCGCGGAGACACAGAGCGCTGGGCGGAGACGCAGGTCCCTGAGAAACCGAGCGGGGATCAGAGCCACGTGGCAGGGGTCGCGCAGTCCCCTAAACCCCGTCGGCAGTCCCTCCAGAAGCGCAGCAGGAGAACGACGCAGGCGCGCGCCGGCTCCGATGCAAAAGCCTTAAACCCGGGAGCAGGGGAAAAAAGAAGACTTGCGCGCGGAGACGCAGTGCGCGCTGGGCAGAGACGCAGGTCCCCGAGAGACGGAATGGGGATCTGAGCCACCCGGCAGGGTGCGGCAGTCCCCTAAATCCTGGCAGACCCTTTGGGAGAGCAGCAGGAACTCCGCTGGAGCATAAGAGGCAAAGGCCTTAGCTTAAAACAGTGTTGGAACTGTGTCTTTGTTTATTTTTATGTTTTTTTAATTTTTTTTCCTTTTTCTAATCTTGAACAGAAAGCAAAAAAACCCAATAACCAACCCACTCCCATAAACTTTGGCCCCCATCAAGACAGAGTCTTAAACTGACTCCTCTATGCAAGGCTTGGGAGGCAGGGCAGGTTCACCTGCTGAGGCACTAATTAACAGATTCTTAGCAGCTGGCTTTTGGTAGTGAGGAATTCTTTAATTCTCCACAGCTGTCAACCGAAAGGGTGTCCAGAGACACTCATTGAGGCTTTGGGGGTTCAGCCTGCCTTGGGACAGGCAAAAGCAAAAAGGCAGTGACTTTGTAAAAACCACCAATCACACGTCACAACCACACTCAAGTATAGCAAACATGCAATGCCAGGATCACGCTAGGCATCAGGTGGCCTACTGTTCCCACAAGATGCACAGGAATTTTTGTACAGCAGAGGACAAACTGAAGAGAGCTTGGTGGACTTTAGCCAAGACCGGCACTGGTATTTTTGGTTTGTTTGGTTTTATTCTGTTTTGTTTTCCCTTTATTGGTTGCTTATCTTGGTTGTTTTTGGTTTTTATTTTTATTTCATTCTTATTTTGTAGTTTTTAATATAGACATATATATAGGTGTATATAGGTGAATATATGTCCATATACATGGGTGTGTAGACATATATATATATATATATATATATATATATATATATTCTTTTTCTTTCTTTTCTTTTTCTTTTTTCCCCACCCTCACTTTCTCCCTTATTTTATTCATTATTCTCACTGCTATACTTTTCCTCTTTTCCTTTTTTCTGCAAATTTTATTTTTTTAATTTTTATTCTTACTTTTTTTTATTATTATTTTAGTTTATTTTTTTTATTTTTTAGGTATAACTATTCAGTTTCTCATGTTTATTCTATTTTTTATTTTAGGATATTGTATTTTATTTTGTTTCCTCTTCTGTTATTATTGTGTGTGTGGTTATTGTTTTGTTTCTGTATGTTTTCTTCATTAGTATGTTTGATATTTCTGTACAAGTAGACTGTAGTTTGATGGTTGTTTTTTTTTACTTGTGCAAGCATTTGGTTTCCTTTGGTGGCTGTGGAGGTTGTTCTTGTTGATCTGTTATGCTCTAAAATCACTCTGCAGCAGTGGGTCCAAACAAACAGTCACAAGAATCATCATACCCGGAGGCCAACTATAGATAAAACCAGAGCATTTCTGGGTTTGACATACAAGAGTCACACCCAAAAGGAAGTTGCTACAGGTACTAGGGCCCATAGGGTCCAAGTTTCATCAGAGGGGTCAATCCTCTCACAGCAGCTCATAAACTGCAGACGCTGCTGATCCTCACAGCTAATCAATCTGGGAGTCAATCCCACCTACTGACAAGCCAAAAGTAATCAAAACTAAAACTTCAACAAGTGAGGACACACAACACAAGGAACACCTCAGGCACAAGCACAGGAGAATAGGGAGACTGAGTAATTCAAATATAAAGGACACACACCATATAAGTTTACCCAGAAAAGACTGAGAAATCTGGGGGATCTATCTGTTATATTGAAGCAAACACAAAGAGTAAGCCAGAATGGGGAGACAAAGAAACATAACACAAATAAAAGAACAGAAGAAACTTCCTGAATCAGTGGAAATAGAGGAAATAGAGGTAACCAACCTATCGGAGACAGAGTTCAGAACACTGATTATTAGAATGTTCAAGGAAATTAATGAAAATATAAAGAAGGATAGAGAAATCATGAAAAGCAATCAGCTAGAACTTAAGAACACAATTACTGAATTAAATAACAAACTTGATGGAATCACTAGCAGATTGGATGAAGCAGAAAATCGAATCAGTGACTTAGAAGACAAAATAGCAGAGTTCACTCATGCAGAACAACAAAAAGAAAAGAGAATGAAAAACATGGAAAATAGTTTAAGAGAGCTGGGGGACAACATCAAACGCAATAACCTAGGGGTCATTGGAGTACCAGAAGGAGAAGAGAGGGAGCAAGGCATTGAGAATATATTTGAAGTAATAATGTCTGAAAACTTCCCTAACCTGGCAAAGGACATTGAAATACAAGCTCAGGAAGTGCAGAGAGTTCCAACCAGGATAATTCCAAACAGGCCCACTCCAAGACACATTATAGTGAAAATGGCAAGGGTTAAGGACAAAGACAGAATCCTTAAAGCAGCAAGGGAAAGGCAGCAAGTTACTTACAAGGGCACCCCCATAAGATTATCATCTGACTTTTCTACAGAAACTTTGCAGGCCAAAAGGGAATGGCAGGAGGTTTTCAAAGTGATGAAAAATAAAGGCCTACAACCGAGATTGCTGTATCCAGCAAGGTTATCATTTAAAATCGAAGGTGAGATAAGGAGCTTTGCAGAAAAGAATAAGTTAAGGGAATTCATTACCACCAAGCCAGCTTTGGAGGAAATGTTAAAAGGGCTTCTTTAAGTAGAAGAGAAAAACAACCTAAGAAAGACTATGAACACAAATAACAAAATGGCAATAAATACACACCTATCAATAATCACATTAAATGTAAATGGATTAAATGCTCCAATAAAAAGACATAGGGTGGCTGAATGGATAAGAAAGCAAGACCCCAGCATATGCTGTATACAAGATACTCACCTCAAATCCAAAGACTCATACAGGCTGAAAGTAAAGGGATGGAGTAAAATATTTCATGCAAATAGAACTGAGAAAAAGCTAGAGTAGCGATACTTATATCAGATTAAATGGACTTGAAATTGAAGAATATAACAAAGGACAAAGAAGGACACTTCATAGTAATGAAGGGATCGATCCAACAAGAGGACATAACCCTAGTAAAAATCTATGCACCTAACATAGGAGCCCCTAAATATATAAAACAGATATTGTCAGACATAAAGACAGAGATCAACAGTAACACTATCATAGTAGGGGACTTCAACACCCCGTTGTCACTAATGGACAGATCCTCCAGACAGAAAATCAATGCGGAAACAGTGACCTTAAATGACACATTAGACCAGCTGGATTTAACAGACATTTTCAGAGCATTTCATCCCAAAGCTACAGAATATACGTGCACCTGGAACATTTTCTAAGATAGACCACATATTAGGCCACAAAACAAGTCTCAATAAATTTAAGAAGATTGAAATCATTTCAACTGTTTTCTCTGACCACAATGCGATGAAACTAGAAATCAATTATAAGAAGAAATCTCGGAAGCTGACAAATAAATGGAGGCTAAACAATATGCTATTAAAAAGTGAGTGGGTCACAAATGAGATCAAGGAGGAAATCAAAAGATACCTCGAGACAAACGAAAATGAAAACACCACGAACCAAAATCTCTGGGATGCTGCAAAAGCAGTTCTAAGAGGGAAGTTTATAGCAGTGCAGGCCTACCTAAAGAAGGAAGAAAAATCTCAAATCAACAGGTTATCCTTACACCTAAGGGAACTGGAAAAAGAACAGCAAAAGAGGCCCAAGGGGAGTACAAGAAAGATGATAATAAAGACCAGAGCAGAAATAAATAATACAGAGAACAGAAGAACAATTCAAAAGATCAATGAAACCAAGAGCTGGTTTCTTGAGAAGATAAACAAAATTGACAAACCTCTAGCTAGGCTCATCAAAAAAAAAAAAAGAGAGAGGACTCAAATTAGCAAAATCAGGAATGAAAGAGGGGAAATGACTACAGACATCAAAGAAATACAAAAAAATTCTAAGAAATTACTATGAGCAACTATATGCCAACAAATTTGACAATCTGGAAGAAGTGGATAATTTTCTAGAAGCATACAACCTTCCAAAGCTAACACAAGAAGAAACAGAAAATCTAAATACCCTGATTACTACCAAGGAAATTGAATCAGTAATTGACAAGCTCCCAAAAAACAAAAGCCCTGGACCAGACGGCTTCACAAGCGAATTTTATCAAACATTCAAAAAAGAACTATCACCTATTCTTCTCAAACTATTCCAAAAAATCCAGGACGGAAGGCTTCCAAACTCTTTTTATGAAGCCACCATCACCCTAATTCCAAAACCAGATAAAGACAGCACAAAAAAGGAAAACTACAGGCCAATCTCCCTGATGAATATAGATGCAAAAATTCTCAATAAAATATTAGCAAACAGAATTCAGCAATATACTAAGAAGATCATACATCATGATCAAGTGGGATTCATCCCTAGTGCGCAAGGCTGGTTCAACATCCGTAAATCAATTAATGTGATACACCACATCAACAAAATGAAGGCTAAAGATCACATGGTCATTGCAATAGATGCAGAAAAAGCATTTGACAAAATTCAACAGCCATTTATGTTAAAAACCCTTAGCAAAGTGGGAATACAGGGATCATATTTCAACATAATAAAAGCCATATATGATAAACCTGCAGCTAACATCATACTCAATGGTGAAAAGCTAAAACCATTCCCCTTAAGATTAGGAACAAGACAAGGCTGTCCACTTTCTCCTCTTTTATTCAACATAGTGCTGGAAGTTCTAGCCACAGCAATCAGACAACAAAAATAAAATAAAAGTCATCCAAATTGAAAAGGAAGAAGTAAAATTGTCATTATATGCAGATGACATGATACTGTATATAGAGAACCCCAAAGACTCCATCAAAAAATTATTGGAACTGATAGACCAATTCAGTAAAGTAGCAGGATATAAAATCAATGTTCAGAAATCAGTGGCATTTGCATATACCAATGATAAACTAATGGAAAGAGAAATGAAGAAAACTGTCCCATTTACAATTGCGTCAAGAACTATAAAATACCTAGGAATAAATTTAACCAAAGAAGTGAAAGATCTGTACTCAGAAAATTATAAGACACTGAAGAAAGAAATCATAGAAGATACAAATAAATGGAAACACCTACCATGCTCATGGATAGGAAAAATTAATATAGTTAAAATGTTCATACTGTCTAAAGCAATATATAGATTCAATGCAATTCCTATCAAACTACCAAGGGCATTTTTCACAGAAATAGAAAATATAATCCTAAAATTTATATGGAATCATAAAAGACCCCGAACAGCCTTGGCAATTCTGAGAAATAAGAACAAAGTCGGGGGGATCACGCTACCAGACATCAAAACCTACTACAAGGCTACAGTAATGAAGACAGTAGTTTGGTATTGGCATAAAAACAGGCACATCGCTCAATGGAACAGAACAGAGAGCCCAGAAATAAATCCAGGCATTTATAGACAGTTAATCTATGACAAGGGAAGCAAGAATTTACACTGCAGTAAAGATAGTCTATTCAATAAATGGTGTTGGGAAAATTGGACTGACACATGCAAAAAAAATGACACTGGACCACCTCCTTCCGCCATATACAAGAACAAATTCAAAATGGATTAAAGACTGAAATGTAAGACCTGAAACCATAAAAATCCTAAAAGAAAATATAGGGAGTACATTTGCAGACATTACCCGGAGCAATATTTTTACTGATACATCCCTACGGGCAAGGGAAGTGAAAGAAAAAATGAACATATGGGATTATATCAGACTTAAAAGTTTTTTCACAACAAAGGAAACCATTAATAAAACAAAAAGGAAGCCTACTGAATGGGAGAATATATTTGCCAACAATATATCTGATAAGGGGTTAATATCCAAAGTTTATAAAACACTCATGAAACTCAACACCAAAAAAACAAACAACCCAATTAAAAAATGGGCAGAAGATATGAAGAGACATTTCTTTAAAGAGGACATACAGATGGCCAACAGGCATATGAAAAACAGTTCAACCTCACTGGTCATTAGGGAAATGCAAATAAAAACCACCATGAGATACCACCTCACTCCAGTCAGAATGGCTATCATCAACAAATCAACAAACAACAAGTGCTGGCGGGGCTGTGGGGAAAAGGGGACCCTGCTGCACTGTTGGTGGGATTGCAGATTGGTGCAGCCACTATGGAAGTCAGTATGGAGGTATCTCAAAGAACTGGAAATAGAGCTACCGTTTGACCCAGCAATTCCACTCCTAGGTATTTATCCTGAGAAAATCAAGACACTTATTCAAAAAAAGTTATGCACCCCTATGTTCATAGCAGCACAATTTACAATAGCTAAGACTTGGAAACAACCAAAATGCCCATCAGTAGATGACTGGATTAAGAAACTGTGGTATATTTATACAATGGAGTATTACTCCGCTATAAAAGAAGAGTGAAATCGTACCATTTGCAATGATATGGATGGACCTAGAGACTATTATGTTAAGTGAAATAAGTCAGTCAGAGAAAGACAAATACCATATGATCTCACTCATATGTAGAATCTGAAAAACTGTATGAATGAGCAAAATAAACAGAAACTGTCTCATAGATATAGAGGAAAAATCAGGGTTGCTAATTGGGAGGGGGATGGGGATGAGGGAGAAGGGGAAGGGATTAGACAGCAAAAATAGACAACTACAATATTGCCACTGGGATATGAAAAACAGTTTGGGGAATATAATTAATAATGTTGTAAATATTTTGTGGGATGTCAGATGGTCATAGGTCTTGTTAGGAAGACCATTTCATGGATGGAGTAGAGGTTTGATCACTGCACTGTATAACTGAAGAGGAGGTGGTATACCTACTGTAATTGAATATATATATAGATAGTCACAGGATGTGGATTATACTGTGGAAGAGAGTCAGAGGAAGAGTAATAGATATATATGATATGGTGGGGGGAGTGGGGTGGCGAATTGGGGGTAGGGGGTTGTCACTTTGAGGGGTAAAATGTATAACTATTGCACTGTGTTGTACACCTGAAACTAATTAAAAATAAATAAATAAATAAATAAATAAATAAATAAATAAATAAAATTCTATAGTGCATTTGACATGGTCCTTTGCCATGTGACATAGGCGTACACCTAGTTCTAGTTACTTAGGAATAGCATTATAGATCTACCATGTATCTACAATACATTGTGGCTAGTGCAGAACCAGTTATGAATACATACATGGCCTAAGAATAAGAGTATACAGACTTCTTATACCAGATTTAAAAAATGCTTTGTGTATGTGATTCCAAACTTTGGGGTATAAAACTAAAGTGGATGGTTGTTTTAAACCCTTATTCTCAAATCCACTAAATTCTGATTCACTAAATCTTGGGAGGGTGCTTGAATCTGCACATTTAGCAAATACTCATGGTGATTCTGGTACAAATATTATAAGGATCACATTTTATTTATTAATTTATTTTTATTAGTTTCAGGTGAAGGATCACATTTTGACTAAGATTAATGAGAAAGTTGACAACATAATTTGATTGTCTTTAATTAACTAAACCTCTATTCTGTTAAGCAAGACCCTCAATACTTAAATATTTTCATTGTGGAGAGGGGAAAGTGAAAAAAAGGTTTATACAGGACAAGAATTATATGTCAATCTTATTTTTTGGCAGTCACAAAGTGCTATTGTCAAATTTTAATTCCAGAGCCAAAGCAAAAGACATAGGTCCACATCCCAGGAAAACCTGCTATGTGGGAAGAATTGTGTTTGGCTTCATGAACACCAGTTCCAACACGTCTGTGTCTTCAGGGTTGGGGCAAGGAGGACCCTGGTTATCCAAGAATGCCTGAAGCATATCTCCCAGCGAGCTTCCTCAACATCAACTCTTGGCCCACCTAACCATCATCTCTTGGCCCCCCTCACCATGCCAGCCTGTCTCCCAACACCATACCACTTACTCCCATCCCGTATCTTCAGCAACACTATGAGCTCCAAAAAACATTTCTAACCAGCCTTCCTAATCAAAATTTATTCTGTGCTTTGTTTTCTTGAGCCCTTGATGACAATGTTTCATAAGCTGATCAGATGAATTAGTGCTTCCTAAAGCTAACACAATGCATGGCAATGGCTTACATGTGTGTTTTTTTTCCTTTCTTGTAATATTTATTCCAGTGTAAATAAGTGACTAATGATGATAACTTCAGACTCCTTGAAAGACTGATGAAGTAAATATTTAGACTCAGGAGACAATTAGATACTCCTGAAATTATACCACCATAGGTTTAATCATGCTAACCCACCTTCTCATATACTCAGTACCCTCTGTCAACCTTCCTTTATCTTCAGTCTTTCGTTTCCCCAAAAAAACATCTAGTGTCCATGCATTTCTGCTTACTACTCTCCTCCCTTCCCTGCACTCTTTCAGGCTTCATTAGCTTAAGAGAAGGCATATTTATTTAAAATATAGACCCTTTACTAAAAATTTAAGAAAATAGGGAACATGGATTATTGGGAGTCTAATAAGCTATAAACCAAAATGTAAGAAAGTGTACAAACAAGGGTGTTAAATATGGAAGTTGAATTGGAAAACACATTACAGTCTAAAAGAAGCTCTGACTTTTCTAATTTTGCTAGCCTCACAAAGTCCAGAATTTCTTTAAACCAAGAAGGGAGAGGGAGGCAGCTCTAGAAGCAAAGGAAATAAAGATAGAATTCTAGATTTATTTTTACTTATTTAATCATTGAAGCACTTTTTAATGTAACAATTGTTATTGTTAAGATTAGGTTCTTACTAGATTTAACTAATTAGTCAATTTCTAAATGTGGCCATAAAAAGAGAGGCTCCAAATAGGAGAAAAATATGAAAAGCTTTCTACATTTACTAGAGAGAGTGGTCTTTATTATTTAGGACAGAAAGAAGATAATTTTGACCAGAATAACCTTCTTGTTGCTAAATCAATAGAAAATCGCTGAGGATTTTTATATGAGTACTGTGAAATAGATCATTTCAGAGCAGTTAGCTGATTTGTAGTAACCTAGTATTCATTCCTTCTTGAAAAAAAAACCAAGAAGAAAACAACAAAAACAAAACAAAACAAAAAACGAAGTGGAAAGCTTTCAGTGCTGTTAGCCTAGGACTCTTCTGCACCTGTTTCTGTGACAATTTGTAGAATTAAGGATATCTCTACTGTTATATTTTTTAACAATATGATAGAAAAAAAACTAGTTCAATTTTATAGTTTTAATTGGATGATCAATCAGTAGGAACCATAACCATCAACAGAATATAATATATCTCAGCTGCTGAATAGCCATTGATATATTGCAAACCCATTCCTGACTACTGTACTCTGTTTCATGGTCAGAATCTTATCTGAGTAGCCAGATATGCTGACTGACCTACTGTCTCTAGCATCAGAATGCCTTAACCAGACAGTTCATAATTATTTATAATGTTGATGCAAAAAAAGTCACATTATATTAAACATAAATAAAATTCTAGTAAGCCTGTTTTTTTTTCAGACATAAAAAGGAAACATATTTAAATGTATAGGAAATTTATAACTCTTTGCTATGGACTGAATTATGTCCCCCAAAATTCATATATTGAAGCCATAACACCCAATGTGATTTTGAGATAGACATATAAGGAGGTAATTAAGGTTAAATAAGTTCATACGAGTGAGGTCCTCAGCCTATAGGATTAGTATCCTTATAGAAGAGATGCCAGAAAGCACTCTCTTTCTCTACCATGTGAGGACATAGCAAGGTGGCTATCTGCAAGCCAGGAAGAGAGTTCTCACCATAAACTGAATCTTAGGTTGGCACCTTGATCTTTGACTTCCCAGAGTAAAGAACTTTGAGAAACAAATATCTACTAAGCTCCCCAGTCTGGTTATAGTGGCCACTCTTCCTGCCACTCTATCTAGGGACACAACACAGTTTCTATCATAGTTACATCGTTTTTCATTGATTTCTTTGTATTCTTAGTACGTATTATAATTTACCTAAAAATATATGTATTTAAAATTTATCCCTGGGCCAGCTGAGTGGCTCAATTGGTTAAGAGTTGGCTTAGAGCACGAGCTCTGAGCAACAGGGCTGCCAGTGTGATTCCCACATTAGCCAGTGAACGCTGCGCCTGAGCTGAGCTGTCGCTGAGCTGCCAACAGGTGGCAGGATGGCGAGCAGCTGGTGTAACAACAAGACTGCCTGTTCGATGGTGGGCTATGCCCACCTGCAGCTAAGACTAAACTAGGCACCTTGAGCTGAGCTGCTGCCCAGATGGTTCAATGGATAGATTGTGCGCTCTTAACAACAAGGCTGCTGGTTCAACTCCCGCATGGGATGGTGGCTACGCCCACCAGCAACTAAGATTGAACACAGCACCTTGAGCTTAGAGGCTACCAGCTGCCAATGGGAAGCCAGATGGTAACTGGCGTCCTCTACAATGAAGACTGAAGAACAACAAATTGGCTGGTCCCCTTCCCCAATTCCCCAATACTGTTCCCCTCCCCCAATTCCCCAATAAAATCTTAAAAAAAAAAATTATCCCATTTATTTCCTGTCTTCCATTGTTAGAATGTAAGCTTCACAAGGACAGGGATTTCCTTTCTGTTTTATGTACTGCTGTATCGTCAGCACCTAGCCTTATCTTCTTGTCTTTGGAGCAGTAATGTTTAAAATGCTGAAGGATAATGAACTTGGCCTAGAAACTCAGGAAAAATAACAACAAATTAAATTAATAACCCAAACAAATAAAAGTAAAAATATACACATTAATTAAAATTAGAATAAAAAGGAGGTAAACCTGGTAAAAAAGAATCATATAAATGTAGTCTTGCAGCCAAAAGTGCTCTTATCATCCTTCCATAAATTAAGGTACAATAGCTCACAATCTTAAGATAAAATCATGTAAGAACCAATTACCAAGAATAGTGGATACTTCCAGGAATTTTCAATACATAATACTCTGTTGTCAGTCTAGTAAATCAATATATATTATCTGCTTCATAGGAGAGTACATACTTTGAAATAATGCACACAAATTCATTTAAGCCCAATAGTTATCAAATTTCAGTATATATCCATGTGAATTGGTTGTTACATGCTGAGTTAGTACAAAGAATTATAAAAAAGATAATTAAACGCATTGAAAAATATAAAATAATATGTGTGGCTTATTAAACTACATGAATTTTACTAAAAATCTTTGGATTATGAAAGCACTACTGATCTCCATTTGAAATTTAACAACAAACTCATTACCAAAAAGCATATTCTATATTGAATGATATCGTCATCCCAGAGAATATGGAATGTGCATCTCTAAGATATATGTATGTTCAATGACATACTAATATATTTTAGTAGTTACTAAATGTTAAACATTAACAACACAGGGTATTAACACATTAATGTTGTCATTGAAAAAGAAAGCTATCTTTCCTCATTACATTATGCATTTATAGAATGGAGATCTACCAAATAAATTACTGAAAGTAGTTCAAGTTAGACCTCATAACTCTTGAATCTTATAATTTTTATAATCTTATAAAATAAAAGACAAATGCTAAAATTTAAAAGGCATTTCACTTGCATAAATGTAATGTTAATATTTCCCTGGTTATAATGTTTTATGGTTAGTTTATATAAGTCAATTAGGTCCTTAACACTCTTATAGATCAGTTTCAATTTTTTTCAATTTTATTTTACCATAATACGAAGTGTGATCAAAATATATGGTGAATGTTTAAATACAAAAACTATTACAGTAAAAGACACATCGCCATTAATTCCCCTCAAAATACTGCCCCGTTACTTCAAACACACTTATCCCATTGTTCTTGCTACTTTCTGAAGCAGTTCTGGAAGTTCTGTTTCATGAGTGTCAAACGTCATGTTGTTTGATCCCATCTCATACATAATATGCAAGTATTTTATCTATAAAAATAAAGTATTGTCACAGGGATATGAAAGACAGTTCGGGGAATATAATGGTGTTAAAATTTTGTGGGGTGTCAGATGGTCACATATTTTGTTAGGGAGACCACTTCATGGATGGAGTAGAGGCTTGATCACGGCACTGTATACCTGAAATTTATGTTGTATAATATTGTATGCCAACTGTAATTGAATATATAGACAGTCACGGGATGTGGATTATATGGTGGAAGGGAGTCAAAGGAATTGTAGTAGATAGTATGATATGGGGGGGGAGTGGGAGGGGAGAATTGGGGTGGGGGCTGTCACTTTGAGGGGTAAAAAGTATAACTATTGCACTTTGTTGTACACCTAAAGCTAATTAAAAGTATATATAAATAAAAATAAATAAATAAATAAATAAATAAATAAAATAAAGTGATCTCATAAAAGTAATTTAGCATAGCTGGAAACATTCTAGTCAGGATTCTATGGTATTGTTAATGCCTGCTTTGAAGTAAACAGCTATGTTTTAGAATCTTGTGTGTCTAAAACTTATGTTCAGCTATTGGACTCTCAGAATTCAATTCTAGGGAGTTCCTCCAGGTCAACAGTCATTGTTATCTTGGTAGGCAGGACAAGCCTTAAAACAAAGGGCTATATATGGTGCATGTTGCGGTCTTCCTTTACTTTGAAAATCATGTTAACATTAGACACCAAAGTTATTAGTTTTTAAGTTTTATCCATCCAACTTCTACTATAACTACTAAAATGCATTCAATACATCTGTTAGCTTTAACAATAAAATAGAACAATCCATCCATTGATTAACTATAATGATCTTAATGTCATCCATGGTCCATAATCTCAAACAAATTAGAAAATTCCTATAATGCATGGGTTTAATGATAGGCCAAAACTGCATTAAAAATATCAATATATATATAGCAAAATATATTATATTTTTAAATTAAATTTATTGGGGTGACAATAGCTATTAAAATTACATAAGTTTCAAGTTATAATTATATAATATATCATCTATATATCACATTGTATGCTCACCACCCAGAGTCAGTTCTTGTTAACTTTCTGTGACTCATGTTTATGTGCCAAGGACAAATGGATTACAGATAGTGAATGTTGCCATCATCCACCATTGGAATAATTTAATTGGACAGAGTGAAATTCTTTTTTCTAAGGAAAATTTACCTCCACTATTATATTACCTCCACCTTTTCCTGGAACAGCATTTGATGGGAATGAAGGTTGGTCTCACTCATTTGAACTCATATTAGTGATAAAGGGATTGAGGCCTCCTGTGGGACAAAGACTGTTCTTTATAGTTCATGTCAATCAAAATTAAAATGGTTGGGTAATGAAAATTTGAAATTTTATTATTCCCCTTTCATTCAATTACATTGTCTGATCTAGGATTTCATGTTAAAATTAAAGGCCATGTGAAAACCACACATTTGCTAGGGACTGTTACATTATTTGGCAGGCAATAGAATTTACTTATACAAACATCCACAAAAACACCTAAATTACTAGTCTTTTCATTTTGTTTTCTCAAACTCATGTTAAATACTTGACTTTTTGTTACACTGGTAATTTCTAGGAGAGTTAAAATGCCATAAGACTTAAAAGCATAATCATGCAGCTACACCTATTTTTGAAAATAAGATTTCTTAACAAGTAAATCAAGTTGCTAGAGAAAAATATGAGCCAGTATAATTGTATGTGATTGAAAATATATATACAAACATAAAAACAATAACTTATACAGGTCAGCCTGGCCTATGGTGTTTGTCAATTTCCCTATTTGTTTGGTGGGTTTACAAGTAATCACATATCCAAGCTCTCCTATAACAAAAGGAAGAGAGAAAGAAAAACATACATATATGAATATTTAGAGATAAATGTATTATATTGACTGTCTCTCTGAAATAGGAAAGTCTCAAACTACTGTAGTTAATCTTATATCAGAATAGCACAAAGCTATTCTATTGGTGGCATTTTCTTATCTAAAAATGATATTTGTGAAACAATATAAAATTTGTAACCTCCATATTCTCTGGCTCCAACAAATATTAAGCTAAAAACAGACTTTTACAGTGTGGGGATGTGGAAATTAGGGTTATCAGATCCTAAGCATTTCCAATAGTCACAGCAAACCAACTAATGTCAAGAAGTTCGTGCCTTTGGGATACCAATTATCTTGAAAACATTCCAGAAAACTTCCATTCATGGAAATGTATGGAAAGCAATTGTTCTTAGTTTGTCATTTGATTCTGTTTGACTTATTTACTGTGAATTTCATATCATAGTATATAAAATAATATTTGACCTTATTAATGTTTAATGGTTTGGAGGGTTTTTGGTAAGGGAAAATGGCACATTTTCTAAATTGTTTTTATGTATTAGTTACAGATGATCCTGGATTTTTACAAATGGCTTGCAAATGTTCTAAATCTCTTATGAAAAAGTGTTTCTCAGTTTTACAAGTTAACTTATAATGAAACAGAAATAAAACAACAAAAAATACTGTGGTAAAAGAAAATTCATGTTTACCTTTCAGTACACTAAAACTTAAATGCACACAAATTTTTATAAAATAACTATACAACAACCTATTAAGTGGATCTGCTTACTAACAAAAATGTTTAAAAATTGTTCACAAATCTTGACCAGGGACTATGTAGTTACTAAGTCACATCATAGGATCATTTATAGGATCTAAACAACAAAATGGTTGTGCAAAATGCTGGAGTATGGACTCTTCAGGGCAGTTGCTAAAAACAAGAGCTGTGCTGCAGCAAAATGGTCTCAGACTTCACTCTGGTCATTGAGTTTGCTCAAATTCTGAAACAGAAGATAAAGAAATAAGCACATACTACTAACTCTTAAGTGGGTACCATTGTCAAAGAATGATAGTAACTGAAGCAAGCTGTCCAGCGAAGCTAAGAAAACAGACATTCTGAGGCATCAGAGTGTAGCAATTTAAAGCTCCAAATCCAAGAGCTGACTTTGAAACCAGCTCTACTACTTATAAATGGCATAACTTCCCCAAGCCTCAATGTCCTCATTTCTAAAAACTGGTTAAAAGAAACAGTATCTACCATATAAGAATTTGGCAAATTGAGTGAATTAATATGGGTAAAGCTCTTAGCATATTTCTGGAACATAATGAGCATTCAATAAGTGTTATATTACAATAGCAATAATAGGGATTTTGGTCAAGATGGCAGAGTAAGTAAATGCTGCACTTGCCCCTCTCAGGACCACATCAATTACAACTGAACTACAGAACAACAATCATTGAGAATCACCTGAAGTCTAGCTGAACCAAAGCCCTAAAGCTACACCATACAGAAGAAGCCACCTCGAGACTGGTAGAAAGGGTAGAGACACAGAATGGGCTGGTCCCACACCAGCGCATGACCGTTAAAAACTGGGAGAGATATCTTGGCTGTGGAGGTATCCCTGGAGGAGCAAGGGGTCCCAGCCCAATACCAGGCTCCCCAGCCCAGGGTTACAATGCCGAGGAGAGAAGACTCCATAACTTCCTGTTGTGAAAACCTGCAGAGATTGTGGCTGAGATGGAAGGTGGCTGGAGTTCCAGGTGCTCCTCTTAAAAAAACTGTGCATGGACTTACTTGCTTATGGACTTACTTGCTTATGGACTCACTCACTCTGAGCTCAAGTGCTGGGGCAGCAGCTTGAAAAGTTACAGGGGCGCACAGGGAGGAACTGAATTGTCTGGTTAGGAAACAGAGCTGGAGGGGCAGCTTTCTTTAGGACAGAAGAACTGAGGAAAGTCATTGCTTATTTGTTGATCCCTTCCCTCTCCCTGCATACAGACATGAGCAGATGGTACATATAAATAATGGAATATTGTTTGGTCATGGATGGGAATGGGTTCTTGCCATCTGCAGCAGCATGGATGGACCTGGATGGTACTGTGCTGAGTGGAGTATGTCATATAGAGAAAGACAGATGCAATGTGATTTTACTTATATATGGAATCTAAAGAACAAAATAATCGAACAAATAAAACAGAAACAAAGTCATAGATACAGAAAACATTTTGATAGTTTCCACATGGAGCAGGGTTGGAATGAGTGAAAAAGGGGAAGAGATTAAGAAGTATAAATTGGTTGTTACACAGTAGTCATTGGGATAAGTATAGCATAAGAAATATAATCAATAATGTTGTAATAGCTATGCATGGTGTCAGATGGGTACTAGATTTATCAGAGTGATAGATGGGAGGGGGGTTTGGAGTAGGCTGAAAAGTTGAAGGGATTAAGAAATACAAATTGGTAGCTACAAAATAGTCATAGGGATATAAAGCATAGGGGATATAGTTAATAATATGGTAATAACTATGCATAGTGCCAGTTGGGTACTAAACTAGTCAGGGGGATCATTTCTTAAATTATATAAATATCTAACCACTATGCCATATAGCTGAAATTAATATAAAATAATATTGAATGTCAAAACAAATAAGTAAATAAAGTGTAAAAAATAAAATAAGTGAATGTCAAAAATAGTAATAATAATAGTAGTAGTTAGTATTTTGAAATAAGTTGTAAATCAAACACAATAGGGATGATTCTGGAAGGTACTAGATGCTCTTCTAGGGATAAGGAAAGGCAAAATGATTTCAAGTTAAAGAAAAATTACAGTAAATCAAAGCTCTAGGAACTGTTCTGAAATTCATCATAAAGCCCAGTATTTGGAAGATAACTTTCACATTTCAGATCATGTGAGTGTTGGGCTTTGCAAATACTATTTCCAAAGATAGCAATATGAGCTTAGAGTCAAGGGTATTAGAGCAGAAAAAAAGCTAATGGCTATTTTTAAATTTTAGCATTTAGCAAAGGTAGATTCAAATCTCAGGATAGTGAATCCTGAAAGAAGCATTTATTTTACAAGCAACCATTTGGTACTTAATAAGTGATCACCAAATCCTCTAAGCGATGATATTGTTGTCCAAACAATGTCCAACTGGTCCAAAAAAGAAAGGCAAACATTCCTTTACTTGTATTAAAGGACTTGGAGGGGGGAAATTTTAATAGATTTTAGATGCCAGTGGGTTAATAGGCTAATATTTTAAAAATGCACAGCCCTTAATTTTACATTCCAATTTTTCTTATAACTCTTGCATACCAACTTACTTGTCTCACCTTATTTGAATGGATGTTACTTATTGCAGCAGATACCGAGTCAAAAAAAATTGGTTTCTCTGAGTCTAGGTTTCCACAATACTTCATTGCTTTTATCAAGGAAGCTATAAGAAAGTACAAATGATATGAGATACATAGCAACAGAAGGATCATGTTCAATTGTTCATGGATTAATGTTTGCCAAGGACATACCCTTCTTTACCTGAGCAATGAGCTAATGATACATCCACACTCCTGCTCTTACAGTCCATGTAAACCTGAAAGAATTAAAATAGTATATCCATAATTAATGCAGGAGTTAAGGTAGGCTCAGAAGAAAGGAGAATTTCTAGTAAAAACAGCAATGTATATAATGTCAGACCACTAAAGGGAGGCATTTCTACATAGTCAGACATACCCTGGCAAGCTTCTGAGACTGCTAGCAAAGATGAATGAAGCAGAGCATTTACCTTTTATGCAAATAAGTTTGTCTGCTTACATTTTTCTCTTCATTTAATAAAAAATAAAAACATCACCTTTCCTTCTCTATAAGAATGATATAAAATTGTTCCCAATCCTCTTTTATTGGCAGTTGAGGACACATTGTGAAAGTGATGAAAACCACTGACTGTAATAGTTTACAATTTGTGCATATTCATAGACTCTCTAAATATCATCCACGAATGGTAAGTTAAGAACCTTACTATTATTGAAGCCAAGTTTGATTGCCCAACTTTCATTTTTATGTTCCATCAAGATAAGAGATCCTAAATAATTTGTTTGCCATACTGTAGGGTCTTGCCTTATTTAAGTCCAAGAAAAATCTCACATAGGAACAACTTATTGAAGGCCCTGATCTTAAATTCACCCAGACCAGGGGTCAGCAAACTGTGCCTCACGAGCCACATGCAGCTTTTTGGGTACGTTCTGTCTCAAAAGTTTGCTAACCCCTGGAAGAACCAATCCTGTCCCTCACAACAATTTAAAAATTATTCAAGAGTCATAAATATATTTTTACAAATAAGGAAAATTTAAAGTAATATTATAAATGAAAGTATGATAGTTTTATTTTCATTTTCAATTTTACTTCAGAGCCACATGTATGTACTCAAAGAGCCACATGTGGCTCGCGAGCTGCAGTTTGCTGACTCCTGGCAGCTCTTTCTTCTCAAAAGTTTGCCCACCCCTGACCCAGACCAAAGCCAGCCCATAAAATGTAGTGCAAGTAAAACTAGAGTTTTAATGTGATATAATAGTGATGTATCTTACATATAAAATGTAGAAAGCTACATTTAAACATATTCTAAGAGTATGCATGACATATCCAAAAATGTCCCTTATATTCTCCTTGCAGTAAGCAGATACAGTGAATTACATTACTCTGAGCATGAATAAACAAGCAAACAAATAAATAATACATGAACTCAGACCTGGGCATTGACTAAATGGCGTCTGTATTTGTATGTTAAAATGATTAATTCAAGGTGACCTGTCAGTGTTTGACTTTTTTTAAGCTCAGTGAAGCAGGAACATATTGCTATGGGTGGTTTGTGGATGTAAACATAATCTGCAGTTCACTGACCTCTCTAGTGTCCTAAGTACAAGAATAAATAAAAATCACTCCATTCAATCTACAACTCAACCTATAGGAGACTGTTCCTTATAGTAAAGTGACTAAGAAAATAATTATATAAATGCCTAACCACTACACTGTATACTTGTAACTAATATAAAATAATATTGAATATCAACTATAATTTAAAAAATAGTCACAGATATAAAATACGGCATAGGGAATATAGTCAATAATATTGTAATAGCTATATACAGTGTCAGATGAGTAATACACTTATTGGGGTTGTCACTGTGTGAGGTATATAAATGCCTAATCACTATGTTGTTCTGTACACCTGAAAAAATATTAAAAACATAGAAAGAAAGAAAGAAAGAGAGAGAGAGAGAGAGAGAGAGAGAGAGAGAGAAAGAAAGAAAGAAGGAAAGAAAGAAAGAGAGAGAGAGAGAGAGAGAGAGAGAGAGAGAGAGAGAGAGAGAGAGAGAGAGAAAGAAAGAAAGAAAGAAAGAAAGAAAGAAAGAAAGAAAGAAAGAAAGAAAGAAAGAAAGAAAGAAAGAAAGAAAGAAAGAAAGAAAGAAAGAAAGAAAGGAAGGAAGGAAGGAAGGAAGGAAGATAGATAATCTAGGTAGTGTTATTAAGAAACAGAAAGACTGGGCTGGCCGAGTGGCTCAGTTGGTTAAGAGCTTGCTTAAAAGTGTCAGCTCTGAGCAACAGAGTCACTGGTTTAATTCCCAGTGAGCTAGGCCCTAGCTGAGCTGCTGCTGAGCTGCCAACAGATGGCAGGATGGCTCAGCTCATGAGAGCACATGCTCCTAACAACAAGGTTTCTGGTTCAACTCCCACCTGAGATGGTGGGCTATGCCCACCGCAACTAAGACTGAGCACAGCATCTTGAGCTGAACTGCCGCCCATGGCTCAGGGAATAGAGCATGTGCTCTTAACAATGAGACTGCTGGTTCGATTCCTTATATGGGATGGTGGCTATGCCCACCCACAACTAAGATTGAACTTGGCACCTTGAGTTGAATGGCTGCTAGCTGCCTCACAGGCAGCCAGATGGTGACTGGACTTGGAACTGAGCTTTCTGTACCCTTCACAACTAAGATTGAAGGGCAACAACTTGTCTGTTCCCCTTCCCCAATTCCCGAACACTGTTCCCCTCCCCCAATTCCCCAATAAAATCTTAAAAAAAAAAAAAAAGAGTTTCTCATTAAAAAAAAGAAAGAAAGAAAGAAACAGAGAGACATGCACAGCTGAAGAGACTCTGTGGCTCTTCACTCCAGGCTATTTCAAGATGGCTGCCAACTAAAACAGTAGTAGCTGTGATGATATTATTTGCATTTCAAGAAATGACTTTTATGAAATAAGAATAAATAATAGGAACTAGCATTATTGAGTACTTACTAACTTCTACAAATTTGTTATGTGCTTTAAATGCAATATATTCTTTCTAAACTTCACAACAAGTTGATGGAGTGGGTATTTCTACTTCGAGTTTACAGAATAGCTAACAATGAAGCCCAAATCATATGAACTAATTATATAGGTAATAGTTAGACCCATGGCTTGACTAACTTTAAAGCCTATTTTTTTTTATTGGGGTGATACTGGTTAGTAAAATTATATATGTTTCAAGTGTACAATTCTATAATCATGATCTATTGATTGCATTGTGTTCACCACCAAGTCAGTTCTCATTCCATCACCATATATTTGACCCCTTTACCCTCTTCTACCATGCCCCACGCTACTTACCCTCTGGGAACCACTAAACTGTTGTGTGTATCTGAGTTTTTGTTTCTTTGCTTGTCTTATTTGCTTGTTCCTTTCAGTTTCGTATCACATGTATGAGTAAAGTCATATGGTTCTTGACTTTTCTGTATGACTTAGTTCACTTAGCTTGATAATCTAAAGATTGATCAATGTTGTTTGTTGCAAATGGCAGTATTTCATCTTTTTTTATGGCTGGATAGTATTCTATTGTGTGTATATACCACATGGTCTTTATCCAATCATCTACTGAAGAACACTTTGGTTGTTCCAATGTCTTGACCAAAGTAAACACTGCTGCAATGAACATCTGAGTACACATTTATTTATGGATAAATGTTTGCAGATTTTTTGGGTAGATACCCAGAAGAGGAATAACTGGATCTTATGGTAATTCTATTCTTAATTTTTTCAGGAACCTCCATACTCTTTTTCATAATGGCTGTACCAATTTACATTCACACCAATAGTGTAGAAAAGTTCCCTTTACTCTCCTGCCTCTCCAACACTTGTTATTATTTGTCTTGTTAATGACAGCCATACAAACAGGTGTGAAGTGGTATGTCATTGTGGTTTTGTTTGTATTTTCCTAATAGCTAGTGAAGTTGAGCATTTTTTTCATATATTTGTTGGCCGTTTGTATGTCTTCTTGGGAGAAGTGTCTATTCAGGTCCTCTGCCCATTTTTTAATAGGATTACTTGTTATTTGTTGAGTTGTACATTTTCTTTATATATTTTGGATATTAGCCCCTTATTGGAGGCATTGCTTGCAAATATCTTCTCCCATTCAGTGGTTGCCTCTTTATTTTGTCGATAGTTTCTTTTGCTATGCAGAAACTTAGTTTGATATAGTCCCATTCATTTGTTATTGTTTTTACTTCCGTTGGCTTTGAGGTCAAATTCATTAAATCCACTTTGAATCCAAGGTCCATAAGTTTAGTACCTAAGCTTTCTTCTATGCCATATATTTAGGTCTTTTTTAAAAATTATTTTATTGTGAAATAAACATTTTTAAAAAAATTAGTTTCAGGTGTACAACACAGTGCAATAGTTATACTTTTTACCCCTCAAAGTGACAAACCCCCTCCCCGAATTTGCTGACTCACTCCCCCTACCATATCATACATCTCTATTACAATTCTCTTGACTCCACTCCACACTATACTCCACATCCGGTGACTATATATATATTCAATTACAGTTGGCATACAATATTATACAACATCAGCTTCAGGTGTACAGTGCAGTGATCAAGACTCTACTCCATCCATGAAGTGGTCTCCCTAACAAGACATGTCACCATCTGACACGCCACAAAATATTTACATTATTAATTATCTTCTCCGAACTGCATTCATATCCCTCTGACAATATTGTAGTTACCTATTTATGCTGTCTAATCCCTTCCCTTTCTCCCTCATCCTCACCCCCCTCCCAACTAGTAACCATCAGTTTTTCCTCTATATCTCTGAGACTATTTCTGTTTACTTTGCTCATTCATGCAGTTTCTCAGATTCCACATATAAGTGAGATCATATAGTATTTGTCTTTCTCTGACTGACTTATTTCACTTAATATAATAGTCTCTAGGTCCACCCATATCGTTGCAAATGGTATGATTTCATTCTTCTTTATAGCGGAGTAAAACTCCATTGTATAAATGTATCACACTTTATTAATCCAGTCATCTACCGATGGACATTTCGGTTGTTTCCAAGTCTTGGCTATTGTAAATACCACTGCTATGAATATAGGGGTGCATATATTTTTTTTTTGAATTAGCATCTTGGGTTTCTCTGGGTAGATGAGAATGAAATTGCTGGGTCATACATAAGTTCCATTTCCAGTTTTCTGAGATACCTCCATACTGATTTCCATAATGGCTGCACCAATTTACAGTCCTACCACAGTGCATCAAGGTTCCCTTTTTTCTACAACCTCCCCAGCACTTAATGTTTGATTTATTGATGATAGCCATTCTGAACAGAGTGAGGGTAGTATCTCATTGTGGATTTATTAGCATTTCTCTAATGATTAGTGAGGTTGAACATTTTTTCATATGCCTGTTGGCCATCTGTATGTGCTCTTTAGAGAAATGCCTCTTCATATCCTCTGCCCATTTTTTAATTCAGTTGTTTTGTTTTTTGGTGTTGAGTTGCATGAGTGATGTATAAATTTTGGATATTAACATCTTATCAGATATATCATTGGCAAATATCCTCTCCTATTCAACAGGCGGACTTTTTGATTTATTCATGATTTCCTTTGCTGTGAAAAAACTTTTAAGTTTGATGTAATCCCATGTTTATTTTTTCTTTTATTTTCCTCACCTGAGGGGATATATTAGTAAAAATATTATTGAGGGTAATGTCTGCAAATACTCCCTATATTTTCTTCTAGGAGTTTTATGGTTTCAGGTCTTACATTTAAGGCTTTAACCCATTTTGAGTTTGTTCTTGTATATGGTGTAAGTAGGCAGTCCATTTTTATTTTTTTTGCATGTGTCAGTCCAATTTTCCCAGCACCATTTATCAAATAGGCTATCTTTACTCCAATGTAAATTTTTGCTTTCATTGTCATAGATTAAATGACCTTATATAAATGGATTCGTTTCTGGGCTCTCCATTCTGTTCCATTGATCTATGTGTATGTTTTTATACCAGACCATACTCTTTTGATTACTATAGGCTTGTAGTATGATTTGATGTAGGGTAGCATGATACCTCCCACTTTGTTCTTATTTCTCAAGATTGTCGTGGCCATTTGGGGTCTTTATGGTTTCATATAAATTTTAGGATTATACATTCCATTACTTTATGTCTGTCAAAATCTGTTTTATAGGGCCTGCCGAGTGGCCCTGTGGCTAAGTGCTGGCTTGGGAAGCCAGCGGCCCCGGTTCAGTCCATGTGAGGGCCAGTGACACTGCCCTCAAAAAAAAAATCTGTTTTATATATTTGGGAGCTCCTATGTTGGGTACATAGATGTTTACTAGGGCTATGTCCTCTTGTTGAATCAATCCCTTTATTATTATGTAGTGCCTTCTTTGCTTTTATTGTAGTGTTCATTTTAAAGTCTATTTTGTGCAAAATAAGTATTGCTATTCCAGCTTTTTTCTCCTTTCCATTTGCATGAAATATCTTATTCCATCCTTTTATTTTCAGAGTGTGTGTGTCTTTTGATCTGAGATGAGTCTCTTGTAGACAGCATATTCCCTCAGCCAATCTGTGTCTTTTGGTTGGAGCATTTAGAGCATTCACATTTACAGACTATTGATAGATGTATATTTATTGCCATTTTGTTATTTGTATTTCTGGGCTTTTTCACTTAGCTTGTTTTCCCCTTTCTCCTATTTAAAAAAACCCTTTTAATATTTCCTGCAATGCTGGCTTGGTGGAAATGAATTCCTTTAGTTTATCCTTTTCTGAGAAGCTCTTTATCTCTCCTTCAATGTTAAGTGATAGCCAAGTTGGGTAGAGCAATCTTGGTTGTAGACCTTTATTTTACATCACTTTGAATATTTCCTGCCGCTCCCTTCTGGCCTGCAGAGTTTCTGTAGAAAACTCAGCTGTTAGTCTTATAGGAGTTCCTTTGTATGTAACATGCTGTCTTTCTCTTGCTGCTTTTTGAATTGTGTCTTTGTCTTTAACTTTGCCATTTAAACTATGATCTGTCTTTGTGTGGGACTGTTTGGATTAAACTTGTTTGGAACGTTTTTCACTTCCTTGGCTTGTATGTTGATTCCCTTCACCAGGATAGGGAAGTTTTAAATACATTCTCAATCCCTTGCTTCTTCTTTTCTCTTTATGGTATTCCTATGATGTGAATTGTTGCGCTTCATGTTGTCCATAGATCTCTTAAACAATTTTCATTTTTTTAATTCTTTTTTCTTTTTGTTGTTCCACCTGGGTGATTTCTGCTATTTTGTCTTCTGAATCACTGATCCGATCCTGTGCTTCATCTAATCTACTTGTGAATCTTTTGAGTGTGTTTTTATTTCAGTTATTGTATTCTTTAGTTCTAAGTGGTTGTTTTTTACGATTTCTCTTCCCTTCTTTATGTCCTCACTATGTTCCTTAAACATTCTTATCATCAGTGTTCTAAACTCTGTCTCTGAAAGGTTGGATACGTCTGTTTCATTTAATGCCATTTCTAGAGGTTTTTTCTGATCTTTTACTTGGGACAAGTTTCTTTGTTTTTTCATTCTGGCTGTCACTCTGTGATAGCTTCAGTGTATTAGATAGATCACCCTAGAAGAAAAAAAGAGGGGGGAAAAAAAAGAAGAAAAAAAAAGAAAAAGGGGGGGCTCTGCGCCCACTTTAATTTGCAGACCACTTGTTCAGCAATACAGATTCTCTGGGTGACTCAGCACCAGCTGTTGGGAGAAGGGCTCAATGTGACATGCACTAGCCTTCCTCTCAAGCTTGAAGTGAGCCTCCTGAATTAGCTGCTGTGTGCTCTTGGAACCATGCTCACCACCAAAAATCCTCACAGGTTGCTGCGGGTTGTCTGCTGCTGCAAAAAACCCTCTGTGGCCTATGGTGGTGGGAGCCAGGCACCTGGGGCTCAGGGTGCCTCTGGCAACACAGCTCTAGGTGGGCATGTAGGCCCCCAAGGCACCATGGGATGTGGTCAGTGGCCCCCAGCAAGTCAGAGCCGCATGCACTTCTGCACCGGCAACCAGCCCACACAAACTTCCCAGGAAAGCACCAGACGGATCACATAGGCACAAAGCTCACAGCCCAACCTCCCCCCCCACGGAAAACTCCCAGTCTCAGCCTGTTCTAATCAGCCATTCGCAGATCAGTTTGAGCCACCTGACAGCCAATCACCAGCCTGGCAACTCTGCATGCACAGTGCAGAGAGCAAGGTGGCTCATGCACTACTATGTCTGAATGAACCGCCTGTTGGAGCTGGAGCACATCCGCCAGGTGTTTCCCTGGCTCCACAACAGAAGCAGTGCGAAGGGTGGGGATCGAAAGCCACATGTGCGTGCACGCACACATGTACTTCTGTGATATCCCAATATGGTCCCGGATCTGACACTCTGTGGGAGGGGCCAACCCTGAAAAAATGGCACCCTCCTGTACACTACTCATGTGCAAGCGCTACACCAGGGGAACAGTGACCCCAAAACCTCTAGTTCCCATGCCAAAGGCACTCACTTGAGTCTTTCCCTGCAGGTTTTTGGGACCTGCTCACACAGCTACTCCCTCCACCAGGGACCAGGAGAGTGCTCACCAGCGAGCAAGTCTGGGTGCCGGCCCCACTGGTTCTCTAACTGCCCTCAGCCTCACCATGTTGAGCAAAGAGAGCCCTCACTAATTTCCACTGCTAGCTATCATAGAACTCCTCTTCCCAGCAAAGTAACTGCACTGGTGAGCTCAGTGTGGGGCCAGAGGGTCTCTTCCCCAACCAGAGAAGTCTCCCTATCTCTGAGTTGTTCCTCAGGGGTTTGACCTCTCACATCTCTGCCCCTCCTACCAGACTCAAGATGGCCTCCTCTTTAAGTCCTTCATTTAGAAGTTCTGTTCATCTAGGGTTCAGGGGACCTCCGAGGTTGAGTGTTGTATAAATTGTTTGTAATTTTGGTGTGATCCTGGGAAGAAGTTGGCACAGCGTCTGTCTATTCTGTCATCTTATCAGGAGTCTCATATTTAGGTCTCATACATGATGTGGTAAATATACACAATGGAATGCTATTCTGCCATAAGAAAAAATGAAATAATGCCATTTGCAACAACATGGGTGGATCTTGAGATTATTATGCTAAGTGAAATAAGTCAAACAGAAAATGTCAAGAACCATATGATTTCACTGACATGTGGGATATAAAACTGAAAACAACAAAGGAACAAGACAAACAAATGAAAAAACAAAAACTCATAGACACAGACAATAGTTTAGTGGTTACCAGAGGGTAAGGGAAAAAGTGGGTAGTAGATAAGGGTAAAAGGGATCAAATCTATGATGATGAAAGGAGAACTGACTCTGGGTGGTGAACACACAATGTGATATATAGATGATATATTACAGAATTGTACACCTGAAACCTATGTAACTTTATTAACAATTGTCACTCCAATAAACTTTAATTTATAAAAAACTTCTTTGATTCATATTGAGTTAATTTTGGTATATGGTGACAGATAGCAATCTAGTTTCATTCTTTTGCACATGGCTTTCTAATTTTCCTAGCACCATTTGTTGAAGAGGCTGTCTTTTCTTCATTGTATGTTTTGGTTCTTTTGTAAAAAATTATCTGCCTATATATATGGGTTTATTTCTGGGTTCTCAATTCTATTCCATTGGTCTCTGTGTCTGTTTTTCTGCCAATACCATACTATTTTGATTATTGTCACTTCGTAGTATAAGTTGAAGTCAGGGAGTATGATACCTCCAATCCTGTTTTTTTTGTTTGTTTGATTGTCTTTGTTTGTTTGTTTGTTTGTTTGTTTGTTTTTTCAGCATTGCTTTGGCCCATCAGGATTTTTTTGTGATTCCTCACAAATCTGATGATTTTTGTTGTTGTTCTAGTTCTTGAAAAAATGCTATTGGGATTTTGATGGGGATAGCATTAAATCTGTATATTGCTTTGGGTAATCTGGCCATTTTAACTATGTTGATTCTTTCAATCCATGAACACAGAATAATCTCTCCATTTCTTTGTGTCTTCTCCAATCTCTTTTAAGAATGTCTTATGGTTCTCACTGTGATGGTCCTTCTCATCCTTTGTTAAGTTTATTCCTAGGTATTTTATTCTTTTTGTTGCAATTTCAAAAGAAATTGTTTTTTTTTTAATGTTTTTCATTACATTTTATTGTTAGAACATGGAAATGCATGGATTTTTGTACATTAATTTTTGTATCTAGTAACTTTACAGCATTCATTTATTGTTTCTAATAGTTTTTTTGGTAGTCTTTAGGGTTTTCTATATAAAGAATTATGTCATCTGCAAAGTGGCAATTTAACTTTTCATTCCCAATTTGGATGCCCTTTATTTCTATCTCTTGCCTTATTGCTTCTGCTATGACTTCAAATACTACATTGAATAACAGTGGTGACAGTGGGGGCAAACCTGTCTTGTTCCTGAGGAAAGGATTTCAGTTTTTCACCTTAATTATATTAGCTGAAATTTGTCACATATGGCCTTTATTATGTTGCAGTATGTTCCTTCTATACCCATTTTAATAAGTGTTTTAGAGCCAGCGAAGTGGCTCAGTTGGTTAAGAGCTCGCTTAAGAGTGCAAGCTGAGCTCTGAGCAACAGTAGTTTGATGCCCAGCCCTAGCTGAGCTGCCAACAGGTGGCAGGATGGCTCAGCTAAAAAAAAAAAAAAAAAAGTGTTTTAATCATAAATGGATGTTGTATTTTGTCAAGTGCTTTTTCTGCATCTATTGATATAATCATATCATTTTTATCTTTTATTTTATTTATGTGGTGTATCACATTGATCAATTTGCATATGTTGAATTATCCTTTTGCCCCAGAAATAAACCCCATTTGATTGTGATGTATAGTCTTTTGAATGTATTTTTGTATTCAATTTGCTAGTATTTTGTTTAGGATTTTTGCATCTATATTCATCAGAGATATTGGTTTGTAGTTTTCTATTTTTGTGCTATCCTTACAGGTTTTGGTATCAGGGTACTGTTGGCCTCATAAAATGAGTTAGGGAGTATTGTCTCTTCTTCAATTTTTTTTGGAAGAGTTTGAGGAGGACAGGTATTAAGTCTTCTTTGAATGTTCGTTAGAATTCACTAGTAAAGCCATCTAGTCCTGGAATTTTGCTTTTGGGAAAGTTTTGAATGATTGTTTCAATTTCCTTACTGTTGACCACTCTATTTATATTTTCCAGTTCTTCCTGATTCAGTCTTGGAAAGCTATGTTTGTAAGAACCTGCTCATTTCTTCTAGGTTATTTAATTTTGTAGCATGTAGCCCTTCATAGTATTCTTGTGTGATTCTTTGTATTTCTGTGGATATTCATGGTAATTTCTTTTTCATTTCTGATTATTTGTGTCTTTTCTCTTTTTATCTTAGTGGGTCTAGCCAAGGGTTTGTTGATTTTATTAACCTTTCCAAAGAACCAGTTCTTTGTTGCATTAATTTTTCTGTTGTCTTTTTGTTCTCTATTTCATTTAGTTCTGCTCTGATTTTTATTATTTCCTTCATTCTGCTGACTTTGGGTTTCAATTGTTCTTCTTTTTCTAGTTCTTTAAGGTGTAACATGAGGTTGTTTATCAGGGATTTTTCTTCTTTTTGAGATAGGCCTGTAATTATATAAATTTCCCTTTTATTACTGCTTTTGCTGCATCCCAATAATTTTGATAGGATATATTTTCATTCTCATTTGTTTCTATGTATCCTTGATCTCTCCTGTTATTTCTTCTTCAACCTAGTCATTATTTAAAAGTGTGTTGTTTAATCTCCATATATTTGTGGGTTTTTTCCTGGTTTCTTTTTGTAGTTGATACCCAATTTCAGAGAATATTCTTGGTTTCAATCTTCAATTTTCTGAGGCTAGTTTTGTGTCCCAACATATGGTCTTTCCTTGAGAATGTTCCATGTAAATGCACTAGTAAAGAATGTATAGTCTGATGTTCTAGGATGAAGGGCTCTGCAACAGTCAGTTATGTCCATTTGGTCTAAAGTGTCATTTAAGGCTGATATTTCCTAATTGATTTTCTGTTTGGATGATCTATCCATAGCTGTCAGTGATTTATTTATTTAGGTCCCCTATTATAACTGTGCTTTTGTCAATTTCTCCCTTTAGTTCTGTTAGTAGTTGCATTGTATATTTTGGCACTCCCTGATTGGGGGCATATATATTGAAAAGTGTTATGTTTTCTTGTTGTGTGGTCCCCTTTATCATTATGAAATGTCCATCTTTGTCTCGTTACCTTTTTTTATCCTGAAATCTGTTTTTCCTGATATAAGTATGCCTACGTCTCCTTTTCTCTGGATACCATTTGCTTGGAGTATCAATTTCCACCCTTTCACTTTGTGTCTTTTCCATGTAGCTGAGATGCATCTCTTGGAGGCAGCATATCATTGGGTTTTCTTTTTTGATGCAGTATGCTACTATGTGTCTTTTTATTGGTGAGTTCAGTCCATTTATGATTATTGGTATATAAAGATTTCCTATATATTTTGTCTTTTGTTTTCTGGTATCTTAGTGTATCCATTGTTTCTTTGCCTTTTTGTTGCTGTCTGTTATTTTAGTATGGTGGTATTCTATGATTTTTCCCTTTTTTTCTCTTTTTTTAATGTTATATGTCTCACTGCTGGATTTTCTTTTTTTTTGAATCGTTACCAATAAGTTTATGTAAAAGAAAGTTTCATATTTACCGTAGTCCTTTTTCTTCAGTATTCTTTTTATTTCCATTCCCCCATGCAGATTCAGAACTTTACTCTCTCACCTTTTGTGTTTTTATTCACATACTTTATCCTTATTTATGCTGTGAGTTGATTTCTGAGTTGCAGTAGCAAGTTGTCTTTTTCTTCTCTTTTTTCTTTTTAATGCTTTTTGAAAAACACTCTTTACCTTTTATGTTATGTTTAAGAGTATAGTACCCTATTTGGTATAGGGGTTGCCATTTCCTGCTGCTTCTGTCTGTTTGTAATGTTTCTCATGGTTTTGTATTCTTTTGGGGTGTGTGTGTGTGTGTGTGTGTGTGTGTGTGTGTGTCGAGTTGAATAAACTCCTTTAGTATTTCCTGTAATGCAGGTCATGTGTTACAAAATTCTCTCAACTTCTGTGTGTCTGGAAAGATCTTTATTCTTCCTTCATATTTAATGAATGTCTTTGCTGGGTATATTACTCTTGGCTCATAATTTCTTTATTTCAATAGTTTGAATATTTGATTCCACTTCCTCCTGACTTGTAGAGTTTGTGCTGAGAAGTCTGGTGATTATCTAATGGTATTTCTCTTATAAGGTACTGTTTTCTTTTTCCCCCAGCTGCCTTGAGAATTCTCTTTTTGTCATTAATTATTTTTTTCTTTGTCATTAATTTTTGACAGCTTCAATATAATGCATCTTGGAGAAGACCTGTTGGGATTAAGGTAATTAGGTGTTCTGTTTGCTTCTTGGATTCAAGAATCCAGTTCTTTTCACAAGTTTGGAAAGTTCTCATCGACTACTTCTTTGAATATACTCTCTGTTCCCTTCTCCTTCTTTTCTCCTTCCAGCATGCCCATTATTCTTATGTTGCTCTTTCTAATGGCATCAAAAAGTTCTTCTAGAGTTCTTTTATTTCTTTTAACTTTCAAGTCTCTCTCTTCTTCCATGTTTGTCATTTCCAAATTTCTATCATCAACATCCTAATTCTTTCCTCCATATGATTAGCTCTATTACCTAAGCTGGTTATTTCATTCTTCATTTTTTTAATTGAATTTTTAATCTCCAGAAATTCTATTTGGTTCTTTTTTTAAATTTAAATCTCTTCAGTAAAATGTTAATTTTGTTCTTTGCTTGTGTTTCTGAGTTCATTAAACACTCTGTGTTTTCTTGCATTTAGTTCAGTTTTTTCAGAACAGCAATCTTGAATTCTCTGTCATTTAAGTCACATATTTCCATATCTTTAAGTTCATTTTCTGGAAAGTTTTCATTTTCTTTCTGAGCTGCCTTGTTACCTTGGTTATTCATGGCAAATAATGAATTATTATTTCTCTTCCTGAGCATCTGCAGGAGTGGGTTTTGCAACAGGTTGATATGAAGAGGATTTTCTTTTGCTTTCCAGTAGGTATTGTTGGAATGTTTTATTTTCTCTCCCACTGCAGCCTTGTATTTTATTTCATACTGTGGTGTTTTATTCTCTCTTAAACTGTTCCAACTTCTCACATGATGGAGGTTTTTCTGAAGGTGGGATTCTTCTTAGTGAGGAGATTGCCAGGGTCTTCGGGCACCACGTCCATGGGAAGATGTAGAGGGTGATAGAGTTCTGAAATCTCAATGCTGCCCCTGACACCTAATGCAGAGCCTGTGTGTCTCTGCAGCTCTGGTTTCCCCTGCAGGGATCCACCCTGAAAAGTGAGGGCAGTGTGCACTGTGAAAGGTGATTGGTGCATTTGTGGCTCTGAGCAATGGCGACTACCAGCCACAGCTGTATCGCCCCTACAGCTCTTTCCCTATTGCTGGAATTAGTCATATGCTTTGCATCTGTGGATGTGGGAATATTGTTGCAGGTGTCAGTGCTGTAGATATTTTGTTGTTTCATCTGACACTGCTATCATTTCTTCTGGAGTTTGCTTCTAACACTGGGAGGGTAGAGTAGGGTCTGCTCTTGGGGAGGGAAGGTGGTGAGCCAGGTTCTGTGTTTTTGTTTTCTGCCTGCAGTGAAGGCCTAAACCACAGTTCTCACCCTGAGGTCTCTGCCCTGAACTTTGGGTTCATCCATATTATATGCTGATTCCTCAGGCAGGACTGTGGGCCACAGAGATTGCACCTGCAGCCTGGATTCTTCCCTCTCCCAAGACCACAGAAAGCTCTGGTCTGCATTCTATGGCCATAGCCCACATCTCTGCACTTCCCCCCTTCCCTTCTCCCCTGTTCCCCTGATTTTCCCACCTTCAGGTGATTAGATATGTGGGTCTCTCCAAGGTGCTTGTGTGTTGTTTAAGTTATCCTTCATTGAATTATATCTATTCAATTTGTTGTAGCTTCTAGGGTAGATTTCAAAAAGCAGTCCTCATGCTGCCATTTCTGTGATGTAATCTATACCCATGATTCCTATGTTGCCCTTTCTGATAGAGTCAGAAAGTTCTTGTTGAACTCTATCTTTTCTTTTGACTCTCAAGTCTCTCTCTTCTTCCATCTGTGTCATTTCCAGGTTTCTATCTTTGATATCACTAATTCTTCCCTCCATCTGGTCAGCTCTATTTCCTAAGCTGGTGTTTCACTCTTCATCTCTTTTTTATTGAGTTCTTCAGTTCCAGAACTTTTATTTGCTTTTTGTTTGTTTGTTTGTTTGTTTTAATTTCAGTTTCTTTGGTAAAATATTTGTTTTGTTCATTGGTTTTGTTTCTGAGTTATTAAACTGCCTATCTGAGTTTTCTTGCATCTCATTGAGCTTTTTCGAAACTGCAATCTCGAATTCTCTGTCATTTATGTTGCATATTTCCATGTCTTCAAGCTCATTTTCTGGAGATTTTAAAATTTTCTTTCTGAGCTGCCTTGTTACCTTGGTTATTCATGGCAATTAATGAATTATTATTTCTCTTCCTGGGCACCTACAGGAGTGGATTCTCCAGCAGGTTGATATGAAGAGGTCTTTCTTTTGCTTTCTAGTATGTGTCACTGGAACATTTTATTTTCTCTCACACTGAAGCATTTTATTTTCTCTTGCACTGTTCTGGCTTCTTGCACAATGATAGGTTTCCTGGGAGGTGGTCTTTTCCTCTGTGGTCAGATCACCTGGGTTTCAGGACACTGCCTCATGGAAAGATGTGGTGGATGATGGGGTTCTGAGCCTTTGAAACTCCAATGCTGCCCCTGCAGCCCAATACAAAGCTAGTGTGTCTCAGAAGCTCTAGTTGCCCCTGCAGGGATCAGCCCAGAAAGGTGGGGGTGGGGTGCACTGGGAGAGGCAGCAAGTGTACTTGTGGCTCAAAGCAATGGTGACATTTAGCCCACAGCTGTCTCACCTCTACAGCTCTTTTCCTGTCACTGGAATTAGGTGCACTCTGCATCTGCCACTCTGGGACTGTCTCCCCAGTTCTCAGGGCTGTAGATGTTCTGTTCTTTAATCTAATACTGCTACAGTTTCTTCTAGAGGCCACTTCTAACACTGGGAGGGTGGCGGTAGGTGGCCAGGCTCTATGTCTTTGTTTTCTGCCTGGCAGTGAGGGCTTAAATTTCCGTTCTCACCTTTACCACCCTTATCTTCATAGAAAAGCTATACTAAAGTTGACCTTTGTACTATCTTCAGCTTGAAAGATGGGCATTTTAAATTTAAAATATAAATAGAGACAGTTATGCAACATCACAAGAAAATCAAAATCCACAATGTAAAACATTTTAAAGACTATTGATCTTAACTGTTTAAAAGTCAATATCCAATTCCTACTTCTGGCCATGATGAGTAAATAATACAAGACTATCCCATCCTCCATAAATGAATAGACAACAGGACAAAAATATACAAACAACTGTTTTCAGACAATGTGAACAGGCAGCACAGGACTGACTTTCCTAAGAGAAAGAAAACAAATGAGGCAAGCTCTCCAATCATATCACCTATCTGTGGCAGGGAAATTTCTGGGCCACTGGAGCATTATGATGGGGGACTCAAGCAAAATGCAGCTGCTTCACTGAGCTGAGCAAACAGAACTGGAGTTCAGGAAATTTTGAATGGGCGAAATTTGTGGGAGTAATGAAAAGGAGGGAGATATGCAAAGAAAGAACTCCAGAAATGTTAATAGGTTTTGATTATATTTTTGGCTGAATACAAAGCCACACATAGGAGAGGCTGCATGATGCAAGTGCAAGAGTACCCCTCGGGAAAAAGCACTGGAAGATGAGATGAGCTGAGTTCCATGCAGCAGTAGCTGGTGGAGGACTGCAGACAGGTGAGGAACAGGTGTTGCCCATCCTCATTACCCTCCCCCCAAATTTGGGGTATTGAAATAGAGAACAAGTGGAAATTTAAAAAGGAGTGCATTCTTTGTTGATTTAGTATTTACTCAAAAATAGGAGGAAAAAATTCCAGAAGTGTCTGAGTTTTCCTTGAATTGGCAAAATTGGATGTTCTTCCACCTGTGGAAATGGAGGCTTGTAAACCAGTTCAGTTTGTTTTTTAATTAAAATTTATTGGGGTGACAATGGTTAGTAAAATTACACAGGTTTCAAGTGTACAATTCTATAATACATCATCTATATATATATCACATTGTGTGTTCACCACCCAGAGTCAGTTCTCCTTCCATCACCATATATTTGACCCTATTTACCCTCATCTACCACCTTCCCCTTTTACCCTCTGGTAACCACTAAACTATTATTTGTGTCTATGAGTTTTTGTTTCTTTGTTTGTTTGTCTTATTCCTTTCAGTTTTATATACCACATATCAGTGAAATCATATGGTTCTCAACTTTTTCCATCTGACATTTCACTTAGCATAATCATCTCAAGCTTCATCCAATTTGTCACAAATGACACTATTTCATCTTTTCTTATGGCAGGGTAGTATTCCATCATGTCCATTTTAAAGAATTAACTGTTTTATTTTTTGGCATGCCAGAATCATGGAGACCCCATGGAGGACATGGGGTAGAGAAGTAAGCATCACAAGCCAAGAGAATGGAGGAAATCCCCTTAAATGGGCACTCTTTCAGAAACTAGGAATGGTATGGTCTCTAACTATACCCAGGAATGAGGTGAGAAAGAACATCCTGCCATCATCAAGGTCACTTGCACATGGAGGAGACTTTTTCTCCTTTCTAGAAGCCTTAAGCTGACTGCCCAGCTTATGCTATGCCCACTGCATCTAAAGTCTATGTTGTCTATGTCATGTGAATACCCTTCCACCTCTGGCCCCCAGACATATACATACCTAGAAGCGTGATGGGATCTCCTGAAAATAAATCTACATTAGTGGAAGGCATAAAGTTCTATGTGCTTTAAAGATAATGGATGAAATGAATATTGAAACAAGCAGTCAAGACCCGAGAGCTGAGAGAGTAGCTGGTGAAAACCCTATGACTGAAGAGAAGGGAAGAAATCAATTCAAACACAAGCTGTGTAACTACCTCAACAAGCATGGAGATTCCAGGATAGTCAAAAAAGGTCAATCCACTGCAATCCAGGATTAAAGAGCACTTTTCATTTGTGCAGAGTTGTGAAACTTCTTCTGTAGGAGGAACATAGACTTGAGTTAGGGGGAATTCTTAGAGATTTCTGCTGCTGATTTTGTTAAAGCATGGGAAGATAACAGTGGCCTCATGTTTAATAAAACTAATCCCAAACACATTTTAATCTTTACATTTTTAAGTTAATTACTAATTATTTCTAAACTTTCTGCTTTTTTTTTTGTTCAAATATTATTTCAGGTAATTATTACATAACTCTGAGAAGAAAATGGGACAGGTTAATTACTAGTATCATTTTCACGGATAGACTGACTGAAGCTCAGCAAGGTTAGATGATTTTAAAAGGATACCTGGCAAGTTAGTGTCAAACAGACTAGAGTTGAGGCCGCTAGACATTCTGCATAGTACTCTTTCCACAACATCACCTATGTCTGGAGGTAGAGCCCTGTTTTGTGGTGCCTGGAACTTATACAATTTTGGAATCATAATTTAAGGAAAAGATTATTGATGGAGCTTTTCTCTTGGCCTTGCAAAGGCTCTGTGTGGGCGTTCCTGAAATTAAGCTTCAATTTGTACATGGTAAATCTGCCTCTAAAAGCACATGATGGGAAAAATAATTTTTTTTTTCATAGGAGTTCATGACCTCTTTTTCACTGATGTCCTCAGGACCAGACTTTTCTCATGTGAAATGACATATTCCTAAACAGTAAGAGGCCATGTCTGAGGTCCCTTGAAGGAGTTATGAGGCATTCAGAGCATATCTAGAAAGCTCAGATTTCTCCATCATTAGTAGGTAAAATCAATCAAATAAATTCCAATTGACTAATCACTTATAAAAGTCTCTGGAAAAAATATCATTCTTAATTGAAATAGTTTTGCCACTTAAAATTTCCATGGTTTTCCCATGTAGTGGTTACAACAAAGTGAGAATATGGCTGTTTGTCAATTAACATTTAAGAGAAGTATAAGGGAAATAGTGTTTTTAAAAACTGATGCTTAGAGGTAAAAACAGGTAAGTAGAACATACAAAGTCAGACAATTAAGTTCAAGAACTCATCCTAGAAAAAGTGCTATATACCTCATTGCTGAATATTACTATGATCACTTTCAAAGTACTCTCCTTGAGAAGCTGTGTACTGATGCCAACACCTAGTTCACCCTTCAAAGCAATTTTGGAACTTTTTTTCTAGAATGGCCACCAGAGTTGTCATCATATTATCCTTGATGTCCTGAATGTCATCAAAATGTCTTCCTTTCAGCATTTATTTTATCTTCAGTAAAGAAAGAAGTCACTGGGGGCCAGATCAGGTGAGTAGGGAGGGTGTTCCAATACAGTTATTTATTTCCTGGCTAAAAACTCCCGCATAGATAGTGCCGTGTGAGCTGATGCATTGTCGTGATGCAAGAGCCATGAATTGTTGGTGAAAAGTTCAGGTTGTCTAATTTTTTCATGCAGTCTTTTCAGCACTTCCAAATAGTAAACTTGGTTAACTGTTTATCCAGTTGGTATAAATTCATAATGAATAATCCTTCTGATATCAAAAAATATTAGCAACATCATTGCAACAAGTTCGTAAACATAATTGTCAGACCTTGTATTTAGGTGTTTCCAGCATTTTTAGTGCTTGTAATAAAGTTTTTCATCTTCAGCTGTGTAGGTTTATACATCTTTGCATAAATTTACTTTTAAAAGAGAGTGGGATACAAGAGTAGAAAGATGAAGAGAAAGAAGAAAATGAGAAGGAGCAGAGGAGAAAATAGAAAAGATGGAGAAGAGAAAAAGGAGGAGTATGAGGAGAGAGTAGGATTAGAGAAAAAAGAGAAGGAAGAAGAGAAAAGAAGAGATGAGAGAAGTACAGAGCAGGAAAGGGAGGAAAAGAGCAGGAGGATAAAGTGGGAAGAGGGAGAAAGAGGAGATTGAAAGTGAAGGAAGAAGGAAGACAAATAGGAGAAAAGAAGAAGGAGGTCAGGGGAGGAAGGAAAAAATTTCATTCTGTGGTCTCTATTCAAGTCAGAACACTTATTTATTATTATTTTTTAATGCTAACTCACCATTGCAATTATCATTGGATAGAGAATTGAGCAGTGTGTTTTGTTCATACTGAAAAGAAAATAAATATAAAGAATAATAACATTATAAAAATTCATTTCTGTCCCTGAAAAAGGTAGATCATACTTTCTCCATAAATAATAAAACAATAGTTTCCAAAAATTATTTTCCCTAGCCTTTTTTTCAGAATGGTAAATACAACAAACTAAAACAATAAAATGATAGTTAGCTCTAAATATAAATTCACTAAATAGATAATTTTTGTTATCAAGTCAGATTATCATCTTTAGAACATTTTCTGCCAGACTAAATTTGTTTTGATTTTTAATCAGGAATTAAACACTTGCGTGTGTTTTTCCTGTAGTATATCCAATCAGAGTAACCTCATTAAAACAGCATTCTCTGAGAGAAACAGTCTTAACCATATAGTTCATATTATACAAAAGTTCTGATGTTCTGTGTAAGTGCCTGATTTCTGGAAATGCTGAAGAATGAAAATGATTCTGTATCCTACAATTAAATTTCTTTAAAATTGATAAATGATGCACTAAATACAGCATGCTATCTACTTCTCAAAAGTATATTATTGTTATTATTGTTAATGATGGTGATGATGATAATAATTGGCATTTCCTGAGTACCTACTGTATTCCAAGGATTTTACATTAATAGTTTAATCCTCAGAACAATCCTATGAAGTTACTAATCTCATTTTCCATATGAAAATTGGAAAATTTCTAAATTTTGGAAGATTTCTAAAGATTGGAAAGGTTGAATAACTTGCAGTCACAAAGCTGGTAAGAACTTGGGTTAAAACCTGACTTTGTGTCTTTACATTCTAAACCTCATGCCCCAAACAATTAAATTATATTGCTTCTCCTATGAATTCAATTTTAATCTTAGAGGCTGAACATCTGTTTTCCCTTCTTGATACCCAGGGGTGCAGTTTATATATTTTAACTCTAGTCTGCCAATTATCAAATAATCCCTACTAGGTTATTTTACATCTATAAGTCTCAACCTTCATTTTTGTAACATTCAGGTAATGCCACTTACATCCTGGGACTGATGATGATTAAGTTAGATAGCCCAATAAAATGGACCAGCTCCTGAAAGACATTCAATGAATGTGAGTTTCCTTTCCCTCTTCTTTAAAGTACCATGTCTGAAATCTTCCAGGCTGAAGAATTTCAAATAATATATGTAGATATTCCACTCACAAGGAGGTAGGAAATGACCCCACACTCTAATTACAATCTACACTTAGAGACTTGCTTCCAAAGAGTACAGTATGAAAAAAGGAAAAATAGAATAACTTTACAGTAGACAAGCCTGACAAATACTACCTCATCCAGGTGATCAAGGTCAATATCAACAGTGATAAATCATGTTGACATTGCATACCTTTGATATAATGTGATGAAGATGGCACTTCACCTCTATAGTTTTCCTTCCAAGATACATATCCCCAATCTTACAGTGAGAAGAACACCAGATAAATCCAATAAAAGGGGAATTCTACAAAATACCTGACCAGTACTACTCAAAGCTGTCAAGGTCATCAAAAAAAGGAAGTCTGAGAAACTGTCATAGTCAAGAAGAACCTAAGAAGACAGGACAACTAAATATAATGATATCCTAGATGGAATCTTGGAAAGAAAAAGGACGTTAGGTAAAGATAAGGAAATCTGAATAAAGCATGGACTTTAATTAATGATAATGTATTCATATTTGTTCACTGGTTTTATCAAATTTGTCACATTAAAGCAAAATATTAATAACAGAGGAAACCCTATGTGGTATAGAATGTATCTGAACTCTAATTTCTCAATTTTTCTGTAAATCTAACACTGTTACAAAAAATAAAGTCTACTTAGAAAAATATCTTGTCTGAGTAAAAGAAAATTTTGAATAAACGGCAGATTGAAACTTCTATTGTAAAGTGAGGCCATAAAATAATTATTAATAATATTAGTGAGTATCTGCAGCCTATACAATAATGAGCATGAATCCATAAAATGCTGGCAGTCTGAGATCCTCCTAAGCTTCTGCATTCAGCAAGATACTTAATGGTGATATATAGGAAGTATATCACACAGTACAACAAAACAGGGGAACCTTTTTCAGTTTATGCTTTGTAGGATGTGATTCTTCCTGTCCTGGGGTGTTTTAAATGCCCTTCCATCATCATCATTTGTTGAAAATGCAACTATCAGAGAAGAGAAAATTGAGGTCCTGACAGAGCACTTCAGTTCAAGGCAGAACAGTGGACTACCATGTGCAGCCCAATAAAAGGAGGCAATGTTGTGATAGAGATTAATTAATCCAGACTCATTATTCTAAAACTGAACTTAGAATAAGTGCATAGACCTTAAAACAAGTAGATATCCTAGACAGACAGTATGTGACAAGAATGATATGAGATGTCCAAAAGAGCATCCATGCTATTCAAGACCATCCCTATAACCATTCTTAATAAAGATTTATCCTGGGTTCCTCTGAGAGCAGGGCTTTCAGATTTCTATTTGAATCTTTGCTGTATCCCTTAAAATTCACAGTATGAAGATACGTATATATTTTTCATTAGTCTTATTATAGTAGAACTCAGTTTCAACAAATTCTCACCATCATAAAGATTGAGTTAAAGAATCCTATCACCTACCAATAACTCAGATTCAATAAACTCTATTTGATTATTAGACTCAAATTTCTGAAATCCCAAATAGGTATAATCATACATGTAGAACCTCCTCGCAGAAGGCTGTGTTAATGAAGTTTATTTCTGATTTGACATGTTACAAGATAAACACATGCCAATTTTCAATTTCTGAAAAGAAGTTGGAGCAATATTAGTCTTACAGGAATACATTCTAAAGAAAACATTATTGACTTTTAGTAAATTAGTTATAAAAACCTTCATGTCAGGTATTCTGCTTGATATAATAAAGCCCACAAATTAGTATATCATTTCAAAAAGTAAATTTACATTTTGGTAAAGTAAGATCACAAACTTCTCGTGGGTTAATTAGGTTATTTAAAACACTAGACAAATTTTCCCACAATACTGTTATGCATGGTGGTTGGGAGCTTAACATCAGCCATAAAAACTTACCTCTCTCATAACACAATTTAACACTGCTAGGATGGATAGCATGGCTTTGTGAAAGAAACAAGCCTCAGGGCCAGCCTAGTGGCTCAGTTGGTTAAGAGCTCGCTCAAGAGTGCGAGCTGAGCTCTGAGCCATGGCGGTTCGATGCCAGCCTGAGCTGAGTTGCCGTTGAGCTGCCAAAAGGTGGCAGGATGGCTCAGCTAAGAAAAAAAAAAAGAAAAAAAAAAGAAACTGGCCTTGTATACAACTTAAACAAGTACGAATGTATCTCCCCCTTTGACATAAAAGCAAGTTCTTCTCAACTCAAAATCACAAGTGGTGGTTCTTAATATTCTGATAAAAGTGACATCCTAAAGAGCATAGTGAGGGGTAAAAAGAGGTCTGGACATATATAGGCAGGACCATCTTCAGGGGCTTATGATCTGTGAAGTCACACAAGGTCCCATGTTTAGAAGCATCTCCCATTTGGTTTAATGTTCTGCTGTTACCATCTTGAAATTCTTAGAAATTGCTGAACAGGGATTCTCACATTTTCATTTGGCTTTTGCCCAGAAATTTCATATCTGATCTTGTATCTAGGGCCTCTGTGGTATGAATCAGTATGAGGCCCAGAAGCAGAAGCATGAAGCTGCAAGAAGGAATGTGGTGCTGGACAGCTCCTGACATACCAAAAATGGGAGGGCCAAGGTCCCCTATGTACATGAGTTACAGGGAGATGGTATATAATCAAGGACACAAGAGCAAGAAGAGATCTTTGTGATCTAAAGTAGTCAAGAAAAGCTTCATGGAGAGGGTGTTACTTGCACTAAATCAAACTAATAACACTAGCTTCAATTTTATAGTATTGAATAGACCAAGCACTATTATAATTGCTTTGCATATATTAATCTATTACCTCATTTTGATTATTGATGAGGAAACTGAAATACAAAAGATTCAATAACTTGGTTAAGGTCCCACAGCTAACCCAGGAAGTTTAGCTCCAAAGTCTATGCTCTTAACATTGCAAAGGGCTTATGGATTCAAATGATTACAGATAGCTCATTTACCTGAAATCATCCTGATGCACATTTGATTCACTATCTCTGTTAACTGAAATAACTTATGGAGATAAAGAATGCTGGCAAGGGCCGGCCGAGTGGCGCGGTGGTTAAGTGCTGGTTTGGGAAGCCAGAGGCCCCAGTTCGGGTCCCACATATGAGGGCCAGTGACAGTGCCCTCAAAAAAAAAAAAATAATGCTGGCTAGCATTTTATAGTAATTTTATCATAATGATAGCAAATAGCAATAATTTGTGCTTCTCTGAGTCATATATCATATTCTGTCTCTTTCAGAATTAGATCTAACTATTCTTTCTCCTGTTAAAAAAGTCCTTTAATTTAAGTCTTAATTTAAGATTTGTCATATTTATTCTTCTCAGAGTTATAGCACCTAGTACACATGTCCATTAGTATGTGCTGAATAAATGAATGAATGAATGAATAAACAAATAAACAAACAAGTGAGAATTATTACCTAAGAGCTAACTGTAAGAAACAAATAAAAAGCGTAATACAATATAAGGTTTTGCTGAGGGGAATACTTATATAATGTATTATATTTATGTGATACACTTTTCAGTACCATGATGTAGGGTTACCTATAGCATGACATAATCGTGAAACAGTTAATCCTACCTTGCTGATATCATTAGTTGGCTGGTTGCTTGCATTTTCTTTTTGGATTATATTCATTAGATCAATATGAAAGTTCTTTGTATTCAGAAAAACAAGGGGGTTGTTCATTGAGATAATTTTCACAGCCTGCAGGCTTTCCTTTAGGAGAAAAGGAATAGATTCAGAGTCCTGAATAAAATAAAAAAAAGTATAACTCTATCTAATGAATCTAAGTCTTACAAACCCAAATGTCATTCAATCATGGAAGCAATCTCTTAGCTGACATTTTAATTATTGAAATTTATTTAGAGGGCCGGCCGAGTGGCGCATTGATTAAGAACTGGTTTTGGGATGCCAGTGGCCCCGGTTCGGATCCCACATATGGGGGCCAGTGACACTGCCCTCTACAGCTAACAACAGCTCCACATGGAGCTGGGCTGTGTGAGCCCCGGCAATGGTGTAGGCTGCAGCCCCTGCTGCAGTGGGCTGCCGTAGGCTACAGTGAGTGGCCGGCAGCCAGCGTGAGTGGTGGGCAGCCAGCGTCAGCTGCCAATAGCCACAGTGAGCAACAATCCAGAGGCCGGCGACCGATCTGCCTCATCTGGGAAGAACGCAATGACGATACCAACATGGGCCAGTGAAGCAACGTCCTCCACAACTAGACTGAAGAACAAAAGGACAGCAACTTGTCTGTTCCCCTTCCCCAATTCCCCAACACTGTTCCCCTCCCCCAATTCCCCAATAAAAATCTTGAAAAAAAAATTTTATTTAGAGAATTTAATACACTATCGTTTTTTTAGGGAAAATTTGTACTTCCTCTTTACTAAGAAACTTAACAACAATGAGATGAACCTGAAGCTTTTCAGAAAATGGCTCTTATTCCTACTTACTGGGTTTTGGGGAGGTAACAGCCTAGCATATCCAAAGAGTACCAGAAAGGGTTTATCCTTCCAAAAGTATCTCTTCCACTCAATCTAAACATTAAAAATTCATTTATTTAACCATCAGTATTGTAAAAACTGAAAATATGTCCTAAAGGTTCAAACTGTCAGCCATTTACCTCTAAATGTTATAGCTTTCCTTTGGCTGGAATATAACCTTACAAGTGACTCATAACTCTAACTGGGAGAAAGAAACCTAAAGGTAGTAATTTAGGAATATAATTCCACTTTGAGAAGGTCTAGGTTACACTGGGTTATCAGTATTAGGAAAGGTATTCAGAAAAAGAGAAGGAAATTTTTAATACAAAAGGTATCTGCTTTAGCTATTTGCCCAGGTCTTCCCTCCAAGAATTCTCTTGCATGAATGAAAGAGAGGAATGACAGATAATCACCATACTTTAAATTAGCAAAAAATTCCACCCAACAGTTCATATTCAAATCATACTGTCTTAGTTTCATTCCCTCTTATTTTTGATACAAACATTAAATAACTAGTGAGGTATAATATTCTAATAAAATTAAGATTCTCATGTGACACAGTTATTATTCAGGTGGGTGACTAGATTGTAGCCAATCAAAGTTTAGAGATATGGAGACATTTTGGGGGGCATTTCCACCTTCCTACAAATCCTCTCATTCACCACCTCATATGTTTAGCCTGAAAAAAAGTAAGAATTCAATAACATTTATTAACTAGTAATCCCTAAGCTGAAAACTAATCAAACTAGAATTCTGTATCAAAGCTAAGAATGCCAATGCTAATGTATATAGCTCTATCTGTATATGTAAGGTGGATACACAGAGGACTTTAGGGGCCCAAGAGTCAGTCTGGGACTCTTCATGAGCAGTAAATTCCCACAGAAAATTTAAAAGAAAGAGATAGAAAATAAAAGAAAGGCAGCACTGGTGAAAAACTTGAGCCTGGGACACTTTCAATAGCTCTCAAGTTTAAAAAGCTGTCTATGAAGCAAATCTTTTATATTTATTAAAAGCATAAGTTATTCCCCTGGGAGTCCTGGTGCTATGTTCTACTTCCCATCTATTCAGAAATACACTGCCATTAGTCCTGCTGGTAAAAGGCCAGTTCTCTCTGTTCTGAGGGTAATTATGAGGCACTGGAACAAGTAAATGTGAAACACAAAGGGGGAAAAAATGGTTAGTCAGGTATTTCAGAACAGGTTCAAAGTAAGGATAACATTTTTAAATTGGCAAAAAGATTGAAGGCAACATTTATTTTTTCCTCACTTGAAACTTATTTTGGCCATCATTCAAAATAAGAAACTAGAACTTAAACACAATTGGCCTGCTAATGATGAACAGCGAAAGACAATTAAGTTGTTTTCTTAAAAATGTGTCCACTGTGCAAGAAACCAATTCTACTGGCATCCCATAATTGTTGGACTTAATTACTAATAATAATACAGTCTTATTATCTGTGTTTAAAAAACAAAAACAAACTGCTGACCAAAAGGGTGGAGTAGGTAAATGCTGTGATTGCCTCCTCAATCACAAAACAACCGTCATTGAGAAATACTTGAAGACTAGCTGAACAGAAGTCCTGTATTAAGGATATACAGAAGAATCCCAGTTGAGACTGGTAGGAGGGGTGGAGTCTTGGAATATGATGATCCTATACCCACATGTGGTGGTTAGAAGTCAGGAGGAATATTTTGGCTTTGAAGGTCCCCCCCCCCAAAGAGTGAGGGGCCTCAGCCCCACACCAGGCTCTCCAGCCCAGAGTTCCAGTGCCAGGAAATGAAGTCCCAAAAACTCTGTCTATGAAAACCAGAAGTATTATGATTTGAGGGGATTGTAGCTCAGTGAGACCAGGGCCACTGGAGACCCAGGTAATCCTCTTAATGGGCTCAGGCTTGGATTTACTCATTGATGGAATCACACATTCTGAGCTCCAACACTACAGCAGCAGCTCAAAAAGTGCCAGGAACACATGGGGAGGAACTGAATTGTCTGGCTTTAGGATGAAGGCTGGAGGGGCAGCTTTTCGTCCAGACAGAAATTCTGGGAAACACCATTGTTCCTTTTTTGAGACCTATCCCTACCCAGCCTACCCAGGTATATGGGCTCCATAGCAGAATCTCCATTAACTTGGCTAATACCATTTGTTTCTTCTTGGTGATTACCTGAGACTCTGGCTCACCCAACTAGCATGCTCACCCAAGTCACTTCCAGTGGCTTTTCCATATAAATGTTTTGTCTTGGCTCATGCTCTGGACTTTCTTAAAATACCTGAAAGGTTCATAAATGCCAAACAAGCAATATCTGGCCTCAGTGTGCCCCATACCTGTTGCTGAGCAGCCCCAAGCCCAGCACTAGTAGCAACCAGCCTCAGTTCACAGATTATCCACTCCCAAGCATCTCCAATCTCAACACAAGTGGAAACCATCTTTCAGATCACTTTGTAGCTCATACCAGATGGCCCTGGGCAGAGTACAGGCAATGGCTAAACCTGGCCTGCACCAGAGCCCCTCCCAAGAGGCCCCAGGGCCAACAACACACCCAGTGACCAGCTTCAGACCACATCGCAGCTCCACTCAACCACCTCCACAAACAGCAGACTCAGAAGGCACCAGAGTTCCATTAGAGTGAATCCTGCTCCATTGGGACAGCCCTTACACAACAGTTCCTCCACTGTAGTTATGGCCAGTCCTCACAGCTAATAAGCTTGAGGATTAATCCCTACCACTGATGTGTTAATAGCAATCAAGTCCCAACTACAACAGGAAGGCACACACAACCCACACAAGAGATACCTGGTGCACCTGGGTCAGGTGACCAGGATAAATGAGCTATTGGGCCCCAAAGGGCACCTACTAACTACAGTCATTCTACCAAGATCGGGGGACATAGCATCTCTACCTAATACATAGAAACAAATACAGGGAGGAAGCCAAAATGAGGATACAAAAAAACCATGTCCCAATTGAAAGAACAGAACAAATCTCCAGAAAAAGAACTAAACAAAGTATAGACAAGCAATCTACCATATGCAGAGTTCAAAACACTGCTTATAAGGATGCTCACTGATTTCAATGAGAACTTCAACGAAGAGACATAAAACTTTAAAAAAAATCAAGTCAAAATGAAGAACAGAGTAACTGAAATAAAGAATACACTAGAGAGGGGGGTTGTCACTTCGAGGGGTAAAAAGTATAAATATTGCACTGTGTTGTACACCTGAAACTAATTAAAATAAAAATTTTTTAAAAAAAAGAATACACTAGAGAGAATCAGCAATAGATTAAATAAAACTAGGGTGTAATCAGTGATATAGAAGATTAAAGTGTCAGAAAACACCCAACCAGAACAGCAAAAGGAAAAAAAGAATTTTAAAAAATGAGGGTAGTTTAAGGGGCCTCTGGGACAACACCAAGCATACCAACAATGGCACAATAAGAGTACAAGAAGGAGAAATGGGAGAGCAAGTAACTGCAAACCTATTTGAAGAAATAATGACAGAAAATTTCCCTAACCTGGTGAATAAAATAGATATACAAGCCCAGGAAGCACAGAGTCCCACACAAGATGAACCCAGTGAGGCCCACACCAAGACACATCATAAATAAGATGTCAATGGTTAAAGATAAAGACAGAATCTTAAAAGCAGCAAGAGAAAAACAGTTGTCTACAAGGAAGCTCCTATAAGACTGTCAGCTGATTTCTCCTATAAGACTGTCAGCTCCTATTAGACTGTCAGGGAATTTTGCAGGCCAGAAGCGATTGGAAGGAAATAGTCAAAGGGATGAAAAGCAAGGATCTACAACCAAGATTATTCTACGCACCAAGTTATCATTTAGGATAAAGCTTGGGTAGTAATACTTATACCAGACAAAATAGACTTTAAAACAAAGGCTATAATAAGAGATGAAGAAAGGCCCAGTAATCCCACTTCTGGGTATTTATCTGAAGAAATTCAAAACACTACTTCAAAGGGAGATGTGCATCCATATGTTCATTGCAGCATTATTTACAATAACCAAGATATGGAAGCAACCTAAGTGTTCTTCAAAAGATGAATGGATAAAGAAGATGTGGAACATATGTACAATAGAATATTACTCAGCTATAAAAAGAAATGAAATATTGCCATCTTCAACAACATGGATGGATCTAGAGGGTACTATGCTGAGTGAAGTAAGTAAGACAAAGACAAATGCCGTATGATTTCACTTATACATGGAAATTAAAGAACAAAATAAATGAACAGACAAAACAAAACAACTTCGAAGATACAGAGAACATTTTGATGGTTGCCAGAAGGGAGAGGCATTGGAGGATGGGTGAAGGGAGAAGAGGCTTAACAAGTACAAATCGATAGTTATAAAGTAACCATGGAGATGTAAAGTATAGCATAGGAAATATAGTCAATAATATTGTAATAACTATATATGGTGTCAGATGGGTACTAGGTATATTGAGATGATCACTTCCTAAGTTATATAAATGTCTAATAACTATGTTGTGCACCTTAAACTAATATAATATTGTTTGTAATAAAAAAAATATTATAAAAAATAATACCATGATCTGATTTTGCCTCATTCCCTATCTTCATCCATCATTTAATTTGAACTAATATTAGTTTAGTTTAACTGTATAAATGGAACTTAGTAATAGAAAAGATGTTTCCAAATGCCTGAGTTAATCTGAACCATGATTCTACTGTAGATTGTAGTTCTATGATACATGGTTCATCTTATTGAATGCTAATACAAGATTTTTGTTGTTGTTCTATTGATTTGTTGCATGTCAATTGCCATATATATGGTGGTCGCATATGTATCATTGAAGTTTATACTACTTAAAAATACAATTATCAGGCCAGCCGAGTGGCTCGTTGGTTAGAGTTGTCTTGAGAGCCTAAGCTCTGAGCAGCAGTGGCGCCTGTTTGGATCCCACATGCGCCCTCTACAGCTAAGATATGGAACAATGGCTCAACCTGGAGCTGGGCTGCCATGAGTCACTGGCAACGGCATAGGCTGCAGTGGGGCCGCAATAGGCTGCCATAAGCTACCATGAGTGGCTGACAGCGAGCGTGAGCAGCTGGCATGAACTGCCATGAGCTGCTGTGAGTGACCGTCCAATGGCCAGCGACCCATCTGCCTCAGCCAGGAAGAGCGCAATGATCACAATACCAACACGGGCCAGTGAAGCAACGTCCTCCACAACTAGACAGAAGAACAAAAGGACAGCAACTTGTCTGTTCCCTTTCCCCAATTCCTCAATGCAGTTCCCTCCCCCAATTCGCCAATAAAATCTTTTAAAAAAATACAGTTATCATGTTTTTAAATGTCATAATTTATCTGTTTCTAGTGATATCTTAAAACTATCTGACCCACAAAAATTATTAATAATTGAAGAAAGCAAAAGGAAGCTAAACTTACACCATCCACTTCTGTCTTCACTTTAAATTCCATTTCTTTCATGTTTTTCATATTCAGAGTCTTTGTTCTAGAATTAAAGCAGATGGAAAATAATGTCATTTCCTAATCACAAAATTCACAATGAAGAAGTAAAAAATATGTCATTTTATCTTAACAATTGAAATGTATTTAAAATTGTTTAGATCCTATATCCCATTTGTTTTTAAAACACTGGTCAATCTGTATCTCTCTGGGATTCCCAGGAATAGAAGATAACAACAGAAACATCTAAGTACAGATTTAAAAATGTAATTTACCTCATCTGGGCTTCTAGCTACCATATATCCAAGCTACAAGAGGTGAATTGGCAAAGAAAAGTTATAAGAGAGAAGGTTATAAAATATACAATGTTTGAGAAAGCCTTGATTTGGGGGACGGAAGTAAAAAGGGAATCAATGGCAATATAGGACCAGATAATGATGAATCTACATAGTTACAGTCTATAAAGGTAGAATCTATATAGGTTAAAACTGAAAACGTTTAAAAGAATATATTATTTAACAAAAAATTTCAATGAAAGGATGAGAAGTGAGTAAAACCATTATCAGATGATGAACACTGGGAAAACAGAAAAAGAATTGGTCAAAATAGGGGAATGGTTCACAGTGTTCAGTAAAAAGGCAAAAAAAGATTATTGATAGATTAATATGACTTTTGAAAAACTAAATTTGCTCAAATTATTTAATTTTCCAAATGATTACACTGTTATATGGTTTGTATCTCATTGGATGCTATATCTCTTCACTTAATGAAAAATAGCTCTGTGATGCAGTGTATGGCAATAGGGTTCATTTATTTACTTTAATAGATTTTATATATTCTATTTTATAGTGTGACAAAATATTTCTCTTCATTAAGGCAGACATTATTTATATCATATGTAGATAAAAACAATTTTGTCTCGAATTCTCTAATACTAAATAAAACATAAGATTGTAATACTTTATATTCCACAGAAGTAGAAGTAACTTGCAACACCATATGCTTTGCTGCTGCATCAATATAAACAGAGCACTTAAATAAGATCTTACCTTGAGAAGCGACCAATCACAATAGCTATGGTACAGAGAACACCAAACAGCAGTCCCACATTGGCAGCAAAACATATTGTAAATACATATGTACTGACCCATATGCCCTGAAAGAAAAACAAGCAAACAAACAAACAAACAAAGCAGAAAATGTGGGTCCTTTGGTATTCTCTTATCTCTCATGATTGCTAAATTCCTCAAAATTTTATTTTACAACTTTCCTGTAACCAAATCTTTCAGTGAGAATATATTACTTAAGAACTGATAAACAGAAGACCAGGAACCCAAAAACAAATAAAACTCTCAGCAGCAGACATGGGAAAAAGGCACATTCTTTTATTTCTAGACACTGCCAACCCTTAGTTCAATCCCAATAAACACTTTAAGATCTGTAAATAGTTGGTTGATGTTTATGGTTCAAAAGCATACCATAATTTTCTAGCATTTTCTCATTTAATGTAATAATATTATACGCAATGGTTTGCAGATTTTTGGTCATTTCCAACAATATTATGTTTTCTAGAAATTCTATAAAATTCTAGAAAGAACTAGTGTAACTAGTATAAAAAGAACTAGTGTAGTTTATTACTACAGAAGACACAAAGCCTAATGTTAAAATGATTGAATCTAACAACATCACCAAAGCCACCTTTAGACCAGCTGATTTAGATGATGATGATGATATATTTTTTTTTTTACAAGAGGTCACTTTTGTGACATTGTAAAAGCTTAAAAATCAGGACCAACTTAGTTCTTGGGAATGGTTCTTGGGAATAGTTTTGGGTTTTTTTTTTCACATAAGTTTGATACAAATGTTTCCAAAGGGCATTTTTTTACTTGAAATACTTTTGCTTTGTATTATTCATCTACTCTGAGCTTGAGTGGTTCTTAATGATGGACTATTTTCAAAAGATAAGCCCTTGGAAGCAAATAAAGGGATTTTTATCATAAAATTCCTTTTAGATATAGAAGAAACAAACATTCCAAAATAAAAGAGAAAATATAGTTTAAGTGTTCTCATGTTAAAAATCCACCACCTACAAATATAATGCTAAGTTAATACTCATTAGTACATCATCCTTAGCTTGTCATGTTTTTCCTCTATTCAAGTGATAGACAGTCATTTGAATCTTCTATTTGTACACAGTATGTTTTTTCTTTCCTAATGTATTACAGTATACTTTATTATATACAAAATAAGATTGCAAGTTGTGCTTTTTTTTTAGATTTTATTGGGGAATTGGGGAGGAGAACAGGGTTGAACAGCACATGCTCTCACCAGCTCAACGGCAGCTCACTGGCCCATGTGGGAATTGAACTGGTGACCGTGTTGCTCAGAGCTAGAGCTCTAACCAACTGAGCCACTTGGCCAGCCCAAGATTGCAAGTTTTTGATCATTACTTCAACTTGTCAGGGTTGCTCTGGCTTCATTCATCCCCTAATGCTGACTTAACATGCCTGGGGGTGGCAGAATAAGACTTCTCCAAAATCTTTCTAAGTCCAATTCCACCTAGCCAACCTGCATAATTTAATACTGTATAGGAAACTGAGGATCTTGATCCCTGCCATTCTAAAAACCACAGAGCCTGGCGGCCATGATTCTTCAGAGCAACCAAAACTTTTGATATCACCTGGTTCTATTTTTAAAGCATATTTACTCTCCCACAATATCATTTATTGTAAGCCAGGATTATTTCCCAGGGCTACATTTATAGCTTTGAAAAAAATATCAAATGGAAATTAATAACACAGACCAGTAATTTGGTTAGAAGTCCCAACACCATTTTGTAACAATTCCTATTAGAGATCCAAATGCTGGTTATCACAGTTATAAAGAATTAGTTAGCTCCTTGTCCCCTATTTTTTTTTCATTATGTATTTCTACTTGATCCCTTCCCTATTTTGTACTCACAGTTCCTAAACACAAGCTAACCCAAAGTTGACCTCAAGTAGGGAGCATATAAACCCTTGCTCCTTACATTAAATGTATCAGTGTAAAGCACAATTTAGCAGGTGATCAATCACTTCCCCTTACCCCGATCCATCTGTTAGCCTATCCATTTTGGTGATTGATCCATATTATTAAATTTCTATAGACATGACATCTACCCCATTGTTCAGTTACTCAAATACAGTTCTGAGCCAACGAGTTGGGCCTCTATTTTGGATCTTTATTTCCAAAGAGGGTTTTGATATGCAACTCAAAGTAGAATCGTAATTAAACTGTAAAAGTTTGAAAGAAATAAAAATTTCTGATTTTTCATGTGATGACTGCTTATGTAACTTTTTAAGCTTTCAACTTCCAAATTTTTACACACACACACACACACACACACACACACACACACACACACACACCCCTTTGGTAATTTTACTTACATATTTTAGATTTATTCTATTTATTGAGTAATATGGACATATTCTGTCTACTGGGTAACATAGCCTATATCCAGAAAAGTCTGTCTAATAGTCTCACTATAAATGCTATGCTTAAATCAGTTCCTTAGCAACTAAGAGACATACCTGTCTACTTCAATCATAGGAGGCCATTGTCAAGCTAAACCCAATGTCACATTTAATCCTGATGTATCTGCTATATCCATGGCACCTTCCTCAACCTTACTTTTTGCCCACACTGTACTACCTATTTACTCTCAACTTTTCATTACCACCTGCATGTAGGAGACTATTAATTCTGAGCTATTAAACCACTTTTCAAACTGTCTACCAAATATCATCAAATTTAGTATGTCCAAATGCAAACTCATTAATATCAGCCCAAAATCTATCCTTCCTCCAATTTCTCTTTTAGTTAAAGCCCTAATATTCTTCAAGACACTACAATCAAAAACCTGGAAATCATATGTTACCATTTCCCCTTTTTCATCTACTTATGCAATCATTTACCAAGTTCTATCAATTACTGATAAAAAATTCTCAAACCACAACTTTTCTCAATTCACTGATAATATTCTAGTTCACACTTTACTGTTGCTCACTTAGATTATTCTGAGAGCCTCCTACTTAACTACCAGCTTTTGATATCAGCATTATAAACTATTTTCCATACTACTGTCAGAATCACATTTCTAAGGTATAGGTTTAAAGATCAAATTTAGATAGTATTTTAAATGTATTTTTATTCCACTCCCCTCTATTAAAAAATCCACAAAAATGATTTTTTTAAAATGAATATATACACCTCAGTGGTGGAGAGGTTTCTCTGGTTGGGGGAAAGACCCTCTGGCCCCACACGGAGCTCACCACCCCCAGGGTTACTTTGCTGGGAAGAGGAGTTCCACAATAGCTGGCAGTAGAAATTTGCGAGGACTGTCTTGCTCAATTAAGTTGAGCTGAGAGTGGCTACAGAACCAGTGGAGCTAGCACACAGACTTGCTCACCAGTGAGCACTCACCCGGTCCCTGGTGGAGGGAGTAGCTGTGTGAGCGGGTCCCAGGAGCCTGTGGGGAAGGACTGAACTGAGCGCCTATGGTGTGGGAGATGGAGGTTTTGGAACCATTGTTCCCCTGGTGTGGAGCTTGCATATGAGTAGTGTACAGGAGAGTGCCATTTTTCAAGGTTGGGCCCTTCCACAGGGGGTCAGGTCTGGGACAACATTGGTTTGGTGTATTGGTACAGGCATGTGTGTATACAATCATGTGCATGCTGCCTGGGGTCCCCACCATCCGCACTGCTTGTGCTGCTTAGCCAGGGAAATACCTGGCAGGCATGCTCAGGCTCCAACAGGCTGCTCATTGAGACGTGGGACTGCCCAAGTTGCCTCGGGTCCCCGCTCTCCACACTATGCATGCAGAGTTGCCAGGCTGGCAATTGACTGTCAGACTGCTCTGCCTGATCTGTGAGTGGCTGATTGGGACAGGCTGAGACTGGGAGTTTTCCTGGGAGTATTGGGCTGGGAGCTTTGCATCTGTGTGATCTGGTCAGGAAATTCCTGGCACATTTGTGTGGACTTGTTGCCTGTGCAGGAGTGCATGCTGCTCTGACTTGGTGGGGACCACTAACCACACCCCATGGTGCCTTGGGGGCCTGCCCTGCACAACTAGAGCTGTGTTCCCAGGGGCACCCTGAGCTCCTGGTGCCTGGACCTCACCTCTGTAGGCCACAGAGGTTTTTTTTGCAGCAGCAGATAGCCTGCAGCAACCTGTGAGGATTTTTGGTGGTGAGAACGGTTCCAGAGCACACAGCAGCTAATTGCAGGAAGCTCACTGCAAGCCTGAGAGGGAGGCCTATGCATGATGTGTTCAGCCCTTCCCCCTAACATAGCTGGTGCTGAGTCTCCCAGAGACTCTCAATTACTGAGCAAGTGGTCTACAGATTAAAGCAAGTGGAGAGCCTTTTTTTCTAAATCTCTTTTTTCCTTTTTTTTTCTTCGTTTTTCTGCCCCCTTTTTTCCCTTCATTATTATTATTATTTTTATTTTCTTTCTCTCTCATCTTTTTGTTCCTTTTCCTTCTTTTCTTTTATCTTTTTTGTTTTTTGTCCGATTTGTTTATCTGGATATTGCTTTGGTCACTGTTTTTCTGTATTGTTCTCCTGTTTTTGTGTTTGTGTTTGTGTCTCTTTTATATATTTTTGTTTCTCCTGTCTGATCATTGCTTAAGTTTCTGTGGGAGTGTATTCATTTTCTGGTGTCATTGGATTGCTTGCTTTGTTTTTGTTTTATGAAGTGGACGTGGACCTAGCACTGGTCCAGGAGCTGAGACTACCCTGAATTTGTAGAAACCACTGACCACAGCCTTTCCACACCTGTAACACCACCTCGCCTACCTACAGCTGCATTGCCAGAAGCAATGAGCGTGCCAGGGTGACTGTCCCCACCCCAACAAACTGTGGAAAAGGTTTTTTACAACAGAAGGTGATCTACAGAGCTCTGGGGTCATCTTTGTGGTGTTCACTGACCACAAACCTGCACGACAGCCACTCAGGAGCATCTTTTGTGAATCTGTGAGCATGAGGTGGAGGCTGGCTGTAGTGCTCTTGGGATACTATACAAGGGGGTCACAGGGCAGGTATTGGTGTAAGACATGAATCTGCATTAACATCTTAAAAACTACTAATCACATCTCATAATTAACTTGAACTCCATCCTGCCAAGCCTGTGCCACATTGAAGAGGCACTCTAAACACCAGGTCAAATAGCCAGATACACACTCCTAAAGAACCCCTTTCAAGAGTTGCCAGGTGGCAACAGGCCCATGGGGCCCAAGGCCTTCTCCTAAACTGCCTCAGCACCAATCTAGGGGGCATCCAGCCTCAGAGACCATTCCCACATGACACCAGGTCCAGCACGGGCAGCAGTCAACTGGGTACAGTCTTGAGGCACCTGCCAGGTAGCCACAGAACAGGAACAGGCAGGTCTGAAATGGCTCTGAATGGGATCCCAGCCCAAGCCAATAAACCCAGAGGACAGTGTTAGACAAAACCAGAGTAATACCTAGTTAAAACTACAAGTGGCACTCTCAAAAGAAATTTTCCACAAGCACAATGGCCCACGTGACCAACCCTCCTCTGAGGGAGTGAACCACCTCACAGCATCTAAGAACACTGTGAACAGAGCTAGTTTTCCTAGCTAATCAGTCGGAGGGTCAATCCCCCCCTCTGACAAGCCAAAAGCAATTAAAGAGCAACTTAAACAGTGACACCTCTGGAACACATGGGACAGGAGAATATAGAGACTGTGCAATATGAATATAAAGGACACATTCTACAAGAGCACCCAGCAATGACAAGAGTCATAGGTGATCTACTTAATACATTGAAGCAATCACAGAGTGACAGCCAGAATGAAACAAAGAAACATGTCCCAAGTAAAAGTTCAGAAGAAATCTTTAGAAATGAAACTAAATGAAACAGAGACAACTAGCTTTTTAGAGACAGAGTTTAGAACACTGATGATAAGAAGGTTTAAGGAACTTAGTGAGGACATAAAGAAGGAAAGAGAAATCATAAAAAACAAGTTAGAACTACAGAATACAACTGAAATGAATAACACACTTGAAGGAATCTAAGTAGATTAGATGAAGCAGATGATTGGATCAGTGATTTAGAAGACAAAATAGCAGAAATCACACAGTGGGAGCAACAAAAAAAAAAACGAATAAAAAACAATGAAAATAGTTTCAGAGACCTATGGGACAACATCAAATGCAACAACAAACACCTCATAGGAATACCAGAAGGAGAAGAGAAGTAAGGGATCAAGAATGTATTTGAAGAAATAATTACTCAAGAATTCCCTACCCTGGTTGAAAGAAATTCACATGTACACCCAGGAAATGCAGAGAGTTCCAAATAAGCTAAAGCCAAACAGGTCCACACCAAGACACATCATAGTTAAAATGCCAAAGGTTAAAGACAAAGACAGAATTCAAAAAGAAGCAAGAGAAAGACAGCAGGTTACATAAAAAGGAATTCCTATAAGACTAACAGGTGACTTTTCTACAGAAACTCTGCAGGCCAGAAGGGAGTGGCAGGAAATATTCAAAGAGACTAAAAACAAAGGCCTACAACCAAGATTGCTCTACCCAGCTTGGCTATCACTTAACATCGAAAGAGAGATAAAGAGCTTCTCAGAAAAGAATAAACTAAAAGAATTTATTTCCACCAAGCCAGCATTGCAAGAGATGTTAAAAGTGCTTTTATAAACAGAAGAAAGGAGAAAACAAGCTAACCAAAAAAGTCCAGAATTACAAATAACAAAATGGCAATAAATATGCACCTATCAATAGTCACAAAATGTGAATGCTCTAAATGCTCCAACCAAAAGACACAGATTGGCTGAGGGAATATGCAGTTTATAAGAGACTCATCTCAGATCAAAAGACACACACACTCTGAAAATAAAGGGATGGAATAAGATATTTTATGCAAATGGAAAGGAGAAAAAAGTGGAGTAGCAATACTTATTTCGGACAAAATAGACTTTAAAGTGAAGACTACAATAAAAGACAAAGAAGAGCACTACATAATAATAAAGGGATAGATTTAACAAGAGGACATAACCTTAATAAACATCTATGTACCCAAATATATAAAACAGATTCTGGCAGACATAAAGACAGAGATCAACAATAACATTATCATCATAGGGGACTTCAACACCCCATTGTCACCAATGGACAGATCCTCCAGAAGAAACCTGGAAAGCACACAAATACATGGAGGCTGAATAACAATATACTAAATAGCGAATGGTTAAAAAAGAGATCAAAGAAGCAATAAAAGCTATCTGAAGACAAACGAAAATAAAACACAACCCAAAATCTATGGGATGCAGCAAAAGCAGTCCTAAGAGGGAAATTCATAATGATACAGGCCTATCTAAAGAAACAAGAGCAATCTCAAATCAACAGACTATCTTTACACCTGAGGGAACTGGAAACAGAACAGCAAAACAAGTCCAAAGGGAGTATAAGGAAGGAAAAATAAAGAGCAGAACAGAAATAAATGAAATAGAGACCAAAAAGAAAAACAATTCTAAAGATCAATGAAACAAAGAGCTGGTTTTTTGAAAATATGAACAAAATGGACAAACACTTAGCCAGACTCACCAAGAAAATGAAAGAGAGGACCAAATTAATAAAGTCAGAAATAAAAGAAGAGTGTCAATAGATACCACAGAAATACAGAAAATTTTAAGAAAATAGTATGAGCAGCTATATGCCAACAAATTCAACAATCTGGAAGAAATGGATAAATTTCTAGAAGCATACAATCTACCAAGTCTGAACCAAGAAGAAACAGAAACTCTGAACAGACTCATTACTACCAAAGAAATTGAAACAGTAATGAACAAGCTTCCAGCAAACAACATTCCTGGACTAGAAGGTTTCACAGGTGAATTTTACAAAACATTCAAAAAAGAATTAATAGGGGCAGCCGAGTGGCGAATTAGTTAAGAGCTGGTTTGGGGATGCCAGCGGCCCCAGTTCGGATCCCACATCTGAGGGCCCTCTACAGCTAACAACAGCTCCACCTGGAGCTGGGCTGTGCAAGCCCCGGCAACGGTGTAGGCTGCAGCCCCTGCTGCAGCGGGCTGCCATAGGCTACAGTGAGTGGCCGGCAGCCAGCTTGAATGGCTGGCCTCCAGTGTGAGCTGCCAATAGCCATGGTGAGCGACCATCCAGAGGCTGGCAACCTATCTGCCTCATCTGGGAAGAGCGCAATGATGATACCGACATGCGCCAGTTAAGCAACGTCCTCCGCAACTAGACTGAAGATCAAAGAGACAGCAACTTGTCTGTTCCCCTCCCCCAATTCCCCAATAAAATCTTAAAAAAAAAAAAAGAATTAATACCTATTCTCCTCAAACTGACTGAAAAATACAGAAGGAGGAAAGGCTCCCAAGCACATTTCATAATACCACTATTACTCTGATCCCAAAATCAGATGAAGATATTACAAAAAAAAGAAAACTACAGGCCGATATCCCTCATGAATACAGATGCAAAAATCCTCACCAAAATACCAGCAAACCAAATTCAGCAACACATTAAAAATATCATACACTATGATCAAGCGGGATTCATTCCTGGTATGCAAGGTTGGTTCAATATCCGCAAATCAATTAACGTAATACATCACATTAACAAAATGAAAAATAAAAATTATATGATCATATCAATAGATGCAGAAAAGGCATTTGACAAAAATCCAGCAGCCATTTATATAAAAACTGTTAGCAAAGTGGGAATAGAGTGATCATATCTCAACATAATAAAGGCCATATATGATAAGCCCACAGCAAACATTGTACTCAATGGGGAAAGGCTAAAAGCTTCCCCTTAAGATCAGGAACAAGACAAGGCTGCCCACTTTCACCACTTCTAATCAACATAGTTCTAGAAGTCTAGCCACAGCAATCAGACAAGAAAATAAAATAAAAGGCATCCAAATTGGAAAGGAGGAAGTAAAATTGTCACTATATGCAGATGACATGATACTATACATACAGAATTCCAAAGACTTGACCAAAAAACTGTTAGAACTCATAAATAATTTAGCAAGGTAGTAGGACACAAAATTAATATTCAGAAATCAGTTGCATTTATATACACCAATAATAAAGTATCAGAAGAAGAAATCAGGAAATCAATCCCTTTTACAATTGTTTCAAAAACAATAAAATATCTAGGAATAAATTTAACTATAGAAGTAAAAGATCTGTACTCAGAAAATTATAAAACACTGAAGAGAGAAATTAAAGAAGATATAAACAAATGAAAACATATACAATGTTCATGCATAGAAACAATAATATAGTTAAAAGCAATATATAGATTCAATGCAATCCCTATCAAAACACCTATGACATTTTTCACAGACCTAGAACAAATAATCTTTAAATTTATATGAAGCCGTAAAAGACCCTAAATAATCACAGCATCATGAGAAAGAACAAAGCTGGAGATATACTACCTGATATCAAACTATATTACAAGCCTATAGTAATCAAAATAGCATGGTGTTAGCACAAAAACAGACACATAGATCCACCATGGAACAGAATAGAGAGCCCAGAAATAAATCCATGCCTATATGGTAATCTATGACAAAGAAAGTAAGAATATACATTCAGGTAAAGACACACTGTGCCCTCCCCTCCCCACCCCCATCCCGCACCTCCTTGGCCCATGTGGGAATTGAATGAGCCACCTTGGTGTTATGAGCCTACGCTGTAACCACCTGAGCTAACTGGCTGCCCTCAAGACACTCTTTTTAATAAATGGTGCTGGGAAAACAGAACAGATACATGCAGAAAAATGAAGCTGGACCGCCTTCTTACTCCATATACAAGAATAAACACAAAATAGATTAAAGACTTAAATGTAAGACCCCAAACCATAAAACTACTAGGAGAAAATATAGAAAGTAAACTCTCAGACTCTACCCTTAGTAGTATTTTTTATATCCTCAAGCAAGGGAAACAAAAGAAAAAGTAAACCTGGCTGGCCGAGTGGTTTAGTTGGTAAAAAATTCACTCAAGAGTGCGAGCTGAGCTCTGAGCAACAGCAATTCGATGCCCAGCCTGAGCTGAGCTGCCGCTGAGCTGCCAATAAGTGGCAGGACGGCTCAGCTACAAAAAAGAAAGAAAGAAAGAAAGAAAGAAAGAAAGAAAGAAAGAAAGAAAGAAAGAAAGAAAGAAAGAAAGAAAGAAAGGAAGGAAGGAAGGAAGGAAGGAAGGAAGGAAGGAAGGAAGGAAGGAAGGAAGGAAGGAAGGAAGGAAGGAAGGAAGGAAGGAGCAAATGGGACTACGTTAGACTAAAAACTTTGTGCACAGCAAAGGAAACCATCAACAAAACAAAAAGACAGTCTACTGAATGGAAGAAGATATTTGCCAATGATACATCTGATAAGAGGATAATATCTAAAATTTATTTTAAAAATTCATACAACTCAACGTCAAAAAACTAAACTACCCAATTAAAAAATGGTCAGAGGGGGCCAGCTGAGTGGGGCAGTGGTTAAGAGCTGGCTTGGGATGCCAGTAGCCCCGGTTCGGATCCCACATATGAGGGCCAGTGATGCTGCCCTCTGAAAAAACAAAAACAAAAACAAAAAAATGGGCAGAGGACCTAAATAGACATTTCTAGACATTTCTAGACATCTCCAAAGAGGACATGCAGATGGTCAATAGACATATGAAAAGATGTTCAACATCACTAAGCACCAGAGAAATACAAATAAAAACCACAATGAGATATCATCTCACACCTGTCAGAATGGCCATTATCAATAAATTAATAATCAACAAGTGTTGGTGAGCATGTGGAGAAAAGGAAACCCTCCCATACTGTTAGTGGGATTGCAAATTGGTTCAGCCACTATTGAAAACGGTATAGAAGTAAAAAAAAAGGAAAGAAAAGACAGAAAGAGAAAAAGAAAACAGTATAGAGTTCCCTCAAAAAATTAAAAATAGAACTACCTTATGACACAGCAATTCCACTCCTGGGCATTCATCCAAAGAAATTCAAAACACTAATTCAAAAAGATATATGCACCCCTATGTTTACTGAAGCACTATATACAATAGCCAACATATGGAAACAACAAAAATGCTCATCAATAGATAATTTCATAAAGAAGAGGTGGTACATATATACAATGTAGTATTACTCAGCCATGAAAAAGAATGAAATCTTACCATTTGTAACAACATGGATTAACTAAAGGCTATTATACTCAATGAAATAAGTCAGACTCAGAAAGACAAATACCATTTGATCTCACTTACTTGTGGAATCTAAAGAACAGAATAAATGAACAAATGAAACAAAAATGGATTCATAGATACAGTGGACAAACTGATGGTTACTAGATGGAAGAGGGTTTGGGGGATGGATTAGTAAGGTGAAGAGATTAGGATGTACAAATTGGTAGTCACAAAATATTCACAGGGACTTGAAATAAAGTATGGGGAATATAGTCAATAATTTTGTAAAAAAATCTATGTGCAGTGTCAGATACGTACTAGATTTATGGGGGATATTAACTTCATAAATTATATACATGTCTAAGCACTAAACTGTACACTTGAAGGTAACATAAAATAATATTGAATGACAACCATAATTTTAAAAATAGTCATGGGATATAAACTACAGCATAGGGAATATAGTCAATAATATTGTTATAACTATGTATCGTGTCAGACAGGTAATAGACTTATCAGGCTAATCATTTTGTAGGTATATAAATGTGTAATCACTATGTTGTTTTATATACCTTACACTAAAATAAAACAAAAATTAATATATAGGGAGGAAAATCCAACTTCAGTGAAACAAGAACATGATCAAAACCCCTAAATATTGTACAAAATATGAGGTATGACAATTAAATTCACGAACTCATTCTAAAAGAAGTGCTACATACCTCATTGCAGAATATGGCTACAGTCACCTTTGAAGTACTCCACTTGGGAAGCTACACATTGATGCCAGCACCTAGTCCATGCTTCAAAGCAATTTTGGAACTCTCTTTCCAGAATGGCCATCAAAGCTGTTGTCATATTGCCCTTGATGTCCTGAATGTCATCAAATATCTTCCTTTCAATATTTCCTTTATGTTTGGGTAAAGAAAGAAGTAATTGGGGCCCACCGAGTGGCTCAGCTGGTTAAGCATTAACTTAAGAGTGTGAGCTCTGAGCCACAGGGCCACTGGTTCAATTCCCACATGGGCCAGTGATGCTGCACCTGAGCTGCCAATGAATGGGTGGCAGGATGGCTCAGCTGGTGAGAGCACATGCTCTTAACAACAAGACTGCCTGTTCGATGGTGGGCTATGCCCACCCACAACTAAGATTGAACTTGGCATCTTGAGCTGAGCTTCCACCCGGATGGCTCAGTGGATAGAGCATGTGCTTTTAACAAGGTTGCTGGTTCCACTCCTGCATGGAATGGTGGCTATGCCCACCCACAACTAAGACTGAAGTGGGCACTTTGAGTGGAGCTGCCACCTGAGTGGCTCAGTGGATAGAGCATACGTTCTTTAAGGCTGCTGGTTCAACTCCTGCATGGGATGGTGGCTATACCCACCTGCAACTAAGATTGAACACAGCACCTTGAGCTTAGAGGCCACAAGCTACCAATGGGCAGTCAGATGGTGACTGGCACCCTCCACAACTCAGATTGAAGAACAACAACTTGGCTGGTCCCCCTTCCCCAATTCCCCAACACTGTTCCCCTCCCCCAATTCCACAATTTAAAAAAAAGAAAAAGAAAAAGAAAGAAGTCATTGGAGGCCAGATCAGGTGAGTAGGAAGGGTGTTCTAATACAGTTATTTATTTACTGGCTAAAAACTCCCTCACAGACAGTGCCATGTGACCTGGTGCATTGTTGTGATGCAAGCGCTATGAATTGTTGGTTAAAAGTTCAGGTCGTGGGCCAGCCGAGTGGTGCAGTGGCTAAGCGCTGGCTTAGGAAGCCAGCGGCCCCGGTTCAGGTCCCACATATGAGGGCCAGTGACCCTGTCCTCAAAAAAAAAAAAAAAAGTTCAGGTCGTTTTCATGCTGAAGGGTGGACTAGGTGCTGGTACCAGTGCATAGCTTCCCAAGGGGAGTACTTCGAAGGTGACTATAATGATATTCAGCAATCAGGTATGTAGCACTTTTTCCAGGATTGTGGCCTCACAGCAGCCTTGCCGTCTGCCTCCCTGTATCTTCTATAAGAGCAGAGCCTCACGGGGACAGGATTTTCTATGATTATGGCAAAACCCCATGGGACCCCAAGAAAGAGGGCAGGACAGCTAATGATGGGCAAGACCCTAAAATATGCGAATTAGGGCAACCTAAGCCAGGCACCGTCCAAGGGGTACCCTGGGAGGAATCAAGGAGGCAAAGCAGCAGGGTCATAAGGGCCTGTGACCCCTTAACAGCAGAGCTAACAGCCTGCCTGAGAAGAGAAATCTTCCCAAGAGAGCACATCAGTCCTCCTTTCATTCTTTCCTCTAAGATCCCCTAGTGTTCTAGGGGAACACTAACTGTTCCCCTAGAAGGCATTGATGTATTGGTCAAGGGTCTTTCGGCTGAGGTGGTCTGTGGGACATAGGATGATTTGGCTAAATCCTTGGGGTGACATATGCGAATTACAGACCAAGGAAAGAGCAAAGCTCCTTCCCTGTGTGTATTCAATAAGAGCTGCAGTCTGACCAGATTCTGGAGTCTTTGTCTTTAAGACACTGAGACCCCTGGCTCACATTGCTTTTAAACTACACCCTGTCTCTTGCTCTTTATTTCTGTTTCTTAGTCCCTGTCTGTCCTCTCGAGGAAGCCAGACCCAGCCGCGCACGACGCGACATAGGATGAGTTCTCAAACTTAATTGTCAGAACTTCATATAGATTTGAAAAAATATTCAAAGATACATTAGAAGAAATTTTGTATAAAATTCTTGATTTTGAGGTCAAAAGGATATATCACTTTCACAGAACGTTGATACTGGATATTCAACCAAAAAAAAAACAAAAAACAAAGCTCTGATAATATTACCAAACTTCATAGGCAAGAAAGAACCTCATTGAGCATCCCTTTAGAAAAACAAACATAAAATAACAAAAATATCATGTCAACATGTGATTTCTCTGTCTTAACTTTCAAAGCCTGAAGATAATGCCAAGTATAAAAAGAAAACAGGTAAATATTTTCACCATACAATAGCTCAGGAAATATAAACCACTTAAGTTTTCTTGGAAAACTACTTGGTGATGACATACAGAAAACAAGGAGATGAACGGAAATGAATAACTCAGGAATGAGAACCTGTATTTAAAAAAGACTCAAGGTAACAACTAAATGCATTTAAACAATATTCTATGTTTTATAACTCAATGAATGACATCATCTTCCTCCAGTGATATTCCTAATTGAAAACTTAGAATTAATTCTAGACTGCCGCACTTTATATGATGAATTGGTGGTGAGGGATAACTAATGCAACATTTTTTAGAATTTTTCAAATCTGTTCCCTTCTTTTGAACCTCATAGTCTCAGTTTTGGTTCAAGCCTTCCTCATTTGTTTGCCTGAATTACTAAAGCAGGGATCCAATTGCTCCATACTTCATCAGTTTGATCCATCCTCTTCAGTTTATTTAAGTGACCTTTCTACACATAAATCTTATCTCCATTTCCCTTTTCAGCGATGTCTCTGCTTTCAAGATGAAATTTAGTTTTCTTTGTAGGACATGAGCAGCCTTTTCGAGTCCAGCCCATTCTTTTTTTTTTTTTTTGCCGTAATTTTTTTTTAAATTAGCTTTAGGTGTACAACAAATTGCAATAGTTATACTTTTTACCCCTCAAAGTGACAACCCCCCTCCCCCAATTCTCCCCCCCACTCCTCCCCTCCATATCATACATATCTATTACAATTCATTTGACTACCTTCCACCGTATAATCCACATTCCGTGACTATCTATATATTTAATTACAGTTGGCATACAATATTATACAACATCAATTTCAGGTATACAGTGCAGTGATCAAGCCTCTACTCCATCCATGTAGTGGTCTCCCTAACAAAACATGTGACCATCTGATACCCCACAAAATTTTAACAACATTATATTCCCCGAACTTTCATATGAGTCCAGCCCATTCTTAACTTTTCCAGTCCTATCTCTTCCTACTCCCAACTTCACACTGTATGCTCTACCCATAATTTCCCATAAGAAATCTCTTGTAACATCTCTCTTCTTCAAATATGTATGTGCTCCCTCTTAAATGATTAATGAGTTCCTTAGAAATACCTTTATTATAGGATTATCAAATATCTTGTTAATTAAGTTTGCACTTTTTTCCATGTGATATCTCACATATATCACCTTTCAAACATCACCATTCTCCATTAGCCTGGTTAATTATAGCCTCTTGGCCTGCTTATGAAACACTGTTCCTTGAAGTCTCAGTTCATATTTCAGTTCTGCTGTGAGAGTCTTTCATAATAACTCAGTGTAAATTAAATGCCTCAGCCCTTATTTTTCCCCAGTATTAAACTTGTACTTTTCCTTCTAGGTCATGTTGTAGTATGCCTTGCATATTAAGCTAGTATTTTTGTGTCTGCTTCCTGTACAGACATAAATATCTAGAGAGGGCAAGTAGTTTTTTATTCATCTTTTCATTACCCATGGCACCCAACATTATACTTTGCTAGGAACTCAGTAATATTGAGCCTTACAAGGAGTATAATGAAAGCAGGCACCAGCATAAAGATTCCCCAAAAGTCTCTCAGAGCAAAAAATTTGAAGGAGATAGATAAATGCATTTCAATATGGTAAATGCAATAATAGAGCTGAACAGAGTACACATGAAATATTTCACCCATATTGGAGAGGGAAAGAATTCTGGATGTTCTTACATAGATACATTTCTCTAAAAAAAGTATGTTAAACATTTTTGCTAGAAGCCACTTTATTATTGTTAAGTATAATGCAATGCATTGCTGACCATATCTTTTCAACATAATGATCCTCTTAATTAACCTCAAAACATAATTAATGAGACATTTTGTATTTAAAATGAATATGATCATTATTAAGATGTTCACTGTATATTAATATGACATACATATCTTAGCAATTAATGCCAGTTTTTCATACATATTATAAATGGTCATATTTCTATTAGTCTGTACTTCCATAAAAAGCCTCACTGCCAAAATCATCATAATAGAAATTAGGAAACCCCAATCCACTCATGTTAATTAGCATTTCTTTAAAAGTTTTCAATTCATCAATCAAAATTTGACAAAACATCATGTCTCCTTCTTATAAAGACATTTTATATTTTAATGCTTTTATGAAGATTTTGAAAAACTAAATGGTAATTTGTAAAGTGTGCAAGTCTTAAATAGCTAAAACTATTTTCTGCAAATAAAAGTATTAAAATTTATTTTGTAACGTGTTTAAACCCAAAAAGAAAATATTAGGTCAAATTTCTACTTACCCAATTGATTTTATCCACATTCCAATATTTTTTTAAATCCCAAAACTGTATTAGCATTCCCTTCAGTCCCACGACAATAATACTGGCAAGAACACACTACAAATAAGAAATAAGTTGATGAAGAAGCAAGATAAAGATTTTAATCTAAATTTAAAAGAACAAAGGTATTTTTATTTCTTTTTTGTTTTTTAATTACCTACTAGAGAAAAGCAATCACCATTTAGAAGTCTAAAGTAATATTTATTTTGCTTAGAACTCACTCATTTTTGTACTTCAGGAATATAATATCTTTTATTTTATTAAAATTTATTGGAGTAACAATGGTCAACATAACTACATAGGTTTCAAGTGTACAATTCTACAACACATCATCTATATAATGCATTATGTGTTCACCACCTGGAATCAGTTCCCCTTCCATCACCATATATTTGACCTCCTTTACTGTCTTCTACCATCCTCTCTCCCCACTTACCCTCTCATAGCCACTTAACTGTTGTCTTTGTCTATGAGTTTTTGTTGCTTTATTTGTTTGTCTTGAATATAGCTTTAGGAATATAATATCAATTATAGAAAAATCACAGGGTAAAATTTATGTAATTCTAAAAAATTGGAAAAAAGGAACAAAAAATAATGAATAATAAGGGTAAAGTGTTATAATGTTGTATGTCCTCTTAACTTTATAATAATTATTTACTGCCATTTGTTTGAAATTTGTTGCAAATATTAAATATTTACATCAAGTATTTCTTTATAATTGCCTTGTGTAACAATTATATAGTTTCACCTGAAGATATTCACAACTCATGAAAAGTGAACTTCATTATTGAAAGATCTTCCAGTGGAGGGTAGTGAATCTCACTATATGAATGAAGAATTAGAACAAGAAAGGGCTGAAACTGTCTCTGGCTCTCTGAAGTCCAGAATCTTGCCTGCATAACTTTGGTGTCTCAGGCTTATGAAAGGTAAGGTGAACCACTGATACTAATGTTCTGAGTCACTTTATATAAGATGTACCAAAGGTGGCAAGATATGTTTTGTTCCCTACTCTCTTGCCCAGCACACATTTTCTAACAGCCCAAACTCTGATAAAATTCTTCCAAAGCCTATTTCTTATGACAAATATTGCCTAGTTCCACTGTCCAAATGAGCACATAATAAATCCAACCCCACTTTGGCATTTTTACAGAAGAGCATAAGAATTAGAAAATAGGCACAGCACCCTCCCATTCCTCCCCCATCAAATGTAGTCTCGTTCCACTTCTCCATTCATCCATTAGTTACATCACATGAATGACACATGTATTATTACTGAGTGACACATTAGGATCATTGAACTTACTCTTTTAAGAAATTTTTAATATACAATTATTCCTATTAAAATTAAACTTAAAAAGTAGATCATGAAAAAACACTACTGTACCATGGGCAGCCAGTAAAGTAAAGGTCCTATTGCATAAATGACAGTCAGGACTAAAATGCAAGATATTAGACAAGCCACCTGTAAAATACAAGACAGACAAAAAAGAACGCCTTGAACTTTCTTCTTATTCCAAAGTTATACGGGGAAAATACAATTCTTACCTCAACTTGTTTAGAAGAAGCAAATCATTGGCACATGATTATTAAATTGCATACTGTCATTATCTATATTTTGCAGCTGAAGAAACCCAAACATGACAGCTGACAAACTAGTGCAATTAAATTAAGTCAATGATGAGATGAAAGCAATTCCACACAAAGAAACGGGACTCCACCAACTTTTATCACACATAACAGCAATGGCTTGTTTTGTTTTGTTTTAATAGTGAAAGTGGCATTTCCAGCACAAGTCCTTTAGCGTGTTGTTGTTCAGCCTCACTCCTCTCCTCACTTCTTAGGGAGTTGTTTAGTTAACAACTGAATATGTTATCTTAGAGTCTTTCTATGCTGAAGATAAATTTCTACTGAAGCATTTACTCTCTTGTTGGGAGTTCTTCATTAGGAAGGCGCTAGTATGAAGCAGTTATATGAGATTTGAGGAGAAGTCTCTTCAGTGAAACAGACTTAATTTTATTAATCCTGAAAATTCATTAGTATCATGTTCTAACCAACTCAACCTGCTGACAAAAGGCAATTCAAATCATATGACTCCTAGCTATGCTCCACTTGATGGGGAACCTGATTTCACATAAGCAAGTGTTCATGACTTGATAGAAACATTTGGCCAAACTGTCAGCCTGACAGGAGAAAAAAAAGGCTTTCACAGGACCACAAAGCTGCCTAGAATATCACTGTAGAGAAATCAGGAGGAATCTGGACATATTAGAAAAGCTAACATTAAAAATAAATATATAAACAAACAAATAATCAATAAATATTAAGGGCTGACAACAACTCAGAGCAACTAGAGTTCTCAGACATTGCTGGTGGGAATGTAGTATGGTACAGCCACTTTGAAAACAGTTTAGCAGTTTCTTATGAAGTTACACATACACTTACTGTATATCCCAGAACTATTTGAGAGAAATGAAAACATATAACCATGCAAATATCTACATGTAAATACATATAAAAGCTTTATTAATAAACACTGAAAACTGCAAATAACTGAAATGTCTACCAATTAGTGACTAGATTTTTTAAATTGTGGTATATTCATACAATAGTATACTACTCAGCAATAAAAAAGAACAGACTATTGATATATGCAGCAGCATGGATGAAATTCAAAACCATTTAACTAAGTGAAAGAAGCTAGACACAAGGTCCTTCCATATTTAGTGGAACTCATCTCCAGCACTACCCAGAATATAAAGGGGAAAAAAATCCATCTGTGGAAAATAAGTCATTAGGAAAATAAAGATTTCCCATAAAAGAAGTTATGGTACATCAAACTGTCACTAAATTGATCATTTAGGAGTAACTGGTGATTTTATAAGAACTTTTATTTATTTATTTATTTTTTTGAGGGCAGTGTCACTGACTGGCCCTCACAAGTGGGACCGAACCAGGGCTGCTGACTTCCCAAGCCAGCGCTTAACCACCACGCCACTCGGCCGGCCCTATATAAGAACATTTAAACTCTTTCCATTTTATACTGAGGAATAGAGTGAAGAAATAAAAATGGAGTTACTATAGTCAAGCTGCTAAATTGCTAAAATCAAGTAGGTTAATATTAGGAAATGATTCTATTCTTGTTTTAACTAGCCTAGAACTTAAATTTTTGAACTTTTCAGTCCTACTTCAATGCCTAAATATACATTAAACCTCCAGATAACCCTCTGATTACCCCCTGAAAAACTAAGGAAAGACTGTTCAGGTATCCAAATCACCTGACATCTATTATCCAGACCACCAGATCTGGAAGATTACCATCTCAGACAAATTCAGAGGCTAAGAAGGCAGGACTGATTCTTCTCAGGAATGTATTTTTTACTATAAGAACCCTCAGCTTTTCTTTCTTCTTCAGAACACTCTAGGTATTGACTAGTTGTGTTTCTGATATGCAAACCCAATGACCCTTGAGTAAATCTTTATCATTTATTTCTATCAAATCCTCCAGATTCTTTTTTAGTTCATTTAACAATACTAACTAAATGTCCAAAGGTAATTTTTTTGTTATAAAATCATACCTACTCATATTTCAGTTAATTCTGCATACAAGATAATGCAAAAAATCTATATTTTCTTTGTTACATTCTCAAATATTATATATGTTGCAGGTTCCTTACAAAAATGACTCTTTAAACATAATCTGGAAGGAGGGTGAGATGCCACTCATTTTATTTCTAAGTAGTTTTCAAGGAATGGAAAGTAAGTCAACAGCTCACTATATGCACAGCTTTGTGGAAAGTAGTGGACTAGCCACAGAGATGGGTAGGGGCAGAAAAAGACTATTGAGTAACTAAGGCTAGATTTAAAAGGCTTTAAATGCATTGGCAATAAGCCAAATTCTGAAAGAATAGAGGAACATAGTTTGGTAAATTAGCACCCAGAGGCAATCTCAGTGTTGCAGAAAAATATGCAAGCTATTTATTGTCTTTGGCTGTGACAGAGCTTCACCTGCAGCAGATACTGTCTCTCATCCTTCATGGTTCAGTTATGCCTCCCCAAAGCCTGAAGAGCTTCAGGGTATTTACTCTGTTGGAAGCAAAGAGAAACATGTAGGGAAAAGAGCTAAGGGATACTGTGACCCCTCTCATAGTTAACATTTTTTAAAGGTAAGTGTAGAAGAAATTTTTTTGTACTATATGTCTCAGCAGCACCAAAACTTTCTTAGATACCCATGCACTGGATGTCACATCCAAAGGGAATCACTGTAAAAAGGGTTTCTACTGTGGGAATAGAAATGTGTTTGGGCCTTTGACCATGTCACTTGGTATTAAGATTAGCAGACATGTGGTACTGTCTGAACTGTCCACAGACACATTTGGTCATGCCAATCCATCTACCTCACCCCATGTGCCATTAGGACCTAGGTTACCTAGGTAAAAAGGGCTATTACTAACAGTATAGCCACAACACAGTTATTAACCAAGAAAACATGAAAGTATTTTTATGTATGAATCCTGTAAACCAAAAATAGAAATAAATGTTATGGAATGTTTGAACCCAGGGATGTTTTCTAGGCATGGATGTTTTGGTACTGAATCAAATGTAAAGGACATTTTGGCATGGACCAAATGTCTCCATGGATGTTTGAACAGGACCAAACATCTTATAAGTGATGTGACATAATCAGTATCTTTTACTTCAATTTAAACACTTTAATTTGATTTTCTAAAGAATCAGAGGGCTTTACCATCAACTCACTTGTACACAAAATAGCCTTAAATGTGCAAATATAGCCACATGTGGCTCTTGAGCATTTGAAATGTAGCTAATCCATATTAACATATGCTGTAAATATAAAATACACACCAGATTTGGAAAACTTAGTACAAAAAGAAAAGTATGTGAAATATATCCATAATAATTTTTAAATTTTTTAAAAATAATATTTTGACTATATTGGGTAAATTGAAATTAATTTTATCAATTTCTTCTACTTTTTAAAATATGACTACTAGAAAATTTAATTTGCTTATGTTTCTATTGCACAGCACTTCTCTAAAGTCTATGATCCTAAGCCTGATTTCAAGTGGGATTTTCCTGAACTCCAAATGTATTGTATTAAGTTGCAATAAAAACTTTTCCTGGGGCCGGCCGAGTGGCCAGGTGGTTAAGCCCTGGCTTGGGACGCCAGCGGCCCCAGTTCGGTCCCACATATGAGGCCCAGTGACACTGCCCTCAAAAAAAAAAACACACACAAAAAAACTTTAGGGCCCGCCAAGTGGCATGGTGGTTAAGAGCTGGCTTGGGATGCCAGTGGCCCTGGTTCGGATCCCACATATGAGGGCTTGAGGGCCAATGACACTGCCCTCAAAAGAATAAATAAATAAATAAATAAATAAATAAATAAATAAATACAAGTTTTCTCTCAATATGTTCTCTTTCATTCAAAATTGAAAGTTACAGAAATTACTCAGATGGTTTTGTTATTACTAAAATAGTAATTAGAAAAGCAATAAATACCTAAGGAAACCCCAGATATGGAATACACTCAAGGTGGAAGACACTTCACAGATTCTATTCCAACCTTCTTTGTCTTTGTGACGAATGAAAATGCTAACTTACTCAAGATTCCCAACAAGTTGGAGGGGCAATTTGGACTTGGAACTGCCTTGCTGCAACCCAACCAAACCAGGACCTTTTAATATAGTCAATGTTAAATAAAAGGTTCTGAAAATATTTTAGTATAGTAAAAATACTTAATAATAATTAAATCAGTGATAATTGTTAACATTGATTTATTTGGTGCTTAGGCGTTGTGCTAAATAAGCATGCAGTTATTCATTTAATTCTTATAACTATTACTTTAACAGCCGAGTCCTCTTAGGTTAAAGAGGTCAAGTTATGGGTGTAAAGTCACTCAACCACTAGAGGTGGAGCCAGAACATAGGCCCAGGCTCTGGAATCCATGCAGTTCACCACTCACTATACTTATCTAACCTGAACATGACGAGAAGAAATCAAATATACTCCTCCTTGTGAGAAACCAGATTGAAACTACTATAAAATGCTAGAATTTTACACATAGGTAAGTCTTGTAAGGAATGATACTTGAGTAAGGTATGTACAAAACATTCAAAGTTAGATCACAAACATTTGAGAGTACAGTTTGTAAAAATGTTTATGCCATACACTTGACGAACCTATGTTTGAAGTCACTAACTACATAACCTCAATTAAATTGTCATGTAAAACAAGGTTGAATGAAGATTTCACATCTTAGCTGATAATTTGACAAATTATTATACACTTAGAATTTGTTGCTGCTTTCCTTCTGCTCCATTAATTATTATTCATTAATAATTTTATTAGTTTTGTGCTGTATTTCAATATCTATTTACCCGTATTTCTCCTACCACTTGATCTTCAAAGTCAAGAACCATATCCTTTACAAGTTTATTCTTTCAATTCCCACCCCCGAAAGACTTCCTGTGAGGTAGACTCCTAATAAATGTTTTTGTTTGTTTTTTTTTTTTTTGAGGGCAGTGTCACTGGTCCTCATTTGTGGGACCGAACCGGGGCCGCTGGCTTCCTAAGCCAGCGCTTAACCACCGCGCCACTCGGCCAGCCCCTAATAAATGTTTTTGAATTATCACATAAAATGTTTTATAAATTTTCTTTCAATTCCAATTTTAAATAAATTGTAAATTGTTTTAATAATGGCTAGCTGTTAATGTTAATTTTTGTATTAACATATACATTAATTTTCTTGTATACTCGTAGAACAGTGGTTAAAAGTGCAAGATTTGGGGTAAATCTATCTGAGTTCAAATTCCAGCTCCCAACTCACTAGCTCTGTGACCTGGGTAATTTACTGTAACCCTCTTTTCCTCAACTTTATCATGTGGAAACTGAGAATAATAATCATACTTCTTTCAGAGTTGCCTAAAGATTTAAATGAGCTCATTTACATAGAAAGTATGACAAGCAATACCTGGCATATAACTCAATATATGCTTCCACCAACACTACTACCATCATCATCATCACAGCTACATCTTCATTATCATCATTGTCATCTTACCCGTACACAGTATAATACCTGGTATATAGCAGGCACTCAAATGTCAAATTGAATTGGGTTCCTAAAAATATATATAATTGTTTCTTTAATCTCAAATGAGCACAGACATTTTTTACTCATTTACAGCCTCGTACATCTATATAAACAGGAATTTCAATGTCAATGACTAATTTTTCATGTAATTGATTTCAGTTTATTTACATGTAATAAAAATGGAAAAATTTCAAATTGGTTAGTTTAAGAAAAAAATCAGAGGCACCACTAGAGGGAGCTCTGTTCAAGGATTGACAACAATCATGATGGCATTAGTACAGGAACTTTTTTATTATTATTAAAACTTATTAGGGTAACAATGGTTAGTAAAATTACATAGGTTTCAATTGTACAATTCTGTAATACATCATCTATATATCACATGTGTGTTCACCACCCATAGTCAGTTCTTCCATCACCATATAGAGGGTGCCAAAACAATGTAAGGAAAAAACTGTATTCATTGTAATACTCAATATAATCAAGAACAAAAGATAAATACAAGTCACACTTGACTTCTTCAGTTACAAGAGGTGCTTAAAGTGGTTACCACCAGCATCCAGACACTTCTGATTATGGTGAACTACTGCTTGAGTATAGATAACATCTCTTAAAATGTGCATACATTTTTTTGGCACTCCTGGTATATTTAACCCCATTTACCCTCATCTACCACCCCCCTTCCCTCTTACCCTCTGGTAACCACTAAACTATTGTCTGTGTCTATGAGTTTTTGTTTCTTTATTTGTTTTTCTTTTTCCTTTGTTGCTTTCAGTTTTATATCCAACATATCAGTGAAATCATATGGTTCTCGACTTTCTGTGTGACTTATTTCGCTTAGCACAATAATCTCAAGATTATCATGAATCTTGAATACAGAATTATTTTAGAACTTACTGAAATCATTCATTTGGCTTCTGAAAGGATCATTCATGAGAAAGAAGAGAGACAGTCTTCTCTGAAACTAGTTTAAAAAAAATTGAAGAAGTAAAAATATTTTCAGGACTTTAGAAAGAAATTCACTTTTCCCACTCTCTCAGGAGAGTAAAGATCCATCAGTTTCTTTTGTCCCTGCTAGACAATGAAGTAAGTAAAAATATTTTCAGGACTTTAGAAAGAAATTCACTTTTCCCACTCTCTCAGGAGAGTAAAGATCCATCAGTTTCTTTTGTCCCTGCTAGACAATGAAGTTACCTGTGTTTTTGCTCCTGTGCTGTATAGGCCAGTGGTCCTTCCCATGGCAGCAGCACTTGGTATGCAGAAGAAAAATGAAGAAATCACATTGCTGAGACCATGAGCCAAAAATTCCTATAAGATAGATAATAGGAGACTATATCATTTCTTAAAAACAATCAACTTTCAGAGAACACAGGTACAACTCAGAGAATGAGATTTGTTTGTATTCAATTTCTGTTCTCTCCACTAGTTATGATTTAACCATTGTTTAAAAGAAAGCTAATATTTATTGAGTGTTTACAATGAGCCAGAAACTGTCCTAAGCACTTTACTCATTTAATCCTCCTGACAACCTTATAGGAAAGTACAATTGTTATCAATTGTTACCAATTTCTCCCCTATCTTTTAAATCACTATAATCAAGTCTTCTGCTCCCTCTACTCAATGATTAATTCCTACCTTACTTCTCCTAAAAGCAGCATTTGACACAATTGCTCACTTTCTCCTCCTTAAGGCCTCTTCTAGACCTTCTGGGACCTCACACTCACCTTGTTTCCTCCTACCTTCTTGGCCAAACTTCTCAATTTCTTTTGTGGTTCCTTCTCAGATAACCAGTCACAAATATCTATATCTTAGCTACCCAAATACACAATGACAACTCCAAAATTTATATATCTAGCCTGAACCATTCTTCTGAACTTCAGACTTTTATAGCCAACTTGCTACTCACCCGTGTACATTTGGATGGCTAACAGGTATCCCAAAATTAATTGGATCCAGCACCCCAACCTGGTTCTTCCACATTCTTCCCCATCTCAAGTTCCAAATGTTTGGGCCAAAAGCTTCACAGATACTATAGTATCATGTGTCTCATAATGACATTGTAATCAATGAGAGACTACATACGAGGTCTGACAATTATGTTGGCGAACTGTCCACCGTGCACTTACATGGCAGCACTGTGCAAACAGCTCAATAAGGATTTCATAACCTTGGTATATTAGTTTCTCACAGCTCAGCTCGTGTCCATGTGTAGCAGTGTCTTGCTGAGTGGTGTTCATTGTTGTTCTTGCATGTTTTTGTGTGCTGTCGCAAGAATGTTTAAATTTGAATTAGAGCAATGAACAAGCATTAAATTTCTTGTTAAACTTAACAAGAGTGAAAGTAAATCAGGGACATGTTAGTCTAAGTTTATAGGAATAATGCCATGATGAAAACAGCAGTGTACAAATGGATTGAACATTTTCCTGAGGGGAGAGAACGCATGACTAATGAAGAGAGGTCAGGGCAACCAGTAACAAGAGAACTGACTAAAACATTGCAAAAAAATCATTGAATTGTGCATCAAAATCATCAGCTGACTGAGAAGCATAGCACATCAAGTAAACATAGATAGAGAAACAGTTAGGAAAATCTTAACTGAAAATCTTGGCATGAGAAAGCTGTGTGCAAAAATGGTTCTGAAGGAGCTCAACGATGGACAAAAGCAAAGGAGGGTGGGAATTTGCCAAGATCTTTTGGAAAGGCACAATGATGTTTGGGCCATGTTATCACTGGTGATGAAACATGGGCGTACCAATATGACCCTGAAACAAAGAGTCAAAGTGCACAATGGATGTCAGCCAATTCTCCACAACCAAAGAATTCCATCAGTCCAAATCAAGTCAGAGGGATTATTCATAATGAATTTGTACCAACTGGACAAACAGTTAACCAAGTTTACTGTTTGGAAGTGCTGAAAAGGCTGCATGAAAAAATTGGATGAAAATGACTTGAACTTTTCACCAACAATTCATGGCTCTTGCATCACAACAATGTACTAGCTCACATGGCACTGTCTGTGAGGGAGTTTTTAGCCAGTAAACAAATAGCTATATTGGAACACCCTCCTTACTCACCTGAGCTGTCCCCCAATGACTTCTTTCTTTACCAGAAGGTAAAGAAAATATTGAAAGACATTCAGGACATCAAGGGTAATACAACAGCTCTTGGATGGCCATTCCATCAAAAGAGTTCCAAAATTGCCTTGGAGGATGGACTAGGCACTGGTGTCAGTGCATAGCTTTCCAAGAGGAATAGTTTAAAGGTGACTGTAGCGATATTCAGCAATGAGGTATGTAGCACTTATTCTAGGATGAGTTCGCAAACTTAATTGTCATAACTCATATATAACAAGGGTCCCATAGGATTATAATAGAACTAAAAAATTCCTACCACCTAGTGACATCATAGCCATAACATTGTAATGCAACATACTACATTTGTGGTGATGCTGGTGTAAACAAACCTACTACACTGCCATTCATATAAAAGTATACAGCATATACAGTTATGCAGAGTATGTAAAACCTGATAATAATAATAAATGACTATGGTCCCTATTTATGTATTTGCTATACTATACTTTTTATCATTATTTTAGTGTGTACTTTTACTACTTACTGAAAAAATGTTTGCTATGAAATAATATACCCTGTGATGCCTGTAAGCAGCCTCATACATCTCATGTTTACCATGTCTCTTGATTGTTTCATTTTATCTTGCTTGATTTATTCTCATGTTGTTTTATACAGTAACATGCTATACAAGTTTGTAGCCTAGAAGCAATAAGCTATACCATATAGCCTAAGTGTGCAGTAGTCTATACAATCTAGGTTTGTATAAGTGCATTCTGTCATATTTGCACAGTGACAAAATTTTCTAACAATGCATTTCTTAGAATGTATCCCTGTCATTAAGCAGTATGTGACAGTATTATTGACTCCTTCCCTTTCTCCCAGATGGTATCCACATTCAATTCAGAACCTGTCCACTTCTCATCTCCTCAATTACTACATCCTGGTCCAAGTTATCAAATTTCACCTTGATTATAGCAAAAACCTCCTAATGTTTTCCTGCCTTTCCTGTTGCCAGTAAACAACACAGACAAATATCTTTGCCTTATGGAACTGGCATTCTAGTGAGGAAATGCTGACAATAAACAAGATTAATATAGAAAATAAAGCAGAAGAGGGAGTGGAAAATCTTGAGTTTAGGACTTTAGCTTATCAGTGAAGGCCTCGCTTAGAAAGAAACATTTATTTGAATGCAGATATCTGGGGTTGGGGGTGAAGGGTATACAGTTCCTGGAAAAGGGAAGAGCAAGTGCAAATGTTCTTAGCCAGAAATATAAGTAGTAGGTTCAAGGAAAAGCAAGGCAACAAGTGTGGCTAGAACAGAGGTTAAAAGGGATATGACATCAGAGAGAAAAAAGGGTGGTGGCAGGTCATGTAGGGCCTTACATGGTAAACCTTGGTAAATAGGTTTTTCATGAGTACAAGGGGAAGCCACTGGGAGATTCTGAGATGAGAGATATGGTCTGTGTTGTTCCTGTTATATCCCTTGTTCTTAGACCAGTGTTTGGTACATTAGTATTGTTCGATACACATTTGTTGAATACATAAATCTGGTTTTTTATGGATGACAAAACTGGGGCACAGAAACGATTAAGGGCCCATAGTATCAGAGTGAGATTTAAACACAGGTAATTTGGTATTTGTAACCAGTATTCTGCAGCTGTCTCTGCAGACTGACAAGAATATAGGGCCACAGAGCTTAAAACAAGACACTGACAGAAGTGTATTCAGAATTATGATCAACATTATCTGCATTGTTTGGTATTATTCTAAAAATAGGCTCTCACATCCTTTAGTTTTTTTACTAAGAAGAATAATATTAGAATTATTTGTACTTTAAAATCTATAATTTTTAAAAGTAAGTATGCAATGATAAATATATTTAGATTCTCTCCTAAAAGCAAATTAAAAAGAAAATCAAGATGTCCCCCTTTCTAAAAATGAATTAAAATTATAAACCAACCCTTGAAGTTCAGATTTTCAGTTTTCTATAAATGATTGAAAGATTTTTCTTTTCGTTTACTTCTACCCATTCTTGCTATACACTTAGGAAAGTTATATTTTTCATAAGTTCACATTTTTTGGACCTGGAAATACACAGCACAATGATACAATAGCTGTGGAAAGGCTGGGGCATACTCCACCTGGTTGTCATCAATTGAATATTTGAATTTTTTGGCAGATCCTTGAGCAAGAGCCAGTGAGGCCGCATAGCCTACAAGTGCAACTCCAAAAGCTTCTGTGATTACTGCAGAGAGGACATTCATTGAGGGAGCTTTAGGTGGAGGAATTCTGTGGAATGAAATACCATAGTGAAGGCATCATTTTTCATGTAATTTCTATCACAATTTGCAATGAATTCACCTGTGGTAATGACTATGATTTTATGTAGAATAAGTAAAATACCAAGCAGCATTGCCCTTAGAAGTTCTTTCTTTTTAACATTATTTAGCAGAAAAGCAAAATCACAAGGAACATCACAGGGACAACTCTATGCATCTGTCATTTAACACAGGGAATTGAGGTTACATTACAAGAACTCTAGCTAGACAAAAATATGCTATATCAGAAGAAAGGCACATATAGAGCATACTTTCATTTGAATCTTTCCAAATATTTATTTGGCTGGCATTAGGATGGTACTCTCTACTTTGAATACTATAGTGATTTATGCAAACACTAGTTTATTGTGAACTACAATTTTTTAGTTAATCCCTAAATTTGCCATTGAGTTCATAATCTTCATTATGTTTTCAACTTTCACAGCATACCTAATTATGCATCACATAGTTAAGAAAAATATGTATAAAGGCTCCATCTACCCTCTGCTGCAAAATATAGGACCACAGTTAACTGTTTCTCAGTTTTAAAGAACTATTTAAAACATTTTTTTCAACTAATACCTAGCCATTGTCTTATTGTCTTTCTATTTTATTTTTTATTTTTTAAAGTTTTTTTTATTGGGGAATTGGGGAAGGCGAACAGTGTTGGGGAATTGGGGAAGGGGAACAGCCACATTGTTGCCCTTCAGTCTTAGCTGTGGAGGGCACAGTTAGCTCAGCTCCAAGTCCAGTCACATTCCCACCGCCCATTGGCAGCTTGTAGCCACTCAGCACAAAGTGCAGTGTTCAATCTTAGTTGCATGTGGGCGTAGCCCACCATCCCATGCGGGAGTCAAACCGGAAACCTTGTTGCCAAGAATGCATGCTCCAACCACTGAGCCATCCTGCCACCCATTGACAGCTCAGCCGCAGTTCAGCTTGGGCCGCAGCTCACTGACCAATGTGAGAATCAAACTGGAGATCCTGTTGCTCAAAGCTCGCGGTCTTAACCAACTGAGCCACTTGGCTGGACTTATTGTCTTTTTAAAACCACTTGAGCCAAGCACGATATCATCATTTGTTTATCCCCAGTGGTGCTTTGGAAGATTTACTTCCTCTCAACAAACAAAAAATTCCCCCTGGGCAAAAGTAGAAGAAAAGGAAAGAGAATTCATGCTGACTCAGTACCTAGTATATAAGTAGAATGCTCAGCCCTTTCATAGTATTAGATGCATGGAGGAGAAACCATTTTGAGAAAGGTTAGGTAATATACCCAAATCACAGAATGAATGGTAGAGCTGGGATTCAATCTCAGTTCCATCTAATTTCAATGCTGCCCTCTTTCTTTGATTCCTTAAAAGGCTGAGTTTGGAAAGCACACTCAAAATAAAGGACAATTAGAGTGGATAGAGTAGAGGCATGATATTTTTATCCAATTGCAAAAGTTACCACCAAAACGAATTTATTTGAATAATTACAGGCCCTAAAATATATGTTATACAAAAGTGCTACCATTTCAAAGTATAAAAACTTTTATTCATGAAAATCGATCTTGCCTAATTATTAATAACAATAAACTGCCCCAGAAAGAAACAATAAACTGACTTTTAAAGGTGAAAATTTAGATAGCCCTTTACAAACCCAAGTTGATTCACATAATCACTATTATCCTGTAACTGCATAAAAGCTAAAGAGAGGATTTTTTTAAATCTCTGAAATTTTTCTACTCTTCCTCCATTCTAATGTAGTTAGAAGCCAAAATTTTGGACTGCAAGATAAAAATACAGAGGATTCAGCAACTGTAACTTTGCCCCAAATTTATAAATATTGGTGTATATATAGACCATTAAAAGGAAATAACCACTGAGCAATCCAGCCATGGGATGGTGGGCTGTGCTCCCTGCAACTAAGATTGAATATAGCACCTTGAGCTGCATGCCTGTGAGCTGCCAATGGGTGGCCAAATGGTGACTGGACTTGGAGCTGAGCTAGCTGCGCCCTCCACAACTAAGACTGAAGGACAACAACTTGGCTGTTCCCCTTCCCCAATTCCCAAACACTGTTCCCCTTTCCCAATTCCCCAGTAAAATCTTTAAAAGGAAAAAAAAAAGGAAATAACCACCTTGTCACATAGATGCCTTTGTTTTCTTTCAGACTATATTTAGTACAACCTATTGCCTTTTAGGGTGACCACTTCTTGTTAAACTTCCTCTTGGTTTCCAGAGAAAGTCTTTAAGACAGGTAGGGAACAATGCCCTATTCTCAACTCTACCCCCTCCCTCAAGATTATATACTACCCAGCCCTATGGGTTTACTGTTTTAGATAATGCTTGTGTAATTTTTCTATTTTCATTTCAAGTGAAATAAAAAATAGTCATAAGAATATGTGAGTGGAATGGAGAAGAATAAATCCCACAGCAAGTTTTAATTTGGAAATTGAATGTCCTTCTTTTTTTTCCTCAAATATCATTGCCAATAATTTCCAAGTCTTTTACCTGAAGCAATGCGGTATAAGATATGTATTAATTTTCCTAGTTATACATAAACAGTCTAGGAAGTTACTCTTTTTCTATATGTGTATTGTTTGTTTTTATCATTGAAAATAGATATTAATTAAAATTTTGTCCCCTACATGACCTTTAAAAGAAATAAAATCCATGCCACCTACCTCCAGTCCCTTCCTCCATCAAAAACAAACAAACAAACAAATAAGGAAAATGGCTACATTACCCTTTTGGAATATGACCAACTACTTCTAATCCATATGTGTTTTCCATGTTGGTACAATAACAAGCAAGCGATGCAGCAATAATCTGGTGGTTCCATTTGAAAAAAGAAAATGAACATTATTACTAGACTTTCAAACATCTTTTTAAAAACTATTTTTAAAAGTAAACATTGTTCATGTGTCTCATGATCATCAAGAGTAAATGTAGTATTTGTATAGGTTTTAAGAATTAAGAAACTTTAAAAATAAAAAAATCCCTCTGAAATTTGAGAGCAGTTAATTTTCAGTCTCAAAAATTAAATGGCATACAATTCTGTAATACATCATCTATATATTACATTGTGTGTTCACCACCCAGAGTCAGTTCTCTTTCCATCCCCATATATTTGATCCCCCTTACCCTCATCTACCACCACCCTCCACCCCAATAAACTTTAATTTAAAAAATAATAAATTTAATTGAAAAAATTTAAATGGCATTCCAATAATATGGGTTTTTTTTTAATATCCTACCCTGAAACAACCCAATTATGTCTAATTTTTAAGGGAGTAAAACACAGACTACAGATGTGTGTGTGTGTGTGTGTGTGTGCATACATGTGTGTGTGTATATGTGTAAGATATCACAGTTCAACCAAAATTCTTATCTCTTGTGACATGAAGGAATGTTTTACAAAATAGCATGTTTTGAGATATTGCATCAATATTCCTAATATAGGTTAGTAATTAATAGTGATTTATAGCCTCCTGGCATATTTTTAAATTTTGAGTTTTTACTATTTCTTGAAGTAAAATATACTTCAGCACACTGTAATGTTTTTATTTGACAGAAATTGCCGAACCAGAAGTGATGTGTGACATGAAGCCTTTCTGTTGTGATCAAGAAACAGTGAATGCTGCTGCCAAGTGCCATCCAATGGAAAAGCAGGGATCTTCAATATGGGAAGTGATGTATGGAAACTTAGTAACAGTGTGTGACAAGTTTCAACTTGTTTGTGCAATCATTTGGGTGTTAACTATGCTTGAGAGAAGGTGTACTTTAAAGTGTGTCATAAATCATTCTCTATCATGATGACACACCGTGTCATACATCACTTCTGGTATACAGCAATTTCTGTCAAAAACATTACGGTGTATTCCTCATCCACCTTATTCACCTGATCTGGCACCATGTTATTTCTGGCTCTTCCCCAAACTCAAAATGATTCAGGACATTGAGGCAGCCATGACAGCACAACTAAAGACACTCACGAAAGAGGACTTCCAGAACTGCTTCAGGAAGTGGCAAGAATGATGGGATAAGTGTGTTTGAAGCAAGGGGGAATATTTTGAGGGAGATTAATGGCAATGTGTCTTTTACTGTAATAATTTTTTTTAATTTAAACATTCACCATATTGTTTGATCACACTTCATATACTACACTTTTGTTAAAAAGAGACACACCAATTTTCTGTTTAAAGTACAAATTTACCATATCTTTGGCCAGAAAAATTGTATAGCAAAATCACACTAGCAAAATAAGGAATATCTAATTATTAATGCCAACTTATAAATATTGTGATATAATAGTATTTTCTAAATGAGATAGTAGTAGTTAAAAACTCAGGCTATTAGGTTAAATTAGAAGTATTAACATTTTCAAAAATTTCTAAGCCAATTATAAAATTTAATTACTAATAATTTTCATGAAATATTTATATCAGGTCAGAAAATACTGTGAGCTATAAAGGAAAATGTACTATAGCCACAAGATCTTCAATCATTATTGAAAATGGAAGCATACATGATGTTCAATACACATAAATTAAAATTAAGCAACCTAAGGCACTGAATTTGTCTTTCAGACAGTGTCTTACTTCCTCATTATATTTCTTTAACATAAACTTTCTTTATTAGTCAATTTATTGGTCTGCTTCAATATTATATGTGTGTATAAGGCTAGAACTACCCTTAGACTTGTGTAAGAGAGGAACATGCCCCAGACAGGCCTTGTGGTTTAGAAGGCTTAAATTTTGCCCTTCTCTACCCCGATCTAGCCCTCATTGAATGGGAGCTTTGTGAGGGCAAATGGATATGTCCAATTCAAATGTGTACCCTTCTTTCTGAACTACACTCTGGATACTCAGGAATGTATAATTTCCTGCTCAAATGTCCCCAAACCTGCTTCCAGAGTATATTCCCCAGGTCTATCCTCTCACTGTGACCCAAGTGACTAAGGGACAGTGTGGTGGTAAAAGAATAGAGGGATGTTTAGAGCTTGTATAGTGGATCAAGGATAGATGATAGATAGATGATAGATAATATAGATATAAGTAAATGATATAGATATAGATAGATTATAGATACATGATATAAAGATATAGATCAGTCCCCTTGTAGGTGGGATATAGCTGGAGTAGGAAAAGAAGGGAAAGACCAAGGGGCGGTCTCCCCCCCATGCTGCCATATTCTGGCAGAACTCAAAGGATCAGGTGAATTCTTTATTCTAACTTACCTTTCAGGGTAATCACTAAGGTGTTTTAGTCAAAACAAGGAAGCCTAACCTGTTTTATTTAACTTTTTAAACTGTAACTTTTAAGTTATAATTTGCCTTCGGTCTTGCAAATACTAAGGACAACACTCTGTAAAGATTACCTTTTATTTTTCATAAGGATAGTTCTTACTATTTTTGCATTGAATAAGCAACTGTTTTATTACTAGCTCAAGGGTCTTCTTCCCTCAGGTTATTTTCAATTCTGGCTTCGTGAAGCTTATGTAATAAAGCTTCCCAACATATAATAAAAATTTCTTAATAGCTATAGGACTTTGGAATAAAAAAAAATGTTTCATAGCTGTTGCTGTGAAAACTACCAATAATCACAGTGCCCTCCAGTTCTGTGGCTTATTTGAAATATAAACACACACACATAATATAGATCGCATGTGTCAAACATATCTCCACAAATTATCAAGAGTATAAAATTATATAAGGCCTAATTATAGAAATAGGCCATCCATCTCAGTTCTACAGAAATAAGTCATATCTCTCAGAGACAGTTTTTAATGTAGTTACCTTATACATTTACATAAACTTACATCATTTCAACTTTATGAAGGGATATTTCAATAAGTGAAATTATTTAGACATAACTTTTCATATACATGTATAAATCAAAGACCATTAAAAAATACTAAAGCTGGGGCCAGCCGAGTGGCTCAGTTGGTTAAGAGATAGATTAAGAGCGTGAGCTATGAGCAACAGGGCTGCCAGTTGAATTCCCACATGGGCCAGTGATGCTGCGCCTGAACTGAGCTGCCGCTGAGCTGCCAACAGGTGGAGGATAGCTTAGCTGGTGAGAGCACTTACTCCTAACATGGGCAGGTTATGCCTCCCCGCAACTAAGACTGAACTCAGCACCTTGAGCTGAGCTACCACCAGGATGGCTCGGTGGATAGGGAGTGCGCTCTTAACAACAAGGCTGCCAGGTTCAACTCCCACAAGGGATGGTAGCTATGCTCCCCCTGAATCTAAGACTGAACTCGGCATCCTGAAATGAGCCTCCAGCCAGATGGCTCAGTGCATAGAGCGTGCACTCTTAACAACAAGACTGCTGGTTCAACTCCCACATGGGATGGAGGCTATGCCCACTCACAACTAAGACTGAACACAGGACCTTGAGCTTAGAGTCCATGAGCTGCCGACGGGCAGCCAGATGGCAACTGGCACCCTCCAAAACTAAGACTGAAGAACAACAACTTGGCTGGTTTCCTTCCCCAATTCCCCAACACTGTTCCCCTCCCCCAATTCCCCAAATTAAAAAAAAGAATATAAAGCCAACTAATGATAAGTAAGTTAGTAGACTGCGGTTCTGTTAATATTTCCTTTCCAACCTAATCCTTTTAGTTAAGAGTTCTCAGTAGAAGCTCTTAAAGTCTCAAAATGTATTTTTTAATGCCATAAACCTTAGGAGCAAAGTATAATTTGTTGCTTTGCTATATACAACAACAACAACAAAAATATCTTAGAGCACCAGCCCAGCCCAGTTAAAATTATGAGTAGCTTTTCAATAAAGCAAAATTAGGTCAGTAAAAAGTGTTAATAGATCTGCCAGTCATTTTGGGCATTTGTAAATTGGCTATATTTCTATGCATATCATACAGATGCCAAATCAATACAATATGGTATGATTTTTTTTATTGCTTTAGGAAAAATCATGACAGAGATCATTTGATTCTCACCCTTAGAAATGTCTCCTTATTCAAAATCTTAGGTTGTATGTTCTCTTATTTATGCAAAACGAGATTAGAAATGCTGTGTAAATTAAAAACATGTGTGCCTTCTTAAATTATTGACTCAAAATGTTTCCTATTCTTACATTGATGTATAGACACACAAATTAGCCCTCTTTTTTTCTTTAGGTTTCTTTTTTTTTAATTAAAGTTTATTGGAATGAAAATTACAGAATTGTATACCAAATTAGCCCTCTTTTATTGAGAGATCAGAGTAACTGTGGGTTACTATAGACAATATAGTGAACCTCTGCATGTTACCCCAGCAACTGGCAAATATAGTAGGACAAAATGCTAAATGTTGATTTGATACTTACCAAAACTAAATCAACAGGAAGAACAATTTTAATTTTCCTTTTAAATTTTTCATTCAACTCTTTAACAAGAACAAGCACCACAATGCTCAGCAAGGATAAGAGCAGTGCTTCCAGTTGAATGGATTTTATGTTTTCAAAGATATATGCATAGATCTACAGAGATGAGAAAAAGTACAAACAAAAGTCAGGGTCACCCACAATATAACAGCATTGAAATCTGTCCCCAGATGAACTCAGTGATGTTTTATAAAAACAAATTAATTGTTATAGGATGGAAAGGTCAGGTGTAGAACGGTGGTCAGTGCAAAGCTCTAATTCATTTGCATGTACAAAATTGCTTTGCTCTTGATTCTTCCATCAAACTCAAGGTTTGCTCCTTCTTACATAAGGACACTACTAGAGAGAATGACTCTTCTCCTTTCCAGCCACTTCAATGGGCAAAGATACTAAAAGTCATTAGTTACATGTAGAATCATCTTTAAGTGCAATGAGAGGACTACAGACTCCTTCGAACTCCACCACTCTCCCCAAACATCAAACTCAAACATACTCATGTATAAGCCACACACAAAGTAGTTAAGTGCTGGTATTTAACGGATATCACATGCTTAACTTAATGTAAAATATAACTATATTCTCAGTCATTCAGTATTTTATTTATTTGTTTATTACTACATACTTTTATGCCAAGCACTACGCTCAGTTCTAGATCTACAAAGGTGAACAATTTAGATAATCCTCAGTATTCATGGAGCTTACAGTCTAGTGTATAACTTGGTACAGTATGATGCTATAGACATAGAAAGAGCACCTAAAGAATATGTGTTAGAAATTTTAGTGGTCAGGAGAGCCCTCCCTAAAGTAGATAAACAGGAATTAGCCAGGTTATGAATCACAGAAGTATGGAGAAGTCTGGGGAAAATGTTTTGCCAAAAATACACATTTGTAAAACAGAGCATAGAATGTGAAGGGAAGAGTGTATGACTTACTGAAAAAAAAATTGTCTAAAAGTAAGCAAGTCTATTTGAAATTATATCTACATCAAGAAGTTTACTTGAAACTAGGAAGAAGATGTGATACCTATTAATATCAGACACTCAGTCTTGGTAACTTTGTAATTTTTCTGACTTTGCAGAAAAGTAGGATTAATGTAGGAATAATGTCAAAGAAAAAAATAAAACGAAGGCTGTAACCCCATTATGTATTCAACCAAGCACCAATAACATTTTGCTCAACAAATTAAGGTCTTATTGATAATTATATAAACATTTGATCTACTAACTTAAAACAAACAAACAAACAAACAAATAAAACTAGGGTGAGATTTTTAAAGAACCCTAAATGGAGTGCCAGAGGAAAAAAATAATAACTAGCCTAAATTCAATCCTAGGTCCACAGAACTGTTTTTTTGTTTTGTTTTGTTTTTTGTTTTTTAAAGATTTTATTGTGGAATTGGGGGAGGGGAACAGTGTTGGGGAATCGGAGAAGGGGAACAGACAAGTTGCTGCCCTTTTTGTTCTTCAGTCTAGTTGTGGAAGACGTCGCTTCACTGGCCCATGTTGGTATTATTGTGTTCTTCCTGGCTGAGGCAGTCACTCACCGGCCATTGGATGGCTGCTCACAGTGGCTCACAGCAGCTCAGGCAGGCTGCCGGTTGCTCACGCTGGCTGCCAGCCCCTCAAGGTAGCTCATGGCAGCCCATTGCAGGAGGAGCTGCAGCCTACACCGTCACTGGCAACTCACGGGAGCCCAGCTCCTGTTTGAGCCGTTGTTCACCATCTTAGCTGTAGAGGGCACAGCATCACTGGCCCTAATGTGGGATCCAAACCAGGGCCCTGCTCTTCAGAGCTGGTGTCTCAAGCCAACTCTTAACCAATGCGCCACTCGGCTGGCCCTCAACAGAACTGTTCGATATAAAGAAACTCAATTGGAATTTTATTGTCTGGAAAATTAACACAGTGTTACTCATATTCACATATAATATTAAATGCAGAAAAAAATTTTGAAACAAGTATATAGATGGGGATGTACTATCATATGTGATACCAGTTAAAACAAATGATATATATATAAGGAAAATCAGAAAATAAACGAAAGCCCAGAAACATATAACAATTGTATTGTAGAAAAGATTACACAATATGCCATGTTTGAAGCAAAATAAAATAAATTCTAAATGAAATATGTATGGTTAAATATAAAATTAAAGTCATAGAAAATGTAGATATTAAAGTGGGCAGAAGACATAATTAGACTACTAACAAAAGAAATGTAAATGGTGAATAAACACAAAGAGCTAACCACACTTGTGATTAAAAAATTGCAAGTTCAAATGATAACAGCAAAGCATGTTACTTTAATCAAATTATTAATGATTTTTAATTTTTAATTTTTATTTTTTAATTGGGGAATTCGGGGAGGGGAACAGTGTTGAGGAATTGGGGAGGAGGACCAGTCAAGTTGTTCTTCAATCTTTGGTGTGGACGGTGCCAACCGCTATCTGGCTTCCCGTCGGCAGCTCGCAGCCTCTAAGCTCAAGGTGCTTTGTTGAGTCTTAGTTGCGGGTAGGCATAGCCACAATCCCAGCCAGGAGTCAAACCAGCAGCCTTGTTGTTAAGAGTGCACACTCTATCCACTGAGCCATCTGGGTGGCAGCTCAGCTCAAGGTGCCGAGTGCAGTCTTAGTTGCGGACAGGCATAGCCCACCGTAAAACAGGCAGTCTTGTTAGGAGCATGTGTTCTCACCAGCTGAGCCATCCTGCCACTTGTTGGCAGCTCAGCAGCAGCTCAGTTTGAGCACAGTGTCAATGGTCTGTGTGGAAATTGAATTGGCAGCCCTGTTGCTCAGACCTTGAGCTCTTTTTTATTTTTAAGATTTTATTGGGGAATTGGGGGAGGGGAACAGACAAGTTGCTGTCCTTTTGTTCCTCAGTCTAGTTGTGGAGGACATTGCTTCACTGGCCCATGTTGGTGTCATCATTGCGTTCTTCTCAGGTGAGGTAAATCAGTTGCTGGCCTCTGGACAGCCACTCACAGCAGCTCTTGGCAGCTCACACCAACTGCCAGCCATTCACTGTAGCCTATGGCAGTCCACTGCAGCAGGGGCTGCAGCTATGCTGTCCCAGGAACTCACAGCAGCCCAGCTCCAGGTGGAGCTGTTGTTCACTATCTTAGCTATAGAGGGCAGTGTTACTGGCCTTCATATGTGGGATCTGAACCAGAGCCACTGGTGTCCCAACCCAGCACTTAACCAATGCGCCACTCGCCTGACCCAGAGCTTGAGAAACTGAGCCACTCAGCTGGCCCTATTAATGATTTTTTTAAATGATAATACTCAGTGTTGGTGAAACTGAGAGAAGAAATGAGAACTCATTTAAACTGCCCATGCGAGTATAATTTAGTACAATTTTTGATGATCTGGTAAAATGTATCAAAAACCTTTGAAATGTTCTATCCTTTGCCTCAGCATCCCCATTTCAAAAAAATTAAGCTATAAACATATATAAACTCATGTGAGAAGACTTTGCTACAAGGTCTTGTTTAAAAAGCAGAAATGAAATTGAAACCACTTAAATAGTAGACAAAAACGGGAACTGGTTCAACTCACCAGCATGTATATTTTCTACATCCATTAAGCAAACAATTTCAGACTATATATATATGTGTGTCTACACACACACACACACACACACACACACACACGGACAGGGACACAGAACTGACAATTATGTTCACAAACTCATCCTAGAAAAAGTGCCACATACCTCCTTGCTGAATATCACTATGGTCACCTTCGAAGTAATCCCCTTGGGAAACTAGGCATTGATGCCAGTGCCTATTCCACCCTTCAAAGCAATTTTAGAACTCTTTCTGGAAAGGCCATCAAAGCTGTCATTGTATTAACCTTCATGTCCTGAATATCATCAAAATGTCTTCTTCAGTATTTCCTTTATCTTTGGGTAAAGAAAGGAGTCATTGGGGGCCAGACTAGGTGAGTAGGGAGGGTATTCCAATACAGGTATTTGTTTACTGGCTTAAAACTCCCTCACAGGCAGTGCCATGTGAGCTGGTGCACTGTTGTGATGCAAGAGCCATGAATTGTTGGTGATAAGTTCCGGTAGTCTAAACTTTTTCATGCAGCCTTTTCAGCACTCCCAAATAGTAAACTTGGTTAACTGTTTGTCCAGTTGGTAAAAATTCATAATGAGTAATCCCTCTGATATCAAAAAAGGGTTAGCAACATTGTTTTCACTCTTGATTTAGACTGACAGAATTTCTTGGTTATGGGGAATTGGCTGACTTCCATTGTGCACTTTGATGCTTTGTTTCAGAGTCATATGGGTACACCCATGTTTCATCACCAGTGATAACATGACAAAACATTGTCTTGCTTCTCCAAAAGGCAAACTTCAACTCTCCTTTGCTTTTGTTCATCAGTGAGCAACTTCAGGACCAGTTTTCCACACATCTTTCTCATGCCAAGATTTCCAGTTAAGATTTTCCTGTTTCTCTATCAATTTACCTGGTTTTCAATGCTTCTCACAGTCAGCTGACAATTTTGATGCTCCATTCAATAAATTTTTGTAATGTTTTCATCAGCTCTGCTTGTTATTGGACATCCTGAGCTCTCTTCTTCAGTGATGCATTCTTTCCCCTCAGAAAAACATTCAATCCATTTGTACACTGCCATTTTCTTCATGGCATTATCCCCATAAACTTGGACTAACATGGCCTTGATTTCACTTTCACTCTTGCCAAGTTTAACAAAAAATTTAATGTTTGTTCAGTGCTCTAATTCAAGCTCAGACATTCTTGTGAGAGCACACAAAAACACACAACAATAATGAACACCACTCATCAAGATACCGCCACATGTCAACACAAACACATCTGTGAGAAACTGATATACCAAGCTTATGAAACCTTACTGAATTGTTTCTACAGTGTTGTCAATATAAGCGCAAGATGGCAAGTTCTCGAACTTAATTGTAAGGCCCTCGTGTGTGTGTGTGTGTGTGTGTGTGTGTTTGTGTGTGTGTGTACGCCAAAAAAAATGTGTACACATTTTAAAGGATGTTAACATTTGGATCAACGTAGTTCAAGCAGTAGTTCACCATAATCAGAAAATCAGAAATGTCTGGTAGCTGATGGTAACTACTTTGAGCACCTCTTATATTTGCAGAAATCAAATGTGACTTGTATGCATCTTTTATTATTGGTACCTATTGAGTATTACATTTTTAATATAATTTTTTCCTTTCTTAAAATGTATATACATTTTTGGCACTATATTATATTGACATGAAAAGGCATTCCTGTTATGGTGCTAAGTGGAAAATAAATAGGTATGATTTGATAGAATTATAGGTTTAACTGCCATCACCCTCAAATTCATATGTTAAAGTGCTAACCCCCAGTATCTCAGAATGAAGATAGGCCTTTAAAGAGGTAAGTAAGGTAAAAAATGATGTCATACATGTTGGCCCTAATCAAATATAACTGGTGTTCTTATAAAAAGAGATTAGGACACAGACATGCTCACACACAGATGAAAGACAGTGAGAAGGCGGTCATCTGCAAGCCAAGGAAAGAGGCTTCAAAAGAAATAACATCTCGGACTTCTAGGCGCCAAGACAATGAGAAATAAATCTCTATTGTTTAAGCCACCCAGTTTTTTATATTTGTTATGGCAGCTCTAGAAAACTAATATAGATTTTTTTTTTTAGTGAAATAAAATGTCATGCTTTAATTATCTATGGATATATCTAGAATGTTAACAGCTCTGTGTAAGGAGAGGTTTGTGCTTATTTGTATCCCCAGATTCTATCTTATGAATGCACATCATTTCTATCATTTTAAAGGTTTTAAATCGGCATTAACTACTTATCTTTAACATGTCTCTGAATCCTCCTTCTCTTGCACATGCTAAATCTGGCTTTTTAAATTTGTCTTTTTCAGTAACAGTTGACATCAACATTATTTTATATTAGTTTAGGTGTACAGCATAGTGGTTAGACATTTATATAATTGATGTAATGATCTCCCCAATTAATCTAGTACCCACTTGGCACTATACATAGTCGTTGCAACATTATTGAGTATATTGCTATGCTGTACTTTACATCCCTGTGACTATGTTGTAACTACCAATTTGTGTTTCTTAATCCTTTCACCTTTTTCACCCAGCTCCCCACTGGCAACCATCAGTGTGTTCTCTGCATCTATGAGTCTCTTTCTGTTTCAATTGTTCATTAATTTTTTTATTTAGATTCCACATATAACTGAAGTCATATAGTATTTGTCTTTCTCAGTCTGACTTATTTCACTTAGTATAATACCCTCAGGTCCATCCATGTTGCAAATGGTAAGATTTCATTCTTTTTTATGGCCAAGTAATATTCCATTGTATACATGTGCCACTTTTTCTTTATCCAATCATCTATTTATGGGCATTAATAGCTTGGCCATTATAAATAGTGCTGCAATGAAAATAGGGGTGCAAGTGCGAGCTGAGCTATGAGCAACAGCAGATCGATGCCCAGCCCAAGCTGAGCTGCCGCTAAGCTGCCAACAGGTGGCAGGATGGCTCAGCTAAAAATAAAAAAGAAAAGAAAATAGGGGTGCATATATCTTTTTGAATTAGTGTTTTGTATTTCTTCCAATAAATACCAACAAGTGGAATTGCTAGGTCAAATGACACTTCTATTTTCAGTTTTTTTGAAGAACCTCCAAACAATTTTCCATAGTGGCTGCACCGATTTTTAATCCCACTAACAGTGCATGAGGGTTCCCGTTTCTCTACATCCTTGCCAACACTTGTTTGTTGATTTATTGATGATAGCCACTCTCACAGGAGTGAGGTGATATCTCATTATGGTTTTAATCTGCATTTCTCTGATGATTAGTAACGTTGAGCATCGTTTCATATGTCTATTGGCTATGTGTATGTCTTATTTGAAGGAATGTCTGTTTAGGTTTTCTGTCCATTTTGTAATTGGATTGTTGCTTTTTCTTTCTTAATGTTGAGTTGTATGAGTTCTTTATAGATGTTGGATATCAGATGGATCATTAGTGAATATCTTTTCTCATTTAGTAGGCTCTCTTTTCTCACTTTATTGGTGGTTTCTTTTGCTGTACAAAAAATTTTCAATTTGGTGTAGTCCCATTTGTTTATTTTTTCTTTTCTTTCTCTTGCCAAAGGAGATGAACCAGAAAAAATATTACTAAAAGCAGTGTAAGAGAGCTTACTGTCAATGTTTTCTTGGAGTTTTATTGTTTCAGGTCTTACATATTTAAGTCTTTAATCCATTTTTAGTTTATTTTCATCTTGGGGTAAGAAGGTGGTCCAGTTTCATTGTTTACATTTATCTATGCAGTTTTCCCAACAACATTTATTGAACTGACTGTCTTTATCCCATTGTATATTCTTGCCTTCTTTGTCATAAATTAAATGACCATGTAAGTATGAGTTTATTTCTGGCTCTCTACCCTATTCCATTGATCTATGCCTCTGTTTTTATGCCAGTACCATGCTGTTTTGATTATTATAGCCCTGTAGTATAGTCCTATACCAGGTAGCATGATACCTCCAATTTTGTTCTTTCTCAAGATTTCTCTGGCTATTCAGGGTCTTTTAGAGTTCCATATAAATTTTAAAATTATTTGTTCTAGTTCTGTGAAAAATGCCATTGGTATTTTGATAGGCCATGCAGTGAATCTATATATTGCTTTGGGTCATATGGATATTTTAACAATGTTAATTCTTCCTATCCATGAGCATGGTATATGCTTCCATTTATTTGTATCTTCTTCAATTTCTTTCTTCAGTGACTTATAGTTTTCTGAGCATAGATCTTCTACCTTGGTTAAATTTATTCCTAGGTATTTTATTGTTTTATGCAATTGTAAATGGGATTGTTTTCTTAATTTCTCTCTCTTTCTGACCAGTCATTATTCTGATCAGTGTATAAAAATGCAACTTGTTTCTGAATAATAATTTTGTATCCGGCTACTTTACTGAAACCATTTATCAGTTCCAACAGTTTTTTTGTTGTTGTGTGTGTTTGTTTATTTGTTTGGTAGAATCTTTCGGATTCTCATATGTAGTATTGTGTCATCTGCAAATAATGACAGTTTTATTTCTTCCTTTCCAATTTGGATGTCTTTATTTTTTTTCAGTCTGATTGCTGTGGCTAGAATGTTCAATACTATGTCAAATAAAAGTGGTGAAAATGGACTTCTTTGCCTTGACCAGCTTTTAAAAAAAAATACTTTTAGTTTTTTATCATTGAGTATGATGTAAGTTATGAGTTTGTCATATATAGTCTTTATTATGTTCAGATACATTTCCTTTATTCCCACTTTGCTGAGAGTTTTTATCATAAATGTATGTTGGATTTCATAAAAAAAAATTTATGCATCTATTGATATGATCATATGATTTTTATTTTTCATTTTGTTTGTGTGGTATATTGTGTTAATTGATTTGTGGATATTGAATCAAACTTGCATCCCAAGAATAAATCCCATTTGATCATCGTGTATGATCTTTTTAATGTATTGCTGAATTCTGTTTGCTAATTCTTTGTTGAGGACTTTTGCACCTATGTTCACCAGGGATATTGGCCTATAGTTTTCTTATTTTCTAATGTCTTCATCTGGATTTGGAAACAAGGTAATGGTAGCCTCTTAAAATGAGCTTAAGGGCTTTCCCTTTTCTTAAATTTTTTGGAACAGTTTCAGAGGTATAGGTGTTAATTCTTCTTTCAATGTTTGATAAAAATCACCTGTGAAACCATCTGATCCAGGACTTTTCCTTGCTGGGAGTTTTTTGATTACTGACTCAATTTCATTAATAATAATCAGCTTGTTCAGATTTTCTGTTTCTTCTTCATTCTGTCTCAAAAGATATTATATGTTTCTAAGAATTTATCCATTTCTTCCAGATTGTCCAATTTTTTGGCATATAACTGTAATATTTTCTCATAATCCTATGTATTTCTCTGGTATCAGTTGTCACTTTTCCTCTTTCATTTCTGATTTTATTTATTTGGTTTCTCTCTCTTTTTTTCTTGATGAGACTTGTTAAAGGATTATCAATTTTGTTTATGTTTTCAAAGAACTGGCTCTTGGCTTCATTGAACTTTTGTATTTTTTAGACTATTTTATTTCTATTTATTTGCATTCTGATCTTTATTATTCTTCCACTCACTTTAGGCTTTCTTTGTTGTTTTATCTTAGTTCCTTTAAATGTAAGCTTACATTGTTTATTTGAGATTTTCCTTGTTTCTTGATGTAGGTCTGCATTGCTATAATATTAGCAAAGTCCCTCTTAGGACTGCTTTCATTGTCCCATAGTTTTTGGGTCATTGTGTTCTCATTTTTATTTGTCTCAAGGTATTGTTTGATTTCTTCTTTGATCTCATTGTTGACCCATTCATTATTTAGTATAGTAGCATGTTATTTAGCCTCCATGTGTTTGTGTGTGTTTCAGGTTTTTTTTTCTTGTAATTGACTTCTATATTCATACTATTGTGGCCAGAGAAGATATTTGACATAATTTCTGGGTTTTTTTAAATATTAACGCACGCTTTTTATTATATTAAAATCAGGCAATGGTCTGACAATAAAAAGGCTGCTTATGGAATACTGTCATGTTAAACTTGACTTACAGGATGTTAAATCCTTAGAACTAAGGGTTTCCCCAGAAAAAGACGAATGGAAACATCCATTGCTTTTCAGACTTGATAGCTGCTGCTTCCAAAGGTGGTTTTACACAAACACTAAATTCGAACAAAACAAAAACCAAAAACCAAAAAGAAAAAAAAAAAAATCTTTCGGAACACAATGAACTGCTTTTATTTCGGTATGCATCCACGTCTCAGCATTTAGTGGTCCTGAACAGAAAAGTGGAAACACACGCAGCCATTTGCCAGGAAGTCTAGCCCGCCGCTTTCGGGGATCTGCCGCGCACACCGAGCTCTTTCTCAATCCCTGCTGAGGGCCGTGAGGAGCGGCACCAACGCCAGAGTGTGCCCCGAATTCAAGGCTCTTTTTGTTCCAGTTGTCAGATTCCAAACTAGACCCAAATGGATTGCAAAGGTGACCAAATGAGAGAGCCCTGTTTAAAACTTCCATTTTTTAAAAAGCAAAAGCAATTACAGGAAAAGAAAAGATTCATTCAGAGGGATCATGTGTGCTTACAAGAATCTTCTGTGGCCTTTCTCCAAGCTTCACACCAAGGACTTTGAGAGCTGGCAGGGCTGAGTAACCCTGCTGACTGTTCTTTTCACCTTATCAAAACCTGAGCTAAAAAAACGCCTCAGCTGATGATGACAGCAGAGGATGGCAGGGCTGAGGACCCAATATTCATTTCCTAGGCTGGTGGAGAGCAAATGAATGTGGTTCCAAAACTAAACGAGGGAGGTCAGACTCTCTTTCCAACCTTACCTGATGGTGATGGCTTCCGGCCAAAGCAAGGGAGTGTCATGGGGCAGTGTTGGGTAGTGACAGTGCAAAAAAGGGACTTGAGGAGGAGGAAGGAGAAAGCAGCACCCCTCGATATAAAGGTGGGGGGAGAAGATATGGGGAGAGTCCTGAATTCCTCACCAAAGGCCAATTTCAGAGGGGAGCAGAGGGGGTTACAATCTATGCTTCGGCCAAGGGTGGTGGTAGAGACTGGGGGGAGGGCGATGGCTTGGAAGGGAGGGTATCATTTAAGACTTAAAAACGAAAAAGAAACCAAGGGTGCAGACAAGGCACCCCACACACCCAGCAGTAGTCCCACAGGCTGTGACCTGAAACCTTCACATCTACTCTAACACACAGCCCCAAGCGGGAGGGCTGTTGCAGGGAGGGAGGGAGGGAGGGAGGGAGGGAGGGAGGGAGGGAGGGAGGAAGGGAGGGAGGGAGGGAGGGGGAGGCGGAGAAGGCAGAGACCCTAGGCCAGGTAATGAGCAGCAAGGTGATTGTGTGATGTGTCTTTTCACAGTTGAGTTAGATGTGCCCCACCGGTTAAGATGGGAATCAATTTAAATATACTTTCTTGATCCCAGAAGTTCAACTATGTGGACAGTGGTTACACTTGACAGGATGATTTGTTATAGCACAACTTATATATTTCAAATGAACAAAAAATTAGTATCATTTACAGTATCTTAAGATAAACTGCCTTTGAATGGGAGCTTCCTTTCCAGTACTTTGAGGTCTACAAGACGTATCTAGAAAATTTACTACTGTGGAAAATGAAGACTGCTTAAATTGAATGGGGGCAGGGGGCGGGCCTGTGGTTTTTCTTTTTGATTAATTGCTGTAACACTGTCCTTCCGGTGGCTGAGGGAGTTTCATGTTTTCTTTAGACATCATTAGGCGCCGAAGCTCTTGCAGGACAACTTTGATGCTATATGAATTCTGCCATTTTGCTAGCACTGATATGGCTCTGGGGTCCACCACTCCATTAGAACTATTAACTCCATTCATATTAATTTTTGTTACAAATCTTACAAAGGGGGGTGCTTCTGGGTATTTAGGTCCACATTCTATTTTAAGGCTGTATATTCGGTTTTCATAAATTGTTCTTGGAGGCCCAATTATCATCCCTGTCCATCTTGTAAGTGTCATGTCTTCGTCATCTTCTAGACCCCAGCTAGCTGTGCCATCTCCTACTCCTTTCTGGCCTTCTTCGAGTTCTTCCAACAGTCAGAAATTGCGAGGGACTTTTACTCCCGAGCCCGTGGTGGCTGCCATCTTGCGTCGCTCCATAATTTCAATCTTTTAAAATGTATTGATGCTTATTTAGTGACCTAACACGTGGTTTATCTTGGAAACTGTTCTATGTGCACTAGAAAAAAATGTATTCTGCTACTTTGGGATGGAATGCTCTATAAATATCAATTAAATCAAACTGCTGTAGTGTATCGTTGAAGGTCTCTGTTTCTATCTGGACAATCTGTCCATTGGTATCAATGAGGTGTTAAATTCCCCTACCATGATTGTATTACTGTCAATCTCTCTCTTTATATCAGTCAATATTTGCTTTATATATTTAGGTGTTCCTATGTTGGTTTCATAAACGTTTTCAAGGGTTATATCCTGTTCTTGGATTGATCACTTTATCATTATACAATGTCTTCCTTCGTCTCTTATTATAACCTTTTTTTAAATTCTATTTTGTCTGTTGGAAGTATTGTTACTCCAGTTTTTTTGTTCATTGATTTATATTTTCATGAAATATCTTTTTCATCTCTATACTTTCAGTTTGTGTGTGCCTTTTAGTCTGAAGTCTCTTGTAGACAGCATGCATATGGGTCTTGTTCATTTAGCTACCCTATGTCTTTTGATTGGAGACTTTAATCCATTTACATTTAAGTTGCTAGTGATAGGAACATAGCTATTGCCATTTTATTATTCTATTTTATAATCATTTTTATTAGCATCAGATGTACAAAACAACATTATGATTAGACATTTATATATCACACAAAGTGATAATCCCATTAAGTATATTACCCATATGATACTGTACATAGTTATAACAATATTATTGACATTTCCCTCCTCCTCCTCTTCTTCCTCCTTCTCCTCCTCCTCCTCCTCTTTCCTCTTCTTCTTCTTCTCCTTCTCCTTCTTCTTCTGGAAGTCCGTTTAACATTTCTTGTAATATGGGTTTGTTGGTGATCAACTCTTTTAGCTTTTTCTTGTCTAAGAAGCTCTTCGTCTCTCTTTCAATTTGAAATAATAGCCTTGCTGGGTAGAGTAGTCTTGGTTGTAGGCCCTTGCTTCTCATCACTTTGAATATTTAACGCCATTCCCTTCTAGTTTGCACAGTTTCTGTTGAGAAATCAGCTGACAGTCTTATGGGAGCTTCCTTGTAAGTAACTAATTGTCTTTCTCTTACTGCTTTTAGGATTCTCTCTTTGTCTTTAACCTTTGCCATTTTAATTATGATGTGTCTTGGTGTGTGCTTCTTTGGGTTCATCTTGTTTAGGACTCTTTGCAATTCCTAGCCATATATGTCTATTTCGTTCTCCAGGTTAGGGGACTTTTCAGTCATTATTTCTTCAAATAGGTTCTCAATTTCTTGCTTTCTCTCTTCTCCTTCTGGTATCCTTATGATATCAATATTGTTATGCTTGATGTTGGCCTAGTTGTCTCTTAAACTACCCTCATTTTTAAAATCTTGTTTTTTCTTTTTGCTCTTCTGACTGAAAGTTTTCTGGTACCTTGTATTCCAAATTGCTGATTCAAGTGATGTCAATAGCATGGTGGCATGAGTGGTCCTGCTTGATCTCTCCCCTTGAAGTTCCAACAAGTTGGTAAAGCCATAATTCAACAAAGGTCTCCCTATGCAACAATGCAACACACAAACATGTTTCAGAAATCCATACTTTGAAACATCTGAAGGTGAGCAAATCAGAGCAAATATGGGAGGAGGGAAGGAGAAGAACAGAGATTGGGGTCTTGGATGCAGCCCAGAGCTCACTGTGGTTCTGGAAAAAGGGAAGAATCAGACTGCAGGTGCACTCACTGTGACCTCAAGCATTCCTGTCTGAGTTATTAGCATATCATATGGCTGACCCCAGCAATTGGGGCAGAGATCCTTGTGCAAAAACAGAAGTGTGACAGGTGTGGTCTAACAGCCCCCACTAGCAAGCAGAAAACAATGCTTTGGAGTCTGGTCTCCTTCTCCCACCCTCCTAGAGCTTGCCTCCCCTGCACCCTCCCAGTGAGAGCAGCAAGCCTCAGAAGATATTATAGCAATGTTGGATGAAAGAGAAGAATATATACAGCCCTGAGAACTGAGAGACAATTCCTGAGTGGCAGATGCAAACTGTGGCTAATTTCAGTGACAAGAGAGCAGATATAGAAGTAATGCAGCTGTAGTCTTACAGTCTTTGTTACTCAGAGGAAAACAAAAACACAAACACACCAGCCTCACTCAGCCCAGCCTTATCTCCACCTTCCATGACTGATCCCAGTGGGAGCATGCAGGGCTGCTGAGGTAGACGGATCTTTATCTGGCTCCAGGGGCAGCACTGGGATTCCAGGGGCTCAGAACTACATTACCCACCACATCCTTCTAGAGGAATGGTGCCCTGAAACTGATCCAGTGGTCACAGAGGAGATGCCCCAGGGAATCTTCCAGCACAAAAAGCCAGAACAGGGCAGGAAAAAAATAAAATACTCCAGTGCTATCTACTGGGATACAAAAGGAAGACCTCTTAGTATCAACCTGCTGCAGAATTCAATCTTTATAGATTTCTAAGAAGAGAAATAATCCATCAATGACCATGAATAACAAGGGTAACAAAGCAGAAAGAAAATTAAAAATTTAAATTTCAGAAAGAAAATTAAAAATCTCCAGAAAATAAACTTACACACATGGAAATGTGTGACTTAAATGACAGACAATTCAAACTTTCAGTTTTGAAAAAACACAATGAGATGCAAAAAAATTCAGAAAGGTAGTTTAATGAACTCACAAATAAAATCAATGAACAAAAATTAGTACTTAACCAAAGATATTAGAATTTTTAAAAAGAACCAAGCAGAAATTCTGGACCTGAAGAACTAAATAAAAAGGATGAAGAATAAAATAGCGATCTTATGAAATAGAGCTGGCTAGATGGAGGAAAGAATTAGCAATATCGAAGATAGAAATCTGATAATGACACAGATGGAAGAAGAAAGAGAAATAAAAGAAATCTACATGAACTACCCAAATCTAGCAGAAAGAGCAATATAATAATAATGGGTATACCAGAAGCAGAAGAGAGGGAGAAATGCACAGAGAGTCTATTCAAACAAATACTCAATGAAAACTTCCCAAACCTATGGAAAGAACTGGATCATTGAACCTAAGAAACAAACAGAACACCTAATTACCTCAATCCTAAAAGGCCTTCCTCAAGGCACATTATACTAAAACTGTAAAAAAACAATGAAAAATAAAGAGTTCTCAAGGAAGCCAACTAAAAGGAGATGGTAAACTACAAAGGAAAGCCCATTAGATTATCATCTGATTTTTCAGCAGAAACTGTACAAGCCAGGAAAGACTGAAATCAAATATTCAAACTATTGAAAGAATAAAATAATCACCAAAAATAATATATCCAAGGGCCACTCGACTGGCTCTGTTGGTAAAGAACTCCCTCAAGGGTGTGAGCTGAGCTCTGAGCAACAGCAGTTCGATGCCAGAATGAGCTGAGCTGCCGCTGAGCTGCCAACAGGTGGCAGGACGGCTCAGCTAAAAAAATAAATAAATTTTATTTTCATATATATATATATCTCCAGCAAAGTTATCCTTTACATATGAAGGAGTATTAAATGTTTTCCCAAATATACAGAAGCAGAGGGAATTTTCCACCATAGGCCTGCATTACAGGACATGTTGAAAGAGGTTATTATGCTACCTGAAACAAAAAGACAAAAGTATACAAAACTAAGAGTAAGATGAGTAACAGACAGACAGAAGCAGAAAATGGCAACCACTACACAGAATAGTGCACTATGCACTTAAACATAACATAAAGGGTAATGGAGATAACAATGGGAGGAAAAAAAGAAAAAGAAGACACTTGCTACTGCAACTCAGAAATTAACTCACAGATAAATAGGGATAATATGTAACAACAAAAACATATGAGGAGGGACTAACGGTCTGAATGTGCAAAGGGGAATGGAGATAAGATCCATCCTGGGAGGGGAGGGGAAGGCCTACTGTATATATGAAAATTTCTTTTACATAAACTTAATGGTAACCACTCAAAAAAAAAAAATCCAGAACTGAGACAATAACATAAAAAAAGAGGTAACAGAGGAAAATATCATAGAATACCACCAAAATAAAATAACAGACAAAAACACAAAGGCAAACAAACAAACAAACACACACAAAATAATGGAGACACCAAGCTACCAAAAAACAAAAGATACAATGGCTATAGGAAATCCTTGTGTATCAATAATCACTCTAAATGTAAATGGACTACACTCACTAATAAAAAGACACGGAGTGCAGATTGGATCAAAAAACAAAACCCAAACATGTGTTGCCTTCGAGGGACACATCTCAGCTGTATGGACAAATATAGTGAAAGGGTGGAAAATGATACTCCAAGCAAAGGGTATCCAGAGAAAAGCAAGTGTAGCTATACTTATATCTGAAAAAATAGACTTCAGGATAATAAAGGTAACAAGAGATGACAGATGGATATTTCATAATGATAAAGGAGACAATACAACCAGAAGACATAACACTTATCAATACACTAGGTCGAACAATTAAGTTCAGGAAATCATACTTAAAAAAAGTGCTACATACCTCATTACTGAATATCACTATGGTCACCTTCAAAGTACTCTTCTTGGGAAGCTATGTACCAATGTCAGACCTAGTCCACCCTCCAGAGCAATTTTGGAACTCTTTTTCTGGATTGTCTTTAGAGCTGTTGTATTATCCTTGATGCCCCAAATGTCATCCAAATGTCTGCCTTTCAATATTTCCTTTATCTTCAGGTAAAAGAAGAAGTCATTGGGGGCTAGGTGAATAGAGTGGGTGTTCCAATACAGTTCTTTGTTTACTGGCTAAAAACTCCTTCGCAGAGAGTGCCTTGTGAACTGATGCATTGTCGTGATACAAGAGCCATGAATTGTTGGTGAAAAGCTCAGGAATCTAACTTTTTCATGTAGCGTTTTCAGCACTTCCAAATAGTAAACTAGGTTAACTGTTTGCCCAGTTAGTAGACATGAATAAAGAATAATCCCTCTGTTTTCAAAAAAGGTTAACAATATCATTGCAACAAATTTGCAAACTTAAATGTCATACCTCATATATGTTTTCAATCAGAGGGCACCAATAATATAAAGCAACTATTAACAGAAATAAAGGGAAAGCTGACCAAAATACAATTATAATAGGGGACCTAAATACCCTAATGCCAGCTAGGGTTGATCACACAAACAAAAACTCAATAAGAAAATATCAGATTTAAATGACACATTAGACTAAATGGACATAATTGATATTTAAAGAGCCTTTCAGGCCAGCCAAGTGGCGCAGTGGTTAAGTGCTGGCTTGGGCCCCAGTTCGGGTCCCACATATGAGGGCCAGTGACACTGCCCTCAAAAAAAAAAAAAAAAAAGCCTTTCATCCCATGCCACCAGACTTTACATTCTTTTCTAGTGCACATTGAACACTCTCAAGGATAGACCATATGTTGGGACACAAAACTAGCTTCAGCAAATTTAAGAAGATTGAACCATACCAACGATATTTTCCAACCAGAATGCTTTGAAATTGGGGATCAACTGCAAAAAAGAAAGTGGGATAAACTACAAATACATGGAGATTAAACAACATGCTACAAGAGAAAGACTGCGACAAAAAAGGAGATAAAAGGAGAAATTAAAAATACATAGAAATAAATGAGAATAAAAATATATCATATCAAAATTATTGGGATGCTGTGAAAGCAGTATTAAGAGGGAAATTTATATCATTACAGGCATATCTCAAGAAACAGAAAAAACTCCAAATAAACAACCTATTATTACATCTTTTTTGTTGTTGTTTTATTTTTTAGCAGAGCCATCCTACCACCGGTTGGCAGCTCAGTTCAGGCTGGGCATCGAACTGCTGTTGCTCAGAGCTCAGCTCACTCTCTTGAGTGAGCTCTTAACCAACTGAACCACTCATCCAGCCCCTAACATTACATCTTAAAGAACTAGAAAAGTAGAACAAATGAAACCCAATATCAGCAGAAGAAAGTAAACAATAAAAATTAAACCAGAATTAAATTAAATAGAAAACTAAAAGACAATGGAAACAAACAGCACTGGTTCTTTGAAAAGATGAATAAAATTGACAAAACCCTGGCTAGACTCACTGAGGAAAAGAGAATAAAAACTAAACTAATAAACAAATCAGAAATGTAAGATGAGAAGTTACAATGGATATCACAGAAATACAAAGGATCATACAAGAACATAATGAAAAACTATATGTCACCAAATTCAATAATCTAGAAGAAATAGACAAGTTCCTAGAATATATAACCTTGCTAGACTAAAGAGAGACATCAAAGAAGATACAAATAAGTGGAAATACATATTATGTTCATGGATAGGAAGAATTAATATAGTTAAAATGTCAATACTACCTCAAGCAATATACAGATTCAATGCAATTCCAATCAAATTACTAAAGACATTTTTCTCAGAAATAGAACATAGAATCCTAAAATTTATATGGAATCACAAAAGACCCCGAAAAACCATGGTAATCTTGAGAAATAAGAACAAAGTGGGAGGCATCACACTACCTGACTTCAAAACATACTACAAGGCTACAGTAATCAAAACAGTATGGTACTGGCATAAAAACAGACACATAGTCCAATGGAACAGAATAGAGAGCCCAGGAATAAACCCATCCATATATGGTCATTTAATCTGTGACAACAGAAGCAAGAATTTACATTGGAGTAAAGATAGTCTATTGAATAAATGGTGCTGGGAAATTTGGACTGATAATGTGCAAAACAATGAAAATGGACCACCTACTTACATCATATAAGAGAACAAACTCAAAATGGGTTAAAGACTTAAATGTAAGACCTGAAAACTCCTAGAAGAAAACATAGGGAGTAAGTTTGCAGACATTACCCTGAGTAATATTTTTACTGATATATCCCCTCAGGCAAGAGAAATAAAAGAAAAAATGAACATATGGGATTACATCACACTCAAACGTTTTTTCACAGCAAAGGAAATCATCAATAAAACAAAAAGGCAGCCTACTGAATGGGAGAAGATATTTGCCAACGATATATCTGATAAGGGGTTAATATCCAAAATTTATAAAACACTCATGAAACTCAACACCAAAAAAACAAACAACCCAATTAAAAAATGGGCAGAGGATATAAAGAGGCATTTCTCTAAAAAGGACATACAGATGGCCAACAGGCATATGAAAAAAATGTTCCACCTCACTAATCATCAGAGAAATGCAAATAAAAACCACAATGAGATACCACCTCACTCCTGTCAGAAAGACTATTATCAATAAATCAACAAACAACAAGTGCTGGCGGGGCCGTGGGGAAAGGGGAACCCTGGTGCACTGTTGGTGGGACTGCAAATTGGTGCAGCCATTATGGAAATCAGTATGGAGCTATCTCAAAAAACTGGAAAGGAACTGCCATATGACCCAGTAATTCAACTCTTGGGTATCTACCCAGAAGAATCCAAGATGGTAATTCGAAAAAATATATGCACCCCTATGTTTATTGCAGTGCTGTTTACAATAGCCAAGACTTGGAAACAACCGAAATGCCCATCGGTAAATGACTGGATTAATAAAGTGTGGTACATTTATACAATGGAGTATTACTCCGCTATAAAGAAGAATGAAATCATACCATTTGCATAGAGTCTATTATGTTAAGTGAAATAAGTCAGTCGGAGAAACACAAATACCATATGATCTCACTTATATGTGGAATCTGAAATACTGAATGAATGAATGAGCAAAGTAAACAGAAACAGTCTCATAGATATAGAGGAAAAACAGGGTTGCTAGTTGGGAGGGGGTTGGAGATGAGGGAGAAGGGCAAGAGATTAGACAGCATAAATTGGTAACTACAATATTGCCACAGGGATATGAAAGACAGTTCAGGGAATATAATAATGTTGTAAATATTTTGTGGGGTGTCAGATGGTCACATGTCTTGTTAGGGAGACCACTCATGGATGGAGTAGAGGCTTGATCACTGCACTGTATACCTGAAACTGATGTGGGGGCGGGGGGTTGTCACTTTGAAGGGTATAAAGTATAACTATTGCACTGTGTTGTACACCTGAAACTAATTTTTTTTAAAAATGTTTATTTCACAATAAAAGGATAAAAGAATAAAAAAAAATGGAAACAAACAAACAAAAGCTGCGTTAGCCATACTTACGACAGGCAAAATAGACTTTAAAACAAAGACTATAACAACAGACAAAGAATGACCTAGTAATCCCACTGCTGGGTATTTATCCAAAGAACTCAAAATGCTACTTTGATGGGATGTGCCCATCCATATGTTCATTGCAGTATTATTTACAAATTCCAAGATATGAAGGCAACCTGAATGTCCCTGAATGGATGAATGAATAAAGAAGAGGTGGTATATACACACAGTGGAATATTACTCAGCCAAAAAAAAAGATGTAATCTTGCCTTCTGCAACAGCATGGATGGACCTAAAGGGTATTTTGTTGAGTAAGTATAGTAAGTCACATAGTGAAAGACAAATGTCATATGACTTCACTTATAAGTGGAATCTAAAGAATAAAATAAACAAATGAAATAGAAACAAACTCATAAATACACAGAACATTTTGATGGTTGACAAATGGGTGGGATTGGGAATGGGTGAAAAAATGGGAAGGCATTAAGAAGTACAAATTGATTGTTATTCAGTAGTCATAGGGATATAACTTATAGTATAAGGAATATAGTCAATAATATTGCAATAACTATGTATGGTGTCAGGTGGGTACTAGATCTATCAGGGTGATAGATGGGAGGGTAGTTGGGCGCAGGGTGAAAAAGGTGAAGGGATTAAGAAGTGCAAATTAGGGCCAACCAAGTGCTGCATTCGTTAAGAGCTGGTTTTGGGATGCCAGCGGCCCTGGTTTGGATCCCACATATGAGGGCCAATGACACTGCCCTCTACAGCTAACAACAGCTCCACCTGGAGCTGGGCTGTGCGAGCCCCAGCGACAGTGTAGGCTGCAGCTCCTGCTGTAGTGGGGCTGCCATAAGCTACAGTGAGCTGCCGGCAGCCAGCATGAGCTGCCAATAGCCACCATGAGGGGCGACCGATTTGACTCATCCGCAAAAAGCACAATGATGATACCAACATGGGCCAGTGAAGCAATGTCCTCCGCAACTAGACTGAAAACAAACAGACAGCAACTTGTCTTTTCTCCTTCCCTGATTCCCCAACGCTGTTCCCCTCCCCTAATTCCCCAAAAAAATCTTTAAAAAAAAGAAAAAAAGAAACGCAAATTAGTCGTATAAAATAATCATGGGGATGTAAAGTATAGTGAATATAACTAATAATATGATAATAACTATGTCCAGTGCCAGGTGGGTACTGTTGAATAACTATGCTATACACCTGAAACCAATATAATATTGTATGTTAGCTATATTTTAATAAAAATCTTGAAAAATTTCTAAGAGATTGTATTTAAACCCCAGTTGCTTTAATATAGAAATATCCCAATATTATAATTAACCAAATTCTACTTTGTGAGACACACACACACAAAATATATGAACAAAGACATATAGAAAACTTACGTAAAAGAATCCAAGTGGTCCAGATATATAGGGCATTTTCAATCCCAAGAGATACTTGAGTTGTGAAGTCACAACGTGGGTGGCAGCCCCAGTTGTCATTGCACTGATCACAGGTTCTGTAAGCAGGAATGTAGCACTGCCCAGTTGTAGCACAAAGATGGCCACCTAAAAAGACAAAGGGAAATGGAATTTCCCAAGGTTCCAAGAGGGATTAATTAATATCTAACACATTTTCATTTTCATTTCTCACATACATGGAGAACTAATATGAAATATGTTTCTAAAATTGTATGTATTCAATATTTTGAGTTTTCTTGAGAACATTATCAGATTCCAAGAGTCCAAACATTATTAGGTACAATGTAAGTGCTTCCATGAAAATTAACATGTTATTTTTTACTATTGACTTTCCTTTTTTTCTCTTTCCCTAATCATACATGTTACCAAAAAAGGGGAAATATACTCAAATCAGTTAATACATGGGGCTCTGTGAAGAAAAAATTCAAATTTGCATTATCATATGTGCAATTAAAAAAAAAAAACCTAAAAGGCATGCATCATTAATTTATACCTAATAGGCTTGAAATTGCAAAAGCACTGAAAAGAGAACGCCATTTCTTGTGTTTCTCCCAGGTTTTAAGAAATGGAAACATACTGTTTTGACTACAGACTCTGTCAAGGAGCTCTAAAGGGCCAATATTAAAGAGAGGATATCAGGACTTATTTGTATATGGAGAGAAGCAAAAAACAGAGGTAGGTTAAAGGGATATGTCTTAAGAAACCCAAGAATGAGTAGAAATATCATTTTCCTTATATATTTCCTTGCTACTCCTAGCATCATGCTTCATGGCAACACCATTCATGACTATAAAAAATCATCAACTCTGATTTGAGTTCTGCTGGGCAAGAGGTGACATAAAGAATCAAAACTCTCCTCTCTCACTATTGACACAGTAATGATTAGTGTTCTTCCTTTGCCAAAGAGAGAGCTTTTAGGAGACAGCCCACTCTTTGACTGAATACAATTGTGTAAACGCAGTCATAGAAACTACAAAAAAATAAAACTCACTATTTTGAAATTGACATTAAATTACATTCATGAGTGTCCACACTGGAAAAGGGACATAAAGTGAATGATGTTGATATATCCTTTCCATGTGTTAATTATAATATTTAGGTCAGGTCTTAAAATTCTAGTTCAAAAATTGGATTAATTATTTAGGAAATCAGAGGAAAGAATACCAATGAGATCTCTTTCCATCAAGAGGTCACAGTGATAAAAATGAGAAGAGCTATCTAGTACCACCACAATTGCACTAATGCCTAAATTGCAAAATATATCATTTCTATCATATGCATTGCCCCTTAGCCAAAAGCAATAATGCTCTGAACTCATATTATAATGGAGTTTCCTGGCTCAAACCTGAAAACTTAAGTTCTGATCCTGGTTCCACCATATCCTATCTTTGTGACTATAGAAAACCTGTTGAAAATTTCTGAGCCTCATCATTAGGGTGATGTCTGTGCTATCTTGTAGAACTGTTGTAAATTGAATGTGAAATAATATATGAAAGAGCTTTGAAACCTGTAAAATGCACAACATATGTGATGCACTAGGAATATCATGAGAGGTCATGATTATTTACCCAGTATGAAAAACCAAAAACCAGCTTTGAAAGTGTAAAGGGCCATACCACATTTTCCAACTCTGGAAAACTTGGAAGAATTTATCAGTGCAAAAAGAAATGTATTTGAATAGTTTGCAGTTTAGCAGCCCCCTTTTATTCAACATGTAATAAAGAAAATAATACGGATCACCAATGAAGAAATCAGGCAATTTTTTTCTGCCAACATAGGAAGCCAAAGCAGCAACTTCTGTTACTAACATTTTTTCAGAATCTGCATTGGTTTGTCAAAGTAGAAATGTCCTAAGGGAAATATTGGGTTGTCGGAAAAGTCAGGACGCATTTTTGCAACGAAAAACATAGAAAAAATATGTCATGACTTTTCCCACAACTCAATACATAGTCAATAAATGGTATAAGTATTAATGGAAAACACTGATCTTCTTGGCAACTCTTGATTTCGTAGTCTGTTGATTTTTATCCTGCAAACACAGTCAGTTAAGGAAAACACTGAACCATTTTTTTTCTAAGCCTTTCTCTACTAGTAAGTTAGTGCCAATTTATGACATTAACTCTTACATGCCATGAGGATTAAATTAGCATATTACTGAGGTAAGGTGAACACCAGAGAGCTGGATTTTCATTTCAGCTAAATACAGCACACAAACAATCCAAATCTCTAAAACTATGAAATCTGTTTCATTTTTTTTAAATTTTTAAACTTTTATTGGAGAACAGTGTGTTTTTCCCAGGACCCATCAGCTCCAAGTCAAGTTGTTGTCCTTCAGTCTTAGTTGTGGAGGACACAGCTCAGCTCCAAGTCCAGTTACCATTTTCAATCTAGATGTGGGGGCACAGCCCACTATCCCGTGTGGGAGTCGAACTGGCAACCTTCTTGTTAAAAGCAACACTCTAACCAACTGAGCCATCCAGCCACTCCCTGTCATCTGTTTCTTAATATGGAGTTTTATGCATTTGAGTACATGCTATATTGGAAAGTTCTCATTTGTGTGCTAAGAAATTCTATCTTCATTTATTCTGAGAAGCAAACTTTTGGGAGTCCTTGTATAGACTATCACCATTTTACCTTCTGTTTTTATTTGTTTCCTAAATTCCAGCACCTACTTAAAGGAGTTACTGATTTGTCATGTCTAAGAAACAAAGGTCACCTAACTTGAAGTGATTCACTAATCACTTCCAACTAACTACTGTCTTCTAGTAGTAGCTTCTTTGTCATTTCCACAACCTAAATGTTACAACTGGAAAAAGCCAGGAAAAGTACAACATATAAAAAAGTTCAGGGCCGGCCGAATGGCACAGTGGTTAAGAGCTGGCTTGGGATGTCAGTGGCCCTGGTTTGGATCCCACATATGAGGGCCAGTGACACTGCCCTCTACAGCTAACATGGCAAACAACAGCTGGGCTGCTGTGAGTCCCCAGGACGGCATAGCTGCAGCCCCTGCTGCAGTGGGCTGCTATAGGCTACAGTGAGTGGTCGGCAGCCAGCGTGAGCGGCTGGCAGCTGCTGTGAGCAGCCGTCCAGAGGCCGACGACTGATCTGCCTCACCCGAGAAGAGCGCAATGATGATACCAACATGGGCCAGTGAAGCAATGTCCTCCACAACTAGACTGAAGAACAAAAGGACAGCAACTTGTCTGTTTCCCTTCCCCGGTTTCCCAAAACTGTTCCCCTCCCCCAATTCTCCAATAAAATCTTTAAAAAAAAAAATTTCAACCATTTCAAACGTTGAAAATATGGGTATATAACAGAAACCAGAAAAGACAGAATACCCTCCTTTAAAACTTATCCAAAGACTTCAAGTATTTTTGTAATAGTCTACTTGTACACACTATTATGCTTAAAAAAAAAAAATCTTCCCAGAAAGAAATAAATCCTTAAAACAGAAAACTCTTGACTCTGAAAGATCAAGAAACCCCTTAAGACTTCATTTGTAATACAAACTATTGGGTATGTATGTGAAGGATGATTGCAAACATGTGAGATTTAACTGAAGTGAAATTACTCTCTTCAGAATGACAACGTTCTCCATAACCCAAGATAACGGTAAATATTTTAAGAGGAAGAAAGAGAAAGAGGAGGAGGAAGAGGGAAAAGAGAAAGGGAGGAGGAGGAGAAATTGAAGAAGAAATTAAAGAACTCCCCTTTCCTCACCACCCAAAATTCAACATTTTAGTCACATCAAAATTAGGGATCATCAATATAAGAAACATCCAAACCTGCAGAGAACTTCAATGAGTTTATTTGAGCCAAACTGCCAAGAAGCAAAATCTCAATGGATTAAGGAAGTGCCCAGAGAATGGTAGTTTTGCTGCTTATTTTATACATTAGAATCAAAGGAGATAGATGAAGGAGGGTTACATGAAATCCATTGGTGGTAGATTAAGGGGCTGAAAAAAAGCACAGGAGGGAAATCTCTAGGACTGGCTAAAAAGTAAAATGGAGAGACACATGCTTCTTTTATATAGGGTGGAACAGGATAGTTAACAACATTTTATAGCACATAGAGATAGTATTCTGGGAACAAGAGAACAGTGAGGGGTTCTGTAGTCTGGTGCTCTGGTGTAATGGGCTGTGCCCTGAGCGGTCCAGTAAAAGAGATTACACTTACATTCCAAGGATATGTTATCTTATACACAAAAAGGCAATAGACAGGCTCACTTAAGGTAAAGATACTTACCTTTGTCAAGGAAGCTACAGGCCAAGGATGAGACTACACACCATGACCCTTTTAGTTAGGAATTTTTATGTTTAGACCATCCTATGTGGTTAATTTTGGTCTCTGAGTTTGTAGGGTCTGCCATGCTGGCCTCCCCTGAGCTTGTCAGGTTTAGTATGTGGTCCCTTTTTCATCCGCATAACTCATTCCTTTTTATCACTGAATAGTATGGAAGAGGCTTTTATATTCTGAATTCCACAGCACATAATTTCATAGGTATCCTTTCTCTCTCTCTCTCTCTCTCTCTCTCTCTCTCTCTCTCTCTCTCTCTCAAATCCTATGTTCACACAGAAGCTTTTTCTGCCATATCCTTATGTAGCATTCAGTTGTTTTCCAAAAAGGGAGTTTTGCAGGAGTGATATCCCTCTTAAACATTAAGGTTGGACAATTAAATTCACAAAAAAAGTGCTACATACCTCACTGCTGAATATCACTATGGTCACCTTCAAAGTACTCTCCTTGGGAAGCTATGCACTGATGCCAGCACCTAGTCAACCCTTCAAAGCAATTTTGGAACTCTTTTTCTGGAATGGTCTTCAGAGCTGTAATGGTATTACCCCTGATGTCCTGAATGTCATCAAAATGTCTTCCTTTCAATATTTCTATTATCTTTGGGGAAAGAAAGAAGTAATTGGGGTCTAGATCAGTTGAGGAGGAAGGGTGTTCCAATACAGGTATTTGTTTAATGGCTAAAAACTCCCTCACAGACAATGCCATGTAAACTGGTGCATTGTTGTGATGCAAGAGCCATGAATTGTTGGTGAAAAGTTCAGGTCATCTAACTTTTTCACACAGCCTTTTCAGCACTTCCAAATAGTAAACTTGGTCAACTGTTTGTCTAGTTGGTGCAAATTCATAATGAATAATACATTTGATATCAAAAATGTTGAGCAACATCATTGCAACAAGTTCATGAACTTGTCAGACCTCATACATTTATTAAATACTTAATTTTGCCATGTAGTTGATGTAAGATATTTCTTTTTTTTTTAGTTTATTTATTTATTTTTAATTAGTTTCAGGTGTAAAACACAGTGCAATAGTTATACATTTTATCCCTCAAAGTGACAACTCCACACCCTCAAGTCGCCACCCCACTCTCCCCACCCATATCATATATATCTATTACTCTTCCTCTGACTCTTCCACAGTATAATCCACATCCCGTGACTATCTATATATATATTCAATTACAGTAGGTATACAACCTCCGCTTCAGGTATACAGTGCAGTGATCAAACCTCTACTCCATCCATGAAATAGTCTCCCTAACAAGACCTATGACCATCTGACACCCCATAAAATATTTACAACATTATTAATTATATTCCCCAAACTGTTTTTCATATCCCAGTGGCAATATTATAGTTGCCTATTTTTGCTGTCTAATCCCTTCCCCTTCTCCCTCATCCCCATCCCCCTCCCAATTAGCAACCCTGATTTTTCCTCTATATCTATGAGACAGTTTCTGTTTACATATTTCTTGTGCAGGGGTCGTGATCTCATGCTGATTCAGGCGAAGCAACTAGCACCCCCCCCCCCCCCCACTGGACAACTTTTAAGGTTTCCTATAGAAGTTTTAACTCTCCTCTTCCCTAGTTTCTTAGCCCCTGGCTTTGTTTTTCCTTTTTTTTTTAGCGCAGTGTTACTGGCCCTCATATGTGGGACCCGAAAGGGGCCGCTGGCTTTCCAAGCCAGCACTTAACCACCAGGCCACTCAGCCAGCCCTTAGCCCCAGGCTTTGATTACTCTTCTAATCAGTTTCTGAAACCTAGACTAAAGAAAGCCCTAGAATGAATCACAGAATATCTCTCACTCACCCTGTCTTTAGATAACTACTTAAAAGCCTGTGACTTCCAAACATTCAAACATTTTCCAAGCCATTCTGGACCTAACTCTTGGATAACTCCATCGCAGAGATTAAATAGGTTTTGGTTTTTTTTAGCTGAGCCATCCTGCCACCTGTTGGCAGCTCAACGGCAACTCAGCTCAGGCTGGCCTCCAGCCTCTTGCTCAGTGCTCAGCTCGCACTCTTGAGCGAGCTCTTAACCAACTGAGCCACTCGGCCAGCCCTAAATAGGTTTTAATATTTCCCCAAGCCAGTACAATTTTTTATTGTAAACATTAAAGCCTAATGTTTTTTCCAAAACCTTAGCCATCCAACATCAATAGCTGTGAGCTCTGCTCATTAAGAAATTTATTAATTAAAATCTATTTTTCCTCATTTATGGAACTTGGGAATACAGAGGGTACCCCAGCAAGATTGCCAGTCACAACCAAAGAAGCCAACACAGTCTTCCAGGTGGATCTTGAGACCCCTTCCTCTCTTGTGAGATTAGATAGGGTGAGAGTTCTCGTGAATCCCCCAAATAGGCAGGGAGGGGCAGCTCTATGCCTCTGCCCAGCAGTAAGCAGATACAGAAGAAAAGACCTCCTGTCCCTCAACTTCCCATAGAGATTTTATGCAGCTAGAGGCAGGCATTGGGTCTCTGCATTCTTGCATGTCCCACAGAATATAACCATCCAAAAGACCTTCCCTCTCCACCCAAAACTTCCCCTTTTCATTCTAATTATCCATCCCTACAGGGAAATAAATGGGTACAAAATACCTGATTGGATTAAACCAATCACCCACACCTGCACAGTGAAAGCCATAATAACCTTCATTTTATATGGGCCTCATTATAATATCATACATATGCCTGGAAATTGATTAATATCATTATAACAGACTGAATTCTGGGAAAGAACATGTGCAGTCTAAAGTGATCAGCCAATAGCCTGTATTCAATCACAGGTGTCCATCAAGTGGTCCCATGCCCAGAAAGAAACAGCCCATTCTAGAGAAAGACGGGATAAAAACTTCAAGTCCTGGGGCCGGCTGAGTGGCTCAATTGGTTAAGAGTTGGCTTAGAGTTGAGCTCTGAGCAACAAGCCCGCAATTGATTCCCACATGGGCCAGTGAACGCTGCGCCCGAGCTCAGCTGTCATTGAGCTGCCAACAGGTGGCAGGATGGCTCAGCTGGTGTAAAAAGATTGCCTGTTCGGATATAAAATCAATGTTCAGAAATCAGTGGCATTTGCATATACCAATAATAAACTAATGGAAAGAGAAATTAAGAAAACTGTCCCATTTACAATTGCGTCAAGAACTATAAAATACCTAGGAAGAAATTTAACCAAAGAAGTGAAAGATCTGTACTCAGAAAATTATAAGACACTGAAGAAAGAAATCATAGAAGATACAAATAAATGGAAACACTTACCATACTCATGGATAGGAAGAATTAATATAGTTAAAATGTCCATACTGCCTAAAGCAATATATAGATTCAATGCAATTCCTATCAAACTACCAAGGGCATTTTTCACAGAAATAGAAAATATAATCCTAAAGTTTATATGGAATCATAAAAGATCCAGAATAGCCTCGGCAATTCTGAGAAATAAGAACAAAGTCGGGGGGATCACGCTACCAGACATCAAAACCTACTACAAGGCTACAGTAATCAAGACAGTTTGGTATTGGCATAAAAACAGGCACATCGATCAGTGGAACAGAACAGAGAGCCCAGAAATAAATCCAGGCATTTACGGACAGTTAATCTATGACAAGGGAAGCAAGAATTTACACTGGAGTAAAGATAGTCTATTCAATAAATGGTGCTGGGAAAATTGGACTGACACATGCAAAAAAATGACACTGGACCAACTCCTTATGCCTTATACAAGAACAAATTCAAAATGGATTAAAGACTTAAATGTAAGACCTGAAACCATAAAACTCCTAAAAGAAAATATAGGGAGTACATTTGCAGACATTACCCGGCGCAATATTTTTACTGATACATCCCTACGGGCAAGAGAAGTAAAAGAAAAAATGAACATATGGGATTATATCAGACTTATAAGTTTTTTCACAACAAAGGAAACCACTAATAAAACAAAAAGGAAGCCTACTGAATGGGAGAATATATTTGCCAACGATATATCTGATAAGGGGTTAATATCCAAAATTTATAAAACACTCATGAAACTCAACCCCAAAAAAACAAACAACCCAATTAAAAAATGGGCAGAGGATATGAAGAGGCATTTCTCTAAAGAGGACATACAGATGGCCAACAGGCATATGAAAAAAAGTTCAACCTCACTGGTCATTAGGGAAATGCAAATAAAAACCACCATGAGATACCACCTCACTCCACTCAGAATGGCTATCATCAATAAATCAACAAACAACAAGTGCTGGCAGGGCTGTGGGGAAAAGGGGACCCTGCTGCACTGTTGGTGGGATTGCAGATTGGGGCAGCCACTATGGAAGTCAGTATGGAGGTATCTCAAAGAACTGGAAATAGAGCTACCGTTTGACCCAGCAATTCCACTCCTAGGTATTTATCCTGAAAAAACCAAGACACTTATTCAAAAAAAGTTATGCACCCCGATGTTCATAGCAGCACAATTTACAATAGCTAAGACTTGGAAACAACCAAAATGCCCGTCAGTAGATGACTGGATTAAGAAACTGTGGTATATTTATACATTGGAGTATTACTCCGCTATAAAGAAGAATGAAATCGTACCATTTGCAATGATATGGATGGACCTAGAGACTATTATGTTAAGTGAAATAAGTCAGTCAGAGAAAGACAATTACCATATGATCTCACTCATATGTGGAATCTGAAAAACTGTATGAATGAGCAAAGTAAACAGAAACTGTCTCATAGATATAAAGGAAAAATCAGGGTTGCTAATTGGGAGGGGGATGGGGATGAGGGAGAAAGGGAAGGGATTAGACAGCAAAAATAGGCAACTACAATATTGCCACTGGGATATGAAAAACAGTTTGGGGAATATAATTAATAATGTTGTAAATATTCTGTGGAATGTCAGATGGTCATAGGTCTTGTTAGGGAGACCATTTCATGGATGGAGTAGAGGTTTGATCACTGCACTGTATTACTAAAGCGAAGGTTGTATACCTACTGTAATTGAATATATATAGATAGTCACGGGATGTGGATTATACTGTGGAAGAGAGTCAGAGGAAGAGTAATAGATATATATGATATGGGGGGGGAGTAGGGTGGCGAATTGGGGGTGGGGGTTGTCACTTTGAGGGGTAAAATGTATAACTATTGCACTGTGTTTTACACCTGAAACTAATTAAAAATAAATAAATAAATAAATAAATAAATAAATAAAAGATTGCCTGTTCGATGGTGGCTACGCCCACCCGCAATTAAGACTGAACTCAGCCCCTGGAGCTGAGCTGCTGTCTGGATGGCTCAGTGGCTAGAGCGTGCACTCTTAACAAGGCTGCTGGTTCGACTCCCAAATGGGATGATGGCTACACCCACCCGCAGTAAGATTGAACACAGCACCTTGAGCACAGAGGCCACAAGCTGCCGACATGAAGCCAGCTGGTGACTGGTGCCCTCCAGAACTCAGACTGAAGAACAACTTGGCTGGTCCCCTTCCCCAATTCTCCAACACTGTTCTCCTCTCCCAAATCCCCAATAAAATCTTTTTTTTTTTCAAACTTCAAGTCCCAGGCAGCCAGTGCCCTTTTGAGCTTCCTTTGCTCGCCAGATCTAAACACTTTGGAGTGTACTTTTCCTTTCTAATAATGGCCCTTGAGCCATTCTCTACTACTCTGGCCCACTTCTGCTTCTTTGAAATGTATATTTACTTCTAATAAACTATCCTCTGCTACAAACTTTACCTCTCTGGTCTATGTCTCCATTCTTTTGCTTCACAAGACAACAATCCTGGCACAAGAAATATCCTACATCAAGACTACTCTTTAAAAAATTAAAAGAGGTGCTGGGAAAGTAGTTAAAGGTTGGGGGGGGGAATCTTAAGAAAATTTTATATACAGTTAAATACAATTAATTAAATTTGAATATCAAAAGTAAGCTGATACAAAATTAGAGTTAATAAGTAAGACAAAGTTTGTTAGTCTGTTGGTCTGCTACTGGTAGTATGAAAAAGTTTTCTGCCTAAAAACCAAAGGTTATATGTGTCATCAAGATAATTTTTTTGTTTTATATTGTCTTAACTAGGTCCTTGATTTCTTCACAATAGAAAGGACTATGTTTTCCTAAAAATTATGCAAACTTCTGTATTTTAGGACTGCTAGAGTTCATGTGCCTTCCTCGGTGTCAGATATAGGAAGCTTAGCCTGATGTTTCCCCTAACCTGGCAGAACATTATAGTAATTCTGACCCATTGCTGCATCTTAATGAGAAGCTCAGATCCCAGAGAAAGTCAGGAAATCTGTTTAAATGTCTTTAACAACTGAGACAGGGAAAACAAGGAATAAGGGAACAGTGAGATGGGAGATGAAGCCAGAGACAGGCCAGATTTTTGGCTGCAGTTAATAGACAGGCCACTTCAGGGCCAGACTGGCAGCTCCAGAAAAGGCACACCAGGTAAAGGAGCCTTCTTTGAATGTGGAAGCCCAGACCACTACAGTAGGGAGTGTCCTAATCCTCCAAACCATCCATGCCCCCTGTGCAAACTAAAAGGACACTGGAGGAGGGATTGTCCCCTGTTCTGAAGGGAGCAGGGACCAAGTCCTTCCCTGCAAATGGTTCTCATCACTGATGGGCCTGAAGTTCCCAGTGGTTCCCATGTGGTTCTCATCACAAGGGTGGAACTGTGGGTGACCCTTGACAGTGGCAGGTTAGCCTGTTAATTTCTTGATTAATATGGAAGCCACTTACTCTGTCTTAACAGCTCACTCTTGACCTATTTCCTCTCAAATCTGCTCAGCTGTGAAGATAAATAGAGCCCACATATTTGGGCTCATTTTACTCACCTGTTCCTTACCATTGTCCTTTACCTTAGAGAAAATGTAAAACAAGCAAATCAGACTTAAAAGGGCTTTGGAAAAATTTTATCAGGAGACCTCTGATGCAGGCCAAACAAGTAGCCCCAACCCACCCAATCCCACCCCACTGGGCAACTTTTAAATCTCCTCTTCCCTAGTTTCTTAGCCACTGGCTTTGATTACTCTTCTAATCAGTTTCTCAAACCTAGACTAAAGATTGCCCCTAGAATGAATCACAGAATATCTCTCACCTACCCCAGCTTTAGATAATTACTTAAAACCTGTGACTTCCCAACATTTCCCAAGCCATTCTGGACCTAACTCTTGGATAATTCCAGTGCAGAGACTAAATAGGTTTTAACATTTCCTCAGGCCAGTACAATTTTTGATTGTAAACATTAAAGCCTAATGTTTTTTCCAAACCTATAGCCACCCTACATCTATTGAGCTCTGCTCTTTAAGAAATTTATTAATTAAAATCTATTTTTCCTAATTTATGGAACTTGGGAATACAGAGGGTACCCCAGCAAGATTGCCAGTCACAACCAAAGAAGCCAACACAGTCTTCCAGGTGGATCTTGAGACCCCTTCCTCTCTTGTGAGATTAGATAGGGTGAGAGTTCCCGTGAATCCCCCAAATAGGCAGGGAGAGGCAGCTCTATGCCCCTGCCCAGCAGGAAGCAGATATAGAAGAAAAGACTTGTCCCTCAACTTTCCATAGAGATTTTATGGGGATCACATACCTCAAGGGGAAAACAAGACAGGCAGCTAGAGGCAGGCATTGGGTCTCTGCATTCTTGCATGTCCCACAGAATATAACCATCCAAAAGACCTTCCCTCTCCACCCAAAACTTCCCCTTTTCATTCTAATTATCCATCCCTACAGGGAAATAAATGGATACAAAATACCTGACTGGATTAAAACAATCACCCACACCTGCACAGTGAAAGCCATAATAATCTTCATTTCATATGGGCCTCATTATAATATCATACATATGCCTGGAAATTGATTAATATCATTATAACAGACTGAATTCTGAGAAGGAACATGTGCAGTCTAAAGTGATCAGCCAATAGCCTGTATTCAATCACAGGTGTCCATCAAGTGGTCCCATGCCCAGAAAGAAACAGCCCATTCTAGAGAAAGACGGGATAAAAACTCCAAGTCCTTGCCAGTCAAGCCCTTTTTTTTTCCTGAATATATATTCAATTATAGTTGACATACATCATCTTCAAGTGTACAGTGCAGTGATCAAGCCTCTACTCCATCCATGAAGTGGTCTCCCTAACAAGACATGTGACCATCTGACATCCTACAAAATATTTACAACATTATTAATTATATTCCCCAAACGGTCTTTCATATCCCTGTGGCAATATTGTAGTTACCTATTCATGCTGTCTAATCCCTTCCCCTACTCCCTCATCCCCATCCCCCTCCCAACTAGCAACCATCAGTTTTTCCTCTATATCTCTGAGACTATTTCTGTTTACTCTGTTCGTTCATTCAGTTTTTTTGATACCACATATAAGTGAGATCATATGGTATTTGTTTTTCTCCAGCTGTTTTTCTCTAGGCCCATCCATATTGTTGCAAATGGTACGATTTCATTCTTCTTCATAGCAGAGTAATACTCCATTAAATATGTACCACATCTTCTTAATCCAGTCATCTATTGGGCATTTCAGTGGTTTCCAAGTCTTGGTTATTGTGAAGGGCACTGCAACAAACATAGAGATGCATATATTTTTTTGAATTCGCGTCTTGGGTTTCTCTGGATAGATATCCAAGAGTGGAATTTCTGTGTCATAAGGTAGTTCCATTTCCAGTTTTTTAAGATACATCCAGACTGATTTCTATAATGGCTGCACCAATCTGCAGTCCCACCAACAGTACACCAGGGTTCCCTTTTCTCCACAACCTTGCCAGCACTTGTTGTTTGTTGATTTATTGATGAAAGCCATTCTGACCAGAGTGAGGTGGCATCTCATTGTGGTTTTAATCTACATTTCTCTAATGATTAGTGAGATTGAACATTTTTTCATATGCCTGTTGGCCATCTGTATGTCCTCTTTAAAAAAATGCCTCTTCATATCCTCTGCCCATTTATTAATTGGGTTGTTTTTTTTTGGTGTTGAGTTGTGTGAGTGTTTTATAAATTTTGGATATTAACCCCTTATCAGATACATCATTGGAAAATATCTTCTCCCATTCAATAGGCTGTCTTTTTCTTTTCTTTTTTGAAGGCAGCATCACTGGCCCTCATATGTGGGACCCAAACCCAGGCCGTCGGCATCCCAAGCCAGCTCTTAACCACCGCACCACTCGGCTGGCTCTAGGCTGCATTTTTGTTTTATTGATGATTTCCTTTGCTGTGAAAAAACTTTTAAGTTTTATGTAATCCCATAAGTTTATTTTTTCCTTTATTTCCCTTGTCCAAGAGGATATATCAGTAAAAAATAGTGTCAATACTACTGAAATAAGAAAATTATAGGCAGTCACGGTAGAGGAAATCAGGGTGGAAACTATAACAGAGCCAGGAGAAATAATTTTAATAGCTGACTGATAGGTTTAAGTTACAGGACCCCACCAGAAGGACAAACTTGGGAGGGGGAGAAGGAAATAATTTTTCAAAGCCTATAGCAAAGAAGTCAGAAGTTTCACCTCCAGAGTGGGAGATTAAGACAGGTTAGTTAATATAAGACAGTCAGGAACTCCCTATAGAATGAACAACAGACAATGATATCTTCAAAGCTGCAGCCTTGAGATAGCATAATCCTATCAAAACAGAGACATCAATTCTGAGGCAAGAAGACAGTTTCAAGAAAACACCTCCTCTGGGCTAGGCAACAATGTAAATCTGATAACAGTGCCAAGAAGCCTCCCTCCCCAGACATACAGAACGTATAAAAACCAAGGCTTTTGCCCTAACTAGTAGGCAACCCAGTCGGGACCCCTCTTGTTTTGACAGCTGTTACTTTCTGCTCTGCTGTAAACTCTACCTCTCTGGTCCATGTCTCCATTCTTCGGTTTCACAAGACTACGATCCAGGCACAAGAGAAATATCCTACATCACTACCTAAGGCAATATATAGATTCAATGCAATTCCTGTCGAACTATCAAGGGCATTTTTCTCAGAAATAGAACATAGAATCCTAAAATTTATATGGAACCACAAAAGACCCTGAATAGCCATGGCAATCTTGAGAAATAAAAACAAAGCAGGAGATATCACACTACCCGACATCAAATCATACTACAAGGCTATAGTAATCAAAATAGTACAGTACTGGCATAAAAACAGACACATAGACCAATGAAATAGAATAGACAGCCCAGAAATAAACCCATCCATACATGGTCATTTAATCTATGACAATGGAAGCAAGAATTTACATTGGTGGAGAGATAGTCTATTTAATAAATGGTGCTGGGAGAATTGGACTGACACATGCAAAAAAATGAAAATGGACCTCCTACTTACACCATATATGAGAACAAACTCAAAATAGATTAAAGACTTAAATGTAAGATCTGAAACCATAAAACTCCTAGAAGAAAACAGTAAATTTGCAGACATTACCTCAGTAATATTTTACTGATATATCCCCTCGAGCAAGGGAAATAAAAGGAAGAATAAACAGTCCAGGCCATTTGAGCTCCTTTTGCTCAACCCGCTCCAAGCTCTTTGGAGTGTACTTTCTCTTCTAATAATGGCCTTTGAGCCATTCTCTACTGGTCGAGCCCACTTTTGCTTCTTTGAAATATATTTTTTCTTCTAATAAACCATCCTTTTCTGCACCTTTACCTCTCTGGTCCGTGTCTCCATTCTTTGGTTCCACGAGCCCACAATTCTGGTGCACACACACAATCACACACATTACAAACATCCTGCATCACAAGCTCTGGACATGGCTTCATGGATGGATACTTCCCTCTGCCTCCCAGGATAATAGTTAGCAAGCAGATGAAATCCAAAGAAACCTCAATGTCCCTTTACAGCAGGAAGCAGCCAGAGCGGTCCTCACCCCAAAGTCCCCAAAGATTTGTGTTCCTAATGCTTGAGGGGAAAAAACGTTAGGTAGAAGTTAGGAAATGTTGGAGAAGGAGGGGTGGGAGGGGTGCATACTGCTTATAGAAAAAGCTCATAAATAGCTTTGATTAACTCCCTCCAGCCACATATCTGCAACAGATAATAAGAGGTGGTCTAGAGCAAGATAAGGATGAGTGAACAGATCTCCACCCATCTTAGGAGTCATGCCCTCCCATGGAAAAGCATGCACTACTTTTCCCACCAAATCAGTATGTAACCCCCTCACCCCACCCAGCAAACTAAGTCCTCAGGACAAGAGTTTTCTCTCTCACGCTCTCTCTCTCTCTCTCTCTCTCTCTCTCTCTCTCTCTCTCTCTCTCTCTCTCCACTCCCCCGCTTGCCTCTTTGTCTAGGCCTCTCTCTCCCACTTCGGCTAGGCCCATTCTCGTCCCTGAGAAAAATATCACAAATAAACCCTGCTTGCATACTAATCAGATTCTGACCTTTGATTCTTGCTTGCATCGTCAGCAAAAAGAACCAAGACTTGCTTAATAGTTTGCAGCTTATTTTATACCTAGAATCAAAGGACGAGAGTTACATGAAATCCATTGGTGGTAGATTAAGGGGATAGGAGAGAGCAAGATGGGGAAATCTCTGAGAATGGATAAAAGTAATAAAAGTAAATTGGCGAAGTAAATTGGCGAGACAGGTACTTCTACCTATGTGTATACAGAATAGTTAATAGTTCACTTTTTACAGCACATAGAGATAGTAATCAGGGGAGAAGAATAACAATGTGGGATTTTGTAGTTACCTGCTCTGATCTGGAAAAAAAGGGATTACTCTGACATTCCAAAGGCATGTTATCTCAGATGGAAAAAGACAACAAACAGGCTCACTTAAGATAAGTATTGACCTTTATCAAGGAAGCTACAGGCTAAAGATGTGACTTCCTGCCATGGCCCACCTTAGTTAGGGATTTTTATGTTCACACCATCCTATTTTCAGTCTCTTGAACCTGTCAGGTTTAACACGTGGCCTGTTTTCCATCCACAATTACCTTGATGGTTTCAAGAGTATATTGATATATAAAAACTTACCAAATTGTATACTATAAATATGTGGAATTTATGTATGTATATATATATATATATATATATATATATATATATATGTATGTATAATTATATAATATATAATGAAATTATATGAGTATATATTATGTATATATACCATACTTTACCGTGTATAATGTGTTCCCATGTATGATGCGCACTTACTTTTTGGCCCAAACTTTCGGAGAAAAAAAATCTTTCATTTTAATTTTTTAATTCAAAATTTTATTTGTTTACATTTAGGTTCTTGTATTATAAAGGAATTTTAGCATTTATTTTATTTTACATATTATGGTATAAGAAATTTTGTGTGCCAGTTGAGTGGCTCAGTAGGTTGAGAGTTGGTTTAGAGCACGAGCTCTGAGCAACAGGGCCTCCTGTTCAATTCCCACATGGGCCAGTGAGGCTGCCCCTGAGGTGAGGTGTTGCTGAGCTGCCAACAAGTGGTAGGATGGCTCAGCTGGTGTAACAACAAGATTGCCTGTTCATGGTGAGCTACACCCACCCACAACTAAGACTGAACTTGGCACCTTGAGCTGAGCTGCCGTCCGGATGACTCAGTAGATAGGGCATGTGCTCTTAACAACAAGGCTGCCGGGTTCGACTCCTGCATGGAATGGTGGCTATGCCCACCTACAACTAAGGCTGAACTTTGGCACCTTGAGCTGAGCTGCCACCCGGATGGCTCAGTAGATAGAGCATGCACTCTTAAAAACAAGGCTGCTGGTTTGACACCACATGGGATGGTGGCTATGCCTACCTGCAACTAAGATTGAACATAGCACCTTGAGCTTAGAAGCCATAAACTGCCAATGGGAAGCCAGATGACGACTGACGCCTGCCACAATGAAGATTGAAGAACAACAACTTGGCTGGTCCACTTCCCCTCCCCCAATCTCCCAGTGAAATTTTTTTTTTTTAAAAGAGAGAGCACATAGAGTGACTTCCCACCTAGAGAGGATGAAACTCAGAGATGAAGGTGGCTCTGATGATTAACTTTATAAAAAAGAAAGAAAGAAAGAAATTTTATGTGACAAATAATTACAAAACACAAGAACAGATAAAAGGTACAAGAAATTTTATGTACCTGTAATAAATTTATGATATTTACACCTCATAGAAGGCCAAGAACTCTTCATCGTTGCAAGTTCTTTGTACGAGTAAGTTCAACAAAACTAATTATTGTATTCCAGGGTATTATTTTGCACGTGGATATCATCATTGACTTCTAGAGTTACACTTTAACTCATAAGCATAAATGAAAGAATTAAGAACATGTATGTAGACACAGAATTAGTACTACCCATGTATAATACACATTCTTATTTTTCCCTCACAAATTTGGGCAAAAAAGTGCACATTATACACAGAAAAATATGGTAATTAGACCTCAATAAAGCTGTTTTAAAGGGCCCATAATCTAATTTACAGCATAATCTAATCTACAGAAACCTATTACATTACATATTGTGGTTGTATAAGTGCACTTTATACTAGCAACATAAGAAAGAAATGGTAAAGAAGAAAAGAATAATTTATTTTTGGGCCGGCCAAGTGGTGCAGTGGTTAATAGCTGACTTGAGACACCAGTAGCCCTGGTTCGGGTCCCACGTATGAGGGCCAGTGACACTGCCCTCTACAGCTAACAACAGATCCACCTGGCACTGGGCTGCAAGCCCCGGCAAAGGTGTAGGCTGTAGCCTCTGCTGCAGTGGGCTGCCGTAAGCTACAATGAGTGGCCAGTAGCCAGCGTGAGCAGCTGACAGCCAGTGTGAGCTGCCAATAGTGGTGAGCGACCATCCAGAGGCCGGCAACTGATCTGCCTCATCCGGGAAGAGCGCAATGACGATATCAACATGGGCCAGTGAAGTAATGTCCTCCGCAACTAGACTGAAGAACAAAAAGACAGCAACTTGTCTTGTTCTCCTTCCCTGATTCCCCAACGCTGTTCCCCTACCCCAATTCCCCAATAAAATCTTTGAAAAAAACCAAAAGATGCAGACATACACAGCTTACCTAAAAGGTAATCAAAGTACCACAAGGCAAAATCTGTTTGTTCTGATGAAGGTACCCTACAATAATAAATGCATCATTCTCAGTGCAAGAAAGATCAAGTAGACAAAAAATAAGAATATTGAACACACAATAAATAAGGTAGAACTTATAACTATACATTAAGAGTCTATACCTTATTTTTACATTAGGAGACTATGCTATTATTTTCTCCATGTGCTCATAAAACATTCACAAAAATTGATCATATATTAGGTCACAAGGAAAACATTAGTAAATTAGATAATGTAGAAATATTACAATAAACACATTCTGGTCACACTGCAATAACACCATAAATTACTGACAAAATTGAAAAGCAAAAAGGCCTATTTATTTGGAAATTTAAAACCTTGTTTCTAAATAATTATTGGGTGACAGGAAAAATTCAAACTAAAATCACAGAATTTCTTAAAAACAGTGAAACTATCTCATAGTGAAACACCATCAAATCTATAGAATACATTTCAAGAAATGAGCACAGAATAATTCATAGCACTACATGCTTTATCATTAAAAATGAAAAAGTTATAATGTATTGAATTCTCAGCTCAAAAGTTAGAAAAAGAACAAGTAAACTAAAAAAAAAAGGAAAAGACAGGAAATAATAAAGCTAAAAGCAGAAGTGGGGATAAAAAAAAGTAGACCTACTATTTCAAAATCATGTTTTATTTCTTGAAAATAAGAATTCAAAAAATGGAAAAACCACTAACTAACTTGACCAAAAAAAAAAAAAAAAAAAAGGAAGAAAGCACAAATATAAAAATAGAAAATGTCAAAGGGGAAAACATGAAAATAAGAAATTGATTAAAAACATAAATTATTTTAAAAAGTTACATACAAATAATTTTGAAAAGCTATATAAAAAGGATAATTTTGTAGGGAAATTCAGACTTTGAACTGACCAACATTTATAGAACAAATAGATATATTATCAAGAAATTACCCCAAAAAAGAGTACAAGGAATAGATGATTTCTGTGGGAGAGTTTTGAAAGGTTTCCATAAATCCTTCAAACATTAGATGCTCCAAAAGTGCTGTACATTGCTTAAGAGCATTGAAAAAGAACATTAAGAAGAAAGTAAAACATTGATAATTAGACCTGATAAACATAGCCATAAATGAAAACTACAGCCTAATACCACTGAAGAAAAATGCAAAAGTACTAAGTAAAAAATTAAATAAGCAGAATTTAAACCACATTAAAAATAAAATACACCATGACCAAATGGTATTTATTCAAGCAATTTAAGGTTGGTTGAATATTAGAAAATTCATTAATATACCATATAATAAACTTAAGAGGAAAACAAATCATACAATTATCTCTATAAATGCTGAAAAAGCCCATCGCAATATTCAATACTTTTTCTAATTTCTATTAAAAGCACAAAAAGATAAAACAATAAATAATTTCTTAATATGTTAAAATATACACACTATTCTTAAGGCTAGTATCTTAATGGAGACCCTAATGACATTTTGAGTAAGTTTAAAAGGCACGAATGCTCACCATTTCCACTATTATTTAAAATTATAATAGAGGTATTACCTACTGTAATTGGATAAGAGAAATCATGAGTTATTTAATTTGTAAAGAAGTAAAACTATCTCTAGAAAATACTAGAGAACCAATGAACAGAGGGGTTTTTTTACAGCAGTGGACAACCTGCAAAAACCTGTGAAGATTTTTTTTTGGTAGTGAGCACAGTTCCAGAGCACACAGCAGCTAATTGCGGAAAGCTCACTGCAAGCCGGAGAGAGAGGCTGGCACATAACACGTTAAGTTCTTCCCCCCAATAACTGGTGCGGAGTCGCACAGACACTCTCTATTGCTGAGGAAGTGGTCTGTGATTAAAGAGGACAGAGAGCCCCCCCACACCTCTTTTTTTTTCTCTCTTCTTTCTAGGTGATCTATCTAATACATTGAAGCATTCACAGAATGACAGCCAGAATGAAGAAACAAAGAAACATGTCCCAAGTAAAAGATCAGAAGAAAACTCTAAAAATGGAACTAAATGAAACAGAGGTATCCAAACTTTCAGAGACAGAGTTTAGAACACTGATGATAAGAATGTTTAAGGAACTTAGCGAGGACATCAAGAAGGATAGGGAAACCATAAAAAACAACCAGTTAGAACTAAAGAATACAATAACTGAAATGAAGAACACACTTGAAGGAATCACCAGTAGAATAGATGAAGCAGAGGAGAGGATCAGCAAGTTAGAAGACAAAATAGCAGAAATCACCCAGCTGGAACAACAAAAAGAAAAAAGAATAAAAAAGCTGGGACAACATGAAACACAACAATTTTTCACATCATAGGAATACCAGAAGGAGAAGAGAAGAAGCAAGGGATTGAGAATGTATTTAAAGAAATAATGACTGAAAACTTCCCTACCCTGGTGAAGGAAATTGACATACAAGCCCAGGATGTGCAGAGAGTTCCAAAAAGGCTGAATCCAAACAGCCTGACACCAAAACACATCATAGTTAAAATGGCAAAGCTTAAAGACAAAGACAGAATCCTAAAAGCAGCAAGAGAAAGACAGCAGGTTACATACAAAGGAACTCCTATAAGACTAACAGCTGACTTTTCCACAGAAACTCTGCAGGCCAGAAGGGAGTGGCAGGAGATATTCAAAGTGACATGAAATAAAGGTCTACAACCAGGACTGTTCTACCCAGCACAGCTATCACTTAAATTGAAGGAAGATAAAGAGCCTCCAAGAAAAGAATAAGCTTAAGGAGTTCATTACCACCAAGCCAGCATTGCAGGCAATGTTAAAAGGGCTTTTTTAAACAGAAGAAAGGGGAAAACAAGCTAACCCAGGAAGGCAAGAAATACAAATAACAAAACGACAATAAATATGCACCTATCAGTAATCACTTTAAATGTGAATGGGCTAAATGCTCCAATCAAAAGACACAGTGGATAAGAAAACAGGACCCATGCATATGCTATCTACAAAAGATTCATCTTAGATCAAAAGACACACACAGACTGAAAGTAAAGGGCAGGAATAAGATATTTCATGTGAATGGAAATGAGAAAAAAGCTGGAGTAGCAATTTTGGACAAATAGACTTTAAAATGAAGACTGCAATAAAAGACAAAAAAAAGCACCTCATAATAATAAAGGGATCGATTCAGCAAGAGGACATAACACTAGTAAACACCTATGCACCCAATATAGGAGCTCCTAAATATATAAAACAGATTTTCACAGACATAAAAACAGAGATCAACAGTAACACTATAATAGTAGGGGAATTCAACACCCCCTGTCACCAATGGACAGATCCTCCAGACAGAAAATCAACACAGACATACTGGCCTTTAGACCAGCTGGATTAAATTGACATTTTTAGAGCATTTCACCCCAAAGCTACAAAATATACATTCTTCTTAAGTGCACATGGAACTTTTTCCAAGATAGACCACATGTTAGACCACAAAACAAATGTCAACAAATTGAAATCATATCAAGTGTCTTCTCTGACCAAAATGCTATGAAACTAGAAATCAAGTATAAGAAGAAATCTGGAAAGCTTACAAATACATGGAGGCTAAATAACATGCTTCTAAATAGTGAGTGGGTCAAAAATGAGATCAAGGAGGAAATCAAAAGATACCTCGAGACAAATGAAAATGAAAAACCACGACCCAAAATCTCTGGGATGCAGCTAAAGCAGTCCTAAGAAGGAAGTTGATAGCAATGCAGGTCTACCTAAAGAAGGAAGAAAAATCTCAAATCAACAGACTATCTTTACATCTAAGCAAACTCGAAAACAAACAGCATAACAAGCCTAAAGGAAGTATAAGGAAGGAAATAATAAAGACCAGACCAGAAATAAATAAAATAGAGAACATAAAAAACAATACAAAAGATCAATGAAACCAAGAGTTGGTTTTTTGAAAAGATAAACAAAATTGACACTTAGTGAGACTCACCAAGAAAAAGAGAGAGAGGACCCAAATTAATAAAATCAGAAATGAAAAAGGAGAACTGACAACAGATACCACAGAAACACAGAAAATTTTAAGAAAATACTATGAGCAACTATATGCTAACAAATTCAACAATCTGGAAGAAATGGATAAATTTCTAGAAGCATACAATCTACCAAGTATAAATCAAAAAGAAACAGAAGCTCTGAACAGACTAATTACTGCCAAAGAAATTGAATCAGTAATCAACAATCTTCCAACAAACAGTTCTGGACCAGATGGCTTCACAGGTGAATTTTACAAAACATTCAAAAAAGAATTAATACCTATTCTCCTCAAATTATTCCAAAAAATACAGAAGGAGGGAAGGCTACCAAAGTCTTTCTATGAAGCCACTATTACCCTGATTCCTAAGTCAGACAAAGATATTATGAAAAAGGAAAACTACAGGCCGATATCCCTAATAAACATAGATGCAAAAATTCTCAACAAAATAATAGCATACCAAATTCAGCATCACATTAAAAAAAATCATACACCACGATCAAGTGGGATTCATTCCTGGTATGCAAGGTTAGTTCAATATCCGCAAATCAATTAATATAACACATCACATTAACAAAATAAAAAATAAAAATCATATGATCAAATCAATACATGCAGAAAAAGCATTTGACAAAATCCAGCAGTCATTTATGATAAAAACTCTTAGTAAATTGGGAATAGTGGGATCATATCTCAACATAATAAAGGCCATATATGATAAGCCCACAGCAAACATCGTACTCAATGGGGAAAAGCTAAAGACTTTCCCCTTAAGATCAGAAACAAGACAAGGCTGCCCACTTTCACCACTTCTATTTAACATAGTTCTGGAAGTTCTAGCCACAGCAATCAGACAAGAAAAAAAAATGAAAGGCATCCAAATTGGAAAAGAGAAAGTAAAATTGTCATTATATGCAGATGACATGATACTATATATAGAGAATTCCAAAGACTCAACCAAAAATTGTTAGAACTGATAAACAAATTTGGTTAGGTAGCAGGATACAAAATTAATATTCAGAAATCAGTTGCATTTGTATACACCAATAATAAACTATCAGAAGAAATCAGGAAATGAATCCCTTTGAAAATTGCTTCGAAAACAATAAAATATCTAGAAATCAATTTAACTAAAGAAGTAAAAGACCTGTACGCAGAAAATTATGAGACACTGAAGAGAGAAATCAAAGAAGATACAAATAAATGGGAATACATACTATGTTAATGGATAGGAAGAATTAATATAGTTAAAATGTCAATACTATCTCAAGCAATATATAGATTCAATGCAATTCCAATCAAACTACCAAAGACATTTTTCTCAGAAATAGAACATAGAATCCTAAAATTTATATGGAACCACAAAAGACCCTGAATAGCCACGGCAATCTTGAGTAATAAGAACGAAGTGGGAGGCATCAAAATGCCTGACATCAAAACATACTACAAGGCTACAGTAATCAAAACAGTACGGTACTGGCATAAAAACAGACACATAATCCACTGGAACAGAACAGAGAGCCCAGGAATAAACCCATCCATATATGGTCATTTAATCTATGACAATGGAAGAAAGAATTTACACTAGAGTAAATTCTAGAGTAAAGATAGTCTATTTAATAAATGGTGCTGGGAAAATTGGACTGAAACGTGCAAAACAATGAAAATGGACCACCTACTTTCACCATATACAAGATCAAACTCAAAATGGTTTAAAGACTTAAATGTAAGACCTGAAACCATAAAACTCCTAGAAGAAAACATAGGGAGTAAGTTTGCAGACATTACTCTGAGTAATATTTTTACTGATATATCCTCTCGGGCAAGAGAAATAAAAGAAAAAAATGAACATATGGGATTACATAAAACTTAAACGTTTTTCACAGCAAAGGAAATCATCAATAAAACAAAAAGGCAGCCTACTGAATGGGAGAAGATATTTGCCAATGATATATCTCATAAAGGGTTAATATCCAAAATTTATAAAATACTCATGCAACTCAAAACCAAAAAAACAATCTACCCAATTAAAAAATGGGCAGAGGATATGAAGAGACATTTCTCTAAAGAGGACATACAGATGGCCAACAGGCATATGAAAAAATGTTCCACCTCACTAATCATCAGAGAAATGCAAATAAAAACCACAATGAGATACGACCTCACTCCGGTCAGAATGGCTATCAACAATAATTCAACAAACAGACTTCCGGCAAAATGGCGCAATAGACAGACGCTGTGCTAACTGCCTCCCAGGATCATACCAAAATTACAAGCAAATTATACAGCATTCAACCCTGGAGGTCCCCGGAACACTGGAGGAACAGAACCACTAAACGAAGAACTTAAAGAGGAGACCACACACGTCGGGTCTGGTAGGACGGGCGGAGACGAGAGAGGGCGAGCCCCATGAGGGAAGCCCCAGCCCTGGGAAGCTTGTCTGGTTGGGGGAGAGACCCTCCGGCCGCACTCCAAGCTCACCAGCCCAGAGTTCCTTTGCTGGAAAGAGAAGTTCTAAGATAGCTGGCAGTAAATTAGTAAGGACTCTCTTTGCTCAGCTCGGTGAGGCTAAGAGCGGCTGGAGAATCAGTGGGGCCGGTGCCCGGGCTTGCTCGCCGGTGAGCACTTACCTGGTTCCTGGTGTAGGGAGTGGCTGTGTGAGCCGGACCCAGGAGCCTGCGGGGATGGACTGAACTGAGCACCTTTGGTTCGGAGGCTAGAGGTTTTTGGATTGTTGTTCCCGTGGTGTGGGGCCTGCACGAGAGGGGTGTGCGTAGGGTGCCATTTTGTCGGGCTTGAGCCCTCCCACGGAGGATCAGGTCCGAGACCTCATTGGTCTGGTGGAATTGGCACAGAAGTGCGTGTGTCCGTGCGCACACGCATGCGGTCTTGAATCCCCACCCTCTACCCGGCTTATACTGCATTGCCAGGGAAATGCTGGGCTGGTGCCCTCCGGCTCCAACAGGCTGCTCACTGAGACCCGGGAGTGCGCCAGTCGCCTCGGATCCCCATGCTCGGCTTGTGCTGTGTTGCCAGGGAAATGCCTGCTGGGCGTGCTCCGGCTCCAACAGGCTGCTCACTGAGACGCGGAAGTGCGCAAGCTGCCTCGGGTCCCGGCTCTCTGCACTGCGCTTGCAGAGTTGCCAGGCTGGTGATTGATTGTCGAGCAGCTCAGCCTGATCTGCAAGTGGCTGATTGGGACAGGCTGAGACTGGGAGTTTTCCTGGGAGTGTTGGGCTGTGAGCTGTGTGCCTGCATGATCCAGCCAGGGCTCTCCTGGTGATCTATCTAATACATCAAAGCAATCCCAGAGCGACAGCCAGAATGGGGAAACAAAGAAACATGTCACAAGTAAAAGATCAGAAGAAACCTCCAGAAATGGAATCAAATGAAACAGAGGGATCCATCCTTTCAGAGACAGAGTATAGAACACTGATGATAGGAATCTTTAAGGAACTTAGCGAGGACATAAAGAAGGATAGGGAAACCATAAAAAGCAACCAGTTAGAACTAAAGAATACAATAACTGAAATGAAGAACACACTCGAAGGAATCACCAGTAGAGTAGATGAAGCAGAGGAAAGGATCAGCGATTTGGAAGATAAAATAGCAGAAATCACCCAGTTGGCACAGCAAAAAGACCAAAGAATAAAAACAATGAAAATAGTTTAAGAGCCCTCTGGGACAAGGTGAAAGGAAACCACTCACGAATCATAGGAATACCAGAAGGAGAAGAGAAGAAGCAAGGGGTCAAGAATGTATTTGAAAAAATAATGACTGAAAACTTCCCTACCCTGGCGAAGGAAATCAACATACATGCCCAGGAAGTGCAGAGGGTTCCAAACAGGCTGAACCCAAACAGATCCACACCAAGACACATCATAGTTAAAATGGCAAAGTTTAAAGACAGAGACAGATTCCTAGAGGCTGCAAGAGAAAGACAGCAGGTCACATACAAAGGAACTCCTGTTAGACTAACAGCTTGTCTACAGAAACTCTGCAGGCCAGAAGGGAGTGGCAGGAGATATTTAAAGTGACACAAAATAAAGGAGTACAACCAAGATTGCTCTACCCAGCACGGCTATCACTTAAAATTGAAGGAGAAATTAAGAGCTTCTCAGAAAAGAATAAGCTTAAGGAATTCATTACCACCAAGCCAGCATTGCAAGAAATGTTAAAAGGGCTTTTTTAAACAAAAGAAAGGGGTAAACAAGCTAACCCAGAGAGACAATTTAAGAAGATTGAAGTCATACCAACCAGATATAAAGGAAAAACTGATGGTCGCTGGTTGGGAGGGAGTGGGGAAGAGGGAGAGGGGGAAGGTTTTGGACAGTGTAGGTGGGTCTACAGTGTTGCCACAGGGATATGGGGGCAGTTCTGGGAATGTAATTGATAATGTTGTGAAGAGGCTATTGTGTTGCAAGAAATAAGTCAGTCGGAGAAGGACAGGTACCATGTGATCTCACTTGTGTGTGGAATCCGAAGAGCTGAGTAAATGATCAAAGTAAACAGACTCGTAGATGTAGAGGAGAAGCTGAGGGTTGCTGGTTGGGAGCGGGGTGGGGATAGGGGGAAGGGGAAGGGATTAGACAGCATAAATAGACAACTACAATATTGCCACAGGGATATGGAACACAGTTCGGGGAATATAATAGTGTTGTAAAGATTTTGTGGCATGTCAGATAGTCACATGTTTTGTTGGGGAGACCACTTCATGGATGGAGTGGAGGCTTGATCACTGCACTGTACACCTGAAGCTGATGTTGTATAGTATTGTATGCCAACTGCAACTGAATATGTGGATGGTCACGGGATGTGGAGTATACTGTGGAGGGGAGTCAGGGGAGTGTGATGGGTATGTATGATATGGGGGGGAGTGGGGTGGCGAACTGGGGGAGGGGGATTTTCACTTTGGGGGGTAAAGAGTATAACTATTGCATTGTGTTGTACACCTGAAACTAATAATAAATAATAATAATTCAACAAACAACAAGTGCTGGCGGGGCTGTGGGGAAAAGGGAACCCTGGTGCACTGTTGGTGGGACTGCAAATTGGTGCAGCCATTATGGAAATCAGTATGGAGGTATCTCAAAAAACTGGAAATGGAACTGCAGTATGACCCAGCAATTCCACTCTTGGGTATCTACCCAGAAGAATCCAAGATGGTAATTCGAAAAAATATATGCACCCCTATAATTATTGCAGTGCTATTTACAATAGTCAAGAGTTGGAAACAACTGAAATGACCATTGGTAAACGACTGGATTAATAAAGTGTGGTACATTTATACAATGGAGTATTACTCTGCTATAAAGAAGAATGAAATCATACCATTTGCAACAATATGGATGGACCTAGAGTCTATTATGTTAACTGAAATAAGTCAGTCGGAGAAACACAAATACCATATGATCTCACTTATATGTGGAATCTGAAAAACTGAATGAATGAATGAATGAATGAGCAAAGTAAACAGAAATAGTCTCATAGATATAGAGGAAAAACAGCATTGCTAGTTGGGAGGGGGTTGGGGATGAGGGAGAAGAGCAAGGGATTAGACAGCATACATTGGTAACTACAATATTACCACAGGGATATGAAACACAGTTCAGGGAATACAAGAATGTAAATATTTTGTGGGGTGTCAGATGGTCACATGTCTTGTTAGGGAGACCGCTCATGGATGGAGTAGAGGCTTGATCACTGCACTGTATACCTGAAACTGATGTTGTAGAATATTGTATGCCAATTGTAATTGATTATATAGATAGTCACGGGATGTGGATTATACTGTGGAAGGGAGTCAAAGGAATTGTAATAGATATGTATGATATGGGGTGGAGGATTGGGGTGGCGAACTGGGGGAGGAGGGTTGTCACTTTGAAGCATATAAAGTATAACTATTGCACTGTGTTGTACACCTGAAGCTAATTTAAAAAAAAAACAAAAAACGTTTATTTCACAATAAAATAAAATAGAATAAAAATTCTTAATCCAAATATACTACATAATAATGAAATACATAGTGATTGTTTTAAACATACAGAAAATGGTTAAAATGAGACTAAGCAGAAGATTGCTGGATCTAATTGCTAATTACATATTCTCTTAGATTAAAAAAAATACTAATATATACTTGTTCCATGACTAAAGAATAAGAGAAAGTCCAAATCCAGTAAAATAATAAATTCAAAGATAAATATGAATGGAAAATTATGAGACCAGAAGTAATAGCAATATTATCTTTGCTGTGTTAATACAGAGACTTTTAAATAAGCAAAAATAGAAAAACCAATACCAATTCTTGGCAATGTATCCATGTCTGAAGCACCAGTTCATGTAGCTGATTATTTCTGAGATGAATACAGATGAAAGGTCAATTAGTAAGCCTCACATAGGGCAAGCAATGAGTAAAATACCACCAAGCCTTACTGCACAGGTCTATTATCCATGTTTAAAAATAAACAGTATAGCAAAGGTTTATAGGGTACCTAGGCAACCACTTGTATTTCATGAAAGCACAGACATCAGCCATAGAAATTACCTATTGGCTTTCTATTTTGGTTATCTCCTAGGCAAAGCTGCCATTCAGGTGGTCTGTTTTCTGAAGTACTGTGAGGTCTTGAGTTATTTATCATCTCACACTCTCAATTCTTCTGTCCTTTTTACATAGCTAGAAGGCAATGTGACTCTAAGAATTTTAATTTTCCTAATATCTACGTCACATCTTTTCTTTCTATCATGCAACTCAAGGCAATCAACTATTTTTCCCCCTTCTTGGAATTTGCACTGTCTTTTACCTTGTGAATAATGTTATGCTATAAAATAGAGCCTCTACCAACTCAGAAAACAGCCATCCAGGAAGTTTGTGTACATATAATTCAATTTAAAATGAGGAAGTAAGCCAAAATAGCTCCCAAACAGGCAATGCATAGCTAGTAGCCAGTACTTGTCAACATTTATTTTTATTCACTTCTTAGTTGTTTAACTTTGACAACTTATTAGAAACAGCAAATTACAAAGTTTGATATTTTGAAGAAATAGACTAGAACAGACGTGTCAAAAATGTATACACCTGATGCTGAAAGGGGCAAAGACTGGTACAAATCTGTGTCCCAGTGAAGTAATAGGACCCCCATCTACTAGTTCCCAACCCTGACCTCTCTATATTAAAGAGTTGTTAAAGCTTCCCCTTAGACTAACCAAGGACAGACCACCCCTTAACTGCTTCCTTCAAAAACCTGCAAGGCCAAACTGCCTATGTGACATAGGCCAACCTGCCTCTTATCCAGACAAGACCACATGGCCTGACTGTCTAAACATTTCACCAATTAGCTGTTGCTTATTTATGGTCTCTGTAAATTCCTTGTTCGCTACATTTAGTGCTGTCAATACAATTTATGGCTTCTGTAACTTGCTTGCTACATTTAGTGCTGTCAAAACTGTCTGCAATTTATGGGAACCACCATGGTTTCTGCCTATAAAATCTCCTATATCCTTTTGTTTGGGGCTGTGAGTTCTGTTTAGGGCATGAGACTGCTTGCAGCTGCCAGCTAATAATAAACTCCAAACTTATTAAAAACTCTGTCTCAGTTCATCTTGATTGCTGGGTACAACACCAACAAATCTATGGCACAAACTAAATACCATTTGTTGTGATGTAGGTAGGCAGTAATATCATAAACTCTGAAAATTGGGAAGGATCCTAGAAACTTAGTTACATCTCCTTCTCATTGTAGGAATTTCTCCTACATTATCCCATGGTGACGCTTTGCTCGCTGTGTGAACACAAGGACTGCCTCATTCTATTTTATAAAACATTTTTAGAAAGCTTGTTCTTACAAAGTCAAAAGCTGTTTCCCTGTAATTTCAATTTATTGATTCTAATTCATTAACTCAACCAGTATTCATAGAGTATGTACTCTATGTAGTAGACAGTATTTTTGCAAAAACAAAACACATCTGCCCTTATCCATCTACACAAACATACCCATGAACATGAATAAAAGTAAAGCACCAATTGCCTTTCCTTTATCACTGTCTCAATTTCTTCATCCCCAAGTCTCAGTACTGCTTACCTGAATCACACCTCCCAAGAAGGAAATGGCTGTAGCAATACCAATCCTTTCCATCTCAAAATCAGATAAACCCAGCATGCTTGTGTTACTCTGTATGGTGAGATTCTTGCTACTTGAAGGGAGAAGCCGTTCCACTGCATTGGCTGAGATTAAGGATGTCAAGGCAAAAGTACCTAAAAGATGAGGTGGAGTGGGGAATCTCCTATTAGTAACAGACTCAATAAAAATTGTTGGTTTTTTTCCTGCTTTCTTTTTGCAGTTGATATCCACTTTCAAAGCCTTGTAATTAAAGAATATACTTGGTATGATTTCAATCTTCTTAAATTTGCTGAGGCTTATTTTATGTCCTAACATATACGATGACCAAGACATGGAAACAACCAAAGTGTCCTTCGATAGATGATTGGATAAAGAAGTTGTGGTATATATACACAATGGAATACTACTCTGTCGTAAGAAAAGATGAAACACTACCATTTGTCACAGCATGGATGAATCTTGAGATTATTATGCTAAGTGAAATAAGTCACAGAGAAAAGTCAAGAACCACATGACTTCACTGATATGTGGGATATAAAACTGAAAGCAACAAAGGAACAAGACAAACAGTTGAAGAAACAAAAGCTCACAGACACAGACAATAGTTTAGTGGTTACCAGAAGATAAGGCAGGGGAGGGTGATAGAGGGTAAAAGGGATCAAATATATGGTGATGGAAAGAGAACTGACTCTGGGTAGTGAACATGCAGTGTGATATATAGATGATGTATTACAGAATCGTACACTTGAAACCTATGTAATTTTATTAATTATTGTCACCCCCAATAAACTTAATTTTAAAAAATTGTTGGAGTCCACTATTAACATTGAATCCATGTGGCAAAACCATGCAGATCTATTAGAAATACTCTCTGCACCCCTACTCCTTCATCCTTCACTCCACTCCATGGAATAAAAAGAAACTCACTTGCATATATGTATATTCTTCAACATATAGTCATACCCATCTACTTGCTATTTCTTCCCAATCCATACATTTTCCTACCTGTTTGCAAACCTGCATAGAGAATGTTCTCAGGGCAGTGATTAAGATCATGGACTGGATTTGAGTCCAGCTGTTCCATTTATCACTAATGTGACTTAAAGCATATCACTCTGAGTCTAAATTGCCTCATCCATAAAATGGGAGTCATATATACCTACATTTCAGAGTTTGGGGAATATAAATGAGATGATAAATATGAAGACCTTAGTACACTCAGTATTTAAATATAATTTATTTGCTGGAATCTGAGGCTTTTTTTTTTTAATATGCTTGCTCTTCCAATCTATGTATGCAAGCCCTCTTGTCTTTCAAGGTCTGGCTCCAATCCCATATTCAACAAGGATCCAGCCCAGATTCTGCAAGCTAGGTTTAATTTTTCCACTCTCTGCTTTCATAGCAGAGTAGACCTTTATCATATTATAACAACATGCTGTGGCCCATAAAATTGTTAATTATACCATTTCTATGTACTATAATTAGATAAGGTTTAATGGTATTTCCCAAGAATTGTCCTGGCCTCACACAAATGTGGGGCCATTTTCAATGTGTTCTCTTCCTGCCAAGAATTCTAATGCCTATCATATGGACATGCAGCATGTCTGAGAATGCAGCCACATAGGCAGAGAAATGCCAATTCTCACAGAGGGGACTAAACAAATTTGGGTTAAAGAAACAAACTGCAGTATTGTGTAAACATTTCCCTAGACTCATTACTTAAAGACCGTACTTTGCTCCTGGTCATTTGTGAAAAATGGCCTCTGGCAAGATGTAGATACCCCAACACAAAACATGTAACAACATAGAGCAAGAGAGACATGAATCAAATAGAAATAGATCTCAATGGAAACTCAACAAAGACAAACCTGACCTTAAATCCCAGCACTGCCACTTCCATCTCTATCTATAGACAGATAGCATTTCTCACCAATGGGGTTGTTATGAGACTTAAATGAAATAATGTAATACAGCACATATCACAGTATATGGCACGTAGTTAGCACCTAAAAAGATAATTCTTAATAAGACTAAGATCAGAATGCTCTGTTATGGTATGTTATTCTATGTTCTTTGCTGTTTCATTGAGTTAATGGCACATAAATACATACAGCAAATTGAATACAGTTCTCTTAGGGAGTTAAATAAATCTCAATAAATCATCAATAAATATTAATCATCATGTTCACTGTCCTCATCATAAAGTATTAAATTAATTACACATCAAGGAACAACTATATCTAATGATTGGAGACAGGATTCTGGCACCCAGAATAGACAAAATCAAGTAAAGAATATTTGCCATACAATCTGCTCTTGATAAGACATAATTTCTTCAGGATATGTTACAACAGAATTTCCCAGTCTGATACCCTTCAGAGTAAAAATGTGTGCGTTTTGGTTTAAATCTTAGAAAGCATAGAACAAAATGATTTTACAAAAGCTACCAAATAAATGACTACAGAATTAAAGATGAAGATATTCAGGAGTTAATTTTTGAGTTTGGGCCTATTTTTCCTGGAATTTAGAGGAAGATAAGAGGAAACTGAATAGTAAGAGAAAAGGGCAGTGTAAAATATTTTGTTGAGGCAAGCAAAAAAGTGAGCCTCACCTGTATGTGAGTCACATCCCAAAAACAGGTCCAAAGAGAGACATTTCCATCAATGGATGTAGAGATATTCACAACATAGATACAGGAGTACTGCCTGTTTAGAAGCATGATGCTTTGCTGTTTCTTAGGCAGTTGAGAACAATCAAGGATTTTGGGTGAATATGTGAAGATGTTGTGGATGACATTCTACCTTCTGTGAGATGAGGTCTCACCCTCGTCTTTATCTCCTCCTTACTACTCCTCTGCTCTTTTCCTTACTTTCTTAACTGTTTACCCTGGTTGGGCTTTAAGTTTAAATACCACTAAACCCATATAGTAGCTCAACAGTACTGGGGGGTAGCAGGGCCTGATAGGAAGAGAATATGGCTCTCAGAGTTGGACAAACCCAATTTCAAATCCCAGTTCAGCTGCATATTAGCTTGTGATCTTGGTCAAGTTACCTAACCTCTCTCAGCTTCCTTATTTGTAAGTTGATGATAAAATGTTATAGTTATAAAAGTTGAGTAGAGATTAAATAAGATTTCATATATATAAAACAGCTATCACAAGTCCTATCACCTTGTAGGCCTTCAGTAAATAATTGTTTGCTTATTTTCTTTGATTCTGAAAATTTCCCAGTAGAGTCTTCTTGATGTTTTCTCTAAATGCTTAACAGACTATGCTCTTTAATTTTTTTTCTAATAAAGAAGATGACGATATTCTACAAATTGTCACATATGGATTATCTTCAATAATTCTGTTTCCACTGGATTCATACTTGGGTTTTCATACTTTTCCCTTTTTTCCTAGACATATTCATTATAAATTACAAGAAGTAATGAATGATTTGTTTCTTTAAAAAATTATATACATTTTAACTAAAATTAAAACGTTCACATTGTTGAGCAAAACACCACATTTGGGGTTTTTACATTCTGGCTTTTCAATTATCTGCTTTTAAAGATACCTCTATCATAAATTATTATTGCATTTAGTAATTCAGTACTGCATTCTGACTACCTAAATTGCAGGTAAAATTCAAGATATAGTGATTTTTCTTTATGAAAGCAAATCAATCTCTTAATAACATAGAAGTAGGAATTCCCACATACATATATACACCGAAATAATATACAATAAAATGATTAAAGAGAGAACTATGTTCTCTATATCAAATGTCTGCAGAAAATTTTGGTCCCTATGTTTAAAATCATGGAAAGGTAAAAAATAATAATTAGTTGTATGTTTCCCTTTAGATATATAATACTGTTAGTATTATTAATAATAATATTTAAATACAGTCTTATATAAATAGATAAATATATTACCATGAGGCAAAAAAATAATTGCTTCTTTACTGATTCTAAAAAATTCTAGGGGAAGGAATTGTCCCAAGGGTGAGACTGAGCTGTCAGGGATCATGCTGACTGTGTGCAGGGCCAGGTGGCTATGGCTTTCCCTCAATTTACGGTCTTTTCAAGACTGCTGAAAAATGGCTTTCCTCATAAATCAGCATGAAGTAGTAATCCCCAGCCCTCCATGGTGGGCTTTAAATGGCTTGCAGCCCCTGGGGCTCACCCAGCACAAAAGCATCCAAATAAGAAATGGGACACAGCTACCTCATATATATTAAGCTCCTATAAAAATGCAGGGATCATGGGTTCATGGAGAAGAATTTCCTGTTAGCAGAACTTCTAACAGTGGGAAGTTTCTCTCCTGCTCTTCATGCTGTTATGAGTACTGAGACAGTATCTCAGGTTTTAGATACACATCAGCAAAGAGGGCTTGGTGGTCAAAGAAGCTGGGCAGTGGGTCTGTCTCACAAAGCAAGGGTTCATATCCCAATGAAGGCCAGAGGAATCCAGAGAGCTGAAGGGAGAGGTCAGGAATCATACAGGAACAGGAGCAGGAGATAGGAGGGTATACATAAGCAGACACAAGGAGATTGCCAAAGGTCTCCACAGGCTGGTAATATCTGGAGTCCCAGAGCAGCCTTGTGAGTACATTTAAGACTAGATATTGAGTCATGGTCCAAATTCACTCAGAAGTTTCCTGCTAGGACAAGAACAAATTACATACCAGATCAGTTGGGTTAGCTTTCGTTGCGTGAGACAGTAAATAAAAAAGAGCCCTGAACCCTGGCAAAGGCCAGAGGTTGGCAGACTAGGGCTGCTATAGCGGCTTTATGGCAATAAGCAACCCAGTCTCTTAGTTTTCCATTCCACCTAAACTGAGGGCCTTGGCCTCACAGCTCACGTAGGGAGAATCCTTAAAGATTCTTAGGTCTGGTCTAATAATCAAATGTGACAGATTAGCAAGAGAAAAACAACCAAACTTGGTACATACGCATATAGGGGAATCCCACATACCTGAGAAAGTCAGAGGCACCACATTAAAAACACATGAGAATACTGTAATTACCTATTTATGCTGTCTAATCCTTTCCCCGTCTCCCTCATCCCCACCCCCCTCCCAACTAGCAACCCTGTTTTTCCTCTCAAATTCCACATATAAGTGAGATCATATGGTATTTGTCTTTCTCCGACTGACAATTCACTCAACGTAATAGTCTCTAGGTCCATCCATATCGTTGCAAATGGTACAATTTCCTTCTTCTTTATAGTGGAGTAATACTCCATTGTATAAATGTACCACAGTTTCTTAATCCAGTCATCTACACAGGGATATGAAAGACAGTTTGGGGAATATAATGTTGTTAAAATTTTGTGGGGTGTCAGATGACCACATGTTTTGTTAGGGAGACCACTTCATGGATGGAGTAGAGGCTTGATCACTGCACTGTATACCTGAAATTGATGTTGTATAATATTGTATGCCAACTGTAATTGAATATATAGATAGTCACGGGATGTGGATTATACGGTGGAAGGGAGTCAAAGGAATTGTCATAGATAGTATGATATGGGGGGGAGCAGTGACGGGGGAGAATTGGGAGGGGGGGTTGTCACTTTGAGGGGTAAAAAGTATAACTATTGCACTTTGTTGTACACCTGAAGCTAATTAAAAAAATATATAAATAAACAAATTTTAAAAAGTAAAATAAATTGTTAGGAAATTAGAGAGCAGGATAATTTGGAAATAATAGGCTTCAAGAACTGTTTTGTTTTGTTTTGTTTTGTTTTGTTTTGTTTTGTTTTGTTTGGCTAGGCCATCCTGCCACCTGTTGGCAGCTCAACGGCAGCTCTGCTCAGAGCTCAGCTCGCACTCCGGAGCGAGCTCTTAACCAACTGAGCCACTCGGCCGGCCCTCAAGAACTTCTAATTCATTATCTTGCTTTTCTACTTTTGCATCAACACCAAAGGAAAGTTCATTCTTTTTATTTTTTTTAATTGGGGAATTGGGGGAGGGGAATAGTGTTGGGGAATTGGGGAAGGGGAACAGCCAACCTCTTGTCCTTCAATCTCAGTTGTGGAGGGCACAGCAAGTTCAGCTCCAAGTCTGGTCACAATGCTCAGCTCAAGGTTCTGTGTTCAATTAATTCTGCGTGGGCATAGCCACCATCCCATGCAGGAGTCGAACTGATAGCCTTGTTGTTAAGAGCGCGCGCTCTATCCCCTAATCAACCCTGGGCAGCAGCTCAGCTCAAGGTGCTGAGTTCAATCTTAGTTGCAGCAGGTATAGCCCACCATCTCAAACAGGCAACCTTGTTGTTAGGAGCAGGTGCTCTCACCAGCTAAGCCATCCTGCCACCTGTTGGCAGCTCAGGGGCAGCTCAGCTCGGGCGCAGCTCACTGGCCCATGTGGGAATCGAACCAGTGACCCTGCTGCTCAGAGCTCACACTGTTAAGCAAGTTCTTAACCAACTGAGCCACTCGGCTGGCCCCAGAAAGTTCATTCTTGAGCCATTGGTTGTAAAGAAAAGTTTGGGTTTTAGATTTGGCCACAACTGGGTTATAACCCATGCACCTATGAGTTTAAGCTATGTTCTCAAAGAAACCTTTTTGAATTTCAGGTTTTTTTTGTTTTAACCTAAATTTGAAGATCATTATGTCTGTTTAAAATGATTGTGTTTTGGGCCGGCCAAGTGGCGCGGTGTTTAGGATCTGGCTTGGGACGCCAGTGACCCTGGTTCAGGTCCCGCATGTGAGGGCCAGTGACATTGCTCTCAAAAAAAATAAAAATAAAAATAAAATGGTTGTGTTGGGACAAAATAAAATAATCTATATAACTAGTTTCATAAAGTATTTAATGAATAGTACATCTATGGTTCTCAAATTAAATACATAATATTATATATGAGAATATATATATATTACATATAATGTATATATAAATATAATGTCTGTGTAGATATACATACAGCAGGACACATGTATATCCTGATCTTGTGAAAATATTGATTTTTTTAAATTGAAGTTTATTGGGGTAACAATCATTAGTAAAGTTACAAAGGTTTCAGGTGTACAATTCTATAATACCTCATCCATATATCACATTGTGTGTTTGCCACCCAGAGTCAGTTCTCCTTCCATCACCATATATTTCATACCATCTACCCTCATCTACCCCACCCTCACCCTCTGGTAACCACTAAACTATTGTCTGTGTCTATGAGTTTTTCTTTCCTTACTTGTTTGTCTTGTTCCTTTGTTATTTTCAGTTTTATATCCCAAATACCAGTGAAATCATATTGTTCTCAGTTTTTTTCTGTTTGACTTATTCACCTATTATAATAATCTCAAGATCCACCTATGTTGTAGCAAATGACACTATTTCATCTTTTCTTATGGCAGAGTAGTATTCCATTGTGTATATATACCACATCTTCTTTATCCAATCATCTATCGAGGGACACTTTGGTTGTTTCAATGTCCTGGCCACTATAAATAAAGCTGAAATGAACATCAGAGTACCTATATCTTTATGGATACATATTTTCAGATTTTTTGGGTAGATATCCAGGAGAGGCATTGCTGGGTCATATGGTAATTCTATTCTTAATTTTTTGAGGAACCTCCCACTACCTTCCACAACGGCTACACCAGTAGGCATTCTCACCAATAGTGTGAGGGTTCCTTTTTCTCCACAGCCTTACCTATACTGGTTATTATTTGTCTCCTTGCTGATAGCTGTTCTAGAACAGGTGTGAGGTGATATTTCATTGTGGGTTTTATTTGCTTTTCTCTGATGGTTAGTGACGTTGAGCATCTTTTCATATGTCTATTGGCCATCTGTATGTCCTCTTTGAACAAACGCCTGTTCAGGTCCTCAGCCCATTTTTTAATTGCAGTGTTTGTTTTTTGTTCTTAAGTTGTATAAGTTGTAATATTTTGGATATTAGCCCTTTATCAGAGGCATCGTTTGCAAAACTCTTCTCCCATTCATTTGGTTGCCTCTTTATTTTGTCAATGGTTTCTTTTGCTGTGCAGAAGCTTTTTAGGTTGATATAGTCCCATTCATTTATTTTAGCTTTTACTTCCTTTGCCTTTCAGGTCAAATTCATAAAATCCTCTTTGAACTCAAGGTCCGTAAGTTTAGTATCTATCTTTTCTTCTATGTAGTTTATTGTTTCAGGTCTTATCTTTAGGGTTTACATCCATTTTGAGTTAATTTTGGTACATGGTGGCTTTCCAGTTCTCCCAACACCATTTATTCAAGAGGCTGTCTTTTCTCCATTGTATGTTTTTGGCCCCTTTGTTGAAAATTATCTGTCCATATTATGTTGGCTTATTTCTGGGTTTTCAATTCTATTCCGTTGGTCTGTGTGTCTGTTTTTCTTTCTTTTTTTTTTTTTTAAAGATTTTATTGGGGATTTGGGGGAGGGAAACAGTGTTGGGGAATTAGGGGAGGGGAACAGTGTTGGGGAATTGGGGAAGGGGAATAGCCAAGTTGTCTTTTAATTTTAGTTGTGGAGGGCATAGTAAGCTCAGCTCCAAGTCCAGTTGCACTGCTCAGCTCAAGGTGCTGTGTTCAATTAGTTGCGGGTGGACATAGCCACCATCCCATGCAGTATTCAGACCAGCAGCCTCATTGTTAAGGGTGCACATTCTATCTACTGAGCAATCTGGGCCACAGCTCAGCTCAAGGTGCCAAGTTCAGTCTTTAGTTATGGGTGGGCATAGCCCACCATTCAAACCAGCAACCTTTTTTTTATGAGCACAAACTCTCACCAGCTGAGCCATCCTGCTCAGTGGCAGCTTAGCTCAGGGTGCAGTGTCACTGGCCTGTGTGGGAATCTAACCAGTGACCCTGTTGCTTAGAGCTCACACTCTTGGGCAAGCTCTAAACCAACTGAGCCACTCAGCCGGCCTCAGCATATTTCTTTGTTCTTAGCATTGCTTTGGCTCTTAGGGGCCTTTTGTGGTTCCATACAAATCTGATGATTTTTTGTTCTATTTCTTTAAAAAATGCCATTGGGATTATAGTGGTGGTTGCATTCAAGCTGTATATTGCTTTGGGTGATATGGCCATTTTAACTATGTTGATGTTTCCAATCCATGAACATTTCTTTGTGTCTTCTTCAATTTCTTTTTAAAATAACTTATAGTTTGGAGTGCCTAGGGCTTTCACATCCTTAGTTTAGTTTATTCCTAGCTATTTTATTCTTTTCATGGCAATTGCAAAATGAAAATTTTTTATTTTTCTGAGATTTAGTTGTTAGTATATAGGAATGCAATGGATTTTTGTACATAGATTTTGTAGCTGACAACTTTACTGTATTCATTTATTTTTTTTCTAATAGCTTTTTGGTGGAGTCTTTAGGGTTTTCTATATATAGCATCATGTCATCTGCAAAAAGTGAGAATTTAACTTCTTCATTCCCAATTTTTCTTTTTTTCTTTCTTTTATCTATTTCTCTTGCCTGATTGCTTTGGCTACAACTTCTAATACTATGTTGAAAAGCAGAGATGATGAACAGCCCTGATGTGTTCCTGAACATAGAGCAAAGAGCTTCAGTTTTTCACCATTAATTATGATATTAGCTGATGGTTTGTCATATATGGCCTTTATTATGTTAAGGTATCTTTTTCTATACTCATTTTATTAAGTGTTTTAATCATAAATGGATGTTGTATCTTGTCAAATACTTTTTCTGCATCTATTGATATAAACATGATTTTTGTCCTTTATTTTGTTTATGTGGTGTATCACATTGATCGATTTGTGTATGTTGAACCATCCTTGTGTCCCTAGGATGAATGCTCCTTGATTGTGATGTATAATCTTTTTAACGCATTGTTGCATTCAATTTGCTAAAATTTTGTTTAGGATTTTTGCATCTGTATTCATCAGAGATATTGGTCTGTAATTTTCTTTTTTTATGTTATCCTTACCAGGTTTTGGTATCAGAGTAATGTTGGCCTCAAAAAATTAATTAGGGAATATTCTCTCTTTTTCAATCTTTCGTAAGAGTTTGAGTAGGACAGGTATTATTGTAGATCCTCTTTGAATGTCTGGTAGAATTCAGCAGTGAAACCATCTGGTCCTGGACTTTGGCTTTTGGGGAGGTTTTGGATGACTGATTCAATTTCCTTACTGTTGATCAGTCTATTTAGATTTTCCAGTTCTTTGTGATTCAGCCAAGGAAAGCTATATGTTTCTAGAACTTGTCCATTTCTTCTAGGTTATTGAATTTGGTTGCATATAGTACTTTATAGTATTCTTGCATGATCCTTTGTATTTCTGTGGCATCCGTAGTAACTTGCCCTCTTTCATTTCTGATTTACTTTTTTGTGGCTTTCTGCTTTTTATCTTAGTGAGTCTAGCCAAGGGTTTGTCAATTTTACTAATCTTTTCAAAGAACAAGCTTTTTGTTGCATCATTTTTTTCTATTGTCTTTTTGTTCTCTATTTCATTTAATTCAGCTCTGATTTTTTTACTTCCTTCTTTCTGATGACTTTGGGTTTCATTTGTTCTTCCTTTTCTAGTTCTTTAAGGTGTAATGTTAGGTTGTTTATCTGGGATTTCTTCTTTCTTGAGATAGGCCTGCAATGATATACATTTCACTCTTATTACTGTTTTCACTGCATTCCAACAATTTTGGTAGGATGTATTTTCATTCTCATTTGTTTCTATGTATCTCTTTTTTTTGGAGGGCAGTGTCACTGGCCCTCATATGTGGGACCTGAACCAGGGCCACTGGCTTTCCAAGCCAACGCTTAACCACCGCGCCACTCGGCCGGCCCTCTATGTATCTTTTGATCTCTCCTATTTGTTCTTCTTTGACCTAGTCATTCTTTAAAAGTATATTGCTTAATCTCCACATATTTGTGGTTTTTCGTGTTTTATTTTTGCAGTTGATATCCAATTTCAAAGCCTTGTGATCAGAGAATATGCTTGGTATGATTTCAATCTTCTTAAACTTGCTGAGGCTAGTTTTATGTCCCAATACATGGTCTATCCTTGAGGATGTTCCATGTACTGTAAATAAGAATGTATAGTCTGATGTTCTAGGATGAAGTGCTTTATAATTGTCAATTATGTCCATTTCATCTAATATGTCATTTAGGGCTGATATTTCTTTATTTCTTTTCTGTTTGGACAGTTGTCCATAGTTATCAATGATGTATTTAGGTCCCCTACTATAATTGTATTTTGGTCAATTTCTCCGTTTAGTTCTGTTAGTAGTTGCTTTGTATATTTCAGTGCTCCCTGATTGGAGGCATAAATGTTGATGACTGTTGTCATCTTGTTGTATAGTCCCCTTTATCATTATGAAAAGTCCATGTTTGTCTCTCTTGTTACCTTTTTTATCCTGAAGTCTGTTTTATCTGATGTCAGTATAATTACACCTGCTATTCTCTGAATACCATTGGCCTGGAGTATCAATTTCCATCCTTTCACTTTGAGTCTATATTTGTCCTTGTAGCTGACATATGTCTCTTGGAGGCAGCACATGGTTTGGTTTCATTTTTTTATCCTGTTTACTACTCTGTTACATTTTTTGGTGAGTTTAGTCATTTACATTTAGGTTTTCTTTTTTTTTTTTAAGATTTTATTGGGAAATTGGAGGAGGGAAAAGACAAGTTGCTGTCTTTTTGTTGTTGTTGTTCTTCAGTCTAGTTGTGGAGGACATCGCTTCACTGGCCCATGTTGGTATTATTATTGCTCTCTTCCCAGGTGAGGCAGATCGGTCACCAGTCACTGGACAGCCCTCACAGCAGCTCTTGGCAGCCCACAGCAGCTCTTGGCAGCTCACAGCAGCCTCACGCCAGCTGTGGGCTACTCATGCTAGCTGCCAGCCATTCACAGTAGCTTATAGCAGCCCACTGCAGCAGTGGCTGCAGCCTATTGAGTCTCCGGCGACTCACAGCAGCCCAGCTCCTGGTCGAGCTGTTGTTCACCATCTTAGTTGTAGAGGGCAGTGTCACTGGCCCTCATGTGGGATCTGAACCGGGGTCCTGCTGCTCAGAGCTGGGGTCCCAAGCCAGCTCTTAACCAACACACCACGTGGCCGGCCCTTATTTTTGATATATGAGGATTTCCTGTCATTCTATCTTTTGTTTTCTAGTGACTTGGTGTCTCCATTGTTTCTTTGCCTTTTTGTCACTGTCTGTTATTTCAGTGTGGTGGTATTCTATGATTTTCCCCTCTGTTTCTTCTTTTATAATGTTATATATTTCAGTTCTGGGGTGTTTTGTTTTGTTTTTTGAGTGGTTACCGTTAAGTTAATGTAAAAGAAACGTTCATATTTAAAATATTCCATTTTCTTCAGCATGCTTCCTTTCTCCATTCCCCTTTGTGACTTCAGACCTTTATTCTCTCCTCTTTTATGTTTTTGTTGTCACAAATTATCACTATTTATGCTTTGAGTTGATTTCTGCGTTGCAGTAGCAAGTTGTCTTTTTCTTCTTCTTCCTTCTTTTAATTTTTTTTCTTCTTTACCTATATGTGTGTTTAAGTGAATAGTGTCCTGTTTGGTGTAGAAGTTACCATTTCCTACTTCTCTCCTTCTGTTCATAATACTACTCATAATTTTGTATTCTTTTGCTTTTTTGTCTCAGGTCAAATATACTCCTTCAGTGTTTCTTGTAATGCAGGTCATGTGTTAGAAAATTCCCTCAGCTTCTATATGTCTGGAAAAGTCTTTATTCCTCCTTCATATCTGGATCTTTGCTGGATATATTATTCTTGGCTCATACTTTCTCTCCTTCAATAGTTTGAATATTTGATTTCACTCTCTCCTGGCTTGCAGAGTTCTGTTTTAAAATCTGATGATAATCTAATGGGCTTTACTTTGGAGGTTACCATCTTCTTTTCCCTGGCTGCCTTGAGGATCTTTCTTTGTCCTTAAATTTTTGATAGTTTCAATACAATGTATCTTGGAGAAGGCCTGTTAGGATTGAGGTAATGAGCTATTTGCTTCTTGGATTCGAGGATCCAGTTCTTTCCACAGGTTTGGGAAGTTTCTCATTGACTGTTTGAATATACTCTCTGTTCCTTTCTTCCTTTCTTCTCCTTCTAGTATGCCCATTATTCTTCTGTTGGTCTTTCTGATGGAGTCAGATAGTGCTTATAGAATTCTTTAATTTTTTCTCTCTCTCAAGTCTCTCTCTTCTTTCATCTGTGTCATTTCCAATTTTCTATCTTCGATGTCACTGATTCTTTCCCCCATTCTGGTCCATTCTTTTGCCTAAGCTGGGTATTTCACTCATCATTTCTTTTTTTTCTTTTACAATTTTATTGGGGAATTGGGGGAGGGGAAGAGTGTTGGGGAATTCGGGAAGGGGACCAGCCAAGCTGTTGTTCTTCAATATTCATTATAGAGGGTGTCAGTCATCATCTGGCTTCCCATTGGCAGCTCGTGGCCTCTAAGCTTAAGATGCTGTGTTCAGTCTTAGTTGCGGGTGGGCATAGCCCACTATCGAACAGGCAATCTTGTTGTTACACCAGCTGAGTCATCTTTCCACCTGTTGTCAGCTCATCGACAGCTCAGCTTGGGCATAGCATCACTGGCCTATGTGGGAATCAAACTGGCAGCCCTGTAGCTCAGAGCTTGGGATCTAAGCCAACTCGTAACCAACAGAGACACTCGGCCAGCCCCATTCATCGTTTCTTTTATTGACATCTTAATCTTCAGAAATTCTATTTGGTTCTTTTTTAAGATTTCAATCTCTTTGGTTAAAATGTTCCTTTTGTTCTTTAATTGTGTTTCTGAGTTCATTGAATTGCCTGTCTGTGTTTTCTTGCATCTTGTTGAGTTTTTTCAGAACTGCAATCTTGAATTTTTTGTCATTTAAGTCATATATTTCCATGTCTTTTAGTTCACTTACTGGGGACTTTTCTTTTTCTTTCTGAGCTACCTTGTTACCTTGGTTATTCATGACAATTAATGAAGTATTATTTCTCTTCCTAGGCATCTACAGGAGTGGGTTCTGCAACAGGTTGATAGGAAGAGGTCTTTCTTCCTAAAAAAAAAATATTTTATTTTCTCTCCCACTGCAGCCTTTTATTCTCTTTCATGCTGTAGCATTATATTTTCTCTTACACTGTTCAGGCTTCTCACATGATTTGGAGGAGAGGGGTCTCCTGGAAGGTGGTCTTCTCCTCTGTGAGCATGTCGCTTGGTTCTCAGGGCACTACCTCTGCCCAAAGGTCTTCCTACAACTAGACTCAGAGCCTGTGTTTTAGGGGCTCTGTTTATTCCTATAGGGATCCGACCAGATAGGTGGGGGTAGGCGTGGGGTGAGTTGTGAAAGATGGCTGTGACCTGAACAGTTATCTTGCCCCTACAGTTCCTACCCTTTCAGCGGAATTAGTTGTGCTGTGAGTCTGTGGCTGCAGGGCTGCAGTGCTTAGAGGTGTAAGTATTCTGTTCTTTTGATCTGATACTGCTACTGGTCCACTTCTAGCCTTGGGAAAGTGGGGGTGCGGTGAGCACTGGGAGGGTTGGGAGGGTGTCAACCAGGTTCCATGCTTATGTCTTTGATCCTCTGCTTGGCAGTGAGTGCTTAAACCACCATTCTCCCCCTTCTTCCATCAGTCTTTGCTCTGAGGTCTCTGCCATGAGTGTTGGGTTCAGCCATTTTATATGCTTATCCCTCGGTCAGGACTGTGGGCTGTAGGGGAGTGCTTCCCTCTCCTGTGACTGTGGTAGCTCCAGGCAGCTGGAGTTCCAAACTCTGATCTCAGTCAGGAGACCCGTGGCCCACAACCCATGTCTCTGCACTTCCCCTTTTCCCCCTCCACTGCTCACCCAATTTGCCCACCTTTAGACTATTCTAATTGGGCATCTCTCAGTCTTGCCCATATGCCATGCAGGGAGTCCTTTGTGGAATTACATTGGTTGTCAGAAAAGTCATCACATATTTTTTCTGTGTTTTTTGTTGCAAAAATGCATCATGACTTTTCCAACAACCCAATAGTTGTTCAATCTGTTGTAAATTCCAGGAGAGATTTCCAGAGGAACTCGTCACACTGCCATTTCTGTGATAGAATCTTAAAAATGCTGATTCTGATTCAGTAGGTCTGAAGTGGGAACCAAGATTTTGTATTTCTAGCAAGCTCCCACATAATGCTGATCAGCTGCTGGTTCATGGACCATATTTTAGGTAGTAGTGTTAGAAATGACTCATCGCTGTTGATCCTATTCCCTATGAAAAAGTCATATATAAACTTTTTATATCAATAAAAGTCAGGTTTACATAAATAAAATGTTATTTTATAGGTTAATGTCTGTATGAGCAAGTGTATATAATAATGTGGTAGGCAGAATTATAGCCTTTCAAATGTATCTATGTCCTAATCCCCAGATCCTGTGAATATGTTATAATACATGGCAAGTGTGAATTAACATTGCAGATGGAATTAAGATTGTTAATCAGTTGACCTTAAAATAAGAAATTTAACCAATGTTACCTAAATAAATTTAACTAAAAAAAATTAGAAGTTTATTTTGGATTATCTAACTGTTCCCAATGGAATCATAAGGGTCCTTTAAATATGGGAGATGGAGCAAAAGATCAGAACTAGAGAAAGATTTGAAGATTCTACTCCGCTGATTTTGAAAATGGGGGAAGGTATCATGAGCCAAGAAATGGAGTATGCCTCTAGAAGCTGGAAAAAGTCAAGAAGGAACTCAGCCCTGTGAATACGTAATGCTATGGCAAAACTCATTTCAAACTTCTGACTATTGAAACTGGTAAATGATAATTATTTATCTTGTTTTAAGCCACTAAGTTCATTATAATTTGTTACATCAGAAAAAGGAAACAAACACAATCAATAACACAAATTGACCACTGAAGAAATAGACACAGATGGTATTACTTTCTTAAAGGCAGAGAGAGATCTAACAAGCACAAAATAAATAGAAATGCTTCCATGGATATTTCCAGTTACAACTATTTTTATTATAATCACCTTAATATTTAATATTAAGGTATCACTTTTGTAGTAATAATAGCTTTTATTAAATCTTATCGTGTAACAAGTACTAAATCAGACACTGTACATCAATCATCTCTCCAATTTTCACTACAATCTTATGAATCTTATTTGTATTTTAATATTAAGAAAGCAGCAACTAGAGCTTTAAAACTTTGCCCAAGTTTATGCAAATAAGAAACAAGTGAGAGATATACCCTGAACTAACTTCAAAACCCTTTTAACTATCCTGCTCTGTTATCACATTACTGTACTTGCAACAATTCATATTATATTTGATAATGGAGAGCTAAGCAAGGTGAGAGATATATTAATTAAAGAGCATTATAAAATCTAGCTTTGAAGAAACCTAAAAGATCATTTAGTCTAAATATCAACTATGTGGAAAATATTCTTCAATATTTATGTAAATAAATTTTATAGTCTTTCTTTATACCTCAAAGAGCTTACTTTCTCCACATCATTGCAAATTCAGAACATTTGTCCTTATATGGCCTTTTCACAACTAAAAAAATGCAGTCTTTAACAATAACCTGGTTACATAGTAATACAGCAATAAATCACAATATGTATTGAGCATCAGAAGCAGAGACAGTTAAATGTTTTTCCCTAATATTTGTTGAGATTTTCAGTAGTAAAATTAGAAATGTAATCAAACTAATAATCATTCTAAGGTCCCTTTCATTAGTAACATGAGAAGCATAAACAGAAACAGAAATTACTACCTGTGGCAACATGACGTCCCATTCCAAATATGGCGTAAATGATGGCTGGAAATAGAGACCCATATAAACCAAACACTGGGTGCACAGATGAGAGAATAGCAAAGGCCAACCCTGTAATGAAGACCAGTATAATCAAGACCATTTTATAACCCCAAGATATAGTCTATTACAAAGTAGAATGGATATGGTTTTATTCAATGACAAAAGAAACCATAACTTATTCTACTTAGTAAGAGACTAGCATTATTATCCTAAATAACAGAAAATTCACTCATTAATTCATATTTCAATTCTAAAAGTCGTTATTTTTGAAGTATTGCTTTTTTTCTTGATTACAGAGATGTCTACATGAAAACATTGGCTCAGAGTGTCTTCCTAGTAAAAGTGATAACATCACAGCAAAACATTTCCACACACACTTAGCAAAGCATTTTCACATTTTTCATTTTATTTGCATAATAACATCTGTGAGACAGGCAGGATTTGTAGCTTCACCACTGACAGATGAGAAGCCTGACATGAAAGGTGACTAAGGCTGGGGCAAAAAAAGGATCCACATTCAAAGTTGCCAGGTCTGCTGACTGACTGGCTGGCCTAAGATTATGTATCAAAGTGGCATGGCTAGTGTATGTGTAGGGGTGACAGATAAGAAACCAATAACTTAGCCTATAGTTTGATACACCTCATAGCTTGCTATTCAATTGTTTTTTCTTTGTTTTTCCCCTTCACTGCTTGATTTAATGACTCTGCTTTGTTCCCTTTCTTAAGACTGTACATATCTTGTTGATCTAATTAATCAGCAGAGCACTAACCTGGAAAGAACAATTTCTCAATTCTTAGGCTCCTGGACTCTGGGATCCATGGTTGTAACTCTCTTGCAGTTTTTGCTGTTGATACATGAAACACTTCAGACAGTTGAAATAACATTATGAAGCAGAACCAGGCCACCTGAGGCAATTTCTCAGGCCAGGCCCCAGGAGGCAATTACTCAACTGTCATCCCTGAAACTTACATGATCAACTCCCACTTTTTTTTGTTCTTTCCCCCACCTACCTGACTGACTATAATACCTTTTAAGTGTCCTCAGTTCAGGGAAGGTGATTTTCTCTGGATATCAGTTTGCCATCTTCCCTGGCATCTAGAATAAAATATGCTTTTCTCTTCACCAACCCTTGTCACTTGAGTTTTTGGGCTGTCGGCAGCAAGTGACAACAGACCTGAGTCTGGTAACATATGGACTCATACACTTCCTATAACTGGGTAAATTTCTTACAGTGAAAAAGAATCAACTTTGTTTATTCAAAAAGTAAGTAAGGAGTAACTCATAACTTCATTTATATTCCTCATAGATACTACTGCCTACATAGTTTATATGTTACATGCATATAGAAATTTTCCTAGGCATGCCTAAATGAGTGCTAGTGGTTTAAATATGACCAAAATATGCATAAGTATTAATTCATTAAAGTGATCTTGTTTGTGGCTGTCCTTGGCATTAAACAGCTAGTTAAAATTCTGATAAATACATTCAAGTTTATACAATTTAATGGTAGGCATTTGATTGGGAATGCTGGACTTTACAAGTTACAAAGAAACTTGAAGGAGGTGGCATTAGAATCTAGATTATCTGAATATAAGGCTAGTTCATTATTCACACTATGGAGCCTGGAAATCTGCTTCCAACATTGACATTTTTTATAGTTTAACTTTTACTGTTTTAAAATAGTTTAACTTCTTTCTTTTTTTTTTTTCCTAAAGAGGGCATAGCTCTAGGTGGCCCATGCAGGGATCAGGCAGGCAACCTTGCCGTTCAGAGTGTATGCTCTAACTAACTGAGCCACCACATCACCTTAATTTCTTTTTAAATAAATAAACTCTAATTATACATCAAATAGTTTTTCAAGCAGTGCAAGATATTTAAGGTATAATTAAAATACATGGAAGGTCTACCAATGACTAGTCACTTCTTTATTTTTAAAAACCCACCTGTGTTTCTTGCTTACTGGCTATGTATTCATAAAAGTCTGATGAAATTTTAAAAAATTAGGGTAGAAGAGTCAGTTGCAGAGGCTGCTCATGAATTTCATACAGGCAGGATGAGAGGCAACAATCTGGTTGTTGGGAAGGTTGGTGTTACAGAAGAAGTCTTGAAGCCAGGTTAGCATTGGAAGGCTAAATATTCCCCTCCAAGCACCTCTTGGCATTTATAGTATATGGAACTTTGCAAAAAAGTATTGTGTGCATTATATCAGTCATGGAAAGCTAGAAAATAATTTTTCTCATCCATTTTCATAATGAGTTACCTAATAAAAATTACCTATAAGGAGACAGAATGCCAAGTGTTTTCAAGTAAAATGTGACCCACATTTCAGAAGATCACCCAGATCTACTAAATCAATGAACAGGGTGGGGAGTAAAAGAGCATGTGGCACATTTTTTTTTCTTTAAGATTTTATTGGGGTATTGGAGGAGGGGAACAGTGTTGGGTAATTAGGGAAGGGGAACAGACAAGTTGCTGTCTTTTTTTTTTTTTTGCTCTTCAGTCTAGTTGTGGAGGACATTGCTTCACTGCCCCATGTTGGTATTGTCATTGCGCTCTTCCCAGGTAAGGCAGATCAGTCACCGGCCTCTGGATGGCCGCTCACAGTGGCTCTTGGCAGCTCACACCGGCTGCCAGCCATTCACATTGGCTGCCGGCCACTCACTGTAGCCTATGGCAGCCTACTGCAGCAGGGGATGCAGCCTACACTGTTGCCAATGACTCATGGCAGCCCAGCTCCAGGTTGAGCTGTTGTTCACCATCTTAGCTATAGAGGGTAGTGTCACTGGCTCTCATATGTGGGATCTGAACCAGGGCCTTGCTGCTCAGAGCTGGCATCCCAAGCCAGCTCTTAACCAATGCTCTGCTCAGCCGGCCAAGCCTGTGGCATATTTAACAAAACCACTTTGGATAAATTACATGGACACTAAATTCTGATGAATATGGTAAATACCAACGGGAGAGAAGGTAGCAAGATGTAGACCTGTTTAGCTATATTTCTACTTTATTTGCAATAGGTAAATGTAAATACAAACCTAGAAGCGGCCCGAATATTTCCTCTAGCCTTGTGAATACCTACTTCCTATTTATCTGTTTGCATTTTTATAATACTTTCTCTCTCTCTCTCTGTCTTTCTTTCTGTCTCTCTCTCCCTTCCCTTCTCCCCCCAAAAAAAATAGTTCAAAAATTGAATTTCTTTGGATCTCATATTCCTATCAACTAAAATGGGAATTATGTAAAACATACCTAACCCAAATCTTTAGATACAAAACATCACTTCAATAGATTCTACAAGAATAATCTCAAAGACCAGAAATGAGGTAGATATTTTCTTTATTTCATATGATCTGATACTGAGCTTTCACTTTAAACAAATAGTGATATTCATTCTCAGTGACAACCTATTTCTCTGTTAATATAGCAATGCACAATGGTCAAAATAAAGGAGGCATAAACTGATTCATGTGTACAGTGCTTTAAAACTTCAATTACCCCTTCTACCAATAAGAACTACAAGAACCAAACCATCCACCCATACACACCTCTAAAAAGGAGAGGGGGCTGGATAAGACTTTCTTTTTCTACTTCATTTACTATTTGGGGTAATAATGCAAGCAACCTACATATTATCACACACACATTCACACAAGTTAAAATGCATTAAATCCTCTAAAAATAATGAAGATATTAAATATTAGAGTCACTTACAGATTAGAATTATCTACACTCTTCTCTATGTTTAATGAAATAATAGGGTATTCAATTCAATAGGAGAATTACAATTCCCTAACTATTAACTTGGGGGGAAATTGTTGCAAATGCTGATGAATATTTGTATTACCTAATCTAACTTGGATATAATAAAAGCAATAAAATAAAATAAAAACTACCAAGGAATAAAAAAAGGAATGGGTATTAGGCCAAAAGGTGCTAAAAAAAAAAAAAAGGATAGGGAGGAAAGAGAAAGATAGAGAGACAGAGAAAGAGAGAGAGAGAGAGAGAAGAGGAAGAAGAAGGAACCCAAAAAAAGAGATCTTTAGATGGCTGGTTATTTTTAAAGCTCAAAAGTCATGTATTGGTAATGTAAGCCTGATAAATCCACACACAAAAAAAGTGATCACTGGAAGACTTTGAATTATGCAGTTTTTAAGGAAAAAAACATGTTTTGTAGGTGTAGCAATGGTTAATACAGTAGAGGAACAGATTATATATTTCTACATCAAGATCATCAGTAGTTTCCAGGCCTGTGAACACTGCCAGATTGTCAAGGGGCTCTGAGTGTGAAGTTGGACATTAACCATTAGCACCCCTTGCACTCCAACCAAGGCTCCAGTAAGAATGGCCTCCCTAGACATAGTGCCTGATCCCTGACCAAAAAGGATCATGAAAGCAGGTAGGTAGCTCAGTATTTGCCTCTGCTACTACTATATTCTCTTGGCTGAGAGAGCTAGAGAGTAACAAAATCACTATCCATTAAGAAATAGAAATGTTTATCACAGAGAAAAATATTCTTTATATCTTAAGATACTGGTATTTAGAATAAAGGGAGAATTTCAGAAAATGGCAGAATAGACAGACGCTGTACTAACTATCTCCCAGGATCACACCAAAATTACAAACAAATTATACAGCATTCAACCCTGGAGGTCCCTGGAACACTAGATGAACAGAACCACTAAACGAAGAACTTAAAGAAGAGGCCACGTCGGGTATGGTAGGACGGGCGGAGACGAGAGAGGGCGGACATGAGGGAAACCCAGCTGTTGGGAGGCTTCTCCGATTGGGGGAGAGACCCTCCAGCCTCACACCAAGCTCACCAGCCTAGAGTTCCTTTGCCGGGAAGAGGAGTTCCAAGATAGCTGGCAGTAAATTAGTGAAGACTCTCTTTGCTCAGCTCGGTGAGGCTAAGAGCGGCTAAAGAATCAGTGGGGCCGGAGCACGGGCTTGCTCACCCGTGAGCACTTACCTGGTTCCTGGTGGAGGGAGTAGCTGTGTGAGCCGGGCCCAGGAGCCTGTGGGGAAGGACTGAACTGAGCACCTTTGGTGCAAAGTCTGGAGGTTTTTAGACTACTGTTCCGCTGGTGTGGAGCCTGCATGCGAGTGGTGTAAGGAGGGAGCCATTTTGTCAGGGTTGGGCCCTCCCACAGAGGGTCAGGTCCGGGACCTCATTGGTCTGGTGGAATTGGCACAAAAGTGCGTGTGTGCGCGCTTGCAAGCGTATGTGGCCTTGGATCCCCAACCTCCACCTGGCTTATACTGTGTTGCCAGGGAAATGCTGGGCAGGTGCCCTCCAGCTCCAACAGGCTGCTCACTGAGACGCGGGAGTGTATAAGCCGCCTCGGGTCGCGGCTCTCCGCACTGCGCTTGCAGAGTTGCCAGGCTGGTGATTGGTTGCCGGGCTGCTCGGCCTGATCTGCAAGCAGATGATTGGGACAGGCTGAGACTGGGAGTTTTCCTGGGAGTGTTGGGCTGTGAGCTGTGTGCCTGTGTGATCCAGCCAGGGCTCTCCTGGTGATCTATCTAATACATCAAAGCAATCCCAGAGTGACAGCCAGAATGGGGAAACAAAGAAACATGTCACAAATAAAAGGTCAGAAGAAATCTCTAGAAATGGAACTAAATGAAACAGAGGAATCCAACCTTTCAGAGACAGAGTTTAGAACACTGATGATAAGAATGTTTAACAACCTTAGTGAGGACATAAGGAAGGACATAAGAGAAATCATAAAAAAACAACCAGTTAGAACTAAATACAATAACTGAAATGAAGAACACACTCGAAGGAATCACCAGTAGAGTAGATGAAGCAGAGGAGCAGATCAGCGATTTGGAAGACAAAATAGCAGAAATCACCCAGTTGGCACAACAAAAAAAACCCAAAGTGTGGGAAGCCGACAGCCCCCCAGTGTCTGACAAGGCCACATTGCCCTGCTCAGCACTGGATATTAGGGGTGTTGCCTTATGGTTGGTCATGTAATATCTCCTGCCTCTAAGAACCCATGTGCCTTTCCTCCTATAGGAGACAATATACTCACTGCATTTATGGCAAGTTCCTGTATACCCCAATGAGCTAACTACGCAGCCAAAGACGGGTAAGATCTCCTAAACGAGGGGAGACAACCTAAGCCAGGCGGTAGTTCCGTGGGGAACCCCTAAATTGAGATATTGGGGACTCAAGCCCCTTTGGAAACTGAGGCATAAGCCTTTGGCCACATAGGCCTAAAAAAGCCAGTCTGTGAGAAACAGACAGCCTCTGTGAGAAACTGGTGCTATCGTTCGTCCTTGCCTGTGCAGCTGTGAAAGGTTTCCTTGGAGACCAGGAGACCAAGGTCTCTCGGCCATGAAAGTTCTGATAAGAGGCAACTTACTGACCATAAGTTATTTTAATTAACAGCCTTGTTTTAACTTTGTTCTGTACATTGCTAACAACAGATACTAAAGCTTTGACTGAGAAACAGATGTTACCCTCTATTACAAAAATATGCAGCTCTTTGTAAGATAGAAAAAGTTTGAAACTCCCTTTTGCTATAATCACATAGAAATAGTTTCTTGCCTAAACTCTTGGCAATAGTTCAAGTATATGCCCTGTAAGGTGGCCATGGTAACCACTCTTTAGATGATAAGTAAAATCCTTGAACAGGTTAAAATCTCTCAATAAAAGCTATGCGCTGACCCGATTCGGGGCTCAGTCTTCCTTGGCTGAGTCCCTTGGGCTCAGTCGTCTTTGGCTGAGTCCCTTGGTCTCGCTCCTATCTTTCTTCTGTCTCTTGTTTTTCCTTAATCTGCATCGCCCCTCTCGTGTCCCACTCGCCCTTGCCACGCAGGACGTGACACCAAAGAATAAAAAACAATGAAAATAGTTTAAGAGCTCTATGGGACAAGATGCAGCGCAACCACCTCAAATCATTGCAATACCAGAAGAAGAAAAGAAGCAAGGGGTCGAGAATGTATTTAAAAAAATAATGACTGAAAACTTCCCTACCCTGGTGAAGGAAATCAACATACATGCCCAGGAAGTGCAGAGGGTTCCAAACAAGCTGAACCCAAACAGGTCCACACCAAGACACATCATAGTTAAAATGGCAAAGGTTAAAGACAGACAGAATCCTAGAGGCAGTAAGAGAAAGACAGCAGGTTACATACAAAGGAACTCCTGTTAGACTAACAACTGACTTGTTTACAGAAACTCTGCAAGCCAGAAGGGAGTGGCAGGAGATATTCAAAGTGACACAAAATAACAGCCTACAACCAAGATTGCTCTACCCAGCACAGCTGTCACTTAAAATTGAAGGAGAAATAAAGAGCTTCTCAGAAAAGAATAAGCTTAAGGAATTCATTACCACCAAGCCAGCCTTGCAAGAAATGTTAAAAGGGCTTTTTTTAAACAAAAGAAAGGGGTAAACAAGCTAACCCAGGAAGACCAGGAATACAAATAACAAAATGGCAATAACTATGTACCTATCAATAATCACTTTAAATATAAATGGATTAAATGCTCCAATCAAAAGACATAGAATTGCTGAGTGGATAAGAAAACAAGACCCCTGCATATGCTGTTTACAAGAGACCCACCCAAATCAAAAGACACACATAGACTGAAAGTAAAGAGATGGAGTAAGATACTTCAGGCAAATAGAAAAGAGAAAAACCTGGGGTAGCAATACTTACAGCAGACAAAATAGACTTTAAAATGAAGACTGTAAGGACATCCGGTAAAATGGTGCAATAGACAGACACTGTGCTAACTGCCTCCCAGGATCATACCAAAATTACAAGCAAATTATACAGCATTCAACCCTGGAGGTCCCCGGAACACTGGAGGAACAGAACCACTAAACGAAGAACTTAAAGAGGAGGCCACGTCGGGTCTGGTAGGACGGGCGGAGACGAGAGAGGGCGAACCCCGTGAGGGAGGTCCCAGCTGTGGAGAGGCTTCTCCGGTTGGGGGAGACCCTCCGGCCGCACACCAAGCTCACCAGCCCAGAGTTCCTTTGCCGGGAAGAGGAGTTCTAACATAGCCAGCAGTAAATTAGTAAGGACTCTCTTTGCTCAGCTCGGTGAGGCTAAGAGCGGCTGGAGAATCAATGGGGCCAGCGCCCGGGCTTGCTCACTGGTTAGCACTTACCTGGTTCCTGGTGGAGGGAGTGGCTGTGTGAGCCGGGAGCCTGCGGGGACGGACTGAACTGAGCACCTTTGGTGCAAAGGCTGGAGGTTTTTGAACTGTTGTTCCCGTGGTGCGGAGCTTGCGTGAGAGTGGTGTAGGGAGGACACCATTTTGTCAGGCTTGGGCCCTCCCACGAAGGATCAGGTCCGGGACCTCATTGGTCTGGTGGAATTGGCGCAGAAGTGCGTGTGTGCGTGTGTGCACACGCGCGCCTGCGGCCTTGGATCCCCACCCTCTGCCCGGCTTATACTGCGTTGCCAGGGAAACGCAGGGCGGGTGTCCTACGGCTAAACAGGCTGCTCACTGAGACCCCAGAGTGCGCGAGTCACCTATGACCCCCACCCTCTGCTCGGCCTGTGCTGCGTTGCCAGGGAAACGCCTAGTGGGAGTGATCCGGCTCCAACAGGCTGCTCACAGAGATGCGGGAGTGCGCAAGCCTCCTCGGGTCCCCGCTCTCCGCACTGCGCTTGCAGAGTTGCCAGGCTGGTGATTGGTTGTCAGGCTGCTCGGCCTGATCTGCGAGCGGCTGATTGGGACAGGCTGAGACTGGGAGTTTTCCTGGGAGTGTTGGGCTGTGAGCTGTGTGCCTGCATGATCCAGCCAGGGCTCTCCTGGTGATCTATCTAATACATCAAAGCAATCCCAGAGCGACAGCCAGAATGGGGAAACAAAGAAACATGTCACAAGTAAAAGATCAGAAGAAACCTCCAGAAATGGAACCAAATGAAACAGAGGGATCCAACCTTTCAGAGACAGAGTTTAGAACACTGATGATAAGAATGTTTAAGGAACTTAGCGAGGACATAAAGAAGGATAGGGAAACCATAAAAAACAACCTGTTAGAACTAAAGAATACCATAACTGAAATGAAGAACACACTCGAAGGAATCACCAGTAGAATAGATGAAATAGAGGAGAGGATCAGCGATTTGGAAGATAAAATAGCAGAAATCACCCAGTTGGCACAGCAAAAAGACCAAAGAATAAAAAACAATGAAAATAGTTTAAGAGCACTATGGGACAAGGTGAAGCACAACCACCTTCAACTCATAGGAATACCAGAAGGAGAAGAGAAGAAGCAAGGGGTCGAAAATGTATTTGAAAAAATAATGACTGAAAACTTCCCTACCCTGGCGAAGGAAATCAACATACATGCCCAGGAAGTGCAGAGGGTTCCAAACAAGCTGAACCCAAACAGGTCCACACCAAGACACATCATAATTAAAATGGCAAAGGTTAAAGAGAGAGACAGAATCCTAGAGGCTGCAAGAGAAAGACAGCAGGTTACATACAAAGGAACTCCTGTTAGACTAACAGCTGACTTGTCTACAGAAACTCTGCAGGCCAGAAGGGAGTGGCAGGAGATCTTCAAAGTAACACAAAATAAAGGCCTACAACCAAGATTGCTCTATGCAGCACGGCTATCACTTAAAATTGAAGGAGAAATAAAGAGCTTCTCAGAAAAGAATAAGCTTAAGGAATTCATTGCCACCAAGCCAGCATTGCAAGAAATGTTAAAAGGGCTTTTTTAAACAAAAGAAAGGGGTAAACAAGCTAACCCAGAGAGACAATTTAAAATTGAAGTCGTATCAAGCAGATATAAAGGAAAAACTGATGGTTGCTGGCTGGGAGGGAGTGGGGAAGAGGGAGAGGGGGAAGGTTTTGGACAGTGTATGTGGGACTACAATGTTGCCGCAGGGATATGGGGGCAGTTCTAGGAATGTAATTGATAATGTGAAGAGACTATTATGTTGTGAGAAATAAGTCAGTCAGAGAAGGACAGGTACCATGTGATCTCACTTGTGTGTGGAGTCTGAAGAGCTGAGTGAACGATCAAAGTAAACAGACTCGTAGATGTAGAGGAAAAACTGAGGGTTGCTAGTTGGGAGGGGGGTGAGGCTGGGGTAAGGGGAAGGGATTAGACAGCATAAATAGACAACTACAATATTGCCACAGGGATATGAAACACAGTTCTGGGAATATAATAATGTTGTAAAAACTTTGTGGCGTGTCAGATAGTCACATGTCTTGTTAGGGAGACCACTTCATGGATGGAGTAGAGGCTTGATCACTGCACTGTACACCTGAAGCTGATGTTGTATAGTATTGTATGCCAACTGCAACTGAATATGTGGATGGTCACGGCATGTGAAGTATACTGTGGAGGGGAGTCAGGGGAGTTGTGATGGGTATGTATGATATGGGAGGGGAGTGGGGTGGCGAACTGGGGTAGGGGGATTTTCACTTTGGGGGGTAAAGAGTATAACTATTGCATTGTGTTGTACACCTGAAACTAATAAAAAAATATATAAAAAAATGAAGACTGTAATAAAACATAAAGAAGGGTACTACATAATAATAAAGGGACTGATCCAACAAGATGACATAACCTCTTTCATAGGGTGCATAAAATTCTATGCACCCAACATAGGAGTAACTAAATATATAAAACATATTAACCAAAATAAAGACAGAAGTTAACAATAACACAATCATAGGGGACTTTGGCACCCTGTTGACACCAATGGACAGATCCTCCAGACAAAAAATCAACACAGAAACAGTGGCCTTAACTGCCACATAAACGGTTGGATTTAATTGATATTTTTAGAGAATTTCATCCCAAAGCAGCAAAATACACATACTTTTCACATGTACATGGAACATTTTCCAGGATAGGCCACATGATAGGCCACAAAACAAGTCTCAATAAATTTAAGAAGATTGAAATCATATCAAGCATCTTCTCTGACCACAGTGTTATGAAACTAGAAATCAATTCCAAGAAGAACACTGGAAAACACACATGAAGTAACAGGACCCTCATCTATTAGCCCCCACCTCTGGCCTCTCTATATTAAAGAATCATTAAAGCTTCCCCTTATACTGACCAAGGATAGACACCCCACCCCCAACTGCTTGCTACATTCCACAAGGATTAACTACCTCTATCCAAACATTCCACCAGTTAACTGTTGTTCATATTTCCTTGCCTGCTACATTTTAGTGCTATCACACTTGCTTGCTACATTTAGTGCTGTCAATACAATTAACTGCTGTCTATCTTATGGTTTCTATAGTTTGCTTGCTATATTTGGACCTGTCAAAACTGTCTAAGATTTATGGAAACCATCTGTAAATTGTAATTTAATTTGTTTGCTCTTTCTGTCTATAAAAACTTTCTTTCCTTTTGTTTGGTACTGTGGGTTTATTCAGGGCATGAGCCCGCTCACAGTCACCAGCTAATAATAAACTCCAAACTTATTAAAAGGATTCTGTTTTGGTTTGTTTTTACTTGCTAGGTATAACACACAAAAATATGGAGACTGAATAACATGCTATTAAATAATGAATGGGTCAACAATGAGATCAAGGAAGAAATCAAAAGATACCATGAGACAAATGAAAACACAAAGACCCAAAATCTATGGGATGAAGCGAAAGCAGTCCTAAGACAGAAATTCATAGTAATGCAAGCATACTTAAAGAAACAAGAAAAACCTCAAATGAATAGTCTACCTTTACACCTAAGGAAAATGGAAAAAGAATAGCAAAATAAGCCCAAAGTGAGTATAAGGAAGAAAATAATAAAGATCAGAGTGGAAATAAACAAAATAGAGGCCAAACAAACAAAAAAAAGATCAATAAAACCAAGAGCTGATTTTTTTAAGAGATTAACAAAATTGACAAACCTTTAGCCAGACTCATCAAGAAAAAAAGAGAGGACCTAAATTAATAAAACCAGAAATGAATGAGAAGTGACAACAGACACCACAGAAATAAAAATAATTTTAAGAAAATACTACAAGCAAGTAAACATCAACAAATTAGACAATCTGGAAGAAACAGATAAATTCTAGAAGCATAAAATCTTTCAAGGCTGAGTCAAGAAGAAACAGAAAATCTGAGCAGACAGACTATTATCGTACAAATGAAACTGAATCATTAATCAATAAGCTACAAATAAACAAAAGTCCTGGACCAGATGGCTCCACAGGTGAATTTTACAAAACATTCAAAAAATAATTATCACCTATTACCCTCAAACTATTCAAAAAAATCCAGAAGGAGGGAATGCTCCCAAGCTCATTTTGTGAGGCTACTATTACCCTGATTCCAAAACCAGACAAAGACGTTACAAAAAAAGAAAACTATAGGCCAATAACCCTAATAAACATAATACAAAAATCTTTAACAATATATAAGTGAACCAAATTCAGCAATGCATTAAAAAGATGTTACTCCATGATCAAGAGTGATTTATTCCTGTGATGCAAGTTTGGTTCAATATTGTCAAGTCAACTAATGTGTTATACCACATAAACTAATGTGTTATACCACATAAACAAAATGAAGACTAAAAATCATATGAGCATATCAACAGATGCATAAAAAGCATTTAATAAAATCCAGCATCCATTTATGATAAAAACTCTTACCAAAGTGGCAATACAAGAATCATATCTCAATATAATAAAGGTCATATATTAAAAACTCACAGCTAACATCATACTCATTGAGGAAAACCTAAAAACATTCACCCTAAGATCAGGAACAAGACAAGGATGCCCCCTTTCACAACTTCTTTCAACATGGAATTTCTAGCTGCAGCAATCATACAAGAAAAATAAATAAAAGGCATCCAAATTGGAAAGAAGGAAGTAAAATTGTCATTATTTGCAGATTACACGATACTATATTTAAAGAATCCCAAAGATTCCACACACAAATTATTAGAGTTGATAATGAATTTAGTAAAGCAGCAGGATACAAAATTAATATTAAAAAATCAGTTGCATTTGTATGTTCCAAGAAAAAAAGAAAGAAAAAACAACAGCAACAACTATCAGAAGGAGAAATTGAGAACAATCCCATTTACAATTGCTTCAAAAACAATAAAATACTTAGCAATACATTTAACCAAGGAGGTCAAAGACCTGTACTCAGAAAATTATAAGATCTTGAAGAGAGAAACTAAAGAAGATACAAACAAATGGAAACATATACCATGCTCATGGATAGGAAGAATTACATAGTTAAAATGTCCATACAACCTAAGGCAATATATAGATTCAATGTAATCCCTGTCAAATTACCAATGACATTTTTCACAGAGCTAGAACAACTAATCCTAAAATTTATATGAAACCTCAAAAGACCCAAATAGCCATAGCAATCTTGAGAAATAAGAACAAAATGAAAGGTATCACACTAATTGACATCAAATCATACTACAAGGCTATAGTAATACAAACAGCATGGTATTGGCATAAAAACAGACACATAGATCAATGGAACAGAATAGAAACCCCAGAAATAAATTCATGCCTATATAGTCATTTAATCTATGACAATGAGAGCAAAAATTTACATTGGGGTAGAGATTGCCTATTTAATAAATAGTGCTGAAAAAACTGGACAGATACATGCAAAAAAAAAAATAAAACTAGACCACCTTCTTATGCCATATACAAGAATAAATTCAAAATGGATTAAAGACTTAAATGTAAGACCCAAAACCATAAAACTCCTAGAATAAAATATAGGAAGTAAATTCGCAGACATTACCCATAGTACTATTTTACTGATATGTCCCCTCAAGCAAGTGAAGCAAAAGAAAAAATAAGCATGTGGGACTACATCAAACAAAAGTTTTTTCACAGCAAAGGAAGCCATCAATAAAACAAAACAAAAAAAAAGCCTACTGAATGGGAGAAGATATTTGCCAATGATACATCTGATAAAGGGTTAATACCCAAAATTTATAAAACACTCATTCAATTCAACACTAAAAAAACAAACAAACATGAAGAGACATTCTCTAAAGAGGACATACAGATGGCCAACAGAGATATGGAAAGATGCTCAACATCACTAATCATTAGAGGAATGCAAATACAAAACACAATGAGATACCACCTCACTCTTGTCAGAATGGCTATCATCAATCAATTAACAAACAGCAAGGGCTGGCAAGGATGCAGAGAAAAAGGAACCCTCGTGTACTGTTGGTGGGATTGCAGATTGGTGCAGCCACAATAGGAAACAGTGTGGAGGTTCCTCAAAAAATTGAAAATGGAACCACCCAGGAATGAATTCCACTCCTGGGTATATATCCAAAGAAATCCAAAACACTAGTTTGAAAAGCTATATGCACCTCTTTGTTTATTGCAGCACTATTCACAATTGCCAAGACATGGGAAAAACCAAAATACCCATCAACAGACAATTGGATGAAGAAACTTGGCCATAAAAAGAATGAAATCCTACCATTTGCCACAACATGGATGGATCTAGAGAATATTATACTAAGTGAAATAAGTCATTCTGAGGATACAAATACCATATGATCTCATTTATATGTGGAATCTAAAAAACAGAATACATGAGCAAACAAAACAGAAATAGACTGAGATATAAAGAAAAAAATTGATGGTTGCTAGATGGGAGGGGGTAGGGATGGGGGAGACGGTGAAGGGATTAGAAAGTACAAATTAGTAGTCACAATAAAGTCGCAGGGATATGAAATACAGTATGAGGAATATAATCAATAATGTTGTAAAGATTAAGGTACCACATGGATACTGGATTTATCAGGGGGATCACTTCATAGACTGTGTGGATGCCTGACCATGTGACCATGGCACTATAGACCTGACCTCTGAGATTTTATATATATATATATATCTCAAAAAAATGAAAGCACATTTTAAGAAAGGAAAAAACTGTATTAAAATTATAATACTCAATATATACCAATAACAAAAGATGAATACAAGTCACGTTTGACTTCTGCAATTACAAGAAGTGGTCAGTGTGGTTACCATCAGTGTCCAGACAGTTCTGATTATGACAAACTACTGCTTGAACAATGTTGACCAAAGTGTCCACTTGTATACATTTCTTTTAGCACTCCCAGTACTAAAAATTACATAACAAAATATAAAATACCTCATAGGGAATATAGTCAATGGTATTGTAGCAGGTATATTTAATGTCAGAGGGGTGATAGATTGGAACGTTATACTTTGTGAGGGGTGTAAATGTCTAACTATTATGTTGCTATGTAAACCTGAAACTTAAAATAAGCAAATAAATAAATAAATAAATAAATAAATAAATAAATAAATAAATAAAGTAAATAAGAATCCAAGCATAACACTATAGAAACTCATAAACATACTAGAGAAGAGAAAAAGACAATAAGAAAAGAACAGAGAATAACAACAACAAAAATCAGAAAACAAGTAATAAAATGGCAATAATGACATAACTATCAATAATTATTTTAAATTTAAATGGATTAAATGTTCCAATCAAAAGACAAAGAGTGGGGCCGGCGGTTAAGCGCTGGTTTGGGAAGCCAGCGGCCCCAGTTCGGGTCCCACATATGAGGGCCAGTGACACTGCCCTCAAAAAAAAAAGACAAAGAGTGGCTGAATGGATGAAAAAAACAAGACCCATACATATGCTGCCTACAACAGACCCATTTCAAATGAAAATACACACACAGACTGAACAGACTGAATGTAATGGAATAGAAAAAGATACTTCAGGCAAATGAAAAAAGAAAAAGAAAAAAAACTGGGGTAGCAATGCTTATATTGGACAAAATAGAATTTATAACAAAGACAACAATGAGACAAAATAGAATTTATAACAAAGACAACAATGAGAGACAGAAAATCCATTTCATGATAAAAGGATCAATCCAGCAAAGTATATAATAATTGTTGTAAACATCAATGTACCCAACATAGGAGCACTTAAATATATAAAGCAAATTTTGACAGACATAAAGGAAAAATGGACAGTAGGACAATAATAGTAGGGGACTAGATCATCCCGACAGAAAATCAACAAGAAAATAGTGGCCTTAAAATGACACGTTAGACCAGATGGATTTAATTGATATTTTTAGAATATTTCATTCAAGAGCAGCAGAATATGCATTCTTTTCAAGTACACATGAACCATTTCCAGGATAGACCACATATTAAGCCACAAAACAAGTCTCAATAAATTTAAGAAGATTTAAGTAATACCAAGTATTCTCCCCAATCACCATGGTATTAAACAAGAAATCAATTACAAGAAACAAACTGAAAAACAAACACATGAGCATAAATAACATGCAACTAAACAATGAATGGGCTAACAATGAGATCAAAGAAGAAATTTAAAAAAAAATACTTTGAGACAAACAAAAATGAAAACAGTGACCCAAAATATATCGGACACTGACAAAACAGTTCTAAAAAGGAAATTCATGGCAATGCAGAAACAAGAAAAAAATCACATATAAACAATCTAACCTTTCACCTAGAGGAACTAGGAAAGGAAAAGCAAATAAAGCCCAAAAAAATAGAAGGAGGGGGATAATAAAGTTCAGAGGGGAAATAAATGAAATAAAGTCTAAAGAAAAACACAAAATATCAATGCAACCTTGAGCTGGTTTTTTGAAAAAATAAACAGAATTGATGAACATTTAACCAGATGAGAGAGAGAGAGAGAGAGAGAGAGAGAGAGAGAGAGAGAGAGAGAGAGAGAGAGAGAGCGCGCGAGCCAAGTGGCTCAGTGGGTTAAGAGCACGAGCTCTGAGCAACAGGGTCACCAGTTCAATTCCCACGTGTGGCAGTGAGCTGCGCCTGAGCTGAGCTACTGATGAGCTGCCAATAGGTGGCAGGATGGCTCAGCTGGTGAGAGCACCTGCTCTTAACAACAAGGTTTCTGGTTTGACTCCCACATGTGATGGTGGGCTATGCCCACCTGCAACTAAGATTGAACATGGCACCTTGAGCTGAGCAGCCATGAGCTGCTGACGGGAAGCCAGATGGTGACTGGACTTGGAGCTGAGCTAGCTGCGCCCTCCACAACTAAGATTGAAGGACAACAACTTGACTGTTCCCCTTTCCCAATTACCCAATAAAATCTTTGAGAGAGAGAGAGAGAGAGAGAGAGAGAGAGAGAGAGAGAGAGAGAGAGAGAGAGAGACTAAATAATTAAAATAAAAAATGAAATAAGAGAAACAACAAACACCACAGAAATACAAAGAATTATAAGAAAATACTATAAACAATTATATGCCAACAAATTGGACAATCTGGAAGAAATAGATAAATTTTTGGGAACATACTGACTTCCAAGGTGAATCAGTAAGAAATAGAAAATCTGAACTGACAGATTACTACTAACAAAATCAAATCGGTAATCAAAAAACTCCCAACCTACAATAGTGCTGGAGCAGGCAGCTTCACGGGTGAATTTTTCCAAACATTCAAAGAATTAATACCTATTCTTCTCAAACGATTCCAAAAATAGAAAAGGAAGGGAGATTCCTAAACTAATTTTTAAGGCCAGCATTACACTGACACAAAACCAGACAATGATGCTACAAAAAAAAAAAAGAAAGAAAGAAAAGAAAAGAAAATTATACACTAACACCTCTGATGAACATAGATGCAAAAATCTTCAACAAAATATAAGCAAACCAAATTCAGCAATGCATTAAAAAGATCTTACACCATGATCAAGTGGGATTTATTCCTGTGATGTAAGTTTGGTTCAATATTGGCAATTCAACTAACGTGTTACACCACATATACAAAATGAAGAACAAAAATTATATGAGCATATCAACAAATGTAGAAAAAGCATTTGTCAAAATCCAGCATCAATTTATGATAAAAATTCTCAGCCAATTGGGGATAGAGAGAACATACCTCAACATAATAAAGGCCATATATGACAAACCCACAGCTTGCATCATACTCATTGTTGAAAAGCTGAAAGCTTTTTCTTTAAGAGCAGGAATAGGACAAGGATGTCCATTTTTATTTAACATAGTATTGGAAGTACTAGCCACAGCAATCAGACAAGAAAAAGAAATAAAAAGCATCCAAATTGGAAAGAAAGAAGTGACACTGTCATTATTTGCAGAAGACATGATACAATATATAGAGAACCCTAAAGATTTCACTAAAAAACTACTATTAAAACTAATACATGAATTTGGTAAAGTAGCAGGATATTAAATTTTTATTGAGAAATCAGTTGCATTTTTTTTACAAACTGATAGTGAACTATCAGTGAAATTAACTAAACTATCCCATTTATAATTAAATCAAAAAGAATAAAGTACATATAAATAAAAAGAGGTAAATACATGGAGGTAAAAGACCTGCACTTAGAAAACTATAAGACATTGAAGAAAGTAATTGAAGATTATACAAATAAATGGGAGCATATACCATCCTCATGGACAGGAAGAATCACCATCACTAAATGTCCATACTACCCAAAGAAATCTACAAATTCAGTTCAATCCTTACCAAAATATGATAGGAGGAAGGGAAGGAGGAGGAGGAGGAGGAGGAGGAGGAGGAGGAGGAGGAGGAGGAGGAGGAGAAGGGGAAGGGGAAGGAGAAGGAGAAGGAAAAGATTTGGAGGAGGAGGAAGAAGAAACACAATGCCTCAATGTCTGGGAATTCCTCCCAAGAAATCTGATTTAATCGCTTGAGATGGAACCTAGGTACCAGCATTCTTTTAAGCCCAAAGTGATTCCAATGGTTAAGAATCAGTGGTCCTCAAGGTTGAGAATCTTGGTTTAGGGGTACTCAATCCACTTATCAGCCTGGATTCCATCACTGGAGCCAAAATTAAAACCTCCTCTAAACTACATGTACTAAAAATGCAAGAAGGATTATTTCTCCAAACAAATCTGAGGCATAGTTACTAAAAGAAACAGGGATGGAGCCTAGCTGGCAAAACAGAAATGTACTACATAAACCACACATCTCAACTTCAGACTCACTGTCAATCTATTTTGTTGCAAACCTTGCCAAGTTCTCGACACCCTGAAAAGGAACGTCATGAATTTTCTATGTGAATAGGTCTAAATATTATAGGAAACATCATTCTAAGTGCAGAAATATATAAATGGCTTTTTAATATACAAATCATCATTATTTTACATTTAAGAAAAATAAAAAGGAAATCAAAAATGCTGAATGAAGCCTGTAGCTATACTGGAGGATAGGTCATTAGATGAGGAGAAATGAAGAAAAAAGAAAAAGCCAGCAGAATGTTACTAGTTCCTAGGTATATTTTTATGGGGATCAGGGCATGTATACTTTAGACTTTTTTTTTTTTTAGCAATATTTGGCTGCCATTATTCCTGGAGAACAGAAAAATTATTAGCAGGAAGGTACAATTATTAAGGGAGTCAAGTTAAAGATATGTAGCTAATGCTAGGATTCTGTATCCCCAAGACTGAGACCATGCAGGGAAAAATTCCCAGACAAACCTTTAATTTTTGCAATGCAGTGTACTTTGGGTATTTACACTTATTGCTCCACATGTCACTAAGCTTCAGGAGTTCAATGAAGCTCAGCATCCACACATGTTTTTGTGCTAGTAATGCCACACATTCTACATAATTATCAGGAACATCCATCCTTTGTCTGTGGTCCAAAATGCATGGCAGCATAAAATTTTCATGGTTTAGGAACAAAATTCTAGGTGATCCCTTGGAATGCAAAGCAAAACATTCTTATATTGCTTCTCAGTGGATTAGGTTCTTACGTGGCAAGTCATGCATATTAGGTCTCTGCCCTGTCTCAACGCTTGAGTTTTCAGAATGGAAACTAAGAAACTATTTCTCCTCAAGTGGTTATCCAGGCTAGAATGTGAACTAAATGCTCTAGAGACCAGAGTATTATACTATTTAGCTTGCCAACTTTGTTGCTGACATATTTGAAGTCAACGACATTCTCTAGAATGTTTGCTCATCTTTAAAACATATTCTGTAGTGAGGTCCTACAGGATGTCAGTTAAAGAACATTGTGGTAGATGCTAACTATAATGGTTTTTACCTGATAATAACAATGAGAGATGCCAATGTTTAAAAATATTTTTTAAAATACAAATGGTTTCTAAGAAATATTCGAATATCATGAAAGAATGATCTAAAGTTTCTTTTCTCTTTTTTCTTTGAAATGAGCACTTATATTTATTTATTTTGAGGAGGAGCAACCACCCCTTTATCAGGCTGGTAGAACCTGTGGACTCCTTCCCAGAATACTTTCTAAAACTAAGTATGAGAAAATACATAAGATTTTAAAGAAATGAAGTATGTTGGAATGCATTAGTGAAGGTTGACAGGCCTGAAAGTTCTCTGGATCTAAGTTGAGAATCTAATCTTATGCAACCTCTCTATAAAGGTTTTATTCACAAGTGAGTTCAAGGCATTTCAACAAAAAACATATTAGACAGCATCTTGGCAGGGAAGACAAATTCTAACACTCATAGGGTTAGGCAGGTAATGAGAATACTAGCAGAAACGGTGGCAGTGCATGTGTAAGTGGTGGATACGATGGCAAAATGCAAAGTGCATCATGCCCTGTCTAAAGGAAATAGCCTGTATTAAGGTCCAGCAGATTGTTGCCACATTCAGGGAATGGGGACCATGTATGGCTATGTATTCCCCTTTTTTAATAGAGGCCAGGCTGAATTTTTATATGAACTATTCATATTTGTTAATGATGGCTGGAGAAAAAAATTAACACTGTTTGGGAATATATATATATATAATCTTTTACCAAATTTGCCTGGAGGGCTGCAAGTTCATAACTCCATAAAGTAAGAGGGATTTTAAAAAATTAATTACTCATATTTTTATGTATTTTTGTTATCAGTATCTTTATTACATTTATTTTGAAAACATAAGGATTAATTTAAATGTAATTCTTTCCTAGGTTGGTAGTATGCAGCCAAAGAAAATCAGAGGTTTTAGAAGCAAAATTGTTTTTAATTCTTCCACCAAACATTTATTTAAAACCTGCATCTAAGGGTAAAAGGGGTCAAATATATGGTGATGGAAGGAAAAATAAATAAATAATAAATGAAACCTGCTTTTATGTGCCAGGCAATACACAAGTTGGTAAGAATATAAAGATTGAGACACTGTCTTTGTTTCAAGAGTTTACAGACCAGTGTGAAAAGAGTTGTATCAAAAGATTATAATACAGGAGCCAGCCGAGTGGTGCGGTGGTTAAGCGCTGGCTTGGGACACCAGCAGCCCCAGTTCAGGTCCCACATATGAGAGCCAGTGACACTGCCCTCAAAAAAAAAAAGATTATAATACACTCTATTAAGGCCAATCATAGAGACATATAAAGAAATACAAAAGGAATTGAAAGGAAGAAAACATGTCTTCCTAGAAGATTGGGAGGTATTCTCAGAGGAGAGATCTCTTTGAGTAGACTTTTGTATCAAGGGGTCCAGATTATTAATGATCTAATAGATTATTGTAAAGAATTGGGTTTTTAACCTAGAGGAAATAAAGGGTCATTGAAGAATTCTGAATAAGGAAGTGATATGTTCAGATTTTTGTGATAATCTGGCTGCAGTATAGAATATGGCTTATAAGAGGAGACATAGTAGAAAATGAAGACCTGCAAGATGACGAGTTCAATAATTCAGACAGTAAAGTACAGCCGCAGTAGGGAGCATGAAATAAGACTACTTGGTTGGAAAGATAATTAGAAACAGAAAGACAGAACCTGGTGTCTGATTTTCATGCAAGTGGGCAGAGTGCAAAAAGAGGGGGAAGAGTTGAGAATGATTCTTGAGACTTTCTAAGAGGTAGTCTAGAATAAATTAGAGAATAGTCCCTGGGGCCAGACTACTTGAGTTCAAATCCTAATTCTTCCACTCATTTGCTGTGCGACTTTAAGCAATATATTTAGCCTTTCTGGGCCTCAGGTTTATATATATGTCAAGTGTTCTTACAACAGTTATTATAGGTGTGCCTGAACATTACTGTTATTATTATTATTGAGTATTATAATTCTTTTTAGGATGGTGGTGCCATTCAATTTCTGGTTTTTTTTTTGAGGGCAGTGTCACTGGCCCTCTTATGTGGGACCGAACCAGGGCTGCTGGCTTCCCAAGCCAGTGTTTAACCTCCACGCCATTCGGCCGGCTCCAATTTTTTTTTTTTTTTTAGAAGACTGTTGCATTTGAAGTGCTTTTAGAAGATTCTAGATTTGCATAATTGAATATGTGGATCTCAGGTTGAGAAAAAATTTCATTAACACAGTGATGGTGTTGTTAGAGCCTCTTATTTATGCAGATGAAAGCCTAAGGCATTTTTGAGTCAGACAGCCAGGGTTTGAGTCTCCAGGACACTGATATTTAATGGGCAGATGGAGTAAGAGATAAAATCCTCAGAGGCTCATAAGAAGAGAAGGCTAGAGAGGTAGTAGGAGAAAAACAGTAGAGCAGTGTCTAAAACCCATGAAAAGAAAGGGTTTTAGAAAGAGTATAGTCAACACAGAAAATGCAATAGAGGAGTAAAGCATGGTGATGACTGACAAACAGCTATATTTAACAACTGAGAAATCTTTAATAAAGTAATTTAAAATGGCTACTTGGTATTTGACATGTAAAAAACACTCAAATGTTAGTTTCCCTTATCCTTCTTGATTTTAAATGCATTTCTAGGGTGAGAAGAATGAATAACTATTAGATTGAACCATATAACTTTCCATATTTGTAGGTCAAAAAACATTGAATTCAACAATTTCATATAATTCAACTAGGCTGAGTAACTAAAAATCTACTTCAAAGATCAGTAGAGTAAAAACAGGTATTTGTTTCTATTGATTGTGTTATGATGCGAGAGCAAAAATTTCTTTCTTTTAATTTTGCTAAAGAAATGGAGCAAAGAATGATTGTCTATAATGTATTCACAAAATGAAAGGTAATTATATCTAAATGCTTTTCTTACTCTGTATTCCACTGTAGTTATTTTCCTTGTCACTTCACTCTTGAGTCTAAAAACTTCAGGGATGAAACCTAAATGCAATAGTGATTTTAAAAGAAGGATATTTGTACTTTCTAAAGAAATGTCTTCTATTTTTAATAACATTGGTATTAAGAATAATTCTAGTTATTTTGGGAGTGTAGGGTATAAAGTATAAAATATTAAGAGTATTGGCTTTGGGGACCGGCCGAGTGGCGCAGTGGTTAAGCGCTGGCTTAGGAAGCCAGCGGCCCTGGTTCAGGTCCCACATATGAAGGCCAGTGACACTGCCCTCAAAAAAAAAAAAAAAAAAAAGAGTGTTGGCTTTGGAATCAAGTCTTGACTCTATCACTTGTTAGGTGTGAAGTCCAGGGAAAATTACATTTCGAAGCCTTCATTTTCTCATATGGAAAAAGGACAAGACACTGCTGTCTCTTGGAATTTTGTTAGGATAGGGGAAGATAATGTATGCAAGGGGTTTAATACAGCGCCCCTAATAATAATGTTATAATGTTTTATTTTATATCTCTCCATAGTGGGTAAGTATGAGAAACTTTAAGAGAATTGTTTTTAAAAGAATTGTTTCTAAAAACTTTCAGAAGGGTGAGTCTTTTCATACACCAACAAAAACGTTTAAGGTCTTTCTAATGATGTAGGCTTGTCCAATCACGGATAGGCTTCCAAGAGAACCAAAAGCCAGATCTGTAACTTTCTAAGACACAAAGACTGAATAAACTTTGCTTCTCATCAGTTGGGGGCTAACCAATGTGTTTCTTCAAAACCAATGAAATAAATGAATCATAAAACAAAAATCCCTCAATATCTACACCCAAATTAATGCCATAAAATAACTACCAATGACATATAATAAGTAATATCACTAATGACATATCATAGTAGCTTTCACATATCCCCAAATTATTAACTTGATATTTTACAAAGATGAAAAAACAAATAATTTTCTAAAATATATTTGTCTTTTGTTTCACATTAAATTAAAGCAAAAATAAATGTATAAAATACGCTGAAACTATCTGGTGAAAAAGCCCTTAAAAATTCATCACCTAAGTTTCAAAGTGTATGGTAGTATCTCATTTGAATTTAAAATTGAATAAGGGGCCAACTGAGTGGTGCGTTGGTTAAGAGCTGGCTTGGGAAGCCAGCGTCCCTGGTTCGGATCCCACATATGAGGGCCAGTGATACTACCCTCTACAGCTGAAATGGTGAACGGCAGCTCCATCTGGAGCTGGGCTGCTGTGAGTCCCAGGGATGGCATAGCTGCAGCCCCTGCTGCAGTGGGCTGCCATGGGCTACAGCAAGTGGCCAGCAGCCAGCTGTGAGTGGCCGTCCAGAGGCCAGTGACCAATCTGTCTCACCCAAGAAGAGTGCAATGATGATACCAACATGGGCCAGTGAAGCAATGTCCTCTACAACTAGACTGAAGAACAAAAGGACAGCAACGTGTGTGTTCCCCTTCCCTGGTTCCCCAATGCTGTTCTCCTCCCCCAATTCCCCAATAAAATCTTTTTTAAAAAATAAATAAAATAAAATTGAATAAAAACAGGGATGAAAATGCCCTAACCTTTTATTTATTTTTCATTTTTGTGAAAGACTACTATGTTTTGATGTTGGCAAAATAATCATCAATAGTATTATATTAAATTATAAGACTGTTAAAAAAATGGAATCCCATAAAACATGATAGTATTATGGATCTTAAAGTAAAGCCACTAATGCAGATGTTTCTAATCACACTAAAAACACAAATACACAAACCAATTTTTTACAGCTACAGAATAATTCAATTAAAAGAGTGCTTAGAATTAAATAGTATGATTAAATAGTTCAAGCCAAGGAGGTAGTCAAATTGCAAAGAAATATAAATCTACAAAATCTATGCTAAAGAAAGTGTTCCAAATTCTCAAGGCACTGACTTTGTGTGGTGAACACATAAAGCAATATATAGATGATATATTATAGAATTGTACAATTAAAACCTATATAATTTTACTAACCATTGTCACCCTAATAAATTTAACAACAAAGTCAGTTTCTTTCCTTGCTATAGTTAAGAAACTATTACTTGAATTAATTTAAAAAATGCAATGAATGTACCTTTAACACACACACACACACGCTCACATTCGTGTGCACACTACTTAACTAAGAGCTTTCATCAAGAGAAACACCTATTTAAATCCAGGATATCATTTAGAATTTGCCTTGGGAAAATTAAAATTAGATTTCTCACCAGTTTAAACTTCTTATTGAGAAATAAATACAGTGCATAGTGTGATACAGAATTAAATCAGCATGCACAGTAAAATGTAAGCTCTAAGGACACAGGAGATTCTCTTTGCAAAACAGCCTTCTTTTGTACAGAAAACTGTGTTCCTTGCTTATAGCAGCTCTCAAGGCTACAACACATAATTGTGTGCTGCTAATTCAGTTTACAAACAATGTGTCCAAACCAGGAGATATATTATAGTTTGATTCAGTGAAAGCAGGAAACTGTATCAGCAAGATCAAGCTATAAAAACTCATTCCTCCACAATTACTGATCTCTTACTGTTATATAGTATGAATTTTAACATTGCAAATATGTAATGTGATTCAAAAATGTGTTAAATTACTAAGAGTTATAACAATAGCAAAAAAAATCTAGGAAAACATATATATTTATACAGATATTGAGTATACAAATATTCAGTGTGTTTATTCCCTCAAAGTTAATTAAATATCCATTTCATTAGCTAAATTGTAGATCTGAGGTCACAATATTCTTCCATTAAAGCAAAGTGACATCTTTTCTGCATAAAACAGGAAAATCAAATGCAGTACATTACCTTGTGTCACCTGTTGAACTGCCAGCATTATCCCAGACATGGTGTCTGGAAGTAAGTTTTCTTTTAGATTGTAATGTGGTGCCCATTCCAAAATAGGTAGCCGCCTTCTACACCACTGTTTAAAGTCTTCACAGCAGGGGATATGCATCTTACTCAATAGCACACTTTTCTTTTTCTTCTTTGCCCCTGTCATTTTTCAGACTCCCTCCTGTAGAAGTAAACTTTAGACAAGAAACAAAAATCGTTGCAGAACACCCCTTCGATATCAGGCTCCAATTCGTCTGTGGTTTACAATTTCAAAGCTATCCAAAAACTAAATCAGTGAAAGAGAGAGAGAGAGGGAGAGAGGTTAATAAGAGCACTTCAAGATATGCAGCTGGGCTGTATGTGTTATTATGGTGCAGCTAATTATTCTAGATAAAAATGTAGATTAAAACCTTGAATTCTTATCTGAATGAGATGTAGAAATCGTTCCTGTTAGTATAATATTTTTCCAATCTTGAAAAAGTAATGGGTTCCTTGTTAAGCTGGTCTAGAGGTCACTCACCAGTCAAGTTTCTTATATTCCACTCTCATCTTGTTTTTGTCTCCAATCCCAATGGCTAGTTATGGGAGTGTGTTGGAGGTGGGCTGGAATATGCTAATGAAATTAGGACCATTCAGCTAATGCAGTCTCTCCCTACAAGCTATGCAAAAGCATAAATCTGCCAAAGCGGTCTGTCCTGAAAAACAAAATCAGAGAATCTGGACTTGGAAGTATATATTGTCAATATATCAATTGACTGCCAGTTCTACAAAATTAGAAACATAAGAGGGCATTGCTAAATGTCCTTTTTTTTTATTTATTCCCTGGGATATGTGATTTGCATTCACACAGAAACACTCAGATAGCCACTGCCCAGTCTGGAAACAGAATAGCCACTCCTCATAAACAAACTGAAATTTCATCTCATGAGCTACAAAAATAAGCATCACACTGAACAAGTATTGGTGGCAACAGTTCTTCCCTGTCTCTGAAACCATTCATTTTTCTTGGCCTATTTCTCCAAGTCTACTTCTCATACTCATGGTTTTGTAACTGAAATTTCTAGAGGAATAATGTATAGTTCAAACTATTTTTTGAAGTATCCCAACTCTTTTGGTGGCACTGCTCTATATTCACATGACTTTGGGGAGATTTCTTTTTACAAAGGATGTTACATTTTATAATAAAACAAACAGGCTGTCAGATTTTGTTTTTTTTATGATTGCTTCTCCACAGCCCAGAAGAAACTGTCTGCATTTATGAGCTATGCCATTGGAATTAAACCAAAATACTAATATATTAACTGAAATTGTGAAGCCAAGAAAAATAATAAAATGTTTATAGTTCGCTGCAGCCCTTTTTAATGCCTATTTGTCCAGAGAGTGGAAACCTGGTTTCTGGAAGACTTCAGAATAACAAAGTACTTGGATCCCTTGGCTATTTCCAAGGTCTGCTGCTGTACTTTTTCTGATTGTATGTATGTATGTATGTATGTATGTATGTATGTATGTATTTACTATCTCATTTACAATGTTCATTCAATTGTTATTAGTATATTCAGAGTTGTGCAGTCATCAGCACATCAATTTTAGAACATTTTTATCACATCAAAGAGAAACGTCATACATTTTAGATATCACCCCGCAATCCTGACATCTTCCTCCCCCTTTACTGCCCTGTCCCAGCTCTAGGCAACCACTAATCTACTTTCTGTCTTTATAGACTTGAGTATTCTGGACATTTCATATAAGTGGAATCGTATAATCTATAGTCTTTTTTTTTAAATTAGTTTTAGGTACACAAAACAACATAATGGTTAGACATTTACACCCTTCACAAAGTGATAAACACCCCTCTGACATCATATATAGTTGTTACAATACCATTGACTATATTCCCTATGCTGTACTTGACATCCGGTGAATATATATATATATATATATATATATATATATATATATATATCAAAAAAAATGCATGCACGTTTTAAGAAAGGAAAATACTGTACTAAAATTGTAATATTCAATACATACTGATAGCAAAAGATAAAAACAAGTGATGTTTGACTTCTACAATCACAAGAGGTACTCAAAGTGGTTACCATCAGTGTAAATTTAATTCAGCTTTTTCCTTTCTTAAAATGTGTATACATGTTTTTGGTGCCCTCTGTATTTATAGTTGACATTCATATATTATTCTACTTCTGGCATCTACATAATCTATGAAGTGACCCCCCTGATAAATCCAGTGTCCATCTGGCACCCTACATAATCTTTACAACATTATTGATGATATTCCCCATACTATATTTCATATCCCCATGACTATTTTGTGACTACTAATTTGTTTATAAATTACGGTGAAGAGCTTCTCTCTCAATTTTTCAAAGATGACATCACTGGCCTTCTATCTTGCAAAATTACCTTTACTTTTAAATCCAATAAATCCTAAATACATAGTAATATATGTACATTTTACTCATATGTGCCGGACAGAATTTGCCTTGTATTTTTCCAATTGCTTACATTATGTTAAATTTACAAACTTTTCATTAATTTAGATTTGAAGGCTAATATAATATAATATAATATAATATAATATAATATAAACCAGGGTGCCAAAATAAAGTATATACAAGTGGACACTTTGGTCAACGTTGCTCAAGCAGTAGTTCGCTGTAATCAGAAAAGTCTGTCTGAAATTGATGTTGTATAATATTGTATACCAACTGTAATTGAATGTATAGATAGTCACGGGATGTGGATTATACAATGGAAGGGAGTCAAAGGAATTGTAATAGATAGTATGAAAAGGGGGGGAAGAGTGGGGGGAGAATTGGGGGAGGGGGGTTGTCACTTGGAGGGGTAAAAAGTATAACTATTGCACTTCGTTGTACAGCTGAAGTTAATTTAAAAATATATATAAATAAATAAATTTAAAAAAAAAGAAGTGTCTGGAAGCTGATGGTAACCTCTCTGAGCATCTCTTGTAATTGCAGAAGTCAAATTTGACATGTATTCATTTTTTTTATTGGTATACTCATATATTGAGTATTATAATTTCAATACAGTTTTCTTTTTCAAAATGCATATACATTTTTTTAGGCACGCTCTGTATATACTGAATATATATGAGGCCTGACAATTAAGTTTGCGAACTTGTTGCAATGATGTTGCTAACCTGTTTTGATATCAGAAAGATTATTAATTATGAATTTGTACCAACTGAACAAACAGTTAACCAAGTTTACCATTTGGAAGTGCTAAAAAGGCTGTGTGGAAAACTTAGACAAAAATGACCTGAACTTTTTGACAATTCATGACTCTTGCATCATGATGATGCACCAGCTCACACAGCATTATCTGTTAGGGAGTTTTTAGCCAGTAAACAAATAACTATTGGAACACCCTCCCTACTCACCTGATCTGTCCCCCAATGATTTTTTCTTTACCTGAAGATAAAGTAAATATTGAAAGGAAGACATTTTGATGGCATTCAAGACATCAAGGGTAATACAACAACAGCTCTAATGGCCATGCCAGGAAAAGAGCTCCAAAATTTCTTTGAAGGGTGGACTAGGTGCTGGCATTAGTGCATAGCTTCTCAAGGGAAGTACTACAAAGGTGACCATAGTGATATCTAACAATGAGATATGTAACACTTTTTCTAGGATGAGTTCGAGAACTTAGTTGTCATACCTCGTATTACTATAATCAAAATTAACAAAAAGGTATTCTGGCAAAATATATCTAGATCATAAATTCAAATCTATGCTGACAAAATGAGAAGAATAATTGAAAGCTTGACTGAAATCACCAATCAACAACAATTTGTGTAATTTCAATCATTTTTTTACAAACTTTGTGTTATATGTTAGTAACAAAGAATTCACATAAACATTCACATATGTACCTAAACATATTAGTGCCAGAAATTGTTCTAAAATATCCTAAGACCAGGAGGGAGCAGAAATTAGTTTCATAAAATACTTCTGTAGTCTCTCAATCAAAATGACTCCAAAATATTAGAATAAATCTTTTCTAAACATCTTTTTTTAAGTTTAAATATGGAATTCCAATTCCAGATTTCTTGTCCAGTTTCATATACTTACACATTATTCAAAATTTGCCAAAATCTCACTTCAGAGCATGGTATCACTTCTACTGATAATCAGCAATACCAAAAAAAACCCTTTAATATAAATTTATTATATCTGACTGAAAAAGTCAAGAACCATATGACTTCACTCATATGTGGGATATAAAACTGAAAGCAACAAAGAACAAGACAAACAAACAAAGAAGCAAAAACTCATAGATACTGAAAACAGTTTAGTGGTTACCAGAGGGCAAGGGGGAAAGGGCTGGTAGAAGAGGGAAAAGGGGTTCAAATATATGATGATGGAAGGAGAACTGACTCTGGTCAGTGAAAGCACAATGCAATATATAGATGATATATTGAAACTTATATAATTTTACTAACAAATGTCACCCCAATAAATTAAATAAATAAATTTTAAAAATAAATTTATTCATACCCATGAGATTCTCAGACTACTTTAACCCAGCCCATAAAATTTTTTTTAAAAAGAGCACTAAATATATTTATTCAAAAGTTTCAATGACTAAATTTAGGTTAAATTTCAATACTACATGTCATGTATATAAGACATCTCTTCTCTAATGTCCAGGCAACACCTATACAATAAAAAGATGAACTTATTTTTTTCTTTGACCTACCATGTGAAATGATAGAAAAATTATTCTTAAATTATTATTTTGATCACATCCCTGAGATGTTTGAACTTTCAGTGTTCTCCAATATCAAACTTAAACTCATTACCACAAGCATATGACCATTCTCCACTCCCCTATCCCCCGTTGATTAGTTTCCCATTAACATTTTTCTTTTTTAGCTGAGCCATCCTGCCACCTGTTGGCAGCTCAGCGGCAGCTCAACTCGGGCTGGGCATCGAACTGCTGTTGCTCAGAGCTCAGCTCGCACTCTTGAGTGAGCTCTTAACCAATTGAGCCTCTCAGCCAGCCCTCAACTTTTTAATTCAGCAAGTATTTATTGAATGACCATATTTTCCTAGACTCTCGTGAAGGCTCTAGAAGGGCCGGGTGTGTGAAGATTGTTTCTATTTTCTAGGAGTCATTATTTAATGAAGGAAACGGAAATATGTATAACTAACTCAAGGCAGAATAAAATAAATACTCATGTCACAAAATAAGTGTTATGGGAGCTCAGAGAAAAGACAGTTGCATTCCCACTGAGGAAAAAATGCTTTCCTTTCCATCCTGTATAGACCCTCTGTTTCAACAGATAATTATGCTCGTATCTTTAGATTTCACTGAGCACTATATCAAGCCTTTTCCATATCATGAAAAGCTCTTAGAGAACACCATTTTTTTAATGAGTGCATAACATACCTTCATAAATACGTACAATAGTTTACATACACATTTCCTGAGAAGTAAATATTTTGGTTTATTCATTTTGGGGGGTGTTGTTTCTTTGTTTGTTTGTTTGTTTTGCAGCTCACACTGGGATACGCATTTCTGGGCATAAATCTTAAACCAGATTTCTGACTATTTCTTAGACTTGAATTATTAGGGTCTGACAGGCAAAGAATCATTACTAATGATTTCATTTTTATTGGTGGATATTTTTCCCATGCGCCAATGAGGCTTCTTTGGGTTAACATCTCAAACCAGCCCAAATGTAAATGAGTTTATCTTTAAAGTAGTCTCATTGGGATACTATTCAACCTCTTATGTGTTGACTTCCACAACACTTAATGATGTCTAGTTTTCTGGATTAATTAATTTTCAAAAAAAAATTTACTCATGCTTAGAATTTCTTGGGACCTTGAAGCCATGGAACATATTTTTCTTTTGAGCTAGTTTTTGCTTGCTGGTTTACATTCCATATCTGACAACATACCGTATTTTGCCACGTATAATGTGCACTTTTTTTTGCCCAAATTAGTGAGGGAAAAATAAGGATGCACATTATACATAGGTAGTACTAATTCCGTATCTATACACATGTATTTAATTCTTTCATTTATGCTTATGAGTTAAAAATGTATCTCTAGAAATCATTAAAGATATCCTTATGTAAAATAATACCCTGAAATACTGCCGGGGGCCATCAGGATCCCGGTGTCTGACAAGGCCACATTGAAATAAAGATCCACCCTCAGCACTGGATGTCTGGGGTGCTGCCTTATGGTTGCTCATGTAATATCTCCTGTTTCTATGAACCCATGTGCCTTTCCTCCACATCGGATCCTATAGGAGATAGCACTTTCACTGCATTCATGGCAAGTTCCTGGAGTACCCTGATGATAGCTGACTGTGTAAGTCAAAGACGGGGTTAGATTTCCCAAAAAGGAAACTCCCTAAGACAGGCTACAGTCTGAGGGGACCCCGGGACTGAGAAATAGGGGACTCAAGCCCCTTGGAAACTGAGGCCTAGGCCTTTGGCCACATAGGCCTAAAAAATCCAGTCTGTGAGAAACAGACAGCCTCTGTGAAAAACTGGTGCTATCGTTCGTCCTTGCCTGTGCAGCTGTGAAAAAATCTCCTTGGAGACCAGCAGACCAAGGTCTTTTGGCCATGAGAGTTCTGATAAGAGACAGCTTACTGACCATGGGGTATGTTATATCAACAATCTTGTTTTGATTATTTGCCTTGTGCATTGCTGTAGCAACAGATATTGAAGCTTTGACTAAGAAACAGATGTTACCCTCTATTAAAATAATATTTAGTCCTCTATAGGATAAGAGAGGTTTGAGACTTCCTTTCATTATTAAGTATTGTATCCCATAGCAATAGGCTTTAGATAAGTTTTACCCTAAACACAGCCACTGCTAGTTTTTTTAAGTAATAGTTTAAGTCTGCACCCTGTTTGTTTTGCAATTATATTTAGCTGCTGGAATTTAGATAATGACTAGGTAGTCATGGTAACCACACTTTAGACAATAAGTGAATCCTTAAACATAGAATAGGTCACAGTGTACCCTGGAGAAAGCAGTTACAAAAAAGTAAAGACTGTAAAAGTCCTAAGAAAAACAAAACATCAAAACTATGTAAAATGTAATTTGGGATTGGAATATTGGTTAAGGGTCCCTATAAAAAGGACATCTTATAATAATAAATTGGACACTTCTGGTAAAATGGCGCAATAGACAGACGCTGTGCTAACTGCCTCCCAGGATCACACCAAAATTACAAACAAATTATACAGCATTCAACCCTGGAGGTCCCTGGAACACTAGATGAACAGAACCAATAAACGAAGAACTTAAAGAGGAGGCCATGTCAGGTATGGTAGGACGGGCGGAGACGAGAGAGGGTGAGCCCCGTGAGGGAAGCCCCAGCTGTGGGAAGCTTATCTGGTTGGGGGAGAGACCCTCCGGCCGCACTCCAAGCTCATCAGCCTAGAGTTCCTTTGCCGGGAAGAAGAGTTCTAATATAGCAGGCAGTAAATTAATGAGAACTCTCTTTGCTCAGCTCGGTGAGGCTAAGAGCAGCTGGAGAATCAGTGGGGCCGGCGCCTGGGCTTGCTCGCCGATGAGCACGTACCTGGTTCTTGGTGGAGGGAGTGGCTGTGTGAGCCGGACCCGGGAGCCTGTGGGGACGGACTGAACTGAGCACCTTTGGTGCAAAGCCTGGAGGTTTTTGGACTGCTGTTCCCGTGGTGTGGAGCCTGCATGCGAGTGGTATAGGGAGGACACCATTTTGTCAGGCTTGGGCCCTCCCACGGAGGATCAGTTCTGAGACCTCATTGGTCTGGTGGAATTGGCGCACAAGTGTGTGTGTGCGTGCACGGACGTCTGCGACCTTCAATCCCCTCCCTCCACACAGCTTGTGCTGCGTTGCCAGGGAAACACCTGGTGGGCGTGTTCCAGCTCCAAAAGGCTGCTCACTGAGACGCAGGAGTGCGCAAGCCACCTCTGGTCCCCGGTCTCCGCACTGCGCTTGCAGAGTTGCCAGGCTGGTGATTGGTTGTCAGGCTACTCGGCCTGATCTGCAAGCAGATGATTGGGACAGGCTGAGACTGGGAGTTTTCCTGGGAGCGTTGGGCTGTGAGCTCTGTGCCTGCGTGATCCAGCCAGGGATCTCCTGGTGATCTATCTAATACATCAAAGCAATCCTAGAGCGACAGCCAGAATGGAGAAACAAAGAAACATGTCACAAGTAAAAGATCAGAAGAAACCTCCAGAAATGGAACCAAATGAAACAGAGGCATCCAACCTTTCAGAGACAGAGTTTAGAACACTGATGATAAGAATGTTTAAGGAACTTAGCGAGGACATAAGGAAGGATAGGGAAACCATAAAAAACAACCTGTTAGAACTAAAGAATACCATAAGTGAAATGAAGAACACACTCGAAGGAATCACCAGTAGAGTAGATGAAGCAGAGGAGCGGATCAGCGATTTGGAAGATAAAATAGCAGAACTCACCCAGTTGGCACAGCAAAAAGACCAAAGAATAAAAAACAAAGAAAATAGTTTAAGAGCCCTCTGGGACAAGGTGAAAGGCAACCACCTTCGAATCACAGGAATACCAGAAGGAGAAGAGAAGAAGCAAGGGGTCGAGAATGTATTTGAAAAAATAACTGAAAACTTCCCTACCCTGGCGAAGGAAATCAACATACATGCCCAGGAAGTGCAGAGGGTTCCAAACAAGTTGAACCCAAACAGGTCCACACCAAGACACATCATAGTTAAAATGGCAAAGGTCAAAGACAGAGACAGAATCCTAGAGGCTGCAAGAGAAAGACAGGAGGTTACATACAAAGGAACTCCTGTTAGACTAACAGCTGACTTGTCTACAGAAACTCTGCAGGCCAGAAAGGAGTGGCAGGAGATATTCAAAGTGACACAAAATAAAGGCCTACAACCAAGATTGCTCTACCCAGCACGGCTATCACTTAAAATTGAAGGAGAAATAAAGAGCTTCTCAGAAAAGAATAAGCTTAAGAAATTCATTACCACCAAGCCAGCATTGCAAGAAATGCTCAAAGGGCTTTTTTGAACAAAAGAAAGGGGTAAACAAGCTAAACCAGGGAGACCAGGAATACAAATAACAAAATTGCAATACATATGCACCTATCAATAATCATTTTAAATGTGAATGGGCTAAATGCTGCAATCAAAAGACAGAGAGTGGCTGAGTGGATAAGAAAATAGGACACATGTATATGCTGTTTACAGATGGAATAAGATATTTCATGCAAATGGAAATGAGAAAGAAAAAAAAAACCTGGAGTGCCAATACTTATTTTGGACAAAATAGATTTTAAAATGACTACAATAAAGGCAAAGAAGGGCACTATAACCCTAATAAACAGCTACGCACCCAACATAGGAACTCCTAATTACATATAACAGATTTTGACAGACATAAAGACAGAGATCAACAGTAACACTATCATAGTAGCGGACTTCAAAACCATTGTCACCAATGGACAGACCCTTTAGACAGAAAATCAACACAGAAAGAGTTGATATAAAGGAAAAACTGATGGTTGTTGGCTGGGAGGGAGTGGGGAAGAGGGAGAGGGGGAAGGTTTTGGACAGTGTAGATGGGACTACAATGTTGCCGCAGGGAGATGGGGTCAGTTCTGGGAATGTAATTGATAATGTGAAGAGACTGTTATGTTGTGTGAAGTAAGTCAGTCAGAGAAGGACAGGTATCATGTGATCTCACTTGTGTGTGGAGTCTGAAGAGCTGAGTGAACTATCAAAGTAAACAGACTCGTAGATGTAGAGGAAAAACTGAGGGTGGCTAGTTGGGAGGGGGTGGAGATGGGGGAAGGGGAAGGGATTAGACAGCATAAATAGACAACTACAATATTGCCACAGGGATATGGAACACAGTTCGGGGGATATAATAATGTAAAAATTTTGTGGCATGTCAGATAGTCACATGTCTTGTTAGGGAGACCACTTCATGGATGGAGTAGAGGCTTGATCACTGCACTGTACCCCAGAAACTGATGTTGTATAATATTGTTTGCTAACTGTAACTGAATATGTGGATGATCATGGGATGTGGAGTATACTGTGGAGGGGAGTCAGGGGAGTTGTGATAGATATGTATGATATGTGGGGGGTTGTCACTTTGGGGGATATAGAGTATAACTATTGCATTGTGTTGTACACCTGAAACTAATAAAAATAAATAAATAAATAAATAAATAATAAATTGTGACAGTCCTGTGAACCTCTTTCCGGTGTCTCCATCTTTCTTTTTCCTCGCCGACGCCATCCCCACCTGAGGGAACCCCTGGACCTGTGGGGGCTGGCTCCACACAGAGTGGCACCCGAACAGGGACACGAAGGTAAGTTTTTTTTATTTTTTAAGAGAAAAAGTTGAGTGCTTTCGGGACGGATAAGACTCCACTGTGGGTGCTGCAGACCATCTGCATAAGATAGGCAGGTAAAAGAGTGGATAGTAGTAAGTGACCATGGGTCAAACAGAATCTAAAGAACGAAAACTCTTTATTAACTTAGTTCGTTCGCTGCTCTCTTGCAGCCAGAGGTCTAAAGGTTGGTTTTTTCTCAAACCGCTAGATTTCTACATTTTGTAAATGAAGTTTGTCCGTGGTTTCCTGAAGAGGGAACAGTTAACCTAGGTACTTGGAATAAAGTAGGACAAGAACTTAGATTATATTATGACAACCACGGCCCGGAAAGGATCCCGGTTGATGCATTTGCTTTCTGGAACTTAATTAGAGATACACTCGTTCCAGAGATTATTTCTGTGCCAACATAACCACCTAATGAGCATACGCCATTACTGTCCCACGCTAACTCTAAAACTAATTTGGCCAGTTCAGTTAAAAGAGATACTGATGGGGGGGAGGGGCAAGATGGCGGCTGTGAGGAGGGCTCCATGAAATCTCCCCTGGAAATATCCACAATTTGAACTTCTAATACGCTTCAAAGAGACATCTACTCATCACACAGAGCAACTAAGAGTTCCACACAAGGATTGCTGGAAGGTGGGCAGGCTGGGCGAGTAGGGGAAGAAGGCGGCGAGACGCGTGAGGTGCAGCCCGCACCCGCGGCTGCTGAGTCACGGTGAGTGTTCCCCGGCTCGCTCCCTGTGGCCCACGGCCCACCTGGAGTTCAGCAAGAGCGCGTTGGTTTGCGGTCTGAGGCAGAAGCTCAGGCCGGGCAAGTGCGGGAGGAGAGAGAGGAGACGACTGTGCAGAGGTACGAGCTGCACCCGCGGCTCGCCAGGTCCCCAGGAAGCAGGGTGCAGAGCCCCGCAGCGGCAGGGCAAGATCAGTCCCTGCACCCTCCCGGTTCAGGGATCAGTCTCTGTGCCCACCGGGTCCCGCGGAGCGCAGAAGCCTGAAACCCGGGAGCAGGGGGAAAACAGAGGACTCGCCCGCGCGGAGAAGCAGCGCGCGCTGGGCGGAGACGCAGGTCCCGGAGAGACGGGAGCGGGGATCGGAGCCGCGTGGAAAGGTGCGCGCAGTCCCCTAAACCCCGGCGGCAGTCCCTCTCCGAGCGCAGCAGGAGCCCGGCGCGGGCGCGAGCCGGCTCCGAGGCAGAAGCCTTAAACCCGGGAGCAGGAGAAACACAGGACTCGCCCCGCGGAGACGCAGCGCGCCAGCTGGAGTCACAGGTCCCGGAGAGACAGAGCGGGGATCGGAGCCACGCGGCACGGTGCGCGCAGTCCCCCTAAATCCCGGCAGGACCGTTTGGGAGAGCAGCAGGAGATCCGCTGCGGGCGCGTCGGCTCCGAGGCAGAAGCCTGGAACCCGGGAGCAAGGGGAAAAGAGGACCCCGCTCGGACAAGCAGCGCGCCGGGTGGAGACACAGGTCCCCGAGAGACACGGAGCGGGGATCTTGGCCACACGGTAGGGTGCGCGCAATTCCCTAAATCCCGGCAGACCCTTTGGGAGAGCAGCAGGAACTCCGCTGGAGCATAAGAGGCAAAGGCCTTAGCTTGAAACAGTGTTGGAACTGTGGCTTTGTTTATTTTTATGTTTTTTATTTTTTTCCCTTTTTCTACTCTTGAACAGAAAGCAAAAAAAAAAAAAAAAAAAAAACCAATAACTCACCCACTCCCACAAACTTTGTCCCCCGCCAAGACAGTCTTAAACTGACTCCTGAAGGGAGCAATAGGGACAGACTAGGAAGATATCCTTACCTGCAGGGGGTTGAGAATTTCCACCCAGTAAAGGCAGCAGAGTGAGACTACCCACCCCGCCCCCACCTTTAGGCAAGGCTTGGGAGGCAGGGCAGGTTCATCTGCTGAGGCACTAATTAACAGATTCTTAGCAGCAGGCTTTTGGTAGTGAGGAATTCTTTAATTCTCCACGGCTGTCAACCCAAAGGGTGCCCAGAGACACTCATTGAGCCTTTGGGGTTGCATCCTGCCTTGGGACAGGCAAAAGCAAAAAGGCAGTGACTTTGTAAAAACCACCAATGACACGTCACAACCACACTCCAAGTACAGCAAAACCTGCAGTGCTAGGATTACGCTAGGCATCAGGTGGCCTACTGTTCCCACAAGACGCACAGGAATTTTTTGTACAGCAGACAAACTGAAGAGAGCTTGGTGGACTTTAGCCTAGACCAGCACGGGTATTTTTGGTTTGTTTGGTTTTATTCTGTTTTGTTTTCCCTTTATTGGCTGCTTATCTTGGTTGTTTTTGGTTTTTATTTCTATTTCATTATAATCATATTGTAGTTTTTAATATAGGCATATATATATAGGTGTATATAGGTAAATATATGTCCATATATATGGGTGTGTAGACAAATATATATATATATTTTTTTTCCTTTTTTCTTTTTCTTTTCTTTCTTTTCTTTTCCTTTTTTCCCCACCCTCACTTTCTTTCTCTTATTTTATTCATTCTTCTCACTGCTATACTTTTTCCTCTTTTCCTTTTTCTGCAAATTTTATTTTTTTAAATTTTTCTTACTTCTTTTATTACTATTTTAGTTTATTTTTATTTTTATTTTTTAGGTATAGCTAATCGGTTTCTCATGTTTATTCTATTTTTTTATTTTAGGATATTGTATTTTTATTTTGTTTCCTCTTCTGTTATTATTGAGTATGCGGTTTTTTGTTTTGTTTCTGTTTGTTTTCTTCATTAGTATGATTGATATTTCTGTACAAGCTGACTGTAGTTTGATGGTTGGTTGTTTTTAATTGTGCGAGCATTTGGTTTCCTTTGGTGGCTGCGGAGGTTATTCTTGTTGATCTGTTATGCTCTAAAATCACTCTGCAGCAGTGGGTCCAAACAAACAGACACAAGAATCATCATACCCGGAGGCCAACTTTAGATAAAACCAGAGCATTTCTGGGTTTGACATACAAGAGTCACATCCAAAAAGAAGTTACTACAGGTACTAAGACCCATAGGGTCCAAGTTTCATCAGAGGGGTCAATCCTCTCACAGCAGCTCATAAACTGCAGAAGCTGCTGATCCTCACAGCTAATCAATCTGGGAGTCAATCCCACCTAATGACAAACCAAAAGTAATCAAAACTAAAACTTCAACAAGTGAGGACGCACGACACAAGGAACACCTCAGATACAAGCACAGGAGAATAGGGAGACTGAGTAATTCAAATATAAAGGATACACACCATATAAGTTTACCCAGAAAAGACTGTGAAATCTGGGGATCTATCTGTTATATTGAAGCAAACACAAAGAGTAAGCCAGAATGGGGAGACAAAGAAACATAACACAAATAAAAGAACAGAAGAAACTTCCTGAATCAGTGGAAATAGAGGAAATAGAGGTAACCAACCTATCGGAGACAGAGTTCAGAACACTGATTATTAGAATGTTCAAGGAAATTAATGAAAATATAAAGAAGGATAGAGAACTCATGAAGAAGCAACCAGCTAGAACTTAAGAACACAATTACTGAATTAAATAACAAACTTGATGGAATCACTAGCAGACTGGATGAAGCAGAAAATCAGAATCAGTGACTTAGAAGACAAAATAGCAGAGATCACCCATGCGGTACAACAAAAAGAAAAAAGAATGAGAAACATGGAAAATAGTTTAAGAGAGCTGGGGACAACATCAGACGCTTAATAACCTAAGGGTCATTGGAGTACCAGAAGGAGAAGAGAGGGGAGCAAGGGATTGAGAATATATTTGAAGTAATAATGTCTGAAAACTTCCCTCCCCTGGCAAAGGACATTGAAATACAAGCCAAGGAAGTGCAGAGAGTTCCAAACAGGATGATTCCAAACAGGCCCACTCCAAGACACATTATAGTGAAAATGGCAAGGGTTAAGGACAAAGACAGAATCCTTAAAGCAGCAAGGGAAAGGCAGCAAGTTACTTACAAGGGTACCCCATAAGATTATCAGCTGACTTTTCTACAGAAACTTTGCAGGCCAGAAGAGAGTGGCAGGAGGTTTTTAAAGTGATGAAAAATAAAGGCCTACAACCAAGATTGCTGTATCCAGCAAGGTTATCATTTAAAATCGCCAAGGCGAGATAAGGAGCTTTGCAGAAAAACATAAGTTAAGGGAATTCATTACCACCAAGCCAGCTTTGCAGGAAATGCTAAAAGGGCTTCTTTAAGTAGAAGAGAAAAAACAACCTATGAAAGACTACGAACACAAATAAGAAAATGGCAATAAATACACACCTATCAATAATCACATTAAATGTAAATGGATTAAATGCTCCAATAAAAAGACATAGGGTGGCTGAATGGATAAGAAAGCAAGACCCCAGTATATGCTGTATACAAGAGACTCACCTCAGATCCAAAGACTCATACAGGCTGAAAGTAAAGGGATGGAGTAAAATATTTCATGCACATGGTACTGAGAAAAAGCTGGAGTAAGCGATACTTATATCAGATAAAATGGACTTTAAATTGAAGAATATAACAAAGGACAAAGAAGGACACTTCATAGTAATGAAGGGATCGATCCAACAAGAGGACATAACTCTAGTAAACATCTATGCACCTAACATAGGAGCCCCTAAATATATAAAACAGATATTGTCAGACATAAAGACAGAGATCAACAGTAACACTATCATAGTAGGGGACTTCAACACCCCACTGTCACTAATGAACAGATCCTCCAGACAGAAAATCAATGTGGAAACAGCGACCTTAAATGACACATTAGACCAGCTGGATTTAACAGACATTTTCAGAGCATTTCATCCCAAAGCTACAGAATATACGTTCTTTTCAAGTGCACATGGAACATTTTCTAAGATAGACCACATGTTAGGCCACAAAACAAGTCTCAATAAATTTAAGAAGATTGAAATCATTTCAACTGTATTCTCTGACCACAATGCTATGAAACTAGAAATCAATTGTAAGAAGAAATCCGGGAAGCTGACAAATAAATGGAGGCTAAACAATATGCTATTAAATAGTGAGTGAGTCACAAATGAGATCAAGGAGGAAATCAAAAGGTACCTCGAGACAAATGAAAATGAAAGCACCACGACTCAAATTTCTGTGATGCTGCGAAAGCAGTCCTAAGAGGGAAGTTTATAGCAGTGCAGGCCTACCTAAGGACGGAAGAAAAATCTCAAATCAATAGGATATCCTTACACCTGAGGGAACTGGAAAAAGAACAGCAAAAGAGGCCCAAGGGGAGTACAAGAAAGGAGATAATAAAGGCTAGAGCGGAAATAAACAATATAGAGAAGAGAAAAACAATTCAAAAGATCAATGAAACCAAGAGCTGGTTTCTTGAGAAGATAAACAAAATTGACAAACCTCTAGCCAGGCTCATCAAAAAAAAAAAGAGAGAGGACTCAAATTAGCAAAATCAGGAATGAAAGAGGGGAAATGACTACAGACATCACAGAAATACAAAAAATTCTAAGCAATTACTATGAGCAACTATATGTAAACAAATTTGACAATCTGGAAGAAATGGATAAATTTCTAGAAGCATACAACCTTCCAAAGCTAACGCAAGAAGAAACAGAAAATCTAAATACCCTGATTACTACCAAAGAAATTGAATCAGTAATTGACAAGCTCCCAAAAAACAAAAGCCGTGGACTAGACGGCTTCACAAGTGAATTTTATCAAACATTCAAAAAGAACTATCACCTATTCTTCTCAAACTATTCCAAAAAATCCAGAAGGAGGGAAGGTTCTCCCAAACTCTTTTTATGAAGCCTCTATCACCCTGATTCCAAAACCAGATAAAGACATCACAGAAAAGGAAAACTACAGGCCAATCTCCCTGATGAATATAGATGCAAAAATTCTCAATAAAATATTAGCAAACAGAATTCAGCAATATATTAAGAAGATCATACATCATGATCAAGTGGGATTCATCCCTAGTGCCCAAGGCTGGTTCAACATCCGTAAATCAATTAATGTGATACACCACATCAACAAAATGAAGGATAAAGATCACATGGTCATTTCAATAGATGCAGAAAAAAGCATTTGACAAAATCCAACAGCCATTTATGTTAAAAACCCTTAGCAAAGTGGGAATACAGGGATCATATCTCAACATAATAAAAGCCATATATGATAAACCTACAGCTAACATCATACTCAATGGGGAAAAGCTAAAACCATTCCCCTTAAGATCAGGAACAAGACAAGGCTGTCCACTTTCTCCTCTTTTTATTCAACATAGTGCTGGAAGTTCTAGCCACAGCAATCAGACAACAAAAAGAAATAAAAGGCATCCAAATTGGCAAGGAAGAAGTAAAATTGTCATTATATGCAGATGACATGATACTGTATATAGAGAACCCCAAAGACTCCATCAAAAAGCTATTGGAACTGATAGACGAATTCAGTAAAGTAGCAGGATATAAAATCAATGTTCAGAAATCGTGGCATTTTCATATACCAATAATAAACTAACGGAAAGAGAAATTAAGAAAACTGTCCCATTTACAATTGCGTCAAGAACTATAAAATACCTAGGAATAAATTTAACCAAAGAAGTGAAAGATCTGTACTCAGAAAATTATAAGACACTGAAGAAAGAAATCATAGAAGATACAAATAAATGGAAACACCTACCATGCTCATGGATAGGAAGAATTAATATACTTAAAATGTCCATACTGCCTAAAGCAATATATAGATTCAATGCAATTCCTATCAAACTACCAAGGGCATTTTTTCACAGAAATAGAAAATATAATCCTAAAGTTTATATGGAATCATAAAGACCCAGAATAGCCTCGGCAATTCTAAGGAATAAAAACAAAGTCGGGGGATCACGCTACCAGACATCAAAACCTACTACAAGGCCACAGTAATCAAGACAGTTTGGTATTGGCATAAAAACAGGCACATCGATCAGTGGAACAGAACAGAGAGCCCAGAAATAAATCCAAGCATTACGGACAGTTAATCTATGACAAGTGAAGCAAGAATTTACACTGTAGTAAAGATAGTCTATTTAATAAATGGTGCTGGGAAAATTGGACTGACACATGCAAAAAAAATGAAACTGGATCATCTCCTTACGCCTTATACAAGAACAAATTCAAAATGGATTAAAGACTTAAATGTAAGACCTGAAACCATAAAAATCCTAAATGAAAATATAGGGAGTACATTTGCAGACATTACCGAGCAATATTTTTACTGATACATCCCTATGGGCAAGGGAAGTAAAAAGAAAAAATGAACATATGGGATTATATCAGACTTAAAAAGTTTTTTCACAACAAAGGAAACCATTAATAAAACTAAAAGGAAGCCTACTGAATGGGAGAATATATTTGCCAACAATATATCTGATAAGGGGTTAATATCCAAAATTTATAAAACACTCATGAAACTCAACACCAAAAAAACAAACAACCCAATTAAAAAATGGGCAGAAGATATGAAGAGAGACATTTCTCTAAAGAGGACATACAGATAGCCAACAGGCATATGAAAAAAAGTTCAACCTCACTGGTCATTAGGAAATGCAAATAAAAACCACCATGAGATACCACCTCACTCCAGTCAGAATGGCTATCATCAACAAATCAACAAACAACAAGTGCTGGCGGGGCTGTGGGGAAAAGGGGACCCTGCTGCACTGTTGGTGGGACTGCAGATTGGTGCAGCCACTATGGAAGTCAGTATGGAGGTATCTCAAATAAATTGAAATAGAGCTACCTTTTGACCCAGCAATTCCACTCCTAGGTATTTATCCTGAAAAAACCAAGACACTTATTCAAAAAAAGTTATGCACCCCGATGTTCATAGCAGCACAATTTACAATAGCTAAGACTTGGAAACAACCAAAATGCCCACCAGTAGATGACTGGATTAAGAAACTGTGGTATATTTATACAATGGAGTATTACTCCGCTATAAAGAAGAATGAAATCGTGCCATTTGCAATGATATGGATGGACCTAGAGACTATAATGTTGAGTGAAATAAGTCAGTCAGAGAAGGACAAATACCATATGATCTCACTTATATGTGGAATATGAAAAACTGTATGAATGAGCAAAGTAAACAGAAACTGTCTCATAGATATAGAGGAAAAATCAGGGTTGCTAATTTGGAGAGGAATGGGAATGAGGGAAAAGGGGAAGGGATTAGACAGCAAAAATAGGCAACTACAATATTGCTACTGGGATAGGAAAAACAGTTTGGGGAATATAATTAATAATGTTGTAAATATTCTGTGGAATGTCAGATGATCATAGGTCTTGTTAGGGAGACCATTTCATGGATGGAGTAGAGGTTTGATCACTGCACTGTATTACTAAAGTGGAGGTGGTATACCTACTGTAATTGAATATATATAGATAGTCACGGGATGTGGATTATACTGTGGAAGAGAGTCAGAGGAAGAGTAATAGATATATATGATATGGGGGGCTGTGGGGTGGTGTATTGGGGGTGGGGGGTTTGTCACTTTGAGGGGTAAAATGTATAACTATTACACTGTGTTGTACACCTGAAACTAATTAAAAATAAAATAAAATAAAATTTAAAAAAAAAAAAAAAGAGATACTGATTTAAATGATGATTTAGGTGGTGAAAATGAAGACCTTCCTCCTCCCCCAAATGCTATAGAATTAGAGGAGGAGGCAACAGAATATAATAAACAAGATCCGTGGGATTTTCCCGTTACCAGAAAGGAGGATAAGGGGCCAGGTCCCCCAAAGAATTCAGTTAAAAATAAAAAATATACAAAACCCCGGCCTCTTTTAGAACATCCTGTAATGCCTATGCCTCCACGTCACTCTAAACTTACATCTTGGCTTCAAAGAGCTATTAAAGAGGCAGAGGCTAATGGAGACTTTGACTTTTCACTGTTTTGTCCAGTAGTGTATAATAGAGATTCTGATGGAGAGAGTGAGCCCATATGGGAGACTCTACCCTACAAAGTTTTAAAGGAACTAAAATCAGCTTGCACAGAATACGGACCTATAGCGCCGTATACCCTTACATTAGTTGAGACACTGGCAGGGAGATGGATGACTCCCTATGATTGGACTCAGGTTTGTAAAGCCTGCTTAACAGGCGGAGATTATCTCCTTTGGAGGACTGAATATGATGATAATACACAACAATCTGCTAGCTCCAGTAGATGTGGTGATTTAATTACTGTAGATATGCTTCAAGGGAAAGGTGAATATTCTTCAGCACGAGATCAAATGTATTTATCCAGAAGGGCTCTAGAAATGGTTAATGAGTGTGCTGTTCGTGCTTGGAGATCTCTTCCCACCTCCACAGAAAGATCATCCACATTGGCTACAGTGAGACAAAAAAGTGAAGAGCCTTTTCAGGACTTCTTGTCTTGGTTAATTCAGGCAATCCATAGGGTAATCACCAATGAGGAGGCTGCCAATATTCTAATCAAACAATAATGCCAATTCTACATGTCAAAATCTTCTCCGGCCTATCCGTAAATCTGGCATTATTAATGATTATGTAAAACAATGTGCTGATGTTTCTCCTGCCTTTATCCAAGGAACAACAATAGCTGCTGCTCTTAAAGGGGAAACATACCCTCAGTATGTCAAGACATTGACTCAATCCACAAAAGTGACTCCTAATAATAAAAACAATAACGGTGGCTACAGTTGCTATACTTGTGGGGAACCGGGACACTTTAGCAGACAGTGCCCTAAGCCTAGACGAGCTCCCCAATTACAAAATATGCAGCCACAAAGTGTTCCTAATGTTTCTCAACAAGATTCACCCTTGATGCCACAGACTATATGTCCATGATGCAACGAGGGATTTTATTGGCTGAAGGACTGCCACTCTAAATATCATAAAAATAGACAATTATTGCCACCTATTAATCTTTTTTTTTCTTTTTTTATTAGTTTCAGGTGTACAACACAATGCAATAGTTATACTCTTTACCCCTCAAAGTGAAAACCCCCCTCCCCCAGTTCGCCACCCCACTCCCCCCGATATCATACATATCCATCACAACTCCCCTGACTCCCTTCCACAGTATACTCCACATCCCGTGACCATCCACATATTCAGTTGCAGTTGGCATACAATACAATACAACATCAGCTTCAGGTGTACAGTGCAGTGATCAAGCCTCTACTCCATCCATGAAGTGGTCTCCCTAACAAGACATGTGACTATCTGACATGCCACAAAATTTTTACAACATTATTATATTCCCCGAACTGTGTTTCATATCCCTGTGGCAATATTGTAGTTGTCTATTTATGCTGTCTAATCCCTTCCCTTTCCCCCCCCATCCCCAACCCCCTCCCAACTAGCAACCCTCAGTTTTTCTTCTACATCTACGAGTCTGTTTATTTTGATCGTTCACTCAGCTCTTCAGACTCCACACACAAGTGAGATTACATAGTACCTGTCCTTCTCCGACTGACTTATTTCTCACAACATAATAGTCTCTTCACAACATTATCGATTACATTCTCAGAACTGCCCCCATATCCCTGCGGCAACATTGTAGTCCCACATACACTGTCCAAAACCTTCCCCCTCTCCCTCCTCCCCACTCCCTCCCAGCTAGCAACCATCAGTTTTTCCTTTATATCTGCTTGATATGACTTCAATCTTCTTAAATTGTCTCTCTGGGTTAGCTTGTTTACCCCTTTCTTTTGTTTAAAAAAGCCCTTTTAACATTTCTTGCAATGCTGGCTTGGTGGTAATGAATTCCTTAAGCTTATTCTTTTCTGAGAAGCTCTTTATTTCTCCTTCAATTTTAAGTGATAGCCATGCTGCGTAGAGCAATCTTGGTTGTAGGCCGTTATTTTGTGTCACTTTGAATATCTCTTGCCACTCCCTTTTGGCCTGCAGAGCTTCTGTAGACAAGTCAGCTGTTAGTCTAACAGGAGTTCCTTTGTATGTAACCTGTTGTCTTTCTCTTGCAGCCTCTAGAATTCTGTCTCTGTCTTTAACCTTTGCCATTTTAACTATGATGTGTCTTGGTGTGGACCTGTTTGGGTTCAACTTGTTTGAAAACCTCTGCACTTCCTGGGCATGTATGTTGATTTCCTTCGCCAGGGTAGGGAAGTTTTCAGTCATTATTTTTTCAAATTCATTTTCAACCCCTTGCTTCTTCTCTTCTTCTGGTATCCCTATGATTCAAAGGTGGTTGCGCTTCACCTTGTCCCATAGGGCTCTTAAACTATTTTCATTGGTTTTTATTCTTTGGTCTTTTTGCTGTGCCAACTGGGTGAGTTCTGCTATTTTATCTTCCAAATCGCTGATCCGCTTCTCTGCTTCATCTACTCTACTGGTGATTCCTTTGAGTGTGTTCTTCATTTCACTTATGGTATTCTTTAGTTCTAACAGGTTGTTTTCTATGGTTTCCCTATCCTTCTTTATGTCCTCGCTAAGTTCCTTAAACATTCTTATCATCAGTGTCCTAAACTGTGTCTCTGAAAGGTTGGATCCCTCTGTTTCATTTGGTTCCATTTCTGGAGGTTTCTTCTGATCTTTTACTTGTGACATGTTTCTTTGTTTCTCCATTCTGGCTGTCGCTCTAGGATTGCTTTGATGTATTAGATAGATCACCAGGAGATCCCTGGCTGGATCACGCAGGCACACAGCTCACAGCCCAACACTCCCAGGAAAACTCCCAGTCTCAGCCTGTCCCAATCATCTGCTTGCAGATCAGGCCGAGTAGCCCGACAACCAATCACCAGCCTGGCAACTCTGTAAGCGGAGGGCGGAGAGCGGGGACTCCAGGCGGTTTGCGCACTCCCAGGTCTCAGTGAGCAGCCTGTTGGAGTCAGATCACTCCCACTAGGCATTTCCCTGGAAACGCAGCACAAGCCGAGCGGAGGGTGGGGATCCGAGGCGGCTCGCGCACTTCTGGGTCTCAGTGAGCAGCCTGTTGGAGCCAGAGGGCACCCGCCCAGCGTTTCCCTGGCAACGCAGTATAAGCCGGGAGGAGGGTGGGGATCCAAGTCTGCTGGTGCGCGCGTGCGCGCGCGCGCGCGCACACACACACACACACTTCTGCGCCAATTCCACCAGACCAATGAGGTCTCGGACCTGATCCTTCGTGTGAGGGCCCAAGCCCGACAAAATGGTGTCCTCCCCACACCACTCGCGTGCAGGTTCTGCTCCACGGAAACAACAGTTCAAAAACCTCCAGCCTTTGCACCAAAGGTGCTCAGTTCAGTCCGTCCCCACAGGCTCCCGGCTCACACAGCCACTCCCTCCACCAGGAACCAGGTAAGTGCTCACCAGCGAGCAAGCCCGGGCGCTGGCCCCACTGATTCTCCAGCTGCTCTTAACCTCACCGAGCTGAGCAAAGAGAGTCCTTACTAATTTACTGCCAGCTGTCTTAGAACTTCTCTTCCCAGCAAAGGAGCTCTGGGCTGGAGAGCTTGGTGTGCGGCCAGAGGGTCTCTCCCCCAACCAGACAAGCTTCCCACGGCTGGGGCTTCCCTCACGGGGTTCGCCCTCTCGTCTCTGCCCGTCCTACCAGACCCGATGCGGCTTCCTTTTTAAGTTCTTCGTTTAGTGGTTCTGTTCCTCCAGTGTTCCAGGGACCTCCAGGGTTGAATGCTGTATAATTTGTTTGTAATTTTGGTGTGATCCTGGGAGACAGTTAGCACAGCATCTGTCTATTGCGCCATTTTACCGGAAGTCCCTGCCACCTATTAATCTTAACAATTATAATACTAACAGCCCTTCTCAGCCATTTGTCCCCAGCCGGGAAATGCTCTAAGGTCCCAGTCTCGGGCCCAGACAACAATAGGGGCATCAATTTACAATCCATTCAACAGCAACCCATTCAGCAATTTAAATCAGTCCATGAGCTCTTCAGAGCAACCCCAGGAAGTGGAGGGTTGGACCTCAGTTCCACGGCCCATGCAATATTAACCCCTGACTCTCCGGTCATATCCCTCCCCACTGGAGTTAAGGGACCTCTACCAAAAGGAACTGTGGGTCTTCTTTCAGGAAGGAGCTCTACTTCCCTTCAGGGGTTACAGTTCTCCCTGGAGTAATAGATGCCGACTATTCGGGAGAAATACAGATTATGATTGCTCCTCCAGCTTCCACTGTACAAATACAGTAAGGGCAAAGAATTGCACAACTCCTTTTATTGCCATTACATGATACAGGTTGTGCCCTCACCTCTGAACAGCGGGGAAATGCTGGATTTGGTTCCACTGATATGGCATTTTGGGTACAACAAATTCATGCTAAAAGGCCAACTAAACAATTATTTGTTCAGGGGAAACCTATAGATGGCCTCCTGGACACAGGAGCAGATGTGTCATGTATAGCAGGAAAAGATTGGCCTTCCTCATGGCCCACACATAAAACTCCTAATTGCTTGGTAGGGTTAGGAAAAGCTACTGAGGTGGTCCAGAGCTCACAGATTCTTTATTGGAAAGATGAGGATACTACCGGGACCTTCCGTCCCTTTATTGTCCCATCATTGCCTTTTTCCTTTTAGGGGCGTGATGTTCTATCTCAAATGGGTGTTTTGCTGTACAGCCCTGACACTAAGGTTACTTCTCAGATGTTACAAATGGGATATGATCCTCAAAAAGGACTTGAAAAAACCATCAGGGACAGCTATATCCTATTGATGTACAGCCTAAGTCTGATAAAGCTGGACTGGGGTATCCAAATTTATAGATAGGGCCATTGTCCCTCAGACTGCTGATCCCATAACTTGGAAAAATAATTCTCCAGTGTGGGTTGAACAATGGCCCCTTTCATCTGAAAAAATATCAGCAGCAAAACAGTTAGTGTTACAACAATTAGAAAAAGGACATATAGAACCTACTAACAGTCTTTGGAACACTCCAATCTTTGTTATAAAAAAGAAATCAGGTAAATGGAGACTGTTACAGGATTTAAGAGCTGTTAATGTAACTATGGAGGACATGGGTGCTTTACAGCCTGGCCTGCCGTCGCCCTCTGCTATTCCTAAAGATTATAATATTGTGGTCATTGACTTACAGGATTGTTTTTTCTCTATCCCTTTACACCCCCCAGACTGTCAGAGGTTTGCATTTAGCATTCCTTCAGAAAATCTTAAACAACCTTGTCAAAGATATCAGTGGAAAGTTCTTCCACAGGGAATGAAAAATAGTCCTACTCTCTGTCAAAAATTTGTGGATGCTGCTCTTCAGTCAGTTAGACAGGATTTCCCCGAAGTGTATTTAATACATTATATGGATGATATCTTAATTGCTCATTCAAATAGAGAAACTTTACAAACAAGTCTGACAGTCACTGTACTAACTTTTAAAAAATCTGGGTTACAAATAGCGCCTGAAAAAATTCAAATGGAGCCCCCCTTTTCTTATCTGGGCAGGATATTACAAACTTCTTTTTACACCCACCAACCTTTAGAACTTAGAAAAGATCATTTACAGACCTTAAATGATTTCCAAAAATTATTAGGAGATATTAATTGGATTCGGCCCCTGCTTAAACTTTCTACTGCAGATTTAAAACCATTGTTTAATATTTTACAAGGAAATTCCGATCCTCGGTCTCCCAGGAGCCTGACTCCTGAGGCATCCAAGGCTTTAACAGCTGTTGAAAAACAGATCAATACTGTCACCTTGCAGTATTTAAATTATTCATTGCCTTGGTCTCTTGTAGTATTGTCCACCTGTATTATGCCTACAGGGTGTTTATGGCAGGATGGAGTCCTGGAATGGATACATTTACCAGCAACATCAAAAACGATTGTTGCATCGTATCCATCTCTTACTGCACTTCTAATTTTAAAAGGAAGAAAGCACAGTATTGAGCTCTTTGGCAAGGAACCTGCTTTCATCATTCTACCATATAATAAAGAACAAACCAATCAACTCTTAGAGTTTAATGAGGATTGGCAAATAACAATCTGTACATTTACAGGACAACTGTTGTATCACTTACCTAAAGATCCTATTTTACAGTTTCTCAATAGACATCCTTTTATATTTCCTTCTAAATGCTCTCAGTCACCTATTCCTCCACCAGCAGCTTTAGTTTTTACTGATGGGTCCTCTAATGGAACTGCTGTTACTATCATAGATTCAGTTCCACATGTACAAAAGACCTCTGAGGCTTCTGCCCAGAGAACAGAATTGGTTGCAGTCATTTTTGCTTTTTCTCAATTAAAGGATAAAGCCTTTAATTTGTACACCGATTCACAAGTATATTGTCCGATTTTTTCCACAGATAGAGACAGCTACCATACCCCACAATAAGACTTCAATTTTTCCCCTGTTACTCCAACTTCAAAGTTTTGTCCACACCCATACACAGGTATTTCATGTAGGTCACATTCGGGCTCATTCTAACTTGCCAGGACCCCTAAGTCAGGGGAACTCTCAGGCAGATAAGTATACTCGACATCTACACCTCACTGCTTTACAGACAGCTATCAACTCACATCGTCAATATCACCAAAACTCAGCTGCTTTAAGGCGGCAGTTTCAACTCACTCGAGAACAAGATCATCAGATTGTTAGAAATTGTCATCAATGCCCTCCACATTTTCCATCTCCAACTGCTGGGGTCAACCCTAGTGGTTTGCGCCCTGGAGACTTATGGCAGATGGATGTCATCTGTATTCCCTCTTTTGGAAAGCTTTCCTTTGTTCATGTGTGTATTGACACTTTTTCCCATGTAATCATTGCCTCAGCATGAACTGGAGAAGCCTTTAAAGATGTTTGTCAACACTTGTTTCAGTGCTTTTCTTATCTTAATATTCCTCATGCTATTAAGACAGATAATGGTCCTGCTTTCACTTCTAAAGCTTTTAAGGACTTTTGCTCCAGATTTCAGATTAAACATACTACAGGAATCCCTTATAACCCACAGGGACAAGCAGTTATAGAAAGGGCTCATCAAACCTTAAAAACTCAAATATCAAAATTACAAGGTAATGAATATAAATATGCATCCCCTCATCAGATTTTACAACATGCCCTTTTTGTCATCAATATTTTAAATTTAGACACGTCAGGACAATCACCTATGTGTAAACATTGGAATCCTAACTTGTGTCAGCCTAAGGCTTTAGTGAAATGGAAAGACCTGTTAACCGGTACCTGGAAGGGACTGGACATACTGTTAACCCAGGGGAGAGGGTATGCTTGTATATTTCCTCAGGACACAGACACTCCGGTTTGGATTCCAGATCGCCTGATCCGGCCTTGTGTCTCGCCGCCCATTGCCTCCTCCCCGACAGTCTCCCTGGCCGCTGACGTTCATCCCATCTCCACTGCTCCGGGGTAGGCCTTCTGCTCGACCACGCAGTTCTCCTCCTCCTCCGCTTCGTGGACATCATTCTGCCAGATCCACACATTCTTCTCTACCACCTACTTGGGATCAGCTAAAATCACTAATAAAGACAACAAAGGACATTGTTCGTAAACAAGGGCTATAGCCTGCTCCTTCAATAATGTTCCTGGCTATGCTTGCTATTATTTCTTGTCAGGTATTGACTGTTTCCAGAAGTACTGTTAATTGGGCATATGTTCCTTGACCACCAGTTCTATAACTCATCACTTGGGACTCTAAACCCATTCCAGTGTATAATAATAATACTCAAATATTAGGAGGATTGTCCTCCTCCTTTATTACTCACCAATCTGACACTAATTTCTCTTTCTTTGGCCGATCTAATGGCCCTTCTATTTGTTTCCAGCTCAGTTCTTTTATGCTTATACCTGGCTGCCTTCCCATTTCGTTTAAGACTATACTTACATTCTCTCCTGCTGTACCTCCTCCAGACAACGATATCTCCTATCTACGTAAGGTGTGGTCTTTTACTTTTCGAGCCCCTGGAAGTCCTGATCCTATTACTCCTTCTGATCTCGCTCTACGTCCATCCAAATTTCAGAGTTGTCTCAAATTTTCTGAACAGGACAAAAGTTACTGGCCACTTATTAATGATGATGTTGACTTTCCAGTCTGGATTCCTTGTTTATACTCTAAAGCTGTCGTTTTCCCTCTTAACCAATTTCCTCTAAATATTTTTGATTGGTCAATGCCTCAACCCATACAGGATTTTCGTGCTTTTCTGTCAACAACTGCCAATTACTTATGGAAGGATGATTATGTTCCTCACAATTTGCCTGTTAATCGGTGGCATGTTAATGGATGGGTTCCTCCCATATTATCAACCAATTTTAACCGTTCTTATGTTCAACCTCACCTGTGGACAGCTGTCCTTGCCACAGCTCCTGTTACTTTTTATCAGGCCTCTTCTAAAAATCCTACTTTGTATTCCTTTGAAGCCTGTGTTACAATGCCTTATGTTTTTCTTATGGTTACTCGTTATAGCATTTTTAATGTTACAGTAATTCATTGTTCAATATCTCATGTACAAAATGTGTTATCAGCTCCTGTGTATCTCCTACTACAGATCTCCTAGCGTTGTTTATTGTTCAACAACCTCCTTACTTGCTTATACTGGTTAAATTAGATTCTCCTTGGTATTCAGACCCAGGATTACAGGTTCTTCAGACAGTTACTAATGCTTTAGTCAGATCAAAACGTGTAGTTGCAGAAATTATCCTAGGAATTACTGCTCTAATAGCTATTACAGGCTCTTTTGCTGCCTCCACCACAGCACTTGTACAAAACGTACATACTGCCCAACATGTAGATCAGCTATCTAAAAATGTTTCTTTAACTTTAGTCACTCAGGAACTTATAGATAAAAAGCTAGATGCTAAGGTTAATGCCCTTGAGGAAGCTGTGTTCCACATAGGTAATGAGTTAATGACTCTCAAGGTTAGAAATTCTTTCAGATGCCATTATACATACACTTGGATTTGTGTTACCCCTTTAGAAGTTAATTCTTCTGCCCATAGTTGGGAACAGATTCAACGTCATATTACAGGTATTTGGAATCATAGTGATCTTAGTTTAGATTTATCTTCTCTCCATCAACAAATTCATGACCTTAGTCAGTCTCCAGATCTTCTAGATCCGACTGTTTTGGCATCATCTTTCCTTAACAGTTTACAGACTTATGTTGGACAACAAAAACTTTTTCCAACTCTGTTGTCTGTTGGATCCACTTTATTTGTTATTATTCTCATTCTCTTTCCAGTCATCTTCAAACTTTTGAACAACAGTATTCGTGATGTTGCTGCCAATGTACATGGACTTTTTTTAATAAAAATAATAGGGGGATATGCCAGGGGCCGTCAGGATCCTGGTGTCTGACAAGGCCACATTGAAATAAAGATCCACCCTCAGCACTGGATGTCTGGGGTGCTGCCTTATAGTTGGTCATGTAATATCTCCTGTTTCTATGAACCCATGTGCCTTTCCTCCACATTCGGATCCTATAGGAGATAGCACTTTCACTGCATTCATGGCAAGTTCCTGGAGTACCCTGATGATAGCTGACTGTGTAAGTCAAAAACGGGGTTAGATTTCCCAAAAAGGAAACTCCCTAAGTCAGGCTACAGTCCGAGGGGACCCCGGGACTGAGAAATAGGGGACTCAAGCCCCTTGGAAACTGAGGCCTAGACCTTTGGCCACATAGGCCTACAAAATCCAGTCTGTGAGAAACAGACAGCCTCTGTGAGAAACTGGTGCTATCGTTCGTCCTTGCCTGTGCAGCTGTGAAAAAATCTCCTTGGAGACCAGCAGACCAAGGTCTTTTGGCCATGAGAGTTCTGATAAGAGACAGCTTACTGACCATGGGGTATGTTATATCAACAACCTTGTTTTGATTCTTTGCCTTGTGCATTGCTGTAGCAACGGATATTGAAGCTTTGACTGAGAAACAGATGTCACCCTCTATTAAAATATTTAGTCCTCTATAGGATAAGAGAAGTTTGAGACTTCCTTTTATTATTAATTATTGTATCCCATAGCAATAGGCTTTAGATAAGTTTTACCCTAAACACAGCCACTGCTAGTTTTTTTAAGTAATAGTTTAAGTCTGCACCCTGTTTGTTTTGCAATTATATTTAGCTGCTGGAATTTAGATAATGACTAGGTAGTCATGGTAACCACACTTTAGACGATAAGTGAATCCTTAAACATAGAATAGGTCACAGTGTACCCTGGAGAAAGCAGTTACAAAAAAGTAAAGACTAAAAGTCCTAAGAAAAACAAAACATCAAAACTATGTAAAACGTAATTTGGGATTGGAATATTGGTTAAGAGTCCCTATAAAAAGGACATCTTATAATAATAAATTGTGACACTCCTGTGAACCTCTTTCCGGTGTCTCCATCTTTCTTTTTCCTCGCCGACACCGTCCCCACCTGAGGGAACCCCTGGATTTGCGGGGACTGGCTCCCCGCAAAATACGATAATCAGTTTTGTTAAACTTACTACAAACTTGCAATGACGAAGAGTTCTTGGCCTTCTATGGTGCATAAATATCTTAAATTTGTTACTGGTACATAAAATTTCTTATACCATAATATGTTAAAAAAATAAATGCTAAAATTCCTTTATAATACAAAAAACAAATACCTAAAATGCAAACAAATAAAAATTTGAATTAAAAAAATTACAATGAAACATTTGTTTCTCTGAAAGTTTGGGCCAAAAATGTGAGTGCACTGTACAGGGAGTGCATTATACATAGCAAAATAAGGTAGTTTAAATATGGGCTACCACTAATGTCTTGCTACCAAAAAGCACATAATAATATTCAAAAATTCTCAGTGCTCAAGCTTATTTGTCATAGGAAGTCAAATTGGACAGCTAAAATATATAAAAATATAACTCAAACAAAGGAGTCAAATAGAAAAAGAAGCAATGATTACAAATTTATAATTTATTGGAAGATATAGACAAATACTCAAATAATTTTAGTTTATTGAAAATTCAAATTTTAAGGGATACTTTAGCATTTATTTTGCTTCAAGTAGCAGCACACAGGGAATAGAAACAGAGCTCTATTTCTCCCTTTAATTAGTGGCAGAGCTAAAAGTACACCAGAAGTTGCAAGGTTTACATTGCACATAGATTTCAATGATATTTTACACAATACTCACTATACTATTGGCAGTAAAATATACATAAGCTAGAGCAGATAAACCAAGCCCCATTGACAATTACTTTTTATTCATGTGAAAAGGAGAAAAACAAAAAATATATATTTGAAATGTACTATGGAGCCAGCATATTGGCATGCAAAGCTGAAAATCACTGATAAATGCTAGTTGTTAATGCCTACAAATTTCTTTCATTAGTTCCTAAGGTGATTTGAATAATGTGTGTTGTTGTTTTTTGTTTGTTTGTTTTTTTAGCTGAGCCGTCCTGCCACCTGTTGGAAGCTCAGCAGCAGCTCAGCTCCAGCTCAGCTCAGGCTGGACATGGAACCGATGTTGCTCAGAGCTCAGCTTGCACTCTTGAGCAAGCTCTTAACCAACTGAGCCACTCAGCCGGCCCTTACGTGTGTATTTTAACAATAATAAACTGAGCTTCTTTTTCACTATATATCATTTATTCTTCTTTTGATTTTGAACTATGTTAATGTATTTGTTCAAAAGTTTAAATGAAATTTATTAAAAATCTACAATGGGTTACTGTTGCCTACATTTGGGCTCCAAATCGTTGTGTTATTTTTGTGTTTCTTTTTTCAGTTTCAGGTGTATAAATTGAGTTTTGGGTTTTTTTGGGGTTTCTTTTTTTAAAGATTTTATTGGGGAATTGGGGGAGGGGAACAGCGCTGGGGAATCCGGGAAGGGGAACAGACAAGTTGCTGTCCTTTTGTTCTTCAGTCTAGTTGCGGAGGATGTTGCTTCACTGGCCCATGTTGGTATCGTCATTGCGCTCTTCCCAGGTGAGGCAGATTGGTCACCGGCTTCTGGATGGTCGCTCACCATGGCTATTGGCAGTTCACGCTGGCTGCCAGCCACTCACGCTAGCTGCCGGCCACTCACTGTAGCCTATGGCAGCCCACTGCAGCAGGGGCTGCAGCCTACACCGTTGCCGGGGCTCGCACAGCCCAGCTCCAGGTGGAGCTGTTGTTAGCTGTAGAGGGCAGTGTCACTGGCCCTCATATGTGGGATCTGAACCAGGGCCGCTGGCATCCCAAAATCAGCTCTTAACCAATGCGCCACTTGGCCGGCCCTAAATTGAGTTTTTAATATGTCTTAATGATTTAAGAGTATAAAGGAAAAAAAATACAATATATGTCTTAATTTCCATCATCACTCAATTAGAATGGAATGTTTTCTCTCCTGAATGGACAATCTTATCCAATTTATAATTTTTGCAAACTGGTCTCCTTACTCAACCTCCAAATTGAATAACAACCCAAATCTATTTCCAACTGCCTTGCTTCACCCAAAATTCTGATTTGCTCTATAGCGTTATTCATATTCAGTAGTTGGTCATGTACTCCTGTCTAGTTTGGAAATCTGCATGCCAACTCCATTCTCCCTACTCAAACTCAAAAATATCCTCAAGGTGGTCCTGAAATTAAGTCTGGACTTAATTTCATCTTCTGGTATTTATCCTCTATGTTCTGAATATGATAAACAAATAACCAATAGCAGCAATTGCATGTTTCTTATTTTTGATGATTTGAAATTATCTGTGAAATAGTAGGGTTATTAAGTAGTTGCTCAAAGATGTCAATGTGCTCTTACTGCCAATATATGAGGTCAGACAATTAAGTTCATGAACTCATGCTAGAAAAAGTGCTATATACCTCATTGCTGAATATCACTATGATCATCTTCAGAGTACTCCCTGTGGAAAGCTATGCACTGACACCAATTCTTAGTCTACCCTTCAAAGCAATTTTAGACCTCTTCTTCTGTAATGGCCATCAGAACCGTCATCATATTATCCTTGATGTCCTGAATGTCATCAAAATGTCTTTCCTTCCAATATTTCCTTTATATTCAGGTAAAGAAAGAAGTCATTGGGGGTCCAGATCAAGTGAGTAGGGAGAGTATTCCAATACAGTTGTATATTTACTGGCTTAAAACTCCCCCACAGTGTTGTGTGAGCTGGTGCATTGTCATGATGCAAGAGTCATGAATTGGCAAAAAGTTCAGGTCATCTAATTTTTTCATGCAGCATTTTTAGCACTTCCAAATAGTAAACTTGGTTAACTGTTCAATTGGTACAAATTCAAAATGATATCAAAAAAGATTAGCAACATTGTTGCAACAAGTTCACAAACTTAACTGTCAAACCTTTTGTGAGATATATACATATATATGACTTTAGTAATGACTTAAAGGTAAGCAACTATTCTACTTTATAATCTACTTCTTAAGAGACTGAGAAGAATTTTCTAATACGCAAACCCACTAATAAAGCTCTTTGGGTGCTATTCTGAAAAATAATGGGTTTAACACTTTGAACAAGAATTAAAAAAGAAAAGTTTTTGATATGACCAACAGATTTGATTAAAACCAATTAAGCCATAAAGCCAGTGATATCCAAAACATATTCCTGACCAAAATTCCACATTCAGAGGCATGGTGCTCACATGTTAAAGAGCAAGAAAAAAACAGATACTAAAATTTTCAGAGAATTGAAAATTATACTAGTTGAAAACAAATTACACTAAGTTAAATATAAAAATAAATTCCAGATTCACAGCAAACAAGTATTGAATCCATTCTTCTTATTGTCCCAGTTCTCTATACTGCCATCTGATCTATTTGGAATAAGCAGATGTTTCTGAAAACTTAAATTTAGAATATCACCCTGAAGGGTGTTGGAGAAGAGATAAAGGACAGTGTGAAGGAGAATGACAGGACTGGAAGGTAGCAACAAGGAAGTTATGCTGTAGGAATTCTGGTTCTCTGGAAGACTCTATAGGCAAGGCATAGGCATTGAAATAAAATGTATTGAATTAAGCAGTGAGCTAAGAGTTTAGGCTTTTCCACTGATATACTGTGTGATTTTGGACAAGTTACGTTACCTTTTCAGGTTTCAGGAACATATTTGTCTAAAAAGTAAGACATCAGTCTATTTGTCCCTCTCCCACATTTTCTGAGGAAAAAGCTGCCTACTATCTTTCTACGCTATCTAGTCACTGACCAACTTCTTCGTTCCTCTTCCTCCACATTTCCTCTTCTCCACTTCGGAGCTCGCCTTGCTTTACATTAATACAAAGTTCAACCTAACTAGGCTGAAATAGATTATTCTTTGTTTCAGGGTTGCTTATTCATCAGGGTCTCAAAAGGATACGAAGAAAGCACAATTTGAATACAACCAGGTAAGACCACGGAAACATCTTGCAAATCCAGGGCATTCTCCACCAACTAGGAAATATTCCCAATATATTTTAGTTCCTCCAATGAGCCTCAAACAGCATTCTTGGCTAGAATTGTCAAAACTTAATTTGTCAGTAATCACCAGCTTCAGAAATGCATATTTTCTTAGAATCACAGGCCTATAAGGAACCTCAAGAGATCAATCACCTCATCCAATCATTTGTATTGTCTAAACGTTTTTTTCCTAGAAAAATAAACATTTTGTTTAGATTGATACTTCTTACAGGCATATTTTAAGCCTGCTAGGTATAGGTACCTGATTCTTTTTACAATATTTAGTCTTCTGGCTATTCTGTCAACAAACAGCAGCACCACAAAATATGCCAATTTATTTTGTTTTTATTTTATTTTATTTTTATTGGATAACAGTGTGTTTTTTCCAGGACCCATCAGCTCCAAGTCAAGTCATCATCCTTCAATCTAGTTGTAGAGGATGCAACTCAACTCCAAATCCAGTTGCCATTTTCAATCTAGTTGCAGGGGGCACAGTCCATCATTCCATACAGGAATCAAACTAGCAACCTTGTTGTTCAGAGCACATGCTCTAACCAACTGAGCCACCTGGCTGCCCCAAAATATGCCAATTTAGAATGGTAACGTCTTTATCATTTCCCCTTTTGTGTCACCTACTCAAGCATTCTGGCATTCTGGTTTTCCCACACCATGCTACTGTGATTTTCTTAGATGTTTCTGAGATTCAGCAATGTATTTTCAACCAGAAGAACTAATTATGGGACATGTGCTCTGGAAACTCTATCAATACTGAGAAAAATGGGAATACTTTTAGCACTGTAAGAAATGTAATATATTGGGCAGGCCGAGTGGCTCAGTTGGTTAAGAGTTGGCTTAGAGCACGTGCTCTGAGCAACAGGGCCACCAGTTCGATTCCCACATGGTCCAGTGAACACTGAACCCTGGCTGAGCTGTTGCTGAGCTGCCAACAGGTGACAGGATGGCTCAGCTGGTGTAACAACAAGATTGCCTGTTCAATGGTGGGCTATGCCCATCCACAAGTAAAGATTGAACTAAGCACCTTGAACTGAGCTTCCGCCCAGATGGCTCAGTGGATAGGGCATGCGCTCTTAACAACAAAGCTGCCTGGTTCAACTCCCACATGGGGTGATGGCTATGCCCACCCGCAACTAAGACTGAACTCAGCATCTTGAGCTGAGCTGCTGCCTGGATGACTCAGAGAATAGAGTGTGTGCTCCTAACAACAAGGCTGCTGGTTCAACTCCCACATAGGATGCTGGCCATGCCCACCTGCAACTAAGATTGTAACATAGCACCTTAAGCTTAGAGACCAAGAGCTGCCCACGGGCAGCCAGATGGTGACTGGTGCCCTCCACAATGAAGACTGAAGAACATCGACTTGCCTGGTCCTCCTCCCCAATTCCTCAACACTGTTCCCCTCCCCCAATTCCCCAATTTAAAAAAACAAAAAACCTAATCTTGGGTTGTCTCTGCCACCAGCTTTCCCTGTCTCTGCACCCAACCAAGTAAGTTTTTATTTGCAGAGTCTTACCGCAGCGCACACAGGAATCACAATAAATTCATCATCACCAACTTCCAATGTGCCCTCAGCTATTGTTGGAAATTCCACTCTAGTCAACATGCCAGTCAACATAATTCTACAGGTTCTTGGCTGGCTCATCATTCTTTGCCCAACCATGAAATAGTTCTCTCCACATTCTCTTTTCATTTTATTTTCTTTTTCCTATGCAACTTTTTCTATATAATGACTTCAATCAAATTTCTATGCCAGTGATGCTAGTTCCACAATGGAGAGCCAAGTATCTTCTCAAATCTTCAGTTGGATGTCTTGAATATAAATTAAAGTCATCATTTCTAAGACTTAATTCATGATCTGCCTTCTTAAGGTTTGCCTTTTCCAATGTTTTTTATCTCAGTCCATAGAAAACTTAGTAACCCATCAGTGTTTCCAAATTTACCTCTTAAATGTCTCTTGAATCTGTTCAGGTCTTTGTACCACCATTACCACCATCTGAGACCAAGTTTTCATTTCTTACATGGCTTCAGCAAAAGCCTAAAAGAAGTCCACCCCACCTTCCCTCTGGCCTCCTTCCAGTATGTCCTCCACACCTCAGACAGCATAATCTTTTCAAAATATAAACCTGAATATGTAACCCCCTGCCTAAAACCCTTTGAGACTGGTCTTATCCTTCAAATAAAGATCAAAATACTTAGCATATTCTACAGTCCTTGGCCATGGACGCCTCCCACCTAATCTCTGAGCTGCAGCCACACTGAATTCTATCCAGTTCCCTGAACATCATGGTTTCCCACACCAGGACCTTTCCACATGCTGTTTATTCTGTCTAGAATGTGTCTTTCCCCTTCACCTAATTGATTACTACTCATTCTTTAGATCTCAGCTTATGTCACTTCCTCTAGGAAGCCTTCTCCAACTTATGTGTTTAGTCAGCCTCCTGTTCTCTCTCATAGACCAGTGGTCCTTTCTTTTAGTGTACTGATTTCAGTTTTAATTATATATTCATAATGTTAATTATTTGATTAATATGTTTTCCCACTACAGTATAGCTCTGAGAGAGCAGAAGCCATGTCTGATTTTCTCACCATTATTTCCCCATTCCTAGTACAGGGCTAAGTAAGTACATATTACCAAATGTATAGTTTTTAGGAAGATAGATTTGGGAGTCAAATTGCTTTGAATTTCAACTCCATTAAACATATACTAGGACCACCAAAAATGGCCTATTCTACTGATGGCCTATTCCCTGACCCCACCTTCTAAGTGAAACCACCTACTTAAGTATGCTGCCACCTTTAGATTTTACACAGTATGATTCTATTGCTTGGACATTTGAACAGGGGGCTAGACTCTTAAGCCAAAGAAAGTTAATCATAGGCCTGATCCAATCATCTGGAATCCAACAGGCTGACTAATCATATACTGTTTGGGAGTTTGAACCAAGAAACACAGATATAATTTGCCATTTAGCTCTGAAAGTTGGAATAGAAAAGCTATTATATCGAAGAGCTGGACAGTTCACAGTGGGCTAAGTGTACATGGAAGTTAATAGGGGAGCAAAAACAAGGTATAAGCAGAGTAAGTATTTGGAATATGGCTACATTATGCCAATTGTATAACAACTGTGATGACCTAACAGTTTATGAAGTTAAGGATCCCAGAAGCTCCTTGAATTGAGAATGATATACTCACTCCAGTGCCTCTGAGCTCTGCCCAGGCTTACCATATCTCCTGTTTGAATCCCCATGAGATTCTCCTTACACTTCCATTTATGTCACAATGAAACAACCAAAAGAAAATATGCACACCAATTTCAACATGTTATAGAATTCTCTTGCCATACCTTCAGCAGATAGACAATTCCCTCCAATATCTCTGAATTGGTCCAACTAACCATCTTGGGTGCTTTTCTGTGAATTGTTCTTTGAAAAATATAAAAATCTTCCTTATCCCAATTTAGCTAAAACTTTCAAACCTTAGCCTCTCATCCTTTAGAAAGTCTTCTTTTCAGGTTTTGAAAGTAAATTATATAATTAGTACCACTCCACTGGATATGGGAGCCATATGTGCAGAGATGTTCTCATATCCATATTTCTAAACCTTGCAAACTGGTTACAGAGAACAACAGGAATAGGAAGTAACCAAATTATAAAAGGTACTTTTTTCAGGGAATAACAAAGAAATCAAGGTTTCCAACCTAAATTGAAGAATTCCATTTAAAATTTATTCAGACAGGCAATATTTAGAGCAGTGAATTAGAAGAAACACATTCAAAGATTTTGTGAATGCTGTTTATGGTTTAAATCCAATTGTAAAATCTTTGATTTTTTTTCTGACAGGAAATAAAATTTTGAGTGGCCAGATTCATGATGGAAACTGCAGAAAGAATATCAGCTTTTAGTTTCTGCATTGAATTCCACACAAGCACCAGTGTGAGTTTAAATAAAGCCTCTCAAGGGAATAATACCTTTAATTCTACTTCCTATATCTTTATTCTTTTTTATTCACATTAGATATCAACATTTCAAGGGATTCTTGAATGCCATCTTCACCTTCTCTTAAGTCATTTTAACCAAAACACCCTTTTCTTTCACACTTTTTATAACTTGATCTATACTAATTAGTAGAATAGAGAAAACACTGGGCTTAAAGGCTGAGGGCTGGTTTTAAATTAATTTCTTCCACACAACCACTCTGTACAAGTCATTTAAACTATCTGAGCCTATTTTTCATGTATAAATAAATATAACATTATTCATTTCAATGGATTGCGAAGGTCAAAAATATAATGTATAGGGCCAGCTGAGTGGCGCATTGGTTAAGAGCTGGTTTTGGGATGCCAGCGGCCCCAGTTCGGATCCCACATACGAGGGCCAGTGACACTGCCCTCTACAGCTAACAACAGCTCCACCTGGAGCTGGGCTGTGCGAGCCCCGGTGACGGTGTAGGCTGCAGCCCCTGCTGCAGTGGGCTGCCATAGGTTACAGTGAGTGGCCAGCAGCCAGCGTGAGTGGCTGGCAGCCAGTGTGAGCTGCCAAGAGCCGTGGTGAGCGATCATCCAGAGGCCAGCAACCGATCAGCCTCATCCCGGAGGAGCGCAATGACGATACCAACATGGGCCAGTGAAGCAATATCCTCAGCAACTAGACTGAAGAACAAAAAAAAAACAACACAGCAATTTTTCTGTTTCCCTTCCCCGATTTCCCAATGCTGTTCCCCTTCCCCAATTCCCCAATAAAATCTTAAAAAAAAAAAGTAATGTGTAAATTTAAGGCATTCTAGAAAAAAGGTACTGTAGTAACATATAGCCATTTCTAAAGAATGTAAAGTAGGCAAGTCGTATTTATTGCTTTCATATCAATAAAAAAGGCTTGTTAGGATCAGACAATATTTTGTCTTCCTGTTTTTTTATTATTTTGTTTTATTTAAGATGTACTAGACAAGGGCAAATGAAATTCTATATGCTGTAAATGTATTAGCAAATTGATATGTATTTCCATTTAGCAGTTTCCCCCTCCCATGTCAAATCCTAGAATTGATAAGAAAATACTATTAAACATAATAAATATCCACTTAAAAACGAGAAATTCTCACACGAACAGAAACTATATATAGACAGTATCAAGTGAAAAAGGATTCAAACCAAGATGATATAAAAGCCCAGGGAAGAATTCCTACAAAGAAATGGAACTGAGGGAACTCAATACACAGAGGTAGTAAACATAGGTGGCATACATATATTTTAATTACTATTTTGGATTTCTTTGGATAAATATCCAGGAGTGGAATTACTGGGTCATAGGTAGTTCTATTTAATTTTTTGAGGAACCTCCATACTGTTTTCCATAGTTGCTGCACAAATTTGCAATCCCACCAACAGTGCACAAGGGGTTCCCTTTCCTCCACTTCCTCACCAACACTTGCTGTTTGTTCATTTATTGATGGTGGCCATTCTGATAGGCGTAACAATAGCCAAGATGCAGTTGCACTTTCTGTAGCCCACAGTCATGCCTGAGGGATCAGCATATAATATGGCTAAAGCTAGCATTCAGGACAGAGACCTCAGGGCAAAGACCAAATACGGAAGGGTGAGAACTGTGGTTTAAGCACTCACTGCCAGGCAGAAAACAAAGAAAAGGAGGATGGTTGACTCCGCGCCACCCTCCCAAGACTCGCCCTGCTCCCCATTCCAACCCTCCCAGTGTTAGAAGCAAGCTCCAGAAGAAACTGTAGCAGTGTCATATTAAAAAGCAGAGTATCTATAGCCCTAATTGGAGAGACAGTCTCACAATGGCAGATGCACAGTGTGGATAATTCTGGTGACAGGGAAGGAGCTATAGGGGCAAGACAGCTGTGGGCTGGAAGTCACCATTGTTCTATGCCACAAACACACCTGCTGCCTCTGCCACCCCACCCCCAGCTTTCCAGGTAGATCCCTGCAGGGACAACCAAGGCTGCTGTGACACACAAGCTCTGCATCAGCTGCAGGGGCAGCATTGGGGTCTCAGAAACCCAGAACTCCATCACCCACCACATTCTCCCACTGGAGTGGTACCCTGAGACCCAGGAGACCTGCTCACAGAGGAGAATCCCACTTGCCAAGAAACCTTCCATCACCTGAGAAGCCAGAACACCTCAAGAGAAATTAAGCCATTCCAGGAACACCTGCTGGAAAGCAAAAGAAAGACCTCTTCATATCAACCTGCTGCAGAGCCCACTCCTGCAGATGTCCAAGTAGAGAAATAATAATTCATTAATTGCCATGAAAAGCCAAGGTAACAAGGCAGCTCAGAAAGAAAATGAACTCAAAGATATGGAAATATGTGACTTAAATGACAAAGAATTCAAAATTGAAGTTCTGAAAAAACTCAATGAGATGCAAGAAAACTCACATAGGCAGTTTAATGAACTCAGAAACAAAGTCAAAGAACAAAATGAATATTTTATCAAAGAGATTAAAATTGTAAAAACCCAAATAGAAATTCTGGAGATTAAAAACTCAATAAAAGAAATGAAGAAAGAAATAGCCAGCTTAGGAAATAAAGCTGACAAGATAGAGGAAAGAACTAGTAATAGCGAAGATAGAAATTTGGAAATGACACAGATGGAAAAAGAGAGACTTGGGAGTTAAAAGAAACGAAAGAACTCTTTTAGAGACATAGAGGAAAAACTGATAATTGTTAGATGGGATGGGGGTGGGCATTAGGGAGAAGCAAAAGGGACACGGCAACATAAACTGGTAACTACAATATTGCCACAGGGATAGAAGAGACAGTTTAAGGAATATAATCAATAATGTTGTGAATATTTCTTAGGGAACCAGATGGACTCTTGTCTTGTCAGGGGGCCACTTCATGGATGGTGTAGAGGCCTGACCACTGCACAGTACATCTGAAGCTGCCGCTGAATAATATTAGATGTTAACTATAATTTAACACATATATGGTCATGGGATGTGGAGTATAGTGTGGGGATGGAGTCAATGGAATTGTAATAGATATGTATGATATCTGGGGTGGGGAGTCACTTTGTCAGAGGTGGAAAGGATACTATTGCATTGTTTTGTACATCTGTAACTAATAATAAAATTTTTAAAGAGATATAATTCACAAATTTAAAAAAAAGAACTCTACAAGAACTTTCTGACTCAATCAGAAAAACATAAAAATAATGGGCATGTCAGAAGGAGAAGAAAGGGTGAAGGGAACATAGAACATATTCAAACAAACAGTAGACAAGGACTTGCCAAACCTGTGGAAAGAAATGAATAGTCAAATCCAAGAAGCAAACAGAACACCTAATTACCTCAATCCAAACAAGCCCTCTCCAAAGCACGTTATACTGAAGCTGTCAAAACTTAATCACAAAGAACATTCAAGGAAACTGTGGGGTGGGGGGAGGGGAAGAGGAACAGTAACCTATAAGGGAAAGCCCATTACATTATCATCAGATTTTCAGCAGAAACTCTACAAGCAAGGAGGGAGTGGAATGAAATACTCAAACTATTGAAAGAGAGAAAATACCATAATAATTATCAAGAATAATATATCCAGCAAGGTTATCCTTCAGATATGAAACTGGGGATTCTTTTTTCTTTTCTGTTTTAAGATTTGTGTACTATTATTTATTTATTTATTTATCTATTTTTATTAGTTTCAGGTGTACAAAACAATGTAGTAGTTAGACATTTACACCCCTCACAAAGTGATAACCCCTCACCCAATCTATTACCCCTCTGACATAGTATATAGCTGTTACAATTCCATTGATGCTATTCCCTATGCTGTATTACATATCCTGTGATTATATATATATATATTACATTCAATATTATTCAGCTTCAGCTTCAGGTGTACAGTGCAGTGGTCAAGAATTTACACTGTCCACGAAGTGGTCTCCCTTATAAGACAAGTGCCCATCTGACACCCTACAAAATCTTTAAAACATTATTAATTATATTCCCCAAACTGTCTTTCATATTGCCATGGCAATATTGTGAGTACTAATTTGTGCTTTCTAATCCCCTCACCTTCTCCTTCATCCCCTCCTTTCTCCCAACTAGCAACCCTCAGTTCTTCCTCTGTATCTCTGAGACTATTTCTCTTTAGTTTGCTCATTTATTCAGTTCTGTAGATTCCACATATAAGTGAGATCATATGGTATTTGTCTTTCTCCATCTGACTTACTTCACTTAGCATAATGTTTTCTAGGTCCATCTCTATCATTGTATATGGTAAGATTTCATTCTTATTTATGGAAAAGTAATACTCCATTGTATAAATGTACCATGGCTTCTTAATCCAGTCATCTACCAATGGGCATTTCGGTTGTTTCCATGTCTTGACTATTGTGAATAGTGCTGCAATGAACATAGGGGTGAATATATTTTTCTGAATTAGCATTTTGGATTTCTTTGGATTTCTCTGGGTCATAAGGTAGTTCCATTTCATTTTTTGTGATACCTCCATACTGATTTCCATAGTGGCTGTACCAATCTGCAATCCCACCAACAGTGCATGAGGGTTCCCTTTTCTCTACATCCTCACCAGCACTTGTTGTTTGTTGATTTATTAATGATAACTGTGCTCAATGGAGTGAGGTGATATCTCACTGTGGTTTTTACTTGCATTTCTGTAATGATTAGTGGGGTTGAGCATTTTTTCATATGTCTGTTGGCCATCTGTATGTCCTCTTTAGAAAAATGTCTCTTCATGTCTTCTGTCCAGTTTTTAATTGGGCTATTTGTATTTTGGATGTTGCACTGGATGAGTTTTTTAAATAAATTCTGGATATTAAATGCATCAATGACAAATATCTTCTCCCATTCAGTAGGATGCCTTTTTGTTTTATTGATGGTTTCCTTTGCTGTGAAAAAACTTTTAAGTCTGATGTAATCCCTTATGTTTATTTTTTCATTTACTTCCCTTGCCTAAAGCGATAAAGCAGTAAAAATATTACTCAGAGTAATGTCTGCAAATATACTTCTTATATTTTCTTCTAGATGTTTTATGTTTTCAGATCTTTTAAATCTTTAATACTTTTTGAATTTATTCTCATATATGGTGTAAGGAGATGGTCCAGCTTCATTTTTTTGCATGTGTCAGTCCAGTTTTCCCAGAACCATTTATTAAATAGATTGTCTTTACCCCAATGTAAGTTCTTGCTTTCATTGTCATCAATTAAATGACCATATATAAATGAATTTATTTTTGGGCCTTTTCTGAGGGAATTTTCTAACACCCAACCTACATTATAGGAAATACTGAAGGAGGCTATTCAACCTGAAACAAAAAAAAAATCAAAAGAATACATAACTATGAGCAAGAATACTAACAGACAGACCAAAGCAGGAAATGGCAACCCCTACACAAAATAAAGCACTATAACTTAAAAACAACATAAAATATAAAGAGGATAAAAATATAAAAAATGAAAAAAGAGAAGAAAAGCACAACTTGCTATACTGCAACTGAGCAATCAATTCACAGCATGTGAGACAAAAACATAAAAAGGAAAAGAGTAAAGGTCTGAATATGCAAAAGGGAATGGAGATAAGAAGAATGCTGAAGAAAAAGAACTACTATACATATGAAACTTTCATTTACATAAACGTAATAATACTCACTCAAAAAAAATCCAGAACTGAGAGATATACTGTCAAAAAAAAAAAAAAAAAAGAATGAAGAAATGGAAGGAAAAATCATAGATTACCACCACACTGAAATAACAGACAGGAAGAGAGAAAACAAGAGAGTGCAGTAGGTAAACACCTTCTCTCATGACCACATCAAAATTACAACTAAATTACAAAACAACCATCATTGAGAATCACCTAAAATCTTGCTGAACCAAAGCTCTACAGCTAAAGACATGGAGAAGAAGCCACCTTAAGACTGGTAGAAGGGGCAGAGATGCGGAATGAGCTGGTCCCAAACCTGTATGTGACCATTAAAGATCGAGAGGGATATTTTGACTGTAGAGGTACCCCCTAAACTCCCAAAGGAGCAAGAGGACCCAGCTCCACACGTGTCCAGGGTTCAAGTGCTGTCTTCATAATTTCTGGTTGTGAAAACCTGTGGAGATTGTGACTGATTGAGATGGAGGGTGGCTGCACTCCCAAGTGCACCTCTTAAAGGGCCCATGCATGGACTTACTCACCAATGGAATCACTCGATCTGAACAACAGTGCTGGCGCAACAGCTGGAAAGGCGTCAGGGACATGTGGTGGCAAACAGTTGTTACACTTGGGACAGGGGATGAAGAAGTGCTTTTCTCCTGGACAGAGAAGCTGACCAAAGCCATTGTTTCTTTTTTGAGCCCTCCTCATTCTGGGCATGCGGACACAGGTGTCCACCATATCTGAGTCTCTGTTATTCATTTGCCATGCATGCCCTTGTGATTCAGGGCCTGCCCCGCCCAACTTTCGGGCACACCCAAGCTGCTTCCAGTGGTTTTTTATACAAACTGCCTGCCTTAGCTCAAGCTGTAGACTTTCCTAGGGTCTCTCAAAGGTTTTCAGAACCCCAAAAAGCAGCATCTTGCTTCAGTGTCCTGTACCTCTGATTGAGCAGCCTTAAGCTTGGCAATAGTGACAGTCAGCCTTGGTTCACAGCTTTGCCTCTCAAGGTGCATCCAAGCATGGCACAGGCAAGAGCCATCTGTGGATTTCTATATGACTCATACCAAATGGCCCCAGGTGTGGCACAGGCTGTGGCTGAACATGACCTATAGTAGATCCTTCCAAGTTGGTCCAGGGGCTGGCACCCCCAGTGGCCATCTTCAAAACAACTGGAGCATCACCAGCCACCTCCAAGTATGACATAACCAAAGGATGGATCGGGCAGGCACCAAAGTCCTGCTGAGGCAGATTCTACTCTGTAGGGTTAGTCCCTGCACAACAACTCTTCCACTGTAGTCAAAGCCAGTCTTCACAGTTAGTGAGCCCAAGAGTCATCCCCTTCCACTGCTGTGCAATTATCAACCAAGGCTCAACTACAAGAGGAGGGCATACATAACCCACACAACGGACACACCTAGAGGGCATGGCTCTCAGGTGACTAGAAAGCCTGAGCCACTGAGCCCCGCAGCACACCACTATGTAAGGCCACTCTACTATGACCAGAAGACATAGCAGCCCTACCTAATACATAGAAGCAAACACAGGGAGGCAGCCAAAATGGGGAGACAAAGAAACATGTCTCAAATAAAAAACAGAAAAAGCTCCAGAAAAAGAACTAAACAAAATGGAGAAAAGCAATCTACTAGATGCAGAGTTCCAAACACTGGTTACAAGGATGCTTACTGATCTCAGGGAGAACTTTAACTAAGAGATAGGAAACATAAAAATACAGACAAAAAACGTGAAAAAGAACCAGCCAGAAATAAAGAATATAATAACAGATATGAAGAATATATTGCAGGGAATCAACAGTAGATTAGATTAAGCAAAAGATTGAACCACTGTGTAGAAAATAAGGTCGCAAAACAATTAATTAATTAATTAATTAAAATAAAAATTAAAAAATGAATCCAAAAAACTGAGGGAGTTTAAGGGGCCCCTGGGGTAACATCAAGCACACCAACATTCACATTATAAGGGTACCAGAGGAGAACAGAGAGAGCAAGGAATTGAAAACCTATTTGAGAAATTATGACAGAAAACTTCCTTAACCTGGTGAAGGAAATAGATATACAAACCAGGAAGTGCAAAGTCCCAAACTGGATGAACCCAAAGAAGCCAACATGAAGACACATCATTATTAACATGCCAAAAATTAAAGATAAAAATAAAATCATATAAGCAGCAAGAGAAAAGTGGTTAGTTACCCATAAGGGGGCCCCCATAAGCACGTCAGCTGATTTCTCAACAGAAACTTTGCAGGCCAAATGGAGTTGGTAGGAAATATACAAAGTGAAGAAAAGGAAGGACCTACAATCAAGATTACCCTATCCAGCAAAGCTATCATTTAGCATTCAAGGGTAGATAAAGAACTCCCAGACAAGAAAAAGCTAAAGGAGCTTTTTCATAATCACAGAATCAGTATTATAAGGGATTTTAGCGGGATTTCTTTAAGATGGGAGGGGGTTAGGAATGGGTGAAAAGGGGAAGGGATTAAGGAATACAAATTGGTTGTTACACAGTAGTCATGGAGATGTAGGGTACTGCATAAGGAATATAGTCAATAATGTTGTAATAACTATGTATGGTGTCAGGTGGGTACAAGATCTATCAGAGTGTTAGATGGGAGGGTAGTTGGAGGCAGGGTGCAAAAGGTGAAGGTGTTAAATACAAATTGGTCGTTACAAAATAGTTATGGGGATATAAAGTATATGGAATATAATCAATAATATGGTAAAAACTATGTATAGTGCCAGGTGGTACTAGTTAGGGGGATCACGTCTTAAATTATATAAATGTCTAACCACTATGCTGCACACCTGAAACTAATACAAAATAATATTGAATGTCAACTCTAATAGAAAATTTTAAAAAGAGGGGGAAATTTCAGTAATATTGTGATAGCATGGTACAGTATCATGGTGATCACTTCTTAAGCATTGGGAATAAAATCAATAATGTGGTAATAACACTGTATAGAGCTAGGTGAGTATCATTGAATAACTACGATGTACACCTGAAACTAATATAATATTGTATGTTAGCTGTATTTTAATAAAACATGAAAAAAAGAAAAAAGAAATAGACAGGAACAAAAAGGCAAAGAAATAATGGGGACACTGAGCTATCACAAAACAAAAGATAGAATGGCTATATGGGATTATATCAGACTTAAAAGTTTTTTCACAACAAAGGAAACCATTAATAAAACAAAAAGGAAGCCTACTGAATGGGAGAATATATTTGCCAACGATATATCTGATAAGGGGTTAATATCCAAAATTTATAAAACACTCATGAAACTCAACACCAAAAAAACAAACAACCCAATTAAAAAATGGGCAGAAGATATGAAGAGACATTTCTCTAAAGAGGACATACAGATGGCCAACAGGCATATGAAAAAAAGTTCAACCTCACTGGTCATTAGGGAAATGCAAATAAAAACCACCATGAGATACCACCTCACTCCAGTCAGAATGGCTATCATCAACAAATCAACAAACAACAAGTGCTGGCGGGGCTGTGGGGAAAAGGGGACCCTGCTGCACTGTTGGTGGGACTGCAGATTGGTGCAGCCACTATGGAAGTCAGTATGGAGGTATCTCAAAGAACTGGAAATAGAGCTACCTTTTGACCCAGCAATTCCACTCCTAGGTATTTATCCTGAAAAAACCAAGACACTTATTCAAAAAAAGTTATGCACCCGATGTTCATAGCAGCACAATTTACAATAGCTAAGACTTGGAAACAACCAAAATGCCCATCAGTAGATGACTGGATTAAGAAACTGTGGTATATTTATACAATGGAGTATTACTCTGCTATAAAGAAGAATGAAATCGTGCCATTTGCAATGATATGGATGGACCTAGAGACTATAATGTTGAGTGAAGTAAGTCAGTCAGAGAAGGACAAATACCATATGATCTCACTTATATGTGGAATATGAAAAACTGTATGAATGAGCAAAGTAAACAGAAACTGTCTCATAGATATAGAGGAAAAATCAGGGTTGCTAATTTGGAGAGGAATGGGAATGAGGGAGAAGGGGAAGGGATTAGACAGCAAAAATAGGCAACTACAATATTGCTACTGGGATAGGAAAAACAGTTTGGGGAATATAATTAATAATGTTGTAAATATTCTGTGGAATGTCAGATGATCATAGGTCTTGTTAGGGAGACCATTTCATGGATGGAGTAGAGGTTTGATCACTGCACTGTATTACTAAAGTGGAGGTGGTATACCTATTGTAATTGAATATATATAGATAGTCACGGGATGTGGATTATACTGTGGAAGAGAGTCAGAGGAAGAGTAATAGATATGTATGATATGGGGGTGTGTGGGGGGGTGTATTGGGGGTGGGGGTTTGTCACTTTGGGGGGTAAAATGTATAACTATTGCACTGTGTTGTACACCTGAAACTATTGGGGGTGGGGGTTGTCACTTTGAGGGGTAAAATGTATAACTATTGCACTGTGTTGTACACCTGAAACTAATTAAAAATAAAATAAAATTAAAAAAAAAAAAAAAAAAAAAGAATGGCTATAGGAAATCCTCATATATCAATAATCACCTTAAATATAAATGGACTAAACTCACTAATAAAAGGGCACAGAGTAGAAGATTGGATCAAAAAACAAAATCCAACCATACTTCCAAAAAACACATCTCAGCTATAAGGACAATTATAGACCTAAGTGAAAGAGTGGAAAGCAAATGGTATCCAGAGAAAAGAGGGTGTATTCATACTTATATCAGGCAAAACAGACATCAGGATTAAAAAAAAAAAAGGTAACAAGAGACAAAGATGGTCATTTCATAATGATAAAGGGGACAATACAATAATAAGACATAACACTTAATCACTATATATGCCCCCAATCAGGGAGCACCAAAATATACAAAACAACTACTAAAGGAACTAAAGAGAGAAACTAACAAAAATATAATTATAGTCAGCTATGGATAGATCATCCAAACAGAAAATCAATAAGAAAATATCATCCCTAAATGACACACTAGACCAAATGGACATGATTGACATTCATAGGATATTTCATCCTAGAACACCAGAATATACACATTCTTTTTTAGTGTACATGAAACATTCTCGAGGATAGGATATATGTTGGGACATAAAACTAGCCTCAGTAAATTTAAGAATATTGAAATCATACCATGCATATTCTCTGATTACAAGGCTTTGAAATTGGATATCAATTGTGAAAAGGAAGTAGGAAAAACCACAACTATCCTGAGATTAAACAACATGCTACTAAAGAATGACTGGGTCAAAAATAAATAAAAAGAGAGCTCAAAAGACACATAGAAATAAGTGAGAATGAAGATACACCCTATCGAAGTTATTGGGATGCAGCAAAAGTAATAAGGGAAATTTATATCATTACAACCTATCTCAAGAAACAAGAAAAACCCCAAGTAAACAACCTAACATTACACCTTAAAGAACTAGAAAAAGAAGAACAAAGGAAATACAAAGTCAGCAGAGGAAAGAAATGCTAAAAAATTAAAGCAGAACTAAATGAAACAGAACAAAAAATAGAAATATTAATGAAACAAAGAAATGGTTTTTTGAAAAGATTAATAAAATGGACAAACCCTTGGCTAGACGCATGAAGGCAAAAAGAGAAAACACACAAACAAAATCATAAATGAAACAGGAGAAGTTACCACAGATACCACAAAGGACAATACAAGAATACTATAAAGTTCTATATGCTACCAAATTCAATAACCTAGAAGAAATTGAGACATTTTTAGAAACATATAGCCTTCCTGAATTAAATCATAAAAAAAACTATAAAGTCAAAATACACTGATCAGTAGTAAGAAAATTGAATCAATCACCCAAAACCTTACCAAATGCAAAATTGCAGGACTTCAAGACTTCACTAGTGTATTCTACAAAACATTCAAAGATTTAACACCTGTCCTCCTCAAACTCTTCTAAAAAATAAAAGAAGAGGCAATATTTCCTAATTCATTTTATGAGGCCAACATTACCCTGATGCCAAAACTTGGTAAAGATAACACACAAAAAAGAGGAAACTACAGACCAACATCTCTGATGAAAATAGATGCAAAACTCCTAAACAAAATATTAACAAATTGAACAAAATACATTGAAGAGATTATACATTACGATCAACTGGAGTTCATCCCAGGGGCACAAGGATGGTTTAACATGCACAAATTGATTGATGTGATACACCACATAAACAAAATAAACAATAAAAATTGTATGATCATATCAACAGATGCTGAGAAAGCATTTGACAAGAAATACAATATCCATTTATGATTAAAACACTTAATAAAATGGGTATAAAAGGAAAATACCTATACATAATAAAGGCTATATATGACCAACCATCAGCTAATATCATAGTTAATGGTGAAAAACTGAAGCCTTTTGCTGTATGTTCAGGAACAAGACAGGGTTCTTTCCTATCACTACTGTTATTTAGCATAGTATTGGAAGTCCTAGCCAGAGCAATCAAGCAAGAGAAAGAAATAAAAGGCATCTGAATTGGGAATGAAGAAGTCAAATTGTCACTTTTTGAAGATGACATGATTCTTTATAGAGAAAGCCCTAAAGATTCCATCAAAAAGCTTTTGGAAACAATGAACAAATACAGAAAATTTGCTGGATACAAAATCAACTTATAAAACTTCATTGCATTCCTATATATTAACAAAGAAATTTCAGAAAAAGAAATGAAAAAACAATTCCTTGCACAAGTGCAACAAAAACAATAAAACACCTAGGAATACACTTAACAAAGGATGTGAAGGACATTGTACACTAAAAACTATGACATTTTTAAAGTAAATTGATGAAGACACAAAGAAATGGAACAATATACTGTGTTCATGGTTTGGAAGAATCAACATAGTTAAAATGGCCATATTAACCAAAGCAATATATAGATTGAATGCAATCCCCATCAAAATCCTCATGGCGTTTTTTAAAAGAAAATCAACAACAACAAAAAATCATCAGATTTGTGTGGATCCACAAAAGACCCTGAATAGCCAAAGCAACCCTAAGAAAAAAGAACAAGGCTGGAGGTATCACAATCTCTGACTTCAACTCATATTACAAAGTGAAATCAAAACAGCATGGTATGGGCCAAAAAACAGGCACTCAGCCCAATGAAGTGAATTGAAAACCCAGAAATAAATCCACATAAATATGGACAGATAATTTTTGACAAAGGACCCAAAAATATACAATGGAGAAAAGAAAGCCTTTTCAATAAATGGAACTAGAGAAATAAGAAAGCCACATGCAAAAGAATGACACTAGAGTGCTATCTGTCACCGTGTATCAAAATTAACTCAAAATGGATGAAAGGCCTAAGCTTAAGACCTGAAACAATAAACTGCATAGAAGAAAACATAGGTACCAAACTTATAGACCTTGGGTTCAAAGAGGATTTTATGAATTTGACTTCAAAAGAAAGGGAAGTAAAAGCTAAAATCAATGATGGGACTATATCAAACTAAAAAGCTTCTGCACAGCAAAAGAAACCATTAACAAAACAAAGAGGCCATCAACCGAATGAAAGAAGATATTTGCAAACATTTCCAATAAGGGGCTAATATCCAAAATACATAAAGAACACATACAACTCAACAACAAAACCCCAAATAATCCAATTACAAAATGGGCAGAGGACCTGAACAGACATTTCTCCCAAGAAGAATACAAATGGCCAACAGATATATGAATAAATACTCACCTTTACTAGTTATTAGGGAAATTCAAATCAGAACCGCAATGAGATATCACCTCACACCAGTCAGAATGGCTATCATCAACAAGCCAAATAATAACAAATTTGGAGATGCTGTGGAGAAACAGGAACTTTCGTACACTGTTAGTGGGAATGTCAAGTGGTACAGCTGCTATAGAAGGCAGTGTGGAGCTTCCTCAAAAAAATTAAGAATGGAATTACCATATGACCCACCAATCCCTCTCCTGGGTATATACCCAAAAAATCTGAAAACATTAATCTGTAAAGATTTATGCACACCGATGTTTGTTGCAGCATTACGTTTGGTGGCCAAGACAAGGAAACAACCAAAGTGTCCTTCGATAGATGATTGGACAAAGAAGATGTGGTATATATACATAATGGAATATTATTTTGCCATAAGAAAAGATGAAATAGTGCCCTTTGCAGCAATATGGATGGATTTAGATGATCATGCTAAGCAAAATAATTCAGACAGAAAAATTCAAGAACCATAGGACTTCACTCATGTTCATGTGGGATATAAAACTGAAAATAACGAAGGAACAAGGCAAACAAACAAAGAAACAAAAACTCATAGACACAGTCAACAGTTCAGTGGTTACTAGAGGATAAGGGGGAAGGACCGATAGTGGAAGAGGGGAAAGGGGATCAAATATATTGTGGTGCAAAAAGAACTGACTCTGGGTGGTGAACACATAATGTGATATATCGATGATGTATTGTACAAATGTACACTTGAAACCTATATAATTTTATTAACCACTGTCACCCCAATAAATTTAAATAATAAATAAATAAATAAATAAATAAATAGCAAAGAAAAAAGAAATTGTGGTACATATACACAGTGAAATATTACCCTACCATAAAAAAGAACAAAATCTTACCATTTTGAACAACGCAGATGGACCTAGAGGTTATTATGCTAAGTGAAATAAATCAGACTGAGAAAGGCACATGCCATATGATCTCATGTATATGTGAAATCTAAAGAACAGAATAAACAAACAAATAAAACAGAAATAAACTCATTCTTACAGAGAACAAACATGGTTGTTAGATCGGAGGAAGATTGGGGGATGGGTGAGAAAGATGAAGGAATTAAGAAGTACAAATTGGTAGTTATAAAATAGCCACAGGGATGTGAAATACAGTATGGAGAATATAGTCAATAATATTGTAAAAACTATGTATAGTGTTCAGATGAGTACTAAACTTATTGTAGGGATCACTTCATAAATATATAAATGTCTAACCACTGTGGTATACACCTGAAACTAACATAAAATAATATTGAATATCAACTATAATTTTAAAATATATAGCCACAGGATGTAAAGTACTGCATAGGGAATATAATCAATGGTATTGTAATAGCTATGTACAGTGTCAGATGGGTAGTAAGCTTGTTAGGGTTATCACTTTTTTTTTTTAATTGGGGAATTGGGGGAGGGGAACAGTGTTGGGGAATTGAGGAGGGGGACCAGCCATATTGTTGTTCTTCAATGTAAGTTGTGGAGGATGCCACTCACCATCTGAGTTCAAGGTACTGTGTTACAATCTTAGTTGCAGGTGGGCATAGCCATCATCCCATGCAGGAGTTGAGCCAGCAGCCTTGCTGTTAAGAGCGCATGCTCTATCCACTGAGCCATCCAGCTGGCAACTCAGCTCAAGGTGCCGAGTTCAGTCTTAGTTGTGAGAGGACATATCCCACCACTGAACACGCAGTCTTAGGAGCACGTGCTCTCACCAGCTGAGCCATCCTGGCACCTCTTGGCAGCTCAGCAGCAGCTCAGCTCAAGCACAGAGTCACTGGCCCATGTGGGAATTGAACCAGTGGCCCTGTTGCTCAGAGCTGTTGCTCTTAAGCTAACTTCTAACCAACTGAGCCACTCGGCTGTCTCAGGGGTTATCATTTTTTGAGATGTGTAAGTGTCTAATCACTATGTTGTTTTATAAACCTGAAACTAATAATAATAATAATAAGAAGAAGAAGAAGAAGAAGTAAATAAAATGAGTTTATGAGAAAAAAAATACACAGAGGTAATAGAAGTCCCCAGAGAAGAATGGGATAGCAGAACAACAGACAGGAGGAGTACCATAATCTCTCAAAAGTAAGCAGACACTGTGGACCCACCCACCCATTTTTACCTTCATGGCTACACTCTACCTCCAACCCCATATTTCCTTTCCCTGAGTCCCACACACCTACGCTAAAGGAGCAATGCTTTGAACAAAAAGATGTAAGATGGGGCCCTGAGTGGCTGGAAACACCAGGGAGGAAAAAGCTGTCACTACATTACACCTGCTGGAATATTTCAACCTCACTGACCTGTGCAAGCTCCTATAAGAACATTTTCTTCTCCCATAAAGTGAACTGCACAGACAACTAACTGCCAGTCATTTGGGAAATCTTTAGTGTCCCATATTAAAAAATAAGCTGAAATTTAAATCAAATACCTGGGGCCTGCCAAGTAGCTCAGTTGGTTAACAGTTGGCTTAGGGCACATGAGCAACAGGGCCACAGGTTCGATTCCCACATTGGCCAGTGAAAGCTGTGCCCTAGCTGAGCTGTTGCTGAGCTGCCAACAGGTGGCAGGATGGCAAAGCTGGTGTAACAACAAGATTGCCTGTTCAATGGTGGGCTATGTGCACCAGCAACTAAAAGATTGAACTGGGCACCTTGAGCTGAGCTGCCATCCAGATGGCTCAGTGGATAGGGCATGTGCTCTGAACAACAAGGCTGCTGGTTCGACTCCCATATGGGATGGTGGCTATGCCCACCCACAACTAAAACTGAACTCAGCACCTTGAGCTGAGCTGCCACCCAGATGGCTCAGTGGATAGAACATGCAATCTTAACAAAAAGACTGCTGGTTTGACTCCTACATGGGATGGTGGCTATGCCCACTCACAACTAAGACTGAACTCAGCACCTTGAGCTTAGAAGCGATGAGCTGTCGACAGGAAGCCAGATGGCGACTGGCACCCTCCACAACATAGATTGAAGAACAACAACTTGGCTGGTCCCCTCCCCCAATTCCCCAATTTTTTTTTAAAAAAAGAAATCTTAAAAAAAAAATCAAATACCTGATAATCATTGACTGCCAATGACTGCCAACACCATCAGAGATAATAGATACAAGAATTTATACCAGAAGAAGTAGAGCTATTATAATAGGACTGGACTCTAAAATAATATAATTAATGTCCTCAAAAAGCACATGAAATGTTGTTTATATAAAACAAAAATAAGTGCTAATTTGAAAACTTGGAAATGTCAAATCATACAAGCTTCCTGAAGCAAAATTTGGCAACATTTATCAAATCAGTAAAAGTATGCATAATTTTTTGATCCCACAATTACACTTCAGGAAATCTTTTCTAATGGAGTAATTAAAGGTATGTACAAATATTAGCTACAATGGCATGCACTGAAGTATTTTTCTTGTGGTGAGAAGTTTGAAATATCCTGCCTGTCAAAAATAGGGACTGCTTGGGCCAGCCAAGTGGTGCGGTGGTTAAGAGCTGGTTTGGGACGCCAGCAGCCCCAGTTCAGATCCCGCATATGAGGGTCAGTGACACAGCCCTCAAAAAAAAAAAAAAATAGGGACTGCTTAAACACATACAATATCAATGTGATGCAACCATTAGAAATAATGATGTAGAAAAATACTTTAAATGGTGGAGAAATGTTTGCAAGAAATATAAAAAAGATGTTATAAAATGTGTATATGAATAATACACTAATATGTATGAATAATATTCATACATTAATATGTGTGAGTATTACCTTTTAGAAAAAAAATCTATTGTTCATGTGTACATATGCATTCACAGACTTAAAACAAATCCTGGAAGAACAGAAAAGGAATAAACCATGTTAATAGTGTGGGTTTTTCTTTCCCTGCATGGTCAGGTTATGGGTAATTATGCCTTTTTTCTTTTTACTTACCCTATTTTCCAAATAATCTGAAGTAAAAAGAAATTTATAAATGTTTTTCTAGGAATGATGAAACATGTATCACCTTAATTCTGATTACCAATCTGCAAACTTTTTGAAGACAAATTTGGGAATGGAAACAATAGGTGATGGACTCCTGCTCTATTGAATTAAAGACTAAAAATAGAGCTTTCCAAAATGGTTAAAATTTTCCCAGGACTAAAATTATTTCAAGGAGTTCAGAAAACTATCTCAACACCTGTGCTGATTCTAAGATTTTCTCAGATGTTTGGAAAATCCCATATATATGGCCCATGAAGTATAAAAGCAAGAATATAAGAAATATGTTTTTCAAGTTGTGGTGGTTCAGCTCATGTGTTCAACAGACAGGGTGGAAGATGATGTCATCCCCAAGGAGGTGAAAATTAGTTTATCGGGGAATCAAAAAAAAAAATCTTAGATATTAAAATTGTTTGTAGCCCTCAAAACTCAATCCAATATAAACATATATACAATATATCTGGTACTAAAATGTAATGAGGTGGGGGAGGGGTTATAAGGAAGAAAATATGTCTAACAATTTCCTGGGGTGGTGGTGGTGGGCATTAATAATTTTTTTTTTTTTATGTTGAGAAACACTGATTCACCTATAGAGACATAAAACTCAAATTCTTTTGTTCAGATATTTTTCTCTTGGTTAGGTTACTTAGAGCCTGAGTATTCATAACTTTTTTTTTTTTTGATCAGTAGGAAATTTTTATTTTCCTATTTTTAAAAAGGATACTTAAAACCTATGTAATTTTACTAACCATTGTCATCCCAATTATTTAATTTTTAAAAAAGGACAAAAATATAAGCACATGACTAATATAGAAAATGTGTCTGGAAGTGCTGTTTTTTTCTGAATTTTATTTTTTCCTACTTTGATTTTTTAAATTATATTTTTAATTTTCAGTTACATATAATTTTTCAGGTGTACAACATAGTGATTAGACATTATAACTTATGAGGTGATCACCCCTATAAATCTGGTACCCATCTGACACCATACATAGTTATTATAATATTATTCACTGTAATATATTCCTTGTGCTATACTTTACATCCCCATGACTATTTTGTAACTACCAATTTGTACTTCTTAATACTTTACCCTTGTTTACTCACCCCCAATTACCCTCCCAAGTGGTAGCCATCACAATGTTCTCTGTATCTGTAAGTTTATTTCTGTTTGGTGTGTTTGTCTATTTTGTTCTTCAGACTACATATAAGTGAGATCATATGGCATTTGTCTTTCTCTGTCTTACTTACGTCATTCAGCATAATACCCTCTAGTTCCATCCATGTTGTTGCAGATGGCAAGATTTCAGTCTTATTTATGGTTGAGTAATATTCAATTTTATGTATGTACCACATTTTTTTAAAATTAAAGTTTATTGGGATGACAGTGGTTAGTAAAGCTACATGGGTTTCAGATGTGCAATTCTGTAGTACAACATCTATACATCACATTGGGTGTTCAACACCCAGAGTCAGTTCTGTTTCCATCATCATATATTTGATCACATTTACCCTCATCTACCACCCTTCTCCCCCTTTCCCCTCTGGAAACCACTGAGCTATTGTCTGTGTCTATGAGATTTTGTTTTTTTATTTGTTTGTCTTGTTCCCTTGTTTTCAGCTTTATATACCACATATCAGTGAAATCATATGGTTCTTGAGTTTTTCTGTCTGACTTATTTTACTCAGCATTATAATCTCTAGATCCATCCATGTTGTCCCAAATGTCGCTATTTCATCTTTTCTTATGGCAGAGTAGTATTCTACTGTGTATACATACCACAGCTTTTTTATCCAATCATCTATCAAAGGACACTTTGGTTGTTTCCATGTGTTGGCCACCATAAATAAAGCTGCAATGAACATTGGAGCACATATATCATTACAGATAAATGTTTTCAGATTTTTTGTGTAGATACCCAGGAGAGGGATTTCTGGGGCATATGGTAATTTTATTATTAATTTTTGAGGAAACCTCCATGCTGCCTTTCATAGCAGCAGCACCAGTCTGATTCCCACCAAGAGTGTGTAAGAGTTCCTTTTTCTCCACAAGCCTCTCCAACACTTATTATTTGTCTTGTTGATGACAATCATTCTAACTGATGTGAGGTGATATCTCATTGTGGCTTTTATTTGCATTTCTCTGATGATAGTGATATTGAGCATCTTTTCATATATCTATTGGCAGTCTGTATGTCTTCTTTGGAGAAATGTCTATTCAGGTCCTCTGCACATTTTTTAATAGAATTATTTGGTTTTTGTTGTTGAGTTGTATGAATCCCTTATATATTTTGCATATTAGCCCCTTATCTGGGACATTGTTTGCAAATATCTTCTCTCATTAGGTTGGTTGCCTCTGTATTTTCTCAATGGTTTCTTTTGCTGTGCAGAAGCTTTTTAGTTTGACATAGTTTCATTCATTGATTTTAGCTCTTACCTCCCTGGCCTTTGAGGTCAAACTCATTAAGTCCTCTTTCAACCCAAGGTCCATAAGTTTAGTACCTATGTTTTCTCCTATGCAGTTTAGTGTTTCAGGTCTTACGTTTAGGTCTTTGATCCATTTTGTGTTAATTTTGATACATGATGACAGCAGTCTAGTTTCATTCTTTTGCATGTGGCTTTCCAATTCTCCCAGAACCATTTATTGAAGAAGCTGGTTTTTTCTCCACTGTATGTTTTTGGCTCCTTTGTCAAAAATTATCTGTCCATATTTATGTGGGTTTATTTCTGGGTTTTTAATTCTTTTCCATTGGTCTCTCTGTGTGTGTTTCTACCAATATCATACTGTTTTGATTATTGTTGCTCTTTGGTACAAGCTGAAGTCAAGGAGTGTGATGACTCCAGCATTATTTTTTTACTTAGAATTGCTTTGGCTATTCGGGATCTTTTGTGGTTCCATACAAATCTCATTATTTTTTTGTGCTATTTCTTTTTAAAATGTCATTGGGATTATGATGCAGATTGGATTAAATCTGTATATTCCTTTCGGCAATACGCTGTTTTAACTGTGTTGATTCTTCCAATCCATGAAAATAGAATGTCTTTCCATTTCTTTGTGTCTTCTTCAATTTCTTTTAAAAGCATACCACCTTTTCTTTATCCACTCATCCATTGGCAAACACTCAGGTATCTTCAATATCTTGGGTATTGTAAATATAATGTTGCAGTGAACACATGGATGCACATGTCCTTTTGAAGTAGTGTTTTGGTTTTCTTCAGAGAAATACTGAGAAGTGGAGTGACTGGGTACTTTTTTGTTGCTTGTTATAGCTTTTGTTTTAAAGTCTATCTTGTGTAGTATAAATATTACTACCCCAGCTTTTTTATTTGTTTTCATTTTCATGAAACATCTTTTCTCATCCCTTTACTGTGCATGTATTTTGATCTAAAGTGAGTCTCTTACTTAAAATTTAGCATGACTATATTACCTTTTTCTCAACCACTCCAATGGCTTCACATCTCAGAATTAAAACAATAGTCCTTGTGACTGCCTGCTCTCTGACCTATTCTCCTACCACCCCCAGTCTTACTCCTCCTTCTCTGGCCACTCCAGCCTTCACACTGCTCTTCACACAACTGCATTCTTGCCTTGGGGCTTATACTCACTGCCTCTTCTGCCTGGAATCCTCTTTCCCTAGACATTCTCACTTTCTTTAGGTTTCTGCTCAAATATCACCTTATCAGAGAGGCCCTAACAATTCTAGCTCATATATCCCCCATTAACCATCTTTGCATACTGCTTTATTTTTCTGCATAATAAATCATGAAAAAGAAAAAAAGAAAATAAATAAATAAATAAAGTGAGTCTCTTATAGGCAGTATATGTAAGGGTCTTGTTTTCTTATCTATTCCACCATCCTGTCTTTTGATTGAAGCATTTAGTCCATTTACATTTCAAGTAATTACTGATAGAGATGTAGTTTTTGACATTTTATTATTCATACTTTTTATCTTTCTCCTTCTCCATTTTCTTCTTCTTCTTCTTCTTCTTCTTCTTCTTCTTCTTCTTCTTCTTCTTCTTCTTCTTCTTCTTCTTCTTCTTCTTCTTCATTATTATTATTATTATTATTAATTATTTTAAAAGCCTTTTTAACATTTCTGTAATACTGGTTTGGTGGTGATGAACTCCTTTAGACTATTCTTGTCTGGGCAGCTCTTTATCTATCCTTTTATTCTATCCAGGCTTGCTGCATAGAGTAATCTTGGTTGTAGGTCCTTACTTTTCATTGCTTTGAATGTTTCATGCCTATCCCTTCTAGTCTATAGTTTCTGTTGAGAAATCTGTTGAGTCTTATGGGAACTCTCTTGTAGGTAACTAACTGCTTTTGTCTTGCGGCATTTTAGATTCTCTCTTTGTCTTTAACCATTGGCATATTATTTCTGATATGTCTTAGAATGAGCCTCCTTGGATTCATCTTGTTTGGGACTCTGTGCTACCTGAGCTTGTATGTCTACGTCCTTTGCCAGGTTAGGAAAGTTTTCCGTCATCATTTTTTTTAATTGGGTAATTAGGAGAGGGGAACAGTGTTGGGAAATCAGGGAAGGGGAACAGACAAGTTGCTGTCCTTTTGTTCTTCAGTCTAGTTGTGGAGGACGTTGCTTCACTGGCCCATGTTGATATTATCATTGCACTCTTCCCAGATTAGGCAGTCGCTCACAGGCCATTAGACGGCTGCTCACGGCGGCCCACGGCAACTCACAAAAGCACACGCCAACTGCTGGGCAGCCCCACTGCAGCGAACGCCATCGTTGGAGACTCAAGGTAACCCAGATCCAGGTCGAGCTGTTGTTCACCATCTTAGCTGTAGAGGGCACAGCATCACGGGCCCTTATGTGAGATCCAAACTGGGGCCCTGTTGCTCAGAGCTATCATCCCAAGACAAATCTTAGCCAATGCATCACTCGGCCAACCCCATCATAATTTCTTCAAATAGATTTTCAATTCTTTGCTCTCTCTTCTTCTGGTACCCCAATGATGCAAATGTTGGTATGCTTAATGTTGTCCTAGAGGCCACTTAAACTATCTTTTTAGCATAATTCCTTTTTTTTTTCTGTTCTGATTGGGTGTTTTCTGCTACTTTATCTTCTAAATTGCTAATTCAAAGCTTTGCTTCACCTAATCTACTGTTGATTCCTTATAATGCATGCTGTATTTCAGTTATTATATTCTTCATTTCTGACTGGTTATTTTTTTATTTTTTCTACCTCCATTTTTATGTTTCCTATCTTTTATGAGGTTCTCACTGAGATCACTGAGCATCCTTATAACCATTGTTTTCAACTCTGCATTAGAATATTGCTTGTCTCCGTTTAGTTTAGTTCTTTTGGGAGATCTTTGTTCTATTCATTTGGGACATATTTATTTTTCTTCCCTTTTTGCCTGCCTCCTTCTGTCTTTTTCTATGAATTATGCAGAGCTGCAATGTTTCCCAGTCTTAGTAGAAGGGTTTTATGTAATAAATGTCCTGTGGGGCCCAGTAGTACATTATCTCAGGTCACCTGAGCCAGGTGCTGATGGTGTGTCCAATGTGTGGGTTGTGTGTGCCCTCTTATTGTAGTTCAGCTTTGGTTCCAATTTGCACATCAATGGGAGAGATTGGCCCTCATGATAATGGTTGTGAAGACTGGCCAAGACTACAGTGGAGGAGCTGTCATGCAGGGACTGGCCCGTGAAGCAGGACTCTGGTGCCTGCCTAGTCTGTCCTTCGGATGTGTTGTCCACAGAGGAAGCTGAGTGGTACTCCAGGTCAGTCTGAAGCTGGCCACCAGAAGTGCCTGGGAGGGGACCCACTGGAGGCCAAGTTCAGCTGCACTCTGTGTCCTATCCCAGGCCACCTGGCATGAGCTAGAAAGCAATCCCATGATGTTCACAACCCATGCTGGGCTTGGAAATATCTGGTAGAGGCTAATCTGCAAACCAAGGCCAACTGCTACCAATGCCAGGCTCGGGGCTGCTTAGCAAGAGGTATGGGGCCTGCCAAGGCTAGATGCTGCTTGTTTGAGGTTTGTGAAACTTTGAGAGTTTTTTTTTGTTTATTTGTTTGTTTCTTATTTTAGGAAAGTCTGCAACATCAGTGAAGACAGGCTGTTTGTATGGGTAAATCATTGGACATGGCTTAGAGGGGGGCCAGAAGTTGGGTTGGGTGAGGTCTCATGGAATCACCAGAGTGGGATAAACACTGCTAGCCAGGTTGATGGAGACTCAGGTTTGATGGCCTCCAAAGTGTGTATGCTGCTGTGAGAGGTGGAGGGAAACTCAATAAAGGAACACTGGCTTCTGCTATCAATTCTGTCTGGGAGAATATTGCTCGTACAGCTCTAATCCTAAAGCCAGACAATTTAGTTATTCCTTGTATGTCTGTGGCACCTTTCAAGCTGCAGCCCAGCACTGGAGCTCAGGGCAAGTAAATCTATCAGTGAATATGTCCATCCATGGGCCCTTTAAGAAAAATACCTGGGACTCCATCAGTCCTCTGTCTCACTCAGCCATAATATCTGCTGGTTTTCATAGCCGGTAGTTGTGGTATCTTCTCTTCCCATCACTGGAATGCTGGCTGAGGAGTCTTGTGTGAGGCTCAAACCCCTTGCTCCTCTAGGGGGAACTCTGTGTCCCAGATATCCTGATTTTTAACCACCACACATGGGTGTGGGACTAACCTGTTCTGCCTCTTCACCCCTCCTACTAGTCTTGATGTATCTTCTGTATATCCTTAGTTATAGGACTTCTGTTGAGCTAGAATTCAGGTGATTCTCAGTGATGATTGTTCTGTACTTCAGTTTTAAATTTGATGTTGTTGTGAAAGGAGGAAAGAATACAATTTACCTACTCCTCCATCTTGACTGGAAATCCAGCATTCACTACTTTTTTTAAAATTAGACATACATACACAAACACAAAAAAATGTATACATTTGTGTTAGAAAGCTCTACCTTATTGACTCTTAATAACTTACTTCTATATTGAAATTTCTAGCCCCACAAAATAATATTTTATAAAGTAATAGATTTCATCTAAGCATTGGATTGCTTTCTTCAAATATAAATGAAGTTTTGAAGAAGTATCTGCTGATAGCTAATAATATTATCCCCAAGATTGTAGACTTATAGTTCTTATTTGACTCTGGGATCACTCACAGTATTATGACTCCTACTGTAAAGCACAAATTATGGGTTCAACATAGTTAACTATTCTTTATTGCTTATTGATATGAATAAAATGCATTGATTAATATTTTATTATTCATGAATTATAATATTATCATCATGCTTGTCACTTTACAGTCAAAGTAGTTGCTATTTTCAATCAATTCCTGTCAACAACAAAAAGAAAAAAAAAGAAAAGCCAAACGTCAAGAGGTAAAAGAGGTTAAGATGATCCAAATAAATCTGTTCTATTTTACTGGGAAAAGTAAAGTTTTTCCAGAAACCACACCCAAAAGATTTTCACTATTTTCATTTATTTTCTCTGGTCTGAACTGTGGCAGATGGTCGCTCCCTCTGGAAGTATTTCAAGAGAAGAGGTTTGGAGATGGGGGCTACAACTAACTACCCAATAGCACCCACAACATTTGTTCTTTTATATGATTCAGTTCTCTCTGATCACATGCCAGCCCCAAAGAATGCTTTTCTTGACAGCCCATTTAGAATAGCAGACTACTTCTCTATGCTCTGATTGATTCTTCCAATGTTGTAAGCACTGAAAATAGAGCAGTGCACAAAACACACAAAATCTCCCTTTGTGGGCTTACAGTGCCTATGTGTTTTCTTCATTAACTTCTTAAAATTATAGTTTTTGTTTACTCACTGTCTCCTCTCTAGCATTTAAGCTCCAAAAGAGTAAGGACTTTGTTTTATTGACCTCTGCATCCATAATGCCTAGAACAACAGTCACTTGTATACAAAATATATGCAAGTGTACATTGAATAAATGAATTACTGAATAAGGAAATGAGACTTGTGGAATTTAAGAATGTTTACCCATGATTAGATAGTTAATAAGTGGAAAAGCTATTATTTTAAGATTCTCTGACATAAAAGACATATTATCCCTTAAAATTCTATATCAGATCCCCCTCTCAATCAGGAGTGCCAAGATTACTACCATGATGTGTTGACTGGTACTGGCTCAAGACAGTCAATTAAGAGCATCAATCTCCAATTTGGTGACATAGTGTTGGTAACTTGAAACAGGCTATGGTGGGAGTATTTACCTCATGGAAATTGGCATGTGCCACAAATCAGGGCCTTTTTCCCCCCATAGAACTGATTATTAAATATTTTCCAGCAAACCATTGAGTATTTCCTTCTCATTCCAATTTCTTGTCTCTGTTAATGTTGAAAGTACTTCATGAGCAATCCAGACTTCTCTCCCTAGGAACATTCCTGGTTTTGCTGCTTTTGTGGAACTCACTGAATTTTCAGCATGGTACCCCCCAATTGCATTCCCACTTTCCTCAATCTTTGAACTAGGATCACAGCCCAATAGGTGTGGGGGGAAAAAGTAACTAAAAATGTGACTATTCAACAAACAAATCAAGCAAGATAACTAGGGTGTAGGTGGGGGAAAAGAACATCAGAATTTATAACCAACTCTGTATCTATAAAAATGGTCAGGGGCAGAAACTTTATTGAAAGACAGTGCTTGGTTGGCAGTCCTAGGCTTACTCTGAGGAAGCATAAGATCTTTTGTCCCTTTTATATGAGGATAGTTAGTGCTAAACTGACTCTGCTTGTTATTTCCACATGGGACATTCAGTCAAACTTGTACTCTAAAAGAGCAAATATCTAAATAAAAATTATACGGGAAAGCTGCAAAATAAATTCATAAAGCAGTGTCTTCCATTTTAAAGCTAAACACAAGCTATATGTTTGTTTTATTCTATTTGGTTCTTACTTTTCAGGGTATGTCTTTGATCCAGGCATATAAATTATAATTCATCTTTCTGCCACACAGTTTTAAAAAATGTTAATATTAATTAGATTTCCAACAATACTCCTCAGGTATTCATAAATTACATTTTTTCCCATTTATTATTCTTCTCCCATTCATTCTCTCATAGTCTGGGTCAGGTTGCCCCACAAGCCTCCCAGATATGTAAAGGATAACCTAGGAAGAAAATTGGGGAGGAAGCAATAATTGCATCTACTAACACAAATTATCTAAGGCCTTGACATTATAATGGCAGTCTCACACCATTGTAATAGTGTGTGTGGAGTGGGGGAACATGCTTGTGCTCTGATGGTGACAGACAAAGATAGTAATTAGGATTAACATAATATTGGGTTTTTTGGAAAAGTCATGATGTATTTTTTCTATGTTTTTCATTGCAAAAATGTGTCGTGACTTTTCCAACAACCCAATATATAAAGCACTAGCTATATTTCTGGTGATTTATATTTACTAGCTCAGTCACTTACTACAGCAGCCAGTATCATTTGTGTTATTAGTCAATTTTCTTTTTAGATAAAGGAACTGAAGTTCCAGGCTCCATAAAACTTGCCTATAATCATACAACCAGGAAGTTGCAAAACTGGAATTCAAAAACAACCCATGAAAGTTCATGTGTCCTCTGTTAAACATTGCTGCCTCCAATGAAAATAGCACATTGGCTGCCCTTCATTCTACTATAACCTAAAACAAGGCGTCACTACCAAAATTTGACTCACCATATTTCCCTTGGAAAGCTAACTTGTAAATCCATCAAGAAAAACCTATATTCTTCTATGACCAACTCAGGGATCCCTTGCAATGGGCAGTTATCTGCAGGAATCATAAGAAATCCAACATAAGTATCAGAGCCAGAATTCAAATACAGGTTTGCCTGACTTTGCTGTTTTCACCTATCATGTTTCTTCCATTAATGCAAGGAAGGAAGGAAGAAAGGAAGGAAGGAAGGAAGGAAGGAAGGAAGGAAGGAAGGAAGGAAGGAAGATCAAAATATACCCAACATTACATAGAAATGAAATTCTTTTTAACTACATGTGTTTATTAGAGTTGTGTGTGTGATTTGATGCAGCTGTAATTTTTGAGACAGAGATTTGCATGGAAAAAATTCACAGGGCCAGACACCTGGGAAAATCTAGCTGCCAAATTATTTTAACAGATTAGTCCCATCTCCCTATTTGCAAGCTTAAGAAAGGGAAAGTAAGCAAACTTTTTAAATTCTGAAACAAAACAATATCAAAATCCTCATTGTCTCCCCACAGTGACACATTCAAGCTTTCCTCAGTGTCACTTTCTGTCTCCCCATCTGTGAGTTGGTTCCCTGACATCAACTGCTGAGCTTATTTGTCTAAGCCATTTACTAAACCTGTTTGGAATTATTTCCTTGATGTATAGCTCTGCTCCCTTTTTAGTGTACCTTCCTACAAAGGACACCTGCAATTTCTTTGAAGTTCCCCTGTAATCCAAGAATACCAGCAACAGACTCTCAGACATGGTGTCGGAAAATACTCTCCAACTCCAGTATTCTTTCTTCCTTTCAACAGTAAGTTTAAAGGATCCTTTTGTAGGAGGATTCCAGATACTACCAATTGTTCCTCTTAATTAGTAGGCACAAAATGTCCATTTCAGCAAAAGCTTTCAGAGTCAACTGATAATCTCAACTCCTCATCTCAAATAAACCTATGTTTTTAGTTCTCAAAAAAATCACATTTGCAGGAGTCTTGACTTCAATTTTCTAAGGAAAACTAGAACCTATGGGAACATAGGGAACTAGACAGAAGGGGAGAGAGGGTTCAGAGATCAGTTACTTCTCTGGCTAGTTCAATTAAGCCATGTCTTCCACAATTAAAAGAACACACAATCTTGACAAACAGTCAGGAACAATATATAATATATAATCAGGCATGATATATTTCTATAAGTACTACTAGTAATTAAGTTTATCTTGGCTTTGAAGTAATCTAGGTTTAAGTCTTCACTCTAATATATGTTGGGCAAGATACCTTAATCTCTTCCAAACCCTCAGTTTCCTCATTTGTAAAATAGCTCATAGATCTATGATAAGGATTAAATAAGATGATACTTTTAAAGTGCTTAGTATAAAACCAACAAAATACTTTTCAAAGAATATTAGTTACCATGGTCTATTTTTATCTAATTTTACCATGGTTTAGCACGTTACTCTTTTCAGCAAGTATCTGTGACATAGGTAGATAAAACTCTTACTAATAATCTTGAGTATATCAGAGATTAAAGAGTATCCCTCCTGTAATGATCTTTGCCTATTCCTGTTGGTTCTGTACCTAATCACCAGGCTCCAGTCCATGGAATTTTCTTGCCAGGATTTCCTAAAGGAAAGTTTCACTTGTTCTAAGAAAAAAACATTTCTTGGGCCTAGTTCCCTGACACTTCTTAGTAATTGTACTTTTGACACAGAAGTGATTTCCCCCCCTCATTATATTTTAGAACCTTCCATCTTTAATGTCACTAATAACTACACCTATTTCACCATTATATCTTCTATGTACATTACAGTGTAATTCTCTGCATACAGGCACTTAAAGGAAAAACAAGGGAAAGCAAAATATACAAAACAACAGGCAGTTTTCTATAAATTTCTTTGATCCTCACATAATAAAAATCGTAGGACTAATGAGAAAATGGATTTTTGTCCCTCTTACCCTCACTGCTGATTACCAATAAAATCTTCTGAAATGTTCTGCAATTTTATACGTGGAGCTGTGGCAGTCATTTGGCGTACCTTCTCAGTCAGAGCTTAGGTTTTTATTTTTATTTTGGTTTGTATTTTAATATATTCTCAATTATCTTCCAAGAACTTTAGGTAGTTTATAACAGAAGACATAAATTGAGGCCAATAAAATTAGAGTTCAAAAATAAAGAAAAAGGTGACTTTAAAACTGTAATTTGGGCCGGCTGAGTGGAGTGTTGGTTAAGAGCTGGCTTGGGACGACAGTGGCCCTGGTTCAGATCCCACATATGAGGGCCAGTGACACTGCCCTCTACAGCTAAGATGGTGAACAACAGCTCCACCTGGAGCTGGGCTGCTGTGGTTCCCTGAGATGGCATAGCTGTAGCCCCTGTTGCAGTGGGCTGCCATAGACTACAGTGAGTGGCCAGCAGCCAGCGTGAGTGGTTGGCAGCCAGTGTGAGCTGCCAAGAGCCACTGTGAATGGCTGTCCAGAGGCCAGTGACTGATCTGCCTCACCCAAGAAGAGTGCAATGATAATATCAACATGGGCAAGTGAAGCAATGTCTTCCACAACTAGACTGAAGAACAAAAGGACAGCAACTTGTCTGTTCTCCTTCCCCGGTTCCTCAATGCTGTTCGCCTCCCCCAATTCCCCAATAAAATCTTAAAAGAACAAAACAAACAAACAAAAAAAACCTGTAATTTACTCCAGCCGAGTAGCTCAGTTGGTTAAGAGCTTGCTCAAGAGTGCCAGCTCTGAGCAACAGGATCGCTGGCTTTCTTCCCACATGGGCCAGTGAGCTGTGCCTGAGTTGAGCTGCCACTGAGCTGCCAAGAGGTGTCAGGATGGCTCAGCTGGTGAAAGCACATGTTCTTAACAAGGTTGCCTGTTTGAGATGGTGGGCTACGCCCACCCGCAACTAAAGACTGAACTGGACCTTGAGCTGAGCTGCTGCCTGGGTGGCTCAGTGGATATAACATGCACTCTTAACAATGAGGCTGCTGGTTCAAGTCCCACATGGGATGGTGGCTATGCCCACCTGCAACTAATTGAACACAGCACCTTGAGCTGAGCAGCCTCAAGCTGCCAACAGGCAGCCACATGGCGACTGGACTTGGAGCTGAGCTAGCTGTGCTCTCCACAACTAAGATTAAAAAACAACAGCTTGGGGCCGGCCAAGTGGCGCAATGGTTAAGAGCTGGCTTGGGATGCCAGCGGCCCCAGTTCGGGTCCCACATATGAGGGCCAGTGACATTGCCCTCAAAAAACAAACAAACAAAAAAACACAACAGCTTGGCTGTTCCCCTTCCCCAATTCCCCAACACTGTTCCTCTCCCCTAATTCCCCCAATAAAATCTTTATTTAAAAAACCCAAAACCTGTAATTTATTAATTTTATTCTGAAATTTTTGGCACACAAGGCATAAACAATATTAAAGTGTTCTTATAATTGTAATTATATTTTAAGGTAAATAAGAAAATAAAACTGTAATAGAAATGTAATGCAGTTATTAAACAGACATGTAACTCACAGTGGCCTTGGAAGACAGGAACACAGAGTCTTCTGGACAAGCAATGGAGCAGGAAAGCAATATACAGCCAAGCAAATAAAGTGTAAGTTGGAGGAGGTAGGGACAAGATGGAGATAAATTCTCACATCAAAGAGAAGATTCTCAGAGCAACATCAGCAGCATGGTCTGGGTCTCTCTCCTTGAAGTTACAACAAGTTGGACAGCTATAATTCAACAAAGGATTGCCTGTGCAACACACAAATACATCTGAGATATTCTCACATTGAAACATCTGAAGATGGGTATATTGAAGGAAACAGGGAAGGAAGAAAGGGGGAAAGACAGAAATAAGTGCCACAGGTGCAGCCCAGAGCTCACTACAGGGCTCAGTATCAGGGGAGTAGTCAGATTACAGCATACTTACTCTGCAGCCCTAAGGGGAAGAGAGGTAGAATCAACATTATTGCCTGAGTGGTCAGCACATACTGTTGGCTGAACCCAGTGACAGAGACACATATGGAACACAAATGTGAGGCATCTGTGGTATAATAGTCACCATTACCAGGAAGAAAACAAAGCCACAGACACATAGCCACCTCCCCTCACCCTCTCAGAGCTTGTCTCCCCTCATTTTCCCAGAGCTCACAGTAGGCCCTAGCAGAAGCTGTTAAAGTAAAAGTGTCAGGTTACAGAGCACAATATGTGCAGACCAGAAGACTGGAAAGGCAAAAGCATTTCTCCATGAGCAGCAGGTGCACACTGTAGCTAATATTAGTGACAGGGGCAGAGACAGTGAGGAGTGGCAGCTGACGTCTGTCAGTTGCCATTACTGGGAGGAGAACAAAGCCACAAATGCACAACATGGACTCTCTCAGGCCACCCCATCTTCACCTATCACAGTGGAACCCAGAGGAGGCACCTGGAACACCTCGGAAAATACAGCATTGCTGGAAACATCTAGTTGTAGGAAATAGGACTGTTTTTTTGTAAGCCCAGAACCTCATTGCCCACCACATTCCACCACAGAGTTGGTGCCCTGAGAGTGAGGTGACCTGGTCACAAAGGGTCCACCAACCTTCCCAGGAAATACATGGCATATTCCACAGCTGAGGCAACACCGCCCTACAAAGATCCTGGAAATTACAGCAGTGCAAGTAAGAAAAAATAAAAATGAGCATGTCAGCACCACCTACTAGAAAACAAAAGCAACACATCTTCTTATCAACCGGCTAAATAGAGAAGTGTCAGTCTTTAAGAGCATGTTTCATTCCCATAAACACCTAACAGAGAAATAACCTATTAAATACAATGAATAAACAAATTAACAAGATAGCTGAGAAACATAATGAACAATCTCTAGAAAATAAGCTTAAAGGCATGGACATATGTAATTTAAATGACAGAGAATTCAAGGTTGCAAAAACTCAACAAGATACAAGAAAATGCACAAACATGGTTCCATGAGCTCAAGAATGAAATCAACAAACAAACAGAGCACTTTACCAAACAGATTGAAGTCATAAAAAAAGAACCAAACAGAAATTCAGCAGCTAAAGAATTCAAAGAAAGAGATCAAGAATGAACTAGCAAGCTTAGGAAATAGAGAAAATGAGATGGAGGAAAGAATTAGTGATATCAAACAACAAGGGCCAGCTGAGTGGTGCGTTGGTTAGGAGTTGGCTTGGGAAACCAGCTCTGAGCAGCAGGGTCCCGGTTTGGATCCCACATGGGCCAGTGATGCTGCATCCTCTACAGCTAAGATGGTGAACAACAGCTCAATCTGGAGCTGGGCTGCCGTGAGTTGCTGGCAAAGGTGTAGGCTGCACTGGGCCTGGCCAGCAGTTGGCGTGGGCTTTTGTGAGCTGCCGTGAGCCATAATAAGCAGCTGTCCAATGGCCAGGGAGCGATTGCCTCACCTGGGAAGAGCGCAATGATAATACCAACATGGGCCAGTGGAGTGACGTCCTCCACACTAGACTGAAAAACAAAAGGACAACTTGTCTGTTCCCCTTTCCCCATTCCCCAACGCTGTTTCCCTCCCCCCAATTCCCCAATAAAATCTTTAAAAAAAAAAAAACAACAAAAATCTAGAAATGACAGAGCTAGACGATGAGAGAGATTTGAGAGTAAAAACAAAGAAACAAAAAAAGGGAACGAACTTTACGAGAACTATCTGACTCCATCAGAAAGAGCCATAAAAAGATAATGGTTATACCAGAAGGAGAAAAGAAGGAGAACAGACAGCCCATTCAAACAAATAATTGACAAGAACTTCCAAAATCTATGGAAATAACTGGATACTCGAATCCAAAAAACAAACAGAACAATTATTATCTCCAAAAAGGCATTCTCCAAGACACATTATATTGAAACCGTGAAAAATTAATGACAAAGGGAGATTTCTAAAGGCAGCCAGGGAAAAGAAGATAGTAACTTTCAAAAACAAAAAAATCCCAGGCTGGCTGAGTGGCGTGGTGGTTAAGCGCTGGCTTGGGAAGCCAGCGGCCCCGGTTTGGTCCCACATATGAGGGCCAGTGACTGCCCTCAAACAAAACAAAACAAAACAAAAATCCCGTTAGATTATCATCAGATTTTTAGCAGAAACCTTATAAGATAGGCGAGAGTGGACTCAAATATTAAAATTATTGAAAGGGAGAAATCACCAGCTAAGAATAATTTACTGAGCAAAGTTCTCCTGTACATATGAAGAAGAAATAAGACTTTTCCATCCATACAAAAGTTGACAGAATTTATCACCACAATACCAGAATTACAGGAAATACTGAAGGGTGTTCCTGTTTTTAAAACAAAAAAGACAAAAAAAAAAATACAAACTATGGTACTTCTATTCTTAATTTTTTGAGGAACGTCCATAGTGGCTATACCAACTTACATTTCCACCAGCAGTATATGAAAGTCCTTTTCCTCCACAGCCTGTCCAACACTTGTTACTACTGTCTTGTTGATAATAATCATTGTAAGATGTGTGAGGTGGTATCTCATTGTGGTTTTGCATCTCATTTGATTTACATTTCCTTAAGCTAGTGATATTGAGCATATTTTTCATCTATCTGTTGGCCGTATGTATGTCTCCTTGGGTACTTACCAAAATATCAGAAAACACTTATACATAAATATATATATAACCCTATGTTCAGTGCAGCGTTATTCACAGTGGCCAAGACATGGAAACAAGTACTGTCCTTCAATAGATGATTGAATAAAGAAGATATGGTACATATATACAACGGAATATAACTCAGCCATTAGAAAAGATGAAATACTGCCATTTGGGACAACATGGATGGATCTAGAGACTATCAAGCCGGGAATATATGACTTCACTCATATGTAGGATATAAAACAGAAAGCAACAAACAAGCAAGACAAACAAACAAGCAGAAACTCATAGACACAAACAGCAGTTTAGCGGTTAACACAGAATAAAGGGGGAGGGGTCATAACAGAGGAAAAAGAGGGTCAAATATAGAAGGAGAACTGACTTATGGTGGTGAACACACAACGCAATATATACTCATAGATGATGTATTATTGAAACCTACATAATTTTACTTACCAATATCCTCCCAATAAATTTAATAGAAAAGAAACAATTTTTAAAAAGAATACAAACTATGTATAAGATGACTAACAAACAGAAGCAGCAAATTGCAACCCTTGCTCAGAGCATATAACATAAACATTAAAGGAGGTAAAGACCTTTAAAAAGAAAAAGGAGGAGACAATAGCTACTGCAATTTGTAAATCACCTCACAGCATAAAAAGGGGTAATTAGCAACAATAAAAATATAAAAGGGGAAGAGGTAAAGGTCTGAATTCAAATAGGAGAATGGAGATAAGATGCAATCAGAAGAAAAAGGACTACTGTATATATGAAACTTTCTTTTATGCAAACCTAATGGTAATGACAAAAAATATATATGTGTAGAATTAAGATTCATAATCAAAAGAGGAAACAGGGGAAAAAAATCATAGACTACCTCCTTAAAATGACAAACAGAAACACAATGGAAAAGAAGCAATGGAAACACAGAACTATCAGAAAACAAAAGATTAAAAGGTTATAGGAAATCCTCACAAATCAATAATCATGCTAAATGTAAATGGACTGAACTCATTAACAAAAAGCACAGAGTAGAAGGTTGGATCAAAAAACAAAACCCAAATATATGCTGCCTTCAGGAGATAAATCTCAGCTGTAAGGACAAACAGAGGCTCAAAGTGAATGGGTAGGAAATGAAACTCCAAGCAAATGACATCCAGAGGAAAGTGAATATATAGCTGTACTAATATCAGACAAAATAGATTTCAATATTGAAAAGGTAACAAAACACAAAGACAGACATTTACAATGATAAAGGGACGATACATCAAAAACATGTAACAGTTACGATTATATATGTATCCAACCTCAGGGCATGAAAAATATATATAAAGCAACTACTAACAGAAATGAAGGGAAAAACTAAAAAAAAACAAACAAAAAAAACCCAATTATAGTAAGAAACCTAAATACCTTATTGAGAGCTATGGATAGATCATCCTAACAGATAATCAATAAGGAAACAAAGGCCTTAAATGACACATTAGACCAAATGAACGTAACCAACATTTACAGAACTTTTCATCCCTGAACAATAGATTATACATTCTTCTCTAATGCACATGAAACATTCTCAAAAATAGATTATAGGTTGAGACACAAACCTAGCCTCAACAAATTTAAGAAGACTGACATCATAGTCTTCTTTCCTTAGCTGGTGTGTGGGAAGGGATGGAGACCGGATGGTCCCTTGCGGGGGGACAACGAAATAGATAGTGCAGGCATCAGTGATTTCGCGGAGAAGGTAGGAAAATGTCGACAGGTTAGTAGAGGACTTAGAAGATGGTATAGAGGCTTGAACCCGATGTAGAAAGGTTGATGAATGACTGTTAGGATCTCCCTAGCCTGGGCTTGGGAGAGGATATATTGCCCACCAGAGAGGAGCCAATCTCCTTGGAGGATGGCCCCTTGGACAAAGAGATGTTCCTGTTCAGATGGGGAGTAGTGGGGTTGTATTTGTGCCATGACAAGGAGTTGGTTAGCTGGGGCAGAGGATTGAGAAGCTTTTTTTTTTTGCCTCTTCATCTGCTTTGTTGTTACCTACTGAGATGAGGTCCATTCCTTTTTGGTGTTCCTTACAATGTATTACTCCAGCCCTGTCATGAAGATGGGCCGCTTGGAGGAGATGGAGAATGAGAGGGGCATTTGTGATGGGGACACTTTTGTGGATAAGAACCCTTGCTCCTGCCAGAGGCTGCATGAGAGTGTAAGAAATGGTAAGCATATTTGGAATCAGTGTAGATATTGGTCTTCTTTCTTTTGGCCAAAGTTGGGTCTCGAGTGAGAGCGATCAGTTCCGCTTTCTGTGAGGTAGTCCCTCTGTGGAGGGGGTTTGCTTCTGTTTGTAAGGGAAACAATGGCATTCCCTGCTGTTTTTGTGCCATCTTGAGGGGTGGAGCTCCCGACAATGAACCAGATGAGATCTGGTTCTGGGAGGGGGTTCTGTCACGATGTTAGGAAAATGTGGTTTAAGATGTTCTAGAATCTCTACACAGAAATGTATAAGGTAGTTTGAGGGGTCAGGGAGAAGGGTCACAGGATTGAGAGGAGGGCTTCTGTCTACCTTAAAGTTGGGCATTTCTATGAATATGGTGTGAAACTGCGGTACTCTTGATGGTGATAGGTAGCTCATAGCTTTATAGGAAAGGAGGTCTTGTAGATTGTGTGGGCAATAGATAGTGATATCTTGTCCAAAGGTTAATTTCTTACTTTCCTGTGCTAAGAGGGCAGCAGCCACCAAGGTGTGTAGACAGGTGGGCCATCCCTTTACTGTGCCATCTAGCTGTTTGGACAGATAAGCTATGGGTCCAAAGGTGGGCCCCTTGTTTTGGCCCAGGAATCTGAGGGCAATATCCTGTCTTTCTGTTACATAGAGGAGAACAGGCTTAGACAAGTCTGGGAGGAAGAGGGCAGGGGCAAAGAGGGGAGCTTGTTGAAGAGCTCTGAAGGCCTGGACAATGTTGACAGTGGGGTCTAAGGACTCAAATGGGACCCTTAACAGCCTGGTAGAGCAGGCGAGCTAATAGACCAAAATTAGGGATCCAGATGTGAAGAAACCCTGCCAGGCCAAGAATGGAGAGGATTTCTCCTTTTGTGTTAGGAGGTGTGAGGTCCCTAATGAGAACTGTCCGATCTGCAGTGATAGCCCTCCGGGTAGGGGAAAGTTGAGTCCTTAAGTAGGTAACGGTGGGTGTGGACAGTTGGGCCTTGGTGGGAGGTACCCTGTATCCTTTAGAGGCTAGGAAATTTAGTAGGGAGGTGGTGTGTCGGATGGTTAGTGTATGAGAGGGACTACAGAGAAGTATATCACCTACATATTGTAGAACTGTACTGGGGGCTAGATCGAGGGAGGCCAGATCTGAGGCAAGTGCCTGGCCAAAGAATTGAGGGCTGTCATGGAAACCTTGTAGGAGGGCCATCCAAGTAAGCTGTCTGGACTGTAGTGTGTCAGTGTCTGTCCAAGTGAATACAAAAAGGTCCTGTCAATCTGGGTGGAAGGGGATGGTAAAGAACGCATCCTTGAGGTCTATAACTGTGAAATGAGTCGTAGTAGAAGGGATGAGAGATAGGAGCGTATATGGGTTGGAGACTACAGGGTGAATAGGAAGTAGCACAGAGTTGATGATTCAGAGGTCCTGGACCAATCTGTATGTTCCATTATGTTTTCATACTGGCAGGATGGGGGTATTGTATGGAGAATGGGTTGGTCTTAGGAGGCCTTGAGCAAGGAGTTTGTCAATAATAGGTTTGAGTCCCTTTTGATAGGGAAGGGAAGTGGGGTATTGTGGCTGGTTTGGGAATTTGGAGGGGTCTTGAAGTTGAATCCTTATGGGAGATGGTGACAGAAGGAGTAGAGGTATCCCAAATGAGGAGGTTGACCTTTGAAGGGGGAAGAGGAAGTTGGAGAGGAGATGAGGAGATGGCAGGATCAAGAAGGAGGAGTAAGGCTGGCTCTGTGTTTGGGAGATGGAAGGAGAGTGAGGCCTTAAACTTGGAAAGGAGGTCCCTTCCTAGTATAGAAGTGGGACATCAGGAAAGGATCAAGAAGGAGTGTGAAAATAGAATGTTAAAAAGGGTGCATGACAGTAAGAAGGTTGAGAGAAGCTGAGATATTAGGCCATTAACACCCACAACAGAGACCTGGGAAGGGTGTGTGGGGCCCAAAAATTCAGGCAGGGCTGAAAAGGTTGCCCCTGTATCTATAAAAAAAAATAACAACAACAACAACAACAAAAAAAACGATTGCCTTATCTGACACTAGAAGCATTACCCTGAGCTCCAAGGTGGTGATGGGAGAAGGGGTCAGAGGCCCTGGGCACTGTCAGTCTTCAGCGGTGAGGCTGAGTAAGTTTGGCAGGGCGAGATGAGATGCATCATCTGCAGGGGGAAGGGAAGCAACTTTTCCCTGGGAAGGACAGTGAACCTTCCAATGTTTCCTCTTATCGCAAGAAGGACAGGGTCTGGGTGTGGGTAATGGACTGGGGCAAGCTCTTGCCCAGTGCCCATCTTTGCCACATTTGAAGCCTGATTGGGGGAAGGGGGCTTCTGTGGACCCCTTGGTGATGGACCTTGTGCCATCTTAGGAACTCCCTTTTGGATCTGAACCCCTAATAGCAGCTGCCAGTAGCTGGCACTTTGTCTGATCTCAGCAGGCCTTTTCTATTTTTGCCGGTTCGTCTTGATTATTAAAGACCTTGAAGACCAGGGCTAAAAGGTCTTGTTGGGGGGTTTGAGGGCCTTCTTCAGCCTTTTTGAGTTTTTTTCCAGATGTCTGGAGCTGACTGTGAGATAAAGTGAGTATTAAGAACAATGACTCCTTCCAGAGATAAGGGGTCTACTCTAGTGAGGTGGGATAAAAATTGGACCACTGAGTGATTGCTTTCATCTTTTCAAGGTTAACTGCTTTGTGGGCCGCTTTATGGAGGCCGGCTATGAGACAGGTAATCATATGATTTCTGTGGGCCCACCCCAGTTACTGGCCTGATAATCCCAATTTGGTTCTTCATGGGGAACCGCCACTGCGCCAACTGGTTTTTGGTTATCTTGCCAATGGAGCTCATTGGAATTTCCCTGGGCCACTACCCATACTCATTCCTTCTCCTCTGGCAGGAGGGTAGCGGAAAGGATGATGCATAGGTCATGCCAGGTAAGGTCATAAGACTGGGTTAAGTATTTGAACTCATTAATGTAGGTGTCAGTGTCAGAATAGAAGGAACGTAATCATTTTTCTCTCTGAGAAAGGTTAGAGAGAGAGATGGGAGAGGGACTCTGATAATGCCCTCTACTCCAGCAACCACCCAGAGCAGGAGGAGAGGAGCAGGGTGCACTCGAGAGTGGGTGAGTGGGAGGTAAAGAGAGCCTGGAAGGGAAGTTGTGTCTTCCCAGCAGACTTGGGGCCAAGGGCTCTGAAGTTTCACAGTCTGAATTTTCAGTGAAGGAAGAGGTTGGAGGAGAAAGAGGGCATGCAGGTGCATAAGGAGGGGGTACAGTGGGAGGGGGGGAATGGTCAACTGGGTCAAAAGAGGAAGATTCGTCTTTGAGGGAGGGGGTTTGGTGTGTGTTAGAAGTGTCTGAAAGGTAGAACAGGATTGGCAGAGGGAGGGGTGGGATAGGAGACCAAAGAAAGCTTGAATATAGGAGATCTCTGACCACTTTCCATTGCGATGACAGACGTTATCTAGATCCCTAAGTGCGGGGAGCCAGCCCCCGCTGATCCAGAGGTTCCCTCAGGTGGGGATGGCATCGGCAAAGAAAAAGAAGAATGGAGACACTGGAAAGAGTTTCACAGGAGTGTCACAATTTATTGTTACAACATGTCCTTTTTATAAGGACTCAACCAATATTCCAATCCCAAATTACGTTTCATATAGTTTTTTTTTTTTTCCACTGGCCCTCATATGTGGGACCCGAACCAGGGCCGCTGGCGTCCCAAGCCAGTGCTCAACCACCACGCCACTCGGCCGGCCCCGTTTCATATAGTTTTGATGTTTTGTTTTTCTTAGGACTTTTACAGTCTTTACTTTTTTGTAACTGTTCTCTCCAGGGTACACTGTGACCTATTCTATATTTAAGGATTCACTTATCATCTATGGAGTGGTTACCATGACTACCTAGTCATTATCTAAATTCCAGCAGCTAAATATAATTGCAAAACTTACAGGGCGCAGACTTAGGGTAAAATTTATCTAAAGTCTATTTCTACGTGAATACAATACTTAGTAATAAAAGGAAGTCTCAAACCTCTCTTATCCTATAGAGGACTAAATATTATTTTAACAGAGGGTAACATCTGTTTCTCAGTCAAAGCTTCAATATCTGTTGCTACAGCAATGCACAAGGCAAAGAATCAAAACAAGTCTGTTGATTAACATACCCCATGGTCAGTAAGCTGTCTCTTATCAGAACTCTCATGGCCAAAAGACCTTGGTCTGCTGGTCTCCAAGGAGATTTTTCACAGCTGCATAGGCAAGGATAAACGATAGCACCAATTTTTCACAGACACTGTCTGTATCTCACAGACAGGCTTTTTCTTGGCCTATGAGGCCAGAAGCCCGAGCCTCAGTTTCCAAGGGGCTTGAGTCCCCTATTTCTCAGTCCTGGGGTCCCCTCGGACTGTAGTCTGTCTTAGGGAGTTTCCTTTTTAGGAAATCTTGCCCCGTCATTGACTTACACAGCCAGCTATCATCAGGGTACCCCAGGAACTTGCCATAAATGCAGTGAAAGTACTGTCTCCTGTAGGATCTGATGTGGAGGAAAGGCACATGGGTTCATAGAGACAGGAGATATTACATGACCAACCATAAGGCAGCACCCCAGACATCCAGTGCTCAGGGTGGATCTTTATTTCAATGTGGCCTTGTCAGACACTGGGATGTTATCAGCCCCCGGCACCTAAGTGCGTTATAGTCAAAGGTTCCATTCTCGGGCCATTGAGATCCATTATCTAATTTATATTGCAGGCGGTGTTGCAAGAGAAAATTAAGGGTTTAGACCGGATCTCATCCAACGAGTGGAGGTCATCCAAATAGTGTAAAAGGCATACTAAGGGCGTACTTTTAGGTGGGAGAGACAAGGAAGTGCCCATGATATGAGTCAGATGTAAGAGAAGGGTGAGGGAGGAAACCCCACTAGGAAGAGGACAAAGGGAGGAGGTGTCACACCTTCCAATATCCTACTCTGGAGACTGTGAGAGAACTCTGCCAGGGTGGGTATACCCAGGCTGAGAGGGTCAGGGCCCATGGGCTGAAGGAGTCTTCCAGCCTAGCGCTAGGTCTTGGTCTGATGAGCTGAGAAAGAGAGCAAAAGACCCGAATGAGAGTAGGGAATCCGTAATCACCCAAATAGGAGGTGTGGACTAGTCTACTGATGTCTGTGAGGTCAGCAATGTAAGTGAGAAATACCCTGCAGGTGTCTCTCTGGCAGGTCAGGTCTGGGAGACAGATCGAGCCAGAGAAAGGGAGAAGAGGATAAGGGTGATCCAGCACTTTCCTGATCTTGCTTCTCCCAGGTTTCGGCACCAAAATGAAAGGTTAGCCGAGGAGAGAGGGTGCAAAAGACACAGATATTCAAGCAAGCAAGTTTATTAACCTGCCGGGCTGAGCCCATGAACGGCATCAACCCCAACCAAGGGAAGGGTCTAGTTTTTTATAGGGCAGAGTAAGTAACCAGTGGCAATGGCTGGGAGCTTTCGGAAAATTTCTACTTGTGCCAAGCAGGATATGGATGATGTATTTCCCGCTGGGTTTCTCACCAAGCAGGATGCAGGGTGTGTGTCCCTTACTGCATGACTGAGCTGGCCTTCAGGGCGAAGAGTATCTTTCAGTTCTGGTCATAGAAATGGAAGCAGAGAGGTGGGCATCCTGAGTTCTCCCCTGGAAGTTACCACAAATTGAACAGCTATAACTCATCAGAGGAATCTCTGCTCATCACAAAGAACAGCTAAGAGACTCGCATGAGGATTACCCTAAGGTGGGCAAACGGGGAACGTGGGGAAAGAGGGAAAGGAGGCATGCGGAGATGCAGCCCGCATCTGTGGCTGCGGAGACGCAGGGCCCCAGAAAGCAGACCTGAGATGATCACAGCAGCAAGGCGATGGACTCCCTTTCCACGCCCCACAGTCCTGCCAAGTGCTCAGCATAGAGCACCGCTCAGCATCTGAGACAGAAACCTCAGCTCAAAACTGCAGCTCAGCTCTCTCAGACAGAAAGCAAAACCAACTCCATAACCAGGATCCCACAGCCACCCTCTCTCAGCAATCCTACCCCCGCCGCCCTTCCAGAGTCTTAAGCTCATCCCTGAATGGAGGAGTAGTGTCAGATTACAGAGGTGCTCCAACCCCCAGGAAATTGAAATACCCAGCTTGCAGTTTGACCTAGGGAAGAGGCTGCAATGAGAGTGTGACTGTCACCTTTCCTGGGCAACTCCCAGCAGGGCAACTTCAGCTGCTGAGACACACGCACCAGGTGGCAGAGGCATTGCTGAGCTTTCAGCAGCACAGAAATCTCATGCCTTTCATCAGCCCCCAGTGGAATGAGTGCCGTAAGACCCAGGACACCTGCAAACAGGGAAGAAGACCACCTCCTGGCTATGGTGCTCTCAGCGCCCATCTGTGCAGGCAAGACCAGAAACTGCACTGACTTTGTAAAAACTACCAACCAAATCCTGTAGCCCCACTCATCTAGAGCTGCATCACCAGGGTCACTCTGGGCTCCAGGTGGCCCTGCCTCCACAAGACGCAGAAGAGTTTTTGTACAGCAGAGGACAACCCGGAGATAGCTTGGTGGACTTAAGCCAAGACTTGCACTGTTGTTGTTTTTTTGGGGGGGAAGGGTGTGTTTGTTTGTTTGTTTCTGTTTTTCTATTTTATTATTATCATTTTTAGTTGTACATATATCCATATATATAGATGTGTAGATATATTTTTTTTCTCCCTTCTCTTTCCCTTGTCTTTCTTCTTTTCCCTGCCCTACTTCTCCTCCTTCTTTCCATTTTTCTGTAATTTTTTGGGGGGTGTTGCTATTTTGTTTGTTTTGTTTGTTTTGTTTTTTTTTGTATTTTTGATACTTCTGTGCATGTTGAGTGTTGTTTGTCGGTTGTTTTACAATGAGTGTATTTGGTTTTTTTGGTGGTTGTTGTTGCTGTGCTTGTTGATCCGTTTTGTTCTGAAATTGCTCTGCACCAGGACCCAGCCAAAGAGGCACAAGAATCATCATACCCAGAGGTCAGCCAGCTCTAGACCAACCCAGATTTGACCGACAAGAGATACTCCTAAAGGGAGTTTTCTACAGGCATAAGAGCCCATAGGGGCCAAACCTCATCTGAGTGGCCAAGCCTCACACAGCAGCTCATACACTGTGGACATAGCCGATTCCCACAGCTAGTCAGCCCAGGAGTCAATCCCACCTAGTGATAAGCCATAAAGAATCAAAGCTCAACTTCAACAGGAGAAGACATGCAACACAAGGGACACCTCTGGAACATGCACACACAGGAGACTAGGGAAACTGAGCAATTCAAATATAAAGGAAACATGCCACATAAGTCCACCCAGAAAAGAGTGAAAGACATCAAAGCAAGCACAATGAGTCAGCCAGATGGGGAAACAGAGAAACACATCCCAAATAAAAGAACAGAAGAAACCTCCAGAATTAGTGGAACTAGATGAAATAGAGGCTACCAACCTATCAGAGGCAGAGTTTAGAACACTGATGATAACAATGTTTAAGGAACTTAGCGAGAACATAAAGAAGTATAGAGAAATCATGAAAAACAGTCAGTTAGAACTAAAGAATACAATTACTGAAATAAAGAACACATTCAAAGGAATTGCCAGCAGATTAGATGAAGCAGAGGATCAATTTAGCAATTTAGCAATTTAGAAGACAAGATAGAAGAGATCACCTAAGTGGAACAACAAAAAGAAACAAGAATAAAAAACAATGAAAATAGTTTAAGAGAACTCTGGGATAACATCAAGCGGAATGACATGTACATCATAGGAATACCAGAAGGAGAAGAAAAGAAGCAAAGGGATCAAGAATGTATCTGAAGAAATAATGACAGAAACATTCCCTACCCTGATGAAGGAAAACGACATACAAGTCCAGGAAGTTCAGAAAGTTCCAACCATGATGAACCCAAACAGGCCCACACCAAGACACATTATAGTTAAAATGGCAAGGGTTAAAGACAAAGACAGAATTCTAAAAGCAACCAGAGACAGGCAGCAAGTAACTTATAAGGGTATTTCCATAAGAATATCAGCTGACTTTTCCACAGAAACTTTGCAAACCATAAGGGAGTGGCAGGGGGGTATCCAAAGTGATGAAAAACAAAGGCCTACAACTGAGATTGCTTTATCCAGCAAGGCTATCATTTAAAATTGAAGAAGAGATAAAGAGCTTCCCAGAAAATAGTAAGGTAAAGGAATTCATTACCAGCAAGACAGTATTGCAGGAAATCTTAAAAGGGCTTCTTTAAGCAGAAGAAATAGGAAAACAATCTAAATAATGAAGACCTAGAAATACAAATAACAAAATGGCAACAACTATGTACATATCAATAATCACATTAAATGTGAATGGATTAAATTCTCCAAGCAAAAGACATAGGGTGGCTGAATGGATAAGAAAACAAGACTGTTGTACATACTGTGTACAAGAGACTCACCTCAGATCAAGACACAGGTTGAAAGTAAAGGGATGGAGTAAGATATTTCATGCAAAAGGAAATGAGAAAGAAGCTGGAGTAGCAATACTTATATTGGACCGAACAGACTTTAAGTTGAAGAATATAATGAAAGACAAAGAAGGGCACTACATAATCATAAAGGGATCGATCTAACAAGAGGACATAATCCTGGTAAACATCTATGCACCCAACATAGGAGCACTTAAATACATAAAACAGATAATGACAGACATAAAGACAGAGATCAACAGTAACATTATCATAGTAGGGGACTTCAACACACCACTGACAAGGGACAGATCCTCCAGATAGAAATCAATGGGGAAACAGCAGCTTTAAATGACACTCTAGACCAGTTGGATTTAATTGATATTTTCAGAGCATTTCACCCCAAAGCTACAGAATATTCAATCTTCTATAGTGCACAGGGAACATTTTCCAAGATAGAGAAAATGTTAGGCCACAAAACAAGTCTCAACAAATTTTATTTATTTTATTTATTTATTAATTTTTTAGCTGAGCCATCCTGCCACCTGTTGGCAGCTCAGTGGCCGCTCAGCTCTGGCTGGCATTGAACTGCTGTTGCTCAGAGCTCAGCTCACACCCTTAAGCCAGCTCTTAACTAACTGAGCCACTCAGCCAGCCTGGTAATTTTAGAAAATTGAAATCATATCATGTGTCTTCTCAGAGTACAGTGCCATGAAATGAGAAATCAATTACAAAGAAAAAAAAATGGCCCCGGGCAACGAGCGCAGGGCACCGAGTGAATGCCAGCCTCCGAGCAGCAAATTCACTGTGGCAGGTTAGCGTGGCGTGTCACGTGGTGGGTGCCCGGCGGGGCACAGATCAACAGATCTCCGACTCTGGTCCCACTGGCAGCAACGTGAGGCTGAGGTGTCTCTAGGCTGGTGCACGGGACCCCGTTTCGTTTTTCTGCTTTTAGGTAACTTTTGAAACAGTGCAATGGTGGCTCCAGTCAACGGGTCTCACAAGGATGCCGACCTGTGGTCCTCGCGTGATAAAATGCTGATGCAGCCCTGGAAGGACAACGACATTGAGGTTTACAACATCATTAAGAAGGAAACTAACCGGCAGAGGGTTGGATTGGAGCTGATCGCTTCTGAGAATTTCGCCAACCGAGCAGTTTTGGAGGCCTGAGGCTCTTGCTTAAATAACAAGTACTCTGAGGGTTACCCAGGCCAGAGGTATTATGGCAGGACTGAGTTTATTGATGAGCTGGAGATACTCTGTCAGAAACGAGCACTGCAGGCCTATGGTCTGGACCCCCAGTGCTGGGGGATCAACGTCCAGCCCTATTCAGGCTCTCCTGCCAACTTCAAAGTATACACTGCCCTGGTGGAATCCCATGGGCGCATCATGGGTCTGGACCTGCCTGATAGAGGCCACCTGACTCATGGGTTCATGACAGACAAGAAAATCTCTGCTACCTCTATCTTTTTTGAATCTATGCCCTATAAGGTGAAACTGGACACTGGCTACATCAACTATGACTAACTGGAGGAAAATGTCCGCCTCTTCCACCCGAAGGTGATTATCTCTGGAACAAGCTGCTACTCCCGAAATCTGGACTATGTGCACCTGCGGAAGATTGCGGATGACAACGGGGTGTACCTCATGGCTGACATGGCGCACCTCAGCAGGCTGGTGGCGGCTGGAGTAGTGCCCTCCCTCTTCCAACACTGCCATGTGGTGTCCACTACCACCCACAAAACCCTGAGAGGCTGCCCGACCGGCATGATCTTCAGGAGAGGAGTACGCATCGTGGATCCCAAAACTGGCAAAGAGATTTTGTACAACCTGGAGTCAGTGGCTCATCAACTCTGCCATGTTGCCCCAGGCCTGCAGGGAGGTCCCCACACCATGCCATTGCTGGGTTCCTGTGGCCCTTGAAGCAAGCCATGACTCCAGAATTCAGAGTTTATCAGCTCTAGGTGGTGGCCAACTACAGGGCTCTGCCTGAGACCTTGATGGAGCTTGGCTACACAATAGTAACAGGTGGTTCTGACAACCATTTGATCCTCGTGGATCTCTGTTCCAAAGGCACAGATGGTGGCAGGGCTGAGAAGGTGCTAGAAGCTTGTTCTATTGCCTGCAACAAGAACACCTGTCCAGGTGACAAAAATGCACTGCGGCCCAATGGGCTGCGACTGGGGACCCCAGCAGTAACATCCCGAGGACTTCTTGAAAAAGACGTCCAAAAAGTCGCCTACCTTATTCACAGAAGGATAGAACTGACTCTGCAGATTCAGAAGACGTCAGTGCCAGGGCCATCATGAGGGAGTTCTAGGAGAAGTTGGCAGGAGACAAGAAGCACCGGAGTGCAATCAGGGCTCTCAGGGAGGAGGTGGAGAGCTTTGCGTCACTCTTCCCTCTGCCTGGTCTGCCCGACTTCTAAAGGCACCAGGCCACAACACCGCAGTGCTGGAGCATCGGGATGTGCCGGCCCAGGGACCCCGTGCCTTCCTCAGGACAGGGAGAAACACTGCCATACAGGAACTGGTCACCCGTGTGCTCTCTGAGGGACATTCTTTTGGGACCTTTCTCACGTTATTTTCTTCACAACTCAAAATCTGTTTAAGGCCCATTGTTAGTAATTCTGGGACAAGTTATTAAGGAGTTTAAATCTGAATCTCACTTTCCAACAGCTATATAGTTATTCTGGAAAAGGGAAACACCTATTTAGCCTTAATTCACTTAGATAAGGGGGTAGGGTAGAACTATTAGAAAGATTCCGGTAATTTTACTCACACTTCTCAGAGTTACTGGGCTTCCCCCAATCAATGCAACAGGTAAGAAACACCCAAGTTTGTAGTTTGTAAAAGCTGCCTGTTCGTAATATTTTATTACCCAGTAGGACGCCAAAGGAGATCTGAATTACGATGTTCCAGCTAAAGAGGGAAATTGTCCTGAAGTTTCTGCTGTGTGCTTTCAATCAGAGTTCTAAGTTAGACAGACCTATGCATTTCTCTTAGCCACTGTGGAAATGGTCTCCTTCACCCTCCACCCTGGGCAGGTGGGAGAGCCCGGGGCACCGCATCCTTGCCTGCTGTCAGCATCAGCCAGGGGCCCTTCTGCCCTGTGTGGGAACCAACTCCCTCCTGGGAATCAACTCCCTCCTGTTATCAGGAAACCAAATGTCACCTTCCCAAAGAGTGTTCATTTTTCACAAAGCTGAACTGCAAAACATAAATGACTATTTTAAATAAGCACAATCAAATATTTAACCACAGAATGTATTTTAAAAATACAACCAAATTTATATTTCGAAAATATCTCAATGCAAATAAATTAGTTTCTTTAAAAAAAAAGAAAATGGAAAACACACCAATACATGGAGGCTGAATAACACGTTACTAAATAATAAATAGGTCAAAAATGAGATCAAGGAAGAAATCAAAAGATACCTTGAGACAAACAAAAATGAAAACACCACAACCCAGAATCTCTGGGATGCAGCAAAAGCTGTCCTAAAAGGGAATTTCATAGCAATGCAGGCCTATCAAAAGAAACAAGAAAAATCTCAAATCAACAGGTTATCCTTACACCTCAGGGACCTGGAAAAAGAACAGAAAAATAAGCCTAAAGGGAGTACAAGGAAGGAGATAATAAAGTCCAGAGCAGAAATAAATGAATTAGAGACAAGAAAAACAATACAAAAAAATCAATGAAACCAAGAGCTATTTTTTGAAAAGATAAACAAAATCGACAAACTTCTGGTCAGACAAATTAAAAAAAAAAAAAGAGGGGACTGAAATTCATTAAACAGGAATGAAGGGGGAGAAGTGACAAAAACACTACAGAAATACAAAAAAAAAATTAAGAAAATACTGTGAGCAACTATATGCCAACAAAATTTGACAATCCAGAAGAAATGGATAATTTTGTAGAAGCATACAATCTTCCAAGGCAAACTCAAGAACAAATGGAAAATCTGAATAGGCTGGTTACTACCAAGGAAATTGAATCAGTAATCAACAAGTGCCCAACAAACAAAAGCCCTGGACCAGATGGCTTCACAAGTGAATTTTACCAAACATTCAAAAAAGAATTATCACCTATTTACTCAAACTATTCCAAAAAATACAGAAGGATGGAAGGCTCCAAAACTCTTTTTATGAGGCCACTATCACCCTGATCCAAATGAGACAAAGACATTATAAAAAAAGAAAACTACAGGCCGACATTCCTAATGAACATATTGGGTTGTCGGAAAAGTCACGAGGTATTTTTTCTGTGTTTTGAATTTGAAAAATGTGTCATGACTTTTCCGATAACCCAATAGATGCAAAAATCCTCAACAAAATATTAGCAAACAGAATTCAGCAATACATTAAGATCATACACTACAATCAAGTGGGGTTCATTCCTGGTATGCAAGGTTGGTTCAATATCCACATATCAAATAATGTAATACACTACATCAACAAAATGAAAAATAAAAATCATGGTCATATCAATAAATGCAGAACAAGCATTTGGCAAAATCCAGCATCATTTATGATAAAAACTCTTAGCAAAATGGGAATAGAGAGATTATATCTCAACATAATAAAGGCTATATATGATAAACCGACAGCTAACATCATACTCAGTGGGGAAAAGCCAAAACCATACCCCTTAATATCAGGAACAAGATAAAGTTGTCCACTTTCTCCATATTTATTTAACATCGTTCCAGAATTTCTAGCTACAACAATCAGACAAGAAAATGACATAAAAAAGGCATCCAAATTGGTGAGGAAGTAAAATTGTCATTATATGCAGATGACATGATACTACACATAGAGAACCCCAAAGACTCCACCAAAAAACTATTGGAACTGATAAATGAATTCAGTAAGGTAGCAGGATACAAAATCAATATTCAGAAATCAGTTGCATTTGTATACCCCAATAACAAACTATCAGAAGGAGAAATTAAGAAAACAGTGCCATTTACAGTTGTTTCAAGAACTATAAAATGCTTAGGAATAAATTTAACCAAAGAAATAAAAGACCTATACTCAGAAAATTATAAGACACTGAAGAGAGAAATTAAAGAAGATACAAATAAATGGAAACACATACTATGTACATGGATAGGAAGAATTAATATAGTTAAAATGTCCATACTGATTCAATGCAATTCGAATCAAACTACCAAGGGCATTTTTTCACAGAAATAGAAAATATAATCCTAAAATTTATATGAAGCCATAAAAGATCACAAATAGCAACGGCAATCCTGAGAAATAAGAACAAAGTTAGTGATATCACGCTACCAGACAGCGAATCATACTACAAGTTTACAGCAATCAAAACAGTATGGTACTAGCATAAACACACACACATATCAATGGAACAGAATAGAGAGCCCAGAAATAAATCCATTCATACATGGTTATTTAACCTATGACAATGGAAGGAAGAATTTACATTGGGGTAAAGATAGTCCACTTAATAAATGGTGCTGGGAAAAATGGACTGACACACGCAATAAAATGAAATGGGACCACCTCCTTACCCCATATACAAGAACAAATTTAAAATGGATTAAAGATTTAAATGTAAAGCCTGAAATCATAAAACTCTTAGAAAAAAATATAGGGAGTAAATTTGCAGACATTACCCTGAGTAATATTTTTACTGATATATCCCATTCAGGAAAGGGAAGTAAAAGAAAAAATAAACATGGGATTACATCAAACCTAAAACGTTTTTCACTGCAAAGGAAACCATCAATAAAATAAAAAGAAAGCCTACTGAATGGGAAGAGATATTTGTCAATGATATATCTGATAAGGGGTTAATATCCAAAATTTATAAAACATTCATGCAACTCAACAGCAAAAAAAATAAACAACCCAATTAAAAAATGGGTAGAAGATATGAAGCGATATTTCTCTACAGAGGACATACAGATGGCCAACAAGCATATGAAAAAATGTTCAACCTCATTAATCATCAGAGAAATGCAAATAAAAACCACAATGAGATACCACCTCACTCCCGTCAGAATGGCTATCATCGAGAAATCAACAAACAACAAGTGCTGGTGAGGTTGTGGAAGATGCCTGTTGCACTGTTAGTGGGATGGCTAATTGGTGCAGTCACTATGTAAATCAGTATGGAGGTATCTCAAAAAACTGGAAATGGAACTACTGTATGACCCAGCAATTCCACTCCTAGGTATTTATCCTGAAAAACCCAAGACACTAATTCAAAAAAAATATATGCACCCCTATGTTCATTGCAGTGCTATTTACAATAGCCAAGACTTGGAAACAATTGAAATGCCCAGTGGTAAATGACTGGATTAATAAAGTGTGGTACATTTATACAATGGAGTATTACTCAGCTATAAAGAAGAATGCAATCTTACCATTTGTAGTGATATGAACGAACCTAGAATACATTATGCTAAGTGAAATAAGTGAGTCAGAGAAAGACAAATACCATATGGTCTCACTTACTGTGGAATCTAAAGAACTGAAAAAATGAGCAAAGTAAACAGAAATAATCTCAGAGATATAGAGAGAAAACTGATGGTTGCTAGATGGGAAGGGGATGGGCATGAGAGAGAAGGGGAAGGGATTAGACAGCATAAATTGGTAACTACAATATTGCCATAGGGATATGAAAGACAGTTCGGGGAATATAATTAATAATGCTGTAAATATTTTGTGGGGTGTCAGATGGACACATATCTTGTTAGGGAGACTGTTATATTTAGAATTCAGTGAGCTTAGCAGAAGACACAGTAGTAAGTAAGCCAAATTGGGAGTCTTTATTCTAAAAGCTGGCAACCATGAGAGGACTCATGTCTCTCCAAACTTCAATGGCCCCGAGTAAGCTCAGGGGTTTGCTTATAAAGGCAAAAGCAGCATGCTGTTCGGCAGGGTTCAAGCAGCTGGTAGCAATCGAAGCATAGTACAGAAGCTGAAAACAAGCATTAGCTGATCTTTTCAGTTAGCAACACCTGGGGAAGTGGTAAGGGTTGTTTAACTTACAGTTAACAAGATGGGGCTGTGGAGAAAAATGGCACGTCATTGTTCAAGACCACTTCATTGATGGTGTAGAGGCTTCGCCACTGCACTATACTCCTGAAGCTGAAGTTGAATAATATTGTATATCAAATATATATATAGTCATGGGATGTATAGTGTGGTGAGTGGAGTCAATGGAATTGTAATAGATATGTATGATGTTGGGGGTGGTGGATTGGGGGACAGGAGTTGTCACTTTGTGAGGGGTGAAAAGTATAACTATTGCATTTTTTTGTACACCTGAAACTAATAAAAAAAAGAGAAAAAAATACCTTCATAATTGCACTGGGCTCACCCAGATAATCCAGGATAATCTCCCCATCTTAAGGTCAGCTAACAATCAACTCAAACTCCTCTGCATCCTTGATTCCCCTATGTAACCTAACATATTCAGATTATGGGGATTAGGATATGGATATTTGGGGGACATTATTTGCCTACCACAGTGATTATTTGAAGTTGGTTGTTTTTTTTCCAAAAGGAGGTAGATTTCATTCTTTTGTCTAAACTTAGTAAAAAAAACAACACAAAAAACATAGCAGTTGGCCAGAGCTGAAAGTCCAACAAAATCTCTGTGATACTGATGAGGAATATAAGAATGTCAGGAACTGTTAAAAGTCTGAGATTTTACCCAACTTGCAAAATAACAGTTAATCTGTCACCATTTCATAGATGCTGGTAGGAAGCATGTGACCCCCCTGGGGAAGAGAAAAAGGACAGTTTATTACTCACAGCTACAGCAGTGCCCCGGATATTGCTATTTTTGCACCAGCAATGCAAAGTCAGATAATATCTGGATGTGCAGTGGTTTGTGTTACAGAAAAGGAATTATGAGTTTAGGGAACCTAAATCTTTTAAAATGAGCAGTAACTGTCCATCCCATCTCTAAGTTTCACAACTACATGCTTTATAAATCTCCTTGAAAAGTTAGTCCAGAACAAAGGCAGTCAGTACCTCTGCTTATAAGATGTGCAAAAGCATGACAAACTCATGAAGATTATCTTCAACAAGGAGATGGCATATGTATTTTTTAAATTGTTGCCAATTTTTTATTTTTGTAAATTTTGTTAATGGCAATATATATATTTAAAACAAATAAGTAACAAGGAATAGAGCTTGTGATTTCCCACACCATCAGTGATTTCTAGGTATTTTTGAGGGCATGGACTATTCACTTTTCATGCTATGCCCTAAGTTCTCATGTATGAGTTTTATTTTTGTCATTGTTTTACAGAATCTAAAGGTATGGCCCAAGTATATTAAGATAATACAGTAATTTGCTATGATGGTATATCAAAGGACATCACAAGATATAATTAAGATTGACAATGAAGAGGTTTGTTTATTATTTGATGCTTAGAAATATATCCACAAAAAAAATGATGAAAAATATGCAGTCTAAATTTCCCATATAACCATCTCTAAGGAAGTAGGTGGGTTAACATTCATTTAAAAATATGTATTGTATGCCTATTATGAACCACTAGTTCTAGATGCTGAGTATACAGAGGTAAATAAGACATGTAAGATATATTTACCATACAAGCACTTACACAGTAACAGTGAGAAAGCAACAATTGGATGAATGAATGTCTAAACAAATTAATAAGAAAAATAACAGAGAGTACTAAGTGCTGTGTAGATGATTTTTAAAATTAAATAGTGATTGGTTGATCAAGGAAGCTTGTCATAGAAGTTGGTGTTTAAACTGAGATCTGAGTGACAATAAGAAAGAAAGAAGGAAAAAAAAAATGGCCAAAATAAAGACCCCAAAGCAGGAACATTCTTGGTGTGGTTGAGAAGCCAAGAGATGCGGCTGACATGGCTGAGCATAAAGGCTAAAGGGACACCTAGCAAAAAATGACGTTGGAAAACTATACCGGGCCAGATTATGTACTGTTTTGTAAACCAGGGTAAGGAATAGGAATTTTATACTCTAAGTGCAATGACAAATGACTATAGGATTTTGAGCAATTGTGTAGCATTATTTGATTTCTGCCTTAACAGGAGCACTCTGAAAGGTGTATAAAGAATAGTCTTTGGGAACAAGAGGTGAAGCACAAAGATAACACAGATGCCATCACTGTGGTGATCAAGGTGAGAGACAAGGATGGCTTGGGCTACATCTTTGCCTAGATTCTTTCTCTGCTCTCTTCTGCTTCCTTCACACCCTTACAGGTTTGTCCTGATAGCACAACCTCAATGAAATATAAAATTCTATGACTCAGGCTCTCAAAGATCAAACAATACGGTGAATGTTTAAATTTTTTTTAATTTATTACAGTAAAAGACACAATGACATCAATTCCCCTAAAAATACTCCTCCTCACTTCACAGTTATCCCATCATTCTTGCCACTTTCTGAAGTAATTGCCTCAATGTCCTCAATCATTTTGACTTTAGGGAAAAACCAAAAGTTGCCGGTGCCAGATCTGGTGAAAAGGGTGGATGAGGACAAACCATAATGTTGGTTTTTTTCACAGAAATTACTGTATACCAGAAGTAACTTGTCACAAAGAGCATTATCATGATGGAGGATGACTTGTGGCACACTTTAACACAAACGTTCTTTCAACCATAGCTCACACCCGACTGACTGCACTGAACAAGTTGAAACTTGTCACACACGGTTTCTAAGGTTCAGCACATCGCTTCCCATATTGAAGATCCCTGCTTTTCCGTTGGATGGCACTCCGCAGCAGCATTCACCGTATTTTGTGATCACAACGGGAAGGCTCCATGTTACCCATTGCTTCTGGTATAGGGCAATTTCTGTCAAATAAAAACATTACTATGTGTCCTCATCCACCTTATTCACCGGATCTGGCTGCGACTTCTGGCTCTTCCCCAATGTCAAAATGACCATGAAAGGTAAATGTTTTGAATCGATTCAAGACATCGAGGCAGCCAGAACAGCGCAACTAAAGACACTCATGAAAGACAGCTTCCAGAACTCCTTCAGAAAGTGTCAAGAATGACGGGATAAGTATGTTTGAAGTGAGGGGGAATATTGGGGGGGGGGGGGCAGGTAATGGCAGTGTGTCTTTTACTGTAATAATTTTTTAAAATTCAAACATTCACCATACTTTTTTATTATACCTCTTATGTAGTGTCACAGAAGCACAAGGAAAAGAAAGGAAAAAAATAGCTATTTTAAGAAGCAAGCTGTAAGTCAAATCCCAAAGGAAGGTTAAGTAAAATAAAAGCATAGAAATAACCTATGGAGCTAGCAATGTGAACACCATTAGTGACCTTGACAACAGGGGTGAAAGTGTTGGAAAAGAAGCTGTTTGAAGTGTGCTGTGGAGAAAATGTGAGAAAGTGAAGACAATGACTAAAACACAATTCTTTTTTTTTTTTTTTTTAATTTGGGAATTGGGGGAGGAGAACTGTGTTGGAGAATTGAGGAAGGGGAACAGCAGTTATTATCCTTAAATCTTAATTGTGGAGGGCGCAGCTAGCTCAGCTCCAAGTCCAGTCACCATCTGGCCGCCAGTTGGCAGCTCGCAGCCGCTCAGCTCAAGGCACTGTGTTCAATCTTTGTTGTGGGTAGACGTAGCCACCATCCCATGTGAGAGTCAAACCGGCAGCCTTGTTGTTAAGAGCATGCACTCTATCCCCTGAGCCACCTAGGCAGCAGCTCAGGTAAAGGTGCTCCGATCTGCACACATCTTCTCTGCCTTCCTTTTTATTATCCCGATGAAGAGTCCCTACTTTTATCTAAGGCAAGCACCCACTTGTACTTTGGATCCTATCCTCTCATTTCCGAAAGGATTTTGATTCTGTAAGTATCCTTCTCTTTATATCATTTTGTCTGTGGCAATGAAAACTACTAAGTTAACAGGCAAGGAGATAACCTACATCCTGGACTTGTACAACTGAATTATTTTCTTAAATGAAATTATTTCTGTAAAAATCGCAGCTTGTTGGTTGGGGCTCAAAAGTCATCTCAAGTGAATGTGATGTCACTTTAAATTCAAAGTCTAAAATTGGACAATGTCAATGGACAAACCAGGTCTGTTTTTCCCAGCTGCACTTAGGTTAATGTACCCACCATTCTTGTAATCCTATGTTAGCCCAACTTTGGAATGATCTAAAACTTCTTTCTCTCCACTTAAATTCAGTCAGTCACTAAATCCTATTCTCAAAATTCCTGTTAGATGCAACTTGTTCAGCTACATCCGTTGCAATCACTCTAATACTAGTAATCATTACTGCCTAATTATAGCATTATATAACAAAGAATGCAAAGAATGGGGTGTGCTGTCATTTAAGTTCCCTTTATCCAATCCTGCTAGATTATATATAAACCACTGCCCAAATAATCAGTCGATGAGGAATTTCCTTACCCAGTATTTCCTAAATGTTTTCAACTTTCCAGCAGCCTATTCTACATCTTTGCACACGTACCCTAAATAGTGTCTCTATCCCAATTCTTCCTAAATTTGATTATGTTTATTTGATTGTATTGGCCACTCATACCTCTAAGTTATAACTTACCTGTGGCTTGCCTTTAAATAGATATGTGCATTTTCCTCTTACATCTTAGATATGCGATAAGCATCTCAGTGTCCACTGATGCCTTTGAATTATGAAATCTAGGTTTAATGTGTAGTGATTGTTGTATAAGGACCAGAGAAGAGCACAAGAAATTTGTGAAGAAAATGTATGGATTGATATATTACTAATAATACTAACTTTTTTTTTTTTGAGGGCAGTGTCACTGGCCCTCATATATGGGACCCAAACCGGGGCCGCTGGCTTCCCAAGCTAGCTAGCACTTAACCACCGCGCCACTCAGCCGGCCCCAATACTAACATTTAAATAGAATTTAATATGTGCTAAACACTGTGCCAAGCAGCCTTTTACATTGCCTCATGTGGACCTCACAATATCCCCACTTTTACAGAAAAGGGATCTGAGGTTCAGGCTATGTTTTATGGTGAAATAACATAGATTCACTCTATGGCCTATACTTCTAACTTGTACACTACACTCACTACAGTAATGTGCTGCCTATTTTTAAAAAGAATTTACTGTTGCTCAGAGTGATCATATATAAGTACATATATGCACATAATACATTCACTCATACACACAAATATATACACAATGGAATTGTCTTATATACAATACATGGAATTCTCATTTTAAATATTCCTGTTCTAATGGTTTGCACACTCATTAGTCAGTATTGTGCAAAAGGCAAAGCACAGGCTTTGGAGGCTATTTGCTATGCAATGTCTCAGGCAGCTCACTATAATTTCTAAGTCTCTTTTTCTGTTTTCAGAATGGAGATAGTAGTGTCTACATCTCAGTGCTGTCTTAAGGATTAGAGACAATACAATAAAGTTCTGGGAAAATAGTAAATATTATGAAATGCTAACTGTAATCTTTTAGACCGAGGAGAAGACCGTTTAACAAAATATTAAGACATATGTGGTGCTAGAAATGCAGTAGGTGCTTCATATAGATATAATATATGATATAGGATATATATATGTCACAGACCTTCCACTTGGTTTTCAAATTTTTAATCTATTTGTTTTCTTAATGATTTTTAACTCATTTGTTCAAAGATTTCTAAATTCACAGCCACTTTTGAATGACATTTTCAGGAAAGAGAAAAATGGTGACAGAATAAAGGCTTTGTGTTAATTTGTTGATTTTGCTGGAAATTTTTGTTTGCTTTTACAGTGATAATGTGTTTCAGGATCTGTTTCCATTAAACTATCAGTATACCTTGGTTTTCCGATTGTTATAATGGATTTCTGTGTTTAATGATTCCGGTTGGCATGTACCACCTTCTCCAGTAGCCAAATAAGTGGCTACTTTCTATAGCCAATTATTATCTTCTGCTTTGTATATATATTCAAATATATATCTTATCTCAATTATTAGATGGAAATTTTGCAATGATAACATCTCTATGTGATTCATCTAACATTCAAAGAATGGTGTCTGAAACATAATGGTTCCTCAGTAAACATTAATTGAATGCTGCCCACTTAGAACATTCCTGCAAACCAATGGTTCAAACTGTGGAATACTCACGATGGCTCCGCATCATTTTTTCTTTTCTAAATCAAGTATCTATAAAGCTCAGTCAGTTCTAATCTGCTCAGTTTGATTCACTTTTTTCTAATGGGCTACATGCTTTCTTTATTGTAGCTATCAGCTCATTCTCACTAACCCTATATTTGATTCAATGTATTATAGTATCTATCATATATGTACACGTAGAACTTGGCACAGGCAAACTTCTCCTAACATTTAATTATGCTATGCTTGTAGCTATTAATTACCACCAGAAAATTCTATGCTATTTCTTATATCTTTTAATTACTTACTTAATATTTATTTATTTATTTATTTATTTTTACTTATTTGATGTTTAAAATGATATGCATGACTAACTTGGATAAAAACTTTTTTTTTTTTTTTGAGGGCAGTGTCATTGGCCCTCACACGTGGGACCGAACCAGGGCCGCTGGCTTCCCAAGCCAGCGCTTTACCGCCACACCACTCGGCCGGCCCAAAACGTTTTTTTAACTGTAAAAAAACCTAGCTCAAATGTCCACCTTTATCAGGAAGTCCTTCTGAACTAAATCATGATTTGATGATACTATTTTGAAACAAACTATAAGATAATTTGACTAGGGGCTGGCTAAGTGGCTCAGTTGGTTAAGAGCATGAGCTCTGAGCCACAGGATCATTGGTTCGATTCCCACATGGGACAGTGAGCTGAGCCTGAGCTCAGCTGCCACTGAGATGGTGAGAGCACGAGCTCTTAGCAGCAAGGTTGCCAGTTCGACTCCCACATGGGATGTTGGGCTGCACCCACCCGCAACTAAGATTGAACATGGCACCTTGAGCTGAGCAGCAGTGAGCTATTAACGGGAGGCCAGGTGGCTCAGTGTGCAAGAAGGTTGCCAGTTCGACTCCCACATACGATAGTGGACTACGCCCACCTGCAACTAAGATTGGAAATGGAGAACGGACTTGGAGCTGAGCTTGTGCTCTCCACAACTAAAATTGAAGAACAACAACTTGACTTGGAGCTGAGGGGTCCTGAAGAAACACAATGTTCCCCTTCCCCGATTCCCCAACACTATTCCCCTCCCCAATTCCCCAATAAAAATCTTAAAAAAGAAAAATGATAATTTGCCTATAACATGTATAAATATGTTTGCGCTAGTGTTTGAAATATTAATCCTTAAATTCTTAAGGACAGTGGATATTCCCATTTGCTATACCTACATAATGCCTAATGTAGTGTCAGGTTCCATAAACTGTTTAATAAAAATAATTGAATCAAATTAATGAGAGGAAAATAACAAGGTTTTTACATTTTTATAATTAGCATGTGTATGACCAAGGTGTATGGGGGAGAGCAGCATTATTGCTCACTCAACTAATTCTTATAAATGTTTTTTTGTTTTTTGTTTCTTTTGAAAATTTGTGGCATCTTTAAGATCACAGTTCAGTACAATTCCTAAATGTTTCTTCTGAGTACAGCTATCCTAAAAGAACTTATTTAAATAATTTTGATACCAAAAGTACTCTTTAATTTTGCAGTAACTTCTTAATACATAAACTCAGATTTCTCAAAATAATTATAGTTTCATGGGAAACAAGAGGGAAAGGGCCCAATGTCCAGGATGGCATCTAATCACTAGAGATCCCAGTAACATCTAAGCACTTTTTCCCTTACAACCTAAAATTAAACTCAGTACCATGGAATTGGTACTTCCTTTTTATTTATATAAGAAGGTATCTCTAGTTGATATCATACTAAAAGCAAAAGCAAGGCATTGCCTTTTTTTTTTTTAACATCCTATCAGAAGCTTCTTAAGAAAAGATTAAAAAGAATCAAGGACAAGAGTTCCAAATTATTAGACACACAAAACTGGCATTCAATTAACATGTAAAAACTTGGGCCAGCCGAGTGGCGCAGTGGTTTAGTGCTGGCTTGGGAAGCCAGCGGCCCTGGTTCGGGTCCCACATAGGAGGGCCAGTGACACTGCCCTCAAAATAACTAACTAAATAACTACATAAATAAATAACTTAATGGTACTGGTCAAGAAACGCAGTAAGTAAATGCTGTATTATTCTTCTCTCACGACCACATCAAAATTACAACTAAACTACAAAAAAAAGAAAGAAAGAAAGAAAAAAACCATTATTGAGAATCACCTGAAATCTTGCTCAACTCAAGCCCTACAACTAAAGACATGGAGAAGCCACCTTGAGAGTGGTAAGAGGGGCAGAGATGCAGAACTGGCTGGTCCCACACCCTTGTGGGATCATTAAAAATCAGGGGAGATATCTCGGCAGTGGAGTTCCCCCCCAACCCCGGAGGAGCCCAGGGTTCCAGTGCCAGGGAAAGAAGTCCCCATAATTTCTGACTGTGAAAACCAGCAAAGATTGTGACTGAGACATAGGGCAGCTGCACTCCCAAGTACACCTCTTAAAGAAACCAAGCAAGGACTTACTCACTAATGGAATCACTGGCTGTGAGATCCAGCACTGGGGCAGCAGCTGGAGAAGCAGCAGGGCCATATGGTGGGGAATTGAGTTGTCTGGCTTTGGGATGGGGGCAGGAGGGATAGCTTTCTTCCAGATGGAGAAGCTGAAAGAAGCCATTATTTATTTGTTCTACTTCCCAGCATGCAGATGCAGGGGACCACCATGTTTGAGTTTCTATGAAGCAGGCTAACACCATTTCGTTCACCATGCCCTGGTGCTTCGAGACCCTGCCTCACCCAACTTTGGGCACAACCAAGCTGCTCCCAGTGGCTTTTCCATACAAAACACCTGCCTCACGCTGCAGGCTTTCCTAGGGTCTCTCAAAGATTCACAGAACCCAGATAAGCAGCATCTGTCATGAGTGTGTCTTGTACCGCTAGATGAACAGCCTAAGCCTGGCACTAGGGGCAGCCAGCCTTGGTTCATGTCTTGTTCTCTCAAGGCACTTCCAAGCACAGCAGGGATGGTGGTCATTTGCAGATTCTTTGTGGCTCCTGCCACAAAGGTGGGGCACAGGCTTTGGCTGAACTTGAACTGCAGTGGGCCCCTCACAGTTGGCCCTGGGGCTGACACCCAAGTGGCCAGTTTCCAAATGGGATGGAGCATCACCCAGCCACCTCCAAGGATGACACACCCAAAGAATAGATTGGGTAGGCACCAGAGCCCTGCTGAGGCAGACTCTGCTCTGTAGGGTCAGCCCCTGCACCACAACGCCTCCACTGTAGTCAAAGATAGTCCTCACAACCAATGAATCCGAGGGTCAATCCTTCCCATTGATGTGCAAATAGCAAGCAAGGCTCAACTACAAGAGGAGGGCACACACAACCCACACAAGGGACACACCTGGAGTGTGCTGATCAAGTGACCAGGTGATTGCACCACTGAGCCCCACAGCACATCTACTACCTAAGACCACTATACTAAGATCCGGGGAACATAGTAGTCCTACCTAATACATAGAAATAAACACGGGGAGGCAGCCAAAATGGGGACATAAAAAAACATATCCCAAATAAAAGAACAGAACAAAACTCCAGAAAAAGAACTAAACAAAAGGGAGACAAGTAATCTACCAGGGGCAGAGTTCCAAACACTGGTTATAAGGATGCTCAGTGATCTCAGAGAGAATTTCAACAAAGAGATGGGAAACATAAAAATGGAGATAGAGGGTCGGCGAAGTGGTGCGGTGGTTAAGCGCTGGCCTGGGAAGGCAGCAGCCCTGGTTCAGGTCCCACATATGAGGGCCAGTGACACTGCCTTTAAAAAAAAAAAAAAAAGAAATAAAAAAAATGGAGATAGAAAACATAATTAGGAACCAGTCAGGGCCAGCCCAGTGGCTCGTTGGTAGAATTGGCTTGGAAGTGTGAGCTCTGAGCAGCAGGGCTGCCAGTTCAGATCCCACATGGGCCAGTGATGCTACACCCTCTACAGCTAAGATGGTGAACAACAGCTTGACTTGGAGCTAGGCTGCTGTGAGTTGCTGGTGATGGCATAGGCTGCAGTGGGGCAGCAGTGGACAGACATGAGCTACCGTGAGTGGCCAGCAGCCATCATGAGCATCTGGCAACTGGTGTGAGCTGCCGTGAGCTGCCATGAGCGGCCACCCAATGGCCAGCAACCAACTGCCTCTCCGAGGAATAGCGCAATGATCACATACCAACATGAGCCAGTGAAGCAACATCCTTCGCAACTAGATTGAAGAACAAAAAGGACAGCAACTTGTCTGTTCCCCTTCCCCGATTCACAAATGAAATCTTTAAAAAAAAAAAAAAAAAGAACCAGTCAGAAAAAAAGAATACTATAACAGAGATGAAGAATAAATTACAGGGAATCAACAGATTAGATGAAGCAGAGGATCAAATCAGCAATTTAGAAAATAAGATAGCAGAAAACACCCAATCAAAACAGCAAAAAGGAAAAGATCCAAAAAATTGAGGAGAGTTTAAGGGGCCTCAGGGACAGCCTCAAGCATACCAACATTTGCATTATAGGGGTACCAGAAGGAGAAAGAGACAGCAAGAAAACCTATTTGAAGAAATAATGACAGAAAACTTCCATAACTTGGTGAAGGAAATAGATATACAAGCCCCAGAAGCACAGAGTCCCAAACAAGATGAACCCAAACAGGCCAACACCAAGACACATCATAATTAAAATGCCAAAGCTTAAAGACGGAGAGAATCTTAAAAGCAGCAAGAGAAAAGCAGTTAGTTACCCACAAGGGAGTTCTAATAAGACTATCAGCTGATTTCTCAACAGAAACTTTGCAGACCAGAAGGAATTGACAGGAAATATTCAAAGTGATGAAAAGTAAGGACCTACAACCAAGATTACTCTACACAGCAAAGCTATCATTTAAAATTGAAAGACAGATAAAGAGCTCCCAAAACAAGAAAAAGCTAAAAGATTTTCATCACCACCAAACCAGTGTTACAAGGGATCTCAGAGGGAATTTTTTTAAATGCAAAAAAAAAAAAAGAAAAAATCAAAACTATGAATAGAATGGTAATAACTACATACCTATCAACAATTACTTTCCATGGAAATGAATGAAATGCTCCAGTCAAAAGATGGGGGACTGAATGGGTAAGAAAACAAGACCCTTACATATGCTGCTTACAAGAGACTCACTTCAGAACAGAAGACACAGACTGAAATGAAAGAAACAGAAAAAAATGTTTCATGAAAATGGAAACAAACAAAAAAGCCAAAATAGCAATACTTATACCACACAAATTGGACTTTAAAACAAAGACTATAGGAGAATTGGGGAAAACGGTGGCTATGAGGAGTGCTCCTTGAGTTCTCCCTTGGAAATCACCCCAATTTGAACAGCTGTAACTCATCAAAGGAACCACTACTCACCACAAAAAACAGCTAAGAGACTTGCACAACAATTACTTGAAGATGGGCAGACTGGGCAAGTGGGGAAAGAGGGAGGCGAGATGTGTGGAGGTGCAGCCCAGATGAGAGGCTGCTGAGACGTGGGGCCCCAGAGAGCAGACCAGAGAGTGTTCCTGCAGCTCGCTCCCTGCACCTCGTGGTCCGCAGAGAATGTAGCAAGAGTGGTCCGCAGAGAATGTAGCAAGAGTGTGATGGTTTGCAGAGAGTGAGGCAGAAACCTCGGGCAGTGTGAGTGGGGGAAGAGAGAGAAGTGCCTGAGGAGGTGCGGTCACACCCGCGGCTGCACAGATGTGGGACCCCAGAGGCATATTGGAGCGCATTGTATCACCAGAGCGGGCTCAGCCCCTACACCATCCCCCCTTTCTCCCCCCACCCACTCCAGCACTACTGTAGTGGCTGAAGCAGCTCAAAACGGCGTGGGACTTTTTTTTTTCCTCTTTTTTTTTCTTTTTCTGGGACAGAAAGCAAAAAACAACTGCATAGAAAAGAACCCATGCCCACCCTCCCTCAGAAACCCTGGCCCCCTCCATACCAATGTCTTAAACTGACCTCTGAACAGAGGAGTAGTGTCAGATTACAGAGGCGCTCCTACTCTCAGGGAGTTGAGGAACTCGGCCTAGAAAGAGGCTGCAGACTGTGAGCTACCTACCCTGCCCTCACCTCTACTGCACAGCTTGGGAGGCTGCTGAATCACTTGCAGGACCGTGGGCAGGTGGCTTCTAATGACTCGGAAATCTCTCAGCCCCACAGCCTCCAGCAGAAAGAGTGCCCAAAGACGCATGTAGAGCCTTCTGGCTGAACAGTTAGTGTGCCTCTGGGCAGGGGAGAGCAGAAATGGTATTGACTATAAAAACAACCAGTCACACCTCATAACCCCATTCTTCTAGACCTGCATTACCAGGGTCACTCTAGGCGCCAGGTGGCTGGCTCTGCCCCCACAAGATGCAGAGGAGCTTTTGTACAGCAGAGGACAACCTGGAGATAGTTTGGTGGACTTTAGCAAAGATTGGCACTGGGGGGTTTTTTGGCATGTTTTTTTCTTTTTGTTTGTTTGGTTTTTGGTGTTTGGGGGTTTTTTTTGTTTGCATGTTTGGGGTGTTTTTGTTTTTCCTATTTCATTATCATTTTTAGTTTTTAATATAGGTATATATGTATATATGTGTATATATATGTCTATATATAGGTGTGTAGATGTACATATATATTTTTCTTTCTTTCTTTCTTTCTTTCTTTCTTTCTTTCTTTCTTTCTTTCTTTCTTTCTTTCTTTCTTTCTTTCTTTCTTTCTTTCTTTCTTTCTTTTCTCTCTCCCCTCTCTCTCCCTTCTTTTCTTTTCTTTTCAAGGCTCCACTTTTCCTCCTTCTTTCCATTTTTCTGCAATTTTTTTCTTGTATGTTTGATACTTCTGTAAATGTTTAGTGTTGGTTGTTGGTTGTGTTTTACATCTGGGAGTATCTGATTTCTTTTGGTGGCTGTTTTGGTCATGCTTGTTGATCTGTTTTGCTATAAAATAGCTCTGCAGCAGGGCCCAGCCAAAGAGGCTCAAGAATCATCACACCCAGAAGCCAACTTTAGACAAAACAAGAGCATTTCTAGGTTTGACCTACAAGAGTCACACCCAAAGGGAAATCACTAAAGGCACAAGAGCCCATAAGGGCCACACCTCATTGGAGGGATCAACCCTCACACAGAAGCTCATAAACTGTGGACACAGCTAATCCTCTGAGCTAGTCAGGCTGGGAGTCAATCCCACCTGCTGACAAGTCAAGAGCAATCAAAGCTCAACTTCAACAGGAGAAGACACACAACACAAGGACCACCTCTGGTACACACACACAGGAAAATAGGGAGACTGAGTAACTCAAATATAAAGAACATGCACCACATAAGTCCCCCCAGAAAAGACTGAGAGACTTAGGGGATCTATCTGTTACATCAAAGCAAGCACAAAGAGTAAGCGAGAATGGGGAAAGAAAGAAACATATCCCAAATAAAAGAACACAAGAAACCTCCTGAATCAGTGGAACTAGAGAAACTAGAGGCAACCAACCTATTGGAGACAGAGTTCAGAACACTAATAATTGAAATGTTCAAGAAAATTAGTGAGAATATAAAGAAGGATAGAGAAATAATGAAAAACAACCACCTAGAACTAAAGGATGCAATTACTGAAATAAATAAAAAACTCAAATGAATTACTGGCAGATTTGATGAAGCAGAGGATCCAATCAGCGACCTGGAAGACAAGATAGCAGAGATTATCCAAGCAGAACAAGAAGAAGATAAAAGAAAAAAAAAAACATTGAAAATACTTTAAGAGAGCTGGGCAATAACATCAATGAAACAAAAATACATCATAGGAATACCAAAAGGAGAAGAGAGGGAGCAAGGGAGCAAGAACATATTTGAAGTAATAATGACTGAAAACTCCCTAACCTGGTAAAGGAAATCAACATACAAGCTCAGGAAGTGCAGAGAGTTCCAACCAAGATCAACCCAAACAGGCCCACACCAAAACACATTATAGTGAAAATGGCAAGGTTTAAAAACAAAGACAGAATCCTAAAAGCAGCAAGGGACAGGCAGCAGGTTACTTACAAGGGCATCCCCATAAGAATATCAGCTGACTTTTCTACAGAAACTCTGCAGGCCAGAAGGGAGTAGCAGGAGGTTTTCAAAGTGATGAAAAACAAAGGCCTACAACCTAGGTTGCTTTATCCAGCAAGGCTATCATTTAAAATTGGAGAGATAAAGAGCTTCCCAGAAAACAATAAGCTAAAGGAATTTATTACCACCAAGCCAGCATTACAGGAAATGTTAAAAGGGCTTCTTTAAGTAGAAGAAAGAAAAAACAACCTAACTAATGAAGAACAGAAACACAAATAACTAAAGGCAATAACTACACACCTATCAATAATCACGTTAAATGTAAATGGATTAAATGCTCCAATCAAAAGACATAGGGTGGGGCTGGGTGAGTGGCTCACTGGTTAAGAGCTGGCTTGGGATCCTCCCTTTGTAATTCAAATATAATTTCATTTATTCAAAAAATATTTAGGAGCACCATTTATCTGCTCGACACTGTTCCAAGCACTGGGCAGGAGTGATATTTAAAAAGATAAAAATCCCGGGGCTGGCTGAGTGGCGCATTGGTTAAGAGCTGGTTTGGGATGCCAGCAGCCCCGGCTCGGATCCCACATGAGGGCCAGTGATACTGCCCTTCAAAAAAAAAAATGATGATTGATAGGTGCATATGTATGCCATTTTTTATTTGTATTCCTGGTCTTCCTAGGTTAGCTTGTTTACCCCTTTCTTTTGTTTAAAAAAGCCCTATTAACATTTCTTGCAATGCTGGCTTGGTGATCATGAATTCCTTAAGCTTATTCTTTTCTGAGAAGCTCTTCATTGCTCCTTCAATTTTAAGTGATAGCCGTGATGGGTAGAGCAATCTTGGTTGTAGGCCTTTATTTCCTGTGACTTTGAGTATCTCCTGCCACTCCCTTCTGGCCTGCAGAGTTTCTGTAGACAAGTCAGCTGTTAATCTAACAGGAGTTCCTTTGTATGTGACCTGCTGTCTTTCTCTTGCAGCCTCTAGGATTCTGTCTCTGTCTTTAACCTTTGCCATTTTAACTATGATGTGTCTTGGTGTGGACCTGTTTGGGTTCAGCTTGTTTGGAACCCTCTGCACTTCCTGGGCATGTATGTCAATTTCCTTCACCATGGTAGGGAAGTTTTCAGTAATTATTTTTTCAAATACATTCTCGACCCCTTGCTTCTTCTCTTCTCCTTCTGGTATTCCTATGATGCAAAGATTGTTTCGTTTCATGTTGTCCCATAGGGCTCTTAAACTACTTTCATTGTTTTTTATTCTTTTGTCTTTTTGTTGTTCCAACTGGGTGATTTCTGCTATTTTGTCTTCCAAATCGCTGATCTGAATCTCTGCTTCATCTATTCTACTGGTGATTTCTTCGAGTGTGTCTTCATTTCGGTTATTTTAGCCTTTAGTTCTAACTGGTTTTATTTTTTTATGATTTCTCTATCCTTCCTTAAGTCCTCACTAAGTTTGTTAAACATTCTTATCATCAGTGTTTTAAACTCTGTCTCTAAAAGGCTGGATCCCTCTATTTCATTTAGTTCCATTTGTAGAGGTTTCTTCTGATCTTTTACTTGTGACATGTTTCTTTGTTTCCCCATTCTGGCTGTCACTCTGGGATTGCTTTGATGTATTAGATAGATACCAGGAGAGCCCTGGCTGGATCACGCAGGCACACAGCTCATGGCCCAACACTCCCAGGAAAACTCCCAGTCTCAGCCTGTCCCAATCAGCCGCTCGCAGATCAGGCCGAGCAGCCCGACAACCAATCACCAGCCTGACAACTCTGCACGCGCAGTGCAGGGAGTGGGGACCCGAGGCGGCTTGCACACTTCCCTGTCTCAGTGAGCAGCCTGTTGGAGCCTGAGGGCACCCGCCCAGCACTTCCCTGGCAATGCAGTATAAGCCAGGCGGAGGGTGGGGAATCTAAGGCTACATGCGTGCACATGCACACACACGCACTCCTGCACCAATTCCACCAGAGCAATGCGGTCCGGGAACTGACCCTCTGTGGGAGGGCCCAACCCTGACAAAATGGCACCCTCCTGTAATACCGCTCTGCGTGCAAGCTCTACACCAGGGGAATAATAGTCCCAAAACCTCCAGCTTCTGCACCAAAGGTGCTCAGTTCAGTCCGTCCCCGCAGGCTCCTGGGCCCTGCTCACACAGCTACTCCCTCCATCAGGAACTGGGTGAGTGCTCACTGGAGAGCGAGCCTATGCACCAGCCCACTGATTCCCTAGCTGCTCTTAGCCTCACTGAGCTAAGCAAAGAGAGTGCTCACTAATTTCTACTGCCTGCTATCGTGGAACTCCTCTTCCCGGCAAAGGAACTCTGGGCTAGTGAGCTTGGTGTGGGACCGGAGGGTCTCTCCCGCAACCGGAAAAGCCACCCCATGGCTGAGGCTTCCCTCACGGGGTTCGCCCTCTCTCATCTCCGCCCGTCCTACCAGACCTGACGTGGCCTCCTCTTTAAGTTCTTCGTTTAGAGGTTCTGTTCATCTAGTGTTCTGGGGACTTCCAGGGTTGAATGTTGTATAAATTATTTGTAATTTTGGTGTGATCCTGGGAGGCAGTTAGCACAGTGTCTCTACAGTTAACAATTCTTACTCTTGCTTGTCTTTCTCTTCTTCTACTATAGGCAAAAAGAATCCAAACAGCACTTTCAATGCTGTCTAGAAATCTCCTTATCTAGGTGATCCAATTGATACTTTTTATTTTCCATGTTAATGCTGCTGACATCATTGCTAAACGTTGTTACTATTAACAGGAGTCACCTTTCTTCTAGGTTTCAATAACATTTTCCTCACATTCCTTTAAACACTCACCAATAGTCTTCTAGAGTGACAACAGGTCCCTGTTAAACAGTCTCTTCAAGGCCCTTCTAACTTATGCCCAAGGCCCAGCCCCCAAAACCCTGATATATGATTTAAATGTTTTGCTATAGCAGCAAATTCTGCATTATGGTTCAAGCAGAGAAAAACGACCAACTAAGAATCATAGACTCTGACCTTAGGTAACTGTGGGAACAGGTTAAGCCATCTATATAGGGCTGTTGCTTCTGTGTCTAGTGCTGTATATGTCCCAGGATTGAGACATTGAAAGAGAAGATGTGGCAAAAGCGAGACAAGCTGCAGGCTTAATTCTTAATTAATGTCAATGACATGAGCAAGCAGATCAGCAAGTTGCATATTAACACTTGATGCCTCCACATTTTATGAGCTGCCACTTCACTTGGGCCTTCCAAATTTTGTGTAAAATGTCGTGTCCAAGACTGTCCTGAAACTACACACAGAAGGGGATTGAGATATTATCTAAGCTTAGCAACTAAATCCTATAAAAATCCACACCACCACCCTTCACATCCATCTACTTCTTTCCACTAGCTACTATCATATAGTCCCTTATCATCTCTACCTGTACCGCCGGTTTCAATTATATACTCTGCCTTTCTACCATTACATATATTGTCATCAGTCATCTTCCAACAATAAATCTATAACTCTGAATAAAATCTTTTAACTTACATTGCTTATAAATTAAAATCCCAACTGATTTGGGACCCAAAACCCATCAGTCTAGCCCCAGCTTCATCTCCTGTCACAAACCCTATATCTTTAGACTACTTGCTATTCCACAGCATCGAGTACATTTATTCATTTGCTTACGCTGTTCATTTTGCCTATGTGCCTTTTCCACCTACCAGCCCAGCTGTTCTTAATCCTTTGCAGGTTCTGCTCAAATATTTCCTGTATCATTTTTCTTGAACCATGACCTTCTCTCCAGGCAGAATTGCTTCCGTACCTATGTTGAAAGAGGAATTCACACAAACTCTAGTTCAGTGTTGAATGCTTTGCATCATTGGTCTTTTCATATTTTTCCCTTGTTATATGTTTGAACTGCAATCTTTACAGCATGCTTGGCATAGAACAATCATTCAGTAAATGTTTATTTATTAAACTGATAGTTTAAGCTTTGGTGTTGTCTAAAAGAACACTTTACATAAAGTCCATCATTGAATCATACAATTGGGTCATACAAATATAGGAAAATTGAGTCATAAAATTGAGCATAAATTGGGCCAGCCAAATGGCTCAGTTGGTTAAGAGCTCGCTCAACAGTGCAAGCTGAGCTCTAAGTAACAGCAGTTTGATGCCCAGCCTGAGCTGCGCTGTCGTTGAGCTGCCAACAGGTGGCAGGATAGCTCAGCTAAAAAATAAAAAAAATAAAAATTGAGTCATACAAATATAGGAAAAAAGAAACGTGAGGATTACAGAAGTTAAAAACATTGAGTAACCATTTGCCAGACACTGTCCAAGATGCCTAGTGTACAAATATGAGTAAGTCATAGTCACTGCCCTCAAGGAGCTGAGTCTAGAGAGGTTAAGAATGTAAATAAGTAATTTATTCCTTATTTTTTCCAGTTTTACTGAGATATAGGTGACATAAGATTGTATTAGTTTAAGGTGTTCAACCTGATTTGATATATGTACAAGTATATGTTGTGAAATGATTACCATAATAATCAAACAATTAATAAGTGGCAATTACATGCTGGGCACCATTATAGCACTGATGCACTGGGGACATTGTAATGAAGATAGATTAGGTCACTTCTCTCATGAAACCAACATTTCAATGCAATAAATAATTTAAATAAGCATACAAAGTGGAAAGAACCCAATTTGCTGTTTCAAGACAGGTTTCCTGCTGTTGAATGAAATAGTCATAACGGGTTAACAAGAATTAACTAGTTAATGAAATAAATGTGAGGGGGAAAGCATTTAATAAAAGGAGCATGAAAAAAATTGTTCACAGGCATGAAATACATGGGGCCATAGGGAATATAAGTAATTCTAGTGCATAAGTTTAAGGAAAGTAGTGACAGGAGGTGATGCTGGAGAGGTGCATAGGACCAGTCATGAAGACTTTTCTTAAATTCCATAAGAGTGTAATTCATCCTACAGGCTTAAGGAGCCACTGCAAAGTTTAGGTTAGGAAGATAATAGTAAGATTTGCATTTTTGACAGTTCATTTTAGCAGCATGGAGTTTAAGGAAGTAACACCGGAGACTTCTATACTCTTTTGAGTCTTCTATACTATTTTAGGTGAGACAAAAAGGGATAGAAAGGAAACGAGGGTAGAATGTGGGTTAACTTTGTAACTAGAACCTGATCTCATAGGTACATCAGATGAAGTGAACCACAACTTAAGATGTAAAGTAGGGGAACAGGAATTGGATTATATTTGGCAGGTAAGTCTGTGGCACAGGCTCAGGTTTATGAAGACATAAGAAACTTAGGAGGAGAAATGTAGAAAAGGAGATGGGAGTTTACTATTTCAAACTGTTGAATTTTCACCTGGTTCTTAAATGTACTATAGACTTCCAGCTGAGAGAGTTGTTGAGCTCTCTGCTATATGGGATAACTTCATGGAAGGTCAGCATTCACAGCTTTGTCAGCAACTAGAAGTCAATTTGGCAGGAAAATTGAAAAATCACAGATTGACTGAGTGGTTGATTGAGACAGCATCATCTTGTGAACTCAGACAGTACTAAGAACCTTAAATTCAATGCTAATCCAGATGGAGCAATTAACTAATTATGGAAGCTCTGGTGTAGTGTGAGAAAAAGGTCAAGAGTAACATAGAAGAGAGACTAAGGAGGAGCCAGCAAAGAGTAGTGTTATGAAGAGAGAATTTCTCAAGGAGTGAAAGGTCTAGTATTAAATGCAGCAGAGATTTCCAGTATGATAAGGACAGGTTAAGTGTCACTGGTACTCCTCTTAGAAGCAGTTTCATTGGAGTGGTGCAGGCTCAAACACTATTGTTGGTTGAAGAATATATCGATATATTTCAAAACCACAAATTTAAATAAATAGCTCCATGTGCAAATGGTGTCACTCTTCAACAATAATTAAAACAAGCTTTGTAAGTCTGGGGAGCTAGCCAAGGTAGGTTCTATTTAAACTGAGGTCAGGTTAGTAAGCTAGGTGAAGCACGTTGGGTGAAATATTCAACTCAAATGTCACTTCAAAGGTCTTAAATAGAAGGGAAAAATGGTGGGGGTAAAGAACAAGAACTGATTGCTTCCTAAAATTTACTTTGAGGGCCGGCCGAATGGCTTGTTGGTTGAGTTGGCTTGGGACACCAGCTCTGAGCAGCAGGGCCCCGGTTCGGATCCCACATTATGGCCAGTGATGTTGCGCCCTCTAAGATGGTGAACAACTCGACCTGAAGCTGGGCTGCCATGAGTCGCCAGCAATGGCGTAGGCTGCAGGCTGCAGTGGTGCTGACCTGCAGCTGGTGTGCACTTTCGTGAGCTGCCAGGAGGCACTGTGAGCGGTTGTCCAATGGCCAGCGAGAAACTGCCTCACCGGGGAAGAGCACAATGATAATACCAACATGGGCCAGTGAAGCGAAGTCCTCCACAACTAGACTGAAGAAAAAAGGACAGCAACTTATCTGTTCCCCTCCCCCAATTCCCCAACAAAATCTTTAAAAAAAAAATTTTTACTTTGAAAAACTTACTTAGAAACCCCATGAGTTCTATTTCCACAAAACGGAAAGAGACTGTTTTAAATAAGTAGGAGAGAAGAATTGATGTATGTCAAAATATACTGGACATGAAGAAAAAAGCACTCTCATTTGTTCAATAAAAGTAAAACCAGTATGAAATTACTAATTAAATTATCAGAAAAACTGGGCCGGCCAAGTGGCGCAGTGGTTAAGTGCTGGCTTGGGAAGCCAGTGGCCCCGGTTCAGATCCCACATATGAGGGCCAGTCACACTGCCCTCAAAAACAAAAAACAAAACAAAAAACAACTGATCTGCTCCTTTAGCTAGCTCATGACAATCTGTACCAAGACATTAACAAGTGTGTACCAGCATAACAATTTGCACAAGCTTCCTTCTTACTGCTTTACATTTTTACCCACAAATGTTTTTGTTTTTTTCTCTTTTAACACCCACCAGTCTGAGAATATTCTTTTAATTCACTGACCCTAAATAAACCTCCATTATTCTAAAAGGTTCTAAACTTCAAACTGATTTCTACAAGTCATGCTTTAAATGGCTATTATTTTATTATCTCCCTCTATTCTGTTTAGGGCATAATGCTATGTTCATATACTTATTCCAAATCCTTTAAATGTAAGAATCTGTTATTACATTATTTTCAAGTACATGTGAGGACAAAATAAAGGCTGGATAAAACTCTAAAACACAATAAGTTTTCCTGTATTTCTACATTCTAAAATCGTTAAAGAATAACAATTTGAACAAATGTTTATTTAATTCATTTTATTCTTCTTTTGGCAAACAGATATGAACAAAACTATATTGTTCACTATAGTTATACACACTCTTTTTTGCTTTATACAAATTGTAAACATATAAGTGGATAAAATTCTTGACTTAACACATTCTAGAGCTCTAACATACTTTTAAGTTAGGACAAAAGAAAGCTTATGAAACTTCCATTAGATTATCATCATACAGCAAACTAAATTGTATATCTGCTTTAAAATTAACATCTGTCATTTTTTAAAGACTTCAATTTTAGGTTACAGCTAAAATGATTTTTATCTGAAGTTTTATGAAAGAACAGAAGCTAACCATATAAATCTTGTTCATAACCATATTGGCTCTTTAAAAATAAAAAATAATAAAAATAAAAAATAAACCTATAATCAAGAAAACTCTATTTATCTTGTTAGAAAAAATTAGTTACCAATAAGTTATTTTAGAATACTTTATAGATGGAATTTATAACTAGGTTTCATGATATCTGAGTTTGTTGATGTTTATCTTTTAATTTTAAAGTAACAGATTATTTAAAAATAAAGCCAAGATGTTCAGTATTTTATAAATTTCAGACCCTGAAGAAAACTCGTATCACAGCTAACAAAACAGGCAACCTTCAGAATATATTTTGACAGGCAGAATGGTTTTTAATCTCTTGAACTGGAATACTTTCATGTAGTACTTATTTGTTGTAGTTGACCAGCTTCCCATATTGTTACCTACTAGGCATGTGAGATTGACACCCCCATTTTTAGAATTATAAACTCCATATTTAATAGCAAAATTAGTTGCATTCATGGAGCAAAAATTCAAATATTGTAAACTTCATGCTAAATGTTACTAGTTATTTCTAACTGGGGGAAAATAGACCCCCAAAAAAGATCTCGTTTTTCATAATACTCCCTTACATATAAATTATCAGACACATTTGTATATCCATATATACTATCTTCTTAGAAAGAATACTGTTGTGTGAAACTTGAAATCTAAGTTAGATAAATCATTCATACCAAAAAGTACTGTATACTGATTTCTCTATACAGTCTTGACTCCCAAAGATTGGCTTTCAACTTTATCCATACATGTAATACAAAAATTCTCAAATACTTGAGTTAAGGAAAGGTGACATTAATAAGGCTAACAAAATAACAAGTAATAAAGGTTTTCTTTTAATCCTAGAGAATGAAACAAAGAGAGAAAGATCTTGTAAGACACACTGGAAAGAGGAAGAATTTGAAGTAAATTTGGCCATGGATCTTTTTGCATTGCTACTCCTTTAACTTGTACAAGTTAAAGGATAATAGAGGCCACGAACTCTTTCTTAGTGGAAAAAGCTGCAAAGAAAGCAAAGCAGCTGAGTAGTGAAGAAAACACAACAAAGAATATAAAAATTTGAAGTTATAAAGATAATCAAGAAATGATGGCACTGGGCCGGCCGAGTGACGTGTTAGTTAAGAGTTGGCTTGGGACGCCAGCAGCCCTGGTTCGGATCCTACATATGAGGGCCAGTGACACTGCCCTCTATAGCTAAGATGGTGAACAACAGCTCTACCTGGAGTTAGGCTGCGCGAGTCCGGCGACGGTGTAGGCTGCAGCCCCTGCTGCAGTGGGCTGCCATAAGCTATAGTGAGTGGCCGGCAGCCAGCGTGAGCAGCCGGTAGCAGGAGTGAGCTGCCCAAGAGCTGCTGTGAGTGGCCATCCAGAGGCCGGCGACCCATCTACCTCATCTGGGAAGAGTGCAATGATAATACCAACATGAGCCAGTGAAGCAACATCCTCCGCAACTAGACTGAAGAACAAAAGGACAGCAACTTGTCTGTTCCCCTCCCCCAATTCCCCAACACTGTTCCCTCCCCCAATTCCCCAACACTGTTCCCTCCCCCAATTCCCCAATAAAAATCAAAAAAAAAAAAAAAAAAGAAATGATGGTACTAATTCCATTCTGAAGTATAAGAAAAAAGTAGTAACAAATGAATTAGACAGTAATCTGTTGGGTCTTTTTAAGTTACATATAAATAAAAGGCTAATCGTTAATTCTTTAGAGGTTTAAATTGATAGGGAACATCATCTATTTACCTTTGAATTTATCTCATTTCTTAAAACTTAACAACTGATTCTCATATGAAAAAAATATTTTAAAATTCTTAATCATTAAAGCAAGCTTCTTAGCTGCACTTTGATGGGATTATAAAAAAAAAAAGCTTCACAGAATCCCATCAATACCAAAGTTACTGCAATGAAGTTCATTCATAAGCATTAAATTTGCTATCACCATCACATTACTGCAATGACAAAGAGATTGAGTCATTTCATTTCTTCAAGAAAAATTACACTGAAATGGCACTGAAAGCTTTTAGCAAAACACTTAAGATTTATTTCAACAGAATGCTTGGGATCCTATATTAATAAAAACATCAGCAAATAGGGTTGCATCTTGGTCTATAAATGATGTTTTCCACAATGGACTTGTAAGTGTTTTTAAAGTATCACTTACGGAACACTGGTTTAAGTTTATCTGTGACACATTTTTTAAAAACCTGTTAGCAGTTTTGTCATAAAACCTGATTTAAGATAGTTGTGTTTTTCAGTAACATTTAGAACAATCCAGCACTTGGTATGAATACTCATATCGGCATTCTGTACTAAAACATATAGTTGTGCAACATTTTGTAAACTAGCTGCAATTTTCAGTAGTTCTGTTCACCAACCATGTAACAGAATTGTAATGTTCTCCTAAACCATATGCATGTCTCATGTATCTGAAATAAAAAAAAAAGAAATGAGTAGTTTTGATGAATGTTTATAAATATTTATTATGTATATAAAACCAAGAACTCTGAATGAATCACTCCATAGAGGTATCATTCAATAAACTACATAAGCATATTACTTAAAAGTTCACCATGTGAAAAGCAGCAGCAGTTAGTAAGATTTGTAACCCTGTTTATTGAATTTAAGTAAAACACAATCACTGTAAGGAAAAAAGATTTAAATACTAAGTGCTCAAAAAGCCTAAATTTTTACCTAAATCCAAGCCATTAATGACTACCTTAGTAGGTTTAGCTAATGAACACTAAAGCCAGTCGCGAACTCTCCATGCTGTGTTTCAGAGATTTCTCAATCACATAAAAATACTTTTACAACATGAAGAAAAAAATCTTTAAGGAATAATCAGGCAATATGAATATATTTGAGCCATTTCACTTGTTGAAACTTTTAGAATTATTAATGTCAATATGCAAACTAATCCTAAAATTTCTAACCTTTAGAAATGACTTTATTCTTAATGTACGCAAGAATAAATCACTAAATATTTAAACACATCTAAGTCACATATTTTGACAATGCTTTCTACTAATTCTATAATTTCCTTTAACATAAAATAAGCATAATTAGTTCCATTGACAATAGTTTTCTTTTTTATTGATTAATCAACAACACAACCTAAAATCTTTTAATAATCCTTTTTGTCTTAATTATAAAAATATAACAGTAGACATTTCTAGGTACTTACACAAGTATTAATGGTTTTTTGGGATATTCTTCGCCAACTACAATAGGAGGAGAATCTGCCTGTATTATCTCTATTGGTGTTTGTAAAATATGAGACAGGGCTCTTAGCTATAGGAAAGAAAATGCATTATTAAAAAAATAAAAAAGGTAAACCTTATTGAAATCATAAACTAAGATACGCATGCATGAATAGGGCAATCAGTCAGAGGAGAGATGAGCTCATTCTTCACTGTACCCTAAGAGCCTGACACACAATAGGCACTTAATACATATTTGTTGAATTAACAAATAAATATTTATTAAATCCAATGCAGAAATTTCAAGCCCTGGCTACACAACAACTTCTTAGAAATATCAGTAGTTAATGAAGTGAGGGGATAGGTATTGAGTTCATTATACCAGTCTCTCTACTTTTGAATATAAATTAAAATTTCCATAATAAAAAGTTTTTTAAAAACCACTGTTCAGGCATCAGGCCAAATCAATTACAATTTTGGTGGGAGAAGGGGAAAGAGGAAGCAGGGCAGAATAGGAGGTTTTTTCCTTTTTTTTTTTAAAGTTTTTCAGATGATTCTAATGTACAACTAGTGTTGACAGCCTCTACTCTAATTTTCAAGGCACCAAAAGAATGAGATATGCATATGAATTGCACTATATTTTCATGGAATTTTCATCTGATTAACATACAAATTTAAGTACTTTCATTCCACACAACATAAAATTAGAGCTTAAAGCCAGAAGAATAACAGTTATTAATGCATTCAATCCTCACATAACCTTATGGGATAGGTACTACTGTTATACTTATTTTAAAGATCTAGAATCTGAGGCAGAGAAAGGTTAAGAAAGCTGCCTCAAGTCAAGCACAAGGAAATAAAACAACCTGCAACTAAACTGAGAAAGTTCATAAACAAATGAATCATTTAACAGTCTTTAATCATAGTGCCCTGATCTATGTATGTATTTACTCCACTGGATGATCATTCTGTCTAAAGCATGGTCCTTTTAGGAAGTTTTAAATGAAAGTGAGAAATTACTTCAGGAATATGAAAAAGGTTCTATGCTTTGTGGTGGCAAATTTAATCCTATACTCATAAAAATATACCTTTGAGGCACTTTTTTCTCAAACCTAAAATAACGTTTTTAAAAAGCTAGCTAGGAATGAAGGGTGAAAAGGAAACTCTGGAAATCTTAACATCCCTTCTAAGTCTCCAGAAATCATATAAAGATTTTCTCTTTAATAATTTAAATTTACCCCATTGTGAAAAGAGCAACTCTTATTTCATATGGATTCAGCGATGAGCAATTTATGAGAAATGTCCTTCAAAGGATTTTTAAAAGTTTTTTTCAATTTAAAGTGTCACTTAGGTCTCTAATACTCATATTAACTTGTGATCTTTATGACAAAGTTCAAGCATCCTTACTCCAAATGTAGTCACAAAGCTACTATGAAAACTTCCTGAGTTTCGGAGACCCAGGAGAGGCACACAAAACAAATGGACACAGTTCCTTCCAGTGGCTTAAATATAGAGGTACAAATATAGCACTGCTCAGAAAAATTTTGAAGAAGCATTCACGTCATGCCTTCAAACAACATAGTTCTTAAAGTGAAATACTTAGAGTCACAAACTATGCAAGATGACTAATCACTACATAGTATTAATACTGCTTATATATTTCTATGCATATACTCTCTGCCTTATTTAGTGTCCACAAATGACCTACCCAGTAAACACAGGGTTTTTATTATTCCCATTCTATAATTAGGAAACTCCAGCTCAGGAGGTTGCCTCCATGAGGGAGGCAAGGTCATAAAACTGAGAAGTGAAAGGAAAGGCCAGGACTCAAACAAAAGACTTTGCCTCTTATCTCCTGACTTTCTAATAATGCAAGCTGCCTCATCACCACTTGGACCTCTTAAGTGTTTTGTTTATTTTATTTTAATGAAACAAAGTTAACAAAGCACATCAAATAATTAGAACTAAAAAAAAATCTGAATAACTCCCTACAAGTGACTAAACACACTGTTTTCTTACATGTGAATTTTAATCACCAATACTGTTTTCAAGTCAGTCAGTCATTATCAACTAGGAACTCAAGACACAATTCTAAAGGATGTATGTGGTAGATTTGATTTGTAATGTAACATAAAAATATTGTTTTCTATTTCTGATGTAATGAATGTTACTTGTCTAATACTGACTTTCATCAGCTGAGCTACTAAGGTAAATATTAATTGTGCTTGAGTAAAATCTTAATCTTCATAGATCCAAAAGAAAAAATATATTGCCAGTATCAGCATCACAAATGGAAACACGCAGATCCAACACTATTCTCACCAACCCACAGATCAAACACTGGGCTATTTAAAATGAAATAGTGCTTCACTTCCTGAAGGTGCATACCTAAAGCCCTAAGAATGTTAACCCCCTATTTCATACCTAAAGCCCTAAGAATGTTAACCCCCTACTTCAATGCTTTGTCAGTAAAAAACTAGCAAATATACAAAGAAAAGGAATCTTCAGAGAAATTGGGATCATCTGAAAACTACAGATGGGATTTAGAAATAATTGAACAATCCACAATCACTATGAATTACAAACTTACCTCAAGCTGACCTCCCCATGCAGCTGTGTTTATAATATCATCACAGTACTTTCCAAACTCTTCTGTAGAGAATAAACAAAATATAGCACTTAATAATATTCATAACTCATGTTGTAAGGTTCTTATTGCTCCCACATTCCTGATGAAATTGGTCAAGATATGAATTTTCTCCTTCTTTACCTGTACTCTCCAGAATTTATTCCAATTCCCAGATCCAAACTTGACTCACTCCAATTTTCTACCACCTTACCATCCAAGATCAAAGCAATACATTTCTGCTTCCCTCCCTCAGCCTGAGGCCCAAGGATCTAACTACATAACAAGCCTACTTCCCTCTCTTTATCCCAAGCAAAGATCTCCCCAAAACTGCCACCTTTTTCTCTATCTTGACATGTATTTTAAAGCTAAACCTGCATCCGAGAGAATATACCAAAAAAACATAACAATGTAGCCTCTATAAAATCAGGTCCCCTATAAGACCATACAAAATGTGAAAAAAGAATCAGGGGAAAAGTACAAACGAGTTGAAACTCCTTTCCCAGAGATAGCATCAGATGGTGCCTCCACTTGTTATTTTGGAAGCATTCACCTTATTTGCATCAGTATCTCATTTAAAATAATTAATATATTTTAACTATAAAATGCTTGAGAACTTAAAAGATTTAATAAAGAAATATGTACTAGTATCTATTAAAATTATAGAAAATTCTGCCTAAATTTTGAGATATTTTTCCCCATAAACCCCATTTTTCCCCATAAGCCCCTATTGAGTTTTTTATTTTGGTCCAGGAAGCACTTTACTTAACAATGACAACCACAACTGCAACAAGGCATAGTAAAGAAAAATAAATCACCTGGAGTATACATTTCTCCTGTATTAGGGTTTGTTAAAAATGGCAGAAATTCTTCCACATGGCTTTGCATATATTCAGCAGTCTGACTTCTTAAGGCAGCCACAGTCAGAGGGCATTCCTGTTTTTTCAGTTGATCTTCAATGGCTCTATACATACAGTGACCATCAGATGGAATCTGTTTAATTTCCAACTGTCTAGCTGCCAATATTTCAGCCAGTTTTTCACTTTCTACATGTCGAGCTCCAGATAAGTTCTCAATTTCAGCTTCAGCTATTCTTTCTTTCCGCTCCTTTTCTAATGCGGCTTTTTTGTCCTAAGAGAATGTAGGAAAGTTAATTTATAATAATTAGGACTAATTTACATTTATTAGAGAGATAGAAATGTAAGATCCTCAAAATATTGTTGCCATTTTTCTCCCTTCTCCCACAAGCATTCTCCCACAAGATCACTATATTGATGATCTCATCACTTGTAGGATTTTCTGTACTGTGAACTCCTTTAGAGGCAAACTATCTTTCTCATCTGTATGTACCCAGCACCTAGCTCTGTATGTAGGACAAAAGCTCTCAAATTTTTCTTTGAAAAACTTAAAAAACTACTTGCCAAGTTTCTAAGTTTTACTTACTGATTTCAATATACTGTATTAAGACTGACTTGTCCTAGGCCTTAAAGCACATCATTATCATATTTAAGTCCAAGCTAAAGACAGCTTTTTAACTTACCACTTAACCAGTGAGGCATTAACATGCTAAAGCCTTTAGAGGGGTACAGGAAGTCTATTTACCTGGCTTTGAAAAAATGAATGTGGGGCCAGCCGAGTGGCGCGGTGGTTAAGCGCTGGTTTGGGCAGCCAGCGGCCCCGGTTTGGGTCCCATATATGAGGGCCAGTGACACTGCCCTCAAAAAAAAAAAAAAGAAAAAAAAAAAAGAATGTGTAAACACAAACATACACATTTTATTAAAGCAACAGAGAAAAATATGCTTCATAAAAATTAAAATATTACAGATAGATAAAATTCTCCTTAAGGACCAGTGCCTGCTCTGGAGGTCTGATGTATATCCTTCTGGATTTTTTTTTCCTATGCAGTTTAATAAATAGAGATGCACTTATAGAAAATGTATAAAAAGAAAAGTTTTTAACAAAAATAGTATATATTACATTCTGCAACTTGCTTTCCTTATTCAAATGTTAAGAAATCTTCCCATAAAACATATGCAAAGATGGAGTGGGGAGAGGTCAGTAAGAGATTTGTGACATGAAGGATGGACAAGAGGTAGAGTGAGAACACAAGAGAAAAAATCCTGACAGTTGGACTAGCAAGGGTCAAAAGCCAGAAGCACTGTTTTATAGATGAACACAGTTCCAGAGAAAAGTGTCAAGAGATGAGGTTGGGGGCAAAAAAGACAAGTACATAAAAACAGTCCCCAACTTAACGATGGTATGGCTTGTAATTTTTTGACTTTACAATAGTGTGAAAATATATACGTTGTACATTCAATGGAAACCTGACTTCAAATTTTGTATTTTGATCTTTCCTCAGCTAGCAACATGCAGTAGGATACAGCTCTCATGATGCTGGGAAGCAGCAGTGAGCCACAGCTCCTAGTCAGCCATGTGATCCTGAAGGTAAACAACTGATTTTCTACAGTGTATTCACTGTGTTAGATGACTTTGCCCAAGTGTAGGCGAATGTAAGTGTTCTGAGCACGTCTCAGGTAGGTTAGGCTAAACTATGATGTTCAATAGGTTAGGTGAATTAAATGCATTTTTAACATAAATGATATTTGCAACTTATGAGGGTTTATCAGAACTTAACCCCATCATAAATTGAGGAGTATCTATAGTTAATACATTAAGTCTACACATACATAGTTGAAAAAGAAAAACACTAGAAGAACATACACAAAATATTTATAGTACTTTTCTCTTGATAGTAGGATTACAAAATAAATTTTATTTGGCTGTGTGTACATTGTATTTTTCTGCATGTTTCTAATTTTCTACTGTATGTTTTACTTATATACCCAGGGGCGGGGGAGGAATGCTTTTTAATTTAAGAGAATAAAAATAATTAAATTCTACAAATCTTTATATTGGTAGCAGATTACAGTGTAAACCTAGGAAAAGGTAAAGATTTTCATGTTCTTATATCTAACTCTTGGGGGCAGAAGCAGCAAATGGAAAGACAAATTTCAATTTAATTTAATGCCACATACTGTACTACATGCCTGTTATGTGCCATGCTAAATGAACCTAAAGTGACTACTAAATTACCTGAACCAAAAACTATTATCTCCTTAATGAAACATAAGCCTATTTAAGATTTGTCTCCAAATTCCAACCATTCCAGAAGTAACATGCACAAATTTATCTCACGGAATAATTAAAACAGCAGATACTGTTTCTTTATAAAAGACTAAAAAACATTTTGAGAGCGGACAAAGAAAATGAGCGCCTTAGATATCATCTAATCCAAAACCCCTTATCTTCCTCTTCTGAGGAAACTGTGCACAGAAAGATTTCCAAAGGCAACACAGCTGGGGAGAGCACAGCATGGGCCAAAGACACCATCACAGAGCTGCTTCTATTCAGGCACCTGAATCAGAATAAATGTTGGGAGCAGATGGGAGCTGGACTGAATGATGTCATGTACTAGTTACTGGAAGAGTGGAACTTTATATTACCTGCAAAACCATTGTGAAGCCTCTAAAATACTAATCACTTCATTTTTTTCTCCTTATGCTGTTTCAATATTACAAAGCAATTTCCTTTCCACAGCACTAGATGGAATATCCATTGGATTCTTTTCCCAGCAGTGTATTGTAAACAAAAAAGGGGTCTATGGAACATAACTTCATAGGGTGATCTGATCATAAGTTCCTTACTGGGCACATCTTGGTGAGTAGTCAAGCCCCAAGCATAATACAGCTTTAGGAAAAGGCTTCTCCATTGTTTCTGTGCATCTAGGTTAACACACCTCTGAAATGCCCCTTTGAGACCCCTCTTTTTAATGCAATGACCACCCTCAAGGGAGCAAATGATCCTACTACTATCCTGTAATCCTGATTCCCTGCCTCGTTTTTTCCCACCTTCATGTAATTTTTCTTCATGTTCCTTCCCTCCTTAATCTCAAATGCATAACAGAAACTGCAAACTGTTATTCTCTGAAGCATTTGAGATATTGCTCTCTGGCATATGTCCTCAGTTTAGCTCAAATAAATTCTTATAAAAATTCTCCACAGGGCCAGCTGAGTGGCGCATTGGTTAAGAGCTGATTTGGGATGCCAGCAGCCCTGGTTTGGATCCCACATATGAGGGTCAGTGACACTGCCCTCCCCGGCGATGATGTAGGCTGCAGCCCCTGCTGCAGTGGGCTGCCATAGGCTAGTGAGTGGCCAGCAGCCAGCGTGAGCGGCTGGCAGCCAGCATGAGCTGCCAATAGCTGCGGTGACCATCCAGAGGCTGGCGACCGATCTGCCTCATCCAGGAAGAACGCAATGACAATACCAACATGGGCCAGTGAAGCAACATCCTCCGCAACTAGACTGAAGAACAAAGACAGCAACTTGTCTGTTCCCCTTCCCCGATTCCCCAATGCTGTTCCCCTCCCCCAGTTCCCAATTTAAAAAACAAAAAAACCCTCCATAGATCTGAACATTTCTTTTTCTTCTTTTTTTTTAAAAAAAGATTTTACTGGGGAATTGGAGGAGGGGAACAGTGTTTGGGGAATTGGGGAAGGGGCCTGGCCAAGTTGTTGTTCTTCAATCTTCATTGTGGAGGGTGCCAGTCACCATCTAGCTGCCCATCAGCAACTCATGGCCTTAAAGCTCAAGGTGCTGTGTACAATCTTAGTTGTGGGTGGGCATAGCCACCATCCCATGCGGGAGTCCAACCCGGCAAACTTCCTGTTAAAGAGTGCATGCTCTATCCACTGAGCCATCTGGGCGGCAGCTCAGCTCATTATGTCGAGTTCAGTCTTAGTTGCAGGTGGGCATAGTCCACCATTGAACAGGCAATCTTGTTGTTACACCAGCTGAGCCATCCTGCCACCTGCCACAGCTCAGCTCGGGCACAGAGTCACTGGCCCATGTGGGAATCAAACTGGCGGCCCTGTTACTGTTAAGCCAACTCTTAACCAACTGAGCAACTCGGCTGGCCCTGATCTGAACATTTCTTACATCAACAAAATAGTTTCCTGGGCCGGCAGAGTGACGCATTGGTTAAGAACTGACTTGGGACGCCAGCAGCCCCGGTTCGGATCCCACATATGAAGGCCAGTGACACTGCCCTCTACAGCTAAGATGGTGAACAACAGCTCCACCTGGAGTTGGGCTGCTGTGAGTCCTGGTGACAGTGTAGGCTGCAGCCCCTGCTGCAGTGGGCTGCCATAAGGTACAGTGAGTGGTCGGCAGCCAGCGTGAGCGGCCGGTAGCCAGAGTGAGCTGCCAATAGCCAAGGTGAGCAGCCGTCCAGAGGCCGGTGACAGATCTGCCTCATCTGGGAAGCACACAACGATAATATCAACATGGGCCAGTGAAGCAATGTCCTCCACAACTGGACTGAAGAACCAAAAGGATAGTAACTTGTCTGTTCCCCTCCCCCAATTCCCCCCTCCAAAAAAAACAACAACACAACAATATAGTTTCCTAATGGCACTAGGACACTTTAGTTTCCATACTGCTAGTATTACGTAGAGACAGAATGGCACCAATAAAGTCTAAAGAAAACATATAAAAAGAAAAATAGTATGTAACTCATAAATATATTGTCAGTAAAACTAGAATCATGTTAACATAGTAATATAGCAAAAATAATCTGAAGAGGAACCTTAATAACTAGGTACTTACTAGTTCTGGGTTTGTATGAAACTTTCAGCATGCCATTGAGATAACTTGGGCATCAGTTTTCTCATTTGTAGAAAAAAGAAACTGAACTAGATCTCAATCCAACCCTCATATTTTGTATTAATGGAACCCAGTTCTTTTATTGAAGTTCTTTGAATTAAATAAATACTCCTTATAATTTTCTAGATTAAAAATAAGAGATTTGCTCTATAACATTACAATAATAAATCTTCATAAAGTTTTATCATGTTTTTCTACCAGAATTGTATCTCTCCCAAAGATAAACACCGTTAGTTAATGGCTTTTCAATTCTTGATGCTTTTGGCCAAAAAAAAAAAAAAAAAAAAAAAATTTGGAGTAAGTCTAATATCCAATTACCCTGTTTTCAGGTACCATCTTAGTATTATAAGCTTTTATGTTTTCTGTTTCGCAATTCTACTATATAAGAAAGCAAGAGGGCCGGCCGAGTGGTGCGGTGGGAAGCCAGCGGCCCCGGTTCGGTCCCACATATGAGAGCCAGTGACACTGCCCTACAAAAAAAAAAAAAAAAGAAAGAAAAAAAGAAAGAAAGAGGGCCAGCCAAGTGGCTCAGTTGGTTAAGAATTGGTTTAAGAGCGTGAGCTCTGAGCAACAGGGCCACTGGTTTGATTCCCACATGGGCCCGAGACACTGTGCCCAAGCTGCTGCCGAGCTGCTCAGCTGGTGTAACAAGATTGCCTGTTCAATGGTAGGCTACGCCCACCTGCAACTAAGACTGAACATAGCACCTTGAGCTTAGAAGCCATGATCTGCAGACGGGAAGCGACTAGTGCTCATCATAACAAAGACTGAAGAACAACAACTTGGCTGGTCCCCTTCCCCAATTCCCCAACACTGTTCCCCTTCCCCAATTCCCCAATAAAATCTTTTTTAAAAAAAAGAAAAAGAGAAAAGGAAGCAAAAGAAACTTAGGGCATTACTTCTAGGGTATTTTCACTGCCAAGTGCTAAAGAAGCTAACTATAAAAGATAACAGAAGTGTCAAGGGTGTAGAGGAAAAAGCTATACATTTCAGCTATGCAATATTTTAGGAGAAAAACTATAAAATATTTGAGAAACTTAAGGAAGTTTAATTTGCTTTTGTGTGTTTTGTTGCCAAAGGGTCTGGGTGAGATGAAAAAGTTTCGATAAAGACAGGAAGGAGTTGCATCTTCATGTTTCCCAGACTTACATAGGCTACTCTAAGATGCATCAATTACTAAGTAAAGGGAATCCCAATATTGTGTTACGCTAATGCCAAGTAAAAATTCTGCCCTTTGTTTTTGATCTATAGAAGCTAGATGACAATTATAAGGCTATCACAAAAAGCATACATATCATAAGTAGGAAGCTGAACTAGATAACTTTCAAGATACCATAAAATCTAAATACCATAATTCTATGAAATTCAATCATATTTACTCAAGAATAAAATTTTACCTAAATATGAAAAGTGTTTGATAATTTGAACTTAATCAACTTTCAAATAAACAAAAAAGATACTGGTTTTAGGTTGAATTTTTTAAAGAGGTATATTATGTAGTCATTAATATGGTAAACAATACCATCACTTGTTGACCCAGTAGTTCTCCAGCCTTGTTTTAGAGCTTTGGAAACAGTATATTACTTAATATTCACAATAACTCTAAGAAGTAGGTATTATTTTTCCCCCATTTATACATGTGAAAACAAGGCTTTAAAACTTTAAGAATCTTACCTAAAGTCACACAGTAAGTAGGATTAAAACCCCATCTGTCTGATGCCAAAGTCCATGCTCTATTAAATTACATACTAAATTATAAGATTCAAAGCTAGCTTAGAAATAAGCTTTTAAATCCTAGAAAACATCAAATGTTATTAAAACAATATTTGAAACTAAAAAGATTCTATTTAAACATCTTTTTTCTTTTTTTCAAAGTGAAAAAGTCTTACCTGTTTAATATCATTCCCATAATTTTCATATCATGAACTCACTAATTCCAATAAGTCAGTTTCCTTATACTATAGTTTTTTTTTTTTTTTTTTTTTTTGAGGGCAGTGTCACTGGCCCTCATATGTGGGACTGAACTGGGGCCGCTGGCTTCCCAGGCCAGCGCTTAACCACCGCGCCACTCGGCCGGCCCTATACTATAGTTCTTTGATAATGCAAACTTTCATTCCCACATTTTTGTCTATAATATTTCTACTTCAAATATCCTATCTGAAAAAACTATTTCCTTAAAATTCCAACTCAGTATTTAACAGCCCAATTAACTTTTCCTTCTATAAACAAAAATGGCTACCCTGGCAAGCCTGACACACTCAAAACTAAAAATAACCACATAGGACATTTTCATTTAAAAAAAAAAAATCCTGAGTGAGTTATGATGGGAACTCATGTCCTAAGGCTTATATGATAGATTAATCTCTACCTTGAGCAAGCCCCATCTACTGTTTTTGTGCATCTAGAATAATATACTTAAATATACTCTACATCGCTAAAGATAAACACCCCAGTATGGGGCAAACAACCCCAATATTCCTCATTTTTATCTTTTACCCCATACCTCTGTAAACAATGTTAAAGGTTAACTATCCTGCACCCACCACTGTAAAAGAAACATGTAGGGCCAGCCGAGTGACACGTTGGTTAAGTGCTGGCTTGGGACGCCAGAGACTCCGGTTTGGATCCCAAATATGAGCGCCAGTGAGACTGCCCTCTACAGCTAAGATGGTGACCAACAGCTCCACCTGGAGCTGGGCTGCTGTGAGTCCACCGGTCGGCATAGCTGCAGCCCCTGCTGCAGTGGGCTGCCACAGGCTACAGTGAGAGGCCGGCAGCCAGTGTGAGCAGCTGGCAGTCAGTGTGAGCTGCCAAGAGCCACTGTGAGCGGCCGTCCAGAGATTGGTGACAGATCTACCTCACCCAGAAGACTGGCAATGATGATACCAACATGGGAGAGTGAAGCAATGTCCTCCAAAACTAGACTGAAGAACAAAAGGACAGCAACTTGACTGTTCCCCTTCCGTGGTTCCCCAATGTTGTTCCCCTCCCCCAATTCCCCAATAATATCTTAAAACAAAAACATGTATCTCTCCATTTTACTTTCTATCCAACCCTAGAGATTTTCTGCTTTACTTTCTCCCACCTCCTTAATCTACCAATTGATTTCATATAACCTTTCTTACGTATTCTCCTTTCATTCTAATGTATAAACTGCAAAACTACTATTCCCAGAAGCATCACCTCAATACCTTTTTTTGCTTATGACACTAACCCCAAACCCTGGACTCAAAATAAACTCCTTTTAAAAAAAAAAAAAGATTTTATTGGGGAACCAGGGAAGGGAAACAGAGAAGTTGCTTTCCTTTTGTTCTTCAGTCTAGTTGTGGAGGACATTGCTTCACCAGCCCATGTTAGTATTATCATTGAGCTCTTCCTGGATGAGGCAGATCAGTTGCTGGCCTCTGGACAGCTGCTCAGAGCAGCTCAAGGCATCTCACACTGGCTGCTGGCTACTCACTATAGCCTATGGCAACCCACTGCAGCAGGGGCTGCAGCTATGCTGACCTGTGGACTCACCATCTTAGCTGTAGAGGGCAGTGTCACCAGCCCTCATATGTGGGATCCGAACCGGGGCCGCTGGCATCCCAAGCCAGCTCTTAACCAACGCGCCACTCGGCTGGCCCAAAATAAACTGTTTAAAACGTTCTTTAGGTTTGAAATTTCTTTCATCAACACTACTCCGATTAAAACAACAACAACAACAAAAAAAAACCACTTCTCTGAATTTTCATAACTAACCACTACATTGGTATCTACATAAGTTTCAACTTCTAGGTTCAAATCCTTGTTTCACCACTTACTACCATATTTTAACCAAAGTTGTGCATCAGGATCACTTTGGCCCACGCTGAAGGTTCTGAATTATTAAGTCTGGGATAATACAGGGTGACCCATAAGTCACTTTCCCATTTAAAAGTTTAATAATTGTGCTTGTCATTAATTTAGAAAGAATTTTGTTTCAGATTTTAAAGTTTGTTCCTTGGAAATTTATTATGGAAAAATACACAACGGAGCAACATGTAAAAATTGTCAAATTTTATTTCAAAAATCAGTGTTCCATTGTTTCAACTCAGAGAGCATATATGTGTTATTTCCAATGGGCATTATTTACATGACATCGTTTTTCATTAATAGCTAAAAAAACTCCTAGTTTTGTGCTTAACATTATTAAAAACAATAAATTAATTAACAAAAGTTTTATTCAATTTTTTTTTTTTGGGGCAGTGTCACTGGCCCTCATATGTGGGAACCGAACTGGGGCGCCCAAAGCCAGCTCTTAACCACCACGCCACTCAGTTGACCCTATTCAATTTTGAAAGGAGAAAGTGACTTATGGGCCACCCTGTATATTTGTAAAAAATATCCTTTGCATACCCATTTCCATGCCCCACCCTTCTATGAGAGCAGAAAACTGAATGTGCTATTTTATATTGCCTTAGATCTATTTTCTTCTCTGTAAAATGGGGATAAGAGGTATGTTCTCTTACATCGACTGCCTAAGAGTCACACTGTAAGAGGCAACAACCTGTTCTTCTCAGCCATCCATCCACCTGACGGCCGCAAAGCAGCAATCATGCATGAGTGCATCTCCATCCAAATTGGCCAGGCTGGTGTCCAGATCGTCAATGCCTGCTGGGAGCTCTACTGCCTGGAACATGGCATCTAGCCCCATGGCCAGATGCCAAGTGACAAGACCATTGGAGGAGGAGATCGCTCCTTCAACACCTTCTTCAGTGAGACAGGCTCTGGCAAGCATGGATGTGCCCAGGGCAGTGTTTATAGACCTGGAACCCATTAACGAATTTCATACTTGGTACCTACTGCCAGCTCTTCCACGCCAAGCAGCTCATCACAGGCCAGGAAAATGCTGCCAGTGACTATGTCTGGGGGCACTACACCATTTGAAAGGAGATTATTGACCTTGTCTTGGACCAAATTCAGAAACCGGCCAACCAGTGCACAGGTCTTCAGGGCTTCCTGGTTTTCCACAGCTTTGGCGGGGTAGCTGGCCTTGGGTTCACCTCCCTGCTGATGGAAAGTCTCTCTGTCGATTATGGCAAGAAATCCAAGCTGGAGTTCTGCATTTACCCAGCCCCCCAAGTTTCCACAGCTGTAGTTGAGCCCTATAACTCCATCCTCACTACCCACACCACCCTGGAGCACTCTGATTGTACCTTCATGATTGACAATGAGGCCATCTATGACATCTGTAGTAGAAACCTCAATACTGAGCACAAAATTAGTGCTCAATATTGAGCACTAACCTGAATAGGTTGACAGGTCAAATTGTGTCCTCCATTGCTGCTGCTACCCTCAGATTTGATGGAGCCCTGACTGTTGACCTGACTGAATTCCAGACCAACCTGGTGCCCTATCCCCACCATCTACTTCCCTCTGGCCACATATGCGCCTGTCATCTCTGCTGAGAAAGCCTACCAGGAGCAGCTTTCTGTAGCAGAGATCACCAATGCATGCTTTGAGCCAGCCAACCAGATGGTGAAATGTGACCCTCACCACGGTAAATACATGGCTTGCTGCTTGTTGTGCTGTGGTGACATGGTTCCCAAAGATGTCAATGCCACCATTGCCACCATCAAGACCAAACATAGCATCCACTTTGTGGACTGGTGCCCCACTGGCTTCAAAGTTGGCATTAATTACCAGTCTCCCACTGTGGTACCTGGTGGAGACCTGGCCAGAGTACAGCAAGCTATGTGCATGCTGAGCAACACCACAGCTATTGCTGAGGGCTGGGCATGCCTGGACCACAAGTTTGACCTGCTGTATGCCAAGCGTGCCTTGGTACGTGGGTGAGGGCATGGAGGAAGGAGAGTTTTCTGAGGCCCGTAAGGACATGGCAAACTTGAGAAAGATTATGGGTGATTGGTGTGGATTCTGCTGAAGGAGAGGGTGAGGAAGAAGGAGAGGAATACCAAAGTTAATATGCCACAAAGGTGCTGCCTTTACAGGGAAGCTTATTCTGTTTTAAACATTGAAAAGCTGTGGTCTGATCAGTTAATTTGTATGCAGCAGTGTAAATACTCTGATACACAATTATTGGCCTATGCTTTAAAACATGATACTTTGTTACAGACCCAACCTGTCCATTTCTCTGATGGGTTTGAATAAAGTATTCCCTGTCTTAAAAAATTAAATTAAATAAAAAATAAAAAATAAAATGGGGATAAGAAATCCTACTTCATAGGATTATTGTCAGGACTAAATGAGATTTCATATAATATGTAAGCCGAGCCTACTATCTATCTGGCACATTCCAAGTGCTTCATAAATGTTACTTCAGGTCCTTTGACAATGTTTGTTCAGGTCTATCAATTTTTTTTCTACTCCCTCTTACATAACACCTAACATAGTACTGAGCACACAGCACTAACTTAAATACTTGGTGATGTGACTTTCATACCCGTCTCTTTTGTGCTTTTGATATCCGAGGCAGCTGATTCTCAAGAACCAAGTTTGAAATGTTAACAGCAACAGAATCTATCTGAAGAAAACAGAAAGCATTAACTAGTTAAGGAAAAATACTTTGTTATTATTCAAAGTATTAGATTATTACATTATTGAAAATCACAGACATATGTAATCCCACAATTCAAATTCGAGTATCAGCACTAGATAAATATTAGATAGTATGGTTTTGTCTCTTTTCTCTATTTATAAGGGAGAATTTGTCAGATTTCCAAGAAGTTTCCTTATAGCTCTTTAAAGATAGTGCTCATCCTTGCAAACTTTCCTTCCTTCTTAGCATCCTAATCCATTAATCGAAACATTTCTATTAAGTGCCAATTCATTCAGCACTTCACCCTTCCATTCTCTAAATGTGGCAGCAGAGGTCTTTCTTCAACACAATTAGTCAGAACCTGAGGAGCACGGCTTCTGGACCCTAGTAACAAGTTGAGATTTTTCTATCCTTTTTCATCTACAAACTGGTAAAGTATAGGTAAAATTTATCTTATAATTATCATTAAGATATTACAACCAATCTTAATCATTAAATGAGGATTATATGTTTGCTGAAAAAAAAAGATGCTTGGCTAGACTTATAACTATCAGGATTACAAGCTAATATTTTATCACTGCAAACATAAACCATTTTTTAGTATGACACATACATAAAACAGATTGAGACCTCTAATAACTGACTCAGTCAGCACTCTTCAAGGCTATGGCTCAAATGATCAAAATATCAAAATCAGATTAAGATTTCAAAGAATGCTTATCAACTTTAGCGAAATTAGCATACTTATATTTTTCAAAGAAATCTGTTAAAATTTACAAGCTGCCATACTGACAATAGGCAAGATAACAGAGTAGTATGTGAGAAAAGAGAAAGCAATGACATAAGAATTCAGGCAATGTTCAGAAAGAAAACAAATTTAAGTTAATGAAAAAGACAATAGTTCAAAGTAGAATGGGAGTTTGTATTTTAGCAGTTAGACAATATGTATCATAAGAATCAGAGAGTTTTGTCCTTGGAAATCTAGGAAAGAAATCTCAAAACTGAAGAGCCCGAGAGAGCAAACAAAACTATCTTACCAATAGAAAAGATGGGGAGACAATCAGGAATACCATGATTGTGAGAATACAATTAAACACCTGGAGCATCAAGCCTTGTAATTTGGAAATAAAATATGTTAAGGGAACAGAAGGCCAGGATCTTGATGACTGGCTAATAAAGTTAAAAAAAAATAACAATCATTGTAAATCAATACAGAAAAGCTGCTTTCCTTGCCAACAGCTGACTGAAAATGAACCAAATAAAATAAAACAAAATAATTCGCATAGACACAAGAACTTTTCTAACTACCAAAATGGAATGAGGGTATGGATTCTGATCCTTGACACCCAAAATTCAAGCAATAAACTACCACAGTATACAAAGTTATAACAGAATTCAAGTCACATCCTGGAGTTAAGACAGCTCTGGCTTTGACACTTAATAGATGCTATGAATTCAGGACAATGTTCTTAATGTCTGGGAGTCTGTTTCCCACTTGAAAAAATGGGATTACCAACCCTTACTTTATAGGTAACGCCTTATAGTGTTACTATGACAATTAAATGAAATAATGCATGTAATATGTTAAACATAGTGCGTGGCACACAATACATATTAGCTACAATGATAAAATAAGTTAAAATTATGACACTATACTCCAATTTACCCAAGAAACATCAGTAAATTTTCATTCGTTACAACTTGTTTATAAGGCACTTTTAGAACTTAAAAATGATTTTACATTCATTGTCCCATTTGATTCTCACAAAACCTTTCCTTAAACAGCAGAAATATTTGTATCATATTATATTTGTATCATATTCTTCATAGAGAAATTTATGCTCAGGAAGTTTAAATAATTTTACCCAGGTTCCAACTGTATTTAATGACAATTCTGGGACTAAAAGTTTGTTCTTTCAATTTTCATTTGGTGAAGGTTCCTCTAGTCCACTTTTATCAATCTATTCATCTTTGGGTGAAGTAAATAGCTAAAGTGTACATTCTTTGCTGACCTCCCTTAAAAAAACACAATATCATGTAAACCTGGTCACAAAAGGTGAAGCATGAGCATGACTGACTTCATTTCCCTCCAATTTTATGATTTTATATAAAACAGTTTAACAGAATTGGGCAACTGCTTTGAAATACTATAGGCAAAGAGAAACATTATTTCACATACTTTACTCTGCTTAGAAGTCAGCTTCAATTGTTCCAGTTCCTCTCTCTGTTTCTTTTCCATTTCTGCTTCCAATTTAGCAACATCATCAGTGAGTTGCTTCCTCCTCTTTTTGTCATTCTTGGGAACAGCATGCTTCATACCTTGAATTTTGGCTGAAAAGCCACCAAAAATTTTAACTCAAAAACCCACGTGTTAAGAAGAAATGAGAAATAGGAACGGGAAGGGGAAGGAGACACGGTATACAAAAAGTAATTAAGAAAAAGAGTAATTACGGGCCGGCCAAGTGGCGCAGTGATTAAGCGCTGGCTTGGGAAGCCAGCAGCCCCGGTTCGGATCCCACATATGAAGGCCAGTGACACTGCCCTCTTTAAAAAAAAAAAAAAAAAGATTACATTATCAATCAATTACAGAGAAGAGCCCAGATGAACTGAGACTCCGCTCCCCACCCCACCGTGAATTTGCGGTGGAAGGAAAAAAAAAATGACTGAAGTTTTTAAATCTTTCAAGTATCCCTTCTGAGTTCTCAAAATTGAGATGACGTATTTTTAAAAGCACTAAGTGTCGGTAACTGGGGCAGGAATGAGAGAGGGAAACCAGGGAGGTAGGCGGAACAGTCTGGGTCGGCACGTTGCCTTGCAAGTGTTCTCAGACACCAGCACTCGAGCGACGCCGAAGGGTAGGGGGAAGGCGGCGGCCTTTAGCAGAGGAAGCCATTTAAGGTTTAGGAGATTAAGGGACCGCTCGGGAAGGGGTGTCGGCAAGGAGGAGGCCACTTGCTACTTTAGGAAAGTCTAGGATGATGCAGATTAGAAGCCCCTGCAGATTTCCCAGAACAGGCCTGCTAAGCGCCCTTCCCTGGGTCCGGCGACTTCTAGCTTCCAGCTTGCCCCTCACCTTGCAACTCCTTTTTCTCTTTGCGATGCCTTCTCACCAGCTGCTCCTCCTCATCAAGCCCCTCCGCCAACACTGCCTCCATAACCCCTAGGTAGCCCAGCACTCACGATAGAACCACCGGCTGGCAGGCACCTCCCACCCCTCAACCCTGACCCGGGGAGCCATTGGCCAGACTGGGATCCGGCCCCGCCTTCAAGGTGGTACCGATTTAGGCCTAATCATTGGAAGAAGGAGAGCAATGCTGCGCGCCTGCGCACTTCCTTGACACTCTCCCCTCCGATAGGGGAGAGGCGGGGGGAAGGGAGGAGCGGGAAGGCGAGGGAGGGTGGCTTGGCCTGCTGTGGTTGGCAGCCAGGTGATTGCCTCACTGGCTAGATAGAACCCCTAAAGCAATAGAGCTGTAGGCTGGGCCACCGATACTAACGTGAAGGGCGCAGAGATGACATAGAAGCATTTTGAAAGTTCTTGTTTTGCTCCGTTGTTCCTTTAATCCTTACTGTTGATCCCATTGCTAAAAAGAGCTATTGAAAAGGTAAGAAATAAAAATGAAACATTTTAATAAAACCGTTGATATTATCATTGGGAATCTTTGGACTGAATCAACCAGTAGGTAATTAAGTTTTTTATTGTTTTAAAGCTATGAAAAATAATATAAACAGAGGCACTTTAAAATGCAGTTTGACGGGCCGGCCCAGTGGCGCGGTGGGTAAGCGCTGGCTGGGGAAGCCAACTGCCCCGGTTCAGTCCCACATATGGCCAGTAACAACTGCCCTCAAAAAAAAAAAAAAAAAAAAATGCAGTTTGAGCTGCCATCCCCGGGGAACTGCCTTGCAGGTCTTACTGTTCAAACCTTGGGAATATTAAAACTGGTCAGAATAACCTTTGGACTGGAGCTAAAGCAACATTGTATCTCAAACATTTGTTTACAAAGATAATAAGAAAGCAGATATGACTGCCAGACTGAAAATTAAACACATTCTTTATGTAGACAGAAAAGGGGGCCACAGGTTAAACCTGACAAGCTTAGGAGACTGAAAACCACATAGGATGGCTTAAACATAAAAATTCCTAACTAATGTGGGCTGTGTGGTAGGTTGGTGGATAAAGGAATGTGCGGTCTGGCAAGTTAAGAGAGTTTATTGTGAGAGAGAGGAAGCCTATTGGGCTGAGTGCATAGAGCATATAAAATATTCTATAAACAAGGTTGTTGTTGGATTGAGGTTTGCAAACCTCAGTCAGTTTGCAAGCCAGGAATATGGCCGCACATGTGTGAGACTGATAAGAGTGAAGTGAAAATAAACATGTTTATGTGTGAAACTGAACATAACAAAATTGAGTGGTAAACACATTCACCAAAACAACTTCTGGTTATCACATAAGAAGTAGATAACTTCTGGTAAACAACTTCTAGTTATCACCTAGGTAAACAACTTCTAGTTATCACCTAAGAAGTAAACAAGTCCAAGGAAAAGAGGATAAAAAGCAGAGCTGGAGAGCAGTGCCATGAGTAGTCTGACTGGGCACTCTAGCAAAGACCCTCTGTGAGGTACAAGCCATGATACTCTGGGACTTTCCTAAGTTCTTCCTTGCAAGACCAGCTTGCCTCAGACTTGTCAGGGGCCCAGTCATCTCTCCTGGACCAGGGACCTTCTCCACCTTGATTGCTTCTGGGACTTGGTTCGTTATTAAATTCTATTTGTTTTGTATAACCTGTGCTTACCAGAGCATTGGCTCTGGAGGGACATTGGTTCCCAAATAAAGCTGTGTTACTCTACCTGAACCTGTGTGGCGGGAGTTTATTCCCCACTCATTTCACGAATACCACACAGGGCTGTAGGGCCCTACTGAGGGGTTAATGTTTCCTTGACTTTCAGTAAGAGACTGAAATGTGGCGACTGTCCTTCCCGGTGCTTGCGACACTGAGCAAATATGGCTACAGCCCGGGCTGTGTCTAAAGGAAACTATAGCCCCAAGGGAGGAGGTGAGGAGGGCTATACAGGAGCAGTGCTGATGGGTTAGCATTGTTTGAACAGAAAATGCTGACTGCCTATAAGCCAGTAGCTATTTTGTGGCATTTTCTGTTATTACAAGTTTGGCTCTGTCTGCAGGTACAGGCCAACAGACATTTTGTTGTTTTCTTGCAGACACCGCTCTGTCTATAAGTAGGTCTCTGAGACCTAACATTCAGAGACCTAACATTCCAGCCTTGTTTGTTATTAAAAAGGAGAGGTTCTGTTGAGTCTCTCTTCTGTAGCTGCTCAGGCTGAATGGGGACAGCGAGAGGAGGAAGACAATGTGGAAGGGGCTGGTAATGTTGTTGTAGGAGAAGCATTTCACAGACAGTTCCATTTGTGAACGCCTGGAGTTGGCTCTGCAGAAATTGGGTGAAAAGGCAGAGGAGGCAGGGACCGAAGGCTAAGACCAAAAAGATAATGATTAGAGGCCCTAGGATGGGGAGAAGCCAAGGGCGCCAGCTACCCATAAACCAGGAGCTTCATTGGTTCTTGTGGAAGTCTCTGTTTTTCTGGGCCTGGGCAAAGTCCTGTGATAGGACCTGAAAGGGGTGTAAGGAGACCCCTAGGGTCCCACTGTTCCTATCACTATTCCACAGAGATGCCCAGTGATAATAGGAATGGAATGAAGCAGACAGCCCTTTTTCAGCGCATGAGAGTGTATATGGGGACAGGTAGAGATTAATTATTGGGGACGATCTAAGAGAGAGTGAAACTAGGGTGTAGGTCCCTGTCCAGTTAGTGGGGATGCAGGTGTATGTGGAGGTTCTGCAGAGAAAGAAGAGGCCAGAGGGACCAAGGCAGGTGAAGATGTCGAGGGAGAAGAAAGGGGTTAGGGTTCCCAGGTATTTCTCAGGCGAGCCTTACTTGTCCCAAATACTGAACCTGTCTGATACTGTGGACCCCGTGAGGGACTGTATGGGAATGTCGGATGTAGGGTTTTGATATCTAAAGAGATAGAACTTGAGTGTATCGAGGTAAAAGTTTAGCTGGGTCAGATGGAATAGGTGGCTTAAGACAGTTGGATCTCTTTTTGCCAGTATGGGAGAACCAGAAGGGAGTCTTATTGGGGTCTGAGGCCTCCCCTGACAGTTTACGGTATTAATGTTAGTTGTTCCAGCAGTGCTGAGGCTGGGATGGGAGGAGAGGTGGAAGGGTTGTTGGAAGAAGGAACCCGTGGAGGAGGTGGAATGAGTAAGAGAGGGTGAGATGGTGATGGTGGTATTAAAGATATTGGGGTCTAAGGTTCCCATGGGGTTGCCGGTGGCCTGTGAGTGGAAGATGCAGAGGGGTGGCTGTGATGCAATGTGAGCAGAGGTACTTAAGGGGCCTATGATGGGCTTGAATTTGTTATGGGCTTTATCATGGCCTTGTCATGGGCATTGGTGAAGGTTTTTAGGTATTGTGTTGTTTTTAGCTGGTATTGGCTTGGGAAGGTGTTGTAGCAAGTGGTGGATTTAGAGCGGAAGGCAGGTCTGTGTTGGACTTTGTAGAACAGGAAGGCAGAGGTGTTATTAGTCCATATTTGAGCTGTTACGGGAACAGCAGTGGAGAGTTGAGTAGAAGTAGGCAGAACCAGCAGTCTTGAACAAGTACGAGGGATGATTGGTTTAGAAGATGATGAGTTAGATTGAGGGTCCGGAGAAAGTAAGGGGGTAATAATGATAGGGAAAGTGTTATGAGAGGGAAGGGTAATATTATGAAGACAACCATGGAGGGCTTATGGTCCCTCTGGGGTTGAGAAGACAGATGATGGAATTGTTGAAAAGGAGCTCTAAAATGGATCTGCAGAGGTTAAGTGGAAAGGTGGAAATAACTGAGAGGATTTGGAGGGGTAGCAAAGTAGCCGGGAGTGAGGTTGGGAGTGTTTGGTTCATGCAGTGAGGACAGGGGCAGGGGCAGGGGTTACCTTTTATGAGTTTTCCCGGTTTTTCCCTCAGGGGTCTTATGAAGTAGAAGCCAGGTGGGGCCCAGGAATGAGCAGTGATATCATGGAACCTGGGTGTCCTGTGGAGTGGCTGGACAGGCAGTTCAACCATCTTTTTCAGCCTGCCACATGAAGAGTTACCCTAAGCCCTGCTGCTGTGGTGTGGGAGGAAGCCAGGGATTTTGGGCTCTGTCAGTCCTCCACAGCTAAGCCAAGAAGGCTAGGAAGGTTGAGGTCTGATCCTCCTGAGGAATCGCAGATGGTGGAACGACTGGGCCCTCAAAACTCGGGCAGCCTCGTCTATGGACTGAACTAAGTTAGGGGCGGTGAGATGGAAGCTAAAGTTCCAATCCAAGGGGCTGAAGGTGGTTACAGAATCACTCATGGGGATGGACTGGAAGCCTTGTATAAGAGCCATCTGTAGCTTAATAGACTTGATTCTGGAAGAGATAAACTTGACAAGAAGGTTAAAAAGGCAAGGTCCAAATAGGAATAGCCCAAGGATAATGAGAAGAGGAACTAGTAAAGGTGAGAGAAGGGACTATAACTAGGATCCCTAAGAGTGAGAAGGGGATTCCAGGTAGAGTGTAAGTAAAGAGGAAAACTAGAGCCCTTAAGATAAAGGTAATAAAGGCAGCTCCAGGAGTTTGGGGTTAGTTATTAGTAATTATCAGTCCTGGGAGAACGACTTGTCTGTCTGTTGGAAGAGGAGTTTGAGGTCTTCAGGTGGCTCACAGGAACAGAAGAAGCAATATTCTTTCTTTTGGGGGAGTCCTGTGGAGACTCTAACAAAACAGGTTTGATTTGAAGGGAAGGGAGCCCAGCTGCTGACTCTCTGTAGACTGATAGTAGTTGGGGTGTTTGGGAGAACAGCAAAGGGCCCCTTCCATTTAGGAGTTAACTGGGCTGTTAGAGAGCCCTCCTCCTCTAGGCTTTTGTTAGTACTTGGATTTGACTTTAGCAACTTTATGACTTTATGGGGCTATAATGTGTAGAGGAATCAGCCTGGGGGAGGTGCCAGTCCCTATATTTTGAGTGTTTGCTGGACTTTTTCCCAAGTTAATAACATAGAAATAATAGTATTGAGGTCAGCATCCAAAGCAATGGGCAGCAGTTAGAGCTAGGGCATAGAGGTCTCCTGACAAAACTTTTTCAGAGTCCTTTTTAAGTCTGTTTATTTTATATTTTTCCTAAGGCATAAGCCAATGGTAAAGAATAGGTTGAGTAAAATGAACCCAAATCTAGGGGCTTTTTATCTTTACAACTGAGTAGGTTTTAGAGGAAATAAATAGGTCCAAAATGAGCGATTAAGAAAGAATAAATGGCTTCTATATTACTCAGAAAACTAACAGGTTTACCTGCCACGTCAAGGGTCACCCACAGTTCCACACCTGTGCTGAAGAACAGCTTGGGAGCTGCTGAGAACGTCAGGCCCAACAGTGATCACAGTCATTTGTGGCAAGGGAGTTAGTCCCCATTCCTTTCAGGACAATCTCTCTTCCAGTACCCTTTAGTTTGCACAGGGGGCACAGCTGCTTTGGAGGATTAGGACACTCCTTATTCCAGTGGTCTGAAAGTAGGCGCCTTTTATCTGATGTTTCCTCTTCTAGGGTTTCTGGGGTGCCCTGAGGTGGCTTCAGCCCTGGCTTGTCTATAACTGTGGCCAACAGTCTGGCCTGTCTCTGGCCTTGTCTCTACTAGTCTCATTGTTCCTTTATTCCTCGTTTTCTCTGCCTCAGTTACTAAAGATATTTAAACAAATTTCCTGGCCATCTCTAGGTTCTGTGCCTTTTCATTAAGATGTAACAATAGGTCAGGATTGTTATAATTTCCTGCCAGGTGAGGGAAATATTAGGCCAAGCTTAATGAATTTACCCTAACTTATCTGTTTTTTTGGTAAAAACAGTTGTTATTCTTTATACTGGCTTATATCTGGCATGAGAAGGGCACATGAATGCCAGTAGTCCTAGAATATAGAAATTCATTTAACTTTTAGCAAAACTTAGTTTTTAGATTTAGTTTTCTTCAGTAACCAAGGACCTGATTAAGATAACATAAAACATTTCTATTGTGACGACTTATGTGCTTTTTGTGGGTTTTTTTTGTTTTGTTTTGTTTTAAAGATTTTATTGGGGAATTGGGGGAGGGGAACAGCCAAGGTGTTGTCCTTCAATTTTTTTTTATTAATTAATTAATTAATTTATTTATTTTTTAAGTTGAGGAATTTGGGGAGGGGAACAGTGTTGGGGAATTGGGGGAGGGGACCAGACAAGTTGTTGTTCTTCAATGTTAGTTGTGGAGGGCGCCAGTTGCCATCTGGCTGCCCTGCGGCAGCTCCTGGTCTCCAAGCTCAAGGTGCTGTGTTACAATCTTAGTTGCGGGTGGACGTAGACACCATCCCATGTGGAAGTCAAACCTGGCAGCCTGGTTGTTAAAAGCACACACTCTATCTACTGATCCATCCAGGCGGCAGCTCAGCTCATGGTGCCTTAGTTGTGGGCAGGAATATCCCACCATTGAACAGGCAGTCTTGTTGTTAGGAGCATGTGCTCTCACCAGCTGAGCCATCCTGCCACCTGTTGGCAGCTCAGCAGCAGCAGCTCAGCTCGGGCACAACATAACTGACCCATGTGAGAATCAAACCGGGGGCCCTGTTGCTCAGAGCTCACGTTCTTAAACTCTTAATCAACTAAGCCACTCAGCTGGCCCTGAGCTGTTTTTTAAAACAAAACAAAACCTTGGGGCCCGCCAGGTGGCGTAGTTGATTAGAGCACGATCTTTGAGCAACAGAGTCCCTGGTTCAATTCCCACATGGGCCAGTGAGCTGCAGCCGAGCAGAACTGCAGCCAAGCCGAACTGCCACTGAGCTGCCAACGGGCAGCTGCATGGCTCAGCTGGTGATAGTGTGTGCTCTTAACAACAAAGTTGCCAGTTAGACTCCCACATGGGGTGGTGGGCTGCTTCTCCCCCGCAACTAGATTGAAAGCCATTGAAAGCAGCGACTGGACTTGAAGCTGAGCTTGCTCCCTCCACAACTAAGATTGAAGGACAACAACTTGACTTGGAGCTGATGGGTCCTGGAAAAACACAATGTTCCCCTTCCCCAATTCCCCAACACTGTTCCCTTCCCCAATTCCCCAATAAAATATTTAAAAAAAAAATCCTCCAGGTAGCATAAAGGTTAAGGGTTGAGATAACCAAGGTTAAGGACAAGAGTTAAAATAACTTTGGGACTGCGGAGGACCTGCCTCCGCTGACCAGGGTTCGAGAAGGTGTACACGGAGTCGGCGGTCGATAAACAGAAACTGGTTGTTGCAGTGAAGACAGAAAATGGAGAGCGAGCTCCCCAGTTTATTTGTTACAGGCTTATATACATTCTTTTAGGTAGGGGTACGTGCAAGGGTACATGTAACATAGCAAGAAAATATGCATTGCCTCAGTGAAAAGTAGATCATTAACTATTTACCCGAAACCTACAGGTCAGTAACACCTTAGGGAGTCAGTTTCTCAATACAATTTTTCTCCATTAACCCTGATAACCATCTTTCTTTTGTGTCCTGAGGAACTGGCCATCCTCACCACATACCTCAATAAGTACTAAGCACCCTCCAGGTGTGGAAAGAAACAATGAAAGCAGGAAAACAAGTTTATGCTTCACCAAGCCCACTAAAGCCAGCTTGCAAGCCCCTCAATATTGGGGACCATGGCCCTCAACATCTCCCCCTTTTTTATTATTTAAAAAGCACGCCTGTGACCCCAGGCGGCTGCAAGTGACAGTGCCTGTCTTAGGTGTCCTCCAATGAAATAACAACCCGTCATCGGCACTCGATCCTCTGGCGATCAAGCCCTGTCTTAGGTTAGTTACATTCATGGAGGTCCTTACCCGTCTTTGGCTAGCCTGTCCTCGCTGAAGTTTAGGGGTAGAGGGGCTAATAAGCAAGTGGCTAAACTGGAGGCCTTGCCTTCAGTTTGATCTCATGGATGTTGGCTTGGACGTCCAATATCTGCTTGAGGAAACATCTAATGAGGACGGGGAGTAGGCACAGAACCAAACAGACACAAATGCCTAATGTAAGAAATGTTACAATGGAATGGCCAATATTGGGCAAAGACGGCAGGGCATTTTTTATGATATCAACAAACTCAGAGGCAGCTTGAGCTGCATCAAATTTTAAGGGTTCAGCTTTTCTCATGTTTTGAATTTCATCATGAAGCCGAAGCATGTCTAAAGACAGATTAGCATTATGCCAAATTTCTTGAAGATGTAGACGAACCCTATTCCAATCATGTTGACTACTATTATACATTTTTGGGGTTACACAAATCCAATGATAATCTGAATGACATTCCAATTGAAATCTAACTTTTATGCTTTGAATTTCATTACCAACATATTGAACTGTATCATATAAAGCATTTATTTTTTGTTCTAATTTTTCATTTATAATTTCTTGAGTCCCTAAGGCTAAAGTGACATTTTTGGACAGTGTATTAACATAATGAGCATTTTGAACAGTTCATGAAAGAGCCACAGCGGCAGTAGCAGCAGTTGCAATTAAAGTAACTAAAGCCATAATTCCAGCAATCAAAAGCCCTATAAATCTTTTTGGTCTACTTAAAGCATACTCGATTTCTTTAAAAATTTGTAAACTTTTTTCAGCATACCATGGTCCAGAAACATTAACAGGAAGCATAACAAAGGATGGTTGATTAAGTATCATAACACGGGTTCCCAGTGGTACCCAAGAAACACAATTTGTTAAAGTACAATTATAACAAGATACATTAAATCTTAAACCATTAAAAGTAATAGACAAGTTTCCAATCATGAGTACATAAGGAGAGGGAACACAGGCGGATACATTAACAGAGCGAATAGTTGAAGTACAGGGAGTATCTGGTCTACAAACAGTCACCGTTTGAAAGTTTTCACCCATTGCTCCTGCAAGTTTGCAAAGAGAGTTTTGTTGGTATTGAGTGTCAGATTTCCATATTCCAGCAGCTAGTCCCCTTGTCCAACTTGTTTTGTTACTTTGAGACCAGTCCAGAATGTACCGATTCAATCCAGGAATATTGTATCTCACTGGCATGTTGCCATGGCACATTTTCCAGGGGACAGCTTTGGTGTTCATAGACCGGGATTTTTGGGCTCTCCCAGACGGACGGATGGAGGATGAGAAGTGGGTGGCCGAGCAGAAAGCCTACTCCGGAGCAGTGGAGAAGGGAGGGGCGTCAGTGGCCGGTGGACTGTAAGGGTTTCGGTGGCCTGGGCACAGCAGGGGGCTGCTATGGTGGCTGCGGTGGCAGTGTGAGTACCAGGAGGCGGCAGCTGCGGTGGGGGCAGATCAAACGATCTGGAATCCAAACTGGAGTGTCTGTGTCCTGAGGAAATACTCAAGCATACCCTCTTTCCCTGGGTTAACAGTATGTTTGGTCCCTTTCAGGTACCAGTTAACAGGTCCTTTTATTTTACTAAAGCCCTAGGCTGACACAGGTCAGAGTTTTAATGTTTATACATAGATGAGTGTTTTGATGTATCTATATTTAAAATACGACCGGAGAGTCAGGGGTTAACATTGCAAGGGCAGTGGAGCTGAGATCCAACCCTGTGCTCCCTGGGGTTGCTCTGAAGAGCTCAGGGACTGATTTAAATTGTTAAATAAGTTGTTGTTGCTAATTGGGTTGCAAATCGATGTCTCTATTGTTGCCTGGGCCCAAGGCTGGGGCCCTGGAGCGCTTCCCAACTAAGGTACAACCAGTTGGTTGAAAAGGAAGGACTTTAGAGATAAGATTGTTCGGTGGCAATAACTGTCCATTTTTACGATATTTGGAATGGCAGTGTATCAGCCAGTGAAATCCCTTGTTGTATCGTGGACATATAGTCTGTGGCATCAAGGATGAAGTTTGTTGTGAGACATTAGGAACACTTTGTGGCTGTATATCTTGTGATTGGGGAGCTCGTCTAGGCTTAGGACACTGTCTGTTAAAGTGTCCCGGTTCCCCACAATTATAGCAATTGTAGCCACCGTTTCTGTTATCACTATTGGGAGTGTCCTGCATTGACTGAGTTACTGTCTTAACATCCCCTTTAAGGGTGGCAGCTATTGCTACTCCTTGAATAAAAGCTGGAGAGACATCAGCACATTGTTCTACATAATCATTAATAGTGTTAGATTTACTGATAGGCTGGAGTAGATTTTGACATGTAGAATTTGTGTTTTCAAATGCCAACTGTTTGATTAAAATATCTGCGGCTTCATCGTTGGTAATTACTCTACGAACTGCTTGAATGAGCTGAGACAAAAAGTTTTGAAAAGGCTCCTCACCTCTTTGTATTACAGTAGTTAATGTAGTTGGCTTTTCCGTGGAGGCGGGGAGTGCTCTCCAGGCATTAACAGCACAATCAGTGACTTTTTCTAGGACCTTTTTAGATAGATACATCAGGTCTTGTGTATGACAATATTCACCTCTTTCCATAAGCATATCTGTAGTAATTGAATCACGTTTACTGACAAATTTTTCTGTCTTATCATCATATTCAGTCCTCCAAAGGAGATAATCTCCACCTGTTAAGCAGGCTTTACTAACTTGAGTCCAATCATGGGGAGTCATCCATTTCCCTGCCAATGTGTTAATTAAAGAAAGAATATAAGATGCTACAAGTCCATACTCTGCGCATGCAGATTTCAGCTCTTTTAAGATTTTATAGGGCAGGGGCTCCCAGGAAGGCCATTCATCTCCTTTTTGATCCATATCAAAGGCCACTGGGCAACAAAGAGTAAAATTAAATTTTCCGTTTGCCTCTGCCTCCTCAATGGCTCTAGGAAACCGAGATGTGTGTTTAGAATTACATGGAGGCATAGGCACTACAGGATGTTTTAAAGGAGGTTGGGGTTTTACGTATTCTTCATTTTTAGCTGAATATTTTGGGGGACCTAGCCCCTTATCCTCCTTTTTAGTAATGGGAAAGTTCCATAGATCTTGTTCATTATAGTTGGCTGCCTCCATTTCCAATTTGGCAGCATCTGGGGGAGGGAGGTTTTTTCCCTCACTTTCTGAATTATTGTTTGAATCTGTATATTTTTTAACTGAAAAGGCCAGATTAGTTTTAGAATGAGCAGTGGACAATAACGGCGTATGTTCATTACATAGTGCCGTTGGCACAGAAATAGTCTCTGGAACGAGTGTATCTTTAATTAAGTTCCAGAAGGCAACAAAAAGTAGAAATTTAGCTATCTGAAAAGTTCCAACCTTTAAATCTCTGGCTGCAAGAGAGCAGCGAATTAAGTTAATAAAGAGTTTAAGTTTCTTAGATCCGGTTTGACCCATATTTAATGTTAGTAAGTATAAAGGATAGAAAGAAACAATCACTCGATGTCCACTCTGATGCTCGTCTGGCCGCGCCCCTCGCGGGACTAAGTCTGTCTTGGCAAAGGCTCTGCGGTATAAGCCCCCGCACAGGTGAACGAGTCAGTCGCCGTTATGCCTTACGACAGAGAACGGAACCGCAGATTAGAGCCCACTCAAGTTCCGTAGCGAAGAGCCGTGGAACTATATACATTCACTCACACAATCACACCCTTACACACGAAACAGTTAGTAGTATATATGTTTTCTAGGGACGTAGATCACACACCTCAAATCTTTGATTACCACTTATACTCACCTGGCGTCACTAGCCAGGGGGTCTCGAGCACCCTCAGTGGAAGCCTATCCGTGTCGGGAAAATAGAGAAGACTAACCTTCAAGTCCCTGTTCGGGCGCCACTTGCGGAGGACCTGCCTCCGCTGACCAGGGTTCGAGAAGGTGTACACGGAGTCGGCGGTCGATAAACAGACAGAAACTGGTTGTTGCAGTGAAGACAGAAAATGGAGAGAGAGCGAGCTCCCCAGTTTATTTGTTACAGGCTTATATACATTCTTTTAGGTAGGGGTAGTGCAAGGGTACGTGTAACATAGCAAGAAAATATGCATTGCCTCAGTGAAAAGTAGGTCATTAACTATTTATCCGAAACCTACAGGTCAGTAACACCTTAGGGAGTCAGTTTCTCAATACAATTTTTCTCCATTAACCCTGATAGCCATCTTTCTTTTGTGTCCTGAGGAACTGGCCGTCCTCACCACATACCTCAATAAGTACTAAGCACCCTCCAGGTGTGGAAAGAAACAATGAAAGCAGGAAAACAAGTTTATGCTTCACCAAGCCCACTAAAGCCAGCTTGCAAGCCCCTCAATATTGGGGACCATGGCCCTCAACATGGGACAGAAGGAGAAAATGGGTGGCTGGATTTTAATTTGGGCTTTTCATTTGGAATTATGTACTGCAAGTCTGAACAAAACTTTTTGCTGGATAAATGAGAGTCTGAACTTGTTCAATTCTGAAGATAAGGAGCATTTACTCCATCCAATCTGAATTTTGGGTATTTTTAGGTAACTAAGAATCTCTGTGGAGGTGTTTGAGGGTACTCCTCAAAACATGCAGTGGCCCCACAGAGAATTCTAACACTCCTGTAATTAAATATTTGACTCATCTGAGGACATGCACATAAAGCCTTGTTACTTAGCACTTTGATCCCTCACGGTTGTACTAGACAGCTGGGGAGAGAAACCGAGGCATGTTGAAGTGACTCTGAAGGTGACAGCCCCTTTGAGCTCAACCCATGAGCATCACACTTCAACCCACTACACGATATCAAGTAGATATTTGTCAAGACTCTGCAGATCTCAAAAGAAAACTAAAAATTAACATGGGAAATCGTGACTTAAAGGTTGACAAGCTCCCAGACTCAGCCCCGCCTTTCCTTGCAAGTACTCACAGACATGGAAAGATTTAACTAGAAGTGATATTAACTTAAGATGGCCAAAATGGAACTTTTTTAACATCTAAATTAATTTTTTTTTATGTGCACGATTAGAAAAAGCTGGCTTAAAAATCAAACTGAACAAAATGGGAGGCTTACCTCAGTTCCCAAATAGAAGCCTCTGAAATGGTACATGGAGAGAAATTCTCTCCAGGAAGTTAGAAAGAAAATTTAGAGACTGTCTCTGAACTAAAAAAGGTTTCAGAAGCTGCTCAATGCCAACACCCGACTTTTCGCACTTTTCCAACTGTCTCACTGTACTTTGTTGTTTGGACTTACTCTCCTTTCCTCCCTTTAGAGAAAAGCTGGTCTCAGGCAGAGGGGAATCAGTAATTGTATACAAACAGAACTGAGGAACCTACTAAAGATTCTCAACCCTTTATAGGACCCTGATGACTTCACAAAGGAATTTGAATCAAGTGTTAGAACGAACTTATGATCCTGGCTTTTCTGATTTTTCCAATTAATTTACCTACTGGTTTCTGAGAGCAAAGCAACAGAATTACTAAATAAGGATTGCTAGGGAAACTCCTGTAGAGGAATCTGCTTTTATTGTAAAAAGTCAAGTCACCTTAAGGATTGTAGAAAACTAAAATGGGATTTAGAAAAGAAAAGAAATAGAAGCAAGTGTCAAGCTTCTCCAAGGACTATAAGGGCATTTCCCTTTCTTGTAGCACTGAGGCTACTTTATCTGTTAACACTATTCGACTAAGTTGCCTTCTCTCTTGGAGTAAAGCTTCTGTGCAAATGTTAGGGACATCTAATCAACTAATGACTGTCTAAATCAGAACCTATTCCTCTCTAGCTAGGAAATGTTAAGGGGCAACGTATATTTTTACTACTCAAATCTGTCCCAACTCACCTAATAATGTGACACTTTCTAACCAGTGATTCTCACATATCCTTCTCCCAGAAGGGTGAAATATATTTAGAACTAAATGAATCAGGTTGGGAAAATGATTTTAAAAGAAACTACATGAGAGGAAATTCATCTTAAGACAGACTGAATGTTGCAGAATGTTCCAATACAACTTTAGGCTTTTTTCGGTCAGATATTGGCAAGATTAAGTCAGCCTCTCCTATTTAAATAACTATTGATAATACTTTGCCTCTACCTAATATTTGCCAATATCTTTTAAGGCCTGATGCTCTAGCTGTAATTAGCCCATTATACAAGATTACCTTTAAAAGGGGGGAATTATAATTCCATGTGAGAGCGCCTGTAATTCTCCTATCCTTCCAGTAAAGAAACCCAGTGGGAAAGGATGGAGATTTGCATAGGATCTCAGAGCTATAAATAGATATCCTGTGGTTCCAAATCCACATACCCTATTATTAGCTATTCCTGTGTGTTCCATCAATATATTGGGTTGTTGGAAAAGTCATGATGTATTTTTGCAACAAAAAACATAGAAAAAATACGTCATGACTTTTCCAACAACCCAATAGTTCAGTGATACATTTGTGTAATGCCTTTTTCAGCATTTCTGTAAAAAAAAAAAAAAAAAAAAAAAAAAGAGACAGGAAATACCCCGTTGCTTTTCCACCTGAAAGGAAGATCACAGGTTACTTGGACAGTAATGCCCCAGGAGTATACAGAGACTATATTTCCTTCAGATACTAAAAGCTGATTTTAATGATGTTGAATTTCCCAGAAATTTGACTCTAATCCAATATGTGGATGATTTAGTCTTATGCTCTAGGATATATTAGATTCCTAAGAGGACACAACTTACCTATTACAATAGCTAGTCATAAAAGACATAGGGTCTCAAAGGGCAAGCTTTGATTCTGTTTATACCAAGTATAATACTTTGGTTATCTAATATCTAAAGATAGGTTACCAATGAACCGAAAGACTTAGAGGAATAATATCCTTTCCTCTTCCAAGAACAAAAAAACAGCTTAAAGGATTCCTGTGTCTGACTAGATGCTGTCTCAATTACATTCCAAATTTTTCATTAAGGACCAGCCTCTATATATCTCATTAAAATCAGATCAGTCTGATCCAATTCAATGGAATCCTGAAGGGAAACAAGTTAAAAAGCTCTAGACAGTTAAACTCAGTAGTTAAAGGGCTCTGTCTCTGCATGACAGCCATCTTTGCTACAGTCATGTTACGCAAACAAACAGAAGAGATAGTTATAAGTGCTCCTTTATGTTAGTCATTCTATTGAATCCTTACTGAACTTTCATCACACTAAACACTTTCCTGTCAGTCAACTGGCTCCTTATAATTACTCTTGCTTTCTGCACCTAATATTACTTTAAGTCAATGCAACAGTTTTAACGCAGCAACTTTGTTACCCTCTTTACAGGATGAAGACATCCACAGTTGTATTTTGCTTACTGACCACCTTCTTGTTCCTAGAAATGATTTACAGGAAACCCTTATTGATATGCTGACTCTTATATGAAAAAAGAAACCAGGGACATTACCAAGCTGGGTATACCATAACTTCCATGGTAAACATAAATTTAAGTTTTTTATTTTTTTAAATTTTTTTTTATTTTTTTTTGTGGTGCTGTGTTCAATCTTTTTTTTTTTTTTTTTTTTTTAAGATTTTATTGGGGAATTGGCAGAGGGGAACAGCGTTGGGGAATCGGGAAAGGGGAACAGACAAGTTGCTGTCTTTTTGTTCTTCAGTTTAGTTGCGGAGGATGTTGCTTCACTGTTGGTATCGTCATTGCGCTCTTCCTGGATGAGGCAGATCGGTCACTGGCCTCTGGATGTTGCTCACCGCGGCTATTGGCAGCTCATGCTTGGCTGCCAGCCGCTCACGCTGGCTGCGGGCCACTCACTGTAGCCTATGGCAGCCCACCATCACCGGGGCTCGCACAGCCGAGCTCCAGGTGGAGCTGTTGTTAGCTGTAGAGGGCAGCGTCACTGGCCCTCATGTGGGATCCGAACCGGGGCCGCTGGCATCCCAAAACCAGCGCTTAACCAATGCGCCACTCGGCCGGCCCCTTAAGTTTTTTATTTACCTGAATAAGATCTGCCCAACAAGCTGATTAATTGTTTTAATAGGAGTCTATAAATGAGCCAAAGATCAAATAGCCAATATTTACACTGATAATTGCTATACCTTTGGTGTAGCTCACAACTTCAAAATGTTGTAGAAAAAGTGAGCTTCTTAACTTTCTCAGGGTAGCCCATAAAGAATGGAAAACAGGTTGCAGAATTTAAATTAGATGTCATATAGTGATAAAAACAATTGGCAAACACCAAAATTCCAGGACATTCTAAGGCCACCACCATGGAAGAAAATTAAAATAATTTAGCTGATACTGCAGCTAGACCAATAGCAATACACAGCCAAATTATCCAGACTTGAGAATGTTTCTTTTCCCTATTAAATCAATAAGAGACTCTTTTACAGTTCCAATGGACTGCTGCAGAAGAAAAGAAAATATGGCAGGGCCAGCCAAATGGTGCATTGGTTAAGAGCTGACTTGGACGCCAGTTCTGATCAGCAGGGCCCTGGTTCAGATCCCACATATTAGGGCCAGTGACACTGCCCTCTACAGCTAAGATGGTGAACAACAGCTCTACTTGGAGCTGGGCTGCTATGAGTGGCTGGCGATGGCTAGGCTGCAGCCCCTGCTGCAGTGGGCTGCCATAAGCTACAGTGAGTGGTCGGGAGCCAGCATGAGTGGCCAGCAGCTGGCGTGAGCTGCCAAGAGCCGCTGTGAGCAACCATCCAGAGGCCGGCAACTGATGTGCCTCACCCGGGAAAAGCACAATGATGATACCAACATGGGCCAGTGAAGCAAGTCCTCCACAACTAGACTGAATAACAAAAGGACAGCAACTTGTCTGTTCCCCTTCCCCAGTTACCCAATGCTATTCCCCTCCCCCAATTCCCCAATTTAAAAAAAAGAAAATATGGCAACAAAAAGGGGGAAACTTTGACCCAAATAGATATAGTTTAGCATGCACATGAGCTAAAACACTGGAGTATTGGAAAGATGATTTCATGGAGTAAAGAGTATTACTGGGGGTCAGCCGAGTGGTTCAGTTGGTTAAAAGCGTGAGCTCTGAGCAACAGGATCACTGGTTCAGTTCCCACATGGGCCAGTGAGCTGCGCCTGAGCTTAGCGGCCACTGAGCTGCCAACAGGTAGCAGGATGGCTCAGCTGGTGAGAGCATGTGCTTCTAACAACAAAGTTCCCAGTTCAACTCCCTGCATGGAATGGTGGGCTGCAACTAAGATTGAACACAGCACCTTGAGCTGAGTGGCTGTGAACTGCCAATGGGCAGCCAGATGGCAACTGAACTTGGAGCTGAGCTAGCTGCCTCTCCACAACTAAGATTGAAGGACAACAACTTGGCTGTTCCCCTTCCCAAATTCCCCAACACTGTTCCCTTTTCCCCAATTCCCCCAATAATACAAAAAAAAATCTTAAAGCGCTGGCCGAGTGGCTCAGTTGGTTAAGAGCTTGCTCAAGAGTGTGAGCTGAGCTCTGAGCAACAGCAGTTTGATGCCCAGCCCGAGCTGAACTGCAGCTGAGCTGCCAACAGGTGGCAGGATGGCTCAGCTAAAAAAAAAAAAAAAGTTAAAAAAAATCTTAAAAGAAAAAGTATATTATTGGAAACCTCCTACTGTAGCTGATAAAGGGTATAATAGGTGTTCTATCTGTCCAAAATATAACCCTGGGAAATCACTCCAGGTGTCCCAAGGACTTTTCCCATTTCCTTTAAGTCTGTTTGAGGCATGGTAATTGGATTTTATCCAAATGCTAACATCTCAAGGATACAAATATATATTAGTCACGATTTATATGTTGTCTCACTAGGTTTGTTACTGGAAAGCAGGCCCTTCTTGGCAAGGTATCCAGGTTCTTAGCATCTTGAGCAAAGAATTGAATAAGACACAGACATATAGTGGTGAAAGAACAGTTTATGAGAAGCAAAAGTACACTCCAAAGAGATAGGGGCTGGCCTGAGCAACAGAGTGGCTCAAAAAGCCCTGACTGGCAAGGACTTGGAGTTTTTATTTCCTTCTCTTCTAGAATGGGCTACTCCTCTTTAATTGTGGGGCTGCTTGATTGATACCTGTGATTGACAATGACTAATGGTTATGGTAAACAAGAGTAAATTTGGGTGGAGAGGGGAGGACTTTTGGGCGGTCATTTCCCCTAGACTATGTTGACCGTACAGGAATGTTACCTGATGTATCCAGGTGTCTCAGAGACCCAATTCCTGTCTCTAACTGCCTGCCTTTGGCCCTCTTGAGAAATGTGATCCCCATAAATCTCTATGGGAAATTGAGGGACAGGAGATCTCTTGTTTTTTGTGTTTTTTTTTTAGGACAGTGTCACTGGCCCTCATATGAGGGACCCGAACCTGGCCTGCTAGCTTGGCACTTAATCACCGCGCCACTGGGCCAGCCCTTGGAGATCTCTTCTTTTGTATCTGCTTCCTGCTGAATGTGGCCATTGTCCCTGCCTATTGGGGATTCACAGGACTCTCGCCCTATCTGATCTTAGATGAGGGGAAGGGGGCTCGAGATCTGCCTAGAGGGCCACATTGACCTTGTGGTCGGGATGTACTGGAAGTCTTGGTGGGGGATCATTTGTATCCCAACAGTCCATAGAAGAGGAGAGAGAGATTTTATTGGGTTGTTGGAAAAGTCATGACACATTTTTACAATGAAATACACAGAAAAAAATACTTCATGACTCTTCTGACAACCCAATAGTTAATAGAGTTAAGTGTTGGCCCAAGAAGCAATATTCAAAGCCATTGACACAGGGTGACTACGTGATGAAAAATTTATTCAGCTTCATGGAGCCTGGCCTTTCTTTTGGTTTAACCAGTCATTCAGCTATTGTTTACCTGGGAGCTAGGCCTGGAAAGAACACTGTGATATAATGACTATAGTCAACAAGCATAAATCACAAGTTTTAGGGTAATTATCTAAAGCAAAGAGTAGGAGATTTCTATGATTCAGGTTAAGAACAATCTATGATTAAGAAATGGATTTAAAAAAATGATTACAACCAGGGTCTACAAAGCTAAAACACTAGGGAAAAGGAAACTTAGAGTTTTTTATAGTGCGAAGCCCTTTCTTTGGTCCCATATCAGGTTGAGACATCCCCTTGCAGGACAGCAACAGCCTTAATGGTAGGTAAATTATTAAGAAAAAAAAAAAAGTAATGCCAATTGGAGGATTCCCTATGAGTTACTTAGTAACCGAGGGGACTCATTTCACTGGGCCAATAATACAATCTATTTGTAATATTTGGCTTATTTTGCAACATTTTCATTGTGCTTATCACCCCAGTCCTATGGATTAGTGGAACATACAAATGGTAAATTATAACTCAACTAGGTAAATATTCAGAAGCTTTTAATCTCCCTTGGCCAAAAGCTCTCCTTATTGTGCTTCTCAACATGAAATATACTCCTTTTGGTAAACGCAGGCTTTCTCCTCATTAGTCATTGTTTAACCTATGAGAAGGGACATATGAACCAACCTTACTAAAAGGAGACGTTCTACATTGTCATCAAGGACTTATCAATTATCTTAAAGACATTAATTAATTAGTAACTGATTCATTTAGTGTGCTCCCAGGAGATGAAGACTTAAAAGACCAGAACTCACAACCAGGAGATTTTGTCCATTGGACAAGACATCAATTAAAGACTCCAACCTTGTCAGAATCGACATATAAGTGGATATGAAAGACTTGTAGAGGATGAGAAGCTGCTGATATTAGGGTTAGACAGCTATCTCAAGACATTGAGAAGTCCTGTATACCTACATAATTGATATTGAACTAAAAGTAGCCATTTGTTTGATTATCTTTACCTGTCCTCTAATAATATTAGTGATAATGATAGTTATACTTGTTCTTTAGGCTTTTCTCAAACCCTGTACTTATATAGCCCAACTATTAATAATTACTGAAGGTATATCACTTTTATATCAATAATGTTATTTTTATGGTTTTGAAATTTAGAAGGAATATCATTGTAGAAGGAAGAAAAGGGATGTGTGTAGTTTTGAGAGAAGTTAAAAGGAAGTAGTTTATCTCAGTAAGTTGATTATTTCTGAATGAGGAAAAGGAGACAAACTGAGAAGGACAAGTGAAGTTGTAGAAGGTTAGTGGAAAAGAAATATTGGAAAGGAATTTTATATATATAAATATTAGAACACAATAATGCTTACCCCCTAACTCAACAAAGACTGCTAACTATATTATATCAGATAGAAGCACTCTCTTTCCATATATATATATATTTAAAATATAATTCACATACTTTAAAATACACTCTTTTATCTTTTTTTTAATTGGGGGAGGGGAACAGCGTTGGGGAACCAGGGAAGGGAAACAGACAAGTTGTTGTCCTTTTGTTCTTCAGTCTGGTTGTGGAGGACATTGCTTCACTGGCCCATGGTGGTTATCGTCATTGCGCTCTTCTCTGGGTGAGGCAGATCGGTCACCGGGCTCTGGACGGCCGCTCACAGTGGCTCTTGGCAGCTCAAACCAGCTGCCAGCCTCTCACGCTGGCTGCCAGCCACTCACTGTAGCCTATGGCAGCCCACTGCAGCAGGAGCTGCAGCTATGCCATCCCTGGGGACTCACAGCAGCCCAGCTCCAAGTGGAGCTGTTGTTCACCATCTTAGCTGTTGAGGGCAGTGTCACTGGCCCTCATATGTGGGATCCGAACCTGGCTGCTGGCGTCCCAAATCAGCTCTTAACCAACGCACCATTCGGCCTGCATATGCATATATATATATATATATATATATATATATATATATATATATATATATATATTTTATAATGGCCCTCCATAATGGCTGCTGAGGCACAGAAAATTTGTTTATGAAACTCTTACTGTCCTCCTGACCCCTAGAAATTTTTAGGTAGTTACTGTAATTTACACCAGTATGTTCTTACATCCTTGGCCACTATTCCACCTTAAATTTACAGTTCCCAGTTATACAACTAGCAGAAATCAGATTAATGAATGACATTTGAGTGCTTCCAATGTAAAGTAGTTATGCCATATTAAATCAAAAAGGTGAATGGCTCTGTCCCCAATCAAAATGGAATTCTGAATTCACCCAATCCTGGCCTATCATATGCACCCCAACAAACAACAATATATGGTATATGGGAAGGGGACGTTGTTGTTAGGAAGGGTTAGAAAATTGTTCTGTCATACTAATTGATTATTATAATGACACAAGATTTACAGTAAATGCTATAGGAATATGGTATATTACTGAAATCATAGCCAAATTAACTTTGCCTGAGGTGAATAAAACCTATGATAACACTGATACTGAAAATCCAGTGTATTGGGAAATTGAACTTAATCCTCCCCATGAAGTCATTTCTATGGAAACTAACTGGTTCAAGTTAGTTTCTAGATCATGAAATATCAGTCTTCTAGATCATGAAATATCAGTCTTCATTCATCTGGTCAAACTTATCACTAGGTACAAATACCAGTAGTGGAAGGAGGAAAACATATTATTAGCTTAATTTTTAAAAAAAATTATGATGGTGCATTCCCAGAAGCTGACAGCTCTTCAGTGTCTGACAAAGTCACATTGCCCTGCTCAGCACTGGATGTTTGGAGTACTGCCTTATGGTTGGTCATATAATATCTCCTGCCTCTATGAACACATGTGCCTTTCCTCCTATAGGAGACAATATACTCCCTGCATTTGTAACAAGTTCCTGTGGTACCCTGATGATAGCTGGTTGTGTAAGCCAATGACAGGGCAAGATTTCTAAAGAAAAGGAAACTCCCTAAAACAGGCTACAGCCCGAGGGGACCCCTGAACTGAGATATTGGGGACTCAAGCCCCTTGGAAACTGAGGCACAGACCTCTGGTCACATAGGCTAAAAAGCCTGCCTGTGAGAAACTGATGCACTTGCCTAAGGGTCCTGCTGTGAAAAGTCTCCTTGAAAATTAAGTCTTCAGGCCAAGAGAGTTCTGGTAAGAGGGACTTACTGACCATGGGTTATGTTAATCAACAGCCTTGTTTGAATTGTCTAGTGCATTGTTGTAGCAACAGATACTGAAGCTTTGACTGAGAAACAGATGCTACCCTCTGTTGTAAATATGTAGCCCTCCTTGCACAAGAGATGTTTAAGACTCCCTTTAGCTACTAAGTATTGTATTTACATAGGAATAGATTTTAGATGCTTTTACCCTAAACACAGCCACTCCTAGTCTTTTAGTATATGCCCTGTGAGTCTAGCTACTGGAATTTGGGATAATGGCTAGGTAGTCATGGTAACCACTCTTTAGGTGATATATAGAGATAAGTGAATCCTTAACATAGAATAGGCCAGTGTACCCTGGAGAGAACAATTACAGGGAAGTAAAGACTGTGTAAGACCTGGGAACTAGAAACCACCAAACTCATGTGAAATGTTTTGTGATTGAGGTAATGGTCAAGAATCCCTATAAAAAGAACATGGTCTGGGGCCGGCCGAGTGGCGCGGTTGTTAAGTGCTGGCTTGGGAAGCCAGCAGCCCCGGTTTGGGTCCCACATATGAGGGCCAGTGACACTGCCCTCAAACAAACAAACAAACAAACAAACAAACAAACAAACAAACAAACGGTTCAAAAGAACATGGTCTGGCAATAAAGTGTGACACTTCTTCTCTCAAACTCCCCCAGTGTCTCCCCTGTCTCCCTTCTATCTTTTCTTCCCCCACCGATGCCGTCTCCACCTGAGGGAAACCCTGGACTGCGGAGGCTGGTCCCCTGCAGTGCATGTAAAGGGTTCTTTGGTTGGCTAGGATGTTTGCTCCCCTTAGACTCATACTTGTCACATCGGACATTTTCTGCTCCTAATTAGTGTTACTGGTTTAATACTATTGCTGTTGGTCCTAGTTTGCAAATGTGATACCAGATGCAAAAACAACAAAACATAAAACAGACAGAGAAAAAACTCGGATCATGATAGATCAAAGATTAGAAATGATCCAGAATATATTTAATGAATATGTATAAGATCTGACTGTCTTGCATTTGCTCACCTTTTCTTTTAAATACATGAATAATTTGGCCTTGACTGCCATCTTAGATAATGGTTTGCCCTAGCCCTAATGGTCCAACATTCAGCAAGACAAATGCTGACACTAAGACTTCCTAGGAATGAGCCTTCCTAGCACCATGGGACCACATTATCCAACCAAAAGGTTGGTCAAGATGGATTGATGACCAAATGGGGAAACTGGACAGAAAAGGGGCCACAGTTTAAAAAGGTTAAATCTGACAAGCTCAGGAGACTAAAAATAATCACATAGGATGGCGTCAACATAAGAATCTCTAACTAATGTGGGCCATGGCTGGAAGTCACATCTTTAGCCTGTAACTTCCTTTACATAGGTCAATCTTTACCTTAAGTGAGCCTGCCTATTGTCTTTCTGCATCTAGGATAATATGCCCTTGGAATGTCAGTAATCCCTTTTTCTGGATTACAGAAGGAAACTTCAGAATCCCTGATTATTATTATTATTATTATTATTATTATTATCATTATTATTCCCCTGATTATCATCTCTAGGTGCTGTAAAAACTGAACTACTAACTATCCTGTACCTGCCTATGTGCAAGAAGTACCTGTGTCTCCAACGCCAGAGACTTCCCCACTTTGCTTTCTCCCACCCCTTTAATCTACCACCAGTGGACTTCATGTAACACTCCTCCTTTGGCTCTATATACAAAATAAGCTACAAACCTCCATTTTGTGAGCATTTTCTCAATCCATTGAGATTTTGCTTCCCAACAACTGTCATCAGTTTAGCTTAAATAAGCTCTTATAAACTTTCTCTTAGGCTGGATGTCTTTTTATGGACATTTAGAATTAACATCACTATGTTAGCTAATCTGCACCTATAGAAACTCCTCCCTTCTATTCCTGTAAATGTCCCCCTTCCCTTTCTCATAAATATCCCTTGCCTTAACTTTCTGTGGACTCTGGGAAAGAGGATACCTCGTAAGAAGGACCCATGGTGGTTAACTGCACTTAAATTTAAAAAACAGCCTAACAACCATTTCTACAGAGAATCCTTTGTTGGAAACCACACATCAGAGAGCAGCCTGCACTAAGCTGCCTGTATTTGCATAGAATTAAGCCCTGTTTATTCACATAATTAAAGAATTCACAAGACTCAGAAAAGTAGGAAACCAAGAAAAGTTTTACTGAAGGTCAGCCAGAGAGAGAATGCCCATGGCATTGTCTAAAGAAAACAGTTGCTTCTTAGTGAGGGAATGTAGGCGTTTTATAATTTTTATGCTGGATGCAGGGGGCTAGTGATCTTGCAGTTTTTTACTGTTGATGCTGGCCCCTTCTGAGAACTATTGTCTCAGTTGGATTCCTCTGAAAATTGTACTGGTGTTTGTCATTCTGCAGATGTAGTGTTAGCCAGAGACTCAGAGCTAAGTGGTTAATCTTTTTTTTTCTTTTTTTAAAAGAGTTTATTGGGGAACTGGAGGAGGGAACAGTGTTGGGGAATTGGGGAAGGGGAACAAAAAAGTTGCTGTCCTTTTGTTCTTCAGTCTAGTTGTGGAGGACATTGCTTCACTGGCCCATGTTGGTATTGTGATCATTGTGTTCTTCCTGGCTGAGGCAGATTAGTTGCCGGCCATTGGACCGCCACTCACAGTGACTCACAGCAGCTTCCTGCTGCTTGCCCTGGCTGCTGGCCACTCACAATAGCTTTCGGCAGCCCACTGCAGCCCCACCTCAGCTTACGCTGTTGCCTGCAACTCACGGCAGTCCGGCTCCAGGTCGAGCTGTTGTTCAGCATCTTAGCTGTAGAGGGTGCAGCATCACTGGCCCATGTGGGATCCGAACCAGCAGGCCTGCTGCTCAGAGCTCAGGCTCCCAAGCCAACTCTTAACCAACAAGCCACTCAGCCAGCCCTAAGTGGTTAATCTTTAAACCTATTCCTTTTAGCTCCCAAACTCATTAACTCTTCTTGACTCATCTGTTAATCTTTAGGCTTATTCCTGTAGTTCACAGACTCATTCTTATTAACTCTTTCTTTGACTCATCACTGCCTGCCTCCTGCACTGAATCGTCTGCCTATACTGTGTTCCTGCAACCTGAGCCTGCCTTCATAAAGCAGTCCTTGGAATCCTTTCCAACCAATAGGACTGATACATTCCCTGTCCAATCAGAGCTGTGCGTCTATATCCCCATCAACATTTTCACTGACCAATCCGAGTGGCTACATTCTGACCAATTAGAACAGTGCTTTTTGAACCAATCAGGCTTCAGCGATTTGGAGTCCTCATTTGCATGAGGATGGGTCAATCAGGGACCTGAATGGGGTCTTCTGTCTATATAAGTCAGCTACCCACTGGCTTAGGAAGTGCACTTTTCCTTTCCACCAAAGGTTGAAGATTGTATTTTCCCAATTTTAGCTGAAACATGGAAGATGTCTCACCAGACCAGAGCTCTCTAGCTAGAGATGGTACTCACCTCAGAGCCACTTCACAGGCACACTGTTTCATAATTCAGTTGTAACACTATCAGGCTATTCCACAGCTGTTCTCTTCTCACAGCCATGCTGTATCACAGTTGAACTGTTTCCACTAAATAAAGTTCCCTTCTTTACTGCACCTCAAATTGGGGATTCCTGTTGCCATGAAATTGGCACCAAAAACTATTAGTTTACACTCCTAAAGGAACACTATTTGGGTTTCTGCCTAAATAATTGCTTCCAAAATAACAATTCTTTTGGATCTCAAATGCTTGTTGCCTCTCACTTTGTCTTTTTATTTTTAGGTTAACAAAAACGATAACACCACAGTTCAGAAAAAAGAAACAGCTAAGTAATTGATAAAAATGGCTTCTTTTGAAAAGGATAAAACAGTGGAAACAGAGGAGATAATAACAATTGAGTATCATATAACACAGAAGCTTAAAGACTGATGCTCAGTGATGAAGAATGTTGACATAAATGTCCAAACCTGTAAAGAATTCTCATAAGAGTTTATTTGAGCCAAACTGACAACATATGATGGGGAGCAAGATCTCAAATGCCTCCAAGAATAACAGTTTGCAAGTTCTTTTATGCATTTGGAATGAAGGAGGGAAATTAAGGAAGATTACATGAAGGTGGGATAAAGCAAGGCAGAGATTGGATTATAGGACAGTTAACAAGATTGTATGATCTCTTGAGGGTGGTTGTGGCCTCACAGCAGCCTCGCTGTCTGCCTCCCTGCATTTGTCCATAATGGCAGAGCAGGACCTCACAGGGACAGGATTTTCACTATGTTTATGGCAAAACCCCATGGGACCCTTAGAGAGAGGGCGGGTCAGCCAATGACGGGCAAGATCCTATATAAAATATGCGCATTAGGGCGGCCTAAGCCAGGTGTCATCTGTAGGGTACCCTGGGAGGAATCAAGGAGGTGAAGCATATGGGGCCTAAGGGCCTGTAAACCCTTATCTGCAGAGCTAACAGCCTGCCAGAAAAGAGAGAAATCTTCCCAAGAAGATAACAGCAGTTTTCCTTGCATTCTTGCCTCTAAGTGTCATAGTGAATCATTAACTGTTACCGTAGGAGGCAATGTTGTATTGGTCAAGGGTCTTTTGGCTGAGGTGGTCTGTGGGACATAGGGAGATTTGGCTAAATTCTTGGGTGATGCATGTGATTTACAGACCTCGGAAAGAACAAAGCCCCTTCCCTGTGAGTACTCAACAAAAGCTGCAGTCTGACCAGATTCTGGGCTCCTGTCCATCAGACAGAGTCCCCTGGCTCAATTGCTTTAAAAACTATGCCTGTCTCTTGCTCTTTCTTTCTTTTTCTGAGTCCCCACCGGTCCTCTTGAGGAAGCTAGACCCAGCCACGCAGAGATGTGACAGGTGGTTACACATTTAGGGGGTATTCTGGCATTTCAAATGTGTGTTAATCTAGATACATAAGAAAAACAGACAGGGCATGCTTAAAATCCTTTCACTAAAGAAGTGATATAGGGGGCCTGCCGAGTGGTGTGTTGGTTAAGAGTTGGCTTGGGACGCCAGCTCTGACTGCCAGCTCTGAGCAGCAGGGTCCTGGTTTGGATCCCACATTAGGGCCAGTGATGTTCTGACCTCTACAGTTAAGATAGTGAACAACAGTTCAACCTGGAGCTGGGCTGCCGTGAGTTGCCAGCAACAGTGTAGACTACAGTGTTGCTGGCTGGCAGCTGACATGAACTTTCGTGAGCCACCATGAGTGGACATCCAATGTCCGGCGAGTGACTGCCTCAGCCAGAAAGAGCACAGTGATAATACCAACATGGGCCAGTGAAGCGATGTCCTCCTCAACTAGACTTAAGAACAAAAGGACAGCAACTTGTCTCTTCCCCTTCCCTGATCCCCCAGTGCTGTTCCCCTCCCCCAATTCCTCAATAAAATCTTAAAAAAAAAAAAAAGCCACGGGCATGACTATTCACCATGATCTGACCAGTTAGGAATGTATGATTTATTACAAGAGACTAATGTCAGAGTGCCTGAAAAGTATCAGGGAGTTGAGAGAGAGAACAGAAATATACAGCCTGATCAGACACAAAACAGAAGAGAGATCTAGAGGGCTGGTTCAGGAGATATAATCAATGCATAATAAGAATACCTGAAACAGGACAAAGCAGATGAAGCTGAAACAATAATTAAGGAACTAATGGAAAAAAAATTTTCAGAGTTGAACAACAAACTAGATCCACAAAAGACAACGATCAAAGAGTAGCATTAAAATTTAACAAAAAGAGGGCTGGCCGAGTGACGCATTGGTTAAGCGCTGGTTTTGGGATGCCAGTGGCCCGGTTCGGATCCCACATGAGGGCCAGTGACACTGCCCTCTACAGCTAACAACAGCTCCACCTGGAGCTGGGCTGTGCGAGCCCCGGTGATGGTGTGGGCTGCAGCCCCTGCTGCAGTGGGCTGCCATAGGCTGCAGTGAGTGGCCCGCAGCCAGCGTGAGCGGCTGGCAGCCAAGCGTGAGCTGCCAATAGCCGCGATGAGCGACATCCAGAGGCCAGCGACCGAGCTGCTTCATCCGGGAAGAGCGCAATGACGATACCAACAGTGAAGCAACATCCTCCGCAACTAAAACTGAAGAACAAGAAGATAGCAACTTGTCTGTTCCCCTTCCCCGATTCCCCAATGCTGTTCCCCTCCACCAATTCCCCAATAAAATCTTTAAAAAAAAAAAATTTAACAAAAAGAAAGCCACATCTAGACATATCCTGGTGACATTTTTAGATTGGAAGGACAAAGAAAAAATTCTACAAGAATCCAGACAGAGAAAGCAAATTGCCTATAAAAGGGTAAAAGTCAGGTTGACTTCACCTTTTTCTCTTGCAACTGTAAATGCAGAAGACAATGGAACAATATCTACAGAGTTTAAAAGGAAAATGATTTTGAACCAAGAATTATGTACCATGACAAGTTATTATTTTTGTATGAAGGCAACTGGGAGACATTCACAGATACACAGTGTTTAAGAGTATATCACCCAAGTATTGTACAGAAAATTTACTAAATGATTTATTGTAGCCAACAAAGAACAGAAATTAAAATAACTCAAAAGCATGAAAACAGAGTTAAACAGCATTAAGATTAAATTGTTATATGTAGGGTTACAAAATTAAATGCAAATTTAGATTTGTAAATTGAGTCTAAAATTAAAGTTTATGTGGTTTTAAACTGAAAAGTCATGTTAAATGTTCAATATATAGAGCAAATAAATACTCTTATTTTTAGCATGTAGTGTAGATAAAAATATGCCTGTTCTTAATCTAAACATAAGTAAAATAAAAGGGTTTTGTCATTGTTGAGAGGACACATAAAATAAAGGCATTTCAAATGTTAATCTGACAAAGTGGGACAATTTTATTTCCCCTATTTTTAATTATAGAGGAATGAAACTAGCAAGTTTGCTGTAATGTTAATACTATTAGTGTAAAAAGAAAATTTTGAAATCACAGATTGGGGAGGTGATAGATGGAAATCTTGCTTTATGTACACCTTGCCTAAGGAAAATGAATAGTCACTGCTTCGTGTAGTAGTTCATTATAAATAAATTTAACATTGAGATGATTAATTAAATATATTTTAATTTTTTTTTATTAAAAAAAGTGAAAACCAATAAAACAGCAAGGAAGCATTAAAATGAGCATAAAATAGTTTGACAGAAATACAGATGAGTTATCACTCTCATAAACTGGTTAAATATCCCTATTAAAAATATTCAAATTGGGGCTGGCTGAGTGGCGCTTTGGTTTAGAGTTGGCTTGGGATGCCAGCTCTGAGCAGCAGGGCCCCGGTTTGGACGCCACCACATGAGGGTCAGTGATGCTGCGCCCTCTACAGCTAAGGTGGTGAACAACAGCTCAACCTGGAGCTGGGCTGCTGTGAGTGTCTGGCGATGGTGTAGGCTGCAGTGGGTCTGGCCGGCAGCTGGCATGAGCTTTTGTGAACTGCCTTGAGCTGCCGTGAGCATCTGTCCAATGGCTGGGGAGCAACTGCTTCACCTGGGAAGAGCACAATGATAATACCAACATGGGCCAGTGAAGCGACATCCTCCACAACTAGAATGAAGAACAAAAGGACAGCAACTTGTCTGTTCCCCTCCCCCAATTCCCTAATAAAACCTTTAAAAAAAATTTAAATTGGGTCAAAAATCTGTCTCTAACCCTAGAGACTGACATTTGTACAAAGGCGAAAAGAGTTTAAAGATAATAAAAATCATAGTCATAGGAATAGGAAACAACATTTTTACTAGACAGAATGCAAGCTATCACAAGTTATATTTATAAAACATACAGGGCTGGCCGAGTGGCAAGGTGGATAAGAGCTGGTTTGGGATGCCAGCAGCCCCGGTTCAGATCCCGCATATGAGGGCCAGTGACACTGCCCTCTAAAAAATAAAAAAATAGGAGGGAGGGCAAAGATGGCTGCTGTGAGGAGAGCTCCCTGAGTTCTCTGGAAATATCCACAATTTGAACTTGTAACTCTTCAAAGGGACGTCTACTCATCACGCAGAGCAACTAAGACTCTCACTCAACAATTGCTGGAAGGTGCGCAGACCAGACAAGTGGGGAAGAAAGCGGACAATACCCGTGAGGTGCAGCCCGCACCCGCGGCTGCAGAGGGACCAAACTCCAGAGAACAAATGGTGAGTGTTCCCACTGCTTGCTCCCTGTACCCCACGGCCCATCTAGAGTACAGCAAAAGCACAACGATCTGCAGCCTGAGGAAGAAGCCTCAGGCCGGGCGAGAGGGGGAGGAGAGAGTTGAGACGTGCACCCGCACCCACAGCTCCCCAGGTCCCCAGAAAGCAGGGTGCAGAGCCCGGCAGTGACAGGGCAAGATTAATTCCTGCACCCGCCCGGTTCAGGGATCAGTCTCTGTGCCCACCGGGTCCCACCGAGCACAGCAAGAGCACCTCAGCGTGCAGACGTTGAGGCAGAAGCCTGAAACTGGGCAAGCAAGGGAAGAAAGAATACTGGCGGGGAGGAGGAGACACAGAGCGCCGGGTGGAGACGCAGGTCCCTGCGAGAGACAGAGCAGGGAGCTGAGCCACGGCAGGGTGCGCGCAGTCTCCTAAACCCCGGCAGTCCCTCCGGGAGAGCAGCAGGAATACCTTGGCGCGCACAGGCTCCCAGGCAGAAGCGAAACCAGACGAGCAGGGGAAGAAAGAATACTCCGTAGGGGGAGACGCAGCGAGCCCAAGCAGAGACGCAGGTCCCCGGGAAACAGACCGGAGATTTGAGCCACTGCAGGGTGCGCGCAGCCCCCTAAACGCCAGCAGTCTCTTTGGGACTCCTCCGGAGCCTATTAGGCAAAGGCCTTAGCTCAAAACAGTGTTGGGTCTGTGGAGTTTTTTGTTGTTGTATTATTTTGTTTGTTTGTTTGTATGTTTTGCTCGTTTGTTTGTTTTTCCTCCTCTCTTCGACAGAAAGCAAAAAAAAAAAAAAAACCCCAAAGAAAAACAAAAACAACAGAAAATAAAACCCACCCCCACCGTCCCTGAGAAACCCTGGCCCCTGCCACACCAGAGTCTTAAACTGACCCTGAAATGGGGCAGTAGGGGCAGACTACAAAGGCGTTCCTTACTGGTAGGGGGTTGAGAATTTCCGCCCCAGAAGAGGCTACAGAGTGAGATACCCCGCCCCCACCTTTCCTGCAAGGCTTGGGAGGCAGGGCTGGTTCAGCTGCTGAGGAACTAATTAACAGACTCTTAGCAGAGGACTTTTGGCAGTGAAAAGATCTTTCATTCTCCGCATTGGGCTTTCAATGCAAAGGGTGCCCAAAGACACTCATCGAGCCTGCAGGGCACACAGCCAGCCTTGGGGCAGGCAAAAGCAGAAACGACAGTGACTTTGTAGAAACTACCAATCACACTTCACAACCATACTCATGTACGCCAAACCTGCAGTGCCAGGATCACACTAGGCGTCAGGTGGCCGTCTTTGTTCACACAAGACCCAGAGGAATATTTGTACAGCAGAGGACAAACTCAAGAGAGCTTTGTGGACTTTAGCCTGGCACTGGAGACACAAGAATCATCATACCCACAGGCCAACTTTAGATAAAACCAGAGCATTTCTGGGTTTGACATACAGGAGTCACACCCAAAAGGAAGTTGCTACAGGTGCAAGGGCCAAAGGGTCCAAGCCTCACACAGCAACTCATAAACTGCAGACTCTGCTGATCCTCACAGCTGATCAGCCTGGAAGTCAATCCCACCTACTGACAAGCCAAAAGTAATCAAAGCTAAACTCCAACAGGTGAAGACACACAACACAAGGAACACCTCAGATATACACGCACAAGAGAATAGGGAGATTGAGTAATTCAAATATAAAGGACACACACCGCATCAGTTTATCCAGAAAAGACTGAGAGACCTAGGGGATCTATCTGTTATATCGAAGCAAGCATGAAGAGTAAGCCAGAATGGGGAGACAAAGAAATACAATCCAAATAAAAGAACAAAAGAAACCTCCTGAATCAGTGGAACTAGAGGAAATAGAGGTAACAACCTATCGGAGACAAAGTTCAGAACACTGATTATTAGAATGTTCAAGGAAATTAATGAAAATATAAAGAAGGATAGAGAAATCGTGAAAAGCAACCAGCTAGAACTTAAGAATGCAATTACTGAATTAAATAACAAATTCGATGGAATGAATAGCAGATTGGACGAAGCAGAAAATCGAATCAGTGACTTAGAAGACAAGATAGCAGAGATCACCCAGGCAGAACAACAAAAGGAAAAAAGAATGAAAAACATTGAAAATAGTTTAAGAGAGCTGGGGGACAACATCAAACGCAATAACCTCCGGATCTTCGGAGTACCAGAAGGAGAAGAGAAGGAGCAACGGATTGAGAACATATTTGAAGTAATAATGTCTGAAAACTTCCCTAACCTGGCAAAGGACATTGAAATACAAGCCCAGGAAGTGCAGAAAGTCCCAACCAGGGTGATCGCAAACAGGCCCACACCAAGACACATTATAGTGAAAATGGCAAGGGTTAAGGACAAAGACAGAATCCTTAAAGCAGCAAGGGAAAGGCAGCAAGTTTCTTACCAGGGTACCCCCATAAGATTATCAGCCGACTTTTCTACAGAAACTTTGCAGGCCAGAAGGGAGTGGCAGGAAGTTTTCAAAGTGATGAAAATAAAGGCCTACAACCCAGATTGCTGTATCCAGCAAGGCTATCATTTAAAATTGAAGGAGAGATAAAGAGCTTCCCAGAAAAGAACAAGTTAAGGGAATTCATTACCACCAAGCCAGCTTTGCAGGAAATGTTAAAAGGGCTTCTTTAAGCAGAAGAGAAAAACAACCTAACTGAGGAAGACAAGGAACACAAATAACAAAATGGCAATAAATACACACCTATCAATAATAACGTTAAATGTAAATGGAGTAAATGCTCCAATCAAAAGACATAGGGTGGCTGAATGAATAAGAAAGCAAGACCCCAGCATATGCTGTATACAAGAGACACACCTCAGATCAAAAGACACATACAGGCTGAAAGTAAAGGAATGGAGTAAAGTATTTCATGCAAATGGAACTGAGAAAAAAGCTGGAGTAGCGATACTTATATCAGATAAAATGGACTTTAAATTGAAGAATATAATAAAGGACAAAGAAGGACACTTCATACTAATAAAGGGATCGATCCAACAAGAGGACATAACCCTAGTAAACATCTATGCACCTAACATAGGAGCTCCTAAATATATAAAACAGATATTATCAGACATAAAAATGGAGATCAACAGGAACACTATCATAGTAGGGCACTTGAACACCCCACTGTCACCAATGGACAGATCCTCCAGACAGAAAATCAATGCGGAAACAGTGACCTTAAATGACACTTTAGACCAGCTGGATTTAACAGATATTTTCAGAGCATTTCACCCTAAAGCTACAGAATATACATTCTTCTCAAGCGCACATGGAACATTTTCTAAGATAGACCACATGTTAGGCCACAAAACAAGTCTGAATAAATTTAAGAAGATTGAAATCATTTCAAGTGTCTTCTCTGACCACAATGCTATGAAACTAGAAATCAATTATAAGAAGAATCCTGGAAAGCTGTCAAATAAGTGGAGGCTGAATAACATGCTTCTAAATAGTGAGTGGGTCACAAATGAGATCAAGGAGGAAATCAAAAGATACCTCAAGACAAATGAAAATGAAAACACCACGACCCAAAATCTCTGGGATGCTGTGAAAGCAGTCCTAAGAGGTAAGTTTATAGCAGTGCAGGCCTACCTAAAGAAGGAAGAAAAATCTCAAATCAACAGGTTACCCTTACACCTAAGGGAACTGGAAAAAGAACAGCAAAAGAGGCCCAAGGGAAGTACAAGAAAGGAGATAATAAAGACTAGAGCGGAAATAAACAATATAGAGAACAGAAAAACAATTCAAAAGATCAATGAAACCAAGAGCTGGTTTCTTGAGAAGATAAACAAAATTGACAAACCTCTAGCCAGGCTCATCAAAAAAAAAAGAGAGAGGACTCAAATTAGCAAAATCAGGAATGAAAGAGGGGAAATGACTACAGACATCACAGAAATACAAAAAATTCTAAGAAATTACTATGAGCAACTATATGCCAACAAATTTGACAATCTGGAAGAAATGGATAATTTTCTAGAAGCATACAACCTTCCAAAGCTAACACAAGAAGAAACAGAAAATCTAAATACCCTGATTACTACCAAGGAAATTGAATCAGTAATTGACAAGCTCCCAAAAAACAAAAGCCCTGGACCAGACGGCTTCACAAGTGAATTTTATCACACATTCAAAAAAGAACTATCATCTATTCTTCTCAAACTATTCCAAAAAATCCAGAAGGAGGGAAGCCTCCCAAACTCTTTTTATGAAGCCACTATCACCCTGATTCCAAAACCAGATAAAGACAGCACAAAAAAGGAAAACTACAGGCCAATCTCCCTGATGAATATAGATGCAAAAATTCTCAATAAAATATTAGCAAACAGAATTCAGCAATATACTAAGAAGATCATACATCATGATCAAGTGGGATTCATCCCTAGTGCACAAGGCTGGTTCAACATCCGTAAATCAATTAATGTGATACACCACATCAACAAAATGAAGGATAAAGATCACATGGTCATTTCAATAGATGCAGAAAAAGCATTTGACAAAATCCAACAGCCATTTATGTTAAAAACCCTTAGCAAAGTGGGAATACAGGGATCATATCTCAACATACTAAAAGCCATATATGATAAACCTACAGCTAACATCATACTCAATGGGGAAAAGCTAAAACCATTCCTCTTAAGATCAGGAACAAGACAAGGCTGTCCACTTTCTCATCTTTTATTCAACATAGTGTTGGAAGTTCTAGCCACAGCAATCAGACAACAAAAAGAAATAAAAGGCATCTAAATTGGCAAGGAAGAAGTAAAATTGTCATTATATGCAGATGACATGATACTGTATATAGAGAACCCCAAAGACTCCATCAAAAAGCTATTGGAACTGATAGACGAATTCAGTAAAGTAGCAGGATATAAAATCAATGTTCAGGAATCAGTGGCATTTGCATATACCAATAATAAACTAATGGAAAGAGAAATTAAGAAAACTGTCCCATTTACAATTGCGTCAAGAACTATAAAATACCTAGGAATAAATTTAACCAAAGAAGTGAAAGATCTGTACTCAGAAAATTATAAGACACTGAAGAAAGAAATCATAGAAGATACAAATAAATGGAAACACCTACCATGCTCATGGATAGGAAGAATTAATATAGTTAAAATGTCCATATTGCCTAAAGCAATATATAGATTCAATGCAATTCCTATCAAACTACCAAGGGCATTTTTCACAGAAATAGAAAATATAATCCTAAAATTTATATGGAACCATAAAAGACCCCGAATAGCCTCGGCAATCCTGAGAAATAAGAACAAAGTCGGGGATATCACGCTACCAGACATCAAAACCTACTACAAGGCTACAGTAATCAAGACAGTTTGGTATTGGCATAAAAACAGGCATATAGATCAGTGGAACAGAACAGAGAGCCCAGAAATAAATCCAGGCATTTACGGACAGTTAATCTATGACAAGGGAAGCAACATATATTCAGGAATATGAGCAGCTTTTCGTTGGTTTTGGCCCATCGCTCAGTTAACTGATTAACCTCTGTTGCCTCTCTCTTCCTTCCTCCACCCTGCTGTAATTTCATTTGGGACACCTTAGAATTTTTCCTTGTCATTTTCTTTCTTTCATTAGTATCTTTCATAGACTGCATCACTGATGAATATATGCAAGATTTTCATTATACTTAAATGGCCCTTTCATGTTCAAGGCATTGTCCCAGTTGCCTAAAGGGCTTATTCCTAGGATGTAATGTCTCACAGAGGAGGGAAGTCCACATCAGGTGATAAGATATTTTAGGCCAATTGTGAACAATAAGAAGGAGGGAAAGGCGGGCCGAGTGGCACATTGGTTAGATGCTGGCTTGGGACACCAGCTCTGAGCAGCAGGGCCCGGGTTCAGATCCCACACATGAGGGCCAGTGACACTGCACCCTCTACAGCTAAGATGTGAACAACAGCTCCACCTGGAGCTGGGCTCCCCTGAGTCACCAGCGACAGTGTAGGCTGCAGCCCCTGCTGCAGTGGGCTGCCACAGGCTACAGTGAGTGGCCGGCAGCCAGCGTGAGTGGCCAGCAGCTGGTATGAGCTGCCAAGAGCCACCGTGAGCGGCCATCCAGAGGCCAGCGACTCATCTGCCTCACCAGAAAGAGCGCAATGACAATACCAATATGGGCCAGTGAAGCAAAGTCCTCCATAGCTAGACTGAAGAAGGACAGCAACTTGTCTGTTCCCTTCCCCCAATTTCCCAATAAAATCTTTAAAAAAAGAAAAAGGAGGGAGAGAGAGTCATTAGTAAACCACCAACAAGGATAGGTATAGATGGCTAGTTCAACCTGTTGAGCAAGCATGATCATAGCTGGAGTTTGGTTCATGGATTTACATAATTGGGAGAAGCAGCATGTATAATATTTAATGTGTATAACAATAAAAAAGTAGAATTACTAAGCCAACTTGTAATACTTTTTTTTTTTTCTAAATAATGAGCTTATCCCCAACTAAAAAGGCCTCTGAACAGATTAAATCTTAGTTTCTCAGTAGAGACTTGTTGGAGCCAAATGGCTTCTTTTCTGATACTGTTTTCAGAGAGTGGGCCCTTCTCTGGGCAACATCCAGGTTCTTGGCGTCTTGAACAAAGAATTGAATGAGATTCCGAGGCAAAGCAGTGAAAAAGCAGTTTATTAGAAGAGATAGTACACTTCAAAGAAGTAGAAGTGGGCCCAAGAAATAGAGAATGGCTCAAGGGCCCATTATTAGAAGAGAAATTACATTTCAAAGAGTTTGGAGCAAGTCACTTGCAAAGGTGAGGCTCAAAAGGGCTCAAAAAGGGAAGGGGGCTGACTGTCCCAGACTTTGAGTTTTTATCCCTTTTTCTCTAGAATGGGCTGTTCCCCTCTGGGTATGGGACCACCTGATTGACACCTGTGATTGACAAGAAGCTATAGTGGAAAGGGGAGGTCTTTTGGGCGGTGCATTCTGTGGGACGTGTAGGAATGCAGAGACCCAATGCCTGTCTCTAACTGCCTTCCTTGTTTTCCCCTTGAGAGCGTGATCCCCATAAAATCTCTATGGGAAGTTGAGGGACAGGAGGTCTTTTCTTCTGTATCTGCTTTCTGCTGGGCAGGGGCCTATAGGTGTCCCTGCCTATTGGGGGTATTCACAGAACTCTCACCCTATCTGATCTCAGATGAGAGGAAGGGGTCTCAAGATCTACCTTGAAGACTGTGTTGGCTTCTTTGGTTGCAAGTGGCAATCTTGTTGGGGTATCATCTGTATCCCCAAGGCTCCTGAATAGGGAAAAATAGATTTCAGTTAATAAATCTGTTAGCTGTCATGAAGCCTGTGCCCATTCAACCGGTCACTCAGGTGGTGTCAGTTGTCTGGGCCCAGAATGGGTTTGGAAAGATCATTAGGCTTACTGGCCTGGGGAAATGTTAAAACCTATTTAGTCTCTGGGATGGCTTGGGGGATATTGGGAAGTCACAGGCTTTTAAGAAAGCAGGGGTAGGAGATTTCTATGAACAATCTATTGTGTAGCATTTAGGAACTGATTTACAAAACAGTCAAGAAGCAGGGGGATAGTAGAATTCTAGGATTCAGGCTAGGAACATCTTTAGCCTAGGATTCACAAACTGATTAGAAGAATAATCAAAGCCACAGGACTAAGAAACTAAGGAACTAGAGAGGAGACTTAACATTTCTATAGGAAAGGAAATGTAAAAGTTTTTCAGTGTGGGAGGGGGCTACTCCATTGGCCAACAACAATACCTTCTAAATGGGTTTATACTTCAGGAGAGGTGTGTGTGTGTGTGTGTGTGTGTGTGTGTGTATCAAGATATATTAATTACTATACATAGTCCTCCTTGTTCTGCTAGTATATATTCTAGAGCAATTAGGTTATCTAATATGACCTTAGTAGCCTTTTATTGTGCTACAATGGAGGTGGCAAAACAAGCGATGTTACCTTAGGTAATGGAGAGATTCCTAATCATGTGTTCATGAGACACAACACCCCACCATAAAAGAAAAGCTCTCCTATGGGCCAGCCAAGTGGCGCAGTGGTTAAGCGCTGGCTTGGGAAGCCAGCGGCCCCGGTTCGGGTCCCACATATGAGGGCCAGTGACACTGCTCTCAAAAAAAAAAATAAAAAAAAATAGAAAGAAAATCTCTCCTACAAGAGTGGGTTGTGGCACCCTCTTGGTTGCCAGATAGATTCCCAGCAGTTTCAAGGGATTGTGAAATTCTGGCTAAGGAATTTTTTCCATGCCTGAGTAAGGTAACTGTTAAAATGAATATATATGTATATCTTCCAATGACAATAATGACATAAAATAAGCAATTGAGAATACAACTGTTACTGGCCAACTGAGCAGCACCAACCCCCACCACTGAAAAACTTTTAAGTTTCCTTTCCTATAGAAATGTTAAGTATAAAAATGTTAAGTCTCCTCCCTTAGTTCTTTAGTTTCTTAGCTCTTGGGCTTTGATTGCTCTTCTAACTAGATTGTGAATCTTGGACTGAAGATCCCCCTTGCTTCTTAATTGCTTTGTAAATCAGTTTCTGAATCCTAAACAATAGAAGTCTCCTGCCCCTGCTTCAGATAACTATTTGAAAGCCTGTGATTTCCTAATATCCCTCAGGCCAGTAAGCTAAATGTCAAACCCATTCTGTGTCCAGACAACTGACGCCACCTGAGTGATGGACTGAATATCCATAAGTTTCATAAGAACTAACAGATTTATTAATTAAAATCTATTCTTCCTCATTCAGGGAACTTGGGGATTCAGGGGACACCCTAGCAAGATTGCCAGTCACACCAAAGAAGCCAGCACAGTCTTCCAGGCGGATCCCCGAGACCCCTTCCTCTCATCTGAGATCAGCTAGGGTGAGAGTTCCGTGAACCTCCAATAGGCAGGGACAGCTCTATGCCCCTGCCAAGCAGGAAGCTGATACAGAAGAAGAGACCTCCTGTCCCTCAGCTTCCCATAGAGATTTTATGGGGATCACGTCTCTTAAAGGGAAAACTAGGCAGGCAGTTAGAGGCAGGCATTGGGTCTCTGCATTCCTACACGTCCCACAAAGTGCAACCACCTAGGGGAAATCCCCGCCCCACCCAAAACTCCCCTTTGTATTGTAATGATCCACCCCTGTGGGAAAAGCAAATGGGCACAAAATATCCAACTAGATCAGACCAGTCACTTGCACCTGCGCAGTACCTCTTGTCAATCACAGGTGCCAATCAAGTGGTCCCACGCTCAGAGGAGAACAGCCCATTCTAGAGAAAAAGGGATAAACACCCCAAGTTCTGGGAAGCCCACGCTGCTGCTGCTTCTGCTGCGGCTTCCTCCCTGCTCCTTTTGACTGCTTCTTCCCTTTGAGCCTCGCCTTTGCACGTGGCCCACTCCACACTCTTTGTAATATAACTTCTAGTAATGGGCCCTTAAGCCATCCTCTAGTGCTCAGGTCTACTTTTATTTCTAACTGTACTATCTCTTCTAATAAACTACTTATTTTACTGCTTTACTCTGGTATCTTGTTCAATTCTTTGCTTGAGTTGCCAAGGACCAGCTTGGTGTAGCATAATCAGAATTATCAGTACTCCTAAGAAAAAGATTACTATGGTAACTGTAAAATAATCATAAGAATTATGCATAACAAGGTTCAATATTTAAGGCTTATACAGGCCTGGTCCGGACTCTTAGGAAGAAGCAGTTTACTTTGGGATGTCAGTGGCTTCTCCTGGAAGGATGAAAATTGAGATCAGAAATGGGTGTGTTGGACCATTCTGGTGGCTTGACATTTTTTTAAAGTGGGAGATGTTATTCCAAGAGTCAGTCCCCTCAAGCTTGGCTGCACAGGTATTGACAAGAAGTACCTGGAAAGGACCTTTTCAGTAGGATTGTAAAGATTCTTAAGGAGATGTGTCTTCAAATATACAAAGTCTCCAGGTTGGATTTCATGGAATTTCATGAGGTCACTCTCCTTATCACTGTAAAAATATTATTTTACTAAAGAGTGATTTTTATTGACAGCTTTTAATAAGCTCTTGACAATATGTAAGAATCCCTCCCTTTTTATAGTTTAAGAGTCTAGGGTTACAAGGGAAAGATGCATATATCCTCCCATTATGATTTCAAAAGGGAAAGTTTATGTTTCCCAAAGCGGGTAGACCTCAGATTTAAGACAACTATAAATAAAGCTTTTGACTAAGGAAGTTTTAAGATTTCCATAAATTTATTAATCCAGAGGACTGAGGATGGTAAGCACAACAAAAAAATTATAATCATCCTCCTAAGTTTATTCAGTCCCATGTTATTAATTCTTATTGGTCTCTATCTTTTTGTTAGCAGTTTTATGAATCCAGTTTTTCCTTAGAATTCTGCAAATCCTTACCCACTTTAACATTTAATGATATGATCTAAAAATTTATCAGGAACCTGTATTTTATAGTAAGTGTGACAGTCTTCTCCATGAATTTCTCTGAAGATGAAATATATTTACAAAAAACTATCAGAGTGAAACAATAACTGTAAATGACAGACTTACAGTGACATAGTTAAAGATCTAATTAAATGCAATTGACAAAGAAATGTGCTTTTCTCTGCAACACACATTTAAAGATAACAGAATAGCTATTGAAAACATTATATCAGGACATTTTATATTTTTAAACATTTTATGTAATTTCTAGAACATTTATTTTAGAAATAATACATGCATGCAAATATAATATAAGTATTATTACTTATTTGACAATGCTTCCCATGTATTTCTTTTTTTTTTTTTTTTTTAAATTTTATTTTATTTTTAATTAGTTTCAGGTGTACAACACAGTGCAATAGTTATACATTTTACCCCTCAAAGTGACAACCCCCCCACCCCCAATAGTTTCAGGTGTACAACACAGTGCAATAGTTATACATTTTACCCCTCAAAGTGACAAACCCGCCACCCCAATACACCCCCCACACCCCCCATATCATATATATCTATTACTCTTCCTCTGACTCTCTTCCACAGTATAATCCACATCCCGTGACTATCTATATATATTCAATTACAGTAGGTATACCACCTCCACTTTAGTAATACAGTGCAGTGACCAAACCTCTACTCCATCCATGAAATGGTCTCCCTAACAAGACTTATGATCATCTGACATTCCACAGAATATTTACAACATTATTAATTATATTCCCCAAACTGTTTTTCCTATCCCAGTAGCAATATCGTAGTTGCCTATTTTTGCTGTATAATCCATTCCCCTTCTCCCTCATTCCCATTCCTCTCCAAATTAGCAACCCTGATTTTTCCTCTATATCTATGAGACAGTTTCTGTTTACTTTGCTCATTCATACAGTTTTTCATATTCCACATATAAGTGAGATCATATGGTATTTGTCCTTCTCTGACTGACTTATTTCACTCAACATTATAGTCTCTAGGTCCATCCATATCATTGCAAATGGCATGATTTCATTCTTCTTTATAGCGGAGTAATACTCCATTGTATAAATATACCACAGTTTCTTAATCCAGTCATCTACTGACGGGCATTTTTGGTTGTTTCCAAGTCTGAGCTATTGTAAATTGTGCTGCTATGAACATCGGGGTGCATAACTTTCTTTGAATAAGTGTCTTGGTTTTTTCAGGATAAATACCTAGGAGTGGAATTGCTGGGTCAAAAGGTAGCTCTATTTCCAGTTCTTTGAGATACCTCCAAACTGACTTCCATAGTGGCTGCACCAATCTGCAGTCCCACCAACAGTGCAGCAGGGTCCCCTTTTCCCCTACAGCCCCGCCAGCACTTGTTGTTTGTTGATTTGTTGATGATAGCCATTCTGACTGGAGTGAGGTGGTATCTCATGGTGGTTTTATTTGCATTTCCCTAATGACCAGTGAGGTTGAACTTTTTTTCATATGCCTGTTGGCCATCTGTATGTCCTCTTTAGAGAGAAATGTCTCTTCATATCTTCTGCCCATTTTTTAATTGGGTTGTTTGTTTTTGTGGTGTTGAGTTTCATGAATGTTTTATAAATTTTGGATATTAACCCCTTATCAGATATATCGTTGGCAAATATATTCTCCCATTCAGTAGGCTTCCTTTTTGTTTTATTAATGGTTTCCTTTGTTGTGAAAAAACTTTTAAGTCTGATATAATCCCATATGTTCATTTTTTCTTTTACTTCCCTTGCCCGTAGGGATGTATCAGTAAAAATATTGCTCCGGTAATGTCTGCAAATGTACTCCCTATATTTTCATTTAGGATTTTTATGGTTTCAGGTCTTACGTTTAAGTCTTTAATCCATTTTGAATTTGTTCTTGTATAAGGCGTAAGGAGATGATCCAGTTTCATTTTTTTGCATGTGTCAGTCCAATTTTCCCAGCACCATTTATTGAATAGACTATCTTTACTCCAGTGTAAATTCTTGCTTCCCTTGTCATAGATTAACTGTCCGTAAATGCTTGGATTTATTTCTGGGCTCTCTGTTCTGTTCCACTGATCGATGTGCCTGTTTTTATGCCAATACCAAACTGTCTTGATTACTGTGGCCTTGTAGTAGGTTTTGATGTCTGGTAGCGTGATCCCCCAACTTTGTTTTTATTCCTCAGAATTGCAGGCTATTCTGGGTCTTTTATGATTCCATATAAACTTTAGGATTATATTTTCTATTTCTGTGAAAAATGCCCTTGGTAGTTTGATAGGAATTGCATTGAATCTATATATTGCTTTAGGCAGTATGGACATTTTAACTATATTAATTCTTCCTATCCATGAGCATGGTAGGTGTTTCCATTTATTTGTATCTTCTATGATTTCTTTCTTCAATGTCTTATAATTTTCTGAGTACAGATCTTTCACTTCTTTGGTTAAATTTATTCCTAGGTATTTTATAGTTCTTGACGCAATTGTAAATGGGACAGTTTTCTTAATTTCGCTTTCCATTAGTTTATTATTGGTATATGCAAATGCCACTGATTTCTGAACATTGATTTTATATCCTGCTACTTTACTGAATTCGTCTATCAGTTCCAATAGTTTTTTGATGGAGTCTTTGGGGTTCTCTATATACAGTATCATGTCATCTGCATATAATGACAATTTTACTTCTTCCTTGCCAATTTGGATGCCTTTTATTTCTTTTTGTTGTCTGATTGCTGTGGCTAGAACTTCCAGCACTATGTTGAATAAAGAGGAGAAAGTGGACAGCCTTGTCTTGTTCCTGATCTTAAGGGGAATGGTTTTAGCTTTTCCCCATTGAGTATGATGTTAGCTGTAGGTTTATCATATATGGCTTTTATTATGTTGAGATATGATCCCTGTATTCCCACTTTGCTAAGGTTTTTTAACATAAATGGCTGTTGGATTTTGTCAAATGCTTTTTCTGCATCTATTGAAATGACCATGTGATCTTTATCCTTCATTTTGTTGATGTGGTGTATCACATTAATTGATTTACTTGATGTTGAACCAGCCTTGCGCACTGGGGATGAATCCCACTTGATCATGATGTATGATCTTCTTAATATATTGCTGAATTCTGTTTGCTAATATTTTATTGAGAATTTTTGCATCTATATTCATCAGGGAGATTGGCCTGTAGTTTTCCTTTTTTGTGATGTCTTTATCTGGTTTTGGAATCAGGGTGATAGAGGCTTCATAAAAGAGTTTGGGAGAGGCTTCCCTCCTTCTGGATTTTTGGAATAGTTTGAGAAGAATAGGTGATAGTTCTTTTTTGAATGTTTGATAAAATTCACTTGTGAAGCCGTCTGGTCCAGGGCTTTTGTTTTTTGGGAGCTTGTCAATTACTGATTCAATTTCCTTGGTAGTAATCAGGGTATTTAGATTTTCTGTTTCTTCTTGCGTTAGCTTTTGGAAGGTTGTATGCTTCTAGAAAATTATCCATTTCATCCAGATTGTCAAATTTGTTGGCATATAGTTGCTCATAGTAATTTCTTAGAATTTTTTGTATTTCTGTGATGTCTGTAGTCATTTCCCCTCTTTCATTCCTGATTTTGCTAATTTGAGTCCTCTCTCTTTTTTTTTTTTGATGAGCCTGGCTAGAGGTTTGTCAATTTTGTTTATCTTATAAAGAAACAAGATCTTGGTTTCATTGATATGTTGAATTGTTTTTCTGTTCTCTATATTTTTTATTTGTGATCTGTTATTTATTATCTCCTTTCTTGTACTCCCCTTAGGCCTCTTTTGCTGTTCTTTTTTCCAGTTCCCTTAGGTGTAAGGATAACCTGTTGATTTGAGATTTTTCTTCCTTCTTTAGGTAGGCCTGCACTGCTATAAACTTCCCTCTTAGGACTGCTTTCGCAGCATCCCAGAGATTTTGGGTCGTGGTGTTTTCATTTTCGTTTGTCTCGAGGTATCTTTTGATTTCCTCCTTGATCTCATTTGTGACCCACTCACTATTTAATAGCATATTGTTTAGCCTCCATTTATTTGTCAGCTTCCCGGATTTCTTCTTATAATTGATTTCTAGTTTCATAGCATTGTGGTCAGAGAATACAGTTGAAATGATTTCAATCTTCTTAAATTTATTGAGACTTGTTTTGTGGCCTAACATGTGGTCTATCTTAGAAAATGTTCCATGTGCACTTGAAAAGAACGTATATTCTGTAGCTTTGGGATGAAATGCTCTGAAAATGTCTGTTAAATCCAGCTGGTCTAATGTGTCATTTAAGGTCGCTGTTTCCACATTGATTTTCTGTCTGGAGGATCTGTCCATTAGTGACAGCGGGGTGTTGAAGTCCCCTACTATGATAGTGTTACTGTTGATCTCTGTCTTTATGTCTGACAATATCTGTTTTATATATTTAGGGGCTCCTATGTTAGGTGCATAGATGTTTACTAGAGTTATGTCCTCTTGTTGGATCAATCCCTTCATTACTATGAAGTGTCCTTCTTTGTCCTTTGTTATATTCTTCAATTTAAAGTCCATTTTATCTAATATAAGTATCGCTACTCCAGCTTTTTTCTCAGTACCATTTGCATGAAATATTTTACTCCATCCCTTTACTTTCAGCCTGTATGAGTCTTTGGATCTGAGGTGAGTCTCTTGTATACAGCATATACTGGGGTCTTGCTTTCTTATCCATTCAGCCACCCTATGTCTTTTTATTGGAGCATTTAATCCATTTACATTTAATGTGATTATTGATAGGTGTGTATTTATTGCCATTTTCTTATTTGTGTTCGTAGTCTTTCATAGGTTGTTTTTCTCTTCTACTTAAAGAAGCCCTTTTAGCATTTCCTGCAAAGCTGGCTTGGTGGTAATGAATTCCCTTAACTTATTTTTTCTGCAAAGCTCCTTATCTCGCCTTCGATTTTAAATGATAACCTTGCTGGATACAGCAATCTTGGTTGTAGGCCTTTATTTTTCATCACTTTGAAAACCTCCTGCCACTCTCTTCTGGCCTGCAAAGTTTCTGTAGAAAAGTCAGCTGATAATCTTATGGGGGTACCCTTGTAAGTAACTTGCTGCCTTTCCTTGCTGCTTTAAGGATTCTGTCTTTGTCCTTAACCCTTGCCATTTTCACTATAATGTGTCTTGGAGTGGGCCTGTTTGGAATCATCCTGTTTGGAACTCTCTGCACTTCCTGGGCTTGTATTTCAATGTCCTTTGCCAGGTTAGGGAAGTTTTCAGACATTATTACTTCAAATATATTCTCAATCCCTTGCTCCCTCTCTTCTCCTTCTGGTACTCCAATGACCCGGGGGGTATTGCGTGTGATGTTGTCCCCCAGCGCTCTTAACCTATTTTCCATGTTTTTCATTCTTTTTCTCTTTGTTGTACCGCATGGGTGATCTCTGCTATTTTGTCTTCTAAGTCACTGATTCGATTTTCTGCTTCATCCAGTCTGCTAGTGATTCCATCAAGTTTGTTATTTAATTCAGTAATTGTGTTCTTAAGTTCTAGCTGGTTGCTTTTCATGATTTCTCTATCCTTCTTTATATTTTCATTAATTTCCTTGAACATTCTAATAATCAGTGTTCTGAACTCTGTCTCCGATAGGTTGGTTACCTCTATTTCCTCTATTTCCACAGATTCAGGGAAGTTTCTTCTGTTCTTTTATTTGTGTTATGTTTCTTTGTCTCCCCATTCTGGCTTACTCTTTGTGTTTGCTTCAATATAACAGATAGATCCCCCAGATTTCTCAGTCTTTTCTGGGTAAACTTATATGGTGTGTGTCCTTTATATTTGAATTACTCAGTCTCCCTATTCTCCTGTGCTTGTATCTGAGGTGTTCCTTGTGTCGTGCGTCCTCACTTGTTGAAGTTTTAGTTTTGATTACTTTTGGTTTGTCAGTAGGTGGGATTGACTCCCAGATTGATTAGCTGTGAGGATCAGCAGCGTCTGCGGTTTATGAGCTGCTGTGAGAGGATTGACCCCTCTGATGAAACTTGGACCCTATGGGTCTTAGTACCTGTAGTAACTTCTTTTTGGGTGTGACTCTTGTATGTCAAACCCAGAAATGCTCTGGTTTTATCTAAAGTTGGCCTCTGGGTATGATGATTCTTGTGACTGTTTGTTTGGACCCACTGCTGCAGAGTGATTTTAGAGCATAACAGATCAACAAGAACAACCTCCGCAGCCACCAAAGGAAACCAAATGCTCGCACAATTAAAAACAACCAACCATCAAACTACAGTCAACTTGTACAGAAATATCAATCATACTAATGAAGAAAACAAACAGAAACAAAACAAAAACCACATACTCAATAATAACAGAAGAAGAAACAAAATAAAATACAATATCCTAAAATAAAAAATAGAATAAACATGAGAAACCGATTAGCTATACCTAAAAAATAAAAAATAAAAATAAACTAAAATAATAATAAAAAAACGTAAGAAAAATTTAAAAAATAAAATTTGCAGAAAAAAGGAAAAGAGGAAAAGTATAGCAGTGAGAAGAATGAATAAGAGAGAAAGTGAGGGTGGGGAAAAAAGAAAAAGAAAAGAAAGAAAAAGAAAAAAGGAAAAAAAAAAATATATATATATATTTGTCTACACACCCATATATATGGACATATATTCACCTATATACACCTATATATATATATGCCTATATTAAAAACTACAATATGATTATAATGAAATAGAAATAAAAACCAAAAACAATCAAGATAAGCAGCCAATAAAGGGAAAACAAAACAGAATAAAACCAAACAAACCAAAAATACCCGTGCCGGTCTAGGCTAAAGTCCACCAAGCTCTCTTCAGTTAGTCTGCTGTACAAAAATTCCTGTGCGTCTTGTGGGAACAGTAGGCCACCTGATGCCTAGCGTGATCCTGGCACTGCAGGTTTGCTGTACTTGAGTGTGGTTGTGACGTGTGATTGGTTGTTTTTACAAAGTCACTGTCTTTTGCTTTTGCCTGTCCCAAGGCAGGCTGCACCCCAAAGGCTCAATGAGTGTCTCTGGGCACCCTTTGGGTTGACAGCCGTGGAGAATTAAAGAATTCCTCACTACCAAAAGCCTGCTGCTAAGAATCTGTTAATTAGTGCCTCAGCAGATGAACCTGCCCTGCCTCCCAAGCCTTGCCTAAAGGTGGGGGCGGGGTGGGTAGTCTCACTCTGCTGCCTTTACTGGGTGGAAATTCTCAACCCCCTGCAGGTAAGGATATCTTCCTAGTCTGCCCCTATTGCTCCCTTCAGGAGTCAGTTTAAGACTGTCTTGGCGGGGGACAAAGTTTGTGGGAGTGGGTGAGTTATTGGGTTTTTTTTTTTTTTTTTTTTGCTTTCTGTTCAAGAGTAGAAAAAGGGAAAAAAAATAAAAAACATAAAAATAAACAAAGCCACAGTTCCAACACTGTTTCAAGCTAAGGCCTTTGCCTCTTATGCTCCAGCGGAGTTCCTGCTGCTCTCCCAAAGGGTCTGCCGGGATTTAGGGAATTGCGCGCACCCTACCGTGTGGCCAAGATCCCCGCTCCGCGTCTCTCGGGGACCTGCGTCTCCACCCGGCGCACTGCTTGTCCGAGCGAGTCCTCTTTTTCCCCTGCTCCCGGGTTCCAGGCTTCTGCCTCGGAGCCGGCGCGCCCGCGCGGATCTCCTGCTGCTCTCCCAAACGGTCTGCCGGGATTTAAGGCTTCTGCCTTGGAGCCGGCGCGCGCCCGCACCGTTCTCCTGCTGCGCTCCTGGAGGGACTGCCGCCGGGGTTCAGGGGACTGCGCACACCTTTCCACGCGGCTCCGATCCCCGCTCCGTCTCTCCGGGACCTGCGTCTCCGCCCAGCGCGCGCTGCTTCTCCGCAGGCGAGTCCTCTGTTTTCCCCTGCTCCCGGGTTTCAGGCTTCTGCGCTCCGCGGGACCCGGTGGGCACAGAGACTGATCCCTGAGCCGGGAGGGTGCAGGGACTGATCTTGCCCTGCCGCTGCAGGGCTCTGCACCCTGCTTCCTGGGGACCTGGCGAGTCGTGGGTGCAGCTCGTCCCTCCGCACAGTCGTCTCCTCTCTCTCCTCCCGCACTCGCCCGGCCTGAGGCTTCTGCCTCAGACTGCAAACCAACGCGCTCCGGCTGAACTCCAGGTGGGCCGCGGGCCGCAGGGAGCGAGCCGGGGAACACTCACCGTGACTCAGCAGCCGCGGGTGTGGGCTGCACCTCACGCGTCTCGCCGCCTTCTTCCCCTACTCGCCCAGCCTGCCCACCTTCCAGCAATCCTTGTGTGGAACTCTTAGTCGCTCTGTGTGATGAGTAGATGTCTCTTTGAAGCGTATTAGAAGTTCAAATTGTGGATATTTCCAGGGGAGATTTCATGGAGCCCTCCTCACAGCCGCCATCTTGCCCCTCCCCCCATGTATTTCTAACATATCAAATAGGCCTGATTATTTTAATTTCCCCCTCTTATACAGAGAGATGTCCTTTGAGATGTTCACTCGATCACATAGGATTGTAGGTCACTATGAAACAGTACTTAGTTATTCATTTAATTATCATAACAAAGATTTTCCAGGCAAATACAGAAAGTTAAATAGTTGTGAGCAAAATTTAGCTTTTAATATTAAAAAGACTTGGTTTACCTAAGCAATCAAAGACCTGATGATACAAAGCACAGACAATAATTTTAATAAAGCACAAAATCTTTGCTTGCATTTTATAATCTCTTATTAAGAGCATACCAATAGTGATGCAGGATGATTTGTGAATGTCCGGGATTCGTGGTCTCATAACACCGAAGAATGGAGGCACGGACCAGACAGGCAAAGTTTGCAGAAAAGCACAGTTTATTAGAGCAAAGAGATATAGCTCTCTAACCGAGATGGAGCATCAGAAACTAGAGTGCCCGCCGACTAGGGAGTAGGCTTCTGTTTATATACTTTTCTAGTCTATCTGGGGAGAAAACTGGTGTTTGTTTGAACAGGTTGGATTTATTTTGTTGGCCATTTCAGCCTGAAGGAGGCTTTTTCAAAAGACAATCTAGTCACCTTAGCGTGCAATTGGATAGTCTGTGAAAAATATCTTTAAGGCTGTGTCCATTTAGGGTCAGGGCTGAGGGGCAGAGGCCTTGTTATTCCAGTTGCCTCAGTATGTGATTGATCTCTATGGTTGGAAGGAGTTAATTATCTTTTGTGCATTCTACCAGGGAATTCCTTAACTGCCTAATTGTTACACTAACTAACCTGTCTTAATAGTACAGGAAAACTTTGTCCTTTTAACAGAGAGACAAAACAAAATTCTAATTTTATGTCAATGTACCTTTGATATTAAAACAAAGCTAACTTACATGAATCAATTCCAATCTTAGATAGCTTGACCATAATAAAATTACTTTCCAATTTCCTGTTCCACAAACCTTCTGTAACTTCCACAAACCTTCTGCTATTTTCATACACCTTTCAACTTTTGTGCTATTCTACCTTAGAACAAAATTACATTCTTTTTTTAAAAAATTAAAGTTTATTGGGGCGACAATTGTTAGTGAAGTCACATAGGTTTCAGGTATACAATTCTGTAATACATCATCTATAATATATATCACATTGTGTGTTCACCACCCAGGGTCACCACCCATCGCCACATATTTGACCCTTTTAATCTCATCTACCACCCCCACCCCTTACCCTCTGGTAACCACTAAACCATTGTCTGTGTCTATGAGTTTTTCTTTCTTCGTTTGTTTGTCTTGTTCCTTTGTTGCTTTCTGTTTTATATACCACATATCAGTGAAATCATGTGGTTCTCGTCTTTTTCTGTCTCATTTATTTCGCTTAGCATAATAATCTCAAGATCCATCCCTGTTGTCGCAAATGGCACTATTTCATCTTTTCTTATGTCAGAATAGTATTCCATTGTGTATATATACCACAACTTTATCCAATCATCTATTGAAGGACACTTTGGTTGTTTCCATGTCTTGGCCACCGTAAATAATGCTGCGGTGAACATCAGAGCACATATATCTTTACAGATAAATGTTTTCAGATTTTTTGTGTAGGTACACAGGAGAGGGATTTCTGGGTCACATGGTAATTCTATTAATTTTTTGAGGAACATCCACATTACCTTCCATAGCGGCTGCACCAGTATGCATTTCCACCAACAGTGTATGAGAGTTCTTTTTTCTCCACAGCCTCTCTCCTCTCTAACACTTGTTATTATTCGTCTTGTTGATGATAATGTCTTGTTGATGACTGGTGTGAGGTGATATCTCATTGTGGTTTTGATTTGCATTTCTCTTGTGATTAGTGATGTTGAGCATATTTTCATATTCTTTGACCATCTATATGTTCTCTTTGGAAAAATGTCTATTCAGGTTCTCTGTCCATTTTAATTGGATTTTCTTTTTATTGTATGAGTTCCTTATATATTGTGGATATTAGCTCCTTATCAGAGGCGTTGTTTGCAAAAATCGTCTCCCATTTGGTTGGTTGCCTATTTTGTTGATGGTTCTTTTGCTGTGCAGAAGCTTTTTAGTTTGATATAGCCCCATTCATTTATTTTAGCTTTTACTTCCCTTGCCTTTGAAGTCAAATTCATAAAATCCTCTTTGAACCCAAGGTCCATAAGTTTGGTACCTGTGTTTTCGTCTATGCTGTTTCTTGTTTCAGGTCTTATGTTTAGGTTTTTGATCCATTTTGAGTCAGTTTTGGTACTTGGTGACAGCAGTCTAGTTTCATTCTTTTGCATGTGGCTTTTGAATTCTCACAGCACCATTCATTGAAGAGGCTGTCTTTTCTCCATTGTATATTTTTGGCTTCTTTGTCAAAAATTATCTGTCATATTTATGTGGGTTTATTTTTGGGTTCTCAGTTCTATTCCATGGGTCTCTGTGTCTGTTTCTCTGCCAATACCATACTGTTTTGATCATTGTTGCCCTGTAGTACAAGCTGAAATCAGGGAGTGAGATACCTCCAGCATTGTTCTTGTTCCTTAGGAGAGCTTTGGATATTTGGGGTCTTTTGTGGTTCCATACAAATCTGATGATTTTTTGTTCTATTTCTTCAACAAAAAAAAATGCTATAGGGATTTTGATGGGGGTTGCATTCAATCTGTATATTGCTTTGGGTAATATGGTCATATTAACTATGTTTATTTTTCCAATACATGAACACGGAATGTCTTTTCATTTCTTTGTGTCTTCTTCAGTTTCTTTTAAAAACGTCTTACAGTTTTTGGTGTATAAATCTTTCACATCCTTCGTTGGTTTATTTGTTGGTATTTTACTCTTTTCGTTGCAATTGCAAAAGGAATTTTATTTATTTATTTACTTATTTATTTATTTTTCTGACATTTCGTGGTAGTATAAAGGAATGCAATTGACTTTTGTATGTTGACTATGTAACTGGCAATTTTACTGTATTCATTTATTGTTTCTAATAGCTTTTTGATGGAGTCTTTAGGGCTTTCTATATATAGCATCATTCATCTGCAAAAAGGGAAAATTTAACTTCTTCTTTCCCAATTCAGATGCCTTTTGTTTCTTTCTCTTGCCTGATTGCTCTGGCTAGGACTTGCAATGCTATGTTGAAAAGCTGAGGTGAAAGGGGACAGCCCTGTCATGTTCCTGAACATAGAGCAAGGGCTTCGGTTTTTCACCATTAATTATGATATGAACTGAGGGTTTGTCGTATATGGCATTTTATTATGTTAAGGTATTTTCCTTCTATACTCATTTTATTAAGGGTTTTAATTATACATGGATGTTGACTTTGTCAGACACTTTTTCTACATCTATTGATATAATTGTATAATTTTTGTCCTTTATTTTGTTTATGTGGTGTACAACATTGATCGATTTGTGTATGTTGAACCATCATGTGCCCCTTGGATGAACCCCACTTGGTTGTGATGTATAATATTTTTAATGCATTGTTGCATTTGATTTATTGGAATTTTGTTTAGGATTTCTGCATTTGTATTCATCAGAGATATTGGTCTGTAATTTTCTTATTTTGTGTTATCCTTACCAGATTATGGTATCAGGGTAATGTTGGCCTCATAAAATGAGTTAGGGAGTATTGTCTCCTTTTCAATTTTTTGGAAGAGTTTCAGTAGGACAGGTATTAGATCCTCTTTGAATGTTTGGTAGAATTTACTAGTGAAGCCATCTGGTCCTGGACTTTTGCTTTTGGGAAGGTTTGGATGACTGATTCAATTTCTTTACTGTCAATTGGTCTATTTAGATTTTCCAATTCCTCGTGATTCAGCCTAGGAAGGCTATGTGTTTCTAAGAACATGTTCATTTCTTCTAGGTTATTGAATTTGGTGGCATACAGTCCTTCATAGTGTTCTTGGATGATCCTTTTATTTCTGTGGCATCCATGGTAACTTTTCCCCTTTCATTTCTGATTTTATTTATTTGTGTCTTTTCTGTTTTTATCTTAGTGAGTCTAGCCAAGGGTTTGTCAATTTTATTAATCTTTTCAAAGAACCAGCTCTTTGTTGCATTAATTTTTTCTATTGTCTTTTTGTTGTCTATTTTGTTTAGTTCTTCTCTAATTTTTATTATTTCCTTCCTTCTGTTGACTTTGAGTTTCATTTGTTCTTCTTTTTCTAGTTCTTTAAGGTATAACTTGAGGTTGTTTATCCAGGATTTTTCTTCTTTCTTGAGCTTGGCCTGTAATGATGTAAATTTTCCTCTTCAAACTGCTTTAACTGCATCCCAATAATTTTGTTAGGATGTATTTTAATTCTCATTTGCTGCTATGTATGTTTTGATCTCCTCTTATTTCTTCTTTGACCCAGTCATTCTTTAAAATTATATTGTTTAACCTCCACATATTTCTGTTTTATTCCTGCTTTTTTTTTTTTTTTTTGGCAGTTGATATCCACTTTCAAAGTCTTGTGATGAAAGAGTATGCTTGGTATGATTTTAATCTTCTTAAATTTGCTGAGGCTGGCTTTATCTACCAATATATGATTTATCCTTGAGAATGTTCCATGTACACTAAAAAAGAATGTATAGTATAGTCTGGGGCTGGCCGAGTGGCGCATTGGTTAAAAGCTGGCTTGGGACGCCAGCTCTGAGCAGCAGTGCCCCGGTTTGGATCCCACATATGAGGGCCAGTGACACTGCCCTCTATGGCTAATATGGTGAACAACACCTCGACCTGTTGCTGGGCTGCTATGAGTCGCCGGCTACAGGGTAGGTTGCAGCCCCTGCTGCAGTGGGCTGCTATAAACTACAGTGAGTTTCCAGCAGCCAGCGTAAGCTGCCAGCAGCTAGCATGAGCTGCCAAGAGTTGCCGTGAGCGGCCGTCCAGAGGACAGCGACAGATCCGCCTCACCCAGGAAGAGCGCAATGATACCAACATGAGCCCGTAAAGCGACATCCTCCACAACTAAACTGAAGAACAAAAGGAAACAACTTGTCTGTTCCCCTTCCCTGATTCCCCAACGCTGTTCCCCTCCCCCAATTCCCCAATAAAATCTTCAAAAAAATAAAATGTATAGTCTGAATTTCTAGGATGAAATGATCTATGAATGTTAATTATGTCCATTTCATCTAATGTGTCAGTTAGGGCTGATATTTCTTTATTTATTTTCTGTTAGGATGATGTATCCATAGCTATCAATGATGTATTTAGGTCTCCTACTATAATTGTGTTTTAGTCAATTTCTCTCTTTAGTTTGGCTTTGTATACTTCAGTGCTCCCTTTTTGGGGGCATAAATATTGATGACTGTTATGTCTTCTTGTTGTATAGTCCCCTTTACCATTATGAAATGTCCGTCTTTGTCTCATGTTGCCTTTTTTATCCTGAAGTCTGTTTCATCTGTTATCAGTATGGCTGTACCTGCTTTTCTCTGAATACCATTTTCTTGGAGTGTCAATTTCCATTCTTTTACTTTGAGTCTATATTTGTCCTTGTAGATGAGATGTGTCTCTTGGAGGTAGCATATGATTGGGTTTAGTTTTTTGATCCCATCTGCTACTCTGTGCATTTTTATTGGTGAGTTCAGTCCACTTACATTTAGGGTGATTACTGATACATGAGTGTTTCCTATAATTTTATCTTTGGTTTTCTGGTAGGACAGAATCTCTGTTGTTTCTTTGCATTTTGTTGTTGTCTATTATTTCAGTGTGGTGGTATTCTATGATTTTTCCCTCTGTTTCTTTTTTTTCTAAGTTATATATTCAGTTCTAGGCTTTTTTAGTTGGGGTGGTTACCATTAAGTTTGTGTAAAAGAAAGTTTCATATTTAGAGTATTCCATTTTTGTCAGCATGCTTCATTCTCTTTTGCCAGTTCAGACCTTTACTCTCTCCCCTTTTATGTTTGTGTTGTCTGTAATTATCCCTATTTATGTTATGAGTTGGATTTCAGCGAGGCAGTAGCAAGTTGTCTTCTTCCTTTTTTTTTTTTTACTTTACCCTGTATGTTATGTTTAAGTATATAGTGTCCTATTTGGTGTAGGGGTTGCCATTTCCATGCCTGTCTGTCTGTTAGTAATACTACTCATGGTTTTGTATCCTTTTTCTTTTTTGTCTAAGGTTTTTTGACCTCCTTCAGTATTTCCTGTAGTGCAGGTCGTGTGTTAGAAAATTCTCTCAGCTTCTGTATGTCCAGAAAGTTCTTTATTTCTCCTTCATATCTAAAGGATATCTTTGCTGAATATATTATTCTTTGCTCATAATTTCTCTCTTTCATTTGTTTGAATATTCTATTCCACTTCCTCCTAGCTTGTGATTATCTGATGATAATCTAAAGGTCTTTCCTTCATAGGTCACCATCTCCTTTTCCCTGGCTGCCTTGAGGATTCTTTCTTTGTCTTTAATTTTTGAGAGCTTCAATACAATGTGTTTTGGAGAAGGCCTGTTGGGACTGAGGTAATTAGGTGTTCTATTTGCTTCTTGGATTCTAGGATCCAGTTCTTTCCACAAGTTTGGGAAGTTCTTATTGACTATTTGTTTGAATATATTCTCTGTTCCCTTCTCCCTTTGTTCTCCTTGTGGTATGTCCATAATTATCTTATATTGCTTTTTCTGATGGAGTCAGAAAGTTCTTGTAGAGTTCTTTCATTTCTTTTAAATTTCAAGTCTCTCTCTTTTTCCATCTGTGTCATTTCCAGATTTCTATCTTTGATGTCAGTGATTCTTTCCTCTGTCTCGTCAGGGCTATTGCTTAAGCTGGCTATTTCATTCTTCATTTCTTTTATTGAGCTCTTAATCTCCAGAAATTCTATTTGATTCTTTTTAAAAATTTCAGCGTCTTTGGTAAAATGTTCATTTTTGTTCTTTGATTATGTTTCTAAGTTCATTGAATGGCCTTTCTGTGTTTTCTTGGATCTTGTTGAGTTTTTTCAGAATTGCAATCTTGAATTCTCTGTCAATTTAAGTCACAATTTTCATGCCTTTAAGTCCATTTTCTGGAGAGTTTTCATTTTCTTTCAGAGCTGCTTTGATACTTTGGTTATTCATGTCAATTAATGAATTATTATTTCTCTTCCTAGGCACCTGCAGGAGTGGGTTCTACAACAGATTGATAGGAAGATGTCTTTCTTTGGCTTCATAGTAGGTGTTGGTGAAATGTTTTATTTTCTCTCCCCCTGCAGTCTTTTATTCGCTGTCACGCTGTAGTGTTATCTTTTCACACGATGGGGGGCAGATTGCGAGGTTCTCTGGAAGGTGGGCTTCTCCTCTGGGAGCAGGTTGCTTGGGTCTCAGGACACTGCCTCCATGGGGGGATGTGGAGAGCTTCTGAAGTTCCAAAGCCCTTCTTGCACCAGTTTCAAAGCCTATGTGTTTCAGTGGCTCTGTTTACCCCTGCAGGTATCTGCCCAGATGAGTGGGTGCAGGTGGGTTGTGAGAGGTGGCTCTAAACAATGGCAGCGACTGCCAGCACAGCCCATCCTGCACCCAAGGCTCCCTCCCCTTTGCTGGAACTAGCTGGGCTGCACATCTGTGGCTGCGGGGCCACAGTTCTCAGAACTGTAAATATTCTGTTTTTTGTTTTTTTGTTTTCTTTTTTTAAAGATTTTATTGGGGAATTGGGGAAGGGAACAGTGTTGGGGAATTGAGGAAGGGGAACATTGTGTTTTTCCAGGACACTTCAGTTCCAAGTCAAGTTGTGGAGGGTGCAAGCTGAGCTCCAAGTCCAGTCACCACTTTCAATCTAGTTGTGGGGTGGGGTGCAACCCATTATCCCATGTGGGAGTCGAACTGGCAACCTGTTAAGAGCAAGTGCTCTCAGCAGCTGAGCCATTCTGCCGCCTGTTGGCAGCTCAGGAACAGCTTAGCTGGGGCGCAACTCACTGGCACATGTGGGAATTCATCCAGCGACCCTGTTGTTCAGAGCTTGTACTCTCAACCAACTGCGCCACTAGGCCGGGCCCTGTTCTGTTCTTTTGATCTGATACTGCTACCATTCCACTTCTAACACTGGGAGGGTAGGTTGGGACAAGCTCTGGAAGGGTGGAAGGGGTCAGCTAGGCTCCATGCCTATGTCTTCTGTCCTCTGCTTGGCAGTGAGGGCTTAAACCATCGTTCTCACCCTCCTTCCCTCAGTCTTTGCTCCGAGGTCTCTGCTGTAAGCGTTGGATTCAGCTATGTTACATGCTGATCCCTCAGGCTGGACTGTGGGCCATAAGGGGAGCACTAGCAATCCAAATTCTTCCCTCTCTTGTGACTGCAGTAGCTCCAGAATGCAGAGAGCTTGGAGCTCCAAGCTCTGGTCTGAATCCTGCAGCCCACCCAGCCCGGGTCTCCACACTTCAGCCTTCCCTCCTCCCCAGCTCTCCCAATTGGCCCACCTTTAGATAATTTCAATTGTGTGTTTCTTAGTTTTGTCTGTCTGCTGCACAGGGAGTTCTTTGTGGGATTATAGCTGTTCAATTTGTTGTAAATTCCAGGGGAGATTTCAAGAGGCTCACCTTAAGTTGCCATTTCTACAATGTAATCCCATTCTTTTCTTTTTTAACAACAAAATTAATCTTTTTTCCTTTTCCTCAACAAAATGTATCTTTTTTTGATACCTTCTTTTTACCAAAAACATACTTCCTATTTTCTATATACAGTCATTTTAATTATTATCTAATAGATTTTTTCAATCTTAGCTATTTTATAAATTCCTGTTTTGGCAATGGAACTTTTATAGTAGCATGTACAAGGTGTGATCAAACAATATGGTAAATGCTTAAGTTAAAAAAAAAATTTATTACATCAAAAGACACATCGCCATCAACCTTTCCCAAAATACCCCCCTTCACTTCAAACACACTTATCCCAACATTCTTGCCACTTCCTGAAGCAGTTCTGGAAGTCCTCTTTCATGAGTGCCTTTAGCTGCATTGTCGTGGCTGCCTCAATGTCACAAATCATTTTGACTTTGGGGAAGAGCCAGAAATCACACAGTGCCAAATTCAACAAATAAGGTGGATGAGGACACACCATAATGTTTTTGTTTGACAGAAATTGCCATATACCAGAAGGGCCAGGTCTCTGGGATAGAAGGGCTATCATTAAGAAGGTCTCTGATCTAAAATACAGAATACAATGAAGAACTCTTTGTAAGAAAGACTTTATCAGTTATGCTCAATATGAAATTAATCTTTTGGAGCTGATCCAGAGAAGAACTCAGATTGGGTATTCATTTAAGAAGCATGAGATTGAGAATTCTGTTGTATACCAGGTACAAGGTGTCTTCTGATGTGATTCAGCAAAGTGGAAAGATGATGTTCAACTTTGGGTATCCTGTCTTTTGTAATGGGGTACCACAGCTCAGCTTAGCAAGGTATTCTCTGTCATGTTGGCCATTCATTCAAACAAGCCAGTTTTGTGGATTATGGCTGCCAAATGAGGAATGGAAGATTGCATGTCTTCAGAAAGTGCAAGACAACTATTTCTTCAAGCTCTGGGCTTTCATCCAGAACACCCAAAACTTTATCAAGAATACTTTAGGATGAAACTGATGCATGCTGAGAAATCAGGGAAGGAAAAGCAAGAATTTGAAAAGGCCAAAATGAATGTGAGACGTTTTGAGTATCTTGAAGAAATCCTTATGGGTGAATTGGCATGAATCATCCACAAAACTTCTGTAAGCATAAATAAAGATGCAGAATTTCATGTGTAACTGCTTTCAATTGCACAGCTATTTGACTTTGCCAGAGATCTGCAAAGAAAAATTTATAATGACCTCCAAGCTCTCACTTGGAAATATGTGACACAGAGAGAATTAGAGGTCTACTTGCAGCCAAGAGAAGAGCAGCCTGTCACAAAGCGCACCAAAGTGGTGGAGGTGGGCCAGAAGGGGGAGCATTACTGTGCTGTATCTGAAGAGGCAGTAAAGGCTCTCCCTAAGAGTCCATGTGGAAGTGTTACATCAACTTTTGCTTGGAAAGGTTTACTAAGAAGACAAATAGTCCTTCAGAGAGAAGAGGCTGGAAAGAACCATGACTGCATCAGGAAGGTACATGAATTCAAACTTCTACCAGAATTCCAATGCAAGCAGTAGATTGAGTTGTTGCTGCCTCATGACTTCTTGAAGGAAGCTCTTCAGGTGGCAGTAGCTGGGACTGAATTGTTTAGAGACTCTGTAATGATGTGGCAGATGAAGCTGCATGTGCTGATAGATTCAAAGAGCCCTAACATAACCATGCTTTTTTTTTTTTTTTTTTTTTTTTTTTTGAGGGCAGTGTCACTGGCCCTCATATGTGGGACCCGAACCGGGGCCGCTGGCTTCCCAGGTCAGCGCTTAACCACTGCGCCACTCGGTCGGCCCCATAACCATGCTTTTTGAAGAAGGCTTCGTGCATCTTAAATCCTAGGTTTGTCTGCCAATGTGGATTTCTCAGGCAGAGTGGAGTGAAGGTGCCAAAAGCCAAGAAGACACTGAAGCCATCTATAAGAAAACTATCTTAGCAGTCATGGGTGCCAAGTCAGTCACTCTGAAGGATAAGTACCTGGATTGGGGCCTATCGAAGTGGTGACTATAAAAAGGCCAGAGCTGTATTTAAAAGATTACAGAAAAGCCATCCATTTTCAGTTGATTTTTCAGGAAAATAATCCAGTTTGAAAAGGAACAAGAATCTTGCAAGATGGTGTGAAGTTAAGAGAATATTATGAAGTGGATTTGAGAGAGTTTGGATCTATAGATTCTGATCTTTGGATGGATTACATGAAAGAGGAATTGAACCACCCCCTTGGTAGACCTAAGAATTGAGGATAAATCTATTGGCGAGCCAGGAAAATGTTGCAGGGAGAGTCAGCAGAGGTGTTTGTAGCTAAACATACCATGCATCAAGCCGGCCATTGTGAAAAAAAGAACAGCCAACTTTGTGAAATAGTATTATAAGCTGTCTGGGTAGATTTGTGTATTTGTTCATCTGTAATTTGCTTAGAGATGGCAGACAAGATGGCTGTCTGATTTTGAGATATGCTTTAATTTTGTTAATGCGTTATTCTTTAATTCCAGAGAACAGAACTGCTGTTCAGTGGCCAGAGGCCACTTTTTGGGGCTGGATCTACTATAGTCTCTAAATGTTTTCCAAAATATGTGGAAATTATATAACTGAATTCCTGTTATTACCCCCTGGTTAACGATGAGTGTCTCTATATCTAGGGGGCAGTTAAAATGGAAGAGAAAGTACAGTTCTGTTAGTTTATTCTTTCCTTATTAAAGAAGTATGCATGGTGTGCATTTATTGTAGAAAATATGGTGGGAGTAGAATAATGAAAATAAAATAAAAGCATCCTGTAATATCATCTGGAGTTAAATTTGGTCATTTGATTTTCCTTATCAGAATTGGATTTATCCTGTTAGATCATTTACTTATTCATTCATTGAGTGTGCATCACAAGAAGGAAAGAAGGGAAGCTTTTTTGGATGGAGATAGGGGTTAGAGGAACAGAGATGGGTGTCCTGAGAGCTGGTTGAAGCAGCAGAAAAGGATACTGGGTATTGGGGGAAATTGTCCTTTAAGAAGATTAAGACAGACAGCCGAGTGACGCAGTGGTTAAGAGCTGGCTTGGGACGCCAACAGCCCCAGTTCAGATCCGACATACAAGGGCCAGTGACACTGCCCTCTGGGAAAAAAAAAATTAAGACATTATAAAAGTGTTTTTTATCTCTGGGACTGATCTGCAGAGTAAGTGTTTACAGTGGGGAGGCCTGTCAACAAAAGAAAGGCAAAGATAGCAGAGAAGGGATTCAGAGGTCATGTTGGAGGATGGCTTGGAGCAGAGAAGGGCATTTTGGGACCAGGGGAGGCAGTTGTTTGAATTTTATATCCTTTTTTTTTTAAAGGTTTTATTGGGGAATTGGAGGAGGAGAACAGTGTTAGGAAATTGGGGAAGGGCAACAGCCAAGTTGTTGTCCTTTTTGTTCTTCAGTCTAGTTGTGGAGATCACCGCTTCACTGGCCCACGTTGGTATTATGGAGTTCTATTTTTTTTTTTTTTTTTTTTTGAGGGCAGTGTTACTGTCCCTCAGATGTGGGATCCAAGCTGGGGCCACTGCCATCCCAAGCCAACTTTAACCACTGTGCCACTCTGCCGGCCTCCATGTTGGTAGCATGATCATTGCTCTCTTCCCAGCTGAGGCAGTCAGTTGCCAGCCATTGGACGGCCGTTCACAGCGGCTCACGGCAGCTTTCACCGGCTGCCGGCCTCTCATGGTGGCTGCCGGCCACTCAAGGTAGCTCATGGCAGCCCACTGAAAACCACTGCAGCCTACTGCAGTCTACGCTGTCGCTGGCCACTCATGGCAGCCCAGCTCCAGGTTGAGCTGTTGTTCACAACCTTAGCTGTAGAGGGCGCAGCTTACTGGTGCATGTGGGAATCAACTGGCAGCCCTGTTGTTCTGAGCTTGCACTCTTACCAACTGAGCAACTCGGCCTGCCTGAATTTTATATCCTTTAATGTAACATTATGATGTCACTGGGAGAAGCATTTGATAGTTTACTTATTATGTTTCACTTAATATCATGCTATTTTTCCATGTCATTGAAATAGCCTTAAACACATTTAATGAATTCATAACATTCCACTGTATAGATGAGCCATTTTACTAATCCCCTATGGTTGGACCTTGTCATTTATAGTTTTTTCCTATTATAAATGCTGTTGATGAAGATTCTTGTAAATCTTTGTCCACATCCCTGGTTATTTCTTTGGGAGATTGGCATCTGACAGAATTATTGGATTAAAGGATATAACTTTTTAAAGGAATATTGATATATAGTGCCAATTTGTAATGTATAAAAGTTCTTTCAAACAATGTATGAAAATGTCAACAACTTTACCTGCAATGTCAACAACTTTACCTGCAATGGATATTATAATTTTTATTTATGCCATTTTTTTTTTTTTGAGGGCAGTGTCACTGGTGCTCATATGTGGGACCCGAACCGGAGCCCCTGGCATCCCAAGCCAGCGCTTAACTAATGCGCCACTCGGCTGGCCCATTTATGCCATTTTAATCGGTTAAAAGTAATATAGAATTTTTTTTTTTTTTTTAAGATTTAATTGGGGATTTGGGGGAGAGGAACAGTGTTGGGGAATTGGGGAAGGGGAACACACAAGTTGTTGTTCTTTAGTCTTCTTTGTAGAGGGCGCCAGTCACCATCTGGCTTCCCATGGGCAGCTCGTGGCTTCTAAGCTCAAGGTGCTGTGTTCAATCTTAGTTGCAGGTGGGAGTAGCCACCATCCCATGCGGGAGTTGAACCAGGAGCCTTGTGTTAAGAGCACGCGCTCTATCTACTGAATCATCCAGGTTGCAGCTCAGATCACGGTGCCGAGTTCAGTCTTCGTTGCAGGTGGGCATAGCCCACCATCAAACAGGCAATCTTGTTGTTACAGCAGCTGAACCATCCTGCCACCTGTTGGCAGCTCAGTGACATCCTGCCACCTGTTGGCAGCTCTGTTGCTCAGAGCTCCCACCTAAGCCAATTCTTAACCAACTGAGCCACTCAGCCGGCCCCTATAATTGTTTTAATGTGCATTTCTTTGACATTAATGAAGTTAATGTGGTTTTCCTGGTTCTCTTGCCTTTTCATGTTTTGATTTTTTAAAAACTGTTTCCTTACTAATTTATGAGTTTTTTTATATATATTAAGAATATTAAACTTTAATGTATCTCTCCTTAACTGCAAATAATTTGCTCCAAGCTGTGTGTGTGTGTGTGTGTGTGTGTGTGTGTGTGTGGTGTATTTTTGTTTGTTTGTTTTTGAGGTCCAGAGGTTATTTTTGTGTGCGTGTGATTTGTTGAAAACCCTTTCTCTTGCCGAGGACACTCAGTTTTTTCCCCCAAAGCAGTTAATTAAATTTTCCACAACACCATTTGTGGCCAATCTGTTTTTTTTTTTTTTTTTGCTAATTTGTAATACTATCTTCATTATATATTAAACTCCTATGAATATTAGAGTGTGTTTTATGGCATTTTCATTTTGAGCTTTTGTGTTCTAAATGTTTGCTTATCACTTGATTTAAAATTTTAAAAAAAATTGTTTTTCCTCTTATCTCTCTCCATTAATAAAAAAGAAAGAAAAGAAAAGAAATTGCCATATACCAGAAGCAATGTGTGACAGTGAGTGTTGCCATGATGGAGGATGATTTATGACATACTTTAAAGCACACCTTTTCTCAACTGTAGCTCATACCCGACTGACTGCACTGAATAAGCAAAACTTGTCACACACTGTTATTAAGCTTCAATGCACCACTTCCCATGTTGAAGATCCCTGCCTTTCTGTTGGATGGCACTTGGCAGCAGCATTCACCATAGTTTTTGATCACAACAGAAAGGCTCTGTGTCACACATCGCTTCTGGTACTGTAATTTCTGTCAAATCAAAACATTATGGTGTGAAAAATAAAGATCATAGAAAAAAAACACAAAAAAAATTACGGTATGTTCTCATCCACCTTATTTACCAGATGTGGCACCATGTGACTTCTGGCTCTTCCCCAAAGTCAAAATGACCATGAAAGGTAAACAAACAATTCAGGACATTGAAGCAGCTGTAACAGCACAACTAAAGACACTCACAATCTTGGACTTCCAGAATTGCTTCAAAAAGTGGCAAGAATGATGGGATAAGTGTATTTGAAGTAAGGGGGAGTATTTTGAAGGGGATTAGTGGCAATATGTCTTTTACTATAATAACATTTTCTTTTTTCTTTTTTTTAAATTCTTTTATTGTGAAATAAACTTTTTTAAAAATAAAATTAGTTTCAGATGTACAACGCGGTGCAATAGTTACACTTTTTACCCCTCAAAGTGACAACCCATTCCCCCAATTCACCACCCCACTCCCCCCTATATCATATATATCTATTACAATTCCCTTGACTCCTTTCCAGAGTATACTCTACATCCCGTGACTATCTATATATTCGATTACAGTTGGTATACAATAATATACAATATCAGCTTCAGGGATACAGTGCAGTGATCAAGCCTCTATTACATCCATGAAGTCGTTTACCTAACAAGACATGTGACCAACTGACACCCCACAAAATATTTATAATGTTATTAATCATATTCCCCGAACTGTCTTTCATATCCCTGTGGCAATATTGTAGTTACCTATTTATGCTGTCTAATCCCTTCCCCTTGTCCCTCATCGCCACCCCTCTCCCAACTAGCAACCATCAGTTTTTCCTCCGTATCTATGAGACTGTTTCTGTTCATTTTGCTCGTTCATTTAGTTTTTCAGATTCCACATACAAGTGAGATCATATGGTATTTGTCTTTCTCCGACTGACTTATTTCACTTAACGTAATAGTCTCTAGGTCCATCCACATCATTGCAAATGGTATGATTTCATTCTTCTTTATAGTGCAGTAATACTCCATTGTATAAATTTACCACAGTTTCTTAATCCAGTCATCTACCAATGGGCATTTCAGTTGTTTCCAAGTCTTGGCTATTGTAAATTGCACTGCAATAAACATAGGGGTGCATATATTTTTTCAAATTAGCGTCTTAGATTCTTCTGGGTAGACACCCAAGAGTGAAATTGCTGGGTCATCAGGTAGTTCCATTTCCAGCTTTTTGAGATACCTCCATACTGATTTCCATAATGGCTGCACCAGTCTACCGTCTCACCAACAGTGCACCAGGGTTCCCTTTTCTTCACAACCTCACCAGCACTTGTTGTTTGTTGATTTATTGATGGTAGCCATTCTGACTGGAGTATGGTGGTATCTCGTCGTGGTTTTTATTTGCATTTCTCTGATGATTAGTGAGGTTGAATATTTTTTCATATGCCTGTTGGCCCTCTGTATGCCCTCTTTAGAGAAATGCCTCTTCATATCCTGTGCCCATTTTTTAATTGGGTTGTTTGTTTTTTTGGTGTTGAGTTGAATGAGTGTTTTAAAAATTTTGGATATTAACCCTTTATCAGATATATCGTTGGCAAATATCTTCTCCCATTCAGTAGGCTGCCTTTTTGTATTATTGATGATTTCCTTTGCTGTGAAAAAACGTTTAAGTTTGATGTAATCCCATATGTTCATTTTTTCTTTTATTACCTATGGCTGAGGAGATATATTACTGAGGGTAATGTCTGCACATTTACTCCCTGTGTTTTCTTCTAGGAGCTTTATGGTTTCAGGTCTTACATTTAAGTCTTTAATCCAATTTGAGTTTGTTCTTGTATATGGTGTAAATAGGTGGTCCATTTTCATTTTTTTGCACATGTCAGTCCAATTTTCCTGCACCATTTATTAAATAGACTATGTTTACTCCAATGTAAATTCTTGCTTCCATTGTCATAGATTAAATGACCGTTTGTGGATTGATTTATTCCTGGGCTGTCTTATAATAACATTTTCTTATGTAAACATTCACCGTATGTGTTGGCCACACCTCATATTTATTTTTGCTGACAAATTCAACAACGTCAAATGTTATTTTCTCATTTTCAAAACTGTATAAAGCTGATCCAAAAAAGAAATGATGAAAAACTTTGTTATGGAATAATTTCAGATTTACTCTTAGAGGATAACATAATTGCCTATGCACTGCATTAAAAAATATAAACTCCTGGAGCCGGCTGAGTGGCTCTGTTGGTTAAGAGCTCACTCAAGAGTGCAAGCTGAACTCTGAGCAACAGCAGTTTGATGCCCAGCCCGAGATGAGCTGTCGCTGAGCAGCCAACAGGTGGCAGGATGACTAATAAATAAATAAATAAATAAGAAATAAACCATACCATTGTTGTAAATTACTGTATGAAATTTATTTATCTCTATAGTTTCATCCTGACATTTCTCAGCTAGGCTGAGAATAAAGAAACAGAACAAGGCAACGAATCATCATTATTGCTGAAGAGGGTTGCTCTAAGTTGAGTAGGCTGATTAAAAATTTCAAAAATATGGCTGGCCGAATGGCACAGTGGTTGGGAGCTGGCTAGGGATGCCAGCGGCCCTGGTTTGGATCCTACATTTGAGGGCCAGTGACACTGCCCTCTAAAAAGAAAAAAAAAATTTTTTTCAAAAATAGACAACGTTTTTTTGTTTTTGTTTTTAGCTGAGCCATCCTGCCACCTGTTGGCAGCTTAGTGGCAGCTCAGCTCGGGCTGGGCATTGAACTGCTGTTGCTCAGAGCTCAGCTCACACTCTGAGTGAGCTCTTAACCAACTGTGCCACTTGGCCGGCCCTAACTTCTTTTTTTTATTAAAGATTTTATTGGGGAATTGTGGGAGGGGAACAGACAAGTTGCTGTCCTTTTGTTCTTCAGTCTAGTTGTGGAGGATGTCGCTTCACTGGCCCATGTTGGTATTATCATTGCACTCTTCCCAGGTGAGGCAGTTGCTCACCTGCCATTCGATGACTACTCTTGGCGACTCACAGCAGCTCACAAAAGTGCATGCCAGCTGCCGTCCAGCCCCACTGCAGCCTACGCCTTCCTTGGCAACTCATGGTAGCCCAGCTCCAGGTTGAGCTGTTGTTCACTGTCTTAGCTGTAGAGGGCGCAGCGTCACTGGCCCTCATGTAGGATCCGAAGAGGGGCCCTGCTGCTCATAGATGATGTTCTAACCCAAGTCTTAACCAACGCACCACTCAGCTGGCTCCAAAATAGACAACAACTTTTAAATTGAAGGCAAAGCTATAAATATTTAATGGGCCACCACCTGAATTCCCAGCTATGCAGGCAGTTAGTATAAATGGGAGAAATTTCCTTTAAATAAAGATGGCTGCCTGACTGTAAATTTGAAAATACAAACAGCAAAGTATGAGACTATCAAAAGTGATTACAACTTGGCCTTGAGGAGTTATTACTGAATGTGTACAGGACAGAAAGTTTGATTTTCTTTGTATAGGCCTTTCAGCTGACTGTATAGTCCTTTCTGTTGCTCAGTTTACTGTGGTATAAGAATGGTGGTTTTCAAACATGGATCATTCCACCGTAAAAAGTATAGCGTAGATTAGCCGAGTGGCTCAGTTGGTTAAGAGCGCGAGCTCTGAGCAACAGGGTTGTGGGTTCGATTTCCACGTGAACCAGTGAGCTGCACCCGAGCTGAGCTGCTGCTGAGCTGCCAACAGGTGGCAGGATAGCTCAGCCGGTGAGAGCACGTGCTGCTAATAAAGTTGCCAATTCGATTCCCAGCATGGATGGTGGGCTATGCTCCCCTGCAACGAAGATAGGACACAGCAACTTGAGCTGTGTGGCTGTGAGCTGCCTAATGGGTAGCTGGAAGGCAACTGGACTTGGAGCTGGGCCAGCTATACCCTCCACAACTAAGATTGAAGGAGAATAACTTGGCTGTTCTCCTTCCCCAATAAAATCTTTGAAAAATAAATATATATATATATTATGGCCCAGCATATATTCACATAAAAAATCATATAAGCAACTAAAATAAGAGTTCAATAAACAAATGTAATTTCCATTTTTCTGTTTTTGTTTTTTCTTTTTTTTAGCTGAGCCATCCTGCCACCTGTTGGCAGCTCAATGGCAGCTCAGCTCGGGGTGGGCATCGAACTGCTGTTGCTCAGAGCTCAGCTCGCACTCTTGAGCGAGCTCTTAACCAACTGAGCTACTCTGCCATTTTTCAATATAAGCCACTCATGCATTCCATTCTGTACTTTATAAAGTTATTCTCTTTTATTTATATATAGATAAATCCATTTATATGATATATAAACATATAATAAATCTATCACAAATTATAAATATAAATGAAGAGTTACATTATCTACCTAGTCATACAGATAAATATTGATAATATGTGTATTTTTAACTTAATTAAATGTTAATCATAACTCACCAATAGTCTGTGACCACAGTTTGAAAAACAGTAAGTTACAATAAATCCTTCCACAGTAGGAGAAATCTCTCATAGGAGTTCCATTGCCTTTTATCTTCCAAAGGGGATGACTGCCATTTTGCCTGCATTTTCTCAGCATCAATGTACACAGTTCCTGCAGAATTAATTTATGATTATGACTCTGAGTTTTCTGGAATTTACTCTTTGGTTTATCTTGTATTCTGAACTCTTTACCAACTTTTTAAAGTATTTGCAATCATGTTTTCCTGTGTAAACTAGAAAGCAAACAAATGTACTGCTTATCATATATTATCATCCTGCTGTAGATTAGCAAACTTATAAATACATTTCAAAATTTTTAGGAGTATTTTCTCTGTCCTAATAAAAATTTCCAATGTGTCACAAAACATGTATACCAACAGACCCAAATATGTTAGTTCCTCTGTAATAGAAAGCCTATGTTCAATAATTAATGTTTCATTAGGTTATCTTAACTGGAAATGATCTAGATTTTTAGTAATTTTCATTTTTTTTTTAACTTAGGAACATTCTAATATTTTAGGTTATCAAAAAGATTTTGGGAAAGTATTTTTAAGTGCTTACCCACAATTATTGCTAAAAACTGACCCCAAAACTGTTATATTTAATTAATTTGTTTTTAACTATTATGTTTAGATTACTCATGAAGTTTCATGACATATTAGACAAAGGTGGCCATCATTTTAAGTTTTTTTCTCTTGATAAATTTTGCAACAGAGATAACATGAATTTACTTGACTAATAAACCCAGATAGAATAAAAGTATACTTAATTCTAATAACTCTAAAAACATGCTTGTATTGGGTTGTCAGAAAAGTCATGACATATTTTCTCTATGTTTTTCAAAGGTCATTTTTTTATGTAAAGAACAAAGATCAATCAATGATATATTGCCCGTTTTGATAACCTTTTGCCATCTTTCAGTGAGCTTCATAATTCCTCGTTCATAAAAGGACCTGTCTTTATTTGTGAAAAACTGAAGAAGGTGCTGATTTACATTCTCATCTGAATTGAATGTTATACCTCGCAAGAAGTTTTGAAGAGAGCGAAACAAGTTGAAGTTTGATGGCACAGTTAGGCGAGTATGGTGGGTGTGGCAACACATCCCATCCAAGCTCCAATAATTTTTGATGGGTGATCAAACTTGTGTGTGGTCTCGAGTTGTCACGATGGAACACAACTCCTTTACAATTAACAAACTCAGGACGTTTCTGGATGATGGCTTCATTCAAACTATCCAATTGCCGACAGTACACATTCAAATTGGTTGTTGGGTTTCTTGGTAGGAGCTCAAAAAACACGACACCTTTAAAATCCCACCACACTGAGAGCATAACCTTCCTCTGGTGAATGTCTGCTTTCGATATCATTTGAGGCCAATCATCACGTCAGGACCAAGACCATTTGTGCACCACATTATTGTAAACAATCCACTTTTTTTTTTTTTTGAGGGCAGTGTCACTGGCCCTCATATGTGGGACCCGAACCAGAGCCACTGGCTTCCCAAGCCAGCGCTTAACCACCACGCCACTTGGCAGGCACAACAATCCACTTTTCATCACCAGTTATCAGTTGCTTCAAAAAAGGATCGTTTTCCTCATGTTTAATGAGCATATTGCAGATGGTTCATATGTGCCGTCAAATGAACTTTTTGAGTTCATGCAGAACCCAAATATCGAGCTTGCTTGTGTATCCCAGCTTCTTCAGGTGGTTGTGAATACTTGAATGATGTATATTCAATGTTTCTATAATCTCTTGTGTCATTTAACGTGGGTTTGACTCAATCAATGTCTTTATTGTGTCGTCATCATCAACCTTGGTGAGCCTCCCTGACCGATGAGCGTCTTTGAGATCAAAATCACCAGCAAAGAGGGCCAGCCGAGTGGCGCGGTGGTTAAGCGCTAGCCTGGGAAGCCAGCGGCCCACGTTTGGATCCCACATCTGAGGGCCAGTGACACTGCCCTCCAAAAAAAAAAAAAATCACCAGCAAAGAATTTCATGAACCATCATTGGCACTGACATTCTTGTAGAGTATTGTCACCGTAAACTTTATGCAACTTTTCACAAGCTTGACTCACGTTGTTCCCTTTATGGAAGTAAAATAGTAAAATATGGCAAAAATGCACAGTTTGGTCTTTCATCTTCAACTTGTTGTACAATCTCCAGAACTCAACCGAATTGTTTAATTTTTTTTTTTTAGGATGAAGCTAGAACTGTCAGCTGTCAAATGACATAGCAATAACACAGATGCGAATGACTCAAGTACTTCCAAAAATGAACAAGTGCCATCTGTTGCAAATATGCATCATGATTTTTCCAACAACCCAATATTAGTTAAAACAACCAAGTTAAATTAGCTTAAATACCTTCTACTGTTCAATAACCTGAAAAACATTTGGGTTAGTTTCTGTTATATTGCTTACTTTATAAAAGTATTTGGGGAAATGGTAATGACATCATCTTTAGTGAGGTTAACCCATTTAGATAAAAATGTACATGATTCAGCCCCGTATTCCTTATATATAGCACCAGCCAGTATTCCTGAAGAGGTGGGGGTAGGAATAGTTTTAGAATTTTGGCTTCCCATAATTTAAGAGAATTGTTCTTGATCAACCAAGATCAAGCAATTGTTTTGTGTCTGAAAGGTGTGTTTATAAGTGCCACTCCCCAAAGTGTCACCAATGGATCAGTGGTTACTCTTTAATGTGTCTCAGAGAAATCTTGAACACCACAGGGTGTTAGGATGCTCGAAGTGTCACGGTGATCAGTTCCTTATGTGCACCTCCTGGATGAGCCAGAAATGTCCCTTCTAACCCAGAGATGTGGTATGTTCTTCTTTTCAGAGCCTTATGAGAAAGCTACACATCATGGACAATGTCCCAACACTTCCACAAAGGTTTCTAGTTGCTTAGAAACACCCATGAGATAACTTGAAGAAGCAGTTGTCTCTTATCTTTGGAGTGAAAATAACCCTTACATAGTGTCTGTTTCTTTTTTTCCGATAAGGCCACTGCACATCCTGGATGATGAGTCCAGACCTTGCAAGGCTCCAAGTTTCCTGGAAGCATTTGAAGGTCAAGGGGAGCAAGTGCATCTTATCTTCAGAGTGGAAAATCCACCCTCATCTTTACCCGGGGTGCCAAAAAAATGTATACACATGACTTGTAGTCATCTTTTGTTATCAGTACATATTGAGTATTACAACTTTCATACAGTTTTCTCCTTTCTTAAAATGCATATACATTTTGTTGGCACCTTCTGCATTTTGAGGACTAGTGGCATTGGTCACTGAAAGCAACGGGAATCTAAATTGTGATTACATTAAATAACCACAAGATGTCATTTTGAGCTCAATTATTTCAGACCAAGAAAACCAAACAACCCTGAAAATAGTCAAGACAAGTACTTGTGAATAATGGAATAATAATAAAATGAATTGAGGTTTTCTCCTTAGTAACTCAACAGTCAGATAAGGTAACCCCCTCCCTAGCACTAGTGTCATATGTCCAGGGCAGCTACTTATAAAGAATTGGATTCCCCTCCACATGGTACCTAAAACATGAGGGATTCCCCTCCCTGACTCAAATGCCACACATCTATAATGACTACTTACAAATACTTTGGAATGATTCCTCTCCCTGGACCAGTAAAGCCATGTGCTTCAACCACAAGGTGTGGGTGCATGATCCAAGGCTTTGGAGAAGCTGAAGAAGAGTCACCCACCTCATTCAATGAGTCACAAAGGTACTCCTGCAGGTGCCACATTCAATCCCAAGGGAATCTTGCCCTTTTCTGCTCCTTTGTATATCAGATGCCACATCTCTGACACCTGAAATGTTAAACAAAAACTGCAAGGTCAGAAGTTTTTCTGAAAACAAGGGTTTACTGAAGAACATGGTAGTCAGAAAAAGGACCAGGTCCCGGGGTGTGCAATTTAAACCACCTGCAACAGGGCTAGATGGAGAAGGCAAACATGTATGACATCCTGGGATACATGGGTGTATAAAGCATATAAAATATACTATAAACAAGGTTGTTTTTGGATTTAGGTTTGCAAAACAAGTTGTTTATTAGTAGGGACACAAGCCAGGCTGCATATGTGTGAGACTGATAAGAATAAAGTAAAAGTAAACATGTTTATGTGTAGAGCATATACATGAAAATAAACATGTTTATGTTTTTGTGTGAAACTGTGCATAACAAAATTGACTGGTAAACACGTTCAGCAAAACAACTTCTGGTTATCACCTAAGAGGTAAACAAGTCCAAGGAAAAGAGATAAAAGTAGAACTCCAGAGCAATGCCATGAGCAGTCTGACTGGGTGCTCTGGCTCAGACCCTCAGTGAGGTGCAAGCCGTGATACTCTGGGACTCTCCGAAGTTCTTCTTTGTAAGACCAGCTTTCCTCAAACCCATTGTGGGCCCAGTCGCCTCTTCCAGACCAGGGACCTTCTCTATCTTGATTGACCCTGGGACTTGGTTCGTTATTAAATTCTATTTGTTCTGTATAACCCTCTGTACTAACCAGAGCATTGGCCTCTGGAGGGACATTTGTTCCCAAATAAAGCTGTGTTACTCACTCTATCTGAACCTGTGTGGAGGGACTTTGTTCCCCACTCGCGTCAAGAGTACCACGCAGGGATGTAGGGCCTGCGGAGGGGTTAACGTCCCCTTGACTTTCAGGAAGAGACTGAAATGTGGCGACTGCCCCATTCAGGTGCTCGCGGCAATGGGGCCCTTTTATACAAAGAATTTGGAGAAGAAGAATGTAAGCTGTTTTGAAAGAATTTACATTGGCTATAGATAAAGGAGGTAAAAACGATGAAGCAGGGACAGTTCCGGAGTAGGTGTATAGTCCATAATTATTGCTGTTTCTGGATTAGTTGTGAGCAATAGTACAAAATGTTAATGTGTAAGCAAGATACGGTGGCATCTGATGGTCAGCTATTCCTTATAGATAAAAGCTAAAATAGCTGCCTGGAGGTTGATTCAAAGTTTCAACATACATTCAGGAATATGAGCAGTCTTTAGTAAGTTTCAGCCTCTGGTTCTGTTAACTAATTAAACTCTGCTATATCTTCATCCTTCCCTCTGGTTTGCTGTAATTTAAACATCTTAGTATTTTTTTCTTGTAATTTGATAAATAACATGACATTCATTTGTAAATAAGTGTTCAATATTTTGATGTGAGTGGTAGTTTTACTGATGTATACATATACATATGTTTAAAATTGTACATTAAAATTTATGCATCTTATGTACTTAAAATTAATAAAGTAATCTTTCGATTTAAGAGAATACAATGGCAAAACTGTGTTGGACTATGACTTCAACATTTATGGTCTTTGTTGACTTATATTAAATTTATTGGGTTGAGATTGGTTAATGACATAAAAGTTTTAAGTGTACAATTCTATAATATGTCATCTGTGTATTTCATTGTGTGCTATATATACCCCAAATCTAATCTAGTTTAGTCCAGTTTCCCTCATCACCATATATTTGACCCCCTTTACCTTCTTCATCCTCCTTGACACCTCTTCCCCTCTGTATCTGAGTTTGTCTGTTTTTGTTCATTTGTTTCTTTCTGTTTTATGTGGGATATATCCCACATATGAGTGAAATCATTTGGTTTATGTCCTTTTCCTTCTGATTTATTTCACTTAGAATAATATTCTCAAGATTCATCCATGTTGTCACAAATGGTAGTATTTCATTCTCTCTTATGGTTGAGTAGTATTCCATTGCATATATGTAATACATCTTTATTCAGTCATCCACGGAGGAACAGTTGGAGTTGTTTCTATGTCTTGGCCACCATAAATAATGCTGCAGTAAACATAGGCATACATATATCTTTACGAATAAATGTTTTCCAATTTCTCAGGTAGATATTCAGAAGGGGGATTGCTGGGTCTTTTTAATTTTTTGAGGAACTTCTATACTGTTTTGCGTAGTGGCTGTACAAATAAACACTCCCACCAGCAATGTATAAGGGTCCATTTTCTCCACAACCTCTCCAACACTTATTTCTTATGTTATTTCTTATGATATTGATAATAGCCATTCTAACAGGTATGAAGTGGCATCTGACTGTGACTTTGATTTGAATTTCCCGTATAGCTAGTGAAATTGAGCATCTTTTCATATATATATTTTGGCCACTTGGATGTCTTGAGAAAAGTATCTGTTCAGGTTGTCTGCCCATATATTAATTGGATTGTTTGTTTTTTGTTGTTGAGTTGTATGAGATCTGTATGTATTTTAGTTATTACCCCTTTAACAGAGATATTATTTACAAATATCTTCTCCCATTTAGTTGGTTGCTTTTTTTGTTGTGTTGATGGCTTCCTTTGCTGTGCAGAAGCTTTTTAGTTTGGTGTAGTCACGTTTATTTATTGTTGCTTTTACTTTCCTTGCTTTTGGTGTCAAATTCATAAAGTCCTCTCCAGACCAATGCCCACAAGTTCAGTACCTATGTTTTCTTCTATGTATTTTATTGTTTTGGGTTCATGTTTAAGTCTTTAATCCATTTTCAGTTAATTTTTGTGTATGGTGTCAAATAGCAGTTTAGTTTCATTTGTTTGCATTTAATTTCCAATTTTTGCCAACACCATTTATTGAAGAAGCTTTCCCTTCTCCATTGTATGTTTTTGGCTCTCTTGTTGAAAATTAAATATACATATGGATTTATCTCTAGGCTCTCAATTGTGTTCCATTGGTATGTATGTCTATTTTTCTGCCAGTGCCATGCTGTTTTTATTTTTGTAGCTTTGTAATTTAATTTGAAAGTCAGGAATTACGATACCTCTGGCTTTGCTATTTCTTCTCAGAATTACTTTGGCTTTTGGGGCTCCTTTGTAGTTCCATACAAATTTGATGTTTTTTTCTTCTATTTCTTTGTAAAATGCCATTGAAATTTTGATGGGATTGCATTAACTCTGTATATTACTTTGGTAACATGGCTATTTGAATTATGTTGATTTTTCCAATCAATGAATATGAAATATCTTTCCATTTCATTGTGTCTTCTTCAATTTCTTTCAACAATGTCTTTTAGTTGTCAGTGTATAGGTTCTTCACTTCCCTGGTTAAGTTTATTCCTAGGTATTTTATACTTTTTTTGTTGCAATTGAAAATCGATCTGTTTTCTTCATTTATTTTTCTGATATTTCATTGTTAGTATATAGGAATGTTGTAGATTTTTATACATTGATTTTTTTTTTAACCTGTAACTTTACTGGATTTCTGTTTTTTGTTTCTCATAGTCTTTTGGTGGACTGTTTAGGGTTTTCTATATATAGAATCATGTCATCAGGTGACAGTTTTACTTCTTTATTTCCAATTTGGATGCCTTTTATTTCTTTCTCTTGCCTGATTGTTCTGGCCAGTACTTTCAGTACTATGTTGAAAAACAGTGGTGAGAGTGTGCATCCTTGTTTTTTTTCTGATTAAGAGAAAAAGGTTTCAATTTTCCACCATTGAGTATAATAATAGCTGAGGGCTTGCCATGTATCATATTTATTACATTAAAGTTCTTTCCTTCTATACTCTTTTATTCAGTGTTTTAATCATAAATTGATGCTGTGCTTGTCAAACATTTTTCTGCATCTATTGTTATGATCATATGATTTACTCTTTCTTTTGTTAATGGGGTGTATCACATTGATTGATTTGTGTATGTTGAACCATCCTTGCACCCTGGAATGAACCCCATTTGGTTGTGATATATTATATTTTTAATATATTGCTGCATTCAATTTGTTAGTATTTTGTTTAGGACTTTTGCATCAGTATTAATCATAGATATTGGTCTGTATTTATATTTTTGTGTCTTGTTCTTATCAGGTTTTGGTATCAGGGTAATATTGGCCTCATAAAATTAGTTAGGAAGTATTGCCTCTTCTTCAATTTTTTGGAAGAGATTGATAAGGATAGGTATTAAATCTTTAAATGTTTGGTTGAACTCACTAGTGAAGCTGTCCAAGACTTTTGTTTTTTGGGGAGGTTTTTGGTGACTGTTTCAATTTCCTTTATGTTGATTGGTCAATTTAGATTGTCCAATTCTTCATGATTTAATCTAGAAAGGTTAGCTATTTCTAAGAACTGTCCATTTCTTCTAGGTTGTCAAATTTTGTGGCATATAGTCTTTATAGTATTCTTTTATGATCCTTTGTATTTCTGTGGTGCCCATTGTAACTTCTTTTTTATTCCTGATTTTTTTAATTTGAGTCTTTTCTCTTTTTTTCTCAGTGAGTCTTGCCAGAGGTTTGTCAATTTTATTAAATTTGAAAAGAACCAGCTTTTTGGGCCACCAGAGTGGCTCAGTTGGTTAAAATGCGAGCTCTGAGCAACAGGGTCACCTGTTCGATTCCCACGTGGGCCAGCTGAGCTGCCACTGATCTGTTAACAGGTGGCAGGATGACTCAACTGGTGAGAGTCCGTGCTCTTAATAACAAGGTTGCTGGTTTGACTCCCACATGGGATGGTGGGTTATACCCCTCCTCCCCACCCGCCACAACTAGATTGAAAAGCAGTGACTGGAATTAGAGCTGAATTGCACCCACCACAACTAAGACTGAAAGACAACAACTTGACTTGGAGGTAATGGGCCCTGGAAAAACACTGTTCCCCATCCCCAATTCCCCAACACTTCTGCCCTCCCCAATTCCCCAATAAAATCTTGAAAAAAAAAGAACCAGCTTTTTGTTAAACTAATTTTTCTATTGTCTTTTTGTTTAATTGTGCTCTAATTTTTATTATTTTCTTCCTTGCACTGACTTTGGGCTTCATTTGTTCTGTTTTTTCTAGTTTTTTTAAGGTGAAGTATTGTATGGCTTATTTGAGATTTTGCTTGTTCCTTGAGGTAGGCCTGTAATACTATAAACTTCCCTCTTAGTACCACTTTTGCTGCCTCCTCCAAATTTTAATATGCTATATTGCCATTCTCATTTGTTTCTATGTATTTTTTGATCTCTCCTTTTATTTTCCTCTTTGACCCAGTAGTTTTTCAGTAAAATGTTGGTTAATCTCCAGATATTTGTAGTTTTTCCAACTTTCTTCTTATAATTAATTTTCAATTTCAAACATTGTAATCAGAGAATACATTTGGTATGATTTCAGTCTTTTAAAATTAACTGATGCTAGTTTGTGTTCCAACATATAGTCTATCCTTGAAAAAATTCGATGTACACTAGAGAAGAATATATATTCTACTGTTCTGGGATGAAAAGCTCTGTAAATATTGATTATATCTATTGATTCTGATGTGTCAGTTAAGGCCATATTTCCTTATTTTTATGCTTGGATGATCTATCTATTGCTGTCAATGTGGTAATTGTAATTTTATCAGTTTCTTCCATTAGCTCTGTTAGTAATTGCTTTATATATTGCTGCATCATTATAAAATGTCCATCTTTGTCTTATGTTAACTTTTTAATCTTGAAATCTGTTTTGTCTGATATAAGTATGACTACACTCACTTTTTTTTTTTTTATGCTATTTGCTTGGAGTATCATCTTCTACCCCTTCACTTTGAGTCTATGTTAGGCTTTGTAGCTGAGATGGATCTTCAGAAGTCAGCATATATTCGGCTCTCGTTTTTAATCCATCCCACCACTTTGTGCCTTTCAACTGGTGAGTTCAATCTGTTTACATTTAGGGTAAAAGGACTTCCTATAGCCATTTTATCTTTTGTTTTTGGTTACTTGGCTCTCCATTGTTTCTTTTCTTTTGTGTTTCTATTTTTTTTTTTTTAAGATTTTACTGGGAAATTGGGGGGGAGGGAACAGCGTTGGGGAATTGGGGAAGGGAAACACACACAAGTTGCTGTCCGTTTTTTGTTTTTGTTTTTTTAAAGATTTTATTGGGGAATTGGGGGAGGGCAACAGTGTTGGGGAATTGGTGAAGGGGACCAGCCAAGTTGTTCTTCAGTCTTTCTTGTGGAGGGCGCCAGTTGCCATCTGGCTTCCCATTGGCAGCTCGTGGCCTTTAAGCTCAAGGTGCTGTGTTCAATCTTAGTTGCGGGTGGGCATAGCCACCATCCCATGTGGGAGTCGAACCCAGCATCCTTGTTGTTAAGAACGCATGCCCTATCCACTGAGTCATCCGGGCGGCAGCTCAGCTCAAGGTGCTGAGTTCAGTCTTAGTTGCGGGGAGGCGCAGCCCACCATTGAACAGGCAATCTTGTTGTTACACTAGCTCAGCCATCATGCCACCTATTGGCAGCTCAGCTACAGCTCAGCTCGAGTGCAGCGTTCACTGGCCCATGTGGGAATCGAAACAGTGTCCCAGTTACTCAGAGCTTGTGCTCTAAGCCAACTCTTAATCAACTGAGCCACTCGGCCCGCCCACAAGTTGCTGTCCTTTTGTTCTTCAGTCTAGTTGTGGAGGACGTCGTTTCACTGGCCCATGTTGGTATTATTATTGCGCTTTTCCTGTGTGAGGTAGATCGGTACCCGGCCACTGGATGACAGCTCACAGTGGCTCTTGGCAGCTCATGCCGACTGCTGGCAGCTCATGCCGGCTGCTAGCCTCTCACGGTAGCTTTACGGCAGCCCAGTGTAGCCTCACTGCAACCAACACCATTGTCGGTGACTCATGACAGCCCAGCTCCAGTTGTTGTTTGCCATCTTAGCTGTAGAGGGCACAGTGTCACTGGCTCTCATGTGGGATTTGAACCGGGGCCCTGCTGCTCAGAACTGGCGTCCCAAGCCAACTCTTAACCAACGTGCCACTTGCCTGAACGTGGCTACCATTTTTGACTCAATAATATCTTTCTTCACTTTCAGCAGTGGACATTTTTAACACATTCCTTAAGTATTGATTGTTGAATTCATAGCCTACTTTCTGTTTTCACTTTATTTTAAAGTCAGTTGATGCCTAACAAAACAGAGCACACACGAGCTTTATTTGAAAAACGCTTGGAGGCTGACCTCCAGAGTGAGGCACCAGCCCAGAAATGACCCCATCAGGAGCCCAAAGGCCAACAGTGTGGCCTGCTTAGAGAGCGCTCTGCAGAATCCCGGGCCCCAGCGAAGATGCTCGACAAGCAGCGCAGTAGCCTTACCAACTCAAAGCGCTAGTGAGCACGTTCCCCACCATCCTAGCAACCCAGCCAAAACACCCTATCTGCGCCCAGAAAGCGAGAGGCGGCAGACAAGCCCCGCCCCCCACCAGAGCGCCCTCCAATTGCAGCGCGCGCTAGGACGCGCTGCGCCAAGAGCCCGGTGCGTCCGGAGAAGCACCGCCCCCCACTCGAGCGTCCGAGGGGTTTGGTGGCGCTCAGCCTTCCGGCGTCCTTAGGAGCGGGTGTGTTTCTGAGGAGAGGCCTCGCTGTAGCGAGAGGTGCTCTTGGATATGCCCCACGGCGGTAATTCTCGCCGTCGGAAGGTATGCTGTGGGCCGCGAGCCGAAGCCGCTGTGTACTGCGGTCGCCCGGATGCTCCACAGGGCAGCGTGTCGGGCGCCGTCTTTTACCGCGGCGTCTACCTGGCCTCCGGGGCGCTGGGCGCGCGTGGTTGGCCCTGGATTGGCAGTGGCGAGAGGTGGGCGCTGTGCTGGCAGGGATCCCTGGCGAGTCTGCAGCCGGTTCCATCCGTGAGCGTGGACAGAGCCCGCGTCGCGGAGTGAGGCTGCTGAGGTTTGCCCCCTGCCCCCTGCCCCGGGCCACCTCCTGCCGTTGGGAGTCGGGCCTATAAGGGTCGCATGCGGAGGTCTGAGAGTCAGACTCCCCTGAGGTGCGGAGGGAAGAGCCACTTGCGCGGAAAAGGCGTGGAGGTCGCAGCCCTGCGGGTGATGGAAGTGAGCGACTGGCGTTGACTCTGGAACCAGCGTGTGAGATGTATTCGCCCTCGCTGGTGTTGGGCAGTTCGTTTGCCTCTTTTTGATTCTGTCGTATGGTAGATACTGGAATGGCACTGCTGCGATTTTCCGCTTCAGATATCCGTGTGCCACACTTTCCTTTCTGCCCTAAACTTTTTCTGAATCTTGCTCTTCCTGCTTCAGTGGCAGAGGAGTCTGACGCTAACTGCTGCCGGTCTGTTACACCAACGTCTGCCACAGTGTCTGGGCACGGAGTACCTGTGTAGGAAATACTGCATGAATGCTATTTGCAATATTGAACCTGCGTGTATTTTTGTTCCGTGAATTGTTTTTCCTGGCATGTGACCTTTATTTTTATAAAGCTATTTCTAAGTTCCTTGCTTGCAAATACTCATGTCTTATATGAAAACAAAGTTAAAAAACGCGAAAACAGTGCACTTTCTTGATGCAACTTCCTTTTACTAAAAAACTTTCTGAAAAAATAGTCCACATATACTGATTGTTCCCTCATCACTACCGTGTTTACTTGCTTCTGAAACATCATTGACTGTCAGACGCACTGTCAATTTTGTAACTGATTTTAGGGAGTAAAAGGAATCTATGTCAAACATAGTTATTAACTGTAAGACCCTGAATGTTACTGTATTGATTCTCTTACTGTTGCAACTGGTCATGTACTTGTCTTTATTGTCTTCTAATAGGATCTAATTTTTGACCTTGTGCATTTTCTTACGTTACAAGTTTGTTCTGGGCAATCTTGTACATTGATGTTAGCTGTTACTGCTATATAGATGATTTTCATCTGTGTTTGACCTTGCCCGAGAGATCAGTTTAAATTCAGTGTATCATGAAGTTATCATTCTCACAGCCTTAGTCCACTAGACCCTAACAGCTTCTACTGTGTCTTGTCTCAGCCTGTTGGTAGTGATACTCTTGGCTAGGACTGCCTAAGGCACCTGCCTAGGCCCATATTACTTGTCGCAAGCTCTCACAGACAATTTCCTCCACTGGAACCAGTGTTGTGGCTGGACTAGAGCTTGTGATTCTTATGATTGCAGGATGTACTTTAACAAAAACCATCAGGGAACTTTGAGGAACAAGATTTGTTACTCACTGGTCCTGGAGGGTACATTGCACACAGTGAGGTCAGGGTCTGGGGGAAGGGAGAGAGAGAGGTGTGGAGGGGGGAAGGGCAGTCAGACCTGGGATCTGCCTTTATTAGGGTTGGAGGGTGGGGTGTCTAGGGTTTCCTGGGTTCACTCTTTGTTGACTAATTTAAGGCATAAGAGTGGGAATTAGGGCACCAGAAGTGGATTTACTAAAATGGTCAGTTATCTAGATTACCCAGGGCTTTCTGAAAGAGGGGCTTTCATGGGTGGGGTTGGCCGAATTCCTTGTTGTTTGGCTAGTAGCTGTGTCAGGTAACTAGCCATATGTTTATTCAAGATAAATGTCTTCTGAAATGGATGCCTAGGCAATCAAAAGCTTAATGTCAGTTACTTAAACTACAATCTAAAAGCCTAATGCCAGGTACTTACTCTAGATTCTGACTTCAAAATCTTAGTGTTTTTGACTTGATACTCACTTCTGTCCTCTTCATTCTATCAGTTTTAAAGATTTTATCAATTTTTCTTTTCAGTAGTTGTATTAGTTATCTATTGCTGTGTAACGGATACTGAAGCAGCTTAAAACAAATGTTATTTTCTCATACAATTTCTGAGGGTCAAGAATCTGGGAATGGCTCAACTGGGTAGTTCTAGTTCAGAGCCTCCCACAAGTTTCAATCAGATTAAGGGTCACTGAGACTAGAGGATCACTTCCAGGTTCACCTATGTGCTTGTTGGCAGGTGTGTCAGTTCCTTGCCTCTTTCATAGGGCAGTTCACAGCATGGCTCTGGCTTTCCCAAGAGCAAGAGAGAGGGAGCAGCTAAGAAAGAGGCCTAGGTGTCTTCTTTTTTCTTTTTTTTTTAAAGATTTTATTGGGGAATTGGGGGAGGGGACCAGCTAAGTTGTTATTCAATCTTCGTTATGGAGGGTGCCAGTCGCCATCTGGCTTCCCTTCGGCAGCTTGTGGCCTCTAAGCTCAAGGTGTTCAATCTTAGTTGTGGGCATAGCCACTATCCCATGCAGGAGTCGAACCAGCAGCCTTGTTAAAAGCGCATGCTCTATCCTCTGAGCCATCTGGGCGGCAGCTCAGCTCAAGGTGCTGAGTTCAATCTTTAGCTGCAGGTGGGCATAGCTCACCATTGAACAGGCAATCTTGTTGTTACACCAGTTGAGCCACCCTGCCACCTGTTGGCAGCTTAGCTACAACTCAGCTAGGGTGCAGCGTTCGCTGGCCCATGTGGGAATCAAATTGGTGGCCCTGTTGCTCAGAGCATGCGCTCTAAGCCAACTCTTAACCAACTGAGCCACTTGGCCGGCCCCCTGGTGTCTTTTTAAAAAAGACTTTATTGAGTAACAGTGTGTTTTTCTAGGACCATCAGCTCCAATGTTAAGTAGCTGTTTCAATCTAGTTGTGGAGGGTGTTTTCCCAGGACCCATCAACTCCAAGTCAAGTCGTTGCCTTAAATCTAGTTGTGGAGGGTGCAGCTCAGATCCAGGTCCAGTTGCCATTTTCTTTCTTTTTTTTTTTTTGAGGGCAGTGTCACTGGCCCTCACATGTGGCACTGAACCGGGGCCGCTGGCTTCCCAAGCCAGCGCTTAACCACAGCGCTGCTCAGCTGGGCCCCCACTTGCCATTTTCAATCTAGTTGTGGGAGGTGCGGGCCACCATCCCATGTGGGAATCTAACTGGCAACCTTGTTGTTCAGAGCATGCGCTCTAACCAACTGAGCCACCTGGCCGCCCACTCTTGTGTCTTTTATAACATAATCTCAGAAATGACATAACATCTCTCCTGACATAACATCTCTCCTGTCCTAATCTATCCATCACATAGATCAACCTGGTACAGTGTGAGAGCGGAGTACAGAGGGTGTGAATGCCAAGAGGTGGGGATCATATGGAACAATCTTGCAGGCTGGCTACCACAATAGTTTTGACGCAGGAATTTTTTCTTTTTTTTTTTTTCATTTTTATTACCCTATGTCAGGCCCAGAGTACTTCATGCTTAGAATGTTTGTGTGGTGTTGGGTAGCATGCTCCCATTCCATCTTCTGAGATGTCTTTCTCTTAGGTGCCATCTGCTTAAGCATCATTTTACTTCTTATTGAGTACATGATAAATTATATTGGACTCACCCTGTGCTAAATGCTTTATGTATGTATCAATTTGTTTAAGTCTTTCACCAATCCTGTGAGATAGGTACTATGATTAGTCTCATGGATGAGAAAACTGAGGCATAGAAAGATTAAGTCATTTGCCCAAGGTAACACAGTAATTTAGTGAAGAAGCCAGGATTTATAGCCAGGTAGTCAGCTCCAGACCTTGGTTTTGTTCAGGCTCTCATGGGCTATTATTTACAGCTTCTATAATGTGCCCATGCCTTATTCCTTAACTTTACAATCTCTTTCATTATTTATTCTTTAGGTAAAGTGAACTGCCGCTTTCACTGTACTTTCTTGTCTCTTGGTATTTGCTCATGTTCTTGGTTTGGAGTAATGCCATTTCTTCCATTTTTACTTATTGAAACCTTAATCATGTCAAGGCCCACCTCAAATCCTACCTTCTCCCTAACCGTCCCAGTTGTAAATGAACTTTATTCTGTATTCCTGTGGGAATTTGTATTGTTCTTATAACTTCATGTCTTTTATTAAGTTTATTTGTATCTATGCTTTTATTTCATTATAATGTGGACATTGTAAGATTAGGGACTCTGTCTTCACCCAGGTCTCCCAGAGCATTTGCCATAATTCTTTGTATATATTAGATAATATAGTAAATATCTGATGAATGAGTGAAAGGGGAACTAGTTTAGTAGCGTTGCAGGTATTCCAGGTATGCAGAAACATGGGGAAATATTTTGGTCAGAAGACATGAGTCTTTGCCTCAGCTCTACACCTAACTAACTTTGCAGTTTTGGACAAGCTGCATAGATATTTCTGGACTCTTAAGATGAAGATAGATCATGGAGTAAAGTGGTAGAATTGGGAATAATATTGGGAAAGGACTGAATTGATAGATTATAAAAGGAAGATGAAGGGCCGGCTGCGTGGCTCAGTTGGTTAAGAGCTCGCTCAAGAGTACGAGCTGAGCTCTGAGCAACAGCAGTTCGATGCCCAGCCCGAGCTGAGCAGCCACTGAGCTGCCAACAGGTGGCAGGATGGCTCAGCTAAAATAAATAAATAAATAAATAAATAAATAAATAAATAAATAAAAGGAAGATGAGATTTAGGCACCTGAAATTGAAAGATGAACAGGGGAGAATCAATGGTGACTCAAACTTTGAACCTGTGATAAAAGGGAAGGTTGAGGAGAGTTAGTTGTTTCTTACCTGATGTTAAGATATATAGATATGATATTTAAGTCCCAGGGAGAGATTAGGGCTGTCAGTTGCTCAAAGGCTGGAAATATTTTAGTTCTTAACTCTTAGTCACTTAAGAGCCCTCTAGGCTAGCAGATTGACTGTCAAGGTAATCACAGTGCTTGTGTTAAGGTAACCCTTATTTTACTTAATACGTAATGCCTTCAAAACGCAGAAGTAGTAATGCTGGTAATTTGGATATGCCAAAGAGAGGGCATAAAGTGCTTCCTTTAAGTGAATAGATATATATAGGAAAAAACATAGCTTTAGGCTTCCACTTGTGGGGTGTGGGCAGTCTTGGAATGTATGCCCTATGGATAAGAGGGGACTACTGTATGTCAGTTTGAATTGAAGAGTACATAGTTACATTTCAATGAAAAGTGTTTTCTTTTTCAAGAAAGGAGAACATTTTGCTTCTTTGAAACAGGAGGAAAGAAGCCAATGGATAAAGTAGGGATTTTTTACTGTTCTACAATAATTAGATTACAGAAAGGATTTAGATTTAGAGAATAGGAACTTTTTTTTTTTTTCTCTGCGACTGTAGGGTAGAAGGAGAGCTCAGTAGATATAAAGTTGGCTGATGTTTACAACAGCTGATTTTTAACTTTGGGGAAGATGTGACAACTTAAGCTACGACAGTGACATGGAGAGGTAAAGGGAAGTGTGAATATGGAACTCATATATGTGATTGTGTGTATGTGTGTGAAAGGTTAGAGGGCTGGAAAATGAATATGAGTGTTCACCAGCAGTGACCAAGGACATGTAATAAAATATGAAGGGAGCTACTCTCATTTTGGGATCTTTTTATGGTAGCCCTGTGAGTTGGTAATTGGTAAAGTGAGTTTGTAGAAGGGTAAGAGTCTTAACGCGTGAAAGGCAACACTGAAACAATTGGTCATAGAGTGCAGAATGGCAGGGGAGATATTGTGATTAGAGGGAGACTAGTGACTGACAAAGTGAGTGGGCTTGAGACTTAAAAGTCCCAGTGATAGTCTCATCTCTCATTGGGGACAAACAGAACATCTTCTGCCTTTAAGTAGATATTTCCCTAGGGAGGAACACTTGAAGCATTGGTGGTGAAATTTTTATTTTATTTTTTAATTTTTTAATTTTTTTTTTAGGGCAGTGTCACTGGCCCTCTTATGTGGGACCAAACCGGGGCTGCTGGCTTGCTAAGCCAGCGCTTAACCACCATGCCACTCGGCCGGCCCTATGGTGAAATTTTTTGAGGCCTTGCTTGGGCAAGGCCTCCCGCCCCCCCCCCGAAAAAAAAAAGGCCCGGTGACTTTCTAGATACTCTGAGCCCAGTCGGAAGTTCAGCTGGTGGTATTTTTGTGTGGAAGATGCACACGGTAGTTATTATTAGGCACGTTTGTTAAAGTGAGATAATGCCGAATCAGTGGCTAGAATCTTTATTTCAGGAATTGGGCATACATGAGTGGTAGGGGGAATCTTGATACATTACTTATTAGGTCTCTGATTAGGGCAATATACCTAATGTTTCTAAGTTGTAGTTTCTCTGTCTATAAAATAGGGATAATACCTCTCTTGTAGGGTTGGTATGAGGATTAAATATTTAGAATGTATGAAATGATGGGCTGAGCATATAAGCACTCAATTAGTGTTAATGATAATGAAAGCAGTTAGTAATAAAACACCATGATAATGAAAGAAATTTTTATGAGGAAAAAAAGCTGTTGTACATCCTCTACTACTGTATTTTCTCAGAATTACTTCTTTTAGCTTGTTGAACAAAGAATAGGAAGAGGGTTTAGTTGTAAAGTTGTTCAGTGATGGTGAGAGATTCCCTCATAGTTATCTTGGTAGGAGTACTTTATGGTTCCAGTTTTAGCCCTTGGTGATCCCATTAGATTACTTACCAGGGGCCCTACTTCTCAGAATTAGACTACTTGGTATTGACATCTTAGTCTAGAGGTTGTCTTTTCCTTAAAATGGAAGGGAAAGACAGCTAATATTTATCAAAGTCTTTCTGTATGTAAAATACTTAACATATTTAAGGGTATTTTCTTTTTAATCAAAATAACATGCTCATAAATAAGATGAAATAGGATGAAAAGTTTCTCATGAAAACTAGCAATCCCTTGCCCTACTTCTTCCTGCATTTACTCCTGTCCCTGAGAGGCAATCCCTTTTTAAAATTGAGGTACTTATAGAATCACATACAGTTGCAAGGAATAATACAGAGAGATCTCGTGTATCCTTTACCCAGTTTGCCCAATTTTGGAAAACTACAGTACAATATGACAACCAGTATATTGACATAATTGACATAATACAATTCACTGTCTTTCAAAGTTTTTCAGACGTGTGTGTGTATTTGTATTTAGCTCTATACAATTTTATCACTTGTAGGTTTGCGTATCTACCACCACAGTCAAGATAACTGAATGGTTTCATCAGCACTGGATACTTTTTATAATTATACCCACTCTCTTCCAGTAACACCTACCCTAATTGTTGGCAATCATTAACTGTTCAGCATTTAAAAATATTTGTCATTTCAAAAATATTATAGAGGTGGAATCATATAGATCATAACCTTTTGGTTTGTTTTTCTTTCTTTTTTTTTTCACTCAGCATAATATTGTGAAGACTTATCCAAGTTGTTGTGTGCATCAGTAGTTTGTTAATTTTTATTGCTGAGCAGTAGTCCATGGAATGGATGTACCACAGTTTAGCTTAACATTTTACCTGTTGAAGGACATTTGGGCTATTTCCAGGTTTTGGCTATTACAAATAAAGCTGCTATGAATACTTGTGTGCAGGTTTCATGTGAATATAGGTTTTCATTTATCAGAGATAAATGCCCAAGAGTGTAATTGTTGGATCATATGGTAATTGGATGTTTAGTTATAAGAAATTGTTCCAGAGTGGTTGTACAGTATTGTAGTCTCACTGGCAATGTATGAGTGATTCAGTTTCATAGATAATAAATTCATTCCTTTTAAAGCATATAATTCATTGGTTTTTAGTATATTCACAGAGTTGTGCAAATATTCCTAGTTATAGAAATTTTCATCACTCTCAAAAGAACCCCATAGCTATTAACAGTCACTCTTACATTCTGTCTTCCCCATCCCTGGGCAACTGCTAAGCTACTTTCTATCTGTATGGATTTGCCTATTCTGCATATTTCATATAAATGGAATAATCTAATATGTGTTTTTTTGAGACTGGCTTCTTTTAGCATAATGTTTTCAAGGTTCATCTATTGTTCTAGCATGTATTAGTACTTCATTCCTCTTTATGCTTGAATAGTTTTCCATTGTATAGATATGTCACATTTAAAAAAATCCATTCATCAGTTGGTGGACTTTTGGATTATTACCACTTTTTGATTGTAATGAATACTGGTATGATCCTTTGTGTTCCAGTTTTTGTGTAGACATAGTTTTTATTTCTTACGGATATAAACCTACCAGTGGAATTGCTAGATCATATGGTAACTCTGTATTTGAATTTTGAGTAACTGCCAAACTGTTTTCCAAAGTGGTTGCACCATTTTATAGTCTCATAAGCAAAGAATGAGGATTTTAATTTCTCCGCATCCTTCTCAATACTTGTCATTGCCTGCTTTTGATTTTAGCCTTCTTAATGGGTACAAAGTGTTATGCCATTGTTTTGGCTTTGATTTGGATTTTCCCAATGACTGACTATGTTGAGTATCTTTTCATGTGCTTATTGGCCATTTGTATATCTTCTAGGAAGAAATGTCAATTCAAACCGTAAGTTCTCTATATAATTTCCTTATTTTAAAGGTTTTTTTTTTTTTAAAAAAATTGGGGAATTGGGGGAGGGGAACAGACAAGTTGCTGTCTTTTTTGTTGTTGTTCTTCAGTCTAGTTGCGGAGGACGTTGCTTCACTGGCCTATGTTGGTATCATCATTGCGTTCTTCCCGGATGAGGCAGATCGGTCACCGGCCTCTGGGTGGTCGCTCACTGCGGCTGTTGGCAGCTCACACTGGCTGCCAGCCGCTCACACTGGCTGCTGGACACTCACTGTAGTCTATGGCAGCCCACTGCAGCAGGGGCTGCAGCTTACACCGTCACTGGGGCTCACGCAGCCCAGCTCCAGATGGAGCTATTGTTAGCTGTAGAGGGCAGTGTCACTGGCTCTCATATGTGGGATCCGAACTGGGGCTGCTGGCATCCCAAGCCAGCTCTTAACCAATGCGCCACTTGGCCGGCCCTAACACGGTTCCTTGATTTTCATATGAATTATAACATTAGCTTGTCGATTTCTGCCATCTGGGATTTTTATTTAGTTAAGTCTGCAGATAAATTGGAAAGTATTGCCATATTATTATTATTATTATTATTATTTCTTTTTTTAGCTGAGCCATCCAGCTCAGTGGCAGCTCAGCTTGGGCTGGGCGTCGAACTGCTGTTGCTCAGAGTTCAGCTCACACTCTTGAGCAAGGTCTTAACCAACTGAGCCATTCGGCTGGCCCCTTGAGCGAGCTCTTAAACAACTGAGCCACATGGCTGGCCCGCCATCTTATTGTTAACTCTTCCAATCTGTGAACATTGATTGGATGACTTTCCATTTTATTTAGATCTTTAATTTCTTTCAACTATGTTCACTATAAAAGGATTGCACTAATTTGGTTAAGTTTATTCTGAAGTATTTTATTCTTTTTGATACTAGCATAAATGCAACTGTTACTGAAAAACCCAACTTCACTGCGTGACACTCGAAAGACAAGTGTTGGGTGGAAAGGAAAGGTTGCTTTATTCAGGAAGCTGGACGCCTGGGAAGATGACAAACTAATGTCTAAAGACCATCTCTGAAGTTCCAGACCAAGTAGAAGAATTTTAAAGAGGAGGAAGGGGAGGGGGAATTCCAGGGAAGTGAGGTAGAAGTCTGTGTTTCTTTAGTCATAGATAACACTTTTTCACATAAAACTTCTGGGCCAGCACCTGGTCACAGCTACTTTGGACACATTCTTTCCTTCCGCAGAACAAATTCATAAATTTTCCTTGATGCCCTGAAGTTATCTCCTCCTGTTTGACGAAGAGATACCACATCAGCAACACAAAGTTATACGTGAGAACAACAAGAGTTGAGCAAGAAGAGTGGTTAACATGTGAACAAAGGCCTATTTAATCCTCCGTCGGGTGCAAATGGTCTCACAGATTCATTGCACACAAAGGTGCTGCTATGAAATACGTCTTTATTGTACTAAGTCACAAACATGACTGATGGTAGAGGGGGAAGACATGGAAGTGATGAGTCACGATACTTAACTGTTAAATATTTGAAAATTTGTGTGCAATTAATATGTGAGATCAGTTGAGCCCGACAGAGGGTTAAAAATTAAATTATTGGGCTGGCTGAGTGGTATTTTGGTTAGGAGTTGACTTGGAACCCCAACTCTGAGCAGCAGGACCTCGGTTCAGATCCCACATGCAGACCAGTGATGTTACGCCCTCCACAACTAAGATGGTGAACAACAGCTCGACCTGGAGCTGGGCTTCTGAGTCGCAGGTGACGGCGTAGGCTGCAGTGAGGCTGGTCGGCAGCTGGCTTGCGCTTTTGTGAGCTGTCGTGAACCACCGTGAACAACCATCCAATGGCCGTCGAGCGACTGCATCACCCGGGAAGAGTGCAATAATAATACCAACATGGGCCAGTGAGGTGACGTCCTCCACACCTAGACTGAAGAACAAAAGGACAACAACTTGTCTGTTCCCCTTCCCCGATTCCCCAACGCTGCTTCCCTTTCTCAGTTCCCCATAAAATCTTAAAAAAAAAGAATTAAATTTTTAAATTCTAGCTGCCAAAAATACTAGTTGCATTAAAATCACAAGGGGCTCCAGAAATAAATGCATTCATATATGGTCATGTAATCTATGACATTAGTAGCAAGAATTTACATTGGGGTGAAGATTGTCTATTTCATAAATGGTGCTGGGAAAATTGGACTAATCACATGCAAAAAAAATGAAACTGAACCACCTTCTTAACACCATATATGAGAACAAATTTAAAATGGATTAAAGACTTAAATGTAAGACCTGAAACCATAAAACTTCTAGAAGAAACTATAGGGAGTAAATTTGCAGACATTACCCTAAGTAATATTTTCACTGACATATCCCTTTGGGCAAGGGAAGTAAAAGAAAAAATAAACATATGGGATTACATCAAGCTTAAGTTTTTTTTTTTACCACAAAGGAAACCATCAATACAACAGAAAGAATGCCTACTGAATGGGAGAAGATATCTGTCAATGAAATAAATCTCTGATAAGGGGTTAATATCCAAAATTTATAAGACACTCATTCAACTCAACACAAAAAAAACGAACTCAATTAAAAAATGGGCAGAGGAGGGCCGGCCGAGTGGCGCAGTGGTGAAGAGCTGGCTTGGGATGCCAGCGGCCCCGGTTCGGGTCCCATATATGAGGGCCAGTGACACTGCCCTTAAAAAAAAAAGGGCAGAGGATATGAGGAGGCATTTCTCTAGAAAGGACAGACAGATGGCCAACAGGCATATGAAAAAATGTTCAACCTCACTAATCATTAGAGAAATGCAAATAAAAACCACAATGGATACCACCTCACTTTATTCAGAATGGCTGTCATCAATAAATCAACAAAAAATGAGTGCTGGCGAGGTTGTGGGGAAAATGGAACCCTGGTACACTGTTGGTGGGATGGCAGTTTGGTGCAGCCATTGTGGAAATCAGTATGGAGGTATGTCAAAAAGCTGGAAATGGAACTACCTGATGACCCAGCAATTCTCCTGTTAGGTATTTATCCAGAGAAACCCAAGATGCTAATTCGAAAAAATATATGCACCGTTATGTTTATTGCAGCACTATTTACAATAGCCAAGACTTGGAAACAACCGAAATGTTCATCGGTAGATGACTGGATTAAGAAACTGGTACATTTATACAATGGAGTATTACTCCGCTATAAAGAAGAATGAAATCGTACCATTTGCAACGATAAGGATGGACCTAGAGAACATTATGCTTAGTGAAATAAGTCAGTTGGAGAAAGACAGATACCATATGATTTCATTTATATGTGGAATCTAAATAACTGAATAAATGAGCAAGTAAACAGAAATAGTTTCAGAGATATAGAGGAAAAACTGATAGTTGCTAGATTGGAAGGGGATGGGCATGAGAAAGAAGGGGAAGGGATTAGACAGCATAAATTGGTAACTACAGTATTGCCACAGGGATATGAAAGACAGTTTGGAGAATATAATCAATAATATAAATATTTTGTAGGTTGTCAGATGGTCACATGTCTTACTAGGGAGACCACTTCATGGTTGGGGTAGATGTTTGATCACTGCACTGTACACCTGAAGCTGAAGTTGAATAATATTGTATGTCAACTATAATTTAATATATACATAGTCATATAATCATTGTTGGGTCTCAGCGCACTGTCTCCATGAGAGGATGTGGAGGGTGATAGAATTCTGAGCTTCTGAAATCCCAGTGCTGCACCTGCAGCCCGTTGCAGAGCCTGTGTATCTCAGTGGCGCTGCTTGCCCCTCAGGGATTCTCCCAGTAAAATGGGGACACTGTGGGCTGTGAGAGGTGACTGGTGGGTTTGTGGCTCTGTGCAGTGGCAACCCTCAGCCCACAGTTGTTTTGTCCCTACAGTTCCTTCCCTTTTGCAGGAATCAGTTGTGCTGTGAATCTGCCTGTGGGGCTGCCGTTCTCAGGTCTGAATATATTCTGTTATTTAATCTGACATTGCCATCATTTGTTCTGGAGTCAGCTTCTAACGCTGGGAGGGTGGCAGCAAGTCGGCCAGGATCTGTGTCTTTTGTTTTCTGCCTGGCAGTGAGCTTAAACCACAGTTTTCACCTGAGATCTCTGCCTGGATAGCTGGGTTCAGCAGTTTTATATGCTGATGACAGAGGCAGTACTATGGCCTCAGGGGATGTCCCTGCAGCCTGAATTGTTTCCTCTTCCTAGACTGCTGTAAGCTCCATTCTGTATATCTGCACTTCCCCATTCCCGCCCCCCCTTGGCTGATTTGCCCACCTTTAGGTGATTAGATGTGTGGGTCTCTCAGATATACTTATGTATTGTGTAGGGAATCCTTTGTTCAATTATAGCTTTTCAGTTTATTGTAACTTTGAGTGGATATTTCAAGAAGCACTCCTCTCGCTGCCATTTCTATACAAGTCTGCTTTCACCATCATTTGCTTGTTGCATGTAGCCTGATAGTGAGAAGTAAAAGCTTAAGGTGTTTTCAAGTCTTGTCTAAGCACATATAGGGTAATGGATATTGAGATGTTTCGTTCATTGAACATCTTCAACGATTTTATTTCTGCTGGAAGTAAAGAAGCCATGTTGCTTCCATAACATTCCAGAATCATGAGCTACTCTATTGTCAGTATAAATGTTGCCAGTTTTGCCCTTGGTTAGGGTGCAGGCCCATGTGAGCATGTATTATTCGGCTTTCTGGGGTGTAGTAGCAAAGGCAAAGGTGCCGCTTCAATTACATCAAAGGGTGTTGATATTACATATCCAGCAGTCTTTGCTTGCCACCTTTGAAAAGTGAAGCCATCAGTGAACCATGAGAATTCGGTGTTACTAAAAGCATTTTCTGCAGATAATAAGGAGAGGTCTGGATGTTAATGAGCAATTGTGAGGGGCTTTGTCAGTAATGGAGAGGAACAGAATAGCAGGGTTAAGTTTATTACAACATGAAAGGTTATGTGAGGAGCTGTTAACAAAAGAATATCATAGGAGGTGAGGCAGCTGACTGAAAAATGTTGAGTGTGATGAGACATAATGAGGGTTTCTATTGTATGAGATACAAAGATAGTTTTTTGAATCAAAAGAGCAGTGGCAGTAATGGCTGTAAGACAAGGGGGCCAGGGGTTCAATTGTTGGGTATAGTAGACCTTGAGTTAATGATGGTCCCATGTTTTTGGATGAGTACCCCAAGGGCATTTCCTTCCTTTTCATAAACAAAGAGGAAAAAGGAGATCAGATATTTGGGATGCCCAAGGGCAGGTGGGTTCATTAAACTCCTCTTTAAGGCTTTAAAGGCTATGTCTTTGTATTCTAGCAATAAAATTGGGTTGTGGTTATTGTTCTTTAATAAAATATGCAGAGTTTTGGCCATAAGGGAGAGACATTTGGGATCCAATTTTGGCAGTCACCAACTAGCCTGAGAAAACCTCACAGTTGATGTTTAGTTTTGGGTTTGGGGAAACTTAGGACACCATAAAGCCTCTTTGGATCTCGGTACAGCCCTTGTTCTGATATCAGATGCCCTAAATATTGATTTTGTGTTTGGGCAAACTGCAGGTTTTCCTTGGTGACTTTATGTCCTTTAAGGGTTGAAAGCTTTAGCAAATATGATGTCTTCCTGTGAGGAGACTTGTGTGGAAGAGCAAAGAAGTGAGTCTTTCACATATTGTAACAAAGTAGAACCCTTAGGCATCTTTATATCATCCATATCAACCTTCAGGATTTGTGAGAAATAAGAAGGGCTCTCAGTAAAACCCTAAGGCATTACTGCCCAGGTGAATTGTTTTCCCTCCCAAGTGAAGGCAAAATGGTATTGGTTAGCTTCATCAGCTGGAATGCTAAAGCATGCCCTATATAAATCAGTTTCAGTAAAGAACTTACTTTCAGCTGGGATGGATGTTAATAGCATGTGAGAGTTAGGAACAACAGTGTCAGGGATTACAGTGTGGTTTTTGCTTGGAGATCCAAGACAAATTTACACCCTCCACACTTGGTTTTTCTCACAGGGAAAATAGGAGTATCACAGGGACTAGTGGAAGGGATACTGAGGCCTGAGCCTTGTAACCTTCTATTAAGGGCTTTATATATCTTAAAGGTATATATACTATAAGGGCTTCTTAACTAATGGGATATTGATTGGTTCTGGGGAGGAGTTTTGAGGGATCTATTTGAATCTTGATAGGAGGTACACTGTGGATTCTCTCAATATTGGTTGAAGATATTGCCCCCAAAAAAGATAGTATCTGATCCAATAGGGACAAATGATCAGTGCTCCCAAATTCAGCTATAGTGTTGGAAATAGAGCAAATAAAAGATGTTGAAGATTGTTATTCTGATTGGCTATTTTGAAAGCTACTGTCAAATTCTAGAATTATTTTGGGAGAAAAAAATTTCAGCATGATACTTTTCTTTCTTTTTTTTCCCCAATTGTATTAGTCTCTCTCTCTCTCTCTTTTTTTTTTTTTTTTTTTGGTAAACTCTTCCAAGTTAACAATCCATTTGTAGGTGATGAAATGTCTAAGGAATCCACTTCAAATGTTGGCTGTGAGCATGGTCTTTCCCTTTCCTTCAACTCTGAATTAAGACTTTTGATCCTTGGGCTGGCCGAGTGGCTCAGTTGGTTAAGAGCTTGCTCGAGAGTGTGAGCTGAGCTTTTTGAGCAACAGCAGTTCGATGCCTAGCCTGAGCTGAGCTGCCGCTAAGCTGCCAACAGGTGGCAGGATGGTTCAGCTGGAAAAAAAAAAAGAGGAAAAACTTTTGATCCTTGTTTTTTATATTCCAGTTCCAGAGAAGTTATCTTTAGAAGTTATCTGAAGACAGTCTTATGCTTTATAGTAGTGGTCTACCAGGCTCTAGTTTCTCCAGGAACACTACACAGGATAGATTTAAATATATATTAAACTAAGAGGCGTTCTCTCAAATGAGTTTATTTATTTTTTTTTTCCCGAGTTTATTTTTTTTTTATTTTTTTTTATATTTTATTTTATTTTTAATTAGTTTCAGGTGTACAACACAGTGCAATAGTTATACATTTTACCCCTCAAAGTGACAACCCCCCACCCCCAATACACCACCCCACTCCCCCCCATATCATATATATCTGTTACTCTTCCTCTGACTCTCTTCCACAGTATAATCCACATCCCGTGACTACCTATATATATTCAATTACAGTAGGTATACCACCTCCACTTTAGTAATACAGTGCAGTGATCGAACCTCTACTCCATCCATGAAATGGTCTCCCTAACAAGACCTATGATCATCTGACATTCCACAGAATATTTACAACATTATTAATTATATTCCCCAAACTGTTTTTCCTATCCCAGTAGCAATATTGTAGTTGCCTATTTTTGCTGTCTAATCCCTTCCCCTTCTCCCTCATCCCCATTCCTCTCCAACTTAGCAACCCTGATTTTTCCTCTATATCTATGAGACAGTTTCTGTTTACTTTGCTCATTCATACAGTTTTTCAGATTCCACATATAAGTGAGATCATATGGTATTTGTCCTTCTCTGACTGACTTATTTCACTCAACATTATAGTCTCTAGGTCCATCCATATCATTGCAAATGGCCCGATTTCATTCTTCTTTATAGCAGAGTAATACTCCATTGTATAAATATACCACAGTTTTTTAATCCAGTCATCTACTGACGGGCATTTTGGTTGTTTCCAAGTCTTAGCTATTGTAAATTGTGCTGCTATGAACATCGGGGTGCATAACTTTTTTTGAATAAGTGTCTTGGTTTTTTTCAGGATAAATACCTAGGAGTGGAATTGCTGGGTCAAACGGTAGCTCTATTTCCAGTTCTTTGAGATACCTCCATACTGACTTCCATAGTGGCTGCACCAATCTGCAGTCCCACCAACAGTGCAGCAGGGTCCCCTTTTCCCCACAGCCCCGCCAGCACTTGTTGTTTGTTGATTTGTTGATGATAGCCATTCTGACTGGAGTGAGGTGGGCCAGCCGAGTGGCGCGGTGGTTAAGCGCTGGCTTGGGAAGCCAGCGGCCCCGGTTCGGTCCCACATATGAGGGCCAGTGATACTGCCCTCAAAAAAAAAAAAAAAAATGAGTGACTGGAGTGAGGTGGTATCTCATGTTGGTTTTTATTTGCATTTCCCTAATGGCCAGTGAGATTGAACTTTTTTTCATATGCCTGTTGGCCATCTGTATGTCCTCTTTAGAGAAATGTCTCTTCATATCTTCTGCCCATTTTTTAATTGGGTTGTTTGTTTTTTTGGTGTTGAGTTTCATGAGTGTTTTATAAATTTTGGATATTAACCCCTTATCAGATATATCGTTGGCAAATATATTCTCCCATTCAGTAGGCTTCCTTTTTGTTTTATTAATGGTTTCCTTTGTTGTGAAAACACTTTTAAGTCTGATATAATCCCATATGTTCATTTTTTCTTTTACTTCCCTAGCCCGTAGGGATGTATCAGTAAAAATACTGCTCTGGGTAATGTCTGCAAATGTACTCCCTATATTTTCATTTAGGATTTTTATGGTTTCAGGTCTTACATTTAAGTCTTTAATCCATTTTGAATTTGTTCTTGTATAAGGCGTAAGGAGATGATCCAGTTTCATTTTTTTGCATGTGTCAGTCCAATTTTCCCAGCACCATTTATTGAATAGACTATCTTTACTCCAGTGTAAATTCTTGCTTCCCTTGTCATAGATTAACTGTCCATAAATGCTTGGATTAATTTCTGGGCTCTCTGTTCTGTTCCACTGATCGATGTGCCTGTTTTTATGCCAATACCAAACTGTCTTGATTACTGTGGCCTTGTAGTAGGTTTTGATGTCTGGTAGCGTGATCCCCCCGACTTTGTTTTTATTCCTCAGAATTGCCGAGGCTATTCTGGGTCTTTTATGATTCCATATAAACTTTAGGATTATATTTTCTATTTCTGTGAAAAATGCCCTTGGTAGTTTGATAGGAATTGCATTGAATCTATATATTGCTTTAGGCAGTATGGACATTTTAACTATATTAATTCTTCCTATCCATGAGCATGGTAGGTGTTTCCATTTATTTGTATCTTCTATGATTTCTTTCCTCAGTGTCTTATAATTTTCTGAGTACAGATCTTTCACTTCTTTGGTTAAATTTATTCCTAGGTATTTTATAGTTCTTGACGCAATTGTGAATGGGACAGTTTTCTTAATTTCTCTTTCCATTAGTTTATTATTGGTATATGCAAATGCCACCGATTTCTGAACATTGATTTTATATCCTGCTACTTTACTGAATTCGTCTATCAGTTCCAATAGTTTTTTGATGGAGTCTTTGGGGTTCTCTATATACAGTATCATGTCATCTGCATATAATGACAATTTTACTTCTTCCTTGCCAATTTGGATGCCTTTTATTTCTTTTTGTTGTCTGATTGCTGTGGCTAGAACTTCCAGCACTATGTTGAATAAAAGAGGAGAAAGTGGACAGCCTTGTCTTGTTCCTGATCTTAAGGGGAATGGTTTTAGCTTTTCCCCATTAAGTATGATGTTAGCTGTAGGTTTATCATATATGGCTTTTATTATGTTGAGATATGATCCCTGTATTCCCACTTTGCTAAGGGTTTTTAACATAAATGGCTGTTGGATTTTGTCAAATGCTTTTTCTGCATCTATTGAAATGACCATGTGATCTTTATCCTTCATTTTGTTGATGTGGTGTATCACATTAATTGACTTACGGATGTTGAACCAGCCTTGCGCACTAGGGATGAATCCCACTTGATCATGATGTATGATCTTCTTAATATATTGCTGAATTCTGTTTGCTAATATTTTATTGAGAATTTTTGCATCTATATTCATCAGGGAGATTGGCCTGTAGTTTTCCTTTGTTGTGATGTCTTTATCTGGTTTTGGAATCAGGGTGATAGAGGCTTCATAAAAAGAGTTTGGGAGCCTGCCCTCCTTCTGGATTTTTTGGAATAGTTTGAGAAGAATAGGTGATAGTTCTTTTTTGAATGTTTGATAAAATTCACTTGTGAAGCCGTCTGGTCCAGGGCTTTTGTTTTTTGGGAGCTTGTCAATTACTGATTCAATTTCCTTGGTACTAATCAGGGTATTTAGATTTTCTGTTTCTTCTTGCGTTAGCTTTGGAAGGTTGTATGCTTCTAGAAAATTATCCATTTCTTCCAGATTGTCAAATTTGTTGGCATATAGTTGCTCATAGTAATTTCTTAGAATTTTTTGTATTTCCGTGATGTCTGTAGTCATTTCCCCTCTTTCATTCCTGATTTTGCTAATTTGAGTCCTCTCTCTTTTTTTTTTGATGAGCCTGGCTAGAGGTTTGTCAATTTTGTTTATCTTCTCAAGAAACCAGCTCTTGGTTTCATTGCTCTTTTGAATTGTTTTTCTGTTCTCTATATTGTTTATTTCTGCTCTGGTCTTTATTATCTCCTTTCTTGTACTCCCCTTGGGCCTCTTTTGCTGTTCTTTTTCCAGTTCCCTTAGGTGTAAGGATAACCTGTTGATTTGAGATTTTTCTTCCTTCTTTAGGTAGGCCTGCACTGCTATAAACTTCCCTCTTAGGACTGCTTTCGCAGCATCCCAGAGATTTTAGGTCGTGGTGTTTTCATTTTCGTTTGTCTCGAGGTATCTTTTGATTTCCTCCTTGATCTCATTTGTGACCCACTCACTATTTAATAGCATATTGTTTAGCCTCCATTTATTTGTCAGCTTCCCGGATTTCTTCTTATAATTGATTTCTAGTTTCATAGCATTGTGGTCAGAGAATACAGTTGAAATGATTTCAATCTTCTTAAATTTATTGAGACTTGTTTTGTGGCCTAACATGTGGTCTATCTTAGAAAATGTTCCATGTGCACTTGAAAAGAACGTATATTCTGTAGCTTTGGGATGAAATGCTCTGAAAATGTCTGTTAAATCCAGCTGGTCTAATGTGTCATTTAAGGTCGCTGTTTCCACATTGATTTTCTGTCTGGAGGATCTGTCCATTAGTGACAGCGGGGTGTTGAAGTCCCCTACTATGATAGTGTTACTGTTGATCTCTGTCTTTATGTCTGACAATATCTGTTTTATATATTTAGGGGCTCCTATGTTAGGTGCATAGATGTTTACTAGAGTTATGTCCTCTTGTTGGATCGATCCCTTCATTACTATGAAGTGTCCTTCTTTGTCCTTTGTTATATTCTTCAATTTAAAGTCCATTTTATCTGATATAAGTATCGCTACTCCAGCTTTTTTCTCAGTACCATTTGCATGAAATATTTTACTCCATCCCTTTACTTTCAGCCTGTATGAGTCTTTGGATCTGAGGTGAGTCTCTTGTATACAGCATATACTGGGGTCTTGCTTTCTTATCCATTCAGCCACTCTATGTCTTTTTATTGGAGCATTTAATCCATTTACATTTAATGTGATTATTGATAGGTGTGTATTTATTGCCATTTTCTTATTTGTGTTCGTAGTCTTTCATAGGTTGTTTTTCTCTTCTACTTAAAGAAGCCCTTTTAGCATTTCCTGCAAAGCTGGCTTGGTGGTAATGAATTCCCTTAACTTATTTTTTCTGCAAAGCTCCTTATCTCGCCTTCGATTTTAAATGATAACCTTGCTGGATACAGCAATCTTGGTTGTAGGCCTTTATTTTTCATCACTTTGAAAACCTCCTGCCACTCTCTTCTGGCCTGCAAAGTTTCTGTAGAAAAGTCAGCTGATAATCTTATGGGGGTACCCTTGTAAGTAACTTGCTGCCTTTCCCTTGCTGCTTTAAGGATTCTGTCTTTGTCCTTAACCCTTGCCATTTTCACTAGAATGTGTCTTGGAGTGGGCCTGTTTGGAATCATCCTGTTTGGAACTCTCTGCATTTCCTGGGCTTGTATTTCAATGTCCTTTGCCAGGTTAGGGAAGTTTTCAGACATTATTACTTCAAATATATTCTCAATCCCTTGCTCCCTCTCTTCTCCTTCTGGTACTCCAATGACCCTTAGGTTATTGCGTCTGATGTTGTCCCCCAGCTCTCTTAAACTATTTTCCATGTTTTTCATTCTTTTTTCTTTTTGTTGTTCTGCATGGGTGATCTCTGCTATTTTGTCTTCTAAGTCACTGATTCGATTTTCTGCTTCATCCAGTCTGCTAGTGATTCCATCAAGTTTGTTATTTAATTCAGTAATTGTGTTCTTAAGTTCCAGCTGGTTGCTTTTCATGATTTCTCTATCCTTCTTTATATTTTCATTAATTTCCTTGAACATTCTAATAATCAGTGTTCTGAACTCTGTCTCTGATAGGTTGGTTACCTCTATTTCCTCTATTTCCACTGATTCAGGAAGTTTCTTCTGTTCTTTTATTTGTGTTATGTTTCTTTGTCTCCCCATTCTGGCTTACTCTTTGTGTTTACTTCAATATAACAGATAGATCCCCCAGATTTCTCAGTCTTTTCTGGGTAAACTTATATGGTGTGTGTCCTTTATATTTGAATTACTCAGTCTCCCTATTCTCCTGTGCTTGTATCTGAGGTGTTCCTTGTGTCGTGCGTCCTCACTTGTTGAAGTTTTAGTTTTGATTACTTTTGGTTTGTCAGTAGGTGGGATTGACTCCCAGATTGATTAGCTGTGAGGATCAGCAGCTTCTGCAGTTTATGAGCTGCTGTGAGAGGATTGACCCCTCTAATGAAACTTGGACCCTATGGGTCTTAGTACCTGTAGTAACTTCTTTTTGGGTGTGACTCTTGTATGTCAAACCCAGAAATGCTCTAGTTTTATCTAAAGTTGGCCTCCGGGTATGATGATTCTTGTGTCTGTTTGTTTGGACCCACTGCTGCAGAGTGATTTTAGAGCGTAACAGATCAACAAGAACAACCTCCGCAGCCACCAAAGGAAACCAAATGCTCGCACCAGTAAAAACAACCAACCATCAAACTACAGTCAAATTGTACAGAAATATCAATCATACTAATGAAGAAAACAAACAGAAACAAAACAAAAACCACATACTCAATAATAACAGAAGAAGAAACAAAATAAAATACAATATCCTAAAATAAAAAATAGAATAAACATGAGAAACCAATTAGCTATACCTAAAAAATAAAAAATATACTAAAATAATAATAAAAAAAGTAAGAAAAATTTAAAACATAAAATTTGCAGAAAAAAGGAAAAGAGGAAAAGTATAGCAGTGAGAAGAATGAATAAAATAAGAGAGAAAGTGAGGGTGGGGAAAAAAGAAAAAGAAAAGAAAGAAAAAGAAAAAGAAAAAAGGAAAAAAAAATATATATTTGTCTACACACCCATATATATGGACATATATTCACCTATATACACCTATATATATATGCCTATATTAAAAACTACAATATGATTAGAATGAAATAGAAATAAAAACCAAAAACAACCAAGATAAGCAGCCAATAAAGAGAAAACAAAACAGAATAAAACCAAACAAACCAAAAATACCCGTGCTGGTCTAGGCTAAAGTCCACCAAGCTCTCTTCAGTTTGTCTGCTGTACAAAAATTCCTGTGCGTCTTGTGGGAACAGTAGGCCACCTGATGCCTAGCGTGATCCTGGCACTGCAGGTTTGCTGTACTTGAGTGTGGTTGTGACGTGTGATTGGTGGTTTTTACAAAGTCACTGCCTTTTTGCTTTTGCCTGTCCCAAGGCAGGCTGCACCCTCAAAGTCTCAGTGAGTGTCTCTGGGCACCCTTTGGGTTGACAGCCGTGGAGAATTAAAGAATTCCTCACTACCAAAAGCCTGCTGCTAAGAATCTGTTAATTAGTGCCTCAGCAGATGAACCTGCCCTGCCTCCCAAGCCTTGCCTAAAGGTGGGGGCGGGGTAGGTAGTCTCACTGCTGCCTTTACTAGGTGGAAATTCTCAACCCCCTGCAGGTAAGGATATCTTCCTAGTCTGCCCCTATTGCTCACTTCAGGAGTCAGTTTAAGACTGTCTTGGCGGGGGGACAAAGTTTGTGGGAGTGGGTGAGTTATTGGGGTTTTTTTTTTTGCTTTCTGTTCAAGAGTAGAAAAAGGGAAAAAAAATAAAAAACATAAAAATAAAGCCACAGTTCCAACACTGTTTCAAGCTAAGGCCTTTGCCTCTTATGCTCCAGCGGAGTTCCTGCTGCTCTCCCAAAGGGTCTGCCGGGATTTAGGGAACTGCGCGCACCCTACCGTGTGGCCAAGATCCCCGCTCCGCGTCTCTCGGGGACCTTCGTCTCCGCCCGGCGCGCTGCGTGTCCGAGTGAGCCTTCTTTTTCCCCTGCTCCCGGGTTTCAGGCTTCTGCCTTGGAGCCGGCGCGCGCCCGCGGTCCTCCTGCTGCTCTCCCGAAGAGACTGTCGGGGTTTAAGGGACTGCAAGCCCCCTGCCCCGAGGCTCAGATCCCCGTTCTGTCTCTCGGGGACCTGCGTCTCCACCCGGCGCGCTGCTTGTCCAAGCGAGTCCTCTTTTTCCCCTGCTCCCGGGTTTCAGGCTTCTGCCTCGGAGCCGGCGCGCCCGCGCAGATCTCCTGCTGCTCTCCTAAACGGTCTGCCGGGATTTAGGGGACTGCGCGCACCCTGCCGCGTGGCTCCGATCCCCACTCCGTCTCTCCGAGACCTGTGACTCGGGCCGGCGCACTGCGTCTCCGCGGGCGAGTCCTGTGTTTCCCCTGCTCCCGCGTTTAAGGCTTCTGCCTTGGAGCCGGCGCGCGCCCGCGCCGTTCTCCTGCTGCGCTCCTGGAGGGACTGCCGCCGGGGTTCAGGGGACTGCGCACACCTTTCCACGCGGCTCCGATCCCCGCTCCGTCTCAAATGAGTTTAAATGCACTTTATTTTTAGACAACTACAAGACATGTTTTTCTTAAAAACAATGCCTCTGCTCCAAATAAATGAAGGTCAAAATAAATGAAGAGCTCAAGGCAACATCAGTCCCATCTGTCTTAGTCCTTGTGTGTGGATGAAAAGCAGCAGCCAGTTATGATGATGACAGGTGATGGATTCCAATGGCCAACTATGTTAAAACATTTTTCCATTTCTAAACCATCCTTAAGAAAAATCATATATGGGATCACACCATCCTTACTGTAGTCCAATAGAGCAATCATGCCATCTGGATTCATATTTTCACCAGTGAAGAACTGGTAGTTTGTTTTTTTTTGTTTGTTTGTTGTTTTTTTTTTAAGAGGGCAGTGTCACTGGCTCTCATATGTGGGATTCGAATTGGGGCTGCTGGCATCCCAAGCCAGCTCTTAAACACCGTGCCACTCGGCCGGCCCAAGAACTGGTAGTTTTTGAAGTTAGCAAGGATGTTCTTGATTTATTCTGCAGCTCCTGTCATAAATGGTTTTACTCTTTCTGGTCTCTGTTCTTCAAGATTCCCTTTGATTAATTTCATGTAATCCTTGATATACTTCTTGTAGGCTTTTTTTGTGAAGCTGGTTTCCTGCAAATGATGGTTCATGACATTATCAACACCAGTGACTACTGTACTTTCGGCACCTTCGCTTTCGGGGCCTTCAGCGGAGGCATTTCCACTAATGATCTAGTCATCAATGTTACTCTCTGTCCTACTGACCACCTTCCCCTCCACCTCTAGGCATAGCTGGTCTGCGATCTCCCGGGTCTTGTAGATGTCGGAGAACATCTCATCATGGCTGATGAAGTCCCGGTAGATGATCATGATGATGGCTGGAAGGAGACAACAGTGGCGCTGGCTTAGCAGGAGCCCAGAGCGAGCGTGATGTAACCGGAGGGGTGCTGGCGGTTGAAGGGGAAGGGAGAGGGGAGAGCAGGCAGAAAAGCACATGATGCTTTTCTAATAAATGAATAGGGACAGAGGAATTAAGGAGAAGGTGCTAAGTATCTCTCAAAAAGCCCAAACAAAAAGGAATAGGATCAGATGGTAACCTGTTGAGGTTTATTAGATATCGCCACCATTTGAACTGTGTTAGTACTCCAAGACAGGGGCTGCTTTATAGTAGTGGGGTTGAGCACCAAGATTGTGGCTTCAATGTCAGTAAGGGCAGAGAGAGATTCATTCCCAACCTAGAGAATAGTTTTTCTGAACCATTTAGAAGGCTGGATTGGGAACAGCCTCTTAGTTCCTTGAGCCCATCATTGAGATTTAGGAGGACATTGGAAGGGCTGGTTGGAAGGCTGAAGGTACCTGAAATGCTTACGTTTTGACAGTTTCTTTTCTAATGTTCTGGTTCTTTGCAATAATAGCAGAAACAAGGAGGTTTTTTGTTCCACATAGGGACCTTCATTTGCCCAAACCAGAGCTTTTTTCTCCTAGAGTTGAAAATTAAGAAACTTAGTTGATTTTCTTTCAGGTGACTCATCTAGGGTGTGAGCAAGCTGATTTGTCAAATTGACTAAGTCTAGCGTGGACATGGTCTCCCATTCTCTCCTGGTACTTCTAACTGCCAGAAAATAGTTTTGGTCTGGTCCTGTAATAAACATAGTTAAAAGCTACTTGAATAGAATCAACATCTGAGGGAAGACCAGATTTTGAGAACAATCTGAAGTTGATTATAATATTCATGAGCAGTTTATCAGACTTATGTGACCAAGCCTGAATTATGTTCCCATCAACAGGCTTCGAGAAAGCCCTAGGAATTGCCTGATGAAGTCTCTTAGCATGCCTGAGCCAGATAATCTTTTTATTTTTTGAGGGCAGTGTCACTGGCCCTCATATGTGGGATCCAAACCGGGGCCGCTCGTGTCCCAAGCCAGCACTTAACCACCGCGCCACTCGGCTGGCCCTGAGCCAGATAATCTAATAAATCAGTGAGTTGGTCTCCTGGTTGTAATCTTAGAGACTTTTTAAGTTTTTTCTGATCAGCAGTTTTCATTCAGTGCTGAGCCTGGCCTTCACTGACAAGCATATGAATTAGCTTATACAAATTAGAGAAACCAGGTTGATAAGTTTGAATGACTATATTAAATTTCTCAGCAAATCTGTGGGGATCCTCAGCTACTTTGGGAACATCTTTTACAATGGCTAACAGTTCAGCTATAGTCCAGAGAATGTAAGATATATGGGTTTTATTAGCCTTTCCATCCTTAGAAGACTTAATTTTAAAGGGACATGTTCTGATAGGTTCTGAGGAAGAGGAAGATAGCACTGGCAGAGGCAAAGGAGCCAGGGGAGAGGAGGTGATGGTTTTGGAGCGGGGGGAGCCTGAGACAGACAAGTTGGGGGAAAGAAGCATGAAGCTTTAGGAGCCATTTTGTCTTTCTTTAATTGTTTACCTCAGTTAATTTTAGTATTTTATTTTGCTAACAGGCAATTTTAGATTCCTGTTAACTTTCAGAAGCCTCAAAGTACTAATCAAAATAGACGTTCCATTTATCTTTGGCAGTTTCAGAGCTAGGGTTGTCCCATTTGGTTTTCAAAAAAGTAAATTTGGGGAATTTAAAAGTTTCCCGTAATGGTCATTGGTATTCTGTTACTTTTAGTCAATTTGGTCCATTTAGTTAAAGATGCATGAAGAGGGACCACAGTTTCTAAACATAAAACTGGCTGGGGTTCCCGAACTTGGGGGTAGGGGTAACTTGAAAGCACTTAGACAACTGGGACCCATTTTTCAGAGTTTGTTTTTCTTTAGAACAAAAGCCTGAACAGCCGATGGTCCAAATACCAGTAAAGTTCCTTTAGGAAAAGTTGGATTAAAAATTGGACTGAAGGCTGAATGGAACAGTTCCAGCAGAACAGCTGATTCTAAAAGGAATCAGACTGAAGGCCAGCATAGTTCTGGTGGAACAGCCTGATTTCAAAAGAGTTAGGCTGAAGTGCCACATGAGTACTAGGTGTACAAAACAAGGCCTTAACCAGAAAAGGATGAAGGCTTACATTATATCCTGAATATATCCTGGAGAGCTTCAAAATGGAAAGAGAGCAGAAGCTTGGATCCTGGAAAAAGACTTACCCTTAAACACCAGGATCAGCAAGGAAGCAGTGAACTCTATGGGCTCTGTGTACTCACCAGCCTCAGAGCTGTTGGGATCTTCTTTGGATCAGTTTTGTTTTAATCACTCCCTACTCAAATATTAGCAGTTGTCATTATTTATTTATTTATTTATTAAAAAAATTTTATTGGGGAATTGGGGGAGGGGAACAGCGCTGGGGAATCAGGGAAGGGGAACAGACAAGTTGCCTTCTTTTTGTTCTTCAGTCTAGTTGCGGAGGACATTGCTTCACTGGCCCATGTTGGTATCGTCATTGCGCTCTTCCCCAGTGAGACAGATGGGTCGCCAGCCTCTGGATGTCGCTCACTGCGGCTGTTGGCAGCTCATGCTGGCTGCCAGCCGCTCACACTGGCTGCTGGCCACTCATTGTAGCCCATGGCAGCCCACTGCAGTGGGGGCTGCAGCCCACCCTGTCGCCGGGGCTCGCACAGCCCAGCTCCAGGATACCAGGGCTGCTGGTATCCCAAAACCAGCTCTTAACCAATGCGCCACTTGACTGGCCCAAGAAATACATCATTTATTTTTTTTCTTTTTTCATTTTTCTTTTTTTTGAGGGCAGTGTCACTGGCCCTCATATGTGGGACCCGAACCCGGGCCGCTGGCTTTCCAAGCCATTGCTTAACCACTGCGCCACTCGGCCGGCCCTGTTTTTTAAATCATTGGATTTAGAGGGATATCAAGTACAGGTGGGGGAGGGTGGTCTAGCATGCAGAATTGTTTTCTAGCGCAGGAATTTTCCATTTCAGAAAAGAAGTTTTAGACTAATGGTATTTTTGTTTTGTTTTTTTGTTTGTTGTTTTTTTTTATTTTTGAGGGCAGTGTCACTGACCCTCATATGTGGGACCCGAACCGGAGGTGCCGGCTTCCAAAGCCAGCACTTGACCACCGCACCACTCGGCCGGCCCTAGACTAATGGTATTTTGACCTGGTATATAGTGCTAATGGAAAAAAATTCTGCTTTTCTCTTTAAATGTTGAAAATAAAACTCATCATCCTTCTATTACATTTAGAAGTTCCTGTTGTTGAAAAGAATGAAAACAAGAGAGCCAATTGCCAGATGTTAGGCCAGATCACAGTCTTCTAGGTTATAGTAAATTAATCTAGGTGGTTTTAACAGTTTATGTGTTTGAAAATACCAAAATCAGGTAATTATTTGACTGTAAGTTTAAGTATAATTTCATATTTCAGGCATTTACTATTTGAAAGTATATGACAATTATACAAAATATGGCAACCTTTTTTTTTTTCTTATGAAGAGAAATGAATTTATATTGCTACATGATTCAACGCCTTTATGACTGAACATTTACCCCTCCATTGGGAGCAACTGATCTCACAGATTCATTGCACACAAAGATGCCGCTATGAAATACGTCTTTGCTGTACTAAGTCACAAACACGACTGGTGATAGGTTACGGTAGATGGAGAAGATACCAAAGTGATGAATCATGATAGTTAACTGTTAGATATTTGAAAATTTATGTGCGATGAATCTGTGAGATCAGTTGTACCCAATGGAGGGTTAAAACATTGCAGGGGTTATAGACTCTTTCCTGAAACCCTTCCATGAATAGAAAAGATAATTGAGATAGTATAGACACAGACCTTCTTAAATGGAGCAGTGATTTCGGTCACCTCTAAACTTATTTAACATATATTGAAATTATTTATTTAGCAGTTAATAGATAAACCACAAGTTCTAGAAGCTTGTACTTTTAGAACTTGTCACATGTAGAAAATAAGTTATAAATGAAGTCTGCATTTTGAGGGATAGAAGACATAAACACGTGGAAATAACACTCTGTATGGTAACAGTGGAAGTAACATTGGAAGGTAGTATGTGACTAATTTCCAAAAGAATGGTTCAAGGAGCATTGCTGAGGGCTATAATAGTATAGAAGAGTTCATGAAGAAGGTAATCCTTGAGCTGAATTCTGAGGGATCCATCTGGTTAGATTGAAACAAGTTAAAAAGGCAGCCTGGCAGAAAACAAGATATGGGCAAAGTTGTCCTGAACTTCATAGGCAGTTTTCAAAAATGTCATTATGCCTTGTGAAAATATACTCTTTCATCTCAATTTCTTCTACCCTATATTTCCTATTTATTTATTTATACTATACCCACATCAGGAAGGTGGGGCTTGCTTTTTTTTTTTTTAAAGATTTTATTGGGGAAATGGGGGAGGGGAACAGTGTTGGAGAATTGGGGAGGGGGATCAGCCAAATTGTTGTCCTTCAGTCTTCGTTGGAGGGCACCAGTCACCATCTGGATTCCCATCGGCAGCTTGTGGCCTCTAAATTCAAGGTACTGTGTTCAGTCTCAGTTGTGGGTGGGCGTAGCCACCATCCTATGCAGGAGTCGAACCAGCAGTCTTGTTGTTAAGATGGCATGCTCTATCCACTGAGCCATCTGGGTGGCAGCGCAGCTCAGGGTGCTGAGTTCAGTCTTAGTTGCGAGTGGGCATAGCCACCATCCCATGCGGGAGTCAAACCTGGCAGCCTTGTTAAGAGCTCACGCTCTATTCACTGAGCCATCTCGTATGGCAGCTCAGCTCAAGGTGCCGAGTTCAGTCTTATTTGCAGGTGGGCGTAGCCCACCATCGAACAGGCAATCTTGTTGTTATACCAGCTGAGCCATCCTGCCACCTGTTGGCAGCTCAGCGATAGCTGAGCTCGGGCACAGTGTCACTGGTCCATGTGGGAATTAACCGGCAGCCCTGTTGCTCGGAGCTCGTGCTCTTAAGCCAACTCTTAACCAACTGAGCCACTTGGCCGGCCCAAGGTGAGGCTTTCATCAGTATCATTGTAGACCTACAACTGCGGGACCAACCTGGGAGAAAGATAAGAAGGCAAGTACACTAGTCATTGGCCTGCAGCTCATGGAATATTGGCTTTGAAATAAACAAATTTTCCACTTAGTCTTTCATTTAATTCCCTTCTATTCCTTAAACTCTCTGAGAAAACATGGAGTTCTAATCATTAAGCTCCTTTTTTTTTCTTTTCAGATTTGAGATATTAAAGTAGGTTCATTAAACTAAACATTTTAAGAATAACAAAATACGAAAATATACGCATCTTTTAAAAATATAAAGCACATTTCCAATTTAATTCTGCATATCAATCAGCTCTTCTTTTGCCTTCCATAATTGTGGTCTATGGTACTGTTATTACATAGTATTGTTATTAGTACCGATTTAATCTTGACAGTGGTCTTGAGATAAGTATTTATTATCCCCATTTTACAGATTCAGAAACTGGGTCTTGAGAAGATAAATAACTTGGGCATTGTTAACGTGGTCTACCAGTAACACAGCTGTGACTTAGACCAGGTCAACCTGATAACACAACCTGAAAATACGGTCTGGAGGATTTTGTGCTGCTTGTGAAATTTCTTCTTCGTCGTCGTCGTCTCTGTCTCCATCTTCTCCTCCTCCTCCTCCTCCTCCTCCTCCTCCTCCTCCTCCTCCTCCTCCTCCTCCTCCTCCTTCTTCCTTTTTAATTGGGGGAGGGGACCAGCCAAGTTGTTCTTCAATATTCATTATGGAGGGTGCCAGTCACCATCTGGCTTCCCCTCGGCAGCTCGTGGCCTCTCAGCTCAAGGTGCTGTGTTCAGTCTTAGTTGTGGGTGGGCGTAGCCACCATCCCATGCAGGAGTCAAACCAGCAGACCTGTTGTTAAGAGCACATGCTCTATTCACTGAGCCATCCGGGTGACAGCTTAGCTGAAGGTGCCGAGTTCAGTCTTAGATGCCAGCGGGCATAGCCCACCACTGAACAGGCAGTCTTGTTAGGAGCACGTGCTCTCACCAGCTGAGCCATCCTGCCACCTGTTGGCAGCTCAGCGGCAGCTCAGCTCGGGCGCAGTGTCACTGGCCCATGTGGGAATTGAATTGATGGCCCTGTTGCTCAGAGCTTGTGCCCTTAAGCTAACTCTTAACCAGCTGAGCCATTCAGCCAGCCCTGCTTGTGAAATTTCTTGATGTGTCCATGTTCTTAGAGGATAATAAATCAGGATATCTCTAACTAGGACTATCCTGAAAAATCCAGGACCTATCAGTAGCTGTCGCCAAAGTACATTTCTTCCTTTGTGTGGGTCAAAGCCAGCTTTCTCCAAGAAACATTTCCTCATTCATATCTCTTTTTGAGCCCATTAGCCCACTTCTTTCTCTACTCTAATGCATATCTTTAGAACTCAAGGTCATCGACGATGGAAACCATCTTTAGCTGTATACCTTTAGAGTGCTCAGTGAATCACTTCATTTGGGGACAAACATTAGCCAAGTGTTGTAGCTGTAGCTTAATTCTTTCAGTAGCTGGTGATTGAAGCCTAACTTAAACTGGACAGATACGGAGGATTGATGGGTGGAGAAGCAGCGCACAGCAGCTGGCACCTGCCTTGTAACCTGTAGTATGACTCATGCCTCTTCTCACTTTCTCAAGTTTCTCCCTATGGTATGGCACAAGGCTGCTGGCTGCTTTGGGGTCACATTCTTGAAGTTGGGAAGAAGAGAATCTTCTCTAGTCGCTCCAGTTAGAAAACTCCTGGAGAATGTCTCTTACTAATGCAGATTGGATCTCATGGCACCTCTGGACCAGTCACTGTGGCCACGCCAAGCTGATGTCCTATGACTGTACTTGGCCAGGTTGGGTACCTAAAACTGGTGGTGGGGTATGTTTTGTCACTAGAAATAGACAGGTAGAGTGTGAAAGGCTGGGTAAGCAGTGAAGCTATCACCATAAGCGCTAGAGTAAACACTGTGGAGAGAGAAATCTACATGATTTCTAGCAGTGTAAAGAGAGCTGTGGTGGAGTCATTGTTTATCACAATAAACTGATAAAATGGAAATGAGATATGCGGAATTTCCCCTTAAGTTTACACTCACTGTCTAGTTGACTTTAGATGTCATCAGCATCTGAACAAATTTAAAACTTTGTGAATATTCAGGTAACTTACATATTCATTAAGTAGTCATTCAGTAATATTCAGGTAACTTACATATTCATTAAATAGTCATTTAATGAGTACCTAGTATGTGGGTAGTATTATATGCTTAGGGGATGAGATGAATTAGGCATATGACTCCCCCTGTTCTTATTCTTGTGTAAGCTTTTATTTTAATGGGAGATCTCTTTTTCAGGAGCTCTTATTCTAGTGTAAGTAGAATGGAAAGGAAATAGAACGAGGGATTTAAGTGAAGTTGTTGAGGGATATTTCATAAAAGAGATAAGCATTTGTCTGTGGCAGAATTGGAGAGATCAAAGGGAGTAAAGAGGTGATATCTGGCAAAGAGTGCCATGGATACAGGTGTGGTTGTGGAAATGTACAGGCTGTGTTGGCAGCGGCAAGTATGGAGTAGAGCAGATTGGCTGGGGGAATGTTGGGGGAGACTGAAAAGCGAGGTTGAAGGCAAGGCTAGTAGGTATCTGAACTTGGGCTCAGGCTCCCATTTGTGGGTTTCTGTCACCACTGTCTAAGCTGCTATAGGGCAGGATCTTTATTGCTCATCTTGTATCCTTACGCCCTGGCAGAGTGTCTTCATGCAGTGAACACTCAGTATATGTTTACTGACTGACTAAAGATGAAAACATTAAAATTCTGTCATTTATATTAAATTAGAGGGTTCTAGTCCCTGAAGAATCTGAGCATGGATGAAATACAGAGAAGCAAAACAAAAGCCAAATATAAACAAAGCAGTGAGTGACAGGCCTGAGAAAAGTTTTATTGCCTGAGAGAAGGAATGGGCACTGAAAAAACCAACAGGCAAATACTTGAGAGAACAGGCTATGAGACTCACAGTGCTTGCTAACTAGCTGACTTAGTTAAAATATCTGTTCCTCAGACTTGAGGGCCACTGAGTCATCGTCTGTCCTTAATGTGGGGATGAATTCTTGGATGGCACAGTGTTCACATTCTTCAAGCATATGGTTTGAGTCATTAGGATTTCTTCAGATACCCCAACACACTTCTCTTTTGCATTCAGTGAGACATCCAATTTGTCCTCCAAATGTATTTATTAAATGATGCACGAAACAATTAATATTTAGAAATTTTTACTTCTTTCCAAGGGAGTAGCCTAAAGCAGTATAGTGGCATGCACTTAGTTTTATAGGGAATAAAGTTTCAAAATGAATAAGTAAAATACATAAGCATGGTGTACCTATAGAAAAGAAAAAATTGAGCAGAGCAGCAATAAAGAAAAAGTGGACTGTAAGAGGCTGATGTGGATAATAAAGCAGTGATGCCGAGTTTACTTTTTTGTGTGTTGTAACTGCTTCAATTGTTTCCTTTTAAAGTTTGCTTCATTTAAAGTATAGTTAGTCATATTCACAGATTCTGTATTTACAAATTTGCCTACTTGCTCAAATTTATTTCTAATTTCCAAATGAATACTTGTGATGCTTTTACAGTCCTTTGCAGACATGTATAGAGCAGAAAAAAAATTAAGTTGCCTAACATGCATGTTCCCAGCTGATGTTGAACAAGGTGACTCTGCTTTTTTGTTCCAGCTCTCATACTGTAAACAAGTGTCCTTTTCTTGGTCTGTTTAGTGCCATGTTTTTCATATTTTTGTGCTTTGTGTTGGTGATTACACTGTTTAAAATGGCCCCCAAGCATAGTGCTGAAGTACTGTCTAGTGTCCCTAAGTGCAGGATAGCTGTCATGTGCTTTAAGGAAATAGTACCTGTGTTAGATAAGCTTCATTCAGGCATGAGTTATAGTGCTGTTAGCCATGAGTTCCAACATTAAGGAATCAGTTATATACCAGGGGGTGCCAAAAAAATGTATACACATGACTTGTTTTCATCTTTTGTTATTGGTATATATTGAGTATTACAATTTTAATACAATTTTTCCTTTCTTAAATGATACACATTTTTTTTGACACCCTATGTATATATTAAATAAGGTGTCTTTAAACAGAAGCACACATAAAATTAGATTATGTATTGACTGGAACAACTCTGTATTTTCCCTAGGAGCAGTGGTTCAGTATTTACTAGTTCATTGTTTGTGGGGAGTTTACAAAACATTAACTACTGCCAATAGCAAGGAGTCATGTAATGACAATTGACTATATTTCTCTGCTTTTCTTCTTCCTGGGATCAACTTGGGCTTATTTACGAGGCATGGTCTAAAAATATGGTGAATTTTTTTTTTTTTTTAGAGGGCAGTGTCACTGGCCCTCATATGTGGGATCCGAACCAGGGCCGCTGGTGTCCCAGGCCAGCTCTTATCCACCATGTCACTCTGCCGGCCCTGGTGAATTTTTAAATAAAATAAATTTATTACAGTAGAAGAAACATTGTCATTAATCCCCCTCAAAATACTCTCTCTCACTTTGAATGCACTTAGCCCGTTGTTCTTGTCACTTTCTGAAGCAGTTCTATAAGTCCTCTTTTGGGAGTGTCTTTAGTTGCGCTGTCTTGCCTGCCTCAATGTCCTGAATAATTTTGACTTTGGGGAAGAGGCAGAAGTTTCATGGTGACAGATCCGGTGAATAAGGTGGATGAGGACACACCAGAGTTATTTTATTTGACAGAAATTGCTGTATACCAGAAGCGATGTGTGACATGGATTTCGTTGTGATCACAAAATCTAGTGAATGCTGCTGCCGAGTGCCATCCAAAGGAAAGGCAGGTATATAGTCAGTCAGGTGTGAGCTACGGTTAAGAGGTGTGTTTTAAAGTGTGCCGTAAATCATCCTCCATCATGACAATGCTGATGGTCACACATCGCTTTTGGTATATGACAATTTCTGTCAGATAAAAACATTGCGGTGTGTCCTCATCCACCTTATTCACTGGATCTGGCACTGTCCGACTTCTGGCTCAAAATGATTCAGTACTTTCCGCTTTCAGAACTGTGAGAATATTCTGTTGTTTTATACCACTGAGTTTGTGGTAATTGTTACGACAACCCTAGGACACTAACACAACGCTTTATTTCTATTCACCAATTTATAATTATTTGTCTCTCTTTTTCTTTTCCTTTTTATTTTTTTTTATTTTTAAAGCTTTTATTGGGGAATTGAGGGAGGGGAGCAGACAAGTTGCTGTCATTTTGTTCTTCAGTCTAGTTGTGGAGGACGTTGCTTCACTGGTCCATGTTGGTATTGTGATCATTGCACTCTTCCCAGCTGAGGCAGTCGCTTGCCGGTCATTGGATGGCCACTCATGGTGGCTCATGGTAGCTCTCGCAGGCTGCCGGCCGCTCATGCTGGCTGCAAGCCACTCACAGTAGCTCACGGCAGCACACTACAACCCCACTGCAGCCTATGCCATTCCTGGCGAGTCACGGCAGCCCAACTCCAAGTCAAACTGTTGTTCACCATCTTAGTTGTAGAAGGCGCAGCGTCACTGGCTCTCATGTGGTATCTGAACCTTGACCCTGCTCAGAGCTGGCGCTCCCAAGCAAACTCTGTGGTGTTTTTTTTTTGCCCCCCCCCCCCCAAGCCAACTCTTAATTGACATGCCTTTCAACTGGCCCTTCCTTTTCTTTTTTCTTCTCTCTCCTTCCTTCTCTTCTCTCTGCATATGTATCATATTTTTTTCTGAACTGTTTTAGAGTAATTGGGAGATAGTTCACCTTTAACCTTAAATATTTATTTCCTAGCATTAGGACATTTTCTTACATAAGCATAATACAAATAGGAAATTAATAATTGATACAATACTATTTAATCAACAGTTCATATTCAGATTTTATCAGCTGCCTAAAAAGGACCTGTTTTTCCTGGTTCAAGATCCAAGCAGGATTATACATTTTATTTCCTTTTGATGCCTTTGGTGTTCTGTTAATCTGGGAACAGTTACTCAGACTTTTTTTGTGTTTTCTTGACCATGTCATTGTTGAGATTTGCCTGCCAGTTATTTTGTGCTTGTCTGATTATTTTCGACTGGTTAGGTTTAGGGTATGTGTTTTTAGTAGAAATATCAGAGAAGTTGTCTTGTGTTCTTCTCAGTGCCCCATATCAAGAGGCACTAGATGTTGGTTTACCTCAACATTGATCACTCAATTAAGATGATATTTGAGAGGTTTCTCCACTGTAAAGTTACTATTTTGCCCTTTGAAGTTAATAAGTAATTTGTGGGGAGATGTTTTGTGACCATGTAAATATCCTCTTCATCATCAAATTTTCACCCATTAGTTTTAGCATTCATTGATGATTTTCTAAATCCATCACTTGTTTCTTTATATCAATATAGACTCATTATATTTTTCATTAAGTTATGACCTTTTACTGTCATTATTTATTTGTTGCTGTAATGACCCACATTGGGCCAGTGAGAAGCCCCTTCAGGCAAGCACATGTGCCCTTTAGATACTTCCTCATTATTCCTTGAGTACCTTCTTACTCTTCGGTTCAAGATATTTCAGGCTCATCTTGTACTCCTGTCTCTCATCTTTGGTATCACCCATTTCTTTAAAGAGCCGACCTGGGCTGATTTGTGTTACAGAGGTATATAGCTATAAATAGACCAAATGATATTTTCCACTTTCTTTACTCTTCCAGATAACTAAGTGAGCTTCTTCAGAGTTCTCTGGGGAAACTGTACACTAGTGGAGGGTATACACAGTCTTGAGGATTGATGCCTCTTGTAGTCCTGACCCTATGATAGGGATTTCTACATAGAAGGAACATGCTTAGAGCTGTTACATGTTAAACTATTCTTTATATTATGGCTGAATTTGTTTTTATGAATTTGTTCCCTTCTTCCTAGTTAAGAAACTTTTAAAGATATATTGTAATTGATATTTTATTTTTTAAACTATAGTGATATTGATGAGGGGTTTTATTTTGTTAAATTTATTGGGGTGACATTGGTTAGTAAAATTATATAGATTTGAAGTATACATTTCTGTAATACATGATTTGTGTATTACATTGTGTATTCACCACCCAGAGTCAGTTCTCTTTCCATAACCATATATTTGACCCACTTTTCCCTCTTTTCCCACCCCTCCTCCCCCTTACCCTCTGGTAACCACCAAGCTGTTGTCTGTGTCTATGAGCTTTTGTTTCTTGCTTTGTCTTGTTCATTTATTGCTTTCAGTTTTATATCCCACACATGAGTGAAGCCATATGGTTCCTGACTTTTTCTCTCTTGTTTATTTCATTTAGTATGATAATCTGAAGATCTACCCATGTTGTTGCAAATGATAGTATTTCATCTTTTCTTATGGCTGAGTAATATTCCATTGTGTATATGTACCACATCTTTATCCAATTGACTATCGAAGGACACTTCAGTTGTTTCCATGTCTTGGCCTATGTACAATGCTGCAGTGAACATAGGTGTACATATATCTTTATGGGTAAATGTTTTCAGATTTTTGGGGTAGATACCCAGAACAGGGATTGCTGGATTGTATGGTACTGCTGTGTCTTCTTGGGAGAAGCATCTGAATATTTTTAAGTTGTATTGTTTTTTTTTGTTGTTGAGTTGTATGAGTGCTTTATATATTTTGGATATTAGCCCCTATCAGAGGTGTTGTTTGCAAGTATCTTTTCCCATTCTGTTGGTTTCCTCTGTTTTGTTGATGATTTCTTTTGCTGTGCAGGGCTTTTTATTTTGAGATAGTCTCGTTCATTTATTTTTGCTTTTACTCTCCTTGCCTTTGAGGTTAAATAAAATCCTGTCTGAACCCAAGGTCCATAAATTTAGTACCTATGCGTCTATGAAATTTATTTTTTTTTGGTTTTATATTTAGTCTTTGATCCATGTTGAGTTGGTGACAAATAGTAATCTAGCTTCAGTCTTATGTACGTGTCTGTCCAATTTTACCAGCACCATTTATTGAAGAGGTTTTTTAATTCTTTGTATGTTTCTTAGCTCTTTTGTTGAAAATTATCTGTCCATATATGACGTGTGATCAGAAAATACAGTGAACGTTTAAATAAAAAACATTTATTACAGTAAAAGACACATTGCCATTAATCCTTCTCAAAACACTCCCCCTTGCTTCCAACATATTTATCCCATTGTGCTTGTCACTTTCTGAAGCAGTTCTGGAAGCCCTCTTTCGTGTTTAGTTGCGCTATTGTGGATGCTTTGATTTCCTGAATCGATTCAGAACATTTACCTTTCATGGTCGTTTTGACTTTGGGGAAGAGCCAGAAGTTGCACGGTGCCAGATCCGGTGGATGAGGACATACTGTAATGTTTTTATTTGAAATTGTTTTACCAAAAGCGATGTGTGACATGGAACATTGTCATGATGGAGGATGAAACTATTAGCCCTTTTCTCTGGCTGTTTTCTATGCACATCATTTCTTAAAAGCTCTAGTAAGCCCTTATAATATTCAGAGTTCACTGTAGTGTTCCTGGATACAAACTCAGCTTGCATGATTCCATCAAGATAATAAAACACAGTTAACATCTCCTGGATGTTAGATCTTGATTGATGGGCTTTTTTCTCACAGGGAGAAGTGGGTGATTTCCATTGAGAACTGTGAACTTTAGTCACAGGATCATAACCATCGACCTAAGTTTCATCTTCTATGATGAAATGTTTTAAAAAGCTGGAATCTAAAGTGGCACGATCGCTCAACGCCAAAAAAATTGAAAATCGCTGTTGTTTTTGTTCAACAGTCAAACGCTTGGAAAAAATTTTGCATTGACTCGCCTCATGTTCATATCTGTTGTTAAAATGCTTTGAACAGAGGCATAGGAGATGTTCAGATCCTCAGAAATTTTGCTAGTAGTCAATTGCCTTTCAACTGAATCATTTGGCTTACCCTTTCAAAATTTTCTTGATGTTGAAGGATGTCCCAATCTCCCCTCGTTTTCAGTTGATTCACAACCATTACAAAATTGCTCGAATCACTTGTAAACCATCCTTATGTTCACTGCAGCATCACCATAAACTAATTTTAACATTTTGTATGTTTTTTTAGCATTTTTTGCAGTTTGAAACAAAATTTCTTAATGTTTTGTGATCCAAGATTTATGGCACACTTTATTTGTTTATTTTTTAACTGAGCCATCCTGCCAACTCAGTGGCAGCTCAGCTCGGGCTGGGCATCGAACTGCTGTTTCTCAGAGCTTAGCTCGTACTCTTGAGCGAGCTCTTAACCAACTGAGCCACTTGGCCGGCCAGGATTCAAGAGAAATATATAGCCATCCATTCACTCTCATGATCCAACATACAGATAATAAGAATCCCCGAAGAAGAAAACCAAGGAAATGAGACAGAACAAATACTAAAAAGTACAATTCCGGCTGGTCGAGTGGCACGTTGGTAGCTCTGAGCAGCAGGGCTGCAGTTCGGATCCCACATGAGGGCCAGTGACGCTGTGCCCTCTATAGCAAAGATGGTGAACAACAGCTCGACCTGGAGCTGGGCTGCTGTGAGTCACCAGCAATGGCGTAGGCTGCAGTTGGGCTGTAGTGGGGTGCCTTAAGCTACCGTGAGTGGCGGGCAGCCAGTGTGAGTGGCCAGCAGCCAGCAGCCAGCATGAGCTGCCATGAGCCACTGTGAGTGGCCATCCAATGGCCGGTGAGCAACTGCCTCAGCTGAGAAGAGCGCAGTGATTACAATATTAACATGGGCTGAGTGCCATCCAATAGTAAGGCAGGGATCTTCACTACAGGAAGCAGCATGTAGAATCTTAGTAGCAGTATGTGACAAGTTCCAACTTGTTTGGTGCAGTCAGTCGGCTATGAGCTACAGTTGAGAGAATGTATGCTCTGAACAACAGCAGTTCGATGCCCAGCCCGAGCTGAGCAGCTTCTGTGCTGCCAACAGGTGGCAGGTTGGCTCAGCTAAAAAAAAAAATAATAGGGGGCCGGCCAAGTGGCGCATTGGTTAAGCGCTGGTTTTGGGATGCCAGCGGCCCCGGTTCAGATCCCACATGAGGGCCAGTGACACTGCCCTCCACAGCTAACAACAGCTCCACCTGGAGCTGGGCTGTGTGAGCCCCGGTGATGGTGTGGGCTGCAGCCCCTGCTGCAGTGGGCTGCCCTAGGCTGCAGTGAGTGGCCTGCAGCCAGCGTGAGCGGCAGGCAGCCAAGTGTGAGCTGCCAATAGCCGCGATGAGCGACATCCAGAGGCCAGCGACCGATCTGCCTCATCCGGGAAGAGCGCAATGACGATACCAACAGTGAAGCAACATCCTCCGCAACTAAACTGAAGAACAAGAAGACGGCAACTTGTCTGTTCCCCTTCCCCGATTCCCCAACGCTGTTCCCCTCCACCAATTCCCCAATAAAATCTTTAAAAAAAAAAAAAATTAATAATAATTTCTCTTCAATCCTTTTACTTTTTTGTCATGGGAGTGTAAACTTAAAAATTTTTTCTTTTCTTTTCTTTTTGTTTTTTTGTTTTTGAGGGCATTGTCACTGGCCCTCATATGTGGGACCGAACCGGGGCCTCTGGCTTCCCAAGCCAGCGCTTAACTACCGCGCCACTTGGCTGGCCCAAAAGAGAGATAATTTTTTCTTTTTTCTTTTTTTTTTTTTTTTTTTTTGAGGGCAAAAATTTTTTCTTGATTACCTTCTGTTTCTCTTGAGATATTATTTGTGAAATGTCCTTGTTCTTGGGTTCCTTCTAATTTAGTCCTGTTTTTCTGAGATAATTAAAAAATAATTTTTTTTATTAGGGAATTGGGGAAAGGGAACAGACAAGTTGCTGTCCTTCAATCTTAGTTGTGGAGTGCGCAGCTAGCTCAGCTCCAAGTCCGGCCGCTTGTTGGAAGCTCGCGGCTGCTCAGCTCAAGGTGCTGTGTTCAATCTTAATTGCGGGGGATGCAGTCCACCATCCCATGCTGGAGTCAAACTGGCAACCTTGTTGTTAGGAGCATGTGCTCTCATCTACTGAGCCATCCTGCCACCTGTTAACAGCTCAGCGGCAGCTCAGCTTGGGTGCAGCTCACTGGCCCCTGTGGGAATTGAATCAGCGACCTTGTTGCTCAGAATTTGTGCTCTTAACCAACTGAGCCATTCGGCCACCCCCTCTGAGGTAATTTTTTTTAATGGATGATTTCTGCTCATGATCTTATTAGCATTAGGTGTATTGAACAAAATGCTAGGATTAAAATAGTGATCCTGCTGTTGTCAGAGAGTGGTCCCTTTCTCGGCACAGAGTCCAGGTCCTTGGCAACTCGAGCAAATAATTGAACAAGATACCAGAGTAAAGCAGTAAAAGGTAGTTTATTAAAAGAGAGAAATTATTTCAAGAAGTTTAGAGAATATGGAGTGGGCCACGCACAAAGGCGAGGCCCAAAGTCTCAAAAAGGAAGGAAGGGGTCAAAAGGTTACAAAGAGCAGCGGTCAAAAGGGAGAAGCTGTCAAAAGGAAAAGAAGAGCGTGTGCACTTCCCAGGACTTGGAGTTTTTATCTGTTCCCCTCTGAGCGTGGGTTTACTTGATGGGCACCCATAATTGACAAGACTCTATTACCTTATCTGCGCATGTTCCTTGTCAGAATTCAGTCTGTTATAATGATATTAATAAACCTCTGGGCATATGTATATTATAATAATGGTATAATGAGACCTGGTGAAACAGAGGTCATTATGGCCTTTACTCACAGGTATGAGTGACTGGTCTAATCCAGTCAGGTATTTTGTACCCATTTGTTTTAGGGGTAGATAGTTACAATGAATGGAAGTTTTGGGTGCAGCGGGGAGGTCACCCAGTGGTCTCATTCTGTGAGACGTAACTTGTAGGAATGCAGAGACCCAATGTCTGCCTCTAACTGCCTGCCTAGTTTTCCCCTTGAGAGACGTGATTCCCCATAAAATCTGTGGGAAGCTGAGGGACAGGAGGTCTCTTCTTCTGTAGCTGCTTCCTGCTGGGCAGAGGCATAGAGCTGTCCCTGCTTATTGGGGGTTCACAGAACTCTCACCCTAGCTGATCTTAGATAAGAGGAAGGGATCTCGAGCTCCGCCTGGAAGACTGCGATGGCTTGGTTGTGACTGGCAATCTTGCTGAGGTGTCCCCTATATCCCCAAGGCCCCTGAATGAGACAAAAATAGATTTTTATTTATTTATTTATTTATTTTTTCTTGAGGGCAGTGTCCCTGGCCCTCATATGTGGGACCCGAACTGGGGCCGCTGGCTTCCCAAGCCAGCGCTTAACCACCGCGCCACTCTGCCGGCCCGACAAAAATAGATTTTAATAAACCTGTTAGCTCTCATGAAACCTGTGGCCGGCCATTCAGCCTGTCACTCAGGTGGCATTAGTTGTCTGGACCCCGAATGGGTTTGGCATTTAGCTTACTGGCCTGGAGGATATTAGGAAGTTACAGACTTTCAAATAGTTACCTGAAGCAAGGGTAGGAGATTTCTATGAACAATCTATTGTTTAGGGTTCAGAAACTGATTAGAAGAGTAGGAGCTAAAGAACTAAGAAACAAGGGAGGAGACTTAGCATTTCTATGGGAAGGAGAATGCAAAAGTGCCTCTGTTGCGGGGGTTCTGTTTTGTTGGCCGGTAACACTGCTTTGCCACTAACCAGCAAGTAGCTTAATATAACGAAGCCTTAACAAGTTACTAAATATCAAGGCATCTCAGGTTTTATTCATTTTTATACTATGTCAGGATTTTACTAAGAAGTCTGTAAAAAATGTGAGTGTTCTATTGAAATGCACAAAATCATTGTTAGCATAATTAACAAGTATATAAAGACAGGCACTAAGCTAATAAGCAAATTAAATATACTCCAACATATAGATTATTAAAGTGTAGGGAAGTGTAAGGTGATTTTTTATTTTATTCTATGTTTTATGTTTTGTTCTTTTGTTTCTGAGTTTTGATAATTTGAATGCCTTGGCTTGTTTCAAAATACAGTAAGTCCTCACTTAACATAGTGAATACGTTTTTTAAAACTGTAACATTAAGCAAAATGACGTATAATGAAACCAGTTTGACCATAGGCTAACAGGAGTTATAGAAACAAAAGTTAAGTAGGTAGCATATTTCTGGTCACATAAACATCACCAAACTTCTAAATAAAGACTGAAAATACTTGTATTTTAGTCTTTGTAATATACAAGTATATTACTTGTATATTGTAATATTAAATATTGAAATAATAAGAACTATTATGTGCTTTAAGAAAGAATAATAAAAACAAGTGGGATAATTATTTTCCAACTCACCTATTTCTGTTCAGACTGACCAGCACCTATTCCTGAAGCTCAAGGTGCCAGGCAGGAATCCACCCTGAACAGGACACCCTTCCATTACAGGGCAAACTCATACCCACTTCCACTCATCCACACTGGGACAATTGAGACACGCCAATCACCTCACTTGCTCTTTGGGATGTGGGAGGATACTGGAGCACCCCAGGAAAACCCACACAGACATGGGGAGAACATGCAGCAGTTGCCCTGGCTGGGAATCGGTTTTTTGTTTTTTTTTAGCTGAGCCATCCTGCCACCTGTTGGCAGCTCAACGGCAACTCAGCTCGGGCTGGCCTCAAACCGCTGTTGCTCAGAGCTCAACTTGCACTCTTGAGCGAGCTCTTACCCAACTGAGCCATTCCGCCGGCCCGGGAATTGGTTTTTATTTTCTCATCAGTATTATAACGAAATGACGTTGAACCAAATGATGTTATTCAAAGACCTGATGTAGTAGGTTACAGTTTGTTTTCAGTTTTATGGGCATATCTTTAGTGTGCTTTCTTTGTGTGTTAGGATGTTATTCTGTTCCTTTTTTTTTCCTAATAATAACTTTGTATAGAATTTGGCTTTAATCCCTTTCTGTTGTTTATTTTATGTTACAGTTTTTCTGAATTTTTAGAGGGCAGAATTTAAGATAGCTTTTATAACTTCTGTTTTCTTGTACTTTGCAAAAATATGGCTACTTATTTATTTGTTATTTAGATATTTTCTGGCTCGACTCCCATCTACCACTCCATTTGGGCATCCTTTTGTTTTTCCTTTATCATCTCTGTGCTGCTGAGCTGATTCCACTCCTTACGGTCTCTCCTCGGTGTTGGGCCTTGTCTGAGAAAGTAGTCCTGGCTGACTGGTTTTTGAGTGTCCTAGATTGCCCACATCCCTTTGGTTCTTGGGTGGAACCCTTTCCCTCACCCCTTTTCAGATACCATTCTCAGATTGCCACTTACACTTCCTGGTGACCACCAGAAGTCTATGTGCTCAGGTCCTTTTTTGCTCCCTTGCTTCTCTCAGCTTCGTGCCTTTCAGATATACCATGCATGAGTTTTGAGGGCTGATTGTTTATCCTTACCCGTTTGTATTTTTTTTTTTTAAAGATTTTATTGGGGAATTGGCGGAGGGGAACAGCATTGGGGAATCGGGGAAGGGAACAGACAAGTTGCTGTCTTTTTGTTCTTCAGTTTAGTTGCGGAGGATGTTGCTTCACTGTTGGTATCGTCATTGCGCTCTTCCCGGATGGGGCAGATCGGTCGCTGGCCTCTGGATGTCGCTCACCGCGGCTATTGGCAGCTCATGCTTGGCTGCCAGCCGCTTACGCTGACTGCGGGCCACTCACTGTAGCCTATGGCAGCCCATTGCAGCAGGGGCTGCAGCCCACACCATCACCGGGGCTCACACAGCCCAGCTCCAGGTGGAGCTGTTGTTAGCTGTAGAGGGCAGTGTCACGGGCCCTCATGTGGGATCTGAACCGGGGCCGCTGGCATCCCAAAACCAGCGCTTAACCAATGCGCCACTCGGCCGACCCCTTTTGTATTTTGGACTTCTTTGATTAGTTGTAGGTGTTGTCTGTGCACTTTATGTTTTGCGATCTCATTATTCTTTGTTTTTTTTTCTTTTTTAAACTTTATTGGGGAACAGTGTGTTTTTCCAGGACCCATCAACTCCAAGTCAAGTCGTTGTTTTCAGTCTAGTTGTGGAGGGCGCAGCTAACTGGCCCATGTGGGAATCAAACTGGCAACCTTGGTGTTACAACCACCTCACTCTTAACTAACCGAGCCAACTGGCAGCTCCTCATTACTCTTATGTGGGGGTTCAGAGACATTAAAAACCTATGCCTTTACCACTGCTTGGATTTTCATATTGTTGTCAACTTAATGTATTTTCAATGAAGTTGAGTTTTGTTTTTTTTTCCTTAAAAATCATCTCTACAGAGAAAAAGAAATTGGGATATAGAATACTCATCCTTTCCAGGAGAGAGTCCACAGCAGTTCAGAAGAGCAGGTCTCAGGACAGTGGGGACAGCTACTTCCCTCTCTGAAGCATGGCTCAGATGTGAAGAAGGATTTCAGGATACTTCTGGGACTCTGGTAAAAGTAGTTGAAAAATTATCTTCCCTCAGTGCCAAGGCAGAAATCGTAGATTCCTGAGTGTTCAGGCCATCGTAATTATATTTTTTTTGAAATTTCCTTTCTTTTTTTCTTTCAGGACACTGTCATTGGCACACTACCTTTTTTCCCTCATCCTTGAAATCTGTTAATAATTGTGGCATGTTAGTATTCACCTCCTAATGTCATACAGAGCCTTTGTACTTTTTTGTTTGTAAATGAAGGATACATACTAGAACATTCTCAGAAGAGCTTTGAGCCTTCTTTACAAGAAGTACATTTATGAAATACTTATATATTCAGAATCTTTTGACAATGAGATATTCTGGTTAATTTTTGTATATGGTAACTTTGAAATACTTACAAAGGAATGCTATTATAAGCTAAATGTTGGACAGCTTGTTGTTTAGATTCAGGAAAATACATTTATAAGTATATGAGAACATACTTTGGGAATAATTAATGGTAAATATAAATAAAGGAAAACAGAGGAATATGTTAAAGAAGGTATAGTTTAAAGTTTTGAATATTTTACAAAATACTGTTGATTGTTAACCCTTATCACATAAGTTACTATATTATTATTATCTGCTTACAGTTATTAACAGCTGAAAAGAAGACTTTTACGGGAAAGGATGAATTATTTGCTAGATCCAAGAAAGGTAACATTTTGTTGATTTCTTGACAGAAAATGTATAAGGCTAATATATCCTTCTTTGGTGTACTTGCTTTCTTTTAAAAAGTTATTTACATAGTTTGGATAGACTATATATTCATGGTTAAGAAACATCAAAACAATGTAAAAGGTGTTTTTTTGAGAAATCTCTCATCTTTATTACCATCTACTCTATTTTTCCTGCCTCCTATAGGTAATTACTGAAGTGTTTTGTGTGTTCTTCCTGGGTTCAATGTGGTCAGCAGAGCCTATTAGGTTGGCTCAGGCTCATAGCTCCAGGGTTTTAAAAAATATCTGATTTGAGAAATAAAGTTATGACCTATGATATAAGGGTTGTACTACTTCAGGCAATGAAATCCTAACTTAGGGAATTAGTTAGGGAAGGCTTTCAGTTAAAATTGTAGGAAACCATATTAGAGTGTTTGAAGAAACAGGATTGAATATATCTCCGGCAACAAGAATTCCAGGAGCCTTGTTATGGGTTATGTAGACTTAGTGTGGGGTGAGTTCTTGTAGTTCTGAGATTGAAGCTGAATTCTCCAAGCCCAATTTGGGAAGAGTGTAGGGTCTGAGGATTTTCTCCCAAGAGAACTTTTCCTCTGGGAAGGAATTGCCTCTCCAGGACCTCTATTTTTGACCAGAACCTGTTATATAGGGTCACCTATACTAAAGAGACTTTAGTGAAATTAAGTATTTTTAAACACATGTGAGGCGTGATCAAACAATATAGTGAATGTCTAAATAAAAACTTTTGTATTACAATAAAAAAAAAATTGCCATTAATCTCACTCAATACTCCCTCTTGCTTTGAAAACACTTATCCCATCATTCTTGCCACTTTCTGAAGCAGTTCTGGAAGTCTTCTTTTGTGAGTGTCTTTAGATGAGATGCTGAGCTTGCCTCGATGTCCTGAATTGGTTCAAAACGTTTACCTTTCATGGTCATTTTGACTTTGGGGAAGAGCCAGAAATTGCACTGTGCCAGATCTGGTGAATAAGGTGGATGAGGACACACCGTAATGTTTTTATTTGACAGACATTGTCGTATTCCAGAAGTGATATGCGATCATCAAGCGTTGTCATGATGGAGGATGATTTAAGGCACCCTTTTAAAAGCACACCTTCTCTGAATCATAGCTCACACCCAACTATGTGCACCGAACAAGTTGAAATTTGTCACATACTGTTAACTAAGGTTTAACGGCACTGCTTCCCATTTTGAAGATCCCTGCCTTTTCATTGGATGGCACTTTGCAGCCATATTTGCTGTATTTCTTGATCACATTGGAAAGGCGACGCTTCCGGTATGACTATTTTTGTCAAATAAAACATTAAGATGTGTCCTCATCCACCTCATTCACTGGAATAATTTATTTATTTATTTATTTTTAAATTTTTTTTCTTTTTTTATTAGTTTCAGGTGTACAACACAATGCAATAGTTATACTCTTTACCACCCAAAGTGAAAACCCCCCTCCCCCAGTTCGCCACCCCACTCCCCCCACATATCATACATATCCATCACAACTCCCCTGACTCCCCTCCACAGTATACTCCACATCCCGTGACCATCCACATATTCAGTTGCAGTTGGCATACAATACTATACAACGTCAGCTTCAGGTGTACAGTTCAGTGATCAAGCCTCTACTCCATCCATGAAGCGGTCTCCCTAACAAGACATGTGACTGACACGCCACAAAATTTTTACAACATTATTATATTCCCGGAACTGTGTTTCATATCCCTGTGGCAATATTGTAGTTGTCTATTTATGCTGTCTAATCCCTTCCCCTTCCCCCCCCATTCCCACTCCCCTCCCAACTAGCAACCCTCAGTTTTTCCTCTACATCTACGAGTCTGTTTACTTTGATCGTTCACTCAGCTCTTCAGACTCCACACACAAGTGAGATCACATGATACCTGTCCTTCTCCGACTGACTTATTTCTCGCAGCATAACAGTCTCTTCACAGCATTATCGATTACATTCCCAGAACTGCCCCCATATCCCTGCGGCAACATTGTAGTCCCACATACACTGTCCAAAACCTTCCCCATTCTCCCTCTTCCCTACTCCCTCCCAGCCAGCAACTATCAGTTTTTCCTTTATATCTGCTTGATATTACTTCAATCTTCTTAAATTGTCTCTCTGGGTTAGCTTGTTTACCCCTTTCTTTTGTTTAAAAAAGCCCTTTTAACATTTGTTGCAGTGCTGGCTTGGTGGTAATGAATTCCTTAAGCTTATTCTTTTCTGAGAAGCTCTTTATTTTTCCTTCAATTTTAAGTGATAGCCGTGATGGGTAGAGCAATCTTGGTTGTAGGCCGTTATTTTTTGTCACTTTGAATACCTCCTGCCACTCCCTTCCGGCCTGCAGAGTTTCTGTAGACAAGTCAGCTGTTAGTCTAACAGGAGTTCCTTTGTATGTAACCTGCTGTCTTTCTCGTGCAGTCTCTAGGATTCTGTCTCTGTCTTTAATCTTTGCCATTTTAACTATGATGTGTCTTGGTGTGGACCTGTTTGGGTTCAGCTTGTTTGGAACCCTCTGCACTTCCTGAGCATGTATGTTGATTTCCTTCACCAGGGTAGGGAAGTTTTCAGTCATTATTTTTTCAAATACATTTTCAACCCCTTGCTTCTTCTCTTCTCCTTCTGGTATCCCTATGATTCGAAGGTGGTGGCGCTTCACCTTGTCCCATAGGGCTCTTAAACTATTTTCATTGTTTTTTATTCTTTGGTCTTTTTGCTGTGCCAGCTGGGTGAGTTCTGCTATTTTATCTTCCAAATCGCTGATCCACTCCTCTGCTTCATCTACTCTACTGGTGATTCCTTCGAGTGTGTTCTTCATTTCAGTTATTGTATTCTTTAGTTCTAACAGGTTGTTTTTTATGATTTCCCTATCCTTCATTAGATCCTCGCTAAGTTCCTTAAACATTCTTATCATCAGTGTTCTAAACTCTGTCTCTGAAAGGTTGGATCCCTCTGTTTCATTTGGTTCCATTTCTGGAGGTTTCTTCTGATCTTTTACTTGTGACATGTTTCTTTGTTTCCCCATTCTGGCTGTCGCTCTGGGATTGCTTTGATGTATTAGATAGATCACCAGGAGAGCCCTGGCTGGATCACGAAGGCACACAGCTTACAGCCAAACACTCCCAGGAAAACTCCCAGTCTCAGCCTGTCCCAGTCAGCTGCTTGCAGATCAGGCCGAGCAGCCCGACAATCAATCACCAGCCTGGCAACTCTGCAAGTGGAGTGCGGAGAGCGGGGACTCGAGGTGACTTGCGCACTCCCGGGTCTCAGTGAGCAGCCTGTTGGAGCCGGATCACTCCCACTAGGCATTTCTCTGGCAACCCAGCACAAGCCGAGTGGAGGGTGGTGATCTGAGGCGGCTCGTGCACTCCTGGGTCTCAGTGAGCAGCCTGTTGGAGCCGGATCACTCCCACTATGCGTTTCTCTGGCAACCCAGCACAAGCCGAGCGGAGGATGGGGATCCGAGGCGGCTCGCGCACTCCCGGGTCTCAGTGAGCAGCCTGTTGGAGCCGGAGGGCACCCGCCCTGCATTTCCCTGGCAACGCAGTATAAGCCGGGCGGAGGCTAGGGATCCAAGGCCGCATGTTCGCGTGTGCACGCACACACGCACTTCTGTGCCAATTCCACCAGACCAATTAGGTCTCGGACCCGATCCTTCGTGGGAGGGCCCAAGCCCGATAAAATGGCGTCCTCCCCACACCACTCGCGAGCAGGCTCCGCTCCACGGGAACAACAGTTCAAAAACCTCCAGCCTTTGTACCAGAGGTGCTCAGTTCAGTGTTCCCCACAGGCTCTCGGCTCACACAGCCACTCCCTCCACCGGGAACCAGGTAAGTGCTCACCGGTGAGCAAGCCCGGGCGCCGGCCCCACTGATTCTCCCGCCGCTCTTAGCCTCACCGAGCTGAGCAAAGCGAGTCCTTACTAAGTTACTGCCAGCTATCTTAGAACTCCTCTTCCCGGCAAAGGAACTCTGGGCTGGTGAGCTTGGTGTGCGGCCGGAGGGTCTCTCTCCCAACTGGAGAAGCCTCTCCACAGCTGGGACCTCCCTCGCGGTGTTCGCCCTCTCTCGTCTCCGCCCGTCCTACCAGACCCAATGTGGCTTCCTCTTCAAGTTCTTCGTTTAGTGGTTCTGTTCCTCCAGTGTTCCGGGGACCTCCAGGGTGGAATGCTGTATAATTTGCTTGTAATTTTGGTGTGATCCTGGGAGGCAGTTAGCACAGCGTCTGTCTATTGCGCCATTTTACTGGAAGTCTCTGGAATAGTTTAGTTTTAATTTTTTTTAATTTTTAAAAATTTTAAAAAGATTTTATTGGGGAATTGGGAGAGGGGAACAGCATTGGGAAATCGGGGAAGGGGAACAGACAAGTTTCTGTCCTTTTTTCTGTTCTTCAGTCTAGTTGTGGAGGACGTTGCTTCAGTGGCCCATGTTGGTATTATCATTGTGTTCTTCCTAGGTGAGGCAGTCGCTCGCTGGCCATTGGACGGCTTCTCACGGTGGCTCATGGCAGCTCACAAAAGCGCATGCTCACTGCCGGCCAGCCCCAACCCACTGCAGCCTACGCTGTTGCCAGCGACTCATGGCAGCTCAGCTCCAGGTCGAGCTGTTGTTCACCATCTTAGCTGTAGACGGCGCAATGTCACTAACCCTCTACGTGGGTTCCAAACTGGGGCCCTGCTGCTCAGAGTTGGCCTCCCAAGCTAACTCTTAACCAATGTACCACTTGGCCAGCCCCAGAGTAGTTTATTTTTAATTTTATATTTGAAGGGTAGACAGTTTTAGTAATTCAAGATGTTCATGGCTCAAAGTAAGTGTTCAGTGAATGTTTATTATTATTTCATTATTTTGTGCATCTGTAAGTTCTTTTTTTTCAGATACCATTTTGTCAGTGAATCCTCCCTTCTGTATCAACACAAGGTGGAATATTCACTTCTTTTGTGTTACCTTTAATTTAATATTTCATGATTAGAGTTGCCTTACAGATCATGTATTCCTTGAGATCAGGAGTCCCTTCCCCTCCCTTCACCTCCCCTCCCCCACCCCTCTTCTCCCCTCCCTTACCCTCCCCATCTTTCTTATTAGTTTCAGGTGTACAAGCAATGTAAGGATTAGACATTTATACTCTTCACTAAGTGATAACCCCAACAAGTCTACTGTCCATCCAACACCATATATAGCTATTACAATCCAGTGAATTATATTCTGTATGCTGTGCTTTACATCACGTGACCATATACGGGGTACCAAAAAAATGTATACACACTTTAAGAGGTCTTATCTATATATTACTTTTCAAAGTTGAATTGAATTATGATAGCAATGTGTAGTATGACGTTCGCTGAAAAGATGGTGATAATCAAATGAATGCTACCATCACCATACAACAAGCAGGACAGTCAAAGAAAATGGCAGAAGCATGGTTGTCGTTGGAGGAGTGCAAGACCATTTTGAAGTGGTATTTAAAATTTGAGAATGTTCTTCTGACTTAACACCCCTGACTTCTACCTATGGGGAACCTTAAAGGACGTGGTGTACCATAGAAAACCGGCTACACTGTGGTACTTTGGGAAGAAATTGAAATGGCCTGCACAGCAAAACAAGTGGACACTTTGGTCAGTGTTGCTCAAGCAGTACTTTGCTGTAATCAAAAATGTCTGGATGCCGATGGTAACCACTTTGAGCACCTCTTGTAATTGTAGAAGTCAAATGTGACTTATATTTATCCTTTGTTACTGGTATATATTGAGTATTACAATTTTAACAGTATTCCTTTCTTAAAATGTGTATACATCTTTTTGACAACCTCTGTATGTTGTGTGTGTATTGTATGTATATATAATTATAGTTGACATTCAATATTATATTAGTTTCAGGTGTACATTGCAGTGGTTAGGCATTTATATAATCTATGAAGTAATGCCCCCAATAAATCCAGTACCCATTGGACACCATATATTGACTATATTTCCCATACTGTATTTCATATCCCCATGATGGTTTTGTAACTACCAATTTGTTCTTCCTAATCCTTTCAACTTTCTCACCCATTCCCCAGTCCCCGTCCAATCTAGCAGCCATCAGTTTTTTCTCTGAGTATATGAGTTTATTTCTGTTATGTTTGCTTGCTTATTCTGTTTTTTAAATTCCACATATAAGTGAGATCATATGGTATTTGTCTTTCTCATCTGACTTATTTCACTTAGCATAATATCTTCTAGGTCCACCCATGTTGTTGCAAATGGTAAGATTCCCTTATTTTTCATGGTGGAGTAATAGTACATTGTATATGTGTACCAATTCTTCTATACCCACTTGTCTGTTGATGGGCATTTTGGTTTCTATGTCTTCACTATTGCGAATAGCACTGCAATAAACATAGGCGTGCATATATTTTTTGAATTAGCGTTTTGGGTTTCTTTGGATAAATACCCAGAAGTAGAATTGCTGGGTCATGAGGTAGTTCTAGTTTTAATTTTTTGAGGAACCGTTAAACTGTTTTCCATTGTGACTGTACCAATTTGTAACCCCACCAACATCACATGAGGGTTCCCTTTTCTCCATGTCCTCACCAATACTTGTCGTTTGTTGATTTATTGATGATATCCATTCTGACAGAAGTGAGGTGGTATCTTTTTGTGGATTTTCTTTGCATTTCTCTGATGATTAATGACGTTGAGCATCTTTTCATATGTCTATTGGCCATCTGTATGTCCTCTTAAAAGAAATATCTATTATAATAATGTCCTCTGCCCAATAATTTAATTGGATTGTTGGTTTGTTTGGTGTTGAGTTGTATTGAGTTTTTTATAAATCTTTTATAAATGTTGGATCTTTGTTTTGTTGATGGTTTTCTTTCCTGTGAAAAAGCTTTTTTGTTTGACGTAGTCCTATTTGTTTATTTTTTCTTTTGTTTCCCTTGCCCAAAGAGATATATCAGAAAAATATTACTAAGGGTAATATCTGAGAGTTTACTTCCCACTGTTTCTTCAAGGAGTTTTAAGGTTACAGGCCTTACACTTCAGTCTTTAATCCATTTTGAGTTTATTCTTGTATATGGTATAAGAAGGTGGTATAATGTCATTGTTTTGCATATATCTTCCAGTTTTCTCAGCACCATTTATTGAATAGACTGTCCTTACCCTAATGTAAATTCTTGCTTTCTTTGTCATAGATTAAATGACCATATAGGCATGGATTTATTCCTGGGCTCTCTATTGTGTTCCATTGATCTGTGTGTCTGCTTTTATACCAGTACCATGCTGTTTTGATTGCTATAGCCTTGTATAATTTGATATCAGGCAGCACGATGCCTCCAGCTTTGTTCTTCTTTCTCAGTATTGCAGGGCAACCCCCAAATAGGGCTCTTTTATGGTTCCATATAAATTTTAAGGTTATTTGTTCTATTTCTGTAAAAAGTGCCACCGGTATTTAGATAGGGATTGTATTGAATCTATAGATTGCTTTGAGTAGTATGGACATTTTAACTATAATAATTTTTTCTATCCATGAGCATGATATATGTTTCCATTTATTTGTATCTTCTTTAATTTCTCTCTTCAGTGTCTTATAATTTTCTGAGTACAAGCCTTTTACTTCCTTGGCTAAATTTATTCCTAAGTATTTTATTTTGTTTTATTTTTTGACACATTTGTAAATGGGATTGTTTTCTTAATTTTGCTCTTCTTTTATTTGGGAGATGTTTCTTTGTTTCCTCATTTTGGCTGACATTCTGTGTTTGATTCTATGTGTTAGGCAGATCTCCTATGTCTCAGTCTTTGTTGTGTGGCCGTAGGTAGTATGTGCCCTGTGTGGTCCAATTGTGCAGTCTCCCTGATCTCCTCTGAGTGTCTTCCAGGAGTGTCCCTTGTGTGTGTTGTGTGTGTTCTCATGTTGTAGTTGAGCCTTGATTGCTTTTGGCGTGTTGGTGGGTGGGATGGACTCCCAGGCTGGCTGCCTGTGAGCATTGGCTATGGCCATATTGTATGAGCTGCTGAGTGGGGACTGACTCCTCAGAGGAGGATTCGTCCCAAGGCGCTCTTGTGCCTGTTGAGACCTCTACTTTGGGTGTCCCGCTTGTGGGGCTAACCAGGTAGTGCTCTAACATATTCTGAAGCTGGCTTCTGGGTATGTTGTTTCTGGTGTCTCTTGGAAGGGGCTCCCCTGCAGGGCAATTTCACTCTTACCTGTTACTGGCCTATGGATTCCTGTAGGAGCTACAAAGCTATATGTGTTTGTCTGTTATCTGTGCTGGACCTGGAGGCATGTGGGGAGTGGCCTCACTGTGAACCATGGCCAGCTGCTACAGCTTTGGGCCTGAGGCAGATTAGCAAGAGGCTGAGGGCCTCCTGGGCCTATTGCCACCCCACAGCTGCCTGTAAGGCTCAGCTGTTGAAAGACCCGCCTTAGGTATGTGGGCCAGGCTAGTTGACCTAGTGTTGAGAGTTCCTTTGGTGATGCAGCACTAGCTGGTTTGCTTGTAATCCCAGGGAATCATGAGATGATGGCTGGTGATTTTTACAAAGGTAATGCAGATTGAGTTATTGCACCAGTGCCCAACATGTGACCACTTCTCGTAGCACCTTTAGAATATCACAGCCAGCCTCTGATACCTTGTGCCAGTGCCTGGCCTATGAGTACTTCTTGAAATGCCCTTAGTACACAGCAAGCAGACACTGGTTACCTTAGGCTTGTAAATCTCTGAGAACTGCAGGAGTGTAGCTCCAGAACAGGTTTTGGGTTACTCTCCACCACCAAAAGCTCTGTGGGCTATTCCCGACCTTCGCCGCTGTAAAAGGTTCTGTGGCTTGTGGGCTTGAGCTGGCCTCCTAAGTGTGGAATGTATCCCTGGCAGTGGAGCTATAAGTGGGTCCAAGGAGCTAAGAATTGTGGGTGGTTGTTTCTAGAAAGTCAGTCTTGTCTTGGTCTTCCACACAGGTGCTGGGTTTGTGTCCACACTGCAAAAATGCTCTGAGAATACTGTGGCCAGGCACTGCCCACCTCAGGCCTACAGGTTTTCGAGAGCTGCCCAAGAGATGCTTTTGTGCAGGTCTTGGGTCACTGCCGAGCAGCCAACATTTCCTTGACTGCCGTGGGCTGTCCATTGTTGCAAAAAGGCTTCCACCTCTTGTGGGGTGAGGCCGTTTGGTCAGCAGTTAAGAGTTTTCCCAGGCAACGTAGCACCTGCTGTGCAGAGGGCCACGACCTAGGGCATCACCAAGACTGTGTGCATGCATACATTCCAACCAACCAGTGGAGTCCCAGACTTGGCTCTTTGGGGGAGTGTTAAACACAGAAAAGATGTCATCTTCCTATAGGCTGTATGTGTGTGTGACACTCCACACAGTCACAATCATGGCTCCTATCCCTCCAGCCCTCACCTCAAAGCACAAAATTCAGTCTTTCCCTGCATATCTCTGGTCCTCCCAAGCCACTGTCCCTCCACTGGAGAACTGGTGCGTGTTTGCAAGCAAATGAGTCTGTGTGTGGGTTTCCAGCTGCCTTCCATCTCACCTGGACAGGCAGACAGAGTCCTCGCTGGTTTTCACTGCCATATGTCTTGGGAAGTCCTCTTCCTGGCACAGACCCCTGGGGGGGTGGAGCCTGGTATGGGTCTGGGACCCCCTCCCTCTTCAGTGGGGACTTCCGCCATAGATGTTTTCCTCCTGGCATTCATCCATTGTGTGTGGGTTTTGGATCAGCCTGTTTTATGCCTCTGCCGCTCCTATCAGTCTCGATGTGGCCTCTTCAATATTGTTAGTTACAGGATTTCTGTTCCACTAGTCTTCAGATGGTTGTTGAGATTGATTGTTATATAATTTATTTGTAATCTTGGTGAGATCCTGGGATGCAGTACGCGCAGTGTTTACCTCATCTGCCATCTTGGACCCTCCTCCAGAAGTTTTCTTATTTTTATTTGTTTCATCAAGGTTTAATGTATCAGAGGTATTTTATAAGTATGTATTGAATGAAGCCGTGTAACTTCTCAACCTGCTTCTTCTTTTGTAAAACTGAATTATAATATCCAGTCTCTTAACCTCATACTATATTGAAATGTGGCTAAGGGGCTTTAAAAATTTTTTTTAAATTGTTTCATTGTTGCTCAATTATGAATATGATTTTTATTAGGTATGTATTTCTTTTCTGATCAATATCAGAAAAGTTTCTTCTTGACCACCAGTTGCACTAAGACAGAGTAGTAGCCCCATTCTTTCTTGGTTTCCTGTTTATCAAAATCACTAAAATAAAAAATTGACACCAAATGCTGTCAATCATGTGGAGAAACTATGTTCATAACAGCTTCATTCATAATAACCCTAAACTAGAAGTAACACAGCTGTCTTTTAGTGGGTGAATGATTTAACAAAATGTGGTACGTCTGTACCATGAAATACTACTCTCTGTGATAAAAAAGAATATAACTGTTGATACACACAACATGGGTATATACAAGAACTTGCATGGATGTCCAGGAAATTATGCTGAGTGAAAAAAGCAAATCTTAAGACATTATGTAGTATGACTTCATTTGTATATCATTCTTTTTTTTTTTTTTAAAGATTTTATTGGGGAATTGGGCGAGCGGAACAGCATTGGGGAACCGGGGAAGGGGAACAGATAAGTTGCTGTCCTTTTGTTCTTCTGTCTAGTTATGGAGGACATCGCTTCACTGGTCCATGTTGGTATCATCATTGCGCTCTTCTCGGGTGAGGCAGATCGGTCATCGGCCTCTGGATGTCTGCTCACCACAGCTCTTGGCAGCTCACACTGGCTGTCAGCCGCTCATGCTGGTTTCGGGCCACTTGCTGTAGCCTATGGCAGTCCACCGCAGCAGGGGCTGCAGCTAAGCTGTCCCAGGGACTCACAGCAGCCCAGCTCCAGGTGGAGCTGTTGCTCACCATCTCAACTGCAGAGGGCGCAGCATTCCTGGCCCTCATATGTGGGATCCAAATGGGGGTCACTGGTGTCCCAAGTCAGCTCTTAACCAATGCTCCACTAGGCCGGCCCTTGTATATCATTCTCAAAATGACAAAATTGTAGAAGTGGCAGAACTGATTATTGGTTGCCAGTGGTTAGGAATTGTGGTGGGGTGGGAGGCTATGATGTGGTTTAAAAAGGTAATGCAAATATGCGATATGTTCCTGGTGATGGGATTTTTCTGTATCTTGATGGTGTCAGTACACGTATTAATATTCTGATTGCGATGTTGTACTGTAGTTTTGTAGAATGTTACCAATGGAGGAACTGGGTGAAGCATCTATTATTTCTAATAACTGTAAGTGAGTTTAATATCTCAAATTAACAAGTTTAATTAAATAAAAATTTTTGCTGTTAAGTGGTTTTTTTTTTTCCCGTTTTTTTTTTTTTATTAGTTTCAGGTGTACAACACAATGCAATAGTTATACTCTTTACCCCCCAAAGTGACAAGCCCCTCCCCCAGTTCGCCACCCCACTTCCCCCCCATATCACACGTATCTATTACAATTCCTTTGACTCCCTTCCACAGTATACTCCACATCCCATGACTATCTATATATTCATTTACAGTTGGCATACAATATTATACATCAGCTTCAGTTGTACAGTGCAGTGATCAAGCCTCTATTCCATCCGAAATTTTTACAACATTATTATATTCCCTGAACTGTGTTTCATATCCCTGTGGCAATATTGTAGTTGTCTATTTATGCTGTCTAATCCCTTCCCTTTCCCTTTTATCCCCACCCCCCTTCCAACTAGCAACCCTCAGTTTTTCCTCTATATCTATGACTCTGTTTGCTTTGATCGTTCATTCAGTTTTTCACATTCCACATATAGATGAGATCATATGGTACTTGTCTTTCTCCGACTGACTTATTTCATGTAACATAATAATCTCTTCACAACATTATCTATTACATTCCCAGAACTGCCCCCATATTCCTGTGGCAACATTGTAGTCCCACCTATGCTGTCCAAAAATTCCCCCTCTCCCTCTTCCCCACTCCCTCCCAGCCAGCAACCATCAGTTTTTCCTTTATATCTGCTTGATATGACTTCAATCTTCTTAAATTTACTGAGACTTGTTTTGTGGCCTAACATGTTCTATCTTGGAAAATGTCCCATGTGTACTTGAGAAGAATGAATATTCTGTTTTTTTCAGGGTGAAATGCTCTAAAAATATCAACAAAATCCAGGTGGTCTAAAGTGTCATTTAAGGCTCCTATTTCTGTGTTGATTTTCTGTCTAAAGGGTCTGTCCATTGATGACAATGGGGTGTTGAAGTTCCCTACTATGATAGTGTTACTGTTGATCTCTGTCTTTATGTCTGTCAAAATCTGTTATGTGTAATTAGGAGTTCCTATGTTGGGTGCATAGATGTTTATTAGGGTTATAGTGCCCTTATTTGTCTTTTACCATAGTCGTTTTAAAGTCTATTTTGTCCAAAATAAGTATTGGTACTCCAGCTTTTTTTTTTCTCATTTCCATTTGCATGAAATATCTTATTCCATCTGTAAACAGCATATACATATGTCCTATTTTCTTATCCACTCAGCCACTCTCTGTCTTTTCATTGCAGTATTTAGCCCATTCACATTTAAAATAATTATTGAAAATGGAGCAATAGACCGATGCTGTGCTAACTGCCTCCCAGGATCACACCAAAATTACAACCAAATTATACAGCATTCAACCCTGGAAGTCCCCGGAACACTGGAGGAATAGAACCACTAAACGAAGAACTTAAAGAGGAAGCCGCATCGGGTCTGGTAGGACGGGCGGAGACAAGAGAGGGAGAACCCCGTGAGGGAGGTCCCAGCTGTGGAGAGGCTTCTCCGGTTGGGGGAGAGACCCTCCGGCTGCACACCAAGCTCACCAGCCCAGGGTTCCTTTGCTGGGAAGAGGAGTTCTAAGATAGCTGGCAGTAAATTAGTAAGGACTCTCTTTGCTCAGCTCGGTGAGGCTAAGAGCGGCTGGAGAATCAGTGGGGCCGGCGCCCGGGCTTGCTCACCGGTGAGCACTTACCTGGTTCCTGGTGGAGGGAGTGGCTGTGTGAGCCGGACCCGGGAGCCTGCGGGGACGGACTGAACTGAGCACCTTTGGTGCAAAGGCTGGATGTTTTTGGACTGTTGTTCCCGTGGTGTGGGGCCTGCACGCGAGGGGTGTAGGGAGGTCGCCATTTTGTCAAGCTTGGGCCCTCCCATGAAGGATCAGGTCCGTGGAATTGGCCCAGAAGTATGTGTGTTTGCGCACGCGCGCCTGCGGCCTTGGATCCCCACCCTCTGCCCGGTTTATACTGTGTTGCCAGGGAAACGCAGGGTGTGTGCCCTCCGGCTCCAACAGGCTGCTCACTGAGACGTGGAAGTGCACAAGCTGCCTAGGGTCCCGCTCTCCGCACTCCGCTTGCAAAGTTGTCAGGCTAGTGATTGGTTGTCGGGTTGCTCAGCCTGATCTGCGAGCGGCTGATTGGGGACAGGCTGAGACTGGGAATTTTCCTGGGAGTGTTGGGCCGTGAGCTGTGTGCCTGCATCATCCAGCCAGGGCTCTCCTGGTGATCTATCTAATACATCAAAGCAATCCCAGAGCGACAGCCAGAATGGGGAAACAAAGAAACATGTCACAAGTAAAAGATCAGAAGAAACCTCCAGAAATGGAACCAAATGAAACAGAGGGATCCAACCTTTCAGAGACAGAGTTTAGAACACTGATGATAAGAATGTTTGAGGAACTTAGCGAGGACATAAAGAAGGATAGGGAAACCATAGAAAACAACCTGTTAGAACTAAAGAATACCATAAGTGAAATGAAGAACACACTCGAAGGAATCACCAGTAGAGTAGTAGAAGCAGAGGAGCGGATCAGCAATTTGGAAGATAAAATAGCAGAACTCACCCAGCTGGCACAGCAAAAAGACCAAAGAATAAAAAACAATGAAAATAGTTTAAGAGCCCTATGGGACAAGGTGAAACGCAACCACCTTCGAATCATAGGGATACCAGAAGGAGAAGAGAAGAAGCAAGGGGTCGAGAATGTATTTGCGAAAATAATGACTGAAAACTTCCCCACCCTGGTGAAGGAAATCAACATACATGCCCAGGAAGTGCAGAGGGTTCCAAACAAGCTGAACCCAAACAGGTCCACACCAAGACACATCATAGTTAAAATGGCAAAAGTTAAAGACTGAGACAGAATCCTAGAGGCTGCAAGAGAAAAACAGCAGGTTACATACAAAGGAGCTCCTGTTAGACTAACAGCTGACTTGTCTACAGAAACTCTGCAGGCCAGAAGGGAGTGGCAGGAGATATTCAAAGTGACACAAAATAAAGGCCTACAACCAAGATTGCTCTACCCATCACGGCTATCACTTAAAATTGAAGGAGAAATAAAGAGCTTCTCAGAAAAGAATAAGTTTAAGGAATTCATTACCACCAAGCCAGCATTGCAAGAAATGTTAAAAGGGCTTTTTTTAAACAAAAGAAAGGGGTAAACAAGCTAACCCAGAGAGACAATTTAAGAAGATTGAAGTCGTATCAAGCAGATATAAAGGAAAAACTGATGGTTGCTGGCTGGGAGGGAGTGGGGAAGAGGGAGAGGGGGAAGGTTTTGGACAGTGTATGTGGGACTACAATGTTGCCGCAGGGATATGGGGGCAGTTCTGGGAATGTAATTGACAATGTTGTGAAGAGACTATTATGTTGCGAGAAATAAGTCAGTTGGAGAAGGACAGGTACCATGTGATCTCACTTGTGTGTGAAGTCTGAAGAGCTGAGTGAAGGATCAAAGTAAACAGAGTCATAGATGTAGAGGAAAAACTGAGGGTTGCTAGTTGGGAGGGGGGTGGTGATGGGGGACAAGGGGAAGGGATTAGACAGCATAAATAGATAACTACAATATTGCCACAGGGATATGAAACACAGTTCGAGGAATATAATAATGTTGTAAAAATTTTGTGGCGTGTCAGATAGTCACATGTCTTGATAGGGAGACCACTTCATGGATGGAGCAGAGGCTTGATCACTGCACTGTACACCTGAAGCTGATGTTGTATAGTATTGTATGCCAACTGCAACTGAATATGTGGATGGTCACGGGATGTGGAGTATACTGTGGAGGGGAGTCAGGGGAGTTGTGATGGATATGTATGATATGGGGGGGGAGTGGGGTGTTGAACTGGGGGAGGGGGGTTTTTACTTTGGGGGGTAAAGAGTATAACTATTGCCTTGTGTTGTACACCTGAAACTAATAAAAAAATAAATAAAATAATTATTGATAGGTGCACATATATTGCCATTTTGTTATTTGTATTCCTGGTCTTCCTGGGTTAGCTTGTTTACCCCTTTCTTTTGTTTAAAAAAGCCCTTTTAACATTTCTTGCAGTGCTGGCTTGGTGGTAATGAATTCCTTAAGCTTTTTCTTTTCTGAGAAGCTCTTTATTTGTCCTTCAATTTTAAGTGATAGCTGTGCTGGGTAGAGCAATCTTGGTTGTAGGCCGTTATTTTTTGTCACTTTGAATATCTCCTGCCACTCCCTTCTGGCCTGCAGAGTTTCTGTAGACAAGTCAGCTGTTAGTCTAACAGGTGTTCCTTTGTATGTAACCTGCTGTTTTTCTCTTGCACCCTCTAGGATTCTGTCTCTGTCTTTAACTTTTGCCATTTTAACTATGATGTGTCTTGGTGTGGACCTGTTTGGGTTCAGCTTGTTTGGAACCCTCTTCACTTCCTGAGCAAGTATGTTGCTTTCCTTCACCAGGGTAGGGAAGTTTTCGTTTATTATTTTTTCAAATACATTCTCGACCCCTTGCTTCTTCTCTTCTCCTTCTGGTATCCCTATGATTCGAAAGTGGTTGCGCTTCACCTTGTCCCATAGGGCTTTTAAACTATTTTCATTGTTTTTTATTCTTTGGTCTTTTTGTTGTGCCAACTTGGTGATTTCTGCTATTTTGTCTTCCAAATCGCTGATGTGCGCCTCTGCTTCATGTACTCTACTGGTGATTCCTTTTAGTATGTTCTTCATTTCAGTTATTGTATTCTTTAGTTCTAACTGGTTGTTTTTTATGATTTCTCTGTCCTTCCTTATGTCCTCACTAAGTTTGTTAAACATTCTTATCATCAGTGTTCTAAGCTGTGTGTCTGACAGGTTGGTTCCGTCTGTTTCATTTAGTTCCATTTCTAGAGGTTTCTTCTGATCTTTTACTTGTGACATGTTTCTTTGTTTCCCCATTCTGGCTGTCGCTCTGGGATTGCTTTGATGTGTTAAATAGATCACCAGGAGAGCCCTGGCTGGATGATGCAGGCACACAGCTCAAGGCCCAACACTCCCAGGAAAACTCCCAGTCTTAGCCTGTCCCAATCAGCCGCTCGCAGATTAGGCTGAGCAGCCCGAAAACCAATCACCAGCCTGGCAGCTCTGCAGGCGTAGTGCGGAGAGCGGACACCCGAGGCGGCTTAAGCACTCCGAGGTGTCAGTGAGCAGCCTGTTGCAACTGGAGCACACCCAGTAGGCGTTTCCCTGACAAGCCGTGCTGAGGGTGGGGATCCGAGGTGGCTCACGCTCTCCCGGGTCTCAGTGAGCACCCTGCTGGAGTCGGAGGGCTCCCGCCCAGTGTTTCCCTGGCAACACAGTATAAGCTGGGCGGAGGGTGGGGATCCAAGGCCTCATGCGCAGACACCCACACACGTGCTTCTTCGCCAATTCCACCAGACCAGTGAGGTCCCGGACCTGATCCTCTGTGGGAGGGCCCAACCCTGACAAAATGGCGCACTGCTTACACCATGGGAACAACAGTCCCAAAACCTCCAGCCTTTGCACCAAAGGCGCTCAGTTCAGTCCGTCCCCACAGGCTCCTGGGCCCGGCTCACACAGCCACTCCCTCCACCAGGAACCAGGTAAGTGCTCACCGGCAAGCAAGCCCGGGCGCCGGCCCCACTGATTCTCCAGCCGCTCTTAGCCTCACCGAGCTGAGCAAAGAGAGTCCTCACTAATTTACTGCTGGCTATATTAGAAGTCCTCTTCCTGGCAAAGGAACTCTCAGCTGGTGAGCTTGGTGTGCGGCCGGAGGGTCTCTCCCTCAACCGGAGAAGCCTCCCCACAGCTGGGGCATCCCTCGGCGGGTTCACCCTCTCTCGTCTCTGCCCATCCTACCAGATCTGACGTGGCCTCCTCTTTAAGTTCTTCGTTTAGTGGTTCTATTTATCTAGTGTTTCGGGGACCTCCAGGGTTGAATGCTGTATAATGTGCTTGTAATTTTGGTGTGATCCTGGGAGGTAGTTACCACAGCGTCAGTCTATTCCGCCATTTTACCGGAAGTCCCTGCTGTTAAGTGTTTTAAGTATACTGCTTCACCAGGGCTCTTAGTATGGCAAAGGAGATACATTGAAGCATTCTCATTATACATAAGTTTTGTTTTGTGCTTTGTTTTCTGTTTTTTTGTTGTTTTTTTTTAAATAACGTATCTCAATCAGTTATTCTTTTTCTTCTTATAATTTGGCTTTCATTTACAGAATCTTAGCCAAGTTGCACATAGAATTTTAGGCAGTAAGAGTTGACATAAGACATTGCTTCCACTATCGTCAAAATTCTGTGTATTTGTGACTTTGGAAAAGAAACATGCATAAAATCTCATTCTGGTAACCATACAGTTGATGTTTTTAATGTATTTTCTTTTTCTTTAACAGAAGCTACCACATCTAAGAGTACCAGTGGGTTTACAGATATAACATGGAGTTCCAGTGGAAGTGATCTGTCAGATGAAGGTAGAACACTTTTTAAATCACAAAGAGATAATGGACCTATGGTTATAGAACAGACAGGTTTTGTAATAGAAAGATTTTATATCTGGAAGGTGGGGCCAGTGAAGAAAAATTGATAATTTTGTATGAAATTTAGTTTTTATTATATATTGGGTTCAATTCTGGAAAAAAACTTACATTGCTTTTTTAATACTTAGCATTGATTGTGATCTTATTGAGTCCTAGCCTCCATCTTAACTTCAGAAACATTTTCTCATTTAATATTTCTCAAAACAGCTCTAAGAGATAGACATTAGCAATAGTATTTTACAGTTAACAATTTAATCTTGAACATGATAGAATTGGTTGGGATTCCATTTTGGGTTTCTTTGATGACAAAGCCAATTCTCTCAACTAATTACTTAATGCTAGACTCCTTGCTAACCTGTTTTTGGTAAATACTACGACAACCATTGTGTGATAGAAACATAACTTACAAGTTTCTGTTCTGATAGCATTTTATATTGTACTATGTTTTGACCATTGAAAACAGTGTTTCTAAACCTTGGTACTATTGCCATTTAGGGCCAGATCATTCTTTGTTGTGGGGAGGAGAGCTTTTCTGTACATTGTAGGGTGTTTAGCAGTGTCTCTGGCCTCTCTCCATTAGGTGATAGTAGCATTCCCAGCCCCAGTTGTCGTCAGATGTCCTCTAAAGGACAAAATCACCCCCAGTTGAGAACCACCGACTTAGAATTCTGGAAATCATGCTCTTTTACAAAATTTTGGATTACATAGCTCATCTAAGAGTATATAAAAGTCCGAAGGCTTTCGAAATAAGCTTTGACTTTTGTTTAATTATTTTTAGAGGGCAGTGTCATTGGCCCTCATATGTGGGATCCGAACTGGGGCCGCTGGCGTCCCAAGCTAGCTCTTAACCACTGCACCACTTGGCCGGCCCAAAGCTTTGACTTTTAAATTTTACTTTGACAGTTCATGTTAGTTACTTAGTCAAGGTTAAGTTTGTACAGATAGCCCCTGTGGAAGGTGATTATGTTCTTTTGGCCACTTTTTATGCCATCTTGGTAAGTGCCAGTTGACATTTTAGTCGTAGCCAGGTGAAGTGGTATTTTAAAGTTAAACATAAGTTCATAGAGCTTATATTGTTATTTCAACCATATTAAATGAAATTCATTGTTATGCAGCTCTTGGTTTGTCTTCAAACATCTCAGAACATAATTTCATTATTAAAAACTATGTGCTAGTAAAATGAGTTAGCAAATGAGTTAGCAAATTGTTGACTTCTCTTAAATAAGTTGACTATTAGGTAACAAGTAAATGATCCCTTGGAATATATCTAGTCATGTGTACAACTTCTGGTTTTTCTTTATCTTCTTCCCTCCTTTTCCCTTCCCTCTTCTCTCTCCTTCATCTCTCCTTTTTACCATTAATTACCATTGATTAAGTTATTGTGTTATTCCAGACATCTGGCTGGATATTACGTATGTTATTTTCTTTGATATCTTTTAGATCCTGTGAGCTAAGTATCCTCATTTTATAAAAGAAATTGGGACTTAGAGAAGTCAAGTCACTTGCCCAGAGTCACATAATTAATAAGTGTGCCAATTGATATTCAGAGCCAGCGATGTTTAACTACAGTGCTGTGTTCTTCAACACTTCTGGTGGTTACTAGACCTGGCTTCTTATCAGAATTAATAGATGAGCTTTAAAAACAATATTCCCAGACCTTCCAGCTGTATTGGATTAGAGTCTCTGGACTTTAAGGCCCAGAATTGGGATTGAGAGGGAAGAATCCTGAGTTAAAATTATCAGAATATTTTCCTCTTAAATATTTTTTTTCCTCTCGATTTGTCCTTTATGTAACTTTGGGAAAATTTCTTAACTTTTTGGAGACTGAACTTCCTCACCTGTAAAATGCAAATTTTAGTCTAACAGTAATTATCTTCCCTGTTTCATAAAATTATTGTGACCAAAATGAAAGGTCTAGTCTTGGTTGTGAGATATTATTTTATAGTACTCATCACATTTTAGTATAAGTGTTTAGCTGTGGTCTTCTCCAGCTTAGGAACAGTGTTCTGTGTTCTCTCGTGTGTGTGTGTGTGTGTGTGTGTGTGTGTGTGTGTGTGTATTTGTAATGTGAGTGTATAGAATGGCGGCATAGGCCTTTAGAAGGCAGAGGCTTTAGTGAATGAATGAGGAATGAATGAAGAATATTACAAAAATTACTATACTGGTGGTAGTAGCAGTAGGTCCGAGGGCACTTCTGCTCCTCCGCTGGCTTTCCCATGGCTTCTTGATGTGATGGTTCAGCAATCTGGAGAATTTCTTATGTATTCTCTTGCCTAGCTTCCATGAATAAAAGTGATATTAGGTATGGGAAATAATTGCCATCATGCATCTACTTCTCTCAGACTGGCCTGCCCTGTCTTTTGTAATTATTAGAGTAGACTTTTACCTCATCTTCTGGAAATGACAGTATCAGAGTAAAGAAGACTTATTTTTATTTACTTTATCTCATACTTTTATACCTTAGCTTAAATTTTTAGTTTTTGAAATTCCTTCAGATATGAGAGCTAATAAGTTTTTTACTTTTTAATATTCCTTCTATCTGGAAGTGAGATTGTTGCTGTCAGACCTCTGAAATAGGGCCAAGATACCTTATTAGCCTTCTGAGATGCTGAAGTAGCGGTGAGGGAGTACTTGTGCTTTGTGTTGTAGGAAGGGTTTATGTTATATGCCAAACCTCAAGATTAATCTATCCTTAGTAACTACTTTCATCTCTATAAGCATAGCAGATTACAGTCAGTACATTTTGTTATTTAATATATGAAATAATTTTACTCTCAAATTCAAAGTTTGCAAAAGTAGCATCATAATGCTTATGAAGTAAATTAAAAAGTAAACTTAAGTTGTTTCCTCACTGATGAGAGAAATCTGTAAAAAAATTTTGAGATGAAAATCCTTGACAGTTTTTATTAATGGAAGACTGATGAAATAAAATATGGGTCAACTGTGTAATTGGGATACTCTGTTGTAGAAAAGAATGAGGATGCTCCCTGTTTACTGATGTTTGTTGGAGAAACTAGGAGTATATAAAAGTAGTTACCTGAGAATTGGGGTGGGGGTAAGACTTAAGGAGAAATAGGATATCTAGAGAGGAGTAGGGATGTACTTTTCACTGTCTTTTAATATATTTTAAAAAAATTATTGAGCAACATGGACCTTTTTAACTACTGAGAATAGAAAAAAATTTTTAAAAAATAAAATTGAGTTTAAAATTGTATTTTCTAGATGAACCACAGTTTGTTGAGTGGGAGAGTGACAGTGACAGAGAAGATACTAGTGAATATAATGAATTTGAAGACAGTGAGAGGGCTGTGGAAATATCAGACTGTGCTTCTTGTGCAAGCAGTCCTTCTTTGACAAGTGAAAAAAGGGCATCTGAGCTTCCTAAGGTAAGAACAAATTGTTTCAGTATTTTTATTCTGTTAATGGCATTTGTTAATCATAGTCTTTTGTTCTTTTGTTTTTTACTCTTTTCTCAGGGATAACCACCTTGACTCTTAGTGGATTCTTTTTTTTCTTTATCTCCGTATCTCAAAATAACATGCTTGTAATGTACTTCTAAACATGGGTAAATATTGAATTCTCTTCTCGTCATTCCTCACCACCTGCTACATGTTGACCTTTTCCCATCCCTCCATTCTACTAGGACAGTTATATCACGGTTTGGTTAGAGTAGCATTCAGCACTACATAATTGTGAATAAATAATATTTGTAGCCAAAGCAGATATGTATTATGAGTACTTTTCCTTCACAACATTTCAAAAGTTTCCTTGGAGTTAATTATTTTGGGATTTTACTTGCCTAGTTTTACTTATTATTAATAAAACTTTAATTTTTTAGCATTGTTTAGCTCTCCTGTTAAAGATTTTCAGACGTAGCAGGCATTCTATCAGGTTTTTTTTCTTCGAGAACTCTTTCCCACAACTTCTTAGCTGTGTCCTATGCTTTGTGGATATTGCGAGCCTTAGTTCTTTCACTTTCTTTCTGGGAATTCCCTTTACCTCTCCTATGTGGAGCAATTTTATTCTTGATTCCATATATTCCTTTTTCTTGGTTTTCTCTTTCATTTTGATTGAGCACATCTTCCAAGAGCTTCCAAGAAAGGATTTGTTAAAGATAAGTTTTTGAGACTTGGCATGTCAGAAGATGCATTTTATGACCTTTGATATATAATTGAAAATTTATATAGAATTTTAGGTTGGAAATTTTCTCCAAAATTTTGAAGGCTTCATTGTTTTCTAGTTACAGAGTAAGCTGTCAAGAAGCCTGAATGTATTCTTACTCTTGATATTTTAAGATTTTATCTTTATCACTTGTTTTAAGCAGTTTGATTGTGATATGCCTAGGTATGATTTTCTGCTTGGAGTTTGTTAAGCTTCTTGGATCTGTGGCATTGTCAGGGCCCGCCAAGGCCACTCCTCGGTTCAGTAATTTGCTAGGAAGACACTCAGAATTTAGCATACAGTCATATTCATGGCTATGATTTATTATAATGAAAAGATACAAAGCAAAATGAGCAATCTTTCAAGAGTCTTTTTCCTGTGGAGTCACACAGTATATGCTTAATTGCTCCAGCAGTGAGTTTTGACAACACATGTAATGTGTTATCTGCTGGGGAGTTTATTTATCACTCAATGCCCCGGGTTTCTATCCAGGGGCTGGTAATGTAGGCACTCTCTGCCTAGCATGTACTAACATTTCAGATTTCAAGAAGGAAAACAGGTATTCAACATAAGGCATATTGTTTGCACAGTTTTGTTTTGGGGAGCCATTCTTTATCATTTAGGGAATGGTGGTAACCCTCCTGAAATCTAGGTTCCCAAAGGTAGGCAAGGACCAACATTGCAAGCAGGGCTTTCTAAGGATACCTGTCTCAGGTCTGCTATGTTAACTCTGTTCTTCCCATATGGGTTTAAAGTTTTCATCACATTGGGAAAGTTTTTTCTTTAATTCATCTCTTTTTTTTCCCCTGACTCCCCTTTGCCTTTCCTTTGTGGCTGCAATTATATGTATATTAATTAGGCTGCTTGATGTTGTGTTGTAGATCATTGGTGCTTGTGTTCATTTTTTTCCCCCTGTCTGTTTTATTTTGACTCTTATTTTTTTTATTTTTTAGCTGAGCCATCCTGCCACCTGTTGGCAGCTCAACGGCAACTCAGCTCGGGCTGGCATTGAACCGCCATTGCTCAGAGCTCAGCTCGCACTCTTGAGCGAGCTCTTAACCAACTGAGCCACTCGGTCGGCCCAGTCTGTTTTATTTTGAATGGCTTCTATTGCCATATCTTCAAGTTTAATAACCATTTTTTCCCTGCAGTGTCTAATGTGGTCTTGGTATTATGCAGTGTATTTTCCATTTGTAAAACTTTGATACGAATCTTTTTATATTCCATGTCTCTCCTTAACATGCTCATATTTTTTTCTATGTTTTGAACATAGAGTATATTTTTAATAGTTGTTTTGATGGCTTTTTCTATAAATCTATCCTCTGTGTCATTTCTGTGTCTGTTACTATATTTTTTTATTAGTTTCAGGTGTACAAAACAATGCAATAATTATATTTCTTACCTCACAAAGTGACAACCCTCTCCGCCAATCCACCATCCCCCACCCCCGATATCATACGTATCTATTACAATTCCATTGTGTGTCTGTTATTATTGACTGATACTTCTCTTCATTATAGGTTGTGTCTTTCTGCTTCTTTGCATGCCTGGAAATTTTTAAGTGGATACAAACATTGCGAATTTTATGTTGTTGGGTGCTGGATTAAAAAAATTTCTTTAAATAATTTGGGGCTTTGTTCTGGGGTGCAGTTACTTGAAAACAGTTTTATCCTTTTGGATGTTGCTTTATGCTTTATTATTAGGTGGGTCTTTGGAAGTGCTCAGTCTTATGTTCCACTACTGAAGCAAGATCTCCCAGGATAGTCTATGTAATACTTTGAATTATGGGTTTTTCCAGTCTGGTTGGCAGGGACAACTATTATTTTCTGACACTGTGTGAGCATTGGGCACTATCTAATACTTCTGGATGGTTCTTTCCTGGGTAGTTTCTTCATATATACATGTTGGTCAGTATTCTGCTGAGTACTTGAGGGGAACTACTGGGGTTCTCCATGCAGCTCTGGCTTTTCTGGTACTCTGTCCTATGAACTCTAGTTTCCCTGGACTCTCAGCTATGTCTCTTTAACTCTCGGAAACCACTGGACTTCATTCACCTCAGTTCCCTGCCTCTACTGTGTGGTTTGGAAATTTTCTCAAGAAAGTTACCTGCGGCAATTGTAGAGCTCAATTCTTCATTTCTTGACTTTCAGGAATTAGCCTGATATCCAGTGTCTTGAAAACCATTGTTTCAGGCTGGCTGAGTGGTGCTCTGGTTAAGAACTGGCTTGGGATGCCTGCTTTGAACAGCAGGGCCCCGGTTTGGATCCCACATTTGAGGGCCAGTGACACTGCCTTCTACAGCTAAGATGGTGAACAACAGCTCCACCTGGAGCTGAGTGGCTGTGAGTCGCTGGTGATTGCGTAGCTGCAGCCCCTGCTGCAGTGGGCTGCCATAGGCTACAGTGAGTGGCTGGCAGCCAGCGTGAGTAGCCAGCAGCTGGTGCGAGCTGCCAAGAGCCGCGGTGAGCGGCCACCCAGTGGCCGGCGACCAATCTGCCTCACCTGGGAATAGCGCAACGAGGATACCAACATGGGCCAGGGAAGCAATGTCCTCCACAACTAGACTGAAGAACAAAAGGACAGCAACTTGTCTGTTCCCCTTCCCCGGTTCCCCAATGCTGTTCCCCTCCCCCAATTCCCCAATAAAATCTTAAAATCTTAAAGAAGAAAGGCTAACAATTAGTAAGCTAAGCATATAACTACAAACAAACAAACAAACCACTATTTCATGTATTTTGTCTGATTTCTTTTCTTTGGTTGTTTCATATGGGAAGATGAATCCATTCCCTGTTATTCCATCTTGGGCACCTTCATGATCTTTTCATGCAATCTAGCACATCAAAAGAAGCTCACTATTATTAGCCCTTAGGGAGAAGCATATCAAAACCATAATTTAATACCACCTCATACACATTAGGATGGATATGATCCATAAATAGAAATGAAAATTTGTTGAGAATGTGGAGAAATTGGAATCCTTGTGTATTGCTGGTAGGAATGTAAAATGGTGTATCCACTATTGAAAATAGTTTGGCAGTTTCTTCAAAAATTAAACATAAAATTACCATATCTTTCAGCAATTGCATTTCTGGATATACTCAAAATAACTGAAAGCAATGACGCAGGCAGATATTTGTACATCGATGTTCACTGTAGCTTTATTCACAACGGCCAGATGGTGAAAACAACCCAAATGCCTATCAACTGATTAATGGATAAACAAAATGTTTTTTGTGTGTATATACATGTATTTATACACACATGCACACACACACACATGCACGCACACAGTGGTTTATTATTCAGCCTTAAAAAGCAATGGAAATTCTGATACATGGTACTATAATGGATGAACCTTGAAAACATTAGTTAAGTAAAATAAGCCAGACACAAAAGGATAAATACTGTATCATTCCACTTATATACAATACCTAGAATAGGTAAATTTATAGAGCCAGAAAATAGAATAAAGGTTACCAGGGGCTGAAGAGTAAGGGGAGTTATTGCTTAAATGTGTACAGTTTGTTTGGGATGTTTAAAAACTTACAGAAATGGATAGTGGTGGTGGTTGTACAACATTGTCGATGTACTTAATACCACTGAGGTATTCACTTAAAGTTAACATGGTAATATTTTTATGTGTATTTCACCACAATAAAAAAATGAAAAAAGCTGTAATATATCTATATTTTAGGATATTTTTCTGTTATTAAAATTTATGTTTTTGAGGACTTCTTATTGTTGATATGGAAAAAAATGTCTGTGGGAGGATACTAAATGAAAAAGTCAAAATACCAACCTGTACATGCACTAAAATCTCAACTCTGGTCCCAAAGGACCATTCTGAGTCCTGAGACTGCTACCAAAACATCCATGGAATAATCATATCTAACTAGCCTAGGAAGTGTTGTGTCATGACCTAAAAGTTCGTTGACCTTTCATTATTTGAACTGGACTAGCAAACCTTTACCTCAATAAACTTTTCAGTGTGGAAGAAAAGGCTTCTATGATATTATGGTCTTACTTTCTTATTGTTACATTGTACTAAAAACACACTTCTTAAAATTTTCTCAATATTATTGTGGTCGTTGCGTCAGTGGCTGAACTACCTGTTACTTCATGTTCCTGGCTTTTTTAAAGCAATTTATTTCTATTGAGAAAGGTCAGATTCCCATGTGTAGTTTCATATCACAGGTTACTTGACCTCATAATTTTCAAGTTTTATCTGGTATTTCATGAGCAGGTTCTATACTGATAAGATAATAAAGCATTCAATAAAGTTAGCTTCAGGAATTCCTTTTTCTTGTTTTCAATAGAAAGAATAATGGATTTGTCTTTATTGTTGATTATTGCCATCACTGAATTAAAAATTTGGTACTTTATTCTTTTTAAAAAAAAAGATTTTATTGGGGAATTGGAGTAGGTGAACAGCGTTGGGGTATCGGAAAGGGGAACAGACTAGTTGTTCTTTTGTTCTTCAGTCTAGTTGTGGAGGATGTTGCTTCACTGGCTCATTTGGTATTATCATTGTGCTCTTCCCGGGTGAGGAAGCCACTCGCCGGCCATTGTGTGGCGGCTCATGGCAAGTCATGGCATCTCTTAAAAGCTCACGCCAGCTCCTGGCCAGCCCCACTTCAGCCTACACCATCGCAGGTGACTCACAGCAGTCCAGCTCCAGGTCGAGCTATTGTTCACCATCTTAGCTGTAGAGGGCACAGCGTCACTGGCCCTCATGTGGGATTGGAACCGGGTCCCTGTTGCTCAAAGCTGGCATGCCAAGCCAACTCTTAACCAACGTGCCACTCAGCCGGCCCATGGTATTTTATTCTTAACTGTCAGAGACTTTAATTTTCTCATTAGGAAATATCAGTTTTTAAGGACTTTTAATTTGTTTCTTGACTTGATTTTTGGGGAAATAGTCTGTGAATCAAGGATTTAGTTATTCTTTGAAAGCTGCTATAAATAATCACAACTGTAAGAAAAACTAATGCTGCATGGGTAGAGATGCTGAATGGTTGGCTGGGTTCACTAGCTGAGAAACTCTTGCACACAGGTTTTGTAGTGCTTACAATTCAAATCCATGCTTCGTTAAAATTACAAATTACAGTATGACAGACTTTTCAGGGTAGCTCTTGAATAAATATATAGTTATAAAAATTGAGTGACAAACATCCATAGTTCTTCAAAATGTAAATAATGTATCTCTGGATGGTAAGATTATTGAAGAAGCTTACTTTTTTCTTTGTTACATTTATTTCATTATTTTAAAGTGAAACAAAGAAAAACATAGCAGTCAATAGCATTTACCTCAAAGGAGAAAAAGAGAAATAAATCAGATTGAACATATAGTGGGCCTTATATTATTAATTGCTTTATGTATATGGTATATGTATTAGTCTATTTGAGCTGCTGTAACAAAATACCATGGAATGGATGGCTTAAGCAACATAAATTTATTTCCCACGGTTCTAGATCGGCACCATAAGCTAGGTGCTGGAAGATATGGTGTGTGGTGAGGGCCTGCTTGCTGATTCATAGGAGGGCACCCTTCTCACTGTGGCCACATGATGCAAGGGGTGAAGTGTCTCTCTGGAGCCTTTTCATAATGGCAGTAATCCCATTCATGGGCCCTCCCCTCAAAGGCCCTACTTCCAAATACCATCATATGTTAAATTTTAACATATGAAATTTGGGGGAATTAGTTTTCAACATACTAGTTTCAACATTCAGTTGAGAGTAGTACATTTCCTTTTGAACCTTAAAACAATTTTGTGAAGTAGATGTTGTTATGCACAATTTTAGGACAATAAACTGTTACAAAAGATATATGACTGTGAGCAAGTTACTTATGTAATAAAAAAGGCAGCTATGATTGAAACCTTGCCATAAAAGTATTCAGGTGTTGCTTGAATGCCTCAGAATCTACACTGATTGTTTTCTTATATTAGAAGAAGCATGCAAGTAGGCATAACTTTTAAAGGTAGGTCATAGAACAGAGAAAACATTCTCTTAATTTATCATTTAAAAAAATAATAAATTCTTCCATCTAGTTTCTCTTCAAGCACACCTGTTTTTTCATTGTCATTGAAAAGTGACTCAAAAAATTGATTTCTCCAGGCAGATATTGAGAAGCATTTCTATAATATAGGGAAGATTTTTTTGAATATGTGGTCTGCCTAATTACAGTGGCGTTCTCCATCGGTTTAACTGCTGCTTTCTTTTCTTTCTCTTCCTAATGTACAAAGATTCAGTTATTTTCCTTGTTTTCTTCTCAAGCTACATTCTCTCTAAATACTGAAAACTGTTAAATCTTTCGCTAACCCAGTTGGTGTCCAGCTGCCTAGTGACATTTTTTTGTGGCTATCCTCAAATTACTGCAAGTCTAAGGGGTCCCAAGCCATATCTTTTCTTTTTCTTCTAACCCTAGCTCATCATCTTTGTGTGCTTTTTGGTCCTAGTTAATGGCTTTTTGAAAAAAATGTTCACTGCCTGAGTCTATTTCATTGTCAGATCATGCAGATTTGGCCTCTATAAACTACAACATCCCCACTATATCTGCTCAAAATTGCGCCATTTCACCTATTTTTGGTATTATCTCCATTGCTTCATAACTGATTTCTTTTTTTTAATTCTTTTATTGTGAAATGAACATATTTTATTTTTAAATTAGCTTCAGGTGTACAACACAGTGCAATAGTTATACTTTTTACCCTTCAAAGTAACAACCCCTCCATAACTGATATCTTAGCTTATTTCTTTTTATTGGATTTATCTTAATAAAGATTATGACCTTATCACTCACTTACTGAAACACTTTTGATGGTTCCCCTTTGCATGAAAGTCAAAGTCCATATGACTTTCACAGTTTAGTGTTAGGTCCTTAAATGAATGAGGCAGACAGAGTGTACACTGTACAATTCTATTTACATAAAATTTTTGAGAATACAAATGATTCTATAGTGATAGAAAGCAGGTCAGTGGTTCACTGGGGATGAGGATGGAGCGGGGAATAGATTACAGTGGGATGTAACGAAAGTTCTGGGGGTGATGGAAATGTTTATTATCTTGAGTATGGTAATCGTGTCACAGGAGTGTACACTTGTCAAAACTGGTCAAGTTGAGTAAATATACATTGTAGTATGCTTAAGTTATACTTCAATAAAATTGATAGTCTGCCCTTCCCAGTGGGGTGGAAGGTGACTGGAAACCCAAAAGCTCTCTTGTTGAGCCAAAACATGGACTCACTCTCTTGTGGGCACTCATCTGGTCTCTGTTGGAGGGGCAGTACCCCAGGAGGCCTAGGGACGTGTGGGGACGGACTGATTTTGTTGCTTCGGTGTCGCGTCTCTGCGCGGCTGGGTCTAGCTTCCTCGAGAGGACCAGCGGGGACTCAGAAAAAGAAATAAAGAGCAAGAGACAGGGATAGTTTAAAAAGCAATGTGAGCCAGGGGACTCTGTCTGATGGACAAGAGCCACGAGTCTGGTCAGCTTGCAACTTTTATTGAGTACAATCAGGGAAGGGGCTTTGTTCTTTCCGAGGTCTGTAAATCACATGCGTCACCCAAGAATTTTTCCAAATCTCCCTATGCCTCACAGACTCCCTCAGCCGAAAGAACCTTAGTTCAATACGACCTTGCCTCCTACGGAGACAGATAATGGTTCACTATGAGACTTAGAGGCAAGAATGCAAGGAGGACTGCTGTTATCTTCTTAGGAAGATTTCTCTCTTCTTTGGCAGGCTGCTAGCTCTGCAGATGAGTTCACAGGTCCTTAGGCCCCACATGCTTCACCTCCTTGATTCCTCCCAAAGTACCCAAGGACAGTGCCTGTCTTAGGCCGCCCTAATGCGCATATTTTAGGGTCTTTGCCCGTCATTGGTTGACCTGCCCTCTCTCTTAGGGTGCCATGGGGTTTTGCCATAAACATAGTGAATATCCTGTCCCCGTGAGGCCCTGCCCTTATGGGCGAATGCAGGGAGGCAAACAGCGAGGCTGCTGTGAGGCCACACTTCGGTATAGGAGTTGGAGGGACAGAAGCCATTGTCCCTGTGTGGAGCCTGACACCCATATGGCCTACAAGAGTGCTCCATCTTTTCAGTGTTTAGCCCTTCCACAAAGGGCCATGTCTGGGACCGCAGTGGTCTGGTGGAATCTGCCTGTGTGCTGACTTGGTGATGCCTTGGGTGCCTGCCCCCCACATAGCTGGTGCTACATCACCTGGGAAACTCTTGACTGACAGGCTGCTGACCCTGCCCCACAGCCTGCAGAAGCCAGTTTGAAGTGGGCAGAAGGGCCCATGATGGCCCAGAAAATGCTGGGTGGGCAGTTACCAAAGAACTGCAGCATTTCATGGGCAGCTATTGGGAATCTCTGAAACCACTGGAATCTCTCCGGAGAATTCTCTGGTATCTCTAACCAATCTCTGGGCCTGAGACAGGCGGTAATGGGCCTGAGATGGGCAGTTGCAGGCTGTAGTGTTCTTGAGGTGTTTTTGTGATGTGGTTGCAGGTCATGCAGGCCTAGCACCAGTGTGGGAGCTGAGACTTCATTGACATTGTAGAAACTACCAACCATATGACCTAGCTCCCCAGAACCCCACCCCGCCTACCTAGAGCTACATTACCAGGGGCACTGTGAACTCCTGGGGTCCAGCACCCCCCCCCACCACCACCACCCACAAGGCTGAAGAGGTCTCTCACAGTAATGGATAATCCATGATAGCCTGGAGAGATTCTGGTAATGGACAGTGACCCAAAAATGCCGCAGCCACTCAGAAGCAACTCTCTAGGATTTGCCAGCCTGAGGTAACGACTGGCTGTGGTGTTCTCGGGTGCTGTTCAACATTGCTCACTGGGTGGACACTAGTGTAAGAACTGAATCTGCATTAACTTTGTAAAAACCACTGGTCATGTCTCGCGACTCCCTTGAACTGTACCCCACCCATCTAATGCTGCATCGTGAAGGAACTCTCAACACTGGGTCAACCAGCCTGGTCCACATACCTAAGGTGGGTCTTTCAACAGCTGAGCCTTACGGGCAGCTGTGGTGTGGCAATAGGCCTAGGAGGTCCTCGGCCTCTTGGTAACCTACCTCAGGCCCAAAGCTGGTCGCAGCTGGCCGTGGTTCACAGTGAGGCCACTCCCCACATGCCTCCAGGTCCAGCACAGACAGCAGCCAAACACATGTAGCTTTGTAGCTCCTACAGGAATCCATAGGCCAGTAACAGGTAAGAGTGAAATTGCCCTGCAGGGGAGCCCCTTCCAAGAGACACCAGAAACAACACACCCAGAGGCCAGCTTCAGAACATGTTAGAGCACTACCTGGTTAGCCCCACAAGCGGGACACCCAAAGCGGGGATCACAACAAGCACAGGAGCACCTGGGGACGAATCCTCCTCTGAGGAGTCAGCCCCCATTCAGCAGCTCATACAATATGGCCATAGCCAATGCTCACAGGCAGCTAGCCTGGGAGTCCATCCCACCCACCGACACGCCAAAAGCAATCAAGGCTCAACTACAACACGAGAACACACAACACACTCAAGGGACACTCCTGGAAGACACTCAGAGGAGATCAGGGAGACTGCACCATCGGACCACACAGGACACATACTACCTATGGCCACACAACAAAGACTGAGACATAGGAGATCTGCCTAATACATAGAAGCAAACACAGAACGTCAGCCAAAATGAGGAAACAAAGAAACATCTCCCAAATAAAAGAAGAGGAAGATCCTCCAGAAATGGAACTAAATGAAATGGAGGCAACCAATTTACTGGAGACAGAGTTTTAAACACCGATTATAAGAATGCTTAAGGAAGGGCTGGCCGAGTGGTGCGGTGGTTAAGCGCTAGCTTGCGAAGCCAGCGGCCCCGGTTTGGGTCCCACATATGAGTGACACTGCCCTCAAAAAAAAAAAAAATGCTTAAGGAACTTGGTGAGAATTTCAGCAAAGAGATAGCGAGCATAAAGAAGGACATAGAAACCATAAAAAAGAACCAGTCAGATATAAAGAATACAATAACTGAAATGAAGAATGCACTAGAAGGAATCAGCAGCAGATTAAATGAAGCAGAGGATCGAATCAGCAATTTAGAAGGCAGGATGGCTTAATACACCCAATCGGAACAACAAAAAGAAAAGAGAATAAAAAACAATGAAGACAGTTTAAGAGACCTGTGGGACAACATGAAGCATCATAGGAGTACCTGAGGAAGAAAAGAGGAAGCAAGGGATCGGGAACCTATTTGAAGAAACAGTGACCGAAAATGTCCCTAACCTGATGAAGGCAATTGACATACAAGCCCAGGAAGCGCGGAGAGTCCCAAACAAGGTGAACCCAAACAGGGCCACAGCAAGACACATCATAGTTAAAATGTCAAAAGTTATAGACAAAGAGAATCTTAAAAGTAGCAAGAGAAAGCTAGTTAGTTACTCACAAGGGAGCTCCCACAAGACTATCAGCTGACTTCTCAACAGAAACCTTGCAAGCCACAAGGGAGTGGTAGGAAATATTCAAAGTGATGAAAAACGATGGCCTACAACTAAGACTACCCAGCAGGGCTATCACTTACAATTCAAGGAGGGATAAAGAGCTTCCCACATAAGAAAAAGTTAAAGGAATTCATTAACACCAAGCCAGTATTGCAGGAAATGTTAAAAGTACTTCTTTAAGCAGAAGAAAGGAGAAAACAAAAAACAAAATAACAAAGGTCAGAAATGTGAATAATAACATGGCAGTAACTATGTACCTATCAATAATTACTTTAAATGTAAATAGATTAATTGCTCCAATCAAAACACACACGGTAGCTGAGCGGACAAGAAAACAATACCCATGCCTACGCTGTCTACAAGAGACCCACCTCAGATTCGAAAGGCATACAAGACTGAAAGTGAAAGGATGAGAAAAGATATTTCACGCAAATGGAAATGAGACAAAAGCTGGAGTAGCTATATATATATCGGACAAAACAGACTTTAAAACAAAGAGTATAACAAGAGACAAAGGAGGACATTACATAATAGTACAAGGAGCAATCCAAGAAGAGGACATAACTCTAGTAAACATCTATGCACCCAACATCGGAGCACCTAAATACATAAAACAAATATTGACTGACATAAAAGCAGAGGTCCACAGTAACACAATCATAGTAGGGGACTTCAGCATCTCACTGACACCAGTGGACAGATCCTTCAAACAGAAAAATCAACATGGGAACAGTGGCCTTTAATGATACACTAGACCAGATGGGTTTAATTGATATTTTTAGATCATTTCACCCCAAAGGGGCAGAATATACATTCTTTTCAAGTGCACATGCAACATTTTCCAAGATAGACCACATGTTAGGGGACAAAACAAGTCTCAGTAAATTTGCGAAGACTGAAATGATATTATGCGTCTTCTCTGAGCACAGTGGTATGGAAATAGCAATCAATCACAAAGAAAATAAACTGAAAAACACACAAACACGTGGAGAGTAAATAACATGCTACTAAATAATGGATGGGTTAACAATGAGATAAAGGAAGAAATCAAAAGATACCTTAAGGCCGACGAAAATGTAAACGGAACAGTGCCAAGTCTGTGAGACACAGTGTAAACAGTCCTAAGAGAGAAATTCATAGCAGTGTAGGTCTACTACCTAAAGAAAATGAAAAATTTCAAACCAACAGTCTACCTTTACACGAAAGGGAATTGGGAAAAGAACACCAAAATAAGCCCAAGTGAGTACAAGGAGGCAAATAATAAAGATTAAAGCGGAAATAAACTAAATAGAGACAAAAACAAAAGCAGAAGATCAATGAAACCAAGAGCTGGGTTTTGGAAGAGATAAAAAAAATTTGACAAAACTATAACCAGACTCATCAAAGGAAAAAGAGAGAGGATCCATAAGTAAAATCAGAAACTAAAGAAAAATGACAACTGACACCACACAAATGCAAAGAATTTTAAGAAAATCCTACGAGCAACCATGTGCCAACAAATTAGACAACCTGGAAGAAATGGATAAATTTCTAGAAGCATACAATCTTCCAAGGCTGCATCAAGAAGAACCAAAAAATCAGAAGAAACCGATTACTACCAATGAAACTGAATCAGTAATGAACAAGCTCCCAACAAAAGTCGTGTATCGGATGGCTTCACGGGTGAATTTTAACAAACATTCAAAAAAGAATTAACACCTATTCTCCTCAAACTATTCCAAAAAGTCCAGGAGCAGGGAAGGCTCCCAAGCTCATTTACGAGGCCACCATTACCCTTGATCCCCAAACCAGACAAAGACATTACAAAGAAAGAAAACTATACGCCGATATCCCTATTGAACATAGACGCAGAAAATGCTCAACAAAATATTAGCAAACCAAATTTAGCAATACATTAAGATCATACATCACGATCAAGTGGGATTCATTCCTATGCAAGTCTGGTACAACATCTGCAAATCAATTAATGTGATATACCACATAAACAAAATACAAAGTAAAAATCATATGGTCACATCAACAGATACAGAAAAAACATTTGACAAAAAAACTCAGCAAAATAGGAATATAGAGAACAAATCTCAACATAATAAAGGCCATATATGAGGTCTGAGAATTAGGTTCCCAAATTTGCCACCGGCGCTTACACTGGCAGCACGGTACAAACAGTTAGGTAAGGTTTCATAACGTTGGTATATCAGTGTCTCACAGCTGTGTTCGTGTTGACATGTGGCGGTGTCTTGCTGAGTGGCGTTCATTATTGTTGTTGTATGTGTCTGTGTGCCATTTTGAGAATGTCTGAGCTTGAATCAGAGCAATGAACAAACATTAAATTTCTTGTTAAACTTGTCAAGAGTGGAAGTGAAATCAGGGACATGTTAGTCCAAGCTTTTGGGGATAATGCCATGAAGAAAATGGCATTGTCCAAATGGAGTAAACATTTTTCTGAGGGAAGAGAATGCATCACTGATGAAGAGAGGTCAGGAAGGCCGGTAATGAGCAGAGGTGCCAAAAAGATTGCAAACAATTCGTCGAGTTGAGCGTCAAAATCATTGGCTGACTGAGAAGCACAGCTGACCAAATAAACATGGATAGAGAAACAGGAAAATCTTAACTGAAAACTTTGGCATGAGAAAGGTGTGTGCAAAAATGGTCCTGAAGGAGCTCACCGATGAACAAAAGCAAAGGGGATTCGAAGTTTGCAGAGACCTTTTGGAGAGGCAAGACGACGTTTGGGCCATGTTATCACAGGTGATGAAACATAATGTACCAATACGACCCTGAAAAAAAGCGCCAAAGTGCACAATGAAAGTCAGCCAATTTTCCACAACCAAAAAAGTTCCGGCAGTCCAAATCAAGAGTCAAAACGATGTTGCTAACCTTTTTTGACATCAGAGGGATTATTCATTATGAATTTATACCAACTGGACAATTAACCAACTTTACTATTTGCAAGTGCTGAAAAGGCTGCGTGAAAAAGTTAGACGACCTGAACTTTTTCCCAACAATTCACAGCTCCTGCATCACGACAATGCACCAGCTCACACAGCACTGTCTGTGAGGGAGTTTTTAGCCAGTAAACATATGACTGTATTCGAACACCCTCCCTTCTCTCTTGACCTGGTCCCCAGTGACTTCTTTCTTTACCAGAAGATAAAGGAAAAATATTGAAAGGAAGACATTTGGATGACATTCAGGACATCAAGTGTAATATGATGACAGCTCTGATGGCCATTCCAGAAAAAGAGTTCCAAAATTGCACTGGCATTGGTGCATAGCTTTCCAAGGGGAGTACTTCAAAGATGGCTGTGGTGATATTCAGCAATGAGATATGTAGCACTATTTCTAGGATGAGTTCACGAAATTAATTGACAGACCTCATATGAGAAACCCACAATGGGGTTTCATATTCAATGGGAAAAAGCTAAACACATTCCCCTTATGATCAGGAACAAGACAAGGATGTCCATTTTCACCACTTTTATTCAACATAGTACTGGAAGTCCTAGGTACAGCAGTCAGACAAGAAAAAGAAATAAAAGGCATCCAAGTCAGAAAGGAACCAAGTAAAGTTGTCATTATTTGCAGATGCATAAATAATACTACATATAGAGAACATCAAAGATTCCACCAAAAAACTATTAGGACTGATGAAAGAACTTAGTAAAGTAGCAGAATACAAAATTGATATTCAGAAGTTGATTGCATTTTTGTATAATAGGAATATATCAGAATGAGAAATTAAGAAAACAATCCCATTTACAAATGTGTCAAAAAATAAAATACTTAGGAATAAATTTAGCCAAGGAAGTAAAAGACTTGTACTCAGAAAATTATAAGACATTGAAGAGAGAAATTAAAGAAGATACAAATAAATGGAAATGTATATCATGCTCATGGATAGAAAGAGTTATTATAGTTAAAATGTCCATACTACTCAAAACAATTTATAGATTCAATACAATCCCTATCTAAATACCGGTGGCACTTTTTACAGAAATAGAACAAATAATCTTAAGATTTATATAGAACCATAAAAGACCCCTATTTGGGGGTTGCCTTGCAATATTAAGAAAGAAGAACAAAGCTGGTGGCATCACACTACCTGATATGAAATTACACTACAAATCTATTGTAATCAAAAGAGCATGATATTGGTCTAAAAACAGAGACATAGATCAATGGGCTAGAATAGAATCCAGAAATGAATCCATGACTGCATGGTCATTTGATCTATGATGAAGGAAGAATTTAGATTGTGGTAATCACAGCTTATTTAATGAATGGTGCTGGGAAAACTGGGCAGATATATTTAAAAAAAACAAACAGAAAAATTAATCCTGGCCACCTTCTTAGGCCATATACAAGAATAAATTCAAAATGGATTAGAGACTTAAACATAACTCCTGAACCTGTAAAACGCTTAGAAGAAAGTATACAAAGTTCAGCTTATTACCCTTAGAAATAGTTTTATTGATCTGTTCCCTCAGGTAAGAAAAACAGAGGAAGAAGTAAACAAATGGGACTACATCAAAGTGAAAAGTTTTTTCATAGGAAGGGAAACAAACCATCACCAAAACAAAACGACCTCCTACAGAATGGGAGAAGGCATTTGCCAATGATACATATGATAAGAGGTCAATATCCAACATTTATAAAAAACTCATACAGCATTGCACCAAACAAAGAAACAATCCAATTAAAAAATGGGCAGAGGGCATGAATAGACATTTCTTTTAAGAGGACATAGAGATGACCAATAGACAGATGCAAAGACGCTCTAGGTCATTAATCATCCGAGAAATGCAAAGGAAAATCACAATGAGATACCATCTCCTTCCTGTGAGAATGGCTATCATTAGTAATTCAACAAATAGCAAGTGTTGGCGTGAAAGGGGAATCCTCATTAGCTCTTGGTGGTATTCGAACTTGGTGTAGCTGGTATGGAAAGCAGTTTTGTAGGCATTTTCACTCCTGAGTCTTTATCCAAAGGAATCTAAAACAGTTATTTGAAAAAAAAAAAAATGCCCCCCCCATGTTTACTGAAGTGGTATTCACAGTAGCCAAGATATGGAAATTAGTGCAATGTCTATAAATACGTTACAATACTGAAATTTTGGTACATTTATTCAATGGAGTATTACTCTGCCATAAAAAAGAATAAAATCGAAGCAGTTGCAATAATATGGATGGACCTAAGATATACTATGTCAAGTGAAATACGTCAGACTGAGAAAGAGAAGTACCATATGATCTCCCTTATTATGTGGAATCTAAAGAACAGAATACGCAAGTAATAAAAAAAAATAGACTCATAGATTCAGAGAAAAAAAGTAATGGCTGCTGGATGGGAGGGGGTTGCAAGATGGGGGAGAATATCACGGAAGTAGAAAGCACAAATTGGTAGTCACAATATCTTCTCGGTGATGTGAAATACAACAGTAGGGAATATAATTAATAATGTTGTAAAGATTATGTAGGGTGTCAGATGGGTGCTGGATGTATCAGAGTGCATCACTTCATAGATTATATAAATTTCTAATCTCTGCACTGTATACCTAAAACTAATATCAAATAATATTGAATGTCACCTATAATTAAGAAAACATACACACACACACACACACACTCACGTGGTGTCAAAACAGTGTGCACACATTTTAAGAATGGAAAACTATTAAAATTGTAATACCCAATATATACTAAATGACAAAGGAGGAATGAAAGTCATGTTTAACTTCTCAGTTATAGGAGGTGTTCAACGAAGTTACCATCAGCATCCAGACATTTTTGATTTCGGCAAACTGCTTTAGCCACATTGACCAAAGTATCCACTTGTATACTGGCACCCCTGGTACATACACAGGGTGCCAAAATATGTATATACATTTTAAGCAAGGAGCAAACAGTATTAAAATTATGCTGATGGTAACCACTTTGAGCACCTCTTGTAATTGCAAATTCAAATGTGACTTGTATTTATCTTTTGTTATTGATATGTACATATATATTATTACAATTTTAATAGTTTTTTCCTTTCTTAAAATGTATATACAGGGCCAGCCAAGTCACTCAGTTGGTTAAGAGTTAGCTTAAGAATGCGAGCTCTGAGCAACAGGACCACCGGTTCGATTCCCACATGGTCTTTTGATGCTCCGCCCGAGCTGAGCTGATGCTGAGCTGCCAACAGGTGGCAGGATGGCTCAGCTGGTGAGAACATGTGCTCCTAACTACAAGACTGCCTGTTTGATGGTGTGCTATTACTGCCCACAACTAAGACTGAACTCAGCACCTTGAGCTGAGCTGCCACCAAGATGGCTCAGTGGATAGAGCATGTGCTCTTCAGAACGAGGCTGCTGGGTTCACCTCTTACATGGGATGGTGGCTATGCCCACCTGGAAGTAAGACTGAACGCGGGACCTTGAGCTGAGCTGCCACCCGGATGGCTCAGTGGATAGAGCTTGCACTCTTAACAACAGGGTTGCTGGGTTTGACTCCTGCATGGGATGGTAGCTATTCCCACCCGCAACTAAGACTGAACTTGGCCCCTTGAGCTGAGCTGCTGCCTGGATTGCTCAGTGGATAGGGTGCTCTTAACAACAAGGCTGCTGGTACTACTCCCACATGGGATGGTGGCTACACCCACCCGCAACTAAGATTGAACACAGCACCTTGAGCTTAGAGGCCACGAGCTGCTGACGGGAAGCCAGATGGCGACTGGCACCCTCCACGACGAAGATTGAATAACAACTTGTCTGGTCCCCTTCCCCAATTCCCCAACACTGTTGCCTCCCCCAATTCCCCAATAAAATCTTTAAAAACAAACAAACAACAAAAAAAACTTTACACAAAAGCGTTATTATAGTGATGCTTCAAGGTGACTGAAGGAACAAACCTTACCCTCCGAGAGTTTTGGAAAAATCATTTCCACAACGTGAATTGCCTCTAGATCATCAGTAAAGCCTTGGATGGGGTCACCAAGAGAAGCCCCAATTTTGCTTGGAGAAAACTGTGGCCTGATTGCATTCTTGCACATGGTTTAGAGGGGCTTGCCGATGAACAGGAGCAGCCAATTGTCGATGAAATTGTGTCCTTGGGGAAGACCATGGGACTGGAGGTGAATGAGGATGACATTCAAGAGCTGGTGGAAGATCATGGTCAAGAGTCGGCCACTGATACAGCAAGAGGTTATGGAGGAGATCTCATCTGCAGAGGAGGAGAAAAAAGGTGGAGGAATCCCTCACTTCAAATGAGATTAAGGAGATGTATAAAATGTGGGAAACAGTGCAAAATTTTGTAGAAAAGCACCACCCGAATAAGGCTGTTACAGTGCGAGTGATGAATCTGTTTAACAACAATGCAGTGTCACAGTTCTGCGAAATCCTCAAAAGGAGACAAAAGTAAGTGTCATTACATAGGTTCCTTGTCAAAGTGGCTCGAAAAGAAAGATTCCATTGAGCCAATAAATAGCAGTGATTCCATTTGTAATAGTGAATTTATTTTTATATTTTGTATTTTCTTATTTTGTATTATATTACAGTATTGTAATTATTTTTATATAAATGTTTTTGTGTTGTGGAACAAATCATCTGAGTTTCCATTATTTCTTATGGGGAAATTTGCCTTGTTATATAAGTGCTTTGGATTACAAGCATGTTTCCTGAATGAATTATGCTTGCAAATCAAGGTTTTACTATATATGTGCAATATATATATAATGTACAGCCTAGGGAATATATAGCCAATGGTATTGTAATAGCTATGTACGATGTCAGAGGGATAGTAGACCTGGGGGGTGGTGTTATCACTTGGTGAGGGGTGAAATATTCAATTGTGTTGTTTTGCACATCAGAAACTGAAAAAAAAAAAAAGAAAAGTTAAAAAATCTAAAAAGAAAGTTTTATATAATTGAAAGTAATTTTTTACAAAGCAGAAATTTATTTTTCTACACCTGAATCTTCATCCCTGTTTTTTGTTATTTAAGCTTTATATTGTTGACAGTCATTGTTTGTCTCCAGAGTTTCTAGAGCCTCTTGTAAGTTTTGTTTCTCATATGGGTACAATTTAAGTTAATATTCTTATGTACATCTAGGAATAGTTTCCAAATTTTTTTCTAAAGCTTTATTGCCAACCATGATAACTTCCTGTGACAGCATGTAGAAAAATATCAGCATGTCTCACCTGGCTTTATCTGCAATTCCTGTATTAATTTTTTACTTCCCAATCCCTACCCTGCCCACCCCCCTACTCTATCCTCCCTGCTGCTGTACCAAAACGGACACAAGAATGAGTTTCTCAAAGGCAAGTGGATGTAATTTGCTTTAGTTACTTTTGTTATTTCCTATATGTATCACCATATGTTTATTGCAACTGTGCCTCTTAATTTATCCTTTTTAAATCCCATTTCTCTTTATTCCTATTTCTAATGATTTTTAAAAGGATATTTTATATGAAATTTTGTATTTAGGGAAACTGTTAGAGAATCTAACTATTTGTAGTAAAATTTAGCATAAGGAAGGGAGATTTGCTTAGTTTAGGAGATGTTTCTATATGCTTAATTTCAGGTAGATTCATCAGAATCTTAGAGAAGTGAAATCCCAAGGACCCAGGATTGAGAAGTGGAGGCATTAATTGTCTTGACAGAAAGGAGGTTCAGGATTAGAAACAGATTGGTGACTGCCAGCTTTGGGCTTTTTCTTTGACCTCACTACTTTTCTCTCTGTAGAGTTCCTGCCATGTATTATCTATTTACAATGGGAATACCAGTTAGGTTTTCTTTTTCATATTTCTAATTTTTCCTGTATTGTACTGTGAAATAAGTCCGGATTTTGTGTGTGTGTGTGTGTGTGTGTGTGTGTGTGTGTGTGTGTGTGTGTGTATTTAAGATTTTATTGGGGCATTGGGGAAGGAGAACAGTGTTGGGGTATTGGGGAAGAGGAACAGCCAAATTGTTGTCCTTCAGTCTTAGTTTTGGAGGACTCAGCAAGCTCAGCTCCAAGTCCAGTCACCATCTGGCTGCCCATCGGCAGCTCGCAGCCACTCAGCTCAGGGTGCCATGTTCAATCTTAGTTGCTGGTGGGTGTAGCCCACTCTCCCATGTGGGAGTCGAACTGGCAACCTTGTTGTTAGGAGCATGTGCTCTCTCACCAGCTGAGTTATCCTGCCACATATTGACAGCTCAGAAGCAGTTCAGCTTGGGTGCAGCTCATGGGGCTATGTGGGAATCAAACCAGTGACCCTGTTGCTCAGAGCTCCCGGTTTTAACCAACTGAGCCACTTGGCTGGCCAACTGATTTTATATCTTTAAAGATAGCTTTTGGTATATGTTGTAAATTCCCTTTTGTATTATTAACTTTTTTATGCCTACTAGTATTTACTTACTGTTAGTGAAGGTATCTATTTTGGCTGCATTTTCTTTCTACCATTAGTGTATACTTCACTAACATAGTAATCGTGGATATGATTCCTGCATGCTCTTAAAATCATACTGGTCACAACTATGAGCAGGCATTTCAGAATATATAAGTAATTTGTAAAAGAGAACAAAACAAAACATATTTCTCAGTTTCATCGTGGGTTCCATTAGATTGGAAATTGGTAAGATATACACACTGCAAGATTATCATCTAACTGTCCTAACTTTATTGTAATAGTATATCGATATTATGTGTAATGAAGTGGTGTTATATTATTCCCGTTAATTTTTCTCCTAGGAAAAGTTTTGAAGATTATAGCCTTGTTTTCTTCATTTTCAGTTCTTCACTTCCCCCCTTTTTAAAAACTTACCTTATTCAAATGCTGTAAAACCTTGGATTGTGAGTAACCTGGTTTGTGAGTCTTTTGCAAGACAAGCAGACATTTCTAATACATGTTAACATGGTAAATGAACTATGTCTTACAATACAAGTATTTATTTCCGGAACGAACTATACTCGCAGATCAAGGTATTACTGTACCAGTATTTTAGGATACAGAGTACCTTTTTTGAGCTGGTTTTCCTCAAATATATTTCCTATATAATAGCTTCATGATGGAATTAAAATTAAGAAGGAAATAGAAAAATAAGGGTTGTCTTATTATCGGTACTATTTTTGGCTCCAGAGTTGAATTGCCTTACCCTGAGCTTTGATTATTTCCCATACCTGTTACAGAGATTGGCATGTGGTAATTACTCACCAAATGTTGACTGAATCAATGAATAAAGTGCAGGGAAAACCAAAATGCTTGTAGGACATTACTTCTGTATTTTACCTTTCTGTAGCAGACACTCTACTAGATCATTTCATATATACTGTTTGTTTTGTCTTAATAGCAATCCAGTAAATTTGCAGTTATTATTATCCCCATCTTAAAGAATAAAATTTGTATGAAGGGGTATTAAATAAATTATAACAAACAGAATTTACAGATTCCCAAGAAGAAACTCTGAATAGAAGGGGATTAGTTGTGGGAATCTTTTACAGTTTGATGGCTGAGATTGGTGGTTCTAAACCGTTTATTTCATTTGGCACATATGAAGGATGACATTTAATATAATTTATCTATCATACTCATAGTTACGTGCATTCTGATACTAGCTAATTATTCATGCCAGACTTTGTTACTCAAGGAAACTTATTGGGACAAAGGGGGTACGTGTAATGAGAATCTTCTCTAATTTGTTTCAATAAGGGGTAAATATAAACCTTGAAACTATATTATTAATGGCCATATCTTACATTTCTTCACTATTGTTTATCACATCCCACATCATATGGTTGGGAGTAGCTGGCTTAAATGAAAGTTTAAATTTGAAAGCAGTACTGTAGCATTTGAGAAACAACTTTTGTGTGATAGATATATTGATTCCTATTTTAAGGTCCCAGGTATTAAAAGCAATGCAAAGAAACTAGATGACTTCAGAGAGGGAGCTGAGTTCGGTTTTAAAAGCTGAGTAATATTTAATAAACTACGAAAGGTGGTAGGTAAAGAGTTAGGGTGAAACAAGAGTGTTTAAGTATCATTGATGCTGGAATAGAGGACTTGAGGGTGGAGAAGATATGAGATGAAATTATAAAGATCACTTGCGGTAAGATGTGAAGGGATCTGAGGATATGATTGAAGTTTTAGGGAATAGGGCTGGGTGTGGCACACTGGGCTCCCACCAATATACAGAGTCTTACAAAAAAATGTATACACATTTTAAGAGAGGAAAACTGTATTAAAATTGTAATACTCAATATATACTGATAATAAAAGATGAATACAAGTCACGTTTGACTTCTGCATTTATAAGAGGTGCTCAAAGTGGTTATCATCAGCATCCAGTCACTTGTGGTTACAGCGACCTACTGCTTGAGCAAAGTTGACCAAAGTGTCCACTTGTGTACATTTTTTTGGCACCCTTGTATGAGGCTGTACGAGATCTGACAATTCAGTTTGCAAACTTGTTGCTAACCTTTTTTGATACCAGAGGGATTATTATGAATTTGTACTAACTGGACAAACAGTTAACTAAGTTTATTATTTGGCAGTGCTGCAAAGGCTGCATGAAAAATTACACGACCTGAATTTTTCACCAACAATTCACGGCTCCTGTATCACGACAATGCACCAGCTCACACAGCAGTGTCTGTGAGGGAGTTTTTAGCTAGTAAACAAATGACTGTATTCGAACACCCTCCGTTCTCAACCTGATCTGGCCCCCAGTGACATCTTTCTTTACCCAAAGATAAAGGAAATATTGAAAGGAAGACATATTGATGACATTTATGGCATCAAGGGTAATACAATGACAGCTCTGATGGCCATTCCAGAAAAAGACTTCTAAAATTGCTTTGAAGGGTGGACTTGATGCTGACTGACGTTAGTGCATAGCTTCCCAAGGGGTGTATTTTGAGGTATGTAGCACTTTTTCTAGGATGAGTTTGTGAACTTAATTGCTGAACCTTCGTATATGTGGTTCTACAACTCAGGTGGCTGTACAGATCAAGCAGGTTAATTGAATGTGTGAAACAGGCTGGTATAGAAAATTTGGGAATGCAAAATGGAACAGGTTCTTGGGAAAACAATTTAGCAGTTATAATTTTCAGGGTACATTAATGAGTAGTTCAGCATTATGGCCGTGTATGTCATTCCTCTTTTGTCTTGCCTTTGTTTAACAAGTAGTTAGACATCCATTCATGAACAATAGTGCTTCCAGCACCCTACGCCACGGGACCCCGTAGGTTTCTAGCCCACTTGTGTATCTGAAAATAAATAAACAAGACCTCAGTAAAGGCTGGGATCCAAGGGAGTCAGTGAACCTGCCCCATCCTCATGCGCCTGTCAGGGAAACATACCTTGTGAGTGCTAACCTGGGCAGATACTCACAGGTGAGAAAGAATTTGTAGTGGTCTCATCTGCTTGAGGAACCATTTCAGTATGGCATCAGAGCCAATATAGAGATGTGTTTGGATGCAGAGGAGAGGTAGGGACTCTGCCAGAGCTGCCCCTCTCTATAGGATGACATTGTAGCTGTCAGGCAGCAGCAATGGGCAACTTCTCCCATGGAGGAGGTGGAAGATGGTGCAAAAGTGCCTGGCTATCCCAGTTGTGTGTATTGTGGCTGGAGAAATCTGTTTCTGTATGTCAGCACCCTGATTTCTTAGGCAGGACCTACATTACTAGGAGAAAGGGATGGAAGCAGGTAAGACCATCACAGAACTTTATAGGAATGTGGCTCTTGCTTTCTGCTCCAGGACTTCCTCATGGGGTCTGTCCACAAGTTTCTGTGTATACTTCACATGAGCATATCCCCACCAAGTCACAGACACTCCCAATGCACCAAGTGGTAGACCCACATCTCCCTCACACTGTGTGGCTGGCTGATTTGTGCACTCCCAAGTGTGGTAGTGAGAGCAGGTCTCAGAAAAACGGACCAGGGTCTGTGGGAAAGGAGGAAACCACAAACTGGAGCTATAGCACTGCCTTCTGGAAAACAAAAGAGGGTTTCCTAAAGCCTTTTTTGGTGTGTTACAAGAGTAGTAGAAAACACAAAGATTAAGACTTCTGCCACAAGAGGGAGCCAGAAGAATGTAGCATAATCCATGATAATCCATGATCCATGATCAACCTGGGAAACACAAGCAAAGCAACACCAAGGAACAGTATCCCATTTAAAGGTAACTACTAAAGATAATTCAAATGTGAAAGCAGCAACCCAAAAATACAAGGAACTTAAAAAATATCAAGGAAATATGCCAACATGAAAAGGTATCAGTGATTCTCCCACTGAGCTCAGACATGCAGTTCGTAGGATCTAGCTGATAAAGAATTTAAAATAGGTGTATTGAAGAAATTTAGTGAACTACAAGTAAACTCAGAAAAGCAATTCAATGAGATTAAGAAAAGGATACATGAACAAACCTAAGTTTACAAAATAGATGAAACCACAAAAAAGAATGACGTAGAAATTCTAAAGGTAAATAATTCAATGCATGAGATGAAGGATACATTTGAGAGCATTTGTAGTAGAGTAGTGCAGATGAGAGGTAGAATAAATTGAGTTAGAGATAAGAATTTGGTAATAACACAGAATAGAGCAAAGAGAAAATAAAAATGAGTGAAGAAAGCCTGTATGACCATGAGATTCCTTCAAAAGGGAAAACATCTGAATAATCAGGGTTACAGAAGGAGAAGTAGAGGGCATAAAGTTTAAGAAATAGTAGCTGAAAACTTCCCAAGCTTCTGGGAAAACTTAGACATTGAAGTTCAAGAAGCTAAAAGTTTCCCCATTATCTCAGGGCCAAAAGACCTTCTGTTAGACGTATCATAATGAAACTTATCAAAAATCAAATATAAAGAAGAAATACTAACGGCAAGCAAGAGAAAGAAAGAATGTAATCTACAATGGAACCCCTACTAGGCTGTCAGTGGATATCTCAGGAAAAATGATACAGTTTAGAGAATGACGTAGTCGAAGTGCTGAAAGATAAATATTGACAGCCAACAATACTGTATGCATCAAAGTTATCTTTTAGATACGAAGGAGAACTAAAGACTTTCTCAGTCCAACTATAGCTGAGATGTGCCGTTCAAGAAATGCTGAAAGTTTTTTAAGCAGAATCGAAAAGATGCTAATCAAAAACATGAAAACATATAAAGTATACAACCCAATGAATGGTAAAGATGAAATATATGATCAGATTTGGGAAACTCCAATTTTATAATAGGATAGTGTGTTAACCACCTAACTATAGTATAAAGGTTAAAGGAAAGTGTATTAAAAGTAACTATAGCTACTATAATCTGTTAATAAATACACAGCATAAAAAGAGGTAAATTGTGATATCAGAAATTTAAAAGGGGAGGACTAAAAGGGTGGAATCTCTATAGGTGAGTTAAGATAAGTTGCTATTAGCGTAAAATGGACTGTTCTATCCATAAGATGTTTTATGTAAGCGTCATGATAACCACAAAGCAAAAGTCTAGAGTGGATTCACAAAACATGAAAAAGGGGAGACATAACATACTGACATGGAAAATCACCAATTTACAAAAGTAGGCAGAAATAGAAGTTGAGTGTGTGTGTGGGGAAGTGGCAATACAAAACAACAAGAAAGCAAACAATAAGATGGCAGTAGGAAGTCCTTACATATCAATAATCACTCTAAATGCAAATAGATGGAATTTATGATATAAATAAAACAGAGTGGCTGGATGTACAAAAAAAACCCCAAAACAAAACAAGACAACTATATTTGGTGAGTACAAGAGATGCATTTCTGCTCTAAAGACACACACAGGCTCAAAGTGAAGGGATGGAAGAAGATATTCTATGTAAGAGAAATCAAAAGAAGTGGAGTAGTCATATCAAATGAAACAGGACAATCATATGACAAAAATTAGATATCCTAGAATTTCTAGAAACACAGAACCTACCAAGACTGAATCAGGAAGGAATAGAAAATTTGAACAGAACAATAACAAGTACAGAGATTTGAATCAATAATCAAAATCTTGGGGCCAGCTGAGTGGCTCAGTGGTTAAGAGTTAGCTTGGGACGCCAGTGGCCCGGGTTCGGATCCCACATATGAGGGCCAATGACACCGCCCTTAAAAAAAAAAAATAATAATCAAAATCATTCCAAGCCCCTAAGCCCCAGGACAGATTGCTTCATTGGTGATTTCTACCAAACATTTAAAGAAGAATTAATGCCAAACCTTCTCAAACTCTTCCTAAAAATTGATGTGAAGGGAATACTTTGAAACTCATGAGACCAGCATTATTGTGATACCAAGCCAGATAAAAACACTAAAAAAAAGAAAATTATAAATCAATATCCCTGATAAACATAAGATGAAAAAATTCTCAACACAATATAAGCAAACCAAATTCAAGAACACATTAAAATGATTATACACCATGACCAAGTGGGATTTATCCATGGGATTGAAGGATGGTTTGACATAGGCAAATCATTAAATGTGATACACCACATAAATAGGATGAGAGATAAAAATTACATGATTGTCTCAATAGATTCAGAGAAATCATCTAATGAATACATCCTTTCATGATAAAAACTCTCAGTTAATTGGGTATAGAAGGAACATACCTCAACATAATAAAGGTCATGTAAGACAAACCTACAGCTAGTGTTATAGTCACTGTTGAACAATAGAAAGCTTTCCCTTTAAGACCAGGAAGAAGAGAGGCTGTCCACTCTTACCAATGTTATTCAATGTATCATTGGAAGTCCTAGCTACAGAAATTATGCAAGACAAGGAAATAAAAGGTATCCAAATCATAAAGGAAGAAATAGAATTGTCATTATTTGCAGACGGTATTATTTTGTATATAGAAAATCCCAAAGACTCAATCAAAAAAATGGTGAAACTAATCAACAAATTCAGAACAGTTGTAGGATGTAAAATCAACATACAGAAATTACTTGCATTTCTATACACTAAAATGAAACATCTTCAAAAGAAAGAAAGAAACCTGTCTTATTTACAATAGCATCAAAAACAATGAAGTATCTAGGAATAAATTTAGCCAAGGAAATGAAAGATATGTTCTACAACAAAAACTAGAAGCCCATCTTGAAAGAAATCAAAAAAGGCACAGACAAATGGAAAGACATCTCGAGTTCATGGATCAAGAGAATGAATATTGTGAAATGTCTGTACTACCCAAAGCCATCTATGGATGCAACACAATTCCTATCAAAATTCCAATGGCAATGAAAAAAAAAAAGAAATTCCAATGGCATTCTTCACAGAAATAGAAAAAAAAAAATCCTAAAATTTCTGTGGAACTACATAAGACCCCAAATAGCCAAAGCAATCATGATATAGTTGACATTTAAATGTCATGACAAAGTTGGAGGCATCACACTTCATGATTTCAACCTGTACTACAAACCTGTAGTAATTAAACCACTGTATTAGCATAATAATAGGCACATACCAGTGGAACAGAATGGAGAGCCCAGAATTAAACCCCCACATATGTAGTCAACTAATATTTGACAATGGAGCCAAGAACACCTACTGGGGACAGGATAGTCTCTTTCACAAATGGCATAAAATTTCTTGAAGAAAACATAGGGAAGAAGCTCTTGGATAGTGGTCTTTGCAATGATTTTTTGGGTATGACATCAAAGGCACTAATAACAGAAATGCATTGTTACAATGGCAGTTATATTACACCATATAAATGTATTAGATCAACTTACATATTTTAAATTTATGCAATGTTATATGTAAAATATATTTCAATAAAATAAGTAATTAAACACACACAAATGTTGAGAATATATTTACCATACAACCCAACAATCTCAATTCTAGATACTTAACCACATGAACTGAAAACTTATACATGGTCGCAAAAACTTGAGCATGAAAGTTGAAAGCCTTACTCATTGCTTCCCTAAACTGGAATTAACCCAGATGTCCCCCAGCAGGTGAGTGGATGTACCCACACAATGGAATACTCTCAGTACCTAATAAAAAGAAAGTATTGATCCATGCAACAATGTGGATAAACCTCAAATGCATTTTGCTAATTGAAAGAAGCCAAAACCAAGTATGTTACAATTCCATCATGATGGAAAACAGATCAGTGGTTGACAATGTTTGGGCTGAGGGATTGAGTACAAAGGGGTAACATGAGTTTTTAGGGAAAGGGAACTGTCCTGCATGTACTATGGCATTGGATACACAGCTCTGTGCATTACAGTTCTGTGCATTTGTCACAACCTACAGAATTGAACTCCCCAAAGAGTGAACCTTACTCTGTGCACATTTAAATAAAGAAATCAGTTTGTCATTAGAACCCTTGTTGGGTTACAGAATGCGGTAAATGGTTTTACTGAAGCTTTTGAGGAAAAAGGAGATAATTTAAGGCTGAATACTATAAGGCCAAAGACAAAAACTCCTTAACTAATGGTGAGAATGAACTAATGTTATACCAAGGAAGGCATTTTTGGAAACCTGAATTTTGGAGTAGGGAAAAAAGCAAATGGCAAAAACTAAAGAAAAAGAATAGTGTTTTTTCCAAAAGAAAGTATAGACTCCTTGCCAAATTCCCTTTTACTTGCCTTCTTATTTGCATCTTACCTGTGAATGAGTTAACATAACCTGCATGGGAATGACACAACTTTACTACCTCTACTACCTCTTACCTGTTCTGACTACATCGCGTGAGAGAACTGAACTGCGGCCCATATTTTTCTCCAGGACTTTCCACAAAGTGAGTCGATACATTGTTTCTGGCTTTACTTGCTTGCTGTCTGTCTCCCTCATATGCCAGCTCAGGGTGCTTTGGAATTTTCCAGGTACATTGTTAGAGGAGGAGGCATAAGAGGAGGGCCAGAGCGTGGGTTCATTGTGCTTGGGGAAGGGTTCCAGTGATTGTTCAGGGAAGCATTGAAAGGGACCCAAATGGAGTATTAGTACTCAATTTGGAGTAAGGATAAATAAAAATTACCTGAAATAAATATGTACCAAATACTAAAAATCGCTTATCATATTTAAGTATCTCTCATCATTATTTAAAAATGGATTTAAAGTGTAAGCTGAGATTCTTTTTAGTGTTGATTGCAACACCTTTTTTTGTGCTTGTGCCAAGAACACAGTGTTCTGTTAAGTCATTCAGTGAGGAAGATTGCTGGCTTGCTGCCAACCAAAGTCAAGTTCATTCAGATCTAAGTTTCAGTGTAGGTTCTGAACTGAGTGAGGAATAAATACGCCTCTTGTCTCTTGAGTGTTAGGTGGATCTGTTGAATTGTTTTAAGTATAAGATTATTAATACTTTTGTTTTAAGACTTCATTATTATAAACAATACTTTAATGCTGATAACCATTTCTTGTCTATTGACATTTCATGCTGGTATTGGTGAAATATCACGGCTCTTCTAACCATACTAAGTGCACCACATGGACTTCTGTGTCATTTAAGATATTACTCCATACTGCGAAAGAAAACATAATTCGGAAGTGCTTTTCTCAGTAAATGAATGAATGAATGATAGAAATAGGGACAAGATGGATAGTGACAGGGATTTAAAAAAAAAAACGTGGCAAAAACTTATATACTCATGAGTTAAGTACCTACATCTATGGTGAAAGCATAACTAAATATAACTATTTAAACATTCAGTTCTCATGAAAATGAAATCGATATTATGTTTGATTCCATATTCATTCCCTGAAATTTCTCTACATTAGACAGTTTTACACCTATAATGAGGGTGACAGGACAGAGTTAAGGGATCAGAATTGCTCTCGTGGGAGTGTAATTTCTCCTTCAGTGACAACTCCTTCAGACTGTCCATCAGTATTGAAGCTTTTATATCATAGTTGGGAACACTTAACAATATGCTTCGTGATATAATCGAAATTTTCAACTATGAGCAAAATCAAGTGGAGAAAGATTTTGTACTTAATTAGGAAAAATTGTTAAAGAAATAAGTCTTATGAGCTTTCATAGTCACATGAATTGATCATTTGAAAACCTATGACCAGGATTTTATACAATGATATTTTAAATAAACTGTTCATTAACAAAGATAAATGTGTCCCATAGGTTGAATATGTGGTTATGATCTTTATAATTCATGTTTACAAAATAAATTTTAATGAGAAACATTATTGAACAGATAGCACATTTATAGTATGCAGAGGCAAGGAGGGGTTGCATCTGATACCTAAAATCAGACCAATATATACATAAAACCCCCAAAATTTTGATGCTGAACTTCAGTTTTTCAAACCTGTATAGTAATGACAGCTGCTATTTTGTGGGTACCTACCTAGTAGGGGTGTTGCAGAATCTATTTACATATATTTTCTTTTGTTTTCTTTTTTTTTTTTTTTTTTTAGCTGAGCCATCCTGCTACCTCTTGGCAGCTCAGCGGCTGCTCAGCTTGGGGCAGGAATCCAACCGGCAATCCTGTTGCTCAGAACTCGCACTCTTCAGCGAGCTCTTAACCTTAACCAGCTGAGCGACTTGGCCTGCCCTATATTTTCTTAATCCAGTTCCCACAGTGACCCTGTTGAGATGGGTATTACTGTCTTTATTTTGCCTATGGGATAACTTGACTATTTCTCAAATTAAAAACCTGCCCAGCATTACTCTGCTGGTAAGGAGCAGATGGGGACAACCAATGGAATCTTTGAATCAGATCATGAGAGAAGAAGAATCTCCCTGTATTTGGCTAGTCAGTTTGAGTTGAGTGCTCAAGTGAAAGGTTTTGATTCTTAAGTAATAGGAAATTAAGGAATAGGGGAAAGAGTGTTAATTTATCAAATAGGCTTATAAGGGAACAACGCATTAAACTTTCTAGCTTGCTTCTAGTTTATCTTTTATTTAGAGCCTTCTGTCCAATTTTCTGGGCCTGGAGCACTTGAGTAGTTGGATCTGAGGGAGGGAAAATCATTTCTCCATATTTCCATGTCCCAACACGCACTCTCTAGCTGCCTGTTAGGACTTGATGTGCTTATCTTGCCTGTGTGGGAGACTGTCAGCACTCTGCTCTGCTCAGTGTACATTTTGTAGTTTTACAGGATATCCCACTGGATCCTAGAATATCTACCTGAAAAAAGGACCAAGTGGAGGGTAGGGTATAGGAAGGCCAAGAGAATGGAAAATTTGCTTAAGTCAGGCTTCTTTTATTTATCTTTTTTTAACTCATTTCACTTTGGATATTTGCATTGTTCTGTGGTGTGATGGAGGAAGATAACATTTATTTTCCTCACCGTACGATTTCTGGTTCTTTCATTGAGCCAAACTAAGAAGAGTACAATGAGCCTTAACTTATTTCTATACATATGTGCTTTTGTTTTGTTTCTCACTTGTAAGAAAGAAATTTGAAGTCTGGAATTTGGAGTTCTGAAGAAAAATAGGGAAGGAAAGGGGAAAAATGAGAAAGAAAGGAAAGGAGATCTCTTGTGTGTTGAGCATGTAGCATTTTAAAGCTGCACAAGGTCCTTAAATTATATTAGCATTAAATATAAATATGTTTATCTGTAGTTTCGGCAGGTTTGTGAGTGTTTAGTCACTAAAATACCTCTGGCTTACATATATTTTATTCTGACAGTCTTTGCTTTCCAACCTCGTAAGAGTTGCCATCTTTATCAAATCTATTAACAGTACATTGGACTTTGGCAGACCATTTTATTTTTTTAACTTTTAAAGAAATAAATATTGAGAATCTCATTTTCCCCCAAATAATAGTATGTTGAAAATGTTAGGTTTACAATGTATTACTCACTCCTGAGTTTGGCCCATTTTTGTATGATGGCAGAAGACAGGACTTAACACAGATTTTGTTAACTTAAGGTTAAGATTTGAGGCTAAGATCTCCTTATACCTTCCCCAAAAGTCTTGTGAAGAGAAAATGATTAACTAAATTCACATCTTTTCTCTCTGTAGTTAGGTCTAAATATAGAATGGTATTAGCTTAGACTATTTAATGAGAAATTTGTTCTAAGTTCAAGAGTACTATCTGACTATTACTCCAGTGGAAAAATTTTAAAGATTTTGTTTTCATGGAGTGTGTTCCTTTTTGTGGGTTTTGGCCCTACCCATAGATATTTACATTTAAGAAGTAAAGGGGCCAGCCGAGTGGCGTGGTGGTTAAGTGCTGGCTTAGGGAAGCCAGCAGCCCTGGTTCAGGTACCACATATGAGGGCCAGTGACACTGCCCTCAAAAAAAAAATTAAAAAAAAAATGAAGTAAAGGTCCATGCTGTAGAGGAACGCCTTAAAGGGCCTGTACACCTCTGCCCCCTCAGCCCACCATGCTGCTTCTCTGTGTTGCTGCTGCTCTGCCTTTTGGGCCTGGCTGCCACCGAATCTGTCGCCTACTTCAAGGAGCAGTTTTTAGATAGACATGTAGACCACTTGCTGGATTGAATCCAGTTGGATTTTGGCAAATTTGTCCTCTGTGCTGGCAAGGTCTACAGTGACCTGGACAAAGATAAAGAGCTGCAGACAAGGCACAATACCTGCTTGTACTCTGTCGGCTGGATTTGAGCCCTTCAGCAACAAAGATCAGACATTGGTGGTGCAGTTCACTGTGAAACATGAGCAGAACATCCGTTATGGGGGTGGCTATGTGAAGCTATTTCCAGATGGTTTGGACCAGGCAGACATGCACGGAGACTCCAAATACATCATGTTTGGCCCTGACATCTGTGGCTCCAGCATCAAGAAGGTTCATGTCATCTCCAATCAAAGGGCCATACTGTGCTAATCAATAAGGATATCTGTTACAAAGATGATGAATTCATACACACATATACACTGATCGGATGCCCCAATAACACCTATGAGATGAAGATTTACAACAACCAGGTAGAGCTAGGCTTCCTGGAGGATGATTGGGACTTCATGCCACCCAAGATTATAAAGGACCCTGGTGCTTCGAAGCCTGAAGACTGGGTTGAGCAGGCCGAGATTTATTACCCCACTGACACCAAACCTGAGGACTGGGACACGCCTGAGCACATCCCTGACCCTGATGCTAAGAAGTCCATGGACTGGGACAAAGAGATGGATGGAGATTGGAACCACCAGAATACAAGGGTGAGTGGAAGTCCCGCAGATTGACAGCCCAGATTACAAGGGCGCTTGGATCTACCTAGAGATTGACAACCCCGAGTATTCTCCTGATAGCAACATCTACACTTAGGTGCTGTGCACGTCAGTTCTGGCGCCATCTTTGATACTTCCTCATCACCAGTGAGGAGGCATATATCAAAGAGTTCATTCAGCACTGAGATATGGGGTATCACAAAGTTGGCAGAAAAGCAAATGAAGGAAAAGCAGAATGAAGAACAGAGGCTGAAGGAAGAGGAGCAGGATAAGAAGTGCAAGGAGGAGAAGAAGGAGGACAAGGATGAAGAGGAAGACAGGACAAAGATGAGGAGGACGAGGACGATGAGGAGGGGGAAAATGCTATCGCTGTAAGGCCAAGGATGAGCTGTAAGGGCCACACTGCCACTTCCAGGGCTGAACTGAGGCCTGAGGACTCCTGCTATAGAGCCAGCTTTGCCAAGTAATGTCTTGATGAGACTGGAGGACTTGCTTTTTTTTCCAGGTGGGTTCAAATTTGGGGTGGAGTTTGGTTTTGTTCCCCCTTCCTTTTTATCAACTAGTGTTTTATCTCTGGTTTTCTTTCAGCCTTCACCTCTGGCCCTCATCTTTCTTGACATTTTGTCTTCCTTTGTCCCCTCTTTTCCCAGATCCCTTAGTTCCTCTCCAACTTGGGAGTGTGAAGGAGAAGCCCCAGGCCATAGACTCTATCCACTCTCCTTTTTGGTTCCTAGTGGGGGACAGGAAAAGAGGGAGGTGCGCCAGCTCCCCAGCATTGAGGAAGAATGGGGCTCCTAGGGCCTGAGCTCCGGGGCTCCACTCCTACCCCCTTCTTTTCTCCCCTGCCTCCCGGACTGGGCTGCTTCTGCATGGGGCAGTGGGTTCCAGCTTTTTTGTCTTAAAAAAAAAAAGTTAAAATGTAGGATGCACACACACCCACTCATACATCTTGCTGAATTTCCTCTGAATTATTAACTCATAATCACAATAAGCTTTCTGTAGTCTCTAGTTGGAGGTAATTAGAGTTAGCATTTTAATATAATTTAGTTTCATTTTAAGATATGTAACTATGTGTGACTGAGATTTCATAGACAACTGTGATGAGAATGAGGCACAGAGGTGTTAGATTCTTTTAGTTTCATAAACTTTTAGTATAGTTTTATGTTGTTCACTATGGCACATTAGATGAAGAATTTATATCACCTCTGTTATCACTGTTTTGGGACAGACACAGGTCAAGGCCTCTTCTTGTTTAGGAGTCCCAGGTGTGTTAGACCATGTAAAGGAACCTGAGAAGGCCTTCCTTTTTGGCTATACCCATAGAGGCAAAAAGGAAATGAGAGCTGATGAATACAGGATAGTGATTTTATGTCTTACCTTTTCTTCCGGGATGAAGGTGGGGTATAAATTTATTTAAATTATTTTTCACATTTTCTTAGAAAATGAACTTAACCACCTCAGATAAAGTTGAGATTTTGATCACTCAACATTATACCCTATAGATTTTGTAAGTGTTTTACAATTTAGGGTAGAGAGCATTCCACCCCTGAAGAAAGTGTAATCATTGTTTGTATGTGTTGTGTGTATTTTTTGTGTCTCAAGAATATGTCATGAGTCGTAGTTCTCATTTTGGAATGTACAACTAATCTTCTCCTGTCAGGTACTCTTCCTGTTGCAGAAAATGGATCCTCAATAAAAACAAGTCATAACACTGTGATCAAGATTTGCTTCCATTATTGTATGTATGTATACATATCATTAAAACTGTTTGAAAGAGCCTGGATAGTTTATCACTGTATTTTACAGAAGTGAAGAGACTAACTTTATGAGAAGACAGGCAACAAGGAGCAGGCTCTCAGTTTTATTGCTGTGTGGCTAGTTATTTTTCAGTAGTCCCTACTCAGCTGAACTATTTCATTCTCAAACTATAATTCAGTGAGCCTAGATAAATTTATTCTTCTCACCATTTTTTGTCATGGACCCATTTTAAATATATAAGAACAAACTCCAGGACAGGAGGCCCATGGATGCCTTTGGACTCAGGCAGGTGGTGTAAACCAGTAGGGCCCAGAGAGCCCTACCTGACTAGAAAGGCCACCCTGGCTGACCACAGAGCTATTAGAAAGCTCCAGCCAGCTGTTGCCTTGAAAGACTGTGATTCCAGCATTGCCAGATGGTCTCAAACCTAAGAGAAGTTATCAATCCAGATCTGTATGTGAAATCTCCCAATTTCTAACATGTAAACAGCTAGTTCAAATGAAAATAAAAACCAAAGTGAAAAACTGTAGGGCAAAAAGAAAAAACCACAAATACTTGTTCACTGGTTGCCAATTTGCATCCTGTGCTTTGAAGTATCTTGTGGTGCCCATCAGACTTGTTCTTGGAATTGCCAGATCATAAATATAGCTTTGATGCTGTTTGCTTTCATGGTAGGATAAGACTGATTCAGACAACATTTATTTAGTGTTTATGTTGATCATTCACATATTATTTCACACCTTGCTTAAATGCTGTTATGCTTTTTAATACTGAAAATAAGTGATGAGGTCAAATTTATTAAATCGTCTGTAAGACCAAGATTGATAAATTTAGCATCTATATTTTCTTTTATGTATTTTATTGTTTATGTATTTTATTTAGGTCTTTCATTTTGAGTTAATATTTGTATATGGTAACAAATAGCAGCCTAGTTTCATTCTTTTGCATGTGGTTTTGCATTTTTCCCAGCACCATTTATAGAAGAGGCTTTCTTTTCTCTCCATTGTATGTTTTTTGTCCATGAGTTGAAAATTATTTGCCTATATATATATATGTGGGTTTATTTCTTGACTCTCAATTCTGTTCCATTGGTCTGGGTGTCTTGTTTTCTGCCAATACCATTCTGTTTTGATTACTGTCTCTGTAGTGTAATTTTAAGTTGGAATGTGGTACCTTTGGCTTTGTTCTGTTTTCTCAGGATTGCTTTGGCTATTTGGAGTATTTTGTGGTTCCATACATATCTGGTTTGTTTTTTTTTTTTTTTTGAGGGCAGTGTCGCTGGCCCTCATATGTGGGACCGAACCTGGGCCGCTGGCTTCCCAAGCCAGCGCTTAACCACCGTGCCACTCGGCTGGCCCTGTTGATTTTTTTTTTTTAATTAAATTTATTGGGGTGACATTGATTAGTGAAATTATATAGATTTCAGGCATACATTTCTATAATTCATCATCTATATATCAACATTGTGTATTCACTATCCAGAGTCACTTCTTCTATCACCATATGTTTGATCCTGTTTTCCCTCTTCTACTACCTCCCTAAAGTGTTGTGTGTGTCGATGAGTATTTGTTTCTTTGTGTGTCTTATTCTTTTGTTGGTTTTTAGTTTTATATTCCATACATGAGCGAAGTTATATGGTTCTTGACTTTTTCTGTCTGACTTATTTTGCTTAGTATGATAATCTCAGGAACCATCCATGTCACAAATGGCAGTATTTCATCTTTTCTTATGACTGAGTAATATTCCATTGTGTATATATTTCACATTTTCTTTATCCAATCATGTACTGAAAGGAGACTGGTTGTTTCTATGTCTTGACCACCATAAATAATGCTGCGGTGAATATCAGGATACATAAATCTTTATGGTAAATGTTTTCAGATTATTTCTTTTTTTGCCGGGGGGAGTAGATACCCAGGAGAGGAATTGCTGAATCACCTGGTAATTCTGTTCTTAATTCTTTTTGAGGAACCTCCATACTGCTTTCTATAGTGGCTGTACCAATTTACATTTCCACCACTAGTGTATGAGGGATCCTTTTCTTCACAGCCTCTGCATTTGTTATTATTTGTCCTTTTGATGATAGTCATTCTAACAGGTGTGAGATGATTTCTCATTCTGCTTTGATTTGAATTTTGCTAATAGGTAGCGAAGTTGTGCATTTTTTCATATATCTGTTAGCCATCTGTATGTCTTGTTGGGAGAAGTTTCTGTTCATGCCCTCTGCCCATTTTCTAATTGGATTGTTTCTCTTTTTGTTGTTGAGTTGTAGGAGTTTTTTTATGTATTTTGGAGATTAGCTCCAAAATTTTATTGTGTTTTTCCAGGACCCATCAGCTCCAAGTGAAGTTGTTGTCCTTTAATCTTACTTGTGGAGGGCACAAGCTCAGATCCTAGTCCAGTCGCCGCCCTCAATCTAGTTGTGTGTTGTGGGGGGTGGGGTGCAGCCATCATCCCATGCAGGAGTTGAAGTGGCAACCTTGTCATTAAGAGCACACACTCTCCCAGCTGAGCCAGACGGCTCTTGGTTGGCAGCTCAGCCACAGCTCAGCTTGGGCGCAGCTCACTGGCCCATATGGTAATCAAACGGGCAACCCTGTTGCTCAGAGCTCACATTCTTAATGAACTGCACCATCCGTCTGGCCCCTCTTTTTTCATTTCTTTTTCTGAAATTTCATTTAACATATAGGACTGAAATGTAAATCTTAACATTGATTTTGTTGCCAGCAACTTTACTGCCAGCAACTTTACTGTATTTGTTTTTTGTTTCTAATAACTTCTTTGTGGAGTCTTTAGGGTTTTCTTGAAAGATTTTATTGGGGAATTGGGGCGGCGGGGAACAGTGTTGGGGAATTGGGGAAGGAGACCAGCCAAGTTGTTCTTCAGTCTTCATTGTGGAGGGCGCCAGTCGCCATTAGGCTTCCCTTCGGCAGCTTGTGGCCTCTAAGATCAAGGGGCTGTGTTCAACCTTAGTTGCAGGTGGGCATAGCCACCATCCCATGCGGGAGTGGAACCAGCAGCCTTGTTGTTAAGGGCGCACGCCCTATCCTCTGAGCCATCTGGGTGGCAGCTGAGCTCAAGGTGCCGAGTTTAATCTTCTAGTTGCAGGTGGGCATAGCCCACCATTGAACAGGCAATCTTGATTTTACACCAGCTGAGCCATCCTGTCACCTGTTGGCAGTTCAGCAACAGCTCAGCTATAGCTCAGCTAAGGCGCAGCTTTTACTGGCCCATGTGGGAATCAAACCGTGGCCCTCTTGCTCAGAGCATGCACTCTTAAGCCAACTCTTAACCAACTGAACCACCCTTTAGGGTTTTCTATATAAAGAATTATGTTATCTGCAAAAGGTGACAATTTAACTTTTTCATTCCCAATTTGAATGCCTTTAAATACTGTCTCTTCCCTGATACCTCTGACTAGGACTTCCCATACTATGTTAAATAACAGTGGTGAAAGGGGACAACTCTGACTTGTTCCTGAATGTAGAGCAAAAGGCCTTAGTTTTTGACTGTTAATTATGGTATTAGCTGAGGGTTTGTCATATATAGCTTTTATTATGTGAAGGTACTTTCTTTCTAAACCCATTTTGTTTAGTGTTTTAATCATAAATTGATGTTGTATCTTGTTAAATGCTTTCTCTGCATCTAGTGATATAATTATGTGACTTTTATCCTTTATTTATGTGTTGTAGCACATTGATTGATTTGCATATGTTGAACCATCCTTCTGCACCTGGGGTGAAGTACATTTGATCATGATATATAATCTTTTTGATGTATTGTTGTATTGATTTGCCTGAATTTTATTTAGGATTTTTGCATCTATATTTATTAAAGTTATTGTTCTGTAGTTTTCTCTTTTTATGTTATCTTTACTAGATTTTGGTATCAGGGGTTGGCCTCATAAAATGAGTTAGGAAGTACAGCCTCTCTTTGGAGTTTTTGAATAATTTGAGGAGGACAAATGTTAAATCCTCATTGATGTTTGGTAGAATTCATTAGTGAAGCCATCTGGTTCTGGACTTAGGCTTTTCTAAAGGTTTTGTTGATTGATTCAATTTCCTTACTTTTGATTGGTCTATTTAAATTTTCCAGTTCTTCATGATTCAGTCTAGGAAGGCTATACATTTCGAAGAACTTATCCATTTCTTCTAGGTTATTGAATTTGGTGGCATATAGTCCTTCATAATATTGTTTTATGATCCTTTGTATTTCTGTGGATACCCATGGTAACGTCTCCTATTTCATTTCTGATTTTGTTTGTGTCTTTTCTCTTTTTACCATAGTGAGTCTAGCCAAGGGTTTGTCAATTTTATTAATCTTTTCAAAGAACCAGGTCTGTTTGTTGAGATAGGCCTGTAATGATATAAATTCCCCTCTTATTACTGCTTTCACTGAACCCCAATAATTTGGTAGAATATATTTTCATTCTCATTTGTTTCTATTATGTTTTGATCTTCACCTTATTTCCTCTTTGATCCAGTCTTTCTTTAAAAGCATGTTGTTTAATCTCCACATATTTGTTGTTTTTCCTTCATTCTTTTTGCAGTTGATATCCAATTTCAAAGCCTTGTGAACAGAGAATATGCTTGGTGTGATTTCAGTCTCCTTAAATTTGCTGAGGCTAGTTTTATGTTCCAATTTATGGTCTGTCCTTGTGAATGTTCCATGTTCCCTAGAAAACAATGTATAATCTGATGTTCTAGGATGAAGTGCTCTATAAATGTCAGTTACGTCTATTTGATGTAACGTGTCATTTTAGGCTGATATTTCCGTATTTATTTTTTGTTTGGATGATCTATCTGTAGCTGACAATGATGTATTTAGGTCCCTTACTATAATTGTGTTTTGGTCAATTTCTCCCTTTAGTTCTGTTAGTAGTTGGTTTGTATATTTCAGTGTTCCCTGACTGGGGCATCTATTCTTGAGTGTTATGTCTTTTGTTGTTTGTCCTCCTTATCATTATGAAATGTCTGTCTTTGTCTCTTGTTACCTGTTTTATCGTGAGATCTGTTTCATCTGCTGTAAGTATGGTGACACCTGATTTTCTCCAAACACCATTTGCTTGCAGTATCAATTTCCACTCTTACTTTGAGTCTATTTTTGTCTTTGTAGCTGAGATGTGACTTTTGAAGGCAGTATATAGTTGGATTTTTTTTTTTTTTTTAAGATTTCATTGGGGAATTGGGGGAGGGGAACAGCGTTGGGAAACCAGGGAAACGGAACAGATAAGCTGCTGTCCTTTTGTTCCTCAGTCCAACCGTGGAGGACATTGCCTCACCGGCCCATGTTGGCATCATCATTACGCTCTTCTCGGGTGAGGCAGATTGGTCGCCAGCCTCTGGACGGCTGCTCACAGCGGCTCTTGGCAGTTCACTCTGGCTGCCAGCTGCTCACACTGGCTGCTGGCCACTCACTGCAGCCCACTGCTGCAGGGGCTGCAGCCATGCCATCCGGGGGACTCACAGCAGCCCAGCTCCAGGTGGAGCTGCCATTCACCATCGCAGCTGTAGAGGGCAGTGTCACTGGCCCCCATACGTGGGATCCAAACTGGGGCCTCTGGCATCCCAAGCCAGCTCCTAACCAACATGCCAGTCAACTGGCCTGGATTTTGTTTTGTTTTTTTATCCAGTCTGCTAGTCTGTGCCTTTTTATTTTTATTTTTATTTTTTTGAGGGCAGTGTCACTGGCCCTCAGATGTGGGACTTGAACCGCGGCTGCTGGCCTCCCAAGCCAGCGCCTAACCATCGCGCCACTCATCCAGCCCTCTGTGCCTTTTTATTGTTAAGTCCATTTCTGTTATTCTATCTTTTGTTTTCTGTTGGCTCTGTGTCTCCATTTTTTCTTTGCCTTTTTGTTGTTGTGCATTATTTCAGTGTTGTGGCATTCTATGATTTTTCCCTCTGGGTTTTTTGTTTTGTTTTGTTTTGTTTTGTTTTCAGTTCTGGAGTATTTTTTTTGAGTGGTGATCATTTAAGTTTTTTGAGTGGTGATCATTTAAGTAAAAGAAAGTTTCATATATACAGTGTTCCTTTTTCTCGAGCATACTTCTTATCTCCATTCCCCTTTGCACGTTCAGACATGTACTCTCTCTCCCCTTTTATTGTTTTGTTTTTACAAGGTACCCCTACTGTGAATTGATTTCTGATTTGTAGTAGCAAGTTTTCTTTTACTTCAAAAAAAATTTTTTTTCTTCTTTACTCTTTATGTTATGTTTAAGTGTGTAAATGCCCTGTTTTGTTTAGGGGTTGCCATTTCCCTCTGTCTGTTGATAATACTACTCATGGTTTTGTATTCTTTTGATAGTTTGTTTGAGGTCTCATAGCCTCCTTCAGTATTTCTTGGAGTGCAGGTCGTGTGTTAGAAAATTCCCTCAGTTTCTGTATGTCTGGGAAGGTCTTCATTCCTCCTTCATATCTAAAGGATATCTTTGCTGGATATATTATTCTTGGCTCATAATTTCTGTCTTTCAATAGTTTGCATATTTGATTCCACTGTCTACTGGCTTTTAGAGTTTCTGCTGAAAAATCTGATGATAATCTAATGGGCTTTCCTTTGTAGATTATTGTCATCTTTTCCCTGGCTGCCTTGAGAGTTCTGTCTTTGTCATTAATTTTTGACAGCTTCAATACAATGTGCCCTGGAGAAGGAAGGCCAGTTGGGATTGAGGTAATTATATTTTCTGTTTGCATCTTCAATTTGAGGGTCCAGTTCTTTCCACAGGTTTGGGAATTTCTCATTGACTACTTATTTGAATATACTCTATGTTCCCTTTTCCCTCTCTTCTTCTGGCATACACATTATTCTTATATTGCTCTTTCTGATGGAGTCAGAAAGTTCTTGTAGAGCTCTTTCATTTCTTTTAACTCTCAAGTCCCTCTCTTGTTCCATCTGTGTTATTTGCAAATTTCTATCTTTGATATTACTAATTCTTTCCTCCATCTGGTCAGCTCTACTACCTAAGCTGCCTATTTCATTCTTCATTTCTTTTATTGAGTTCTTCATCTACAGAATTTCTATTTGTTTCTTTTTTTAAATTTCAGTCTTTTTGGTTAAATGTTCATTTTGTTCTTTGATTGTGTTTTTGAGTTCATTAAATTGCCTATCTGTGTTTTCTTGCATCTCATTGATGTTTTTCAGAACTGCAGTCCTGAATTCTTTGTCATTTAAGTCACATATTTCCATGTCTTTATGTTCATTTTCAGAGAGTTTTCATTTTCTTTCTGATTTTCCGTGTTACGTTGATTATTCTTGCCAATTAATGAGTTATTATTTGTGTTCCTGGACATCCATAGGAGTGGGTTCTGCAGAAGGTTGATATGAAGAGGTCTTTCCTTTGCTTTACAATACGTGTCGCTGGAACAGTGTATTTTCTCTTGCTCTCTTCTGGCTTCTCCTGTGATTGCAGGTTTCCTGGAAGGTGGACTTCTACTTTGTGATCAGGTTGCCTGGGTCTCAGGGTACTGCCTTTTTGGATGGATGTGGTGGGCAGTGGGTGATGAAGTTCTAAGCCTCTGAGACCTCAGTGCTGCCTGTGTAGCCCAATGCAGAGCTTGTGTGTCTCATCTGGCCTGGTTTCCCCTACAGGGATTTGCCCAGAAAAGTGGGGATTCGTTGGGCTGGGAGAGGCATTAGGCCTGTTTGTGGCTCTGAGCACTTGTGACTTCCAACCCACAGCTGTCTCATCGATACCTGTTGCCAGAATTAGCTGCAGTGTTTGTCTTCCACTGCGGGACTGTCTTTTCAGTTCTCAGGGCTGTATATATTCTGCTTTTAATCTGACACTGCTGCAGTTTCTTCTGGATCCCACTTTTTATAGTCGGATGTGTGGGCTGAGCTCTAGGAAGGTGGGGAGAGTTGCCCAGGCCCCATGTCTTTGTTTTCTGCTTTCTGCCTTGCAGTGAGGGCTTAAACCACAGCTCTAAACCTTTTGTATTTGATCTTTGGTCCAATGTCTCCCCGGAATGCTGGGTTCAGCCATATTTTATGCTTATCCATCAGGTAAGACTGGGGGCCACAGAAAGTGCACCCGCAGCCTGAATTCTTTTGTTTCCCAAGATTTCAGAGAGCTGTGGAGAATGTTCTGCCTCTCTCATGTCTGCACTTCCCCTCTCCCTCCTCCTTTGGTCACCCAGTTTGCCCATCTTCAGGTGACTTGATGCATGTATCTCTCACACATGCTTGTGTATTGCTTAGGTTATCATATGTTGAGTTATAGCTGTTCAATTTGTTGCAACTTCCAGGGGAGATTTAAAGAAGCACTCCTAATGCCACCTTGTTTCTGACCACACTCCCTGTTAATCCTTTTTTTTTTTTTTTTTTTAAAGATTTTATTGGGGAATTGGTGAGGGGAACAGTGTTGGGAACCGGGGAAGGGGAGCAGACAAGTTGCTGTCCTTTTGTTCTTCAGTCTAATTGTGGAGGACATTGTTTCACTGGCCCATGTTGGTATCATCATTGCACTTTGCTCAGGTGAGGCAGATCGGTCGCCGCCCTCTGGACGGCCACTCACAGCAGCTCTTGGCAGCTCACACGGGCTGCGGGCCACTCACGCTGGCTTCCAGCCCCTTACTATAGCCCATGGGGCTGCAGCTATGCCGTCCAGGGGACTCAACAGCAGCCCAGCTCCAGGTGGAGCTATTGTTCACCATCTTAGCTGTAGAGGGCAGTGTCACTGGTCCTCGTATGTGGGACCCGAACCGGGGCCGCTGGCATCCCAAGCCAGCTTTTAACCAATGCGCCACTTGGCCCACCACCTGTAAATTTTTTTGTTCAATTTCTTTAAAAAATGCCATTTGGGTTTTGATGGAGATTGTGTTAAATCTGTACATTGCTTTGCATAATATGGCCCTCTTAACTATGTTGATTTTTCCAATCCATGAACACGGAATATCTTTCCATTTCTTTGTGTCTTCTTTAATTTCTTTTAATAATGTCTTTTAGTTTTCAGTGTATATGTCCTTCACATCCTTTGTTAAGTTTATTTCTAGGTATTTTATTCTTTTTGATACACTTGCAAATGGAATTTTTGTTTTTATTATTCCCCTTTCTGAAATTTCATTGCTGGTTAAGCAAGGGATATAAAAGCAAACATAAATGAATGGGACTATATCAATCTGAAAAGCTTCTTCAGAGCAAAAGAAACCATCAAAGAAAACCAAAAAGGCAACCAGCTAATGGGAGAAGATATTTGCAAACAACACTTCCAATAAGTGGCTAATAACCAAAATATACAGAGAACTCATACAACTCAACAACACAAAAAGAAACAATCAATTTTAAAAATGGCAGAGGACCTGCACAGATACTTCTCCCAAGATGACAAATAAGCAGCCAGCAGATATATGAAAAAAATGCTCAACTTCACTAGCTATTAGGAAAATGCATATCAAAACCACAATGACATAACACCTCACACCTGTTAGACTGGCTGTTAACAACAAGACAAGTAATAACACGTGTTGGAGAGGCTGTGGAAAAAAGGAACCCTCATGCACTGCTGGTGGGAATGTAAATTGATACAATCACTATGGAAAACTGTGGAGGTTCTTCAAAAAATTAAGAATAGAATTACCGGGCTGGCCGAGTGGCACGGTGGTTAAGCACTGGCTTGGGAAGCCGGTGGCCCTGGTTCGGGTCCCTCATATGAGGGCCAGTGACACTGCCCTCAAAAAAAAAAAGAAAAAGAAAAAAGAATAGAATTACTATATGATGCAATGATCCTTGTTTTGTGTATCCACCCAGAAATCTAAAAACTTTTATCTGTAAAGATATATGTACTCCTGTGTTCACTGAAGCATTATTCATGATGGCCAAGACATGGAAACAACCGAAGTGTCCTTGGATAAATGATTGGATAAAGAAGATGCAGTGTACAATGGAATACTATTCTGCCGTAAGGAAAGATGAAATACTGCCATTTGTGACAATGTGAATGGATCTTAGAAATATCTTCCTCAGTGAAAGAGGTCAGATAGAAAAAGTTAAGAACCATGTTTCCCTCATAATGTGGAATATAAAAGAGAAAGCAGCCAACGACAGAAAACTCATAGACGCAAACTACAGTATAGTGGTTAGTAGAGAGAAGAGAGGGTGGGGTAGAAGAGGGTAAAGGGGGTCTAATACGTGATGACAGAAGGAGAGTTGACTTTGGGTGGTGAAAACAATGCAATACATAGATCATGTATTATAGAATTGTATACTTGAAGCCTATGTGATCTTGTCATCCCAATAAATTTAATAGTTTTTTTAAATTAATAAGTGATGAGTGATACTGATGAAACTGTAGAAAATATACAACTGATAAAAGGATTAAATGATCACAGATACACAAAAGGAGATACTTAAAGCATTAGTGATGTGACAGTAGGTTTGTAACTTCTCTGACTTCAGTTTTATCATTTCTAAATTGGACACAGTAGTATCTATTAGAACTTGTTGTGAAGTTCAAGTGGGGCAACATGAGGGTAAATGTGCTTTGTAAACAAGAAAGCATTATATGAATTTGTCATCGCAATTAATTATTTTATTATAATTGATTGAGTTGTTGGGAAAATCATGACGCATTTTTGCATTGAAAAACAGAAAAATGTGTCATGATTTGCCTGACAACCCATTAGTTCAGTGTATAAGGAGTGCCATCTATCCATCTTGACCATTACTAAGGAGACAAAATGAGTGTGCCTTGATCCAGCTTTGTGGATCTGTGACAAATTGTGGCTCCAGGAAGGGCCAGCCTATTTGGGGATGGTAAGTCTGGGACTGTTACACTTGGACCGTGTAAGTCTGTGTTAGGCAGAAAGGAATCAAAACCAAATATTTAGATGTGAGTTCTACACAGACCAGTGATTCTCTTAAGTGTGTTCCTCCAACCAGCAACAGAAGCAGCATCTGTGAACTTGTTAGAAATGCAAATTCTTGAACTTATTATCACAGACCTGCAAATCAAAATCTGGGGGTTGAGCCCAGCCATCCTTGTTTTAATAAGCTCTGCCTTGATTCTGTGATTTGAGAGTTGCTGTGATAGGGAGCCATACCAAAGATCATGAATGTCATAGGAGAGTGGCCTTGGAGCTAGCATGTTAGGGGGAGATCAGGAACTCAGCGCCCATAAGCCCAGGAAGGGTAGGAGTGCTAGCCTAAGGCCAGATTTTATTTAATTGACCTAATATAACCTGAGAGAGCATACCCTTAGTGATGAATGTTAGTATCCCAGGGACTCTCAGTCATCAGGGACACAGCATATGCTTGCTCCTAGACTGCCCTTTGGTGCAGTTGTCTAGCCCAGAGGTTCTCCATGCTTCACAGTCTAGTCTTCTTAATAACCTGAGGTCTAGGTTTTGGAGTAGCCAGAGTGGACCCAGGAAAGGATATTGGTGGCCAGTATACAAGTGTGAGCATAGGTACTAAAGCTTAACACTTTGTAAGCGGGCATTTGAGCTATATGACGAGTTTACTCGTTTCCCGCAAAAAATGTGTTAATAGATGTGGAAGCGAAGTGCTGTAGGGGTAGTGCAGGGTGTGTGTGTGCATGTATGTGCCTGTGTGTGCATGCTTGTATGTGCATACTGCAGGGCATCTAGTAGTGCACATTCTTTTGAGGCTGGCATGGTAGAGGCCTACTTTGCTCTCCCAGAAACCAGCTGTGGTGCCATGCCTGAGAAGTTATGAAGTGAGATGGCCTCCCTCTCTTGCCTGGTGCTGACAGCCACTTGCATCATTTTTAAAGACCCACAGTAATCATGATGTGCAGTGGAGTGAAAACCGCCCATTTGAAATACTATTGCAGTATTACCTGTGGGAGTCTGCAAAGCTGCCTGGAGCACATCTTACTCTATACTAGTGTGTGGGCCTAGTCCCTTCTTAAGCATTTTCTCCCATTGCTCTGACCATACATCTTTACATTCCAGACATATCAGATTTTTATTATTTTTACAATATACTTTGTGTTTCCTCTCTGTTTTTTTTTTAAAGTGAAATATATTAGGTACACAAAAATATAAAGAGAAAAAATAATGAACACCCATGAATCTACACAGGTAGAGAAATAAAACATTACAGGGAGAATTCAGGCCCTTTCCACCATATTTTTTAAAATTTTATTTTTTTGTACTTAAAAGAATTTTTTTACACTATGTATTTTGACATTCAATACTATTTTATATTAATTTCAGGTGTGCAGCATAGTGATTAGACATTTATATAATTTAAGAAGTGATCCCCCAACTAGTACCCACATGGCACTATACATACTTATTACCATATCTTCACAGTATTCCCTATGCTTCACTTTATATCCCCATGAATATTTTGTACTCTCAATTTGTAATTCTTAATCCCTTCCCCCTTTTTACCCTGCCTCCCAACCCCTTCCCATCTATCACCCCAACAAATCTAGCATCCATCTGACACCATACCTAGTTATTACAATATTATTGACTATATTCTTTATGTTATACCCTACATCACCATAACTACTTTTTAACAGCCAGTTTCTACTTCTTAATCCTTTTCCCTTTGTTTCACCGACAATACCCCTCCCATCTGGCAACAATTAAAATATTTTCTGTGTTTATGAGTTTGTTTCTGTTTTTGTTGTTTTTATTTTGTTCTTTAGATTCCATATATAAGTAAAATCACATTGTATCTGTCTTTCTCTTTCTGACATTCCACTGAGCACAGTACCTTCCGGGTCCATCTATGCTGCCTCAGATGGCAAGAACTTATTTCCTTCCATGGCCGAGCAATATTCCATTATATATATATATGCACCTTCTCCTCTTTATCCAGTCTTCTATGGATGGACATTCAGGTTGCATCCACATCTTGGCCATTGTAAACAATGCTGCAGTGAACATATTGATGCATACATCCCTCTGAGTAGTGTTTGGGTTTCTTTGGATAAACATCCAGAACTGGGATTACCAGGTCCTTTTTTGTCTCTTGTTGTAGCCTTTGTTTTATAGTCTGTTTTATATGGTATAAGTACTGCTACTCCAGAATTTTTGTTTGTTTCTGTTTTCATGAAATAACTTTTTTCCTTCCCTTTCCATCTGTGTGTCTTTCAATCTGAAGTGACTCTCCTGTCGACAGCATATGTAAGGGGTTTGTTTTCTTATACCTTCAGCCGTCCTATGTCTTTTGATTGAAGCATTTAATCCATTCATATTGAAAGTAATTGTTGATAGTTCTGTAGTTATGTATTGTCATTTTATTATTCATAATGTGTGTGTGTGTTTTTCATCTTAAAGAAGTCTGTTTGATAATGTTCCTTCTAATACTGGTTTGGTGGTGAATGAACTTATTTAGCTTTTTCTTGTCTGGGAAACTCTTAATCTATGCTTTGATTTTAAATGATATCCTTGCTGGGTAGAGTACCCTTGGTTGTAGGTGCTTGCTTTGCATTTTGTTGAATATATTGTGCCAATCCCTCTGGTCTACAAAGTTCTTGTTGAGAAATCAGCTGACAGTCTTATTGGAGCTTCCTTATAAGTTACCAGTTGCTTTTCTCTTGCTACATTTAGGACTCTCTCTGTCTTTACCTTTTCCCCTTTTAATAATAATGTTTCTTGGTATGGGCTGGCTTGGGATCATTTTGTTTGGTACTTGCTGCGCTTTCTGGACTTCTGTGTCTATTTCCTTTACCAGTTTAGGAAAGTTTTCAATCATTATTTCTTGAAATACATTTTCAATCCCTTGCGTTTTCACTTCTCTTTCTGATACCCCTGTGGTGTGAATTTAGTTATGCTTGATGTTGTCCCAGAGGTCTTTTAAACTATCCTTATTTTTTTGGATTTTTTTTTTCTTTTTGCTGTTCCGATTGGGTGTTTTCTGCTACCCCATCTTCCAAATTGCTGAATCAGTCCTCTACTTCATTTAGTCTGCTGGTGATCCTTCTATTGAGTTCTTTATTTCAGTTATTGTATTGTATTCTGGCTCATTCTTTTTTATGTATTTTGTGTTTCTTTTTTATGTTTCTATGTCCTTTTTTATGCTTGCTATCTCTTTGTTCAAGTTCTCATTAAGTTCCTTGAGCATCCTTATAAACAATGTTTTGAACTTCATCTCTGGTAGGTTGCTTGTCTTCATTTTGTTTAGTTCTTTTTTCTGGAGTTTTCTCCTGTTCTTTCATTTGGGGACATATTTCTTTGTTTCCTCATTTTGTCTGCTTCTATGTGTTTCTATATATTAGGTAGATCTGCTATAGCTCCCAGTCTTGGCCGGGTGGCCTTATGTAGTAAGTGCCCTGTAGGGCCCTGGTACAGTCTCCCTGGTCGCCCGCTCCGGGTGCTCCAGGAGTGCCCCTTGTATTGGTTGTGTGAACTCTCCTGGTATAGTTGAGCCTTGATTGTTATTGGCACATCGGTGGGTGGGATTGACCCTCAGGTTAATTGGCTTTGGGGTTTGGCTGTGTGCACAGCTTATGGGCTGCTGTGTGTGGGCTTACTACATGAAGCAGAATTTGCCCCAGCGGGCTCTGGTGCCTGTTTATACCGCCCTTTGTATATCCTCTTGTGGTGCTAATTGGGCATTGCTCTACTGTAATCTGAAGACAACCTTCAATAATGTTGGTTCTGGGGCCTCTTGTGAGCTCCTCTAGTGCAGGCCTCACTCACTACCTGTGACCAGCTGGGTACTACCTGGTACAAGCTATGAAGTGATCTGCAGTTGTTCGCTGCCTGTGTTAAACCTGGAGGGACATGGGAGAGGCCATGCTGTGAACCTGGGATGTGTGCCTCCAGAACAGTGCCTGGGGTCGTTCCTCAAAAAGCCAGGACACCCTGAGGCCTGCTGCCACCTGCTGGCTCTTTTAAGATATAAACTATGTGGTATGCAAGTTTGGTGAAGCTGGGTCTCAGGGAGTAACTAGAGTGGGAAGAGTTTTTGTTATCAGGCTAATGTAGATTCTGGTTTGTTGCCAGTGCTGAGCCTGGAGCTACTTAGCAAAAGTATCAGAGCACACCAAAGCCGGTTGCCACCTGCTTGGGACCTATGGACTCAGATACTTTTCCAAAAAGAGTGGAATGCAGACAGGGCTGGCTGTTCCCTTAGAAAGTGCCTTCAGCATTGGGGGAGTTAGGTGAGGTGGCGTCCTTGGGAGTCAGCAGGATGGAGCAGTGAAGCTTACCAGACCAGTTCAGATTCAGATTTGGTTTGGGCATGGGAGAGGGCTGAACAAAGGATTGCTCCTGCCTGCAGGCTGCATGGGAGCAAGACCCCTCACAGGGAAAAGAGTGACTGTCCTCCAGCCCTTGCTTCGAAGCCACATACCCCAGTCTGCCCCCTGTATGCCTCTAAAGCCCTCCTCATCACTACCCCTCCACCGGAGCCCAGTGTGAGTGCTTGGGAGTGAGAGTCTGTGCAGGGGCTGTTTAAGAGGATGAGGATGAAGATATTTGGGTTTCCCATAGTCTTTCGTCCCACCAGGATGGTCGGAATCCCTACTGGTTTTCACAGCCACATTTGGTTGGGGCTCTTCTTACTGGAACCAGTACACTGGGCTGGGGAGCCTGCTGCGGGCTGTGGTCCCTCCCTCTTCCTGGGGGTACCTCCATGGCTGAGATATCCCTCCTGATTCTCAAATGCCACAAAAAGGATTGGGGCCAGCCTGTTTCATGTTTCTGTCTCTCCTATCAGTCTCAAAATGGTTTCTTCCTTTTTTTTTTTTTTTTGAGGGCAGTGTCACTGGCCCTCATATGTGGGACCGAACCGGGGCCGCTGGCTTCCCAGGCCAGCGCAAATGGTTTCTTCTTTATATCCTTAATTATAAAACTTCTGTTTAGCCCGACTTCAGGTTGATTGTTCTGTAATTTAGTTGTCATTTTAATGTGTTTGCAGAAGGAAGCAGGCACAGTGTATTCTCTACTCTGCCATCTTGGATCTCTACCCATATTCTTTTTTCTGACAAGGACCACCCCACATAGACCACATATATACTACCAAATCCTGTTTCACTCTCAGATGGTCAGTCCACATCACCTTCTCTACCAAGAGATCTGATAAAGCAGTAAGTTTGTGAGGGGTCATGTTACAGTAAGATGGGGGAGGGGAGCTAATTCATGTGACTAATTTATTCATGTGGCAAAAATATCCCTGAAGGAATTAAAAGGCATAGAAATGTAATTGTTTTTTTGTTTTGTTTTGTTTTTAATTTATTTAGGTAGAAAAATATTTCAGAGTCTTCAATTTCTTGGTTTCCCTTCCTTCTTTGTCCCCTGCTTCAGCCTCTCTGCCAGTGATCTCTCGGGAAGGAAGCTACTTTCTATGTTTATGTTTGGAAGCATAATAGATAGTTATTAATGTTATTGAAATGATACTTTAAAAAAAATCACCCACTTTTTGATTTTCCTATTTAGGAGAGTAGAAACATGCTCTGTGCTACAATTCTGTGTGGGGAACACAGAGCTCACATTTAGTCAAGAGTGTGTGACAGTTAGCTGCCAGCTGTCAAGGTGGTTCTTCCCTTGCTTCCTCCCTCCCTTCCTTTCTCCCTGTCTCTTTCTCATTCTTTTACTGGGTGAAGAAAGATCACTCTCTTTCAGCAATGTTCTGCAAGCTGTTTTGGGTACATAAAGCCAGGTGGCTGATGTGCCTCTACAGAGTTTACTGCATTCATTCAAAGGTAGGAACCTATGTTCTAGATACACTTGGATCATTGTTTCACTGGCGATGGGGGAATAAGCTGTCTATGCTTAGTTATTGCTCCTATAGAAGTATTATTCTTCAGTCAATTGTGAAATAAAACATTTGGTTCATGATGAGAGTATATTGTGCATTTTGACTAGAATAATAAGTGATCACATTTAATCCTGTGTAGGATTGAAACTGACCCCAGCCTCTTGGCTGTGCTCTTGGCATGGATTCTGCCCTCTTAGCTATCATGTCAAGGATACTGTGAGCTGGGTGTCCTGTCAGTTGTGTCCTTGAACCAGATTTTGGAGCCTTAGCCTCCAGGCAGCTATCAGTTGAAATTCACTTGAAAAGCCATTGCTGTTATGTTAGCCTAATCTGGGCTTAAAGCTAAGAGAAGTACCTAGCTATTGTTTCAAGCAGTGTTTTAATTTTTCTGTGTGTTTGTTTTTATTGCTTTTTTTATTGAGGTGTAATTGACATATAACGTTATTTTCAGGTGTACAACATGATGATTTATTGTTTGTATATATTGCAAAATGATCACCATTATAAGTCTAGTTAATATCTGCGAAGCAGTGTTTTTGATTTTACAACTTCAAAGCAAGTTTTATTTTTCTTACATATAAGCTATAGAGGGACTAACTTTACTGTTGTTTAGGTGTGCAAAATTGTTTAATTACCAGTTGGCTGACCTCAATTTCTCTTCAGTTCACAAATAGAATTCTCATTTGGAAAATATATAATGTTCATTTTATTTTTTATTTTTCAGTTGTAAGAAAGTTTATAGATTTTGATTTGAATGTCCAAAATACCTTGTTTCTCAGGAAGTCGTCTTAGTGGCCTTTCTGGTAAAGCAGGCCTCATAATCCAAAAACGTTTATTAAAATGCAGCTTCATCTTTAATAACTAAGTTTTTTTCCTCTGAGTTTATTCTCAGAGCTTGTCTTGGATTCATAAATACTCAGAGTGTCAGGTGAGTTTCCAGTCTTTCCCTGTATGCACATAGGCAGGTAGCAGATGGGTCACCTTTATTATTTATTTATTTTTAATAACATAACTATATAAATTGAAGGGGTACAATATGTTAATTTGATGCATTTATATATTGTAATATGAATGCCCTTGTAGTGATAATTAGTGTTTCATGTTATATAATTATTTCTTCTTAGTGGTGGGAATAAAAGTTAAAGTCTCTTAACAAGTTTGATGATTAAAATACATGATTGTTGTCTATATTCACTACACTGTGCATTTGATATCGAGAACTTATTTACTAGTCACTGTAAGTTTGTATCCTTAAACAACATCTGTCCTGTCCCACCATCCCTAAGCCCCTAGTAACCACCGTTTTACTTTGTTTTTATGAGCTTGGTTATATTAGATTCTACATGTAAGTGATATCATATAGTATTTGTCTTTCTTTGTTTTACTTATCTCACTTAGAATAATGTGCTCCATCCATGTTGTCCCAATTGGCGGGGTTGGACATTCTTCACTGGGGTGGGTATCCTCCTGGTGCAGATGCTACCTAAACAGACACCCTTGAACACTGCCTCATCTTCTCTCACAGCAAGCCTGTGACTTGTTCTCCTGGTATGTGCCTGTGCTGTGTACAGGAGTAGGAGTCCATAAATGTTTGGGACTATTACCAACATAACTTGTTTTCTTCTGCCAGAGAGCCTGAATAAAGTAAAGTTATATATGTATCAAACTTCTTTTGGGGCATCCAGCTTCCTTAGGCACCAGGTTCAGATAGTCCACACACCATCAAAAAACGTGGAAGCCTCCTCACTCCTGTCCCCGTCTCTCCTGAGTCCCCTTCCCAGGATAGGCAGACACTATTGTTACAAAATTCTTCCAGAGTTTTAAATACATATACATGAAGATCTAGCTCCCACTCCTTTTAGACAAATGACAGTATACTTGACACATAGGTCTGCATTCAAAGTGTATGTTTAGTGTGCCCAAATCTTTCAATGACGATTCAGAAAGTCTGATTTTTTACCACCGTGGTGCTGTGTTTCAGAGCGTAAGCTATATCCTCGTCCATTTAGCTGTTCCTCTGTCAGTGGATTTTCCAATTGTTTTCCATCCTTTACTTGTGAAAAAAAGCCACTCGACTGCACATATGATTCACACATAAAACTGCATGTGCTGTTCCAAGTTCTATTCCTCTTCCCACTTTAAAGCTTCTTCTGCTGTGTATCTTTAATGTCTAGAAGAAGTAGTTTGTTTTCCTAAAATCTGTTTTCTATTTACTCCCATTTTAAGAGTCTTAAATATTATTTAATTTAAACATTAAACTAATTGACTTATATGCAGGTCTAGAGTGTTATTATGGTATTACCTCATTCCTGTAGAGACCAAAGTGGGTGGCCTATTTTATTAATTTCTGTTCTAAAGACATTATTCTTCCAGGCAATGAAAGATAAAGAGATTATAAAATGAATGAAAGGTTAGGACTGAAGATATAGATACTATTGTGGGAAAAAGTAACTATTTGTTTAGCTTTTTGTGTGTGCTACATGAGAACATTTTTGTATGTATACTGCGCGCACACACACACACACACACACTCACACACACAGAGTTCTTGATGTAGTGGAAAAGGTACAATGCACCTATTAAAAAGTGGGAGGAGCCAGAGCAAGATAAGGAATACTTCAGGTAGTTTGGGTACAGAGGCCCTGGAAGCACATTCTGGGATGAGAGTGATTAGAAAAGTCTTTGTGGATCTTGACCTTTCAAGGCTAGAGCGGGTCTGATTGAGAGCACAGTTGAGCAGAGGCCTAAGACTGGGATTAGAAAGGTGAGGTATTTTAAGAGCCTAACACTGTGGTGTGGAATTGCATGATGGGGTTTGAAGTATGAGTTTGAGGCCCAGGGAACAGCTGAGTGTTGGACTTGAGTGCTGGGATGACGAGTTCTGATATTGTTGACTGGAATAAGGGGCTGCTGTGGTTCCTGAGTAAAGAACACTGAGTGCAGTGTTGGGTTTTATTTGTAGTTATGTGTAGGTTGGGGCCAGTGTGCTCATGGACCAAAAGAGAAGAAAGTAGCAGGGAGGTCCGTTAAGATAGCAGTTGTTTCTAATGATTTTGTTCTAGATACAAAGTATGCTTGCGAATGAAGAAGGTGAGTTAAAATTTATTGATGATTTAGTTTCAGTTCAGTTTGATGTCAAAGAGAATAGAGAATAAAAAATAAATAATCATGCTAATGCTGAGATCCTGGAGTACTGGTTGCCTGGTGACCTGAAAAAGGTATACCTCTGAAGATGAAGGTTATTAGTTTAGTTTTATCATGTGAAGTTGAGTGAGATATTCAAATATAAATGTGTCTTTGTGGTTTGAAAAGATGAGAGTTGTCTATAACTTTTCGGTTATTGCAGAATAACCGAATATTGCAGAATATTGAAAAATGAAATTTCTGGGCCGGCCGAGTGGCGCGGTGGTTGCGAGCTGGCTTGGAATGCCAGTGGCCCCGGTTTGGATTCCACATATGACGGCCAGTGACACTGCCCTCTTAAAAAAAAAAAAAATGAAATTTCTATGTAGAGAAAAGCCAAGTACCCTATTTGTAATTAGTGCCATTACATTCTTCCTTGATACCAAGTACTATTTTGTTGCCAAGTTTTTGTGTTTCTTTATAAACTGTGGCAGTTAGAATTCTAAAATGCCCTCCAACATCCCCAATCCCTGCTGTACTCCATAATCACTGGAACTGCAACTGCAATGGAGTTTACTCCCATGATTAGGTTTTGTTATAGCTTAGTGGACTCCCAGAAGAGAGTTGATCCTCAGTGGGTCTGACCTCATCCTGTGAGCCCTTTAAATCTGTGCCTAGAGGTCAGAGAGTGAGGAAGTCAGAGATTGAAAGCAGGAGAGAGATTTATGTACTATTTCTGGTTTAAAGTTGGAAGGGACCACAGGGCAAGGAATATGGCAGCATCTAGGAGCTCAGAGTAGACCCCAGCCAACAGCCAACAAGGAAATGGAAACCTCAGGAACTGAATTTTACCAGGGAAAAGAATGAGCTTAGAGTCTAGATTTTTCATCATAGGCACCAGAGAACTCATCCCTGTGAGTACCTCAATTTCAGCTTTGTGATACCCTGAGCAGAGGACTCAGTTAAAATGTGCAAGACTTCTCTGTCTTACAGAACTATGAACTATTAAATGAGTGTGGCTATAAGCCACTGAATTTGTGGTAACTTGTTACATAGCAATAGAAAACTAATATGGGCGGCCTTGAGGTGCAGTTGGTTAGAGCGCGTGTTCTTAACAACAGGGTTGCCGGTTCAACTCCTACATGGGATGGTGGGCTGCGCCCCCTCAACTAGATTGAAAACAGCGACTGGATTTGGAGTTGAGCTGCACTCTCCACAACTAAGATTTAAGGACAATAACTAAGATTTAAGGACAATAATCAGGAGCTGATGGGTCCTGGAAGAAACACATTGTTCCCCAATGAAGTTAAAAAAAAAACAACAAACAAAAACAAAAAAACCCCACAGGGAGCCCAAAGGCCTTTAAAAGAAAAGAAAAGAAACCTAATACAAATATAGTAGTGTACATTGTTATATGAACCCACACATTTAAGTAAGTGGGAATATGGGAGTATAAAGAAGTTAAATAGCTGGCAAGAAATTCTACCACTGGCGCCCTGGTGTATGAGGTCTGACAATTAGGTTCACGAACTCATCCTAGAAAAAGTGCTACATACTCACTGCTGAATATCACTATGGTCACCTTCGAAGTACCCCTTTTGGGAAGCTATGTACTAAGGTCAGCTCCTAGTCCACCCTTCAAAGCAATTTTGGAATTCTTTCTGGAATGGCCATCAGAGCTGTCGTCATATTACACTTGATGTCCTGAATATCATCCAAATGTCTTCCTTTTAGTATTTACTTTATCTTCGGGTAAAGTCATTGGGGACCAGGTCAGGTGCGAAGGGAGGGTGTTCCAATATAGTTATGTGTTTACTGGCTAAAAACTCCCTCACAGACAGTGCCAGGAGTTTGAATTGTTGCCATGAATTGTTGGCAGAAAGTTCAGGTGGTTTTCGCCTAATTTTTTCATGCAGCCTTTTCAGCACTTGCAAATAATACACTTGGTTAACTGATTGTCCAGTTGGTACAAATTCATAATGAGTAATCCCTCTGATAACATTGTTGCAACAATTTGCGAACTTAATTGTCCATTAGGTTCACAGGTTTGTCTTCATACCCAAAAGTTTCCTTCCTGTCCCTCCCTCTGGAAGCCTTCTTTGAGGGCTTTGACTGGGTCTGGCCTTATGCGCTTCTTACATGTCTTATAGCACTTAGTTCTTATTCCTCTCATAGTATTTAGTATACTATGTTGTAGTAGATTATTCCCTGTCTGTAACTAGCCTGAGTCTTAGTGTTGTAGTGGCATCATCTAGCACAGTACTTGGTATTCAGCAATTATGAAGGTAAAGAATTGTGAAATGCTAGTTGGATAAAAAAGGCAGCTGAAGAAAAACAGGGGAGGAAGGAAGATGCAGATCATAAGAACACAGTGACTCATAAACCAAATTAGAAATCGTTGGATGACAGATATAAGTGGTTGTTAACAGAGACAGGAGAAATCAAACAGATGATTTTGCTAGGAAGATCCCACTCCTGAGTGCAGACTATTTAGAGTAAAATGGTGAATACTAAAACAAGATTTCAGTAATTATAATAAAAAGCAGATCCTTGGTGCCTCACATTGTCTTGCAGAGGTGAACATGCTGTGGGTCTTAATATAAAGAGAAAATTGGCTTGTACTTCACATTTTTCATACACAGGAAAGAAAGTTATGTGTGTTCTTTTATGAAAAATTAATATTCTTCTTGTTAATTCCATTATTAAGTATTTATAAAACCTATTATTGACTTAAAAAAATATATGCAATAATCAGTTTCCTGTTTAATGGTGGTAAGTTCTGTTCTGTAAATATTTCCAAGCATCAGGAAAAGAATTCTGGGCATGATAAAAAAATTAAAAAGGTAGATAAGTAGGTGGGATATTAAGTTTCTATTAAGTTTCTAATGTCAACAGATGAAGAGAATAAATACAACTTCTCCCAGAGGTTCCTTAGGCCTTATGAAAATTATATTAAACCAAAATGATAGCTTGGGCTATTTCATATAATGGCAAAGAACTGATTGTAATGTGTTCTCTGTAACTAATGTGTTCTTTGGATACATTTCATGGGCAAGTGGAAATCAACTTTAGAAGTTAGCCATTTATTACATAGAGACTAGAAGCTTATTGGGAGATATGAAGAGGACATTGCAGGACTTCATAAAATGAAGAGAAACGTGACTTCTTAGTCTACAAGGTGTCGGTGCAAATGAATGAAAGTGTTTTTCCTCTGTCCCTTTCAGTTGATAATCATTATCAGATATTTTCCAGAAAAGCTTTCTGCAAGGAATAGAAGAGGCAGTTCCTAACAAAAAGATCATTGATGTAGACATGATTTGACTTTTGTGTGTGAGCTTTTCCCAAGACTGCATTGGTAAAATTTCAAATTTATAGTTAATGATAACCTGACTATACTATTTAAGTTTTAACTATATTTGAGACTACAAGTAGTTCCTTCAGTATTTTCTCAAGTTCTTAAGACATTTAATTCTCCTCCTTGACTTCCTCTTCATCTTAGAAACTGTAATTTCCTTTGTAGGAACAACTTCCTGCTGGGTGCTACTCTCTTTGGCCACTTCTGTCTTGAATGCTCTGTGTTTTTACCTAAAGCCATAAATGCATTGCAACACTAGACCATTTCATCATCCTATGAATTGAGAAAGTATAGCAGGAAATCACGCTGACTGTTCCCAACACAAGCCTCATGCTTCTTGGTTGCTGTGTCATGATAGGCGGTTGGTATTCTGAATGGCAGTTATGAAGAGGACAGTTTGTAGAAAAAACTTCTTTTCTAGGGATATATTTAAGAGTCTAATCTTCTAGAAAGAAACTATTTTCACCATAGTCTTAAAAAGATACTATCGTTCAGTTCTGTTTTGCCTTATGGTCATATTAAGTTTGTTAATTTTACTAGTGATTTTATTTTTTTTATTTGTCTATTTGATTTTATGTTTTAAGATGTTTAATGTCCTGTTCCCTCCAACCCCTCACTTCAGGGCCCACTGTATGAGAATCATTTCCTTTAACAGAATGGAAAGAAATCTCCATTTATTTTATCTTCTGTTCTCTTCTTCTTCTTCTTCTTTTTTTTTTTTTTTTTTAGGCTGAGCCATCCTGTCACCTGTTGCTGTTCTTTTCTTTGTTGTGCACTGCAAGCCTGTTGTGTACTGTTATGTTAATCTCATCTTTTCTGTGCAGGAGCTGATATCATGATTATCTCCAGAAAAGGTGGTTTCTTACAAAAAACAGTAGGTGAGAACAGAAGTAGTTAACCTATCAGATGAATAGTATCTGTAAATTTGGTTGTGGTCTCCAGGAGGGTCTTTTCATGTATAGGACATCTAATGTAGAAATCTGTCTGCTCTCCTCCCAAACCAGAAGAAACTTAGTTTCCTTCTGTATTGACTGTAGTAGGGTGCAAAGAGTATTTCCCCTTTGTTTCTGTTTATCTGGAACAATTGTCTCTGGGGCTCCCAACATATAAAGGAAAGGTATATTGGGGAAAAAAAATTTTTTTCTGCTATTGTTATTTAGAGATCAGATAAAGAGAAGTTTTTAGTAAGTGATGTGATCAGAATTTATTTATTTTATATTCTCTCACAGTAAATTTCTCTATGCCAATCTGTATTCTTGGAGCCCTGCATACATAAATCAAGTGAAGCTTTCAAGGAGCTGACAGTCTTAAAGAAGGGATAGACATATATACACATATTTGTAGTACATCGATATTCAGTAGTAGAAATGGGTACAGTATGTGGTGGTGACCAAAAGAAAAGCCCTCTGTGGGTTAATGAAGAGTCTATAGTAGATGTATGTTAAGGGAAGTATGGGAAAAATAATAATGGTGGAATCTAGCTGCTGGATATATGGGTGCTCATTATAAAATATACTCCTAATAGAATGTTGGATGTAGGAAGAAAGGCTTCATAGATGAAGGATGCTTGAACAAAGTCTTCAACATTGAGTATGAGTTTGCCATGTAGGCAAGAAGAAGAAAGGGCATTTTGGGAAAACAAGTAGTACATAAAAAGAAAGAAAAGAGAAAAAAACTCAGCATTCTGGGGAAAATCAAGTAATTTGGTATGGCTGAGTTAGGCTTTTTTATGGAAAAACAGTAGGAAGTAAGATTAGATAATTAAGATGAGGGCCTTGAATGCCAAACAATTTGCTTTTTATTTATGCTTGCAAAAGAGAAAGATAGTTCTTTCCCTTATTTAACAAAACAAACAAAAAAAACCCACATCTTTCTTGACCATGCTTCTTCTGCAGACTCTGCTTTACCTAGCCTGTGTGAAGCAAAATTCCGAGACAGATGTCTAAATTTGTTGTCTCTAATGTTTCTCCTCCATCTCCAGTCTAACTTCTGCTACCCTCTCCCATGGTGCTGCTCCCCAAGGCCACCAAGGACCTTTACAAGTTTCAACATAAAGACAAACTCACCATCCTCATACTACATGGCTTAGTAGAAGCAATGCTGCTACTCGCTTGTCCTTAAAAACTACAATCAGATAGATATGTAATTTTTTTTGTTTTTAAGGAAGAGAATAAAAACCATTGCATGGAACTGTTGTTTCAGTTGTAGATGTGTATGTCTTGCCAGGTGAAAAGTGTATTGTGATCAAAAGAAGTTTGAAAACCATGACAGCATAGGAATTAAGATCATGGACAACAAAGGTTCAGATGGCCAGGCTGGAGTCCCAGCTGTCATTATTCTGTACTTGGGAGTAAATTACTTAACCTTTTTGGGCCTTCTCTATAAAACGAATTTAAAAATAACCTGTCTTGTAGGGCTGTAGTAATGTTCAAAAGAGATCCTGAAAATAGAGCCTCTGATACACAGTCGGTTGCTTAAAAATTTTTTTGTGGGGAGAACTCATAAAGAGATGGCCAGGTTCTACCAAGTGGTTAGAAACCCTCTGCCTGGAACTCTTCTGGGATGTGGTAATCACCTTTTTATCCTAACTGCTTGTATCATTTGCCCTCTGGCTCCTCCATACTGACCACATCACAACTCCTTAAACACGGTGGGCTCTTCATTCCTCCATATTTCTGCTCTTGTATTCTTTGCTCAGAGTGCCCTCTTCGTCCCAAACTCTTCCTCACCTCTGAAATATCTGTTTATTTCCCTGTCAACTCTGCTGGGAAGACTGTCCCATCAGTCTTCCTTGCCCATAAACTTAGGGAAGCCCTTGCTCCCTGTGAATCCCTCCATGTCCTACATCTATTCCTTCTTTTATATTGTAAATTTCTTAGGGCCATGAAAAATGTCTTATTTATTTTTTGTCCCCGGCCTAGAAAAATGCCTGGTACATAGCAAGCATGTAATCATTGTTTGATGAATAAGGATAGTAAGGCTTACAATTTTCATAGCCTTTGCCGGGCATTAGGGTTAAGTAATACAAGATACAATCCCTATTTTTAAGAACCTTATAGTGCTTCTTATGCTCTTTCATTTAATCCTCTTGATGACTTTGTGAAGTAGCTATTATTTTTCTTCTTTTATATTTTGAGACATTAAAACTCAGAATGGTATGACACTTGTCCACGTTACATCACTAGTAGATATTGAAGCTAAAATTTACAACTAGGTGTCTCTGAGTCAAGTGCCAGTTCTTTTTCTACAGCATCATTATAAAGATTTTGTGTTCACCTTTGTATTTCCCATATTGCCTAGAGCAGGGGTTGGCAAATTGCGGCCCACGAGCCACATGCGTCTCTTTGGGTACATTCTGTCTCAAAAGTTTACCGCCCCTGGAAGAGCCAATCCTGTCCCTCACAACAATTTAAAAATTATTTGAGAGCCATAATTATATTTTTACGAAATATCCATGATGTGAATAATAGCCTTTAAAAATTTTATAGGGCCAGCCGAGTGGCGCATTGGTTAAGAGCTGGCTTGGGACGCCAGTGGCCCTGGTTCGGATCCCACATATGAGGGCCAGTGACACTGCCCTCTACAGCTAAGATGGTGAACAACAGCTCCACCTGGAGCTGGGCTGCCATGAGTCGTTGGCAATGGCATAGTTGCAGCCCCTGCTGCAGTGGGCTGCCATAAGCTACAGTGAGTGGCTGGCAGCCAGCATGAGCTGCCAGTAGCTGCTGTGAACGGCCATCCAGAGGCCTGCGACCAATCTGCCTCACCTGGGAAGAGCACAATGATAATACCAACATGGGCCAGTGAAGCAATCTCCTCCACAACTAGACTGAAGAACAAAAAAACCAGCAACTTGTCTGTTCCCATCCCCCAATTCCCCAATAAAAATCTTTTTAGAAAAATAAAATAAAGTAGAAATAAAAATAAATAAAAACAAGTCATCTTTAAAAAAAATAATTTTATAAATGAAACTCTGATAGTTTTATTTCATTTTCAGTTTTACCTTAGAGCCTGCAGCTCGTGAGCCTCAGTTTGCTGACCCCTGACGGCTTTGCGTCTCAAAAGTTTGCTGAACCCTAGCCTAGAGCATTGTCCGTGACAGTGAATTAAAAATTTCTTGTAACTGAATTAGTGTCAAAAGCAAGTCTTTTTTTTTTTTTTTTTTTTTTTTTTTGCCAGGAACAATAATCTTCCAAATATGTGATTTGAAAGAATTAACATCATGTCTAAAATTCTTAGCTGGAGTTAGTGTGCTAGGCACAAAAAAAAAAAAAGAAAAAAAGAAAAGAAAAAGAAAAAAGGGCTAGAATTAGAATAAAAGTCTTTAAGAACTTATTCTTTAATTATCAAGCTAGTGATGTAATTATGGAAAATAGAAGTAAACATGAAAAATCCAGATCACTACTATGCAATATAGTCCTGAAATGGTATTATAAAATTTGATGAAAAATCTCCAGTTCATTCAGGAAGTAGTATTTCCCGTGATGCTGCTACTTTTAAAGGTAAATGATAAAAGATCACACTTTCTCTTATTGAAAAGCTTATTTGAAAAACCATGTTTGTTAAAATTCCGTAGACTGATACTCCAAAGTGCCAGTCTTTTTTTTTTTTTAAGATTTTATTGGGGAATTGGGAGAGGGGAACAGTGTTTGGGAACCGGGGAAGGGGAACAGACAAGTTGCTGTTTTTTTGTTCTTCAGTGTAGTTGTGGAGGACATTGTTTCACCGGCCCATGTTAGTATCATCATTGCTCTCTTCTTGGGTAAGGCAGTTCGGTGGCCCACCTCTGGATGGCTGCTCACAGCGGCTCTTTGCAGCTCACACTGGTTGCCAGCCACTCACTGTAGCATATGGCAGTCCACTGCAGCAGGGGCTGCAGCTATGCCGTCACGGGGACTCACAGCAGTCCAGCTCCAGGTAGCGCTGTTGTTCACCATCTTAGCTGTAGAGGGCAGTGTCACTGGCCCTCATATGTGGGATCCGAACTGGGGTCACTGGTGTCCCAAGTCAGCTCTTAACCAATGCGCCACTTGGCTGGCCCGAAATTGCCAGTCTTATTTCTAAGGACATGGAGACTATACTGTTGTGTAACTCTTATTTAGGGTACTTTAAACATTTCTAATCCAAGAAAAGTTTCACCTTATAGTATGGAGAAAATTGAGCATATGATTGATTAGTTTAACTTTGCTAATTAATTTAAAGGGGAAATGCAAGCATATGAGATTTCCAGGTTTAAAATGTTGCAATAGTCCAGTTGAAATTTTTTCTGTTTTTTTTTTTTTTTTTAAAGATTTTATTGGGGAATTGGGGGAGGGGAACAGAAAAGTTGCTGTCCTTTTGTTCTTCAGTCTAGTTGTGGAGGACATTGCTTCACTGGCCCATGTTGGTATCCTCATTGCACTCTTCCTGGGTGAGGCAGATTGGTCGTCGGCCTCTGGACGTCCATTCACCGTGGTTCTTGGCAGCTCACACTGGCTGCTGGCCGCTCACGCTGGCTGCCGGCCATTCACTGTAGCCTATGGCAGCCCACTGCAGCAGGAGCTGCAGCTACGCTGTTGTGGGGACTCACAGTAGCCCAGCTCCAGGTGGAGCTGTTGTTCACCATCTGAGCTGTAGAGGGCAGTGTCACTGGCCCTCATATGTGGGAGTCGAACTAGTGCCCTGCTGCTCAGAGCCGGCATGCCAAGCCAGTTCTTAACCAGCGCACCACTCAGCTGGCCCCAAAATTTTTCTTTTTTAAGAAAAAGATTAATGCTTTTCATTATGTAGGCTTACCAAGTATGTGCGCTATTCAGATACAAAATAAGTCAATCATTTCATCTATTTACAAATCAAGGAGAATTTTAGTGATATTACTGTTGTTTTACATTTCTACTGAACTCACTGATATTTGATTGCATTGAAATATTGTATTCTGGCTTAAGCTCCATGTTTTAAAATTTCAAATTAACACATTGTATGTGGGTATTTGAGCAATATGACGAGTTTACTCGTTTCCCACATTCACATTGTAAGCGGGCATTTGAGCGATATGACGAGTTTACTCGTTTCCCACAAACAATGTGTTAAAAAGAGAAAATGTGAAAGATAATGATCCTTAGGTATTGATAAATGTTCAGGGTTACAGTCCTAGGAGACATAAATTGTACAAAGTGCTTACCTCTCAGGTTTACTTTTGAATTGCTACTGTCTACCCTGACAATCATGTGTTACTTTTATTTTTTTTTCCTTTAAAAAAAGTTGAGCTGTTCTTGATCTATTACCATGTACTGTTTTAGGTTAATTTGTCTTATTCTAGGTGTGTCTGGTTTCTATTGAGCTATCTTTTTTCTCTTGTTCATCTGGGAAATTCTAAAAATAGTATTAAGGACAGTTGTGAAGAAAGTCAGTTAAAAGGGATTCAGAAATAGAAAATAAAATAGATAAACCTGACATTTCTCTAATGTTAAACTTAAAACAGCATAATAGAAACCAGTTGTACTAACACAGTTACCTTATTTTACTTTATATATGGCCTTAATTGTTCATATAAACTCCTAAAATAAAGACTATATCTATTCAAAAACAATTAAACTTTGTTACCTAGAAATAACAATTAAAATATAAGTTGCTCCATTTTGGATATATTTTCAAATTGTTGGGATTTAATCACTTTACTTTGTTTATGTAGTTTTGAAGTCTGAATATTTTTCTAGGTTGACTTTTGTTTTCCTTCTTTTTATATCTCTCTAACAAAATAGCATGTCTTCTTGTTTATTTCTACTCTTTGCCTCTATGTGACAATTTAGTTTTAGATGCTATCCTCATTTTTAGTTAAGTTTTAATCTTATTTGTTCTGGACAACTTGACTTTCAATTATACCTAATTTAATAAAGGAGTCTAAGCATTCTGTTTCAAGAGTGGCCATTTAAAAAATAAACAATAGGCCGGCGGAGTGGCTCAGTTGGATGAAAGCATGAGCTCTGAGCAACAGGGCCTCCAGTTCGATTCCCACATGGACCAGTGAGCTGCGCCTGAGCTGAACTGCCGCTGAGCTGCAGCAGGTGGCACAACGGCTCAGCTGGTGAGAGCACGTGCTCCTAACAACAAGGTTGCTAGTTCGACCCCCTTATGGGGTGATGGGCTATGCCCACATGCAACTAAGATTGCACATGGCACCTTGAGCTAAACTGCCCTGAGCTGCCAATGGGCAGCCAGATGACAACTGGACTTGGAGCTGAGCTAGTTGCTTCCTCCACAACTAAGACTGAAGGACAACAACTTGGCTGTTCCCCTTCCCTAGTTCCCCAACACTGTTCCCCTTTCACAATTCCCCAATAAAATCTTAAAAAAAAAAAAATCAAATTAAATAAGTAAATAAATAAATAAATACATAAAACAAATTTTAATAGATGAAGCCAGGTGGATTTTTAGCCCCAACTGGTAGACACTTCTCAAGGCATGTGATTTTCTTATTTTGCTTTGTCCAGTTCACAAGTTTTATTCATTTTTTTTTCTTTCTTTTTTGGTTTTGGCAAAATAAATCAAGAGTTAATAGCTTTTAAGAAATCAATTTTTGTTTTTAAAAGGCAGGGATGGTCTTTAAGTCAATAGCTCGAATTGATTTACATTCTCAAACTATTAGAAATTTCTTGTTTTCAGTTTCATTTAGAATAGTAGTCATTGCGTTGTAAATTGTAGATAATGAAGGAAGGAATTTGTATAGATTTGGGGGCTTATAAGTATTATTAAGAACCTAGCACAATAGGAAAGCTTTTTCAGTTAGACTTTATTCAGAGTTATGCATTACCTGAATGCTTAAAATTTATATTAATGCTGGTCCAATGTTCCCAGGAATTTTGTATCAGTCCTGGGAAATCTATCATTTTAAATGATCTTAAGATATGATCCTGTCTAACAAAGAGCTCATTTCAAAATATCTGTCATTAATTTTGGGGGATTTAATTTTGTTAGGCATACTTTGAGATATTTGATGAGCAATACTAAAGCCAGTTATTGGCTAAATTAAATATTTTAAACTTTTATTGTAAAAACCAGTTGCAGGAAGTTATATTGGGATTCCTCAGGAAAAAGAATATCTATTCCTGGCTTTGAAGATCAACAAAGCCATGTGGAAAGTAATGTGATCTGAGAGTAGCACCCAGCTGACTTCCAGAGAGAAAGCAGAGATGTCAGTCTTCTGGTCCAAATGTCAGAGTAGGTAAACGATATGCTTGGCTCCTTCCATCACCACATCAAAATTACAACTAAATTATAGAATAGTCATCATTGAGAACCACCTGAAGACTAGCCAAACAGAAGTCCTATAACTAAAGATATAAATGAGAAGCCAGACTGAGAGGAGGGGCAGAGATGTGAAACATTCAGGCCCCACACATGTTGTGTTGCCATTTAGAATTGGATGCGATAAATCAGCTGCAGAGGTCCCCCCTGAGGAGCAAGGGGTCCCAGCCCCACACTAGGCCCCCAGCCTGAACACCATTGCCAGAACGAGGACTCTCTGCAACATTTTTCTGCCACAGGGATTCCGTCTGGATAAGATGGAGGGCTGTTATATGCCTGGGCATTTTCTTGAGGAGCCCATGCTCAGACTTGCTTGTTTACAGACTCACTTGTTCTGGGTTCCATTGCAGGGGCAGCAGCTTGAAAAGTGTAAGAGACATATGGTGAGGAACTGAACTGACTAACTTTAGGGAGAGGACTGGAAGGGCAGGCATTGGGGTGGCTCTCTCTGGGGACTGGAGTGCTGGTAGGCCCCATTGCTCTCTATTAAGGCTTTCCCCCACCTAGGTAGCAGACTCAGGCAGGCACCATTTCTGAGCTGTGCATTAACCTAACTCTTCTCCCTGCTCTGGGGTACCCTGAGACTGTTCCAGTCAACTAGCACATGTGAACCAAACTGCTTCCAGTGGCTTTTCCACAAAAGTGGCCTGTGGCAGCTCACACTGCAGGGTTTCCTAAAATCTCTCAAAGATCCACAAACCCTAAACAAGCAGCCCCAGACTTGGCGCCAAGTAACCCCAAGCCTGGCACAAACAGTAACCAGTCTCAACTTACATTGTCATTCCAACTAGGTGGCTCCAAGCCTGACATAGCCTGTGACCAGTGGTGCCTGGAAATGTACCTTCAGCTATGTGGCCACAAGCCTGGAACAAGTAGTGTCTGGCCTCAGCTCACATTGTGGTGCCCACCAAACGGTCCCAAGGCCGGTACTAGTGGCAGTTGGCCTTGGTTTGCAGTATAGCCTCTTCAAAATTGCTGCAAGCATAGCACAAGGTGGCACCAAGCTGGGCAAAAACAGAGAAGCCACTCCCAAGAGGCTTCAGAACCAACACAACAGGTAGCCAGCTTCAGAATGCTACAGAACATCACCTAACCACCTCCACAAATGACACATCTGAAGGGTGGACTCAGCTGGCACCAGAGCCCCAATAAAGTGACTCCCGCTTTGTAGAGTCAACCCCCGTACTACACCTAATCTGCTATAGTCACAGCATACCACACAGCCGGACAACCTGAAAGCCAATCCTATCCACTGACATGCCAAGCAACCAAGGCTAAACTATAACAGGAGGTCACACACAACCCAAACAAAGGAAATTGACTCAGGTGAACAGGGAGACTGTGCCATTGGGCCTCATAGGACCCCTACTACATAAGACCATTGTGCTAAGACTAGAAGATAAAGCAAATCTACGTAATATATAGAAAGAAACGCGGGATGTCAACCGAAAGGAGGCAAAGAAACATGTCCTAAAATAAAGTACCAGGACAAAAGTCCAGAAAAAAACTTAATGAAATGGATACAAGCAATCTACCAGATATGAGAGTTCAAAACACTGGTTATAAGAATGCTCGATGAACTCAGTGAGAACTTTAACAAAGAAATAGAAATCATTAAAAAAAAAAGTCAGAAATGAAGAATATACTAACTGAAACGAAGAATATATTAGAGGGAATCCACAACAGATTAGATGAAACAGAGGATCAAGTCAGTGATATGGAAGACAAGTTAGTAGAGAACAACAAAAAGAAAAAAGAATTTTTAAAAATGAGAATTTAAGGAACCTCTGAGACAGTATAAAGCATACCAACTTTCACATTATAGGGGTACCAGAGGTGGAGAGAGAGAGGAAGGGAGTGAAATCTATTTAAAGAAATAATGACTGAAACTCCCTAACCTGCTGAAGGCAATTGACATATAAGTCCAGGAAGTGCAGAGTCCCGAACAAGATGAACCCAAAGAGGTCCTCACCGAGACACATCACAATTGAAATACCAAAGGTTAAAGACAAAGAATCATAAAATTACCAAGAGAAAGCACTTAGTTATGCAAAAGGGATCCCCCATACGACTATGAGCTGATTTCTCAACAGCAACTTTGCAGGCCAGAAAGGACTAGCACAATATGTTCAACGTTATTGAAAGCAATGACATACAGCAAAGATTATTCTAGTTAGCAAGGCTATCACTTAGAATTGAAGAAGAGATAAAGAGCTTCCAAAAGACATAGGGTGGCTAAATGGATTAAAAAAAAAATGTAAACGAAAAAGACCCATACATATGCCATCTACAAGAGACCACTTCAGATTGAAAGACAAGAAAAAGCTAAAGGAATTCATCACCACTAAAACTATATTATAAGAAATGTTAAAAGGACTTATTTAAGTAGAAAATAAAAGAAAAAATATTAATAAGCAAATATAGAAAAGAAAAAATTCTCATCAACAAAGTCAAATACTTAGTTAAAGCAGTAAATCAACGAACTATAAAGCTAGTACAAAAGTTAAAAGGACAAGTAGAAATATCATGTAATTAGAATAGAAAATTGAAGAGCTGTATGCTCACAAAAAAGTAAAGATATATTGACAATATTATAAATATGGAGAGGGTGAGTAAAAATTGTACTGATCTTAAAATGTGTTCAAACTTAAGCAACCATCAACCTCAAACTTACTGCTATAAACATAGCTTGTATATATGAAGTACAATTAACCACAGACAAAGATCTACAAGAAATATACAAGAAATAAAGAGAAAGGAATCAAAGCACAACACTATAGATAGTTACTAACACACAAGAGAAGAGAGCAAGAGGGTAAGATAGGAGCAGAGAAGAAATACAAAAGAATCAGAAAACAAAAAGCATGTTAATAACTACATACTTCTTAATAATAATGTAAATATAAATGGACTAAATTCTCCAATTAAAAAACATAGGATGAAGGCAGCTGGTTAGCTCAGCTGGTTAGAGCGCAGGCTCACAACACTAAGGTTGCCAGTTCGATTCCCACATGGTCCAGTGAGCTGTGCGCTCTGTAACTATTGGGTCTTCGGAAAAGTCACAACGTATTTTGTCTATGTTTTTCAAAAGTCATTTATATAAAGAACAAAGATCTATCAATGATATATTGCCCGTTTTGTTTGATAACCTTTTGCCATCTTTCAGTGAGCTTCGTAATTCCTTGTTCTTAGAAGGACCTGTCTTTATTTGTGAAAAACGGAACAAGGTGTTGATTTACAGCCTCATCTGAATTGAATGTTATACCACGCAAGGAGTTTTGAAGAGAGCAAAACAAGTGGAAGTTTGATGGCACAAAGTTAGGCAAGTATGCTGGGTGTGGCAACACATCCCATCCAAGCTCCAATAATTTTTGATGGGTGATCAAACTTGTGTGTGATCTCACGCTTTCACGATGGAACATAACTCCTTGGCAATTAAAAAGCTCTGGATGTTTCTGGATGATGTATTTGTTCAAACTGCCCAATTGCTGACAGTACACATTAGAATTGATTGTTTGGTTCCTTGGTAGGAGCTCGAAAAACATGACCCCGTTAAAGCCCCACCACACTGAGAGCATAACCTTCCTCTGATGAACGTCTGCTTTCAATGTCGTTTGAGGCGAATCATCATGTCAGGACCAAGACCGTTTGCGCAGCATATTGTTGTCAACAATCCACTTCTCATCCCCAGTTATCAGTCGCTTCAAAAAAGGATCATTTTCCTCACGTTTAATGAGCATATTGCAGATGTTTATACGCACTGTCAAATGAACTTCTTTGAGTTCATGCAGAACCCAAATATCGAGCTTGTTTACATATCCCAGCTTCTTCAGGTGGTCGTGAACGCTTGAATGGTGGATATTCAATGTTTCTGCAATCTCTCCTGTCGTGTAACCTGGGTTTGATTTGATCAATGCCTTTATTTTGTTGTCATCCACCTCGGTGGGCCTCCCTGACAAAGGAGTGTCGTTGAGATCAAAATCACCAGCACGGAATTTCATGAACCATCGCTGCCATGGACGTTCTTGTTTAGCATTGTCACCATAAACTTCATGCTACTTTTCACAAGCTTGACGCGCGTTATTCCTTTTATGGAAGTAAAACAGTAAAATATGGCAAAAATGCAGTTTGGTCTTCTATCTTCCACTTTTAAAATCTCCAAAACTCAACCAATTGCTCATTTTTTTTAGAATGAAGCTAGAACTGTCAGCTGTCAAATGACATAGCAATAACAGAGATGTGAATGACTCTAGTAGTTCCAAAAATGAACTAGTGCCATCTGTAGCAAACATGCATCATGACTTTTCCAACGATCCAATAGATTGTAAGACAACGACCTGATTCAGCTGTGCCCTGCACAGCTAGATTGAAAACAATGACTTGATTTGGAGTTGATGGGTCCTGGAAAAAATACAGTTTCCCAATAAAGTTAAAAAAAAAAAGACATAAGGTTGCTGCATAGATTAAAAAAACCAAGACCCATACATACGCCACCTATAAGAGACCACTTCAGATTTAAAGACACACACACATACTGAAAGTAAAAGGATGGAAAATGATATTTTTTGCAAATGGAAACAAACAAACAGAAAGAGCCAGGGTAGCAATTCTTAGTCAAAATAAACCATAACAAGGACTGTAACAAGAAGCAAAGTAGGACATTTCATAATGATAAAAGGATCAATCTAACAAGAGGATATAACTCTTATAAACATCTACTCACACAATATAGGAACACCTAAATACGATAAGTCCCCGACTTATGAACATTCGAGTTGCAAACTTTCACAGATATGGAAGGACCTCACATTATGAACACTGGTAGATGCAAGCAAATCATGGAAGTAGCTCATGTGTCTGCCGGACATTGTCACAGTTGTTTACTTGCTGTGTGCTTACTGTGCAGTGCAATCGTGTACAATAGTACAGTGCTCAGTCAGAGCCCAGGATGTCCGTAAGCAAGAGGAAAAGCAATGGTGATGTGGAGGGGACTGCTAGGAAGAGCAAAGCAATAACCATGGAAACAAAAATGAAAATAATTGAGAGGTTGGACCGAGGCGAAAAGATGGTAGACGTCATTCGTTCTTATAACATGAATCATTCAACTATTGGCTTTACATTGTATATTTGTGTCCAAGGTGAGTGAGACTCACTTTGTTGGACTTACAACAAATCGGACTTACAAACATTCTCCCAGAACAGAACTCGTTCGTAAGTCGGCGACTTACTGTATATAAAGCAAATGTTAACTGACATAAAGGGAGAAATTGACAGTAATACAGACACAGTTCGGAATCTTAACACCACACCTGATATCAATGAATACATCATTCAGACCGAAAACCAACAAAGAAACTATCTTAAATGACACATTAGATTAGATGGATTTAATTGATAATTTTAGAGCATTTCACCCAAAAGTAGCAGAATATACATTCTTTTCAAGTGCATCTGGAACATTTTCCAGACCATGTTAGGCTACAAAAACAAGTCTCAATAAATTGGAGAAAATTGAATCATATCAAGCATCATCTCTGAATAGTATGAAACCAGAAATCAGTTATAAGAATAAAACTGAAAAATAAACTTGGAAGCTAAATAACATGTTACTAAACAATGAATGGGTTAACAACAAGATTTAGGAAGAAACTGAAAGATATAATACCTTGAGACAAAGAAAAGTAAAACATAACAACCCCAAATCTGTGAGACACAACCAAAGCAATTCTAAGAGGGAAATAGAATACAGGCCTACTTCAAGTAACAAGAAAAAAATCTCAAATAAATAATTTAACGTTATACTTAAGGGAACTAGAGAAAGGACAACAAACAATGCCCAAAGTGAGCAGAAGGAAGGAAATAATAAAGATCAGAGTAGAAATTTTAAAAAAGATAGAGTCTAAAAGAAACCATAATAGAAAGGACAAATGAAACCAAGAGCTGGTTCTTTGAAAAGATTTAAAAAAAAATTATTAATCTTTAGACAGACTCCAACAAAATAAGAGAAAGGGCCCAAATAAATTAAATCAGAAATGAAAGAGAAGTGACAGCCAACACCAGAGAAACACAAAGGATTATAAGGAAACACTAGGAACCATTATATGCCAACAAATTGGACAACTTGGAAGAAATAAATTCCTGGAAACATACAACATTCCAAGGCTGAATCAGTATGAAACAAAATCTGAACAGATGGATAACTACTAAGTAAATGGAATCAGTAATCAAAAAACTCAACAAACAGAATCACTGAAGCAGCTGGCTTCATAGATGAATTTTGTTGAACATTCAATGAAGAATTAATACATGTCTTCTTCAAACTATCTCAAAAAATTGAAAAGAACAGAAGGCTTCCAAACTCATTTTACAAGGTCAGCATTACCCCGATACCAAAACCAGACAATGACAGTACCAAAGAGAAACATCTCTAATGAACATAGATACAAAAATCCTCAACAAAATATTACCAAACCAATTCAACACATTAAAAATATCATACACCATGATCAAGTGGGATTTATTCCCGGTATGCAAGGTTGGTTCAATATAGGCAAATCAAGTAACTTGATACACCACATAAACAAAATGAAGGATAAAAATCATACAATCATATCAATAGATGCAGAACAAGTATTTGACAAAATCCAGCATCTGTTTATGACAAAAGCTCAGCAAAGTGGTAATAGAGGGAACATACTTCAACAAAATAAAGACCATATATGAGAAACCCACAACTAGCATACAGCTAACAACGAAAAGCTGAAAGATTCTTCCTAAGATCAGGAACAAGACAAGGATGTCTACTTTCACCACTTTGATTTAACATAGTATTAGAAATTGTAGCGACAGCAGCACAGACAAGAAAAGGAATAAAGGGCATTTGAATTGGAAAAGAAGTAGTTAAACTGCCATTGTTTGCAAATAACATGATACTATATATAGAAAACTCTAAAGAGTCCACCAAGAAACTATTGCAACTAATAAATGAATTCAGTAATGGAGAGATAGAAAATTAATGTTTAGAAATCATTTGCATTTTTATATACCAATAATGAACTATCAGAGAGAAATTAAGAAAACAATCCCATATACAACTGTGTCAAAAATACCTAGAAATAAATTTAACCAAAGAGGTAAAATACCTAAACTGAGTAAAGTATAAGCCATTGAAGAAAGAAATTGAAGAAGATACAAGTAAATGGAAGCCTATACCATGCTTATAGGTAGGAAGAATTAACAGTTAAAATGTCCATACTATCCAAAGCAACCTACAGAGTCAGTGAAGTCCCTATCAGAATAGCAATTGCATTTTTTCCACGAACTACAACAAATAATCCTGAAATTTGTATAGAACCACAAAAGAACCAGAATACCCAAAGCAATCTTGATAAAAACGAACAAAGTTGAAGGTACCATGCTACCTGATATCAAACCATACTACAAACTATAGTAATCGAAACAGCATGGTAGTGGCATAAAA